>CM075781.1:25567067-27030400 GCA_037974665.1 Ehretia macrophylla
ACCTTTCTCGCCGATTCGGCGAGGGAAAAGACCGACCCTCATCGGATCGGCGAGGGACAGGACCGGCCCTCTCCGATTCGGCGAGGGCAAGAGATAGGCCTCGCCGATTCAGCGAGGGACAAGACCGGCCCTCGCCGAATCGGCGAGGGCAACGACCGGCCCTATCCGAGTCGGGGAGGGCAAGAGATAGCCCTCGCCGATTCAGCGAGGGACAGGATCGTTGCCTCCCTCGCTGAGCCCTCGCCGAAAATCTTATTGGAACCACAATGGTGTTGACCTTGAAATTATTGACCACTTCAACCATAAAATTATTGGTGTCTCTGGTTCGTGAAATGGTCATAATTGAAGTCTTTTTTTTTTCCAGAGAATTAATCCCACTTGAAACCTTCATTTTATGACATAATGCTAACATAGACCTAGTCAACTAGTAAATTGGTGCAGTGGTCAAGGCTTCATCTTTGACCAAAAAAAAAGGAAAAAAAAGTCAAGGCTTCGTCTTTAATTCGGAAGTTTGGACACCAAGTGTGCATTTACTCATTATTAGAGGCAGATTTAAGATTTTTGAATGATAGACTATACAAATTTTAAGTGGCTTTGAAAATAAAAATTAGTAGACTAGTGAAAATTAGTTAATTTTTTTAAATGAAAATACATATAAATTTAAGGTGAATTTAAGGTATTCTTAGAAGTCAGTAGATGTAGATTGCATTATATACAAGATCTGCCATTGCTTGTCATTAGCCTTGATACTTGCACAAGCAAGCTCAGAACTGATTGACTTTTGTAAAAGATTAAAGATTTTGAGTTTGAACTATAGTTTTAATATTTATCGTAAACAAAAAAAATTCACCTCCAATATCGACTTCTATTATAAGACATGTGCGCAAGAAAAGTTAAAAATTCGATTATGAAAACTTGTTTAGAAGTTTGACTATCCAATCAAAAACTTGTCAGTTATCAATTTACCTTTTTGACAAAGTAATCTATAGCATTTTATTTTATTTTTGCTGATTTAGCAACAAATATATATATATATATATATGGGCTCTTATTTTGCAGATTTATTTTGAAAAAGGTTCCAATGGAAAATTTTCAGTTATATGATGTGACACTCAGGGTGGGTGACGTCTATCTCCATTGAATGTAGGTATTGGATTAACTATCGTGTGCCAACTATTTTGCTTTCATTTTCTTACTTTTTCACTTTTCCTTGTTGGTATACTCTTTCTCCCAATTCCACTTATAGAGAAGAAAGAGATAAACAATAACGACCTTTCTAGACTAATAAAAATGAACAAAAGTTTTTATTCGTTAACCAAACACACCTATTAAAAAAGTGAAAGGCGCTGCCTGTCACTTAATATTAAAAAAGGGCCTCGATGTGGGAGGAGAGTCCTAGTATACCACGTGTGGGGCCTGCTTCATGACTTGATTATAACAGCTTGGACCACGATGGCCTGAGTGGCGCACCCAATGAGTCTTTAAAATTACTCTTATTGTTATTTACCATTACTCTTTTTTGTTTTTTTAAAGTAAAATAAGGATTTCATTAGAATGAAATATGAAACTACAATGGTTCAACCACTACAAGAAAAATAGCTTTCGGTGAGGGACAATTCTCTTTGCCGAGCCCTCACCAAAAAGGTCTCAGCGAGGGCCTGGCAAGAGGAATCGTCCCTCGCTGAAGGCTTCGTCGCTGAATTGGGGTCCCTCATTGACCCCACGCCGTCCCTTGCTGAAGGCTTTGTCGCTGAATTAGGGTCCCTCGCCGACCCTACACTAACCATTTTGGCGATGCCTATGCGAGGGCAACAAGCCTACGCTGAATGCGTCCCTTACCGAGCCTTTGCCGAATGCGACCCTCGCCGAGCCCTTACCGAATGCATCCCTCGCCGAGCCCTCGCTGAATTTGTCCATCGCCGAATGCGTCCCTTATCGTGCCCTCACCGAATACGTCCCTCACCATGCCCTCGCAAAATCCTCCCTCGCCGAGCCCTCTTGAAGTCGTAAAATTTAAATAATTGTTTTTAAAAACTCTTTATAACTAGAGTACAAAATTTAAATGGCAAAATTTATAAATATGAATTTTATATAAAAATTAAATTAATTAAAATTTGACAATCAAAATTGAATTTAAAATTAATATTACAAAATATATTAATTATATATATGATTACCAAATATTTTAATTACATATATAATTACAAAATAGTTATCTCCCAAATCTAACTTAACCCTATGCATTTGAATTTTTTCTGAAACTATTCACGAACTTTGAATCTCCAGAAACTCTTGTTATTGATGAATCTTCTCCGAAGCGGAACAACCTGTATAAAACAATAATTTTCTGAATAAAGATCAAATAAAATAAGATTATACACCAATACATAAATAATACAACAATACATAAATTGAAAAAGGGTTCGAAATATGTGAAGTTCTTTCTTTCCTTATCAAGTTTCTGCCGTTTTATTACTTGAGGGAAGTCAACTTTATGCAACTCATGGTCAATAATTAGGTGTAATACAATGTGATGTAGTACCAGTGGAGAGAAAGCATAGAAAATAAAAGAAGAAATGAAGAGAAAAACGTTTCAAAGAGAAACTAAGAAAGAGTAGAGAATGTGAATAGATCAATCTGAACATCCAGTCTGTTGGACATCTAAAAATCCGATACAGCATAGTAACTTTTGATTGGCCAAACAAACAAACAAATTGAAGAAATCATATTACCTTATCTAGTTCTTTTATAGCTAAATGAAGTAAACTTAAGAGCTAAAGACTGCTAATGTTAGGAAATATGTCTAATATCTTCCCTTTACCATCGCAACCTCTCTTCCATTATCACTCTTTATTACCTTATTGAACAAATGATTACCATGAGCTTCGACCACGCTATTACCCTTATTCTCCATATGCAAAGAGATTTCCACAAAGTTCAAATATAAATTTGAGCAGGTTATGTCAATGTAAAATATGGTCATATGAACCTGTACCCATACTTGATTAGTGACTATGGAAACCACACTTTTTAACATGTGGTTAATGAGAATATATGATTTTTAATACAACTTAACAAAAATATTATTGATATACAGTTCTAAATATTAAAAACAAATTTAAGATATTGATTATTACTGCAAAGTGCAAAGTGGATTTCTTATAATCTTTTAGGGTAAATATCATGTCGCCCCCCTGTGTTATTCATATATATCACGCTACCCCACTATGTTCCTAAAACTATCACAAAACCCCCTGTGTTATTTAAAACTAATCACACCGCCTCCTTTCTTTCATTTTTCACTAACACTGTTAAAATATTAAGTGAACTAACAGATTTACCCCTTATATTTAAGATACTTTGTAAGAGAGAGAGAGTAGAGGCAATCTTCAGCCTATTATACACGATTCGAAGAGAGAGAAAATTTCCTAAACCTATCTATACCCAATCGAAGAGAGATAAAAGCCCTAATTCCTAATCTCAACTCTAAATCACACGACTGAGAGTAAATTCGTAATAGTTTAGTCGAAGACTACAATATTAAGGTAGAATAAGTTATGTACACACTTTTTTTTTTTTTGTGTCGAAGAGTGTGAATGTGTGTATTGTCGATCTGTTTACTTTTGTTTTGCATTTTTTTGTTGTTTAATTAGTAGTGGTCCACCATTATTGCATTTTTTATAGACAACAAATGTCACGCCCCAACTCGATCCTACCTACGATCAGTCAGGATGCAACGGAATTTTGGTAGTATAACGATAGTAATTAGGATACCGAGGCTCTAAACCAACCTCTCAGAACATCATACAATCAAACTCCTCAACCACATGACAATCAATTCCTCAATACCATTAACAACATACAACATAACCATATTATACAATAATCATTCTTAGTTATATGCCTTCGTTCCAACATAACCTTAACTTTAACATACATGTCAAAATAGATTATAAACCAACTTAGTAATCTAAACATGATCAAAAGAAGACTACTAAACCATTATACATAAGTATTTATACTAAGATAGGTTTTACAATACATTATATTACAACAACTATAACCATTCTCATGGCAAAGACTCCTGCACATAAGACTTATCCACGTAAGGCACATTTTCCCCTTCTGGAGGCACATACCCGTAATCATGCTCAAGGACACCTGTATGCATGCAATAATAGAGAGTGAACTTATATAAACAAGCTCAGTGAGGATCCAATAGATCTCTAATAGTATTTACTATACTCCTTGGAATTGATCATTTGAGCAGTAAACACGTAATAAAACATCAATAACAATATAAACACATAACTATAATGACCAATCAATAAAGGATACTCTAGTTGGTGTAGCTCCAAACGCCATTACGATCTCAACCATTCTTCTTGTAACTCCCCATTACTCACGCACCCGAGGTACCTCACTAGCCCCTCCCTCTATGACACCTCTGTCATGAGAGTTGGGGGTAGTCTCTGGTAGTCATGCCGTTATCAACCCGACAGCCCGATGCTGCCCTAGATGTGGCACACACATACCAAGACTCAGTAATAATAATAAACATCATTCACAGGAGCACAATCTAGCAGAATTGCCTAGCTCCTGGTTCATCAATCATCAATCAATAATCATCAATTATCATCAATAGAACATCAAGTAATCAATTAAACAACAAACAACTAAGTTAGATGACAAAGTAGGCCATCCAACTTAACATGCATTAAACACGTAATCTAACCCTAGTCTAACCATCAACAACTCACAATTCAATCACTCAAACACCACCCAATCATCTAAAGGCTCAATTCAACAATTTAAAGAAAGACAACCTAAACTTCAAATAATCATATCTTACATTCTACTAATCCAAACAACTCCAAATCAGTTTCAAACACTCACCCATTCAATCAACTACATTAGCCCTCTCGAAAACCAACCAAGACACATCAAAATCAAGCCCAACAACCCTAAAACCTCAATGCACCTAGGCTGAAATTTCTGGATTTTCACCCAAACATCGCAATCAAAAATTCGGCATTATAACGGCGTTACCACGTAATTAACAAATTTTTAAAAATTGAAGGCAATCGATTCCAACCACAACAACTCAAGATATTCATCAAATAGCTAATTAATCAACTTTTAATACCCGAAAATAAATAATTTCGCTACAATGGTTCAAATCTCGTAGTAATACACCCAAATGATCCTTAACATGCACTGAGCAATAATATAACTTCAAATTAACATTCTAACGGTTCAAAAATCAATTATATGCAAAAACATAAAAAATGACTTTTGAGATCTAGAATTTTTCTCTCACCTTTGATGCGAGATAAGCCTAGATATGCGTGCAATGCGTGCCCAACAGGCATAATCCAACTTGGCACGAAAATCTACGGACAAAAACTAGGTTTTCTATGAAAAATTGCTTTGAAAACTTGAAGATTAAGCTTTGTTTTTCTCTCTATGGATCTCGGCGTTGTAGGTGAATTTTGAGTGTGTTTTGTGTGTGTTGATGCATATAAGCTAAGGTCAACATATTAAAAATAGTAAAAGTTGATTTTATTAGTCTTTTAATTCTATTTTCTAGTCTTTAATTCATTTAATGACTATTTCTTGCTCAACTATTAATTTAACACTTAAACTAATTCTAGACAATATATTTTAGGTGACAAAAAGTGTTACATTAAAACAGTTTCACCTGAGTCGGGTTAAATTTCTTTTTCTTGCAAAAGAAGGTGTAAAAATCTTTAAAATTCCAAAACCGATTCCAAATCCGTTTTAATCAAACACGGGTCTATTAATACCCGAGGACTAGGTTTTAAAACATTTAAAACACCCCTATAAAAATTTTAGTGGACAAGTGTTCAAAATACTATTTACTATAACCGACGATAAAATTTCTGATTTCGTTTTTGATAAAAATTTCATGAATGCACACTTAGCATGTATTAGGAGTATTAATCACATATTTAGCACATTCTAAGTCATATAGCACATAAACATGTTAATTCACGCAAAACGAGATAAAATAAGCAAATCGAGATAAAGCAAAATATGGGATCTCATATTTTTCCCCCTTAAAGAAATTTTGTCCCTGAAATTCTTACTTGCTGAACGAAAAAGATCTAGATACCGCTGCTGCATCTGATCTCGCATCTCCCAAGTAGCTTCCTCGATACCGTGATGCTTCCACAACACCTTGACCATCGGAATCTTCTTCGGCCTCAACTCTCATTCCATCTGATCAAGAATACGAATCGGCCGCTCGTCATAAGTCAGATTCTCACGAAACTGTAACGGCTCTGGCTCAAGAATATAAGAAGGATCCAGATTATATTTCCGCAAATTAGACACGTGAAATACATCGTGGACATTAGAGAAATTCCCCGATAAAGCCAACCGATATGCCAACTTGCCCACTCTGCCAGTAATCTCAAACGGTCGCACAAACCTCAGACTCAGCTTACCACCTTTACCATAACGAGCAAACCCCTTTCGAGGAGACAATCTCAAGAAAACCTGATCCCCGACTGCAAACTCCAAATCCCGACGACGCTTATCAGCATAACTCTTGAATCTACTCTGCGCCGTAAGCATTCTCTGCCTGATCAACTAAACATTCTCAATCTTCTCTAGAAGCTCTGGCATAATAGTCGGATCAATAGTCTTCATCTCCCCTACTTCATCCCAATACAAAGGTGAACGGCACTTACGATCGTAAAAAGCTACAAAAGGTGCCATCCCAATAGTAGCTTGATAACTATTGTTATAGGCAAACTCGGCAAGTGGTAGATGTTTCTCCCAGTTCTTCCCGAAGTCTAGAACACAAGCTCTAAGCATATCTTCCAGAATCTGAATAGTCCTCTCAGACTGACCGTCGATCTGTGGATGATACGCTGCACTAAAATTAAGCTCAGTACCCAAAGTCTCCTGAAGTTTCTCCTACAAGCGAGAAGTAAATCGAGGATCTCAATCTGAGACAATACTAGATGGAATCCCATGAAGTCTAACAATCTGATGCAAATAAAGACCCGTCAACTTTGTAACTTCATCTCCCATCTGCATCGAAATAAGGTGAGTTGTCTTCGTCAAACGATCCACGACAACCCAAACTGTATCGTTACCTCTCGGTGTTCTCGGCAGACCAGTGATGAAGTCCATCATAATATGCTCCCATTTCCACTGTGTTATAGCCAATGGCTGAAGTAAACCTGTAGGTCGTTGATGCTCGGCTTTCACTCGCTGACAAGTCAAACATCTGACACGAACTGAACAACTTCTTTCTTCATATTATTCCACTAGTAATGTTGCTTCAAGTCCCGATACATCTTGTTCCCACCAGGATGAATGGTGTACTTAGAATTATGAGCCTCTTCCAAAATGCCTCTCCTCAAACCCAGTTCATCAGGAACACAAACCCTATTCCAAAACTGAAGAATACCATCCTCGTGTAATTTGAAGTCAGACTGATCATCCGTGATCTGATCCTTGATCTTCTAAAGTTTAACATCAAGTTGCTGAGCTTCTCTGATCTAAGACAACAATAAAGGCTGAATACGGAGATGTGAACATATCACCCCAACCTGAGTCAACTCCGGTCTCCAATAAGTGAATTCCTCAAGAGCCTCCCACTTTTTGACTGCCAAATAAGAAATACTCGCCTTATGGCTAAGAGCGTCTGCCACTACATTTGTCCTCCCAGGCAGATAACTGATAGAACAATTATAATCCCAAGAAATTCCATCAACCTCCACTGACGCATATTCAACTCTTTCTGTGAGAATAAATACTTAAGACTCATTATGATTAATGAAAATCTCAAACTTACTGCCCCATAGATAATGATGCCACTTTTTTAGTGAGAAAACAACAGTTGCCAACTCAAGATCATGAGTCGGATAGTTCACCTCATATGGTTTCAACTTTCTAGAAGCATAGGCAATAACCCGGCCATTCTGCATAAGAACACATCCCAAGCCCTCCTTGGATGCATCACTGTAAATAACCATATTATCGGTCCCCTCTGGTAGAGCAAGTACTGGAGCAGTAGTCAATCTCTTTTTCAACTCCTGAAACCCACTCTCATATTTCTCATCCCAAACAAAACTAGTATGTTTCTGAGTTAACTTAGAAAGTGGCCCGACAATCTTAGAAAAGTCCTTGACAAACCTACGGTAATAACCCGCCAAGCCAAGAAAGCTACGAACCTCAGAAACATTCTCCGGATGTTTCCAAGACATCACCGACTCAATCTTAGTGGGATCTATAGAAATACCACTCTGTGTGTTAACATGACCAAGAAAAGATATGCGCTGCAGCCAAAATTCACATTTGCTGAATTTTGCAAACAATTGATGCTCCTGCAACTTTTGTAAGACAAATCCTAGATGTTGCTCGTGCTCCAATTCAGACTTAGAATAGACCAAGATATCATCAATAAAGATCACCACGAACTGGTCCAAGTATGGCTGAAAAACCCGATGCATAAGATCCATAAATGTTGTCGGTGCATTAGTTAATCCAAAGGGCATAACTACAAACTTATAATGCCCGTACCGAGTCCTAAAGGCAGACTTCGGAACATCCTCCATGCGAATCCAAAGCTGATAATACCCTTGCCTCAAGTCAAACTTAGAGTAGACTTTGGCTCCTTGAAGTTGATCAAACAACTCGTCAATCAATGGCAAAGGATACTTATTCTTGATGGTCACCTGATTCAAACCACGATAATCAATGCATAATCTCAAGGTACCATCTTTTTTCTTCACAAATAAAATAGGAGCTCTCCAAGGTGAAGAACTCTGCTGAATGAATCCCTTCTTTTTTAACTCTTGCAACTGAGTTTTCATCTCCTTCAACTCAGCTGGTACCATCCAGTACGCTGATTTAGAAATAGGTTGAGTACCGGGAACAAGATTGATCATAAACTCCATATCTCTCTCTGGCGGTAACCCTGGCACCTCCTCGGGAAATACATTAAGATATTCCCGAATAATAGGGACTTCCTCCAACTGTAACTTATCAGATGGCTTGTTGATCAAATAAGCTAGATAACCCGAACACCCCTTACTCACCAACTTAACGGCTTTAGTTGCTGAGATAACAAAACTTGTCTTAGCATCCTGGTTCCCTATTACCTCAACTACTGGCTGATCTGGCAAACGAAACTGTACTATCTTTGTTCTACAGTTCAACTGGGCATCATACTTAGATAGCCAATCCATACCCAAGATAACATCGTACCGTCGGATAGGAAATAAGATAAGGTCTGAAGGAAAATTATACCCTTTAACATGAATTATACAATCCTTACATACTAAGCCAGTAATATACTTATAAGTCAAAGAGGTACTAATCTCAACCACATAAAGCAGTCTTTCAGGTTGCACTTTAACACGTTGCACACAAGCAGGAGTAATGAAAGAATGCGTAGCACTAGAATCAGTCAGCACTTTAACAAGTTGATCAAGTATAAGAAAGTTACCTTCCATAACTGCAGTCTCCTTAGGCATCTCCTCCAAGTCAACTGCGTAGGCCCGAGCCTGAACTTGCTACTGCTGAAGTGCACCACCCGCAGGTCGACCCTGATAACCTTGAGTCGCTGCCCGACCCTCAGTCCTCTGATATCTAGGGCAATCCCTTGCCCTATGCTGATTGTTGTCGCAACCCAAACAAGCCCCTGACTTCACCCTGCAGTCGGCCTCTACATGGCCCTAGCGCTTGCAGTAAGTACACTACGGTGATGATGCACTGACACTACCCCTGGAAGAACCAGAAGCTGAAGAAGCAGTTGTACCAGCCTACTGCTGAGGTGTAACAAAACTAGGCCTGTATTGACCCTGAGACTGGGCTGGCCTGTACTGGGACTGAACCTGATAGGACCCCTGATGAAATTGAGGTTGATAATAACTCTGCTGACCCTGCGGTCTATAAGAGCTCTGCTGTGCTGGCGGCCTGTATACAACTTGTTGTACTGAAGGCCTATACACTCCCTACTGACCCTACGACTGGAAGGGCCTCTTGCTAGGCTGACTAGATACAATATGTTCCCCTTTTCTCTTCTCCAGTCTAGAAGCTGAATCAAAGGCCTCCGTAAGTATATCATACCGATTCAGGGCCATCGTATCCTGAATCTCGGGCCTCAACCCTAACATGAACCTACGAGTCTTACGTTCCTCGTTAGCCACATACTTTGGTGCATACCGGGACAACCTGCACTAAGGCTAAAAACTCTGCCTCTCTCCGCTCCCTCGCGATTCTCGGGACATACTTCGCCCAGAAAGGTATCCCAAATATACGGAATACCCCGAGTCTCCTAGCTAGTTTTCACCGTGCGCCACCATTCTTCTGCTTCATCATCTAGCAAGTACACGACAAAGGTGACCTTCCGCTCATCGGTATAATCAAGAGGGTCAAAAATCTTTTCCACCTTACTAATCCACGCCTCTGTTTTCCGATCATCTGGCTTCCCCTGAAACCGCTGTGGATAATACCCTAAAAACTCTTTCAGTGTACCATGACCGTGGTACCTACCCTGTGCGTTCAATAACTGATTCTGCAATGCCTGATTTTGGGCAGCCTGCCCTGCCAGTAACTGTGCCTGACTGGCCATGATCTCGGTCATTCTATCAAAAGCTGTACCTATACGATCATCATCCCTACCCTGCCCTGGTGCCACATTTCTCGGAACCTCGTCAGTTACCTCAGGCCTCCCTCTGGTCCTCGGTCTACCCGTCATTCTACTAATCAAAGAGTTAGCACAGGTTATAGCACATAAGCAAACTATGAACAATTATTTAGACATAAGCAACAAACTCATATATAGCACATAAATCACTTAAGTATCAATAACATAAACAAATTGATCACATAATCACATAAGCACTAGATCACATAATCACTTAATCACTTAACCATATTAACACATAGTTCACTTTTCTTTCACTTCATACATACTTTCATGCTAAGACCATTACCTACATTCCGAGAATAGCCCGGCTGTCAACTAACATGTGCTCTGATACCACTTAAATGTCACGCCCCAACTCGACCCCACCTACGATCAGTTAGGACGCAACGGAATTTCGCCAGTATAACAACAGTAATTAAGACACTGAGACTCTAAAACAACCTCTTAGAACATCATACAATCAAACTCCTCAACCACATGACAATCAATTCCTCAATACCATTAACAACATACAACATAACCATATTATACAATAATCATTCTTAGTTATACGCCTCCGTTCCAACATAACCTTAACTTTAACATAGATGTCAAAATAGATTATAAACCAACTTAGTAATCTAAACATGATCAAAATAATACTACTAAACCATTATACATAAGTATTTATACTAAGGTAGGTTTTACAATACATCATATTACAACAACTATAAACAATCTCATGGCAAAGACTCCTGCACATAAGACTCATCCACATCAAGCACATTTTCCCCTTCTGGAGGTACATACCCGTAATCTTGTTCAAGGACACTTGTATGCATGCAATAATAGAGAGTGAGCTTATATAAACAAGTTCAGTGAGGATCTGATAGATCTCTAACAGTATTTACTATACTCATTGGAATTGATCCTTTGAGCAGTAAACACGCAATAAAACATCAATAACAATTTAAACACATAACTATAATGACCAATCAATAAAGGATACTCTAGTTGGTGTAGCTCCAAGCGCCATCACAATCTCAACCATTCTTCTTGTAACTCCCCATTACTCATGTACCCGAGGTACCTCACTAGCCCCTCCCTCCATGACACCTCCGTCATGCGAGCTGGAGGTAGTCTCTAGTAGTCTTGCCGTTATCAACCCGATAGCCCGATGCTGCCCGAGAGGTGGCACACACATACCAAGACTCAACAATAATAATAAACATCATTTACAGGAGGACAATATAGCAGAATTGCCTATCTCCCGGTTCATCAATCATCAATCAATAATAATAAAAAATCATCAATTATCATCAATACAACATCAAGTAATCAATTAAACAATAAAAAATTAAGTTAGATGACAAAGTAGGCCATCCATCCAACTTAACATGCATTAAACACGTAATCTAACCCTAGTCTAACCATCAACAACTCATAATTCAATCACTCAAACACCACCCTGTGACGCCCGAGATTTAGCCATGCATTTAATTACTGTTGCATCCCTTGTTTGTGCATTTATTTCTGTGCCTTACTAACTGACTTTTATGACTACTATTCACTCCATTTTTAAACTGCCTTCTATTAGTTAATTAGCATTTTTATTAAATCATATTAATTGTAAAAGTAGTGGAAAAAATGTGCATTTGAGCTAAAGGCGTTAGGAGGGCTCGTTTAGAAAATAATTTTTGTAGTTGAGTGAATAGTGTTACGTAACATAACTTAGAAATTTAATTAGCTAGCCTATGTTTTACACATTAGCCTCGTTTTGAGCTAGTAACGCGCATTAAAATAAACCACCTTAAGCACCCAAACTTAACCCACCTCAAGACTTACCTATTAAAAACATAACATAAGCACATTTAGCACAAAAACACAAAAAATTCAGCAGTGAACAGTGCCCCAAACCCGACAGCCCCTCTCTTGTGCATTTGGAGATTTTGCTTCATCAAATCATCAATTCAAGCCAAGCCAAGCCTTGAGCAACTAGTGTAGGGTGTTTGCAAGGTTCCTAGGTGCTCCTACGCATATTGGTGAGGGATTTCACGGCTTGTTTTTGCATTTTTAAATAGTTGTTCATTTCTTGATTTGTTGAAAATATGATTAAATGCCATTGTAATTGTTATCTATGCTATTACACCATTTATATGAATGCTAGAGAACACATTTGAGCCGTTGTTTCACTTTTTAAACGGTTAGAATCGTTAATTTGAAATTTTGGGTGAATAGTGACGTTTTTTCTAGGGTTTTGTGTAATTGCTCGAATTAGCTTGATTTAATGCTTCTAATAGACGCCTTAGGTGTTAGTGAAGGTAACCTAATAGCCCCGTGTACTTTCATTGTCTATAAATCGCATAAAATGGAAAATAGCCGACTTTAACTTGGGGCTTTTGGGGTTAATGCAAATCCGGGTGGATTTGAGCTTCAATTCTAGTATCCTTAGGCTACCTAGGTACTATAGATGCTTTGATATCCCTTGTTTGAAACCCGGACAATGTACGCGTAGTTTAAAGCCATAAGAGGAAATTTGGGGCTTTTGGGGTAATCGCGGGCATTTGAATTAGTTAGAGGGTTGAGAGGATACCTTGAGGATTAGTTAGAGGGTTGGGAGAGTTATCTTTGAAAATGAAATCATTAACTTTGGTTTGGAAGAGAAATTGTTCGAAAAACAAAGGAGTTTAGGTGCTATTTAGGTTGTCTCGCACTCCTAAACCCTTGTCATGACTTCTTGAGTGTTTATAAGTGATTTTAAGTTGATTTGGAGCTTTTGGTATGATTCTAAACTTATCTTGCTAATGTCTCTTTGTAAAACTGCATATTTGCTTATATAATTGTTCTATTCTAATTGCATCGAGGTCAACCTACTTTGTTGATCCTCATGTGTGTTAATGCTTATATTATTGCTACTAACTTGCCATCGTTAAGTGCATTGCATAGTGGTTGCGCAACCATAGTGTCAGGGGCGGATGTGTTGAATATCGGCTGGGCGGCAGAGGGCTTGCCGGTGGATATTCAAACTCCGTGCCCTATTCCCTCATTCGCCTGGTCCGGAGATTGCCAGGGGATGTTGGGTCATAGGATTCGGGGTACATCCGGAGTACACCCACTGGAGTGTTTGGGGATTATGCCGGCTTATCGTGATCGTGCTCGTGGTTCGTGGATCGTGTATGAAGACCAATGAAGATTGGTGTATAGGGGATTGTGTGAAATGTATCATTTTTTAATGTGTGGATTATTTAAGTTATCATTGTTCCTTTAATTGTCTAAGTGATATTGTTGTATAATTGTTTTATCTGTTGCATTGCACGCCCCGGGACTATATCCCTCACTGGGCAACAGTGGTTGCTCATACCTCGATATCTGTTTCAGGAGACGCTGAGGGTGATCCCCAGCTTGTTGATTTAGTTGAGGAAGAAGAAGTTCAGATCGAGCCTTTACCTTAGTTGCTGTGTCTGATAGCTTGAGGTGGTTAATGAATTGCTGCTATGTGGAAGATTCATCTGATTACTTTATGTACTATTTTGTAGCCCAAGGGCTATGTATATGCTTGTTATATAAGTTGAAAACTAGTTGGTTGTGTTGTAGCTTTGAAAGCCTATGAACTGTAATAACTTATAATCTACTTCTATTCGCTTTGCTTGCTTGGGAGTGAATGACTTAAAGTAGAAATGTTTGGTCTTCCAATTATGTTTAATTGATTTCCTAGAATGTCATGATTATAAAACTATGTTGATAATAAGTTCTCGCATGCTTGTGTGTTTTGGAACTATTGTGTACCATAAGGCTCGGATGGCCTTAGAACTTGGTTGTTTATTTAAGAAAAGCTTGTATTGTATTGTTGGGACTTTGTTTAAGTGTTTACAGGTTTTAGAATGTCCACGGTACAGGGGAGACTCTGTCCGTGTGTCGGGTCCGGACTTAACCTTTAGCTTGGGGGTTGGGTCGGGGCGTGACATCATCTAAAGGCTCAATTCAACAATTTAAAGAAAGACAACCTAAACTTCAAATATTCATATCTTACATTCTACTAATCCAAACAACTCCAAATCAGTTTCTAACACTCACCCATTCAATCAACTACATTAGCCCTCTCGAAAACCAACCAAGACACATCAAAATCAAGCCCAACAACCCTAAAACCTCATGCACCTAGGCTGAAATTTTTGGATTTTTACCCAAACATCGCAATCGAAAATTTGGCATTATGACGGCGTTACCACGTAATTAACAAACATTTAGAAATTGACGGCAATCGATTCCAACCACAACAACTCAAGATATTCATCAAATAACTAATTAATCAACTTTTAATACCCGAAAATAAATAATTTCGCTACAATGGTTCAAATCTCGTAGTAATACACCTAAATGATCCTTAGCATGCACTGAGCAATAATATAACTTCAAATTAACATTCTAATGGTTCAATAATCAATTATATGCAAAAACATAAAAAATGACTTTTGAGATCTAGAATTTTTCTCTCACCTTTGATGCTATATAAGCTTAGATATGCATATAATGCGTGCCCAACAAGCAGAATCCAACTCGGCACGAAAATCTATTGACAAAAACTAGGTTTTTCTATGAAAAATTGCTTTGAAAACTTGAAGAAAAAGCTTGGTTTTTCTCTCTATGGCTCTCGGCCATGTAGGTGAAATTTGAGTGTGTTTTGTGTTGTGTTTTGTGTGTGTTGATGCATATAAGCTAAGGTCAACATATTAAAAATAGTCAAAGTTGATTTTATTAGTCTTTTAATTCTATTTTCTAGTCTTTTAATTCCTTTAACGACTATTTTTTACTCAACTATTAATTTAACACTTAAACTAATTCTAGACAATATATTTTAGGTGACAAAAAGTGTTACATTAAAACAGTTTCATCCGAGTCGGCTTAAAACTCATTTTCTTGCAAATGAAAGTGTAAAAATTTTTAAAATTCTAAAACTGATTCCAAATCTGTTTTAATCAAACACGGGTCTATTAATACCCGAGGACTAGGTTTTCAAACGTTTAAAGCTCCCCTGTAAAAATTTTAGCGGACAGGTGTTCAAAAATACTATTCACCAAAACCGACGATAAAATTTCTGATTCCGTTTTTGATAAAAATTTCATGAATGCACACTTAGCATGTATTAGGAGTATTAATCACATAATTATTACATTATAAGTCATATAGCACATAAACAGGTCAATTCACGTAAAACGAGATAAATCACGTAAATCGAGATAAAGCAAAATATGGGGTCTCACAACAAAGGTATGTATTGTCGGAAAACTGAATACACATCATGTGGTCCCCTAATGTCAGATTTGAAAACAATAGTTAACCCATGCAAATAGGGTATAAAATGTCAGATACATATTTGGGTATTTGTCAAAACTTAGGGTTTAAAAAAATTATGGCACATTTTAAATCAAAAAGCTTTGATCTGGTTTGTGTTATAGAAATTGGGATATGTTATTTTTTTTTCATTTATAAATTTTTTGGTTTATTATCACACTAATAATTGAAGAAACTATTGTCTTGGATTGTTAATGAGCACGTGTTGAATTGAGTTATTGTACTGGCTTTGTTTGAAAGAATCATGATGTAGATGTTGTAGTAAAGCTTAACGAGTTATTATTTTTGTTAATGTTTAGGTTTTTAGTTGCTAAAAAAGTAAATTAAAGCTTCGATTAAGTTAATGTGCGAATATTGGGTTTATTTGTTTAGTTGTATTGCTTGTTTGGCTTTTCAATGTTACTTTTGACCAGGTGATTTGATATATGGACATAGGATGTAGTTTTCTTAATTGTTTCATAAAAGGTTTAAATTTTTTTGAAACTGGGTTGTAAGCTGTGGTTTTATCTCTTTGGCTTATATATATTCCAACCAAAGGAGATGAGTTTAGATTTTTGAATAGGAAAAAGAAAGAAAATTAGATTTTTATTTGTTGCTTTTTGATTTGAAAGAATTAATTTCTAGAAGCAGTACATTTCGATTGAAGAAGATCAATATTAGAAATGTATTACAATAATTTAGACTTCACGTTTCGATTGCACGATATGTTTGTTGACTTATCATATGATTCCCAAAGTTACTTACATGTGGAGTTGAGGGTAAAGCTTTTTTTATGTTTGGAAAATGGACTAAAACTTTTTTTTATGTTTGGTATTTAATTGCAGAATGGATGATGATGATGGTTTTGGTATAGTTGAGGGTTGTGTTGACCTTTTTGTATGGGTAGGGGGTAGATTTGTGAACAATTCTACCCTAAAATATGTAGGGGGTAAAATGGAGACCATTCCCACTGTGGAATTAGATAGACTAAATCTATTTAAGTTTTATAATATATATGAGGACATAGGTGGTAGCAAAGAGAGAAGTATTTAGGTATTCTATTTAAGGCCAGGTCATTCGTTAGAGAATAGGTTGCGACATTGACCCTGATGCTATGATAATTAAACTATCTAGTCTAAAAATTTAAGCTAATAGATAGACATTATTTTATTGGTTTATTATGTCCGTTAATGTGTATGACTCGAAATCCAAAAAGATTCAATTTTTACTATTTTCTTTCACGAATGTATGTGGATAATGTAAGTTTACTCGAATTAGTATGCTTCCAGCTTCAATGACATGTTTTAGTTCATTTGTTGTTCTATTATGTAAAAGTTTGCATTTTTAACTGTAGCTTTTGCATAAATATATAGTTGTTGCTCTAATCCTGTTAGTGCAATTTTTACTATGTATGACTTAAATATAGTTCAATTTTCTTGGAATTTTGAGAGTCTCCTTGTTTTTCCTTTGTGAGGTTTATGAAGTATTGAATTTGTAACATAGGTTTGGTTTCAACAGTGAGAAAGATGCTCAAATGTGTATGTATGATGCCTCATGCAATACCAATTTTGGGTTTTGCTATGACATTGATGAAATGACAGCTCATGCATTAGCCGGTAAGTTTTCATTGTTGTGTGTTATGGCTGATTCATATAAAATGCATCATAGTGATTTCGGATTTTCATTTCAAAGTTGTTAAGAGTGTGGATTTGATTTTGAGTGAGTAATGCTCCTAGACTTATAATGCATGTGTAAATCATAGGTTTACCTGGCGTACGATTAGTTAGGCCAGACCCTGATTATAATTCCACATAAATAGATTATGGCTATTCCAAGATTGATTACAATGATTCATCAAAGCTAACTATGGGAAGCTCTTTGTTATTCCCTGCTGAAACAACAAAACACTAGCTTGTTCGTACAGACAAACCAGTGGCTGGAGTGGTCACAAAAGCACAAGCAGTTGATTACTTTGTTCAAATTCTTACCAGGGTTCTAGGCAAGTAAGTATGAATCAAGAGCATTTGTTTTTTTTAGTAGTTTTTCAATAATAGCATCTGTTTGAATATTGACATTCTTCGCAGTGAGAAGGATGCTCAAATGTGTATATATCATGTATCATGGCAATCCAATTATGGATTCTGTTGTGAATTAGATGAGGAATGTACAAAAGAGTTAGCCGGTAAACATCTAGTTCTGCAGCTCTTCATCTTTTAAATGCTAATGCAATACTAGTACTACAATGAAGGACTTGATCTGTTGCAGGCGTACCTGGTGTGCTATCTATTAGTCGGGATGAAAAGGTTGGGTCTGATGATAAAGATTATCAAGGTTTGTGATTGTACCTGGCTTTCTTGTATATGAATTATCAAGTTCTCTGCAGTTGGTTGGTGTAATATGTGGTTAGGAATTTCTCAGGGTATTTATTGTTATATTTTGAAATAGCATAAAATGTCAGAGTACTGACTTGGTTCTATAGCTAAATCTTTATGCTCATATGAGGCAATTAATTAGGTAAAATTTGAACTTATGCTTCTTTTTTCCCTCTAAGGTAGCTCGATTCCTAGCTTTTAAGACAACTTATGCTATGGGGTGAACATTCAACAGGGTGTACTAATTGGGATAGATAAACTATTCATATGATCATTACTATTATTTCAACTAATCCAACTTATGTTGTTGATCTGACGGGGATAGTGGTTCTGTTTTCCCTCGGCTGATAATTTGTCAGTAGATTCCTGGGGAATATGTTTTAATGTAGCGTTATCTTTTATGAAAGTCTTCTGGACTCAATTAAGAGTATTCAATTTCTCAGGTCAAACAATCAACACAGGGACAAAAAAGCTTTTCGTAACAGGTCAGTTGCAATATCTGAATCAAATTACATGTTGGTGTTTGTTTTTCACTTAGTACACTCCTCCTACTAAATGTACTAGCAATACGTGATCCGAGTAAATTATTCATTAGTAAGTCTTGAGTGTGTGTGTGAGACCCCGTACCAAGCTAGTATAGAGCCTATGTACATTTTATAACATTTCATATAACTTAGCATCATTTAATATGCATTTATATCAATTAATGTATATTTATATCATTTAACGTGCATTTATCTCGATTTACGTGCATTGCATTGGTTAACGTGCATTAGGGTAATTAATTTAGCGTAGCTAGTAATTATAACATATCTAGTTCAATAGTTAGTTAGAGTAACTAAACTAGAATTAAAACAATTAGAATTAACACTAGGATGACAAACTAGTAAAACATAATCTAATTGGAGGGCACTCTCGTCATTAGGCAATTTAGATATTATAACTCAACACACACTACACCATATACACACACAAAAACACTACAACACACAAACACACTTCAATACACACTGATCTACAAAACTCAACACACTCACACACATCAGACACACACACACCCACACGACACACACACAACACACACTCAGATTTTCAACCATAGAAAAGAGAAAAAGAAGAAAGAAAATAGAAGGAGAAGGAAGAGGGGAGGCATTTCAAGTTATTTTCAAGCTTCCTAGCACCATTTCTTGCATTCAATCACAAAGCTAAGGTGAGGCTTTAGACTATTTTCTAGAGGTTTTTAAGCTCATGAGTATGTGTGTATATGTGTATGCTTAGTCTTGCATGCTTAGAAGCCAAGAACACATGTTTGAACATTTCTGGAAAATCTCGGGTAGCTACTGACCTTTCTGTACGGATTACTTTTAAGGTAGTAAATGATCTCGAAAAAAGTTGAAATATGGCGGATCACTAGAATTTTCAGTTTGGAACAAATATTGCAGAAATGTGCTAAGGCTAATTTTGACTTTAAGACCTCCAAAAATGGAAAAAATCGTAGGTTGTTTTGGATAGGTACTAGTGCTGGACAGTTTTTGTGCAATCTTACGGAAATAGTCATAACTTTTAGATCTTAAGGCGAAATTGAGTGAAATTTGCGGCCAGAGTTAAAGAATTCATAGATCTTCGATTCAACATATGATTCACTAAATTCCAAGAGCATTTGTAAGGGTAACTGAATGAAGAAAATCAGGTCATTTTATGAAAAACTATGTTGGTGATAATTAGTAACTTCGTTTTGAAGCATATTATGTGTTTATATTATGTAGATCGGGACTAAATGATTGAAATAAGAATTGGAAAGAGATTTAAGTAGTTGATTTTGTATGTTTTAAGTAGATTTTATGAATAAATGTTAATAGATCTTGCATAGGAACTTGATTATGAAGCCCTATACAACTTGTATGCCTTGTAGTTGCCTATTTCATGTTTTAGATAGGTTTGTTTGATGATTTCTAAGGATATAACAGGCTGTCCATATTTGTTATGATATAGATATGTATGATTTGAGATGATATTGAGGTTACATGATGATTAATCTTGTAGTTAGAGAAGTATATAAAGCCCTTGTTGATTTTTCACTTAAGTGGTGTTGATTGATGAATTTACATGGCTTGATTGGAGGATTTACTCGACTGGATTTTTGACAGATTTGCGCAATATTGTTCCAAAGGTCATATTTCACTCAATTCAACTCCGAATTGAGTTATGTTTGATTCTAGAGTTATCTACATTCGAAAAGCTTCAATTCTATACCAAAATAAAATTAATTGGAGTTTGGGAACATATGAAAATTTACCTCCTAAGTTAGGCTAATGTAGGAGTATTGGATTTGTTGTTGTGTTTAATGTGTGATATTGGTAGATGATATTGTTTGAGTGGTTAACTTACAAATTCTTATTATTATGTGCTAATACTGAAGGAGCTTACAAGCTAGATATTGTGTGTGTTATATGTCCATACGAGTGCATGATAAATGCTTGACACGTTACATAATGCGAAATATAGAATGTACTCGAATATGCTATATGAATGACTAAACTTTATAGCTTATGTAGATGTATATGAATTGTAAATGCGCAGTCAGTTGCAACCATTAATGAATGCGGTAGCAATGAGACCTTCAGGTGGCGACGGGCTCGCCAGTATATCTCGCCTATCGAGGTAGTAACGAGACCTCCAGTCAGAGGTGGGGCTTGCTGGTATATCTTGCCTACCAAATGTTATCGTCCTTTCTCATTCAAGACTCATTGATCCGCCTACGGGTCGGGACCCAGTGATATCTTGGAAGAGCTAGGTTATTAAATATTACTAAAGCTTGATTATATATCTTGTAACTATTATTAATAGAGGAAGTAATGGGACCTCCGGGTTTGCCGGTATATCTCGACCCTCTTATTGTTGATTGAAGGCTTGTGTTAAGGATAGTTTGCGTGGATAGATGCATGGCATGATTTATCAAACTAATTACGAAAAGATAAAACCTTTGTGAAAACCCTTTCGTGTTTTCCTCATTACTGAGCTATACGCGAGGATCTAACTCACCCCTTTTTCTAACAATTTCAGGTGACGATTAGCCGAACAAGCTCCCATGTGGTTGTAAGCTATATTGATGTATTGTGATGGATTTCTTCCCTAGTTGGTCTACATGCTTGCTTGCGGAGTTTTAGCTTATTGTTGTAACAAGTTATTTTTGTAAATTGATCAAGTATTATGTTGTAATATTATTTTGGTAAATTAGATACCTAGCTAGGTTTTATCTTTATTCTTTTGAGACTTATAGCTAGGATGATAAACATATGGTTCTTGGGTTGGTTATTATGTAACAGGGTGACGTAATCCTTTAAGGTTGATAGCTTGGGATAATTTTGAAAGTCTTTGGAAACTTCTTGTGGCGTTTTTAATGAATGTACATTTTATTAAATTGTTATTCACAGGTTTTAAAGCTTTCAGGTTGTTAATCTCATATATAAGAGTTACAAACGTCATGTTTCGGCCTTAGCTTAGTGATGGGTCGGGGTTGTGGCGTAACAGTGTGTGTTTATGTGAGGCTCGACTATTGAAGATTGAAAGAACAAGATTTTGAAGAACTTTGATATGGCTTGCTGCATCAGTAGACTGGTGAATAAGAGTACTTTTATTCTGAATTCAACTTACACCTCAACCATCTCATGTCAAAGAGCATTTCAAAAAGAAAAATGCATCAAGCCTTGTGTGGTTTATCTACAAACATTTGAATGATGCTTCATAGCTAGAAAACATTGAACTGATGAACAAGAAACAGCCGGTGCTATGCATGTGTAATGAGTTTTCTGCTCACAATACATCATAATGTGGATCCTAAATCAAAATTCCATGTTCAGGCATTACTCTACTGTAACTTGTTGTGTTGCTGAATTCTTGTAAGACCCGCTGCCCTAGTTTAGCGTCCCAATTAAAGATTTTGCAACCCAAACTTAGACTCCTGTTCTGATCTTGTTGCTTAGTCTGAAGACCTGATGCTTTTGACATTTATTGTCAACATCTATGTGCTAATAGGCTTCCCATTGTTCTTTCTGCTGACCTAAAAATTTTGCAATATTTTATTTTTGGCCAGGTCTATCGTTTTATACATCTAAGAAAACATTGTGTGCAGCATTTGAAGGCTTTGGTGAACTTGTTAAAGGTAAAGGTCCCAACTTGCTGGATTGACTTCCCTCTGCTTGATGATAATGTTGATCTTGGTACTTCAGTTTGTATACTTGCTATTTATCTATGTTCCCATTCTCGACAGTTAAAATTATAATGGACAAGATCTCTAAGAGGCCAAAGGGTTATGCTTTTATGGAGTACACCACTGAGAAGGCTACAAGCACTGCTCTCAGATAGATGAATGGCAAGGTAGTTGCTAAGAAATGTGTTTGTTACTTCAACTTCGCTGAAAACCTCTTGTCAGCACATCTCACATAGTTTGTTATTTCCAATGCTTAATAGATCATCAATGGCTGGATGATAACAGTTGATGTTGCCAAGAAAAGTCCACCGAAATATGCCAGAGGACGCCCAAGACCAAGTACCTAACCATTTTCCAGTTATCTTTATCATTTACTCGGCTGAAGGGATTAATCCTATAGTGTTAAGTGATAGGCAATGTCACTTGGGAGAATGGGGCAGTATACAGAATTATAGAGTACAACAGGGGCAAGCTATGGTCTCTCACTTTTACTGGCTTGTAGAAGAGCAACAGGGAAAAAATATATTCACAACAAACAGAAAATAGACATTACATTTGAGCATTGTCTTTGGTAAGCTTCAGGCATTACTTTAGAGATGTAATATGGCTTCATCATGTTGATAGCAATGAAATACAACCATTATTACCATACATCATTTACTCCATGCCATGATTTGGCCAAACAAAATTAGATGAACATCGAATTATGTCCGCTTTTCTCGCATCGAATTTTGTCTTCTTCACTTGTACTCTTTAAGTAATTTGCAAAATTAGCCCTCCTCTCCAAACTTTGTAAACCTCTGATGTACCTCCATATCTACGTTGCTCACAGTTGGCTTCTGCTTTGTTAGCACTTTGTCAAAATCTCTTTAAGCGATAGGTGGTCGGATTATCTGCAAGTTAACAAGTGGCTTGTTAGTAAACCCCGGGTATGATCCAAGTAGAATGGTTTTGCACGGTCTGGGAACTAAAATTTCATCTGGAATGCATAGTTTCTAGGACAGATGAATGGAGGACTGACCGACCCAAGTTTTCACGAGTGTTGGCAGGTTCTGTACTGCTTGTTAACTGCACTACCACTAATTATTAGAATGTTGGAACTAAAAATGATACAAATCCTATAAGTATTCATAGCTCAAATGAATGGGTTGAGCTCAAACGGATAAGGGTTTTCATTTTTTGGCCCTTGCACTTTTATTGGATTGTAAGTGTGCAACTTGAGTAGCTACTGGACTTGCACAAGAGGCTATTAGACTTGTCTGGATGACTATTCGACTTGCCTGGATGATTATTAGACCTGTCTGGTCGGCTATTGAACCTGGCCGGGCAGTTAATAAAGAACAATGGAGATTAAAATGCAATTATTCAAAGTGTGGGGACTGATTATTTGAGAACGATTATCGTTCACCAGCATTTTCAAAAGAAATAACACTCTTAATTCCCATGTACTTATTTATAAAATGACTAACATACCCTTATAAAAACATAACTTTTATATATAGTTTTTTGCAATTATTATTATTCTTATTATTTTTATTATTAATGAAAAATGGGAGAATTTCTTCATATTTATAGATCCTAGTCAGCCCTACCCCACCCTCCACCCCAAAATTGCCACACCTACCCCCTAATCGCAACCCCAATCCTATTACCCTCACGCCCAAATAACAAAACCCCAACCCCATACCCGACCCCACACCTAATCCCACCACCTCATCCCCAAATACAAAAACTCCAACCTCCAACCCCTTACCCCTACACTCAATCCCATGTGTATGTATTTTTGTGAGTATTTGTTTGGTGTGTGATGTGTGTGGGAAGGGAGATAAGTAGGGATGGTGGTGGCGGTAGTCTACTTCTAGGAGGGGAGGGGTGAGGAGTGGGAGCATGGATCCTCTCATAGGTTAGATTCTCACATGTTGAGATGATGAAAATTCTTGGTCATTGATTAGATATGTTTTAATCTTGAGCTGACATGTGTCACCTCAGGTGGGCCCGAGGTGAGAGAAAAATGAGATTTGTGAGTGAGTCCAAGGTGACACATGCATGTTAGTTCGGAATTAAGACAGATCTAATTAATGACCAAGATTCTCCATCATCTCAACATAAAAGAAAAGTCCCTATGAGAAGGAGTAGGTGTAAGGGGCTGTAGTGGTGGGTTTGGGGTTGGGGTTAGGGTAGGGGTAAGGGTTCGAGGGCCATGTGGCTTGCCCAATTAGTTGGTAAATTTTATTTTATTTTTAATATTTTGTTAATATAGAAATGACCTTAATACCCCAAGTTGTTAAAATTGATCAACACCACTAAGTTTGAGGGATCTAAACCATTATGCGAAATCAATGGAGGCTCCATACCCATAAATTCCCTTTTACTTTTAAACTTGTAAATATTTTTCGTTTTCTCAATTAATTAGGATAACATAGGTTTTGTCGCTTCATATAATTAATTATTGCCTTTACCTTATAAATATTTCCAAACTCACACCAATCGATCATAGCGAAAATATTAGCCCATACCAGTGCCTCCATGGGAAATCATGCATGCATCATACTCTTCTTTCTCATCATTCTTATAATCAATTCTACAAGTAAGTTCACTGGTTGTTGATGCTTAATCTCTGCATTCATATATATATATATGTGTGTGTGTGTGTGTGTATGTGAATATATATATACACACTCAAATCATTTGTACATTTTTGGCAATTTTAGAAGAATCTCATGCAGCCAAAGAAAATCATAAACATCATAAAGATATAGAAATGAAGCAGCTATTTATTTTTGGAGACTCGTACGTAGATCTTGGAAATTGGCCAAACTCATCCATGGCTAGCTCATGGTGAAAGACTTGGGAATAATGTGTTGTATCTGTATTGATAGTTCTGAACGTATAATAAATAGAATACAGTATTGTGAATGTACACAAGTCTATTTACACAAGCCTATCTAAAAGATCTCATGAGATAAAGATTTACAATAGAAACATTGTTTTAAAATTCAAACTAATGGATGAGATATATCCGTTATCACGCCCCCTCAAGCGAAACCGGTTCTCGAACAGTGAGATTGGATCTAATCATAGAGAAATGTGTAATCGAGAGACCTTAGTCATAATGTCAGCCAATTGATCAACGGTAAAAATAAAACAAACTTGTAGTTGTTTAGAGGCAACCTTTTCACGAACAAAGTGCACATCAATTTCAATATGCTTTGCGCGTGCATGATAAACCGGGTTGGCAGTCAAATAAGTGGCTCCAATATTATCACACCATAGAACAGGGGAAGTGACCTGCGAAACACGTAGCTCGGAGAGAAGAGACTGAAGCCAACAAATTTTAGCTGTAGTAAATGCAATTGCCCGGTATTCAGCTTCCGTACTTGAGCGGGACGAAGTAGTTTGCTTCTTTGTTGACCAAGACATAAGATTCGAGCCTAGAAAGATACAATACCCATGCGTACTGCGCCGATCATCAGGACATCCTACCCAGTCTGAATCTGAATAAGTATGTAGAGTAGAAGATGATGATCTAGAGAGAAATAAACCATGTGACATTGTGCCCTTAAGATATCGCAAAATACGTTTAACAGTCATCCAGTGAGATTCAGTCGGTTGTTGCATAAACTGACAAACCTTATTAACAGCCAAAGCAGTGTCAGGCCTTGTAAGTGTAAGATATTGAAGAGCCCCAACTATACTCCTGTAATGTGTGGGATCAGAAAATGGATCGTTATCATATTGTGACAAATGCTGATTGGGAGCAATAGGAGAGGAAACAGACTTGGCTCCATCAAACTTTGCACGAGCTAATAACTCAGATATGTATTTCAGCTGACTTAACAAAATCCCCTTTGAGGAATGAAGAACCTGAATCCCTAGAAAAAAAGAAAGCTGACCAAGATCCTTTAACGCAAACTATCAATTAAGAGCAGCAGTAATTGAGGCAATAGTATGAGAGCAACTACCAGTAAGGATGATGTCATCCACATATACTAACAGAAACAGTTGGACAGCACCACGAAAAAACATGAAGAGCGAACTGCCTGACTTTGCTGCAACAAACCCAAGATTTAAAAGAAAAGAACTCAGCCTAGAAAACCATGCCCGCGGTGCCTGTTTAAGACCATACAAAGCCTTATGCAGCTTACAAACATGCTGTGGAAATGAAGGATGCACAAAGCCAACGGGTTGAGCCATATACATATCTTCATGAAGGAGCCCATGGAGAAAAACATTATTCATATCTAACTGTTTTAGTGGCCAACCTCGTGAAACTGCAACAGAAAGAATAGCTCGAATGGTAGTAGGCTTAACAACCAGACTGAAAGTTTCTGAATAATCTAAGCCTTCCTCTTGACTGTACCCTTTAACTACTAAACGAGCTTTATATCACTCAACAGAACCATCAGGCCTTCTCTTTATGCGAAAAACCCATTTTGAACCAACAACATTGACCCCTAACGATTTTGGAATAAGATCCCAAGTACCATTGTGTAACAAAGCATTATATTCAGTAGTCAACGCCTGTTGCAAATGTTCTAGCTTTTGAGCTTGAGAATAGCAGGACGGTTCAATTTTTGAATTTGTATTTGCAGTAAAAACCACATAATTGGACCATGTTTTGGATGGCCGTGTATTGTCTTGAGAGCGTGTTGTCATGGAATGAGTAGAAACAGAGAGTGGAATAGGATGTGTATCAGCAGGGACAAGAACATTAACTGAGGAGTTAGTCAATGCGGTAGACATAGGCCTAGAAAATTGCACAACACTCTGTTCACCATTTTGAGCTGTGGAAGTCACGGGTTCTCTAGATAAGGATTGTTGGACCAAAGATGGAACAATATTCAAGGAGGGCACTATTGGGTCAGTTGATGAAAGGAGCCTAGAGGAAATGTGTGAATGAGATAAACTAGTGTTTGATCGTGAAGCCATGTGATGCCTTGGGGAATGAAAAGCAGGCATTAAGTGCACAGATGGTGAGGAAGTAGAAGTGGGTGATGCGGGACCCACCTGAAGTGGTAAAGGTGATAGGGACGTACGGAGAGTAGGAGAAAGGGGAAGGACGCGCTGAGGGATAGTTGGGGATAGTGGGGTGGGCAACACTCACTGGGCCGCATCTGGAGTTGACTGACGTGTGGGAAGTAAATGTGGGTCTAGTGCAGTAATCGATGTGAGAGGGGTTGGTGCGAGAGAGACAGGTGGGGACACGGCTGATGTGGTTGGTATTAGTACAAGCTCAGTAGTATTAGGAGATTGCGAGGTGGAGATAGTTGTTTTAGAAATTGATGGAGACACATTGACCAGTGATGAGGCAGAATTCGAAGATGCAAGAGGTAAATGACGAAACGGGAAATTAGACTCATCAAAAATCACATGGTGAGAGATATAGACACGATCAGTTTCTGGGGATTAGCATCTGTACCCTTTATGATCGTCACTATATCCTAGAAAAATGCATGAAATAGATTTTGGACTAAGTTTATCTTGTTTATAGGCACCTAAGAATGGGAAACAACGAGAACCAAAAGTCCTTAAAAATGAGTAATCTGGATTCGCATGATACAGAATTGTAAATGGGGATTTATTGCTGAGAATAGGAGTAGGCAAACGATTTATAAGAAATATAGCAGTTGAAAAAGCTTCAAGCCAAAATTTCTTTGGGACAGAGGATTGAAATAGTAAAGTGGTGCCTATTTCTATAATATGACGAATTTTGCGTTCCGCGATACCATTTTGTTCTGGTGTATGCGGACAAGAAATGCGAAATTGAATCCCATTTTGCTTAATGAATTTGGCAAATTGGCCTTGAGTAAGTTCTCTAGCCCCATCACATTGAAAGTATTTAATGGACTTTGAGAAAATATTTTCAACCAGTGATTTGTATTGAACAAAACAAGAATAAGCATCACTTTTATTACGCAAAGGATATAGCCACGTGTAGCGACTATAGTCATCAATAAACAATATGAAATAGTGAAAATTTGAACAAGAAAACACTGGAGCAGGTCCCCATATATCACAATGTACAATTTCAAAAGGAAACTAAGACTTATGACTAGAAGGACTGAAAAGGTAACTTGTGACTCTTGCCTAACATACAGGCGTTACAAACTTTATTGGCTCGATGAAAATCAAAAAAATTTAAAAGCTTCTAAGTCTGTAGAGATGACAGGATTCGTTTGGAAAGGTGCCCCAATCGACCATGCCAAAGATCTACAGAAGCACAGGAGACCGCAAAGGCGAGATGAGACCTTGTCGAAGACACTGGGAGACTGTAAAGGCTGGATTCAACGGGGCCTTGAAGGAGAAGCATCCCTGTGTGGAGGTCCTTGACAACACATTTGGAAGGAAAAAACTCTAGTGAGACCTTGTTATCACGAGTAAATTGCGAAACAGATAAAAAATTGTGAGTAATGCGAGGAACGTGTAAGATATTTTGAAGCAAAAAAGACCGATTGAGATTAGAAAACGAAGAAGTACCAATATTGTGTATAGACAGAGACTTACCATCCCTAACAAATACTTGATCAGAACCAGTATATGGTTGAAGTTATTGAATCAGAGACGGATCATTGGTCATATGTGAGGTAGCTCCTGAGTCTGGGATCCACGATGAGGATGCAGGTGTAGGCAAAAATGGAGAAAAAGAGGATTGCTGTTGATTGTGGTACCCAGCGTACTGAGACTGAGAACCATTGTTGGTAGCAGGTGCATAATGATAGTGACATCGAGAGGCAGAGTGACCTTGTTTTTGACAAATCTGACACTTTCCACGATATCCACCATTGGACTTGTGGGAAGTTTTTTTGTTCGAATAACTGGAAACATTGGAGGAGACAGAGTGGTTGTGAGAGGAATTATTTTGGTAGGGATGCGTAGAATTGGAAAAGGTGGACACAACAGGAGAGCTGGGAGATGAAGTATGAAAGAAAATAGTAGTGGTAGAAGAATTAGCAGTAGGAACATCGTCACCATCAAACAACACCCGTTGCTCATGGATAAGCAACTTGGCACAGAGTTGAGCAAAAGAAGGAGATGTGTCCATGTTTTCAATAGATGTGATAAATGGCTAGTACGATTTAGGAAGACCATTGAGAGTAGTTAGGACAAGATCCGAGTCAGGGACAGGATCCTCAATGGCAGAAAGTGAGGAAGAGAGAATGAGTATTTGTTGCAGATATTCAGAGACAGACAATGAATTTTTCGTCAATGTCCGAAGTTGCGAACGAAGAAGAGATTGTCGAGCAAGTGACTGATGTATGAAGGAATCTTCAAGAGAAACCCACAAGTCACGAGCACTCGTAAATCCAAGGGCTTGAGGAGCAAGAGATTCAGATAGAGTAGCTGTGAGACAGGCCTTAACAAAGTTGTTAAAACGCTGCCAGTCATCCAAGGAGTTGATAGACGCAGATATGTCAGAGGCAGAGGAAGTAGGTGCATCTGTCGATTTAGGAGTGGACTTGGTAGGAGGTGAAACAGTGCTGTCAACATACTTGAAAAGATCATTGAAAGTAAGAAAATCAACAATCTGGCCTTTCCAAACCATGTAATTTGAGTTATCCAACGACACTGTCACAAAGGATTTTACATTATAAGATGCCAGAGACAAGGACGAGGAGGACATTGAAGAAGCCATAGGAGAAAGAACACTAGATGATAGGCTGTACAGAACAAAGTCAAAGAGGGTGAGCAGAAAAAGTGATAGGAAAGAAATAGACGTGAGTCGTGTAAACTTCTAATACCATGAAACACTTGGGAATAATGTGTTGTATCTGTATTGATAGTTCTGAACGGACAATAAATAAAATACAGTATTGTAAATCTACACAAGCCTATCTATACAAGCCTATCTGAAAGATCTCATGAGATAAAGATTTACAACAGAAGCATTGTTTTAAAATTCAAACTAATGGATGAGACACATCCGTTATCATATGGAAAGAGCCTTATGGCATCACTTTTCCTGGTAAACCAACTAGTCGATTTTTTGATGTTCGCGTTCTCACTGATTACATAGGTACTCTCTCTCTCTCTCTCTATATATATATATATATATGTGTGTGTGTGTGTGTGTGTGTGTGTGTGTGTGTGTCAACCTTTTTGTTTGACAAAATTGTCTAAAAGAGTGTCTTATTTTATGATAATTAAGCAAATGTGATCTTTGATTTTTTATTTTTTTTAAGCTGTTTTCATCCTATTCTTCATGTGTTTCCCAAACTTATTGTTTGATCTTTTTGAGTTCACATTGATATATATAGTTCAAAGTTGGCATTGGATTACAATGAACAGTTCAATTTTTTTTTTCTTTCTTTCTTTTCGTTTTTGTTTATTCTGTGGGCCTGAGCCTGCAATTACTCACTTCAATAAGATGCATTTTAAACAGTGTCAAATACAAAATTGTTAATTAAACACGCTTGTTTTTAGCCAAAAAAAAAAAAACGAAATTGTTAAAGTGACCATGTATACAAGAATGTGAAATATTGGTTTGTCCTTATATCTTTCCCTCAAACTATACTTTTTCCTTATTGATTTTGGGGGAATTAACTTCGTGGTTTATCCATAATTCTTTTTGAGTCCGACAAAGTCGTCTTCTTCTCTTTATTTATTTATTTCTCTTTTTGGTCGAATTGATTAAACTTCATTAATGAAGGATAAGGTTCAATTATCCAGTCCCACTAGCATTTAAATCATTGGCCTGAATGGATTGGAACGCAAAAGAAGTATTATAAAGGGTCTATTTTGTTAGTTTTTTAATATTTAAATGTGTTTTTTGTGAGTTTAGAAGTCAAAGCTAATTTTTTTTGCCTATTTTTGAAAGTTTTTTGGTAAAAGTTAAAGCAAAAAAAAAAGTAAAATGCACCATACCCTCCTGTGTTTTTACAAAGTTTCATCATAAATCCTGTATTTTAAAAAGTTACGTTAAAAACCCTATGTTATAGAAAACATTGCATACACGCCCCAAACTCAAATTCCGTTTAACTCTGTTAGTTAGCCTTGTAAAAAGATAAAATTATCCTCGTTAAAAGATAAATCAGTCAGAGGGGGTATGTACAACCTTTCTAATATCACAAGGGGGCATTTGTCACTTTTTTAATATCAGAGGGAGATATTTACAATATTTTTCATTTTGCAATATCAGAACCATGTGCTAGTCTACATTCTAAGGAGATCTACAACCTTAAATTAATAAATATCATTAAATTAAAAGAATAAAAAAACGTATAGCTTATATAACACAACATTGATGTCCACAAAAAAAAATATAAATCTTATGCTTGAAGTTCAAAGTCATATTGCAACTAGCAATAATTGTACCTTCACTTTGAATCACGTTCTTCTACAAGTAGATTAAAATCTTTAAATCAGTATAAAATCAACTTCAAATCGAAGGAAAATCACTTTGAAATAGTTTTTCTCTCTAGGATTGTCAATTTTTTTAATTTTTTTATCTTTGAAGGATAAATTTACATCTTTATAAAAAAACAAAGGGGCAATTAGAAACCTTATAAAAAAAACAAGAGGTAAATAACAACCTTATCGAAAACACAAGGGGTAATTTACAACCTTATGAAAAACACAAGGGGCAATTCGCAACTGATGTTAAAAAGGGTATTTTCTTCCTTCTACATGTGTTTTAAAGCTTGATAAATATCATACTTGCATTTCAAGCGTGTGTATTACACTCACGTTAAAATTGACAGAAAAATAGATGGCGGGGGGTTATATGTAACGTTTTTCATAACACAGGGTTTATAACGCGACTTTTTAAAACACAGGATTTATTATGTAACTTTGTGAAAACACAGGGTGGTATGGTGCATTTTACTAAAAAAAAAAAAGAAATTTTAAATAAGAGCTTTTTGAGAAAAGCTTTTACGAAAATATTTTTTACATCATATGAGGAGTTGTTTTTATTTTTTATTTTTATTTTTTAAAATACCCTTCATATTTTTGAAAGCTGAATTTTGCCCTTAAAATTTCTCAAAAGTACTTCTGACATGACAATACTAAACAATCAACAACTTCTGTTCAAAGTACTTCTAACTAAAATTTTACCGTTGAAAGCTCTACAACTTAACAACTAAGATATTACGAATACACCAAACAGATATGAAGTCAATTAGGAGGTATAGATGATTAAATCCTAGTTTTGCAATATGATCATAGGCTTAATTAGTATATCTTTTTTTCTTTTTTTTTGTTGGATGACAAGGGAAACTCAGTTGGTGGAATCCGATCACCGGATTATCCGGTGAAGCCCGACCACCAAATGATAAAACTCCGAGTGTAGAGCTTCATCCCAAATATGCACCAGGTGAGTTAAGAATGAAACCTTAAATGAAGGGTGGGAATTCAAATCAATGACCAATAACAAGTCTTCCCCATATCTTAACTACCCGAAGCATGCCCTGGGGACACTTAATTAGTAGATCTTCTAATTAAATTAATGCAAAACTTAGTAGAGGTATTCTTGATATTTTCACGGATGGGAGATATGTCCTACTCGTCTAGCAAGGTCTAAGGAAAATGAATTAGGCTAAAATATGTTGGGGAACCAAAGAATCTTAATTACTTGTTGGTCTGCTATAATTAATCAATTTGCAGATTCGATTAATTATCTCAATTTGTGCCTAATTTCTTTGCAGCTGCCTGTCTAAATCCTAAATATTAAAGTTCTTTTTCTATGTAATCTGATAATATTTTTCACCAATAGTTGTGCATTTATTCACAAATTTATTGTTTTTTGTCCTTTTGGTTTCGTGCTTCATCACATACAGTTTCATTTCTTGGTATAATATCTCCATTGACTTATCCGAAAAGAAAAGCTAGTGATAAAAAATCACAACAATATGGTATGAATTTTGCTCATGGAGGGACAGGTGTTTTCAACACAATGGCTAAGGAACTAAACATGACAATACAAATCAATTTTTTCCAACAACTCCTTCAGGAACAACAAGTGTATAGCAAAAACAACCTTAATTCCTCAATTGCTCTCGTGTCCCTGGGTGGCAACGACTATGCTACTTATTGGGCCAAAAATGGCAACTTAGAGGTATGTTGGTTAAACTAATTGTTGTGATATTTTAATATTAAATTAATTATCTTTTATATTGAATGTGTTATGAGTATTTATGTATGTTTTAATTTTGAAAGATGAAGAGATTATATATTAATTTTGTATTTATGAATATATTAATTTTAGAACTTGAAGAGTTTTTTGTATTTAAAAAAGTTTTAAATTCATGAATTTTCACTTGTATGCAACTTATTATGGTGGTTTCTTAAGAGCCTATAAATAGGCATCATTCTTACTTCAAATATATAAAAACAAAAAAACAAAAAATATTTTACTATCATATTGAGAGAGTAAGTTAGAGGGATTCCCAACCAAAAGAAAAAGGTATTTTTGAGAGGAGCTTGTGCTCAATCTTCTAATACAGAGTTGATTCGAGCAGTACGACAACAAGTCGGGCTATTGTATCCTGGATGGGACAAGCCATATCAAGACTGCTCCATCGATTTTTTTCACCGCAGGGAGCTTGAATCTCCTTAAAGATAGTGAGATTCCTGCGCCTCAGTCCGATCGAGTTGTCTCCAACAAAAGTGTTTGTACTTTAATTATTGTTTCATTTTCAATTATTATTGTACAAGTTCACCAACAATATTAAGGAGAATCATATAGAACCAATGGTGGAAAAAACTAATGTTGGAGAATTCAATAAGCCGTTCCGTTTTAGTGGAACTAATTTTAAACGGTGGAAAGGCAAAGTTTCATTCTACCTAAGTCTCTTGAAGGTAGGATATGTACTCACTAAAGATGACTCAATAAATGTATCCACCGATCAGATGACTGAGGAAGAACTTGCACAACATCAAGACTTGGTGGATATATATATGTCAATGAGGAGTACAACTGTCGGTACTATCTTTTAAATTGTCTTACTGATAGTTTATATGATTACTATGAAACTAACTATGACTCTGCAAAGAGCATCTGGGAGGCTTTGCAAAAGAAATATGATACTGAAGAAGTTGGAGCTAAGAAGTATGCTGCTAGCCGTCTTTTCAGATTTCAAATGAAAGATGGACAATCTGTGGTGCAACAAACTCAAGACTTCCAGATGATAGTAGCTGATGTTAGATCTAAAGGCATCAGGATTGAAGACAATCTAGTTGTGGCTGGCATCATTGATAAACTTCCACCTTCTTGGAAGGAATTTCAAAAGTCTATGCGCCACAAGCAGAAAAAAACTTCTTTGGAGGTTTTGATCACTCGCATTCGTGTGGAGGAAGAGGCAAGAGGACATGATGCAATGATCTTGGACAACAATGAACATTCCACAAAGGTAAATTTAATTTCTGCAAATTCTAATAGTGTGCCCAAAGGTCAGAATTCTAAGAATGCTCATTTGAAGCCAAATAAGAATCAAATGAAAAATAAACATAAGGGTAATTCGAACCAGAAATTTATGAACCACGGACAATCTTCTAAGAATCAGGGCACTGCCTGCTTTATTTGTGGCAAAGTTGGGCATATTGCTTGGAATTGTAGATACCGGAAACGTGAAGCTATTCCTCAAGCTAATGTGACCGAAGAGCCGTTAGTGGCTATGATAACAGACATAAACATGGTTCAATATGTAGAAGGTTTGTGGGTGGACTCTAGTGCCAATAGGCATGTCTGCTATGATAAAAATTGGTTCAAGAAATACACTCCTTTTGAAGAAGAAAAAATGGTGATGCTTGGTGATTCAAACAAAACTAAGGTGTTAGGGAGTGGTGATGTTGAGCTCAAGTTTACATCTGGACGTGTTTTAACACTGAAAGATGTACTCTTTACCCCTTCCATGAGGAAAAACCTTATGTCTAGTTTCTTGCTCAACAAGGCAGGCTTTAAGCAAACTATATAATCTGATCAATATGTAATTACCAATAAAGGTGTTTTTGTGGGCAAAGGATATGCATCTGATGGAATGTTTCGTTTGAATGTTGATAATGATAATAAAGCATCTTGTTCTGTTTATATGCTCTCTTCTATGAATTTTTGGCATGCATGTTTATGTATTAATAGCAGATATGTGGGAATCATGAGTAGTTTAGGATTAATTCTAATTAAGATTGAATAAAGACTTTGTAAAATGTGAATCTTGCAGCAAAACAAAAATCACTAGAAAGCCTCATAAAAATGTCGTTAGACATACCGAATTGCTAGATTTAATTCATTCAGATCTTTGTGAATTTGAAGGAATTTTAACTCGTGGAGGAAATAGATATTTTATTACTTTCATTGATGATTTTTCAAAATACACTTATGTTTATTTTTTGAAAAATAAAAGTGATGCTTTTGAAAAGTTTAAAAATTTCCTTCACGAAGTTGAAAATCAATTCGGTAGAAAAATCAAAAGATTGAGAAATGATCGAGGCCGAGAATATATTTCTTCTGAATTCAGTTCTTTTCTTCAGTCTTTGGGAATAATCCATGAAACTACACCACTTTACTCACTTGAGTCTAATAGTGTAGCTGAGAGAAAAAATATAACTATTATTAATTTAGTAAATATCATGATTGTAGAGTCAGGTACTCCCAAAAATCTTTGGGGTAAGGCTACTCTAACAGCTTGCCATGTTTTAAATAGGGTGCCACATAAAAGGACAAAAATTACACCTTTTGAACGGTGTAAAAGATATAAGACTAATTTGGAATATTTGAGAGTTTGGGGTTGTTTAGCTTTTGTGAGGCTAACAAATCCAAAGAGACCAAAATTAGGTGCTAAAGCTATCACTTGTGCATTTCTTGGCTATGCGGTGAATAGTACAGCTTACAGATTTTTTGATCGTGAAAATCAAACAATTGTTGAGTCAGGTGATGCTATTTTTCATGAAGAAAAGTATGCTTTTAAACTTCAAAATAGTGGGGGTAAAGAAATTTATGAAAATATGTCTTATTTATCTCATTCTACTTCTTTTCAAGATAATGAAAATATTTTCTCTGAACCAAGAAGGAGTAAAAGGGCACGTATTGAAAAAGATTTTGGTCCAGATTTTTTTATTTTCAATACAGAAGAACGCCCACTTACTTTAAAAGAAGCTTTTTTATCTCCTGACGCCATTTTTTGGAAAGAAGCTATAAATGATGAGATGGATTCACTAATTTCTAATAAAACTTAGAAATTAGTTAAATTACCATCAAGTTGTAAAACCATAGGCTGCAAGTGGGTACTCGGGAAAAGACTTAAACCTGAAGGATCAGTAGATAAGTTTAAAGCTAGACTTGTTGCTAAAGGATTTAAATAGAAGGCTGATCTTGACTCTTTTTGATACTTTTTCTCCTGTTACCAGAGTTATATCCATTAGATTGCTAATGCAATTGGAGCTATTTTTAATTTAAAAATTCATCAAATGGATGTAAAAACAGCCTTTTTGAATAGGGACCTAGATGAGGAAATATATATGGATCAACCTGAAGGGTTCGTGGAACCAGGCCAAGAAAGCAAAGTGTGTAAGCTTACTAAATCCCTATATGGCTTAAGGCAATCACCTAAGCAATGGCATGAGAAGTTTGATTCCTGCATGATTGAGAATGGTTATAAACCTAATGAAAGTGACAAGTGCATATATCATAAATCTTGGAAAAATTCACATGTGATTATTAGCCTCTATGTGGATGATTTACTTATTTTTGGCACAGATATTCATGTCATAAATGAAACTAAGATTATTCTTTGTAGTCATTTTGATATGAAAGATCTTAGTGAGGCTAATTTTATTTTGGGGATAAAAATTACCAAAATGTCTGATGGTATTTTTCTTGATCAGTCGCACTATATTGAAAAAATCTTGAGAAAATTTAATTTTCTTGAATGTAAACATGTGTCTACATCTTTTGATCATAATGTGCATCTTTTTCCTGTTGAAAATGATAATGATATAATTAATCAAAATGAGTTTGCAAGTATAATTGGTAGCTTGCGCTATGCGACTGACTGTACTAGACCTGATATAACTTATGCAGTAGGAGTACTTAGCAGGTTTACGAGCAAACCTAGAAAAGAACATTGGCATGCCATCCAACAAGTCATGAGATACTTGTCTGGAACAAAAAAACTATGGTTTGTTTTATAGAAAATATCTTGCTGTACTCGAAGGTTTCAGTGATGCAGACTGGAACATATTATCAAGTGACTCTTATTCTACTACTGGTTTTGTTTTTACGATGGGTGGTGGTACTGTTTGCTGGAAATCTAAGAAGCAAACAATTATTGCTAACTCAACTATGGAGGTAGAGCTTGTTGCTTTAGCTTCTGCAAGTGAGGAAGCAAATTGGTTAAGAGATTTGTTGCATGAGATTCTATTATGGGAACAACCAACCCCACCAGTTTTAATACATTGTGATAGCACCGCTACGATTAGTAGAGTTAAAAATCATTTTTATAATGGGAAGTCCAGATCCATAAGGAGAAAACACAGTACTGTGAGATCATATTTGAGTAATGAATCTATTAATGTGGATTATATCAAATCTACTGACAATCTTGTAGATCCACTAACTAAGGCCTTATCGAGAGAAAGGATCTGGAATACATCGAGGGGGATGGGATTGAAGCCAATTTTATCATGAACCATATGTGAGGATACCCAACCTAATGATTAGAGATCCTGAAAATTGGGTTCAAAGGAAAAAACGAATCGCAAGGTGGACGAAAGGAATACACTAAATATTATCCCTCCCTATGATGTGAGTGTATTCATCCTGTAATGTTTTAGAGGTTGAGTTCAAACTCTTAATGAAATCTGTAGCTTTTTGGAGTGGGGTGTCAGTATTACAGGAACACCCTTGACAGATTTCACCTATATAAGTGTTGAAGTTGTGGCCGCTTCATATGAGTTTTTGGCTAATTCTCACATAAACACTTATAAAAACTAGGAAAGCACATGGTCGTAACATGCTAAGTCTTTAAGCTCATTTTATTACACCTGGAGCATTATGTGTGAGCAGTGACTCTTTATTTCCCTCAAGCAGTCATAGTTCAAATTGGAAACCACTACTGACTCTGGAGTAGAGGTCATTGTTTCGCTAAGTAAAGGTTCAATGCATAGCACACATTTATTAAGCATAATGATCCCATTTGGCTGAAATATCTCTCTTATAACATTAAATTAATATTAAAATTAGTGGGGAAATGTTGTGATATTTTAATATTAAATTAATTATCTTTTATATTCAATGTATTATGAGTATTTATGTATATTTTAATTTTAGAATATGAAGAGATTATACATTAATTTTGTATTCATGAATATATTAATTTTAGAACTTGAAGAGTTTTTTGTACTTAAAAAAGTTTTAAATTCATAACTTTTCACTTGTATACAATTTATTATGGTGGTTTTTTAGGAGCCTATAAATAGACATCATTCTTACTTCAAATATACCAAAAAAAAAAAAATTACTATCATATTGAGAGAGAAAGTTAGAGGGATTCCCAGCCAAAAGAGAAAAGTGTTCTTGAGAGGAGCTTGTGCTCAATCTTCTAGTGCATAGTTAATTCGAGCAGTACGACAACAAGTCGAGCTGTTGTATCTTGGAGGGGACAAGCCATATCAAGACTGCTGCATCGGTTCTTTCCACCGCAGGGGGCTTGAATCTCCTTAAAGATAGCGAGATTCCCGCGCCTCAGTCCGATCAAGTTGTCTCCAACAAAAGTGTTTGTACTTTAATTATTGTTTCATTTTTAATTATTATTGTACAATTTCACCATCACTAATCATACCTGTGAAATTGTGGTAGGTGATCCATGCTTTTTACTAAATGTTTGGTCGCTAGTTGCATTTTCCCAGCCATGTTGCCTCTGTAGTAAAAGACCATATAAGTTTGTTGAGAAACTAATTTGACTCAATATTTAAACATCGTGACAATATTTTAATTCTTTTGTAACGTTTCATTTGAAAAATAAAAAAAAGAAAAAAACAGCTGCAATAAATATTTTATTGTAACAAATTTTCAACTGTTGTATAAAATAATTTTTTTAACGACATTTTATTTAGTTAGAAAAGTTAAAATTTTCTTTTATCACTATTTTGTTAATAATTTCTCTTGAGATTATGTATTTCTTTTGCAGTTTTAAAATTATAGTTTAATTACAATAGTTTAAAAAAGCGTTATGTATTATTTACAAAAGATCGTTAAAATAGAGAACTTGCAACGAGGCCATATGCAATGATTAAAAAAGTGTTGTATAAATTAGTCAATTTCACCATCAATTTCACGTTTTTGTGAGACTCACATTACTCTCTCACGAGCTCTCGGAAACAACTTTTTTTTTAGAAACTTCCCTTACATTAACATGAGTAGTGTTTAATATGAGACAGGGGCTGCCTACATTTATTAAATCAATTATCAACCAACTTGGCTTGAATCTCAAACGCATAGGAGACTTGGGAGTAAAGAAAGTAGCCATTACAGCTATGGAACCCTTAGGGTGTTTGCCTCAAATGACAACTCCTTTTTCATATGAGAATTGCAGCGAAGCTGAAAATTCACTAGCAAAGTTCCACAATGAATTGCTGCAGCAAGCGTATCCAAGCTTAACAATCAAAGCCATGATACTAAATTCATAATCCTCGATCTCTACACTGCTTTCTTGGCCAACTTAGAGATTCAGCATAACCATCAAGGTATGGTTTACCTAACATAGACGATTTCAGTCACGTACGTTTTGCATTTGGTATTCCCAAAGAGTATTATTATATGCCACTAGGACTTTGGATTAGTAGTATATTACTCATTGTATATATAAGAAGTCACAAGCTTGACTCTTGCTAGTTACATCTTTAGTATGTGTTGTGCGTTTTTAAGCCTCCCTTGAATAAAAATGGATAAGATATCAACAAGGTGTGTTGCATCGAGCATGTAATTTGTTTATTTCTCTAACAACGCAGGAAATACGACAACCATGGAGAACCCACTAAAGCCATGTTGTATTGGTACGAGGAGTGAATACTCATGTGGGAGCACTGATTGGAATGGAGTGAAGGAATACGTTGTATGTGCAAATCCCAAGTTGTCATTCTTTTGGGATTCAATATATCCTTCACAGCATGGATGGTTTGCTGTTTATTCAGCTTTAAAATCTTCTCTCCATGCTCTCTTATGAAGAATTTGTATTGTTTTTTACTCGTTTATTATCTTATTGAGCTGATAGAACAGTACTATAATATAAAATCAATGTATTGGATCAATTTTATGTATCATTCCATGTCAAGACCTAGTCAATTTGTTAATCTATGCCAATTTTTTTTTTTTTTTTGAATTCAATTTGTTAATCAATTTATACAAACACATATTAAATATCAACCAAGAAAATTGATCTCGCAACCTCTTGCATTTACAGTAAAGAACATGCCACTAGACCAAAAGTCAGGTGGTTGAGTACAATTAACCTCTGGCATTTCCCTTCATTTTTGGCCCTAGCTTGTTTTTTTTAACGATAAATTCATTTTAGGTATGTTTACATCAGAAACTGCTAATTGTATTAAAACTTGTTTATGAACTGGTACATGAAACAAACAAATTAAACTTGACCATGACTTTTAAACACTTGTACAATTAAACACAAAATTTAGCTGCTACTGGCATCCTAAAATCTACAAAGTTTGAGAAATTAACAAGATTACTTCACAACCCCATGGAAGGAAAGAACATCTAGTTGATGATACAAACTAATTACCTAATTTACTTTCTTTTTTTTTTGTTTTTGTTTTTCCGGTTTGATATTTCCTTTTGGTCAGAGATCTATTACTTAGCTATTAGTTCAAATTAATGTTCATTCACTACAAAATTCAAGCAAATAGGCGGCGGTTTTTAATACTATATACGGCAGTTCTAAACCACCGTCTATATATTTGCGGCGGTTTACAAAGCGCCATGTTAGGTGTCGCAGTAGATGGTGTCGCGAATGCAATTGACGGCGAGCGTGGTAACTGTAGCGTTTGCTTCAGTCATAGGCGGCGGTTATAAACCGCCGTGTATATTCTTAATAGACAGCGGTTATTAAAATCGCTGCCTATGTTGTCAGGTATATTTTGGAAGGTTTAACCGTCGTGTATTAATAATATAAACTTTTACTATTTTACTACAGTTTGTGAAATTGCCACATGAGTTTTTTTTTTTTTTTTTTTGTGAAACTACCACATATGAGTTTTATTTCTTTGTGAAACTGCCACATGAATTTCTTTTTTTTTTGGTACAAGATATATACCATAAAATTATAATGCTATACCAATATTGTAGCACTAACATCAACTAATGACATGATAACTGAAATACAAAGCAACATATATCGAAAAACATATATTAATAGTTGTATCAATGTTGTAGCACCATTCATAAGTATTCGGGTTACAGTAAACTTATATCTAGCAAAATGAAGCAAAAGAAATTTAAACAATATTGCAAAAGAAGTGTCTACCACATCACTTCAACTAAGAAAAATTACAAATTTAAGTTCTTCCAAACTGAACAACTCCTAGTAGCAAAATACTGTTACTAGCTTGCTCTTGCTATAAAGTGAACTTCTTTTCCTTAGCAACAAAATCTTGTTTTCAGCATGCTAGAAGATTCCAAGACCTTTAAGAAAATAAACAGAGAGGACATTAGCATTAGCACTTTTATGGCATGTTCCAAATTGCAACAAAGACCAATAATATATTGTACAAAAGTAAATAAGATACATCTTCGCTCCATTTAAGCCAATAATATAATGCAAACCAAAAGCTATAACTATATGTATTCACTTTTTCATACTCAATTATCATGTGTTCGCAAAATAAAAATAAATAAGTTACAATATATCTTCACAGCCAAACTCGGTTCAGTTCTAGACTTCAAGTGAATTCATTGCTCTGTTTATCATTGAATTTATTCCAAATTTAAGATTTTTTCCGCTAAATAATATGTGATAGAAGTTTTGATTGGAAGTGGACAAGATATACCTTTATATAATTCGCATTAGTAATCAGTTGACAACGGATTCTCCACTAGAAAAAATTGATAATTAAAGAGAGAAAGACAATAATGGTTAACCAATTGAATCAGCAGGATGCCTTAATAGTCCGTCCTTTGTACGACCCTTGTTATGCCATATCATTGAAAAAGATGTCTTTGATGACATATACAATCTTTGTAACCTCGGGATTAACAGAAAGTATCTCATAACTTTACAAGCAGTCTTCTTCTTTATGGGTCTTCTGCCACTAACATCATGGTCCTGTGGCCAACGAGAACAATTACAAATATGACATGATTGTTGCGTTGCTCTATGATCTCAGTACAAAATACAATTATTTGGGTATACATCAATCTTTTCATATCCCAAACCCAAAGCATTTGTTATATTCTTCGCTTCATATAAAGTCTTAGGAATACTCGATTCTGGAAATTGTTGTTTCAAGAATTTAAGAAGCATATTGACGAATTTTCCACTCCATTTGTAGTAGGATTTTAGGTGCATAAGTTGGATTGTAAATGACAATATAGTTGATTTGGATCCAGGATAAAGTTCCTGATTACCTTCTTGGAATAATTTAAAGAATCCCATAGATTCTTCATGAGGACCAACTTCAGTTTGAATGTGAGGCTCAACATTAGGATCACAATTACCATCAACCTCAATACTTTCTTCACCCTCTACATTTTCGTTCATTGCATTTGATATGTCATGAATCCCGAATGCATCCCTCACTAAGTCGTGCATATCACAATGCTCTTTAAGTGGACTATCATGTGGTGGGTCTAGATCATCATCATCATCATTTACAAAATCTTCTCCATGACAAACCCACACAGTATACCCCTTAGTCATCTATTTGCAAACTACATGATCCCTCACATCATCACGATTTTTCCATAAACGATTGGCACACCTAACACAAGGACACAAAATATTCCTACTAGGTGTACCAGTATGATTGAATGCGAAATATAAAAATTTCTCCAAACCAATAAGGTATTGATTGCTATACCATGGCTTTGTCATCTAACTTTTATCCATTGGTATATCTATAATAACAAAACCAATAAAGTAAAAGGCATAACTGCAACTAATGTATATGGAGAGCAAAGTAAAATTATCAAGCAAAATTATCTCTTTGCAAACACATTCTCAAGCAAAATTATCCATTTGCAAACACATTATCAAACAAATAAAACAATATTGAACAATAGCTGGTTTGCGCAAAAATTCCAATTGGGTATAAAGATATCAACCCTCTGATTTATTGAATAAATCACCAACCTGCTTCTAAACAATCCACCATGTTGAAGAGTTCTTAATGCTAATTAGAACTGTCAAAGCAGACAACTATAACTCATGCACAAACAAAAGCACTGTTAATGTATATAATAGTACTGTTAATATATCACCACCATTTATTTTATTCATAACATTATAATATTAGAATATATTCCTTCATAACATTATAATTTTGTAGGTCTTATGAGAACACGAACAACATCAGGATTATTGAAATTGAAGCTAATGCAAGTCAAAATTATATACACAAGTAGCGATATATGTACTTTGAATAATCATACATAATCAAAAAGTGCACGAAACATAACCAGTACAATTAGTATTCTTTATTACAGTAAGATTATGCTTTAACACACATAACTATCAAAGCAAATTTCATAAATTAATTATAAACCCAAAAGCTATCAAGATCAAACAAATATAAAAGCACAAAATAAATTGAAAAATTAACAAAATAAGAAAAATATAACAAATGGATATGCAAAGTAAGAAAAACTACAGCAAATAGAGTTGCAAATAAAGTTAATTATGTAAAAGATTCAAGGAGACAAGACAAAGAAGGCACCTTGAGGGAATTTTTTGCCAATGGAGCTGCAAAAGAAGAAAGAGGAAAAAAGAAAGTTGGGAAAAAAAAAATTGGGGGCGTCGGGGAAAAAGAACTAGGGCTGGAGAATAGGCAGCGTTTTGAAACTGCTGCCTATAATAAAGGTTTATAGGCGGCGGTTATCGTAACCACCGCCTATAGTAGAGGATCATACGCGGCAGTTATGAACGCATATTGGCGCAGAACGTTTCGTGCCTAATTGTGCACATTAGCAGTGGTTTTATCATAAAACCGCCGCCACTATAGACGGTGGTTGGCTTGACTGCTCCAAATAATACAAACTAAAACCATCATAGGCGGCGGTTAAGCGAACCGCCGCCCATGAACTGCCGTGTATATATGTCTTTTTTTGTAGTGATTCATCATATCGATACCGTACTAAACTAAAATCACACCTCAACCCTCTCCCATTATCTTCCTTAACTCTCCATTTTACTTCTTCAATTATTTTATGCATTATCTCTTACTTATTTTATTCCCTTAAGTCACCTTCTTTTCTAAGCATTACTAACTTGAGCATCGAAATTCTTTTAGCTGACACTACACCTGTGTCTTAAGGTACTTTATAATTTTTACTTCTTCAATTATTTTATACACAAACATGCCCTTAATTGTTCCATGTAATCGCTTTCATTGTCTGGCCTTTCGGCCATCCTTTGTCTTGTAAACTTTTTTATTCTAATGAATACACACTCGCTGATTTAGAACAAAAAAAAAATTAAAATTAAAAAACATGTAATACGATGCCAGATCTCTTATGGGCATTTGATTACCACAACATCCAACTCATTAGATTCTGAAAATTGTCTTTAGATACATAATGAACTGATTAAGAAACTAAAGCGTCGACGTGTCCAAATTTGAGTGACAAGAGACCAAATAAAGCCCAACCACATGTGGTTAAAGTGTAAGTTTAATTTTTCTTAAGGGATTTATTTATTTATGCAACAAAACACACATTTAAGTTTGACCTTGAAGATTACCAAGATCTAGCAATGTTCGAGATGTCTCTATTATTGATAGATATTATTATTATTATTATTTGTATGGCTTAATTAAATATTCCCTACACATGCCGAAAATAACTTTGAGAAAATGGGGCAAACCAAAGAAGCCATGTGCATGTCGGAATTGATTAAGCACTAATTTCAAGCTTCACAATTCATATTAATAGTGACACGAATCCTACAAGATTCTTTTCATACTTTTTGGATATAATACAACATGGCCAAAGCAAATGAATCATTGTAAAAACTTAATCCTATTTGAAAGTGCTATGGACGTGGTTTGGTGTAGTAATATGTTAATCGTTTTATGTAAAAAAGGTCCTGAATTTAATTCTCAAAATATATAATAAATAATGAATGTAAGATAAACTTAGACTTTTTTTTAGAAATTAAAAAAAAATGGTATTTAAACTTAGATTTATATTAAATTCGTGATTAAGGACCACCAAAAGTGAAGTTTGCAACAATGCACGTGGTATTGGAACTGAAGATGAGATAAGGATTCTTTAACATTCTTGGATCTCTTTTGCTTCTACATGTGATGACCCAACAAATTATATGTATAAATAGTTGCATACTCAATGACGTGCCTAGGAGTAAATTTTTCTTTTTAATAACGTCGAAAATTTTTTCTTAAATAGAATCACATTGATTTTACTCCAAAATTATGAAGTTTGATCTGGAAGAACAAATTGTCAAAGCAGGCCCAATATTATTAATTAAGTCACGATTTGTAATGAGTAATAGTGTATATTATGTATATATTCTAAAGTATACGATGAAGTTTTCACCATACAAAGTGGGTAGTGTGTGCTTGTCATTAATGAAGTCTCCAACCAGTGATCTGTTGATGATTGAGTTTAGAAATAGAAGTACTAACACATATCCAAACGCAAATAATCAAAAGAATAAGACCATATAGCTACATCAGTGCGTTTTTCCCCCAGGAAGAATTAATTAAGTAATTAATTATGTTTTTATAATTAATTATACTCGGTTTCCATTCGTCCTATATCAAAACAAAAAAACAAATAAAAAAAGAGAAAGTGATGATCGACATAAACATGTTTCATTATAAACATTTTCTAGCCACAGCCCACAGGTTCCCCTACAACTATCTTGTTAGGATTTCACTCCAATCGAAGAACTTACCGTGATATGCGCCAATAATACCATAAAAAAACATATAATTTTTTAAGCAATTATTTATGTCACCATATTTTAGTGTCTTGATTAAGAATTAATCATTCAATGCACGAGATTCTTATCATACAATGGGACAAGAGATCAACGCAATTATAAAATCATTAAATGGATGCACGTTCCACACTAAGTTCATGTACATGTACCCGCCGCATACTACAAAATAAGTATTTAGAAAAGCCAAAAGCAACACCTAAGATTTCGATAAAATAATTAAATAGTAATTTGTTGTAATTAAATGTTTTAAGTTTGAATTATAGTTTCGGCTTTCATTCTTTAAAAAAAAAAAAAGATAGTAAAATGCATCATAACCCCTTGTGTTTTGCGAAAAGTTGCATAATAAACTCTATGTTTTCAAAAGTAGTGTAAAACTCCCTGTGTTATCCATAATGTTGTATCATAACCCTTCCATCCAATTTTCTGTTAAACTTAACGGAAAGTGACATACACACACTTATAATACAAGTAAGAATCGCACAAAGCATTAAAATGCTATGGTAGGAAGCATGTTAGTCCAAGATGCATCATGAAATTTGATATTATGAAAGCTTATGACATGGTGAGATGGGATTTTGTTCTGAATTGCCTTAAAGTCTTGAATTTCTCATATATTTTTGTGAATTGGATCAGAATGTGTATTACCACACCATCCTACTCGGTTATGTTCAATAGGCAACTTGATGGTTTCTTTGAGGGTAGGAGAGGTCTCAGGCAAGGGGATCCGTTATCCCGATGTCTATTTGTGATTGTTATGGAGGCTTTTTCTCGGCTCTTGGTCAAGTGTGGTGAATTGAAGGGATTTGGGTTCCATCCGAAGTGCAGAAAAATCAAGCTCAACCACCTAGCTTTTGCAGACGATCTCCTCATTTTCTCTAATGCTAATCCCAGGTCAGTGTTGCTTATAAAAAAAAGCTTTGATCATTTTTTCAAAGATGTCTGGGCTACACATTAGTTCTATTAAGAGTGAAGTTTTTATTGCTGGCTGCTCAAAAAGTTTACAAGCTCATATCAGTGACACTCTTGGCATTAAAATTGGTTATCTGTCGATTAAATACCTTTGATTGCCTCTGATTTCTGCTGCCTTCAACAAGCAAGCTTGTAACTCTTTGGTTGAGAAAATTATCGCTAAAATTGGCCACTAGACGGTGAAGTATTTGTCTTATGCAGGGAAAGTTGAATTGATTAACTATGTTCTTCATAGTTTCACAAACTACTTGTGTAATGTCTTTGTTATCCCTAAAGGTGTAATTAAAGACCTTGAAAGTAAATTTGCTTCTTTTTTGTGGAATAATAGTACTGATAATATGAAAGGTGCGAAAGTTGCTTGGGGTGATGTGTGTCGTCCAAAAAAGGAATGAGGCTTGGGTATCTGGAAGTTGGAAGATTTGAATAGGGTGGCAATGTTGAAACTGTTTTGGCATACATACTCTCAGGAATTGTCACTTTGGGGCTATTGGGTTAATATTGTTTTTCTTGATAACCAAAGTATTTGGAGCATTGACATCCCTAACAACGCTTCAAGGTCTTGGAGAGAAATACTCAAGTGTAGAACTGAGGCGTTTCAATTCATTAAGCATACCATTGGAGACAGAGCAAGGACTTTTGTGTTGTGGGATTGGTGGCTTCCTTGTGGATCACTGTATGATTTTATAAGGGTGAATAGTATCAGTATCCCCATGCACCATAACACTCTTAAAGTGGCCAACTCCATTTACAACAATCAGTGGAGATGGCCTCGTGAGCTTGAGTTCGTTGAAGACCTTAATCCGTGCTTGCCAAATCATGAGAGACGGGATTTGATTTTGTGGAATAACAATGATTCTTTCTCGAATCGCAACACTTGGAAGGCTATCCGAGGTCCAAGTATGGAAATGAAGTGGGCTAATCTTGTTTGGAACAAAATTGCTATCCCAAGACAAAGCTTTTGTACCTGGTTAACCTGTCTCAATAGATTACCTATCTTGTCCAGGTTTCTTGAATGGAGTGTGGTCAATAAAGCTCAATCTCTTTTCTATCCTATGGGCCAAGATTGCAGGGACCACTTATTCTTTCAATGTTCTTTCACCAAGAGGATTTGGCAAAACTCTGCTAGACGTTTAAGATGTGGCAATCTTAGGGTTGATTGGAATACTATTACTGACAAACTGGCTAGAATGAGCCGTAAAAGGGGACTGAAAGCGGATCTAATCAAAGTGGCGCTTTGTGCTTGTGTGTACTATGTGTGGATCGAACGAAATAATAGAATCTATAATTCGTCTGCGAATACTGAAGAACAAATCATTGGTCAAATTCTTTTGGATGTTAGAGGAAAAATTGGTTTACACCACAATTATTGTAATAGTTTGGAAAATAGTATCTTTTGTACAGAATGATGTATCAGCTTGAGCTGAGCATTTGTACTTGTTTGTGAAGTGTAATGAAATGACTTTCTTGCGTAGCAAAAAAAAAAAAAAGCATTAAAATGCTTATTGATTGACCAAAATACCCTTCTTTCTAACTTTTTTTTTTTTTTTCCTTTTTTCACCCTTCTTTTTTCTCACCTCTAGCACATCCCACCACTACATATCTCCACCATAAATAATTTTAGATACTCAAAAGTAATAATATTTTGAAAATCCTCATAGCCTATAAATAATTTTCATACAAGAATTAAGCTTTGGGATTGGGTCGAAAATCCTCATAACCTATAAATAATTTTCATATAGGAATTGAGCTTTGAGATTGGGTTTTAAATTAAACCTCATTTTTTCCCAAAGTTTCATGACTTTAAAATGGTTATCGTTGTGCAATAATTTGATAGATTTTTGTGTTGATAGATTTGTTACTGGCTGGTGGAGGTGGTTGCGGTGACAGATATAGTTGATGAAGATGGCGAGAGGAATGGCGTAAATTGAGTATGGTGGTAACTGTTGTAATGCAGAAGCAAATGTATATATTTCGTGCTGGATTAAGATTATAGAATACATTTGCTTTGTGGTTAAGTTACTCGTGTAATGGTATTGAAGGTATCATGGGTTCAAATCTTTCATGTGCCAACTTTGTTTTAAATTTTAGCCTCTGTTGTGCGGCATTGCTTTATTGGTCAGGTTTGCTTTTGATCGGACTTAAAACGCAAAACGACACCGTTTTGTGGTCTTCTTTAACTTTTAACCTGCAGAATTTTAGTCCATAAAAGAAAAACTTCAAAAATTCATATTTTTTTTTCAATTCTTGATCAAATCACATAAAACTTGAAAGATTAGATTTTTAATTTCAAGTAGAATGAAGATATTTAACATTTATATGAAATTATTTTTTATGGAAATTTCATTAATGTGATGCATAATAATGAAAAAAAATTGAAAAGCTAAATAAAATGCAAAATGTTTTTATTTAACGGGGGTAATTTCATCTTTTAAAATTTTAACTGACAAAGTTTAACAGATGTTCAGATTGGGGAGAGTGTGCAACATTATGGATAACACAGGAGGTTTTACGCCATGCACTTTTGACAATAAAGGATTTATTATGCAACTTTTACAAAACACAAAGGGGTATGATGCATTTTACCAAAAAAAGAGAAGCCAAAATCAGTAAATTTAAATATGGACGACTTTATTCTATAAAATAGCAATATTTCCAATTATAAATAAGATTAAGAGCATCCTTCTCTTGACCCACCATCCACTACGTACCCACCCACCACTCTTTTAACACTCTTTCCTACAACACGACATGTCTTATGATCAGTCAATTTCTTTGTGAGAAAAAATTTTATCAAATGGACTCGCAAACATATCCATTAATGCAATCTTTACAAGCCTCATCAATTTATATTCTTGTGTTTTCTTTCATTTTAACCTTTTCTCTAGCTTTTTTGGCACTATCATTTCTTAAACATGATGAATTTTGGTGCAGCTGCATCAATTGCCATAGCTACCTAAAGTGTACATGGTCTTTGAAGTTCACAAATTTACGTGATTGGTTTGCTTATCTTCTCCAAAAATCACGTACCCAAACGATTCACATACATGTTATAAGCAACATCATCACAGCCAATCCAGAAAACGTTGAATATATTCTCAAAACAAATTTCTCAAATTACCCAAAAGGCAAACCTTTCTCAATGATTCTTGGTGATCTTTTGGGTGAAGGTATATTCAATGTCGATGGAGATTCATGGAGGTTTCAACGAAAAATGGCTTGTTTTGAACTTAGTTCCATGTCCATACGAACGTATGCATTCGATAATGTCAATAACGAGATCAAACATCGTCTCTTGCCAGTTTTGTCATCAGTGGTTGGGCAAGAAAATGGAGTCATTGACTTGCAAGATATTCTTCGACGATTCTCTTTCGATAATATATGCAAATTTTCATTTGGTTTAGACCCTTGTTGTCTTGAATTGTCTCTACCAATTTCACATTTTGCTGAGTCTTTTGATCTCGCAACAAAATTATCTGCAGAGAGAGAATTGGCAGCATCATCAATGGTATGGAAGATTAAACGCGTTTTGAATATTGGAACTGAGAAAAAACTTGGGCAAGCCATCAACAACGTTAACATTCTCGCGAGTGAAGTTATACGTCAAAAGCGTAAATTAGGATTTTCCAAACATCAAGATCTTCTATCTAGATTAATGGACATAGTCGATGATGACTTGTACTTAACAGACATTGTAAAAAGCTTCATCTTGGCCGGGCGCGACACCGTGGCCTCGGCCTTAACATGTTTCTTCTGGCAGTTGAGAGATCACCCCGACGTCGAGTCAAGACTCCGTAAGGAGTCAAACGGCGTAATGCAGCCAGATCAAGAGTTTATCACACATGATCAACTCAAAGAGATGCATTACCTGCACGAATCGCTTCATGAGAGCATGAGGCTATGTCCACCAATACAATTTGACTCAAAGTACGCACTAGAAGATGATATGCTCCCTGATGGCACATTTGTGCGCAAGAACACTAGGGTTACATACCATGCTTATGCGATGGGTAGAATGGAGACAATATGGGGTCAAGATTGTATGGAGTTTAAGCCTGAGAGATGGTTAAAGAATGGCCAGTTTTGCTCTGAAAATCCATTCAAGTACCCAGTGTTTCATGCTGGGGTTAGGGTTTGTTTAGGGAAGGAGATGGCACTTATGGAAATGAAGTGTGTGGTTGTTTCAGTGTTGAGGCGTTTTGATATCAGAGTTGTTGCACCTAGTGGGGAGCTAAAGTTTGATCCAGGGCTGACGGCCACCGTGAGAGGTGGCGTTCCCGTCGTAGTGAGGGAAAGAGGAGGCTTCGGGGAGTAAATATTTATATGTACGTACGGTTTAGTGTTCCAATAGGGGAGTAAATTATATGTATGGTTAAGTATTGCAGCCAAAGTGTATCACACCAAGAATTGGGTCGCATGTTATAAAATAGTAATTTATTATAATCACATGTTTTAAATTTGAATTACAATTTTGATCTTTAATATACCAAAAAAAAAAGTGTATCATATGACTAATTGGGTATGCTTTGGAAAGGTGACAATTTCAGATCTCATCGGGAATAGAGCATTTTTATATATTACTCTGGTAATACCATAGTAATAATAAGAGTTCTTGTTATATAAAAATAAATTCAACATTCAATACATAAATTATTATTATATAAAATAAGATAAAATATCAAGTATTACCCTTGAAAGTATCTGTTTTCCAACCGGATGATTCAAAAGTTACAATGTTGATAAAATGAAGCAGGACCACTCTATTCCCCGGAGAAAATCAGTAGAAATTATAATGCAATTCGTGTAAAGTAATGCTAAATGTCATTAATATTCTATTTTTATCACCTCCTATATGTATATCTAGTTGGCATTTTAAAAGAAGAGAGAATTAAAAAAAAATTTAAGTTAGTATGTCAACTAGGTATACACATAGAAGGTAATATTTAGATGATAAAAATATGATGATATCTACCATTACTCGTTAGCCGGCGTAAATACTTCAATTTCATTGCCTCGTCCATGAAAATAATATTAAGATGTCATGTGTGTGAAGCATTTTATTGGCTTCTTGTAACTCTTGGCCGTGTGTTCTAGCTTGGCGGTTTCGTTTCAATATCGCAGTTGTTAAATTAAAGTTGCCTCGATCATATAGTTGTTTTGATAAATAGATTCTTCCTCATCGACTGTGTCACTTCTTTTAATCTTCTTCTAATTGGGACCACCTTCTAATAAACGAATAATTTTTACACTTAATTTGCGGATCTGTTTCCATTCTTCTTGCAAATTACGATTTACAAGGCTTTTAATTCCATTTAAGTAGATGGCATTGACTTTTGGGGCCAAACATTTAGGCCCTTAAGTTAAAGTTAATTTCATTCTGATCCTGATTTTTTTTTTATTAACACCGTCCCCACTTTTCCGTGTGATTTGAACCCTGACTACTCACACGTCAAAGGGATCGATAGCTCAAAATCCTTTATATATTCTGATCCTTTAGTTGAGAGTGTTGTATAATTGTTTCTATATCTAAAAAGTATCTGAGTAACTATGCGTTTGTGGTTTTGATTTGAATTTATTACATCCTCAGAAACATTTCACTGCATATGCTTAATTAGGTCATTGTTATAGCGTCTTTTACCTGCTATAATGTTTTCTGTGTTCATATATGAATAGAACTGTCAGATGGAAGGGTTTCTTAATTTTTATTTTTATCGAGCTAGTTAGAGAATTTGAGTAATCAAAAATACGTGGGAAATTTTAAAATTTACGGTTCAACTCGTAGAAGAAAATGGCATTCTCCCAAAATAAAATTATAGAGTGGTATTTGCTAATTCCAAACAAATGAACTAAATATATGGCACTCTTTAAAAAGTTAACAAATTTTCTATCAAGCCTTGTTGTAGGGTAGGCTGGGTAGCAACTATTGAAATATACTCTTTGTTTCCAAAGCATTTAATAATTGAAAGACATCATTTTCCTATTTTTATATTTAATCAAAGTCAAAATTACATAGCCACAAATAAGCCAAAATAGTAAAAACTAGTCAACTCTGATGCTAATAGACATGCAGTAGATGAAAGAAAGGCTGGATCAAAACTCATCAGCAGATGATTTATCCTTTAGGCAAACATCAACTTAGGCCAAAATATTCACCAATACATATCTGATTTTCCAAGAAAATAAGCTAAGATCTCCAAAACCGCCAAACTTAGTCAGCTGGATATCTTATCATGCATGGCAAACCAGATGAATTTAAACTATTTTATTAGCGACAATTAAATAATTTCTTAGACTAAAACTAATAGACTGTAGCTTCCACGTCTCCAAATATTGATCCACGCCTATATCCTGGTATAAACACCAAAATTAGCTTATCATAGGAGCATGTAGATGACAAGCAAAACGTACTCCAATAAGTTGGAAAGATTTTTCAGACTGGATCGTCAGAGAAAAGATTAAGGAAGCTTTGCCTTTAAATTGGATCTCTAATATTTTAATTCTATTGTATCAATTGTTGGGTATCGGTACAACGGAATGTTCGGGACGAAGCGGTATCACGCAACTACAAATAGCAAGCCATTTCTTCAGCTCTAATCATCCCAAAATAGAGAGAAAACATTGTGAATTTTCTTAAGTGTTATCTTTCATATTTGTTGTCTTTACTTTGTGAGTAAGAATTAGTTTCTCCTATAATTTGAGAGAGTGAAATTGTTCTCTCCTTATATTAGAGAGAAAGCCATTGTAAAATATTCTTACATCATAGTGAATCTTCATATAATTGCCTGTGGTTTTTCCCTTAATTTGTTTAAGAGTTTTCCACATAAAAATATTGTGTCACAATTATCCTTTTTCTCAGTCCTATTTTAGCTGCGTGATACCACTTCGCCCCAAACATTCTGCTTCGCCAATACCAACAATGATATTAGAGCCATTGGTTGCGGGGTTACTATTCATAGTTACTATTTACACGTATTGTTATATATGTATATAGTATTATTTACGGTACTGTCTACGTGTATAGTGCAGTTCTTAGTGAGATAGTGGGAATCAGTTCAAGTTGAGAAGCAAATCGTTGTCAGTATTATGACGGCAAAATTTGAAATCGAGAAGTTCAACGGGAACAACTTTTCCCTTTGGAAATTGAAGATAAAGATAATCTTGAGAAAGGAGAATTGCTTGGTAGCAATCGGAGACAGACCAGCAGAGGTGACAAATGACAATAAGTGAACAGAAATGGATAGCAACACTATGGCTAATTTGTATCTGGCGTTGGCAAATTGGGTACTGTCAAGCGTGGAGGAAAAAAAGTCAACAAAGGAAATTTGGGATGCATTGACCAAACTGTACGAGGTTAAGTCACTTCACAACAAGATTATTTTGAAGAGAAAACTTTACACTCTTCGAATGAGTGAATCCACATCGGTAACGATCACATCAATACCTTAAATACATTATTTTCTCAACTAACTGCGTTGGGACATAAAATAAAGGAGCTTGAACGTGCGGAGATTCTACTTCAAAGTCTAACTGATTTGTATGATCAACTCATCATTAGTTATACTAACAATGTTCTTTCAGAGTCTGTTACTTTTGATGATGTTGCAGCTGCTGTTCTGAAAGAGGAATCTAGGCGCAAGAATAAAGAAGGCAGAGCTGAAAGTTTACAACAAGCAGAGGCACTACTAATGGTGAGTAGTAAATCAACTGAACGTGGCTCGAATGGGAATAACAACCGTGGTAGATCAAAGTCCAAGAGTAAAAAGAATATCAAATGTTACAATTGTGGCAAGAAAGGGCACGTCAAGAAGGATTGTTGGAGTAACAAAAAGAATCTCGAGATGACAAATTTTCAGGGATGTGTTGCGACTGTACCCGATGATAGAGATGTTTTATACAGCGAAGCAGCAACTGTATCAGAAGGTAGAAAAGAGCTCACTGATATTTGGATAATGGATTCGGGAACATGGCATATGACCTCTCGTAGAGAATGGTTTCACACATATGAACCTATCTCTGGGGGATCTATATACATGGGTAATGATTATGCCTTGGAGATTGCTGGCATCGGTGCCGTTAAGATAAAAATGTATGATGGTACCATTCGCACCATTCAAGGAGTACGACATGTGAAGGGCTTGAAAAAAACCTATTGTCTGTTGGACAATTGGATGACCTTGACTGCAAGACCCATATCCAGGATGGGATCATGAAGGTCGTCAAAAGAGCGCTTAAGGCAGAAAATATAGCGGTAAATCTATACATGCTTTTGGGAGATACGTTGTAGGATGCAGATGCATCAGTTGCATCAGCAAGACAAGAAGAATCAACTATAATGTGGCATCTGAGATTGGGCCACATGACAGAATGAGGCTTGAAGATTCTCGCTGAATGTAATCTTCTACTCGGGCGCAAGACGGTAAACGTACATTTCTGTGAGCACTGTGTTATCAGTAAGCAACATAGATTGAAATTTGGGAGATTACTACTAGAAGCAAACACATTCTAGACTTGATCCATTCAAGCGTTTGGGAATCACCGATTTTATCCTTAGGAGGAGCAAAATATTTTGTATCATTTATTGATGATTACTCCAAGAGATTGTGGGTGTACCCAATCAAGAACAAATCAGATGTGTTTCTAGTATTCAAAACATTCAAAGCCCTGGTGGAGCTTGAATCCGGAAAAATGATCAAGTGTTTGAGAACGGACAACGGAGGAGAATATAATGACGGGAACTTTTTGACATTTTGCAAGCAAGAGAGCATTTAGAGGCAGTTCAATGTTGCACATACACCTCAGCAAAATGGTGTGGTAGAGTGGATGAATAGAACACTTCTAGAAAGAATGAGAGCTATGTTGGAAATTATAAGATTGGCCAAATCATTTTGGGCAGAAGTAGCCAGAACCACATGTTACGTGATAAACCGGTCATCATCAACTGTAATTGGGTTGAAGACACCAATGGAAATGTGGACAGGAAAACCCACAGATTATTCTACCTTGCACGTAATTGGATGTCCTGCATACGTGATGTATGGTCCTTAAGAAAGAACAAAATTGGATCCAAAGTCCAGGAAATGCATATTCTTGGAATATGCTAATGGTGTTAAGGGGTATCGTTTGTGGGATCCCACTACACACAAGATTATCATCAGTAGAGATGTGATATTTGCAAAAGATAAAATACAAAGGGAAGATTACAGCAACACTGCAAATGAGACTACTACAATACAAATAGAGGATAAGTCAGAACAAGGAGATGTTTTTTCTGAAATTGCACCAGAATACGAGGAACAAAAAGTAGATGAGGCTGAGGTTACAGATGTTCGATGTTCATCGTGTCAAACAACAATACCGGTTTAGCACTCAGACTATGTCTTGGCGAGCAATGTTGCATATTGTCTTCTAACGGAGGATAGAAAGCCATCTACCTTTCACTGGACTGTAAGTAGCCCCGATGTTGCTTTGTGGATGACAGCAATGCAGGAAGAAATTGAAGCTCTCCATAGAAACAAGACATGGGAACTTGTTCCTCTACCACATGGACGGAAAGCCATCGGTAACAAATGGGTCTTCAGGATCAAGCGAGATGACAATGACCAAGTGGAACTATATCGTGCAAGACTGGTGAAAAGATTTTCTCAGAAAGAAAGTATTGCCTTTAACGAGATATTTTCTCATGTGGTTAAACTTACAATTGTCAAAGTAGTCTTGGCCATGTGTGTTGTACTTGATTTACATCTAGAACAGTTAGATGTAAATATGGCTTTTCTTCATGGTGAACTTGATGAAGAGATTTACCTTCAGCCAGAAGGTTTTTTTGAGAAAGAAAAAGAAAAATTGGTTTGCAGGTTAACCAAATCTCTGTACGGTCTAAAGTAGGTGCCAAGATACTGGTACAAGAGATTTGATTCCTTCATAATTAGCCTTGGGTACAACAGACTTGGAGTAGACCATTGTACGTATTACAAAAGGTTTAGAGATAATGACTTAACTATTTTGCTGTTGCACGTGGATGATATGTTTGTAACCGGCCCCAACAAAGATCAAGTCCAAGAATTGAAGGCACAGTTGGCTAGGGAGTTCAACATGAAGGATTTGGGACCAGCAAATAAGATTTTAGGGATGCAAATTCACCAGGACAGAAAAGACAGGGAAGTATGAATTTCCCTGAAGAACTACTTTAAAAAAATATTGCGCTGCTTTAACATGCAAGATTGTAAGGAAATCTCGACCCCACTTCCTGTCAATTACAAATTATCCTCAAGTATGTGCCCTAGTAATGAAGTAGAGAGGATGAAAATGTCTCGAGTACTGTATGCATCAGCAGTAGGAAGTCTCATGTTCGCTATGATATGTGTGAGACTAGATATTGCATAGGCAGTCGGCTCAGTCACTCGATTCATGGTGAATCCTGGTAGAGAGCATTGGAATACGGTTAAGAAGATCCTAAGATACATCAAAGGAACCTTGGATGTTGCATTATGTTATGGAGGATTAAAATTTACTGTCAAAGGCTATGTGGATTCAGATTTTACAAGTGACTTCGATAAACGAAAGTCCACTACAGGCTATATGTTTATACTTGCAGGAGGCGTGGTAAGCTGGGTATCTAAGTTACAAACTATTGTGGCTCTATCTACAACAGAAGCTGAATACATGACAACTACATACGCTTGCAAAGAAGCAATTTGGATTAAACGGTTAGTGGAGGAGCTCGGGCACAAACAAGAAAAAGTACCCTTGTTTTGTGACAGTCAGAGTGCCTTGCACATTGCAAGGAATCCAGCCTTTCATTCCAGAACAAAACACATAGGAGTTCAATATTACTTTGTTCGTGAAGTAGTGGAGGAATAGAGTGTGGATATGCAAAAGATCCACACCGACAACAACCTAGCAGATGTCATGACAAAACCAATCAATGTTGATAAGTTTGTTTGGAGTAAATCCTCTTATGGCCTAGTGAAGACATAAGCAACATGAACTGACAAGTAGGAGAGATTCGGAAGACTACGAAAGTGAACTTTAAGTGGGAAAATATAATGTGTAAAATCACTTTGGAGTTGGCAAGATAATAGCACTTGGGATTGTCATCATGATGTTTTGTAATAAAATAAGGAAAAGATGACAAACACATGCATTGGTTTTGGAAAAGTAGAACTTTGCAAATGGAAAAGCTGAAGACTTGGTTGGAAAGTGACTCTGCAATGTGTACAATAGATCAGCAACGCACAAGCAACGCGGTTTCATTCAGCTATAAATAGCAAGCCATTTCTTCAGCTCTAGTTATCCCAAAATAGAGAGAAAACATTATGAGTTTTCTTGAGCGTTATCTTTTATATTTGTTGTCTTTACTTTGTGAGTAAGAATTAGTTTATCTTATAATTTGAGAGAGTGAAATTATTCTTTCCTTATATTAGAGAGAAGATCATTGTAAAATATTCTTATATCATAGTGAATCCTCCTATACTTTCCCGTGATTTTCCCTTAATTTGTTTAAGGGTTTTCCACATAAAAATATTATATCACAATTATCCTTTTTCTCAGTCCTATTTTAGCTGCGTGATACTACTTCGCCCCAAACATTTAGCTGCACCGATACTCAACATCAACTTATGAACTTGGACTTCCCCTTGCATAATTGGATAATCCTTTGTATTTTGCTCATTTTCAATGAAATTTCATTCGATCAAAAACAAAAGTTGGAAAGATTTTTCAGGACTGATGTTAATAAATACTAAGTATTCAACATATGGGGACTCTCAGAGGTTGGTTTGGATATATCCTAGTGGCTAGAGGCCAATGTATACATATACGTATATATATGTTATATGTATATATTATACTTAGATATTGCAATATGTGATGACCCATTCGCTGTTTCCTTTTTTTATTTATTATTTACAAGAAGGTTGAGCTGACTACTAGAAAATAAAGCCGATAATGTACAATGCAGAAATTTGATTAACTTTGTGACCGTTCAAATGTCAATTCAGTCTAAAATTTGCAAGTTAATATATACATATTTTAAACATCGTAACTTTTTACTTTCACGAATAAGCAGCTGCGGATGTACATAATTTGTCTCCCTCTCTCCATGCCGACTGATAAATAAGTGAAATTAATTATTCGATCTGAGAATTTGGTAGCATCTTCTAATCTATCACTCCACAACTGACAATAAAAAGAGAAAAAAGAAAAAAATCATTCCACGTGCTTTCTTGCGGTATAGAGGATCAGAGGAATTAATGTATTGCCTCACCAGTGATATCACAATTCTGTATGTAAGTCACTCATGATTTAAGTAATAAGGTGGGAAATATGCACAAATAGTCTGTATTGAATCTCTAAAATTTTAATTTGTCCTAATTGTTTAAAATTAAATAATTGAGTCCTTATTGTTTCTCTTTTTTTTTTTATTTAGTTCCCGTTTAAATTGGCTAAATTGAATTTTTTTGAAAAATAATAAAAACTAAATTGAATAGTTTTGGAAAAAAATATGACTAAATTGATTATTTTTAAATAATAGGAATGGATTTATTTTTTTAAAAAAAATAATAAAAATTAAATTGACTAATTTTAAATAATATAAACGAATTTAAAATTTTAAGTGCTTGTGCAATTTTCTCCAAATTAGGTAGTAAGATCCTCTCTACTTTTTTTTTTTTTTATCGTTCAGATATAGGATATATCATAGGTTTATTTATTTATTTTCGCTTCTACATGTCATAGGTTCTTCAACTAAATAATTTTAAATCTTAAACATCAAATATGGAGTAGTAAACTAATTATCTATGGATTTTTTTTAAAAAAGTATTTGAAAATTTTATTTAAATTTTTAAAAGATAAACTAATAGTTCATGATACATCTCATCTAAAAAAATGAGAAAATCAATAAGTCCGATTGATTTGGGATTAGTGGGGGTTGCAGCACCTATTGACTTCAAGAGTAGAGTTATTAAAGAGTGAGTTGAAACTATAGTTTTTAAAAATGTGTATATTTTTAAAATATTTTTAAACTAAAAAATTAATTTAGTCTCAATTGAAAAACAAATTCACACATACGTAAGTGTTCAGCTGTAGGTTTTTAGCATCCCACCGAGGAAAACTTGGATCCTTATATATTGTTAAGAAACCTGAGGTTCCATTACTTACCTTAGTTAGGTTTTACCATATTTAGCATAGCTTGGAAGTTGAATAAGGAAAGTATTTCTTTTAGAAATTGAGACACAAAATTATATCCTTTTTCTATATATTAGGACTACGCAATGTTAAATCCTTCTTCTATTAGGACTAGACGACACAAAATCCTTCTTCTGGTAGGAGTACTATTAGGTTTCTGAAACTAGTTCGCGGAGAATAATTAACATGGAGATGGATTATGTGGACCACTATTTGGTTTTGGGGTTACCGTCGGGTGCAGAAGGAGCAAAGCTAACTGAGAAAGAGATTTCCAAGGCGTATAGACTGAAGGCATTGGAACTACATCCAGACAAGAGGCCCGATAACCCTAATGCCGATCAGGATTTCCAAGACCTTCAGACATCTTATGAGATTCTGAAGGACAAAAAGGCTAGGAAATTGTTTCACGACCTTCTTCGGGTCAAGCGCGAAAAAGTTAAATACACTACAAGAAAAAATGACACGTACGATGATACTAAGAGAGGAAAGATGATGTCAGATTTTTTGAGAAAGATGAAGTCAGGTCTCGGAAAAAGGGAATGGGCTGGTTGCGCCCCGCCTGACCCTAGCGTGAGAGCTCGAAAGGAGGAAGAGAGGATTTGGAGGAAGTTTAAAGAAGAGATTGAGCGAATTCGTGCTATGCAAGCCAACAAGATCAAGCGAGTTCGTGCTATGCATGCCAATTTCAAGAGCTTGGATCGAATCCTGATAAGATTACTATGTTGTAACTGATTTACTTTATGTTGTTGATGTTTGCCTAAAGGATAAATCCTCTGCTGATGAGTTTTGATCCAACTTTTCTTTCATTAACTGCATGTCTATTAGCATAAGAGTTGACTCTTTACTATTTTGGTTTATTTGTATCTAATGTAAGTCATTCATGATTTAAGTAATTAGGTGGGAAATTTGCAGAAATAGTCCTGTTGTTTCTTTAAAATTTTAACTCGTCCTTATTGTTCAAAATTAACAAATTGAGTTTTGGGTAACAATAGAACTAAATTGGTAATTTTTAAATAATAGGAACGAATTTAAAATTTTAAGTACTTGTGCAATTTTCTCCAATTAGGTAGTAAGATCCTCTCATCTACTGTTTTTTTATCTTTCGGATATAGGATATATCATAGGTTATTTATTTATTTATTTTCGCTTCTACATGTCATGGGTTATTCAACTAAATAATTTAAATCTTAAACATCAAATTTGGAGTAGCAAACTAATTATTTATGAATTTTTTTAAAAAAAGTATTTTGAAAAAATTATTTAAAATTAAAAAAAATAAAATCTAATAGTTCATAATACATCTCTTCTTTTAAATGAGAAAATCAATAAAGGGAGGATCCCCACTTGAATTCATATCCTCCGCAACAGCCACCAAAGATATATATTAATTGGGGATCCAATCCAGTTGAATTCATATACACACATAGGCCCGATTGATTTGGGGATATATGTCTATATTTTGTTTGAGTAATGATAGATGTTACCCTCTTTTCATTACCTAATTATTATCTAATTGGCATACCAATTAGATAAATCTATTTTATTTCTTTCTTCTAATTTTATTGATTTTTCTTTCTATTCTTTTATTATTTGTCCTCTCTCCTTGTTTTCCCTTTTTTATCTCCCTCAATTAATGTTTTTTTCCTTTCTTTTGTTTACCACTATTATACATTCCTCTCTCCTACTATAAATATCCTCATGTAATCATAAACTCTCTCATTAACATGGGTATCATAAACTTTTCATAAAACCTAGCATCTGATCAAGAAATCCAACATATTCACTCCATACAATTTCCCTGTTAAATGTTGATGATTTAACATAAGAATTTGATGGTGTTTTTTTATGAGTTTTGTTTTTCATGTGAATCAACTAATTAAGAACTATGTCAACCAATCTAAAAGAAAAGAACAGAAAAGAAGCACTAGTACAAGTTTTTTTTTTCTTTTTGGGTACAATAGAGGCAAAAATCATGATTTACAACATTTGAGTACAACTATACATGTTAGTACTTGACCCAACTTTTGAATGTAAAAAATGTTATACAAATAAATGTTCAATAGAGAAATCTATTCCAACCCAATAAAATCATTTAATGATCTAACAAAGAGCTAATTATCAATATCTTTACTAATATTATATTCTTCATTGCAGTTAACATTGCTGAAATATATGACCAAAAAAAAAGTTATATGAGGAGGAACATGACTACATGAGGGATATCTATGGTAGGAGAGAGAAATGTGTAATAGTGATAAATGAAAGAAAGAAGAGAAAAACATTAATTAAGGGAGAGAAAAAGAGAAAAGGCAAAGAAAGAGAGAGAGGGGAAAAAATTAATAAAAGAAAAGAGAGAAATAAAACAAAATTAATAAAAAAGAGAAAAACTTAAAAAGATGGTGATAAAAAAGGGTGACGTCTACTATTATTCATTTCGTTCAATGAAGGCTAAATTTGTATATCAAACTCAAAACTTTTGAGTATAACATGTCATTATTTACTCAAAACTTTTGAGTATAACATGTCATTATTTAAGTATTCTACTCGACTCTTGAGTTCCACGAGAATATTTTACTCTTGGAATATCAGGCAAACAAATTTTTTTTTTTTGCAGAATAATATGATGCAAACGTTGATTGTTGTTTGAAGTTGAATTAGGAAAGTATTTCTTTTAGAAAATTGAGACGCAAAATTATATCCTTTTTCTATTAGGACTACGCAAAAATTAAATCCTACTTGTTTTAGGACTAGACACAAAAACCTTCTCCTGCTAGGAGTACTATTATGTTTTTTTTTTAATTTTTACCAAAACAACGATATATATATGTTATTTGCATTATGATCATTTACAGAAAACAAACAAATTTACATCTAAAATACACAGACGTGCCCCTCTTTCTCTCTTCATCGATCTCTCAAATCTTCATCGATCTCAAGCAATCTATTTTTTTTTTTGGCTAAAGCTCTCTATTTCTCTCTTATTATTGTTACGTGATAAGAAGCTATCGAATATAGGCGAACGAGCCGGAGTCAACACCACCGCCGATACCGGCGGCTTAAAAGTCAACAAGACCAAGTTCCGTTCGAAGAGAAAGTAACCGTCCCCTAGTTTAATCATTGTATAACCGGTTTCCGCCTCGCACGCATCCCAAAAGAGAAAAAAAAAAAAAAAAAAAAAGTAGAAGTCTGAAACTAGTTAGCGGAGAATATGGAGTTGGATTATGTGGATCACTATTTGGTTTTGGGGTTACCATCGGGTGAAGAAGGAGCAAAGCTATCTGAGAAAGAGATTTCCAAGGCGTATAGATTGAAGGCATTGGAACTACATCCAGACATTGGAACTACATCCAGACAAAAGGCCCGATAACCCTAATGCCCATCAGGATTTCCAAAACCTTCAGACATCTTTTGAGATTCTCAAGGACGAAAACACCTAGAAAATTATTTCACGACCTTCTTCGGGTCAAGCGCGAAAAGGTTAAATACACTATAAGAAAAAATGACACGGATACGGACGATGATACTAGGACAGGAAAGATGGCAAGAAAAAGGGAACGGGCTACTTACGCCCCGCCTGACCCTAGCGTGAGAGCTCGAAACGAGGAAGAGAGGATTGCGAGGAAGCTTAAAGAAGAGATTGAGCGAATTCGTGCTACGCAAGCCAACAAGATCAAGCGAGTCCGTGTTATGCATGCCAATTCCAAGGGTTGGGATGGAATCCGTATTGTCTACAACAGACCTCTGAAGAAAAATGCAAAAAACAATGGACTAAGCACTCTCATCGGATCTGCAGAACACATGGCGTTTCTGTTGAAATTTTAAAGCACAGTTGTCAAATCAAATCGTGAACTGAAACCTTATGTTTTTGAGTTGTGAGTATGAATTGTGAATCGGAACTATTCGGTCACTGATATGTTATATTGATAAGAAATAATTATTGAGCTGATTTGATCTCTTTTATATTAGATTGTTGTAACTACCTGTGCTAGTACTTATCCTCTGTTGTTTATCATAATTGTTGCTGTATTATAAATAGTGTAATCATGTATAATGGAAAGATAAGGATTTTTCAACTCTTCATATATTATTGTTAATTTGTTATTTGTATTGACATTTATAAATATTTTTGTGATTCTTCAAGTTATTCTCGATGGTAGATGCAATTGGATAATGAAAAAACAAAATTATTTAGCAATTTATATAAAAATGTAGTTATAACTTATATGAGAGTACATATATACACAATATTTCTCAAGTAACTAGGGTTTGATATACAAAACAAATATATATTTGCCAATAGATATGATCGCAGTTACAATTTAAATGCATCCTATTTTTTTGGGTAACTCTAGAACATATAGTGATCCCATGTAATATCAATCCCTTTTTTTCTTTTTGTTTTTTTATCAAGTGTTGAAAAAATTGTCAAATAACAATTAAATCACTAGAAAAAGCAATCTAATTTCAATCTCCCAATATTTTAGTCACATATATGAACTTTACTTTATCAAGCAAAAAGTCAAAATGTTACCATAGGCAAATAATCAAAATAAAAGTACAACACTCAATGCACTAATAACTCGATTACCATTTGTTGCATTGTTTGGAGTCATCTTGTTGCTGCACAAGAGAGTTACGATCTTTCTTTATTTTGGATCATATCTCAAAGACTCAAATTATAGAGAGGTATTTGCTTATTTATTATTCCAAATAAATAGAACTAAATATATGGCACTCTTTAAAAAGTTATTAAATTTTCTATCAAGCCTTGCTGTAGTGTAGCAACTATTGATATGTACTCTTTGTTTCCAAAGCATTTATGTTTATATTTAATCAAAGTCAACACAAAGATGCAACTAAGCCAAAAGATAATCATACGATAAAGGGTCAATTCTGATGCTAAAACTAGACATGCAGTACATGAAAGAACTGATGGATAGAAATTCATAAGCCGATGATTTAGCCTTTAGACAAACCTCAACAATTTAGGTAAAATATTCACCAATACATATCCGATTTTCCAATAAAATAGGCTAAGAACACCAATACCCCCATATTAGTCACCAGGATATCTTATCATGAATGGTGAACTGGACGAATTTAAAATATTTTATTAATGAAGAGTTAAATAAATTTTTAGACTAAACCTAATAGAATTGTATCTTCCAGTAGAGGAGTTGTATGGCGTCACCAGTGATATCACAAGTCTGTATGTAATTTTTTTTTTTGGTTGGACACAAGTCAATTGGTAAGTAATTCACGAATTAGTAAGTAAGATACCCTCCCTCTACTGATTTTTTATTTTTTAATGAGATACATTATGAATTATCAAATTTATATTTTTAAATTTTAATAATTAGATCTAGAGTAGTGGAGAAAAAATTTTAAAAAAATATTTGAAAAAAATGGCTAAAATTTAAAAGAATAAATCTAATGATCCTTAATACGGCTCATCTAGGACAATCCAAACCAGTTGAGTTCATGTCCTCCATCATCTTCACTAGTACAATTATATATATATATATAGTTTAATAATGGCCAAACTGAATATCAAATTCAAAGTTTTTAAATATAACGGGTTATATTTGACCATTCCACTTGATTGTTGGGTTCCATGTGAATATTTTACCCTTAAAAATATAAGGCAAACATGAATTTTGTTTAAAGTTGAATAAGGAAAGTTTTTTGTTTTTTGGAAATTAAGACGCAAAATTAAATCCTTCTTCTATTAGGACTAAACGACCCAAAATCCTTCTTCTGCTAGAAGTACAATTAGGTTTTTTTGCTAAAACAGGGATATATCATATATTATATATATATATATATCTAATGATCGTTTACAGAAAACGAACAAAATTACGTACATCTAAAAATATCCTCTTCTCCCTATTTCGATCTCTGACCAACGCTTCATCGATCTCAAGCTCTCTATTTCTTTCTCTTATTATTGTTACTTGCTTGAGAAGAAACTGCTAATTAAAGATAGTCGAACGGAACGGAATCAACGACACCTCCGATAGCGGTGGCGGCAATTTCAACGAAAACAAACACTTTTATTCTAGCTAATTATTGTATGGGTAACTTGCTTTCGCCTCGAATTAATATGGAGGATTATGTGGACCACTATTTGGTTTTGGGGTTACCGTCGGGTGCAGAAGGAGCAAAGCTAACTGAAAAACAGATTTCCAAGGCGTATAGATTGAAGGCACTGAAACTACATCCAGACAAGAGGCTTCATAACCCTAATGCCCATCAGGATTTCCAAAACCTTCAGACATCTTATAGGATTCTCAAGGACGAAAAGGCTAGGAAATTGTTTCACGACCTTCTTCGGGTCAAGCGCCAAAAAGTTAAATACACTACAAGAAAAAAAGACACGGACACGGACGATGGTACTAAGACAGGAAAGATGACGTCCGATGTTTTGAGAAAGATGAAGTCAGATGTCGAAAAAAGGGATCGGGCTGCTTGCACCCCGCTTGACCCTAGCGTGAGAGCTCGAATTAGTGAGGAAGAGAGGATTGCGACGGACACGGACGATGGTACTAAGACAGGAAGGATGACGTCCGATGTTTTGAGAAAGATGAAGTCAGATCTCGAAAAAAGGGATCGGGCTGCTTGCGCCCCGCTTGACACTAGCGTGAGAGCTCGAATTAGTGAGGAAGAGAGGATTGCGACGGACACGGACGATGGTACTAAGACAGGAAAGATGACGTCCGATTTTTGGAGAAAGATGAAGTCAGATCTCGAAAAAAGGGATCGGGCTGCTTGCGCCCCGCTTGGCCCTAGCGTGAGAGCTCGAATTAGTGAGGGAGAGAGGAGTTGGATGAAGCTTAAAGAAGAGATTGAGCGAATTCGTGCTACGCAAGCCAACAAGATCGAGCGAGTCCGTGCTATGCATGCCAATTCCAAGAGCTCGGATCGAATCGGTATTTCCTACAAGAGACCACTGAAGAGAAATGGAGAACACATTGAAGGACTAAGCACTGTCGTCGGCTCCGCAGAATGGAAGTCGTCTGAAGAATCAGTGGTCGAGAAAGTAAAAACCGCTCCCCAAAGGCAAAAGCTCGAACCAAAGGAAGGTATTTGTTTTTCAGTTGAGACTTCACCTTAGTGGATTATTTTGTTGTATTTTTCTTTTATAATAGGTGCTTCTATCAATTATAAATACAAATTCACCTATTATTTCACAAATTCAATTGAAATATTTGTTAAGTGGAGTTAAGTGTCCCTAATGACAAAAAAAAAAAAAAAAAGTTGTCATATTATAAATTAATATAATATAAGACCACTGGTCATTTGGTTTAGTGATATAAATTCTTGCACTAAATGTGAGAGGTTCCAAAATTTATTTTAATGTATAAAATTTTATGTAATATAAAATGTCTTAGAACTTTCCTAAATAAAAAAAGAATAAATTAATATAAGAGATAACTTTTAGGAGTAGTTCAACTAGTAAAGATTTTGAGAGTATACTTAAAGCTTTAGACTGAGTATTACTCACACTTGTAAAGTTTTTGGTTATCGATGGAGTCATTTGTTTATTTAGCAAAAAAAAAAAAAAAACAAATCACTTGACTGCTTGACTACTTACAGCTAGCCCAGGCCCGGTAGGGTTTTCCCTCTTCTCCAAGTTATTATTCATACTATTATCAAACGAATTTTAGTTTTCTTGAAACATTCATTATCTCGTAACACAATGAGAGAGATAAGAATTTTTATTGTTTGGTTTAACATAGATAATTATGATGGTTATAATTACTACAAACTAAAAAGTGCTTCAATCTTTATCATTATGCTTCGTTACTATTGAATCAAATAATCAACGGTCAAAATTTTCCTTATGAATTTACGAGACAATAAATCTTATAAAGGATCCAGTTGGCCCAAATTAGTTAAATTTCAACTTAATTAGATTAAGGTTTTAAAGTATTTTCCCATCATGATTCTCACGTTTACTCTTTCCTTTTATAACTTGATTAAGTCGTACCCCGTGGGACTCATCCAAGCAATTTTTAACTAATATCAAGAATTTTTATTATTACTATTTTTTAATTAAATCTTTATGAACCTCTTACAAATGCTAGGCGGATTTACCTGCAACCCTCACTGGTCCCAAATTTTCTTAAAATCTGTAATGTGTATTAACTTTTTTTAAAATACATGTATTTTTAGTATGAAAATGTAAATTAATTCTCACTAAAATAAATATCAGTATTATAACTTTTATTTAAACAAAATTCTGGATCTGATCCCGTGATAGATAGGCATAGGCAAGTTCACCTTTGTTTTGCTCACGTTCTTGTTCCTATATCTGTCCTAAAACTCCATCCACTTCATCAATGAGGTTGTAAAATAAAAAGCTAAGCTCCAAATATTCACTATAAGAAAATTCGATTTTGGCGAGGGACGATTCCCCTTGTCGGGCCGACGCCGAAAGGGTCTCGGCGAGGGCCTGGCGAGGGGAATCGTCCCTCGCCGAAACCTTCGTCGGTGAATTGCGGGCCCTTGCCGAGCCCACGCTATTAGGCGATGACTCGGCGAGTGACCATTTCGGCGACGACTATGTGAGGGCAATTAGCCCTCGCCGTTTTCGTTCCTCTCCGTGCCTTCGCATTTTTCGTCCCTCTCCGTGCCCTCGTCTTTTTCGTCCCTCTCCGTGCCCTCGCCATTTTCGTCCATCGCTGTTTTCATCCCTCGCCGTGCCCTTGCCAAACTCTCGAATACTTGTCCCTCGCCGACCTCTCGCACAAATGTAAATTTATATTTGTAAAAATATCCATTATAATAATAAGTTGTTTGACCTGTCAATTAAATATTTAATACTAAAAAATAATGTCTAATGCATATATTTGTCGAATTAGCTAATAAATATCTAAAAAGATTGTTCAAAGTAAACCTAAAAGTTATTACAGTCTGATTGTAATAGAGTTTTATAATGTCATAACAGTAAAAAAGTTATAAATTCTATTCCATTTCACTATCATTTGAAGATGAAGACGAAGACGAAGATGACGAACACTGTTGTTGTGCAGGAATAGGTAACCGAGAAGCAAGTAGTGCTAGTTGTGCTTGGATATCACGGAGCTGTGATGAATTTTCTTGTTGGAGTTTGTAGTATGCCTCGTTCTGCTTATCCAGCTTGTCTTGCAGATTGTGGTACGCCTCGTTATTCTTTTCCAGCTTGTCTTGCAGCTTGCAGTACGCCTCGTTGTTTGGTTCCAGCTTGCTTTCCAAAGATGTTGTGGCTTGAGCAATTGCCTCTTGGAGATCTTTTTGCGTGATGTGGCTTCCGGTAGTATGGTAACTATTTGATGTAAACGCCACATAGACCTGTGATCCCACCCCGTATAAACGACCCTTGTGTGGTCTACCAACTATCTCCAAGAATAATGCGTTACGGTCAACAGGAGTTGGAGCTAAATCGGACTCAGATGCGTCTGATGGTTGTGATGCCTGTTGAAGCAGTTCTATGTATCGAGCCTGTAACGCACAAATATCAACACATAGAGACATGAATAATATTGACAATTTCAGATTCATACCAAAAATATAATTTGACAAACCATCAGAGAAACAAACAAAACACGCACTAGGAAAAACATACATTTACTTTCATAAAATGTCGTGGTCCGACAAGACCCCACACTAAAAGGGTAAGTTTGGACCTGAATAACGGACATGATCTCCTCTGTACCGTGGACTAACTAATTACTTGCACTCATAAGAAATAGCCACAATGCAATATACAAGCATTCACACTCAAACACAATGAAATATTAAACAAAATATTACATTCATGTATGCATTTCAATTATCTATTTCAATACTATCGCTATAATTCCGATTATCATATCACTCTAACATATCGGACTTAACTTTAACTTAGTATCAAACAAGATTGTATGATTACTCAAGTTTTATCCATTCAACACTTGAACCTAAGTTCAATAACACCATTATCATCATTACATTTGATATAATTAAGCTTGTAATCAAGAATTCACAAATTCCCTTAAAATTTTTGGACCCGACAAACGGACATAGTCTCCTCTGTACCATGAAATAACCAGTTACCTGTATTATCTGAAGATATAGCTACAACCCACGATACAAGCATTGACAGTTAAATACAATGAATATTAAACAAGTTCCTAAGGCCATCAAACTGTTTCTACTAAACAAAATTAGATATTCATGCATGCCTTTACATTTGCTATTGAAATACTATGTCTATAATTTTGATTATCATATAACTCTAATATTCTTTACTAAACTTTCTCAAATATTAAATCGTTCAACCAACTTTAACTTAGTTTCAAACAATCATGCAAGATTATAGAATTTTTTTCCATTCAACACACTAACCTAAGTTCAATCATGTACTTGGCTTAATTACATTTCATATAATTAGGGGTGTAATCAACAATTTAACAAATTTGTGAGCGAATTCGAGTTCTTCATCTCAGTGTGGATAAAACATTTGTATAAACTCTATGTATACCAATCATCAATGTTCTAGAGTTTAAAGAAACTAGCTTACCATTGTCTGTTCAGCCCGTGTGTCCGTATATGGTCTATCACCACCCTTCTGATGAGTTTTGTTGAAAACATCAACAAAAGTCACTTCATTCCCGTGTTTTTCGGCCTACATTAAAAATTTACCAAAACAAACAGCTCGACATATAATCAACAAGATAATATTGTTCATTATTTATCACTTATTGCAGTACAGTCAGCTTTATTCTTACCATCCTCCTTGCCCATTCGTGTCCGGGGATACATCCCAAATGGTGCGTAGACGGATTTTTCCTTATATTATCAGAGTTTCGTTTAGATTTGTCCTGCCATGCTTGGGAATTCCACACCACTTTCATTCTATCCCATACATCCTGCGAGAGCCACGATGGCTTCTTATCTTGTTTACGAGCTTTGCTTAAGTTATCAGTTATGCGTTTTTGCCCGAAAAAGGTAAACCTCTCGGCAATGGTTGCTTCATCACAGGGATACCACTTGTACATCCTCTGTGAATCATATAATAAAAATATAGAAAGTACATATGATATATATCTCAAGTACATAATATGTTTGTCTAATATATAAATTGAATGCGTTTTTCAAACCTTAAAGTAATCAAAAAATTTATCCTTCACATCGGGTGAAATCTCTCCCCAAGTTGTCCAAGACTCTAAATATCCTGCATGTAGTGATTTCCTAATATCTCTAGTCACATTATATGGATCCTATCTATAAATTATAAAAGAAACTGTTGTGTTATATGATATGAAACTTAACTTTTACTATATGGATATATTGTTAATGAATAATTCTACTTACCCAGCGCCTTTAACTTTAAGATGCTTGCGTGAATCAGTGGCCCATGTTGCAAATTCTTCCATAGATGAGAATCCATATGTTATCCAGTCTGGAATGCCAACAGCTCGATCTTTTGCAGCTCTCGAAAAACTCAGCCATCAGGTGACATTGCGTGTCACCATGTGCAGGAATACCATCCCTCTCAACATGTAGATCATCAAAACCTTGTCGCAATTCGGATGAGGTAGTGGTTTGGGTATCCGTTGTGTGAGGGTGATGTGGAAGGTTTGGAGTAGTATGACCAGCTACATGGTCAACGAGAGCTCCGAATGAACGTGAAAGTTCACGAGGCATTACCTGATGTGGAAGTAGAGTGTCTGCCACCCACTGCTCCGTACCAATGGAGGCTGAACTGGAGTTATGCACTGATACACCGTGTACACCTATGGAATGAGGAACACTCGGAGTTTGACCACGTGTTTGTCCGCGACCATATGATGGCTGCCCTGTACCTGTAAACCATACAAACTTGTCAACTATGATACAACACATAGAAATCGGAAGTATTAATTTTAATTGAGTAAAATAGTAATATTGTATATATTACTAACCTGTCGATATGTTTGTCCCTTGCCCACGTTCTCTGTGCCTTCCTAAGAAATCCGTCAATTTAATTTTTTTGTCCTTCGGGTCATTATCGTTACCACCTCCCATCTGAAATTAAACACAATTTTTTTATAGTTCACTTAATATATTAGTTAAGTTCATATCTTACAAGCAAAAGAAATGTCTATTAAAAATCTAATGTTACATCAGTTGCGATAACACAAAATATCATAAATTCTTCAAACAACTATCTATCTTTACCAAAGACTAATGTTCAGCATCTTCATCACTATTTTCATCATCATCATCACCATTATCATCATCGTCGTCATCTTCAGTAGCATTTTCATATTTCTCTTCATCTTCAGTCTCATCTTCATATTCCTCTTCGTCTTCTTCATGTTCTTCCTCCTTATTTTGTTCAATGATAGGCTGACCATGGATGTCATTAGGATCATCTTCTAATATTTCGTTGTTCTCACCCGAATCACGAAACTTGTTGATCTTCCTCCTACGGGCACATTCATCTCATCTGACTGGAAACTTGTTCTTTGTTCCACTACTCTTTCCTTTTCAGACATGGCATAGATATTTATAGGGCGTACTTTAACTACTGCCTGCCAATTTTTACGGTTCGCCTCGGCCCTTGGATATCTACAATAATACACTTGCTGAGCTTGGGCAGCCAATACAAATGGTTCATATTTAGGATATTTTCTTTTCACATTCACTTCAACCAAACCAGACTTGCGAGAGTATTTCACACCTCTATCATTTGTGGTATCGTACCACTCACACTTAAAGAGAACTACCCTTGTATGTTGTAAAGTTGGATTATTATATTCAAGTTGAATAATGTTGTGCAACATACCATAGTAGCCAATATCCCCCGTCCCGCCATCGCTTATCCCTTTCACATATACTCCACTATTATTTGTTTTCATCGATGTAGCATATTCGTGTGTTGCAAATCTGTATCCATTCACCATGTATCTTGACGAGGTTCTAACCAATCTATAAGGCCACATTGAAAGACATTGTACACGATGATCTACATCATTCCTGTGTTTAACCTACAAATATATATCACTCTTGTTTTAAGGTATGCATACCGTAAGAGATAAAATGAATTTCTGGTATGAGACATGTACATACATATTCATATAACCATTTTGGGAAAAACTTGTCAACATGCAGTTGGAGTTCTCCCGGATTCAATGGGCCATAATGGTTGCGAAGGTAATCCTCAAACATGCTGGCAAATAGTCAAATATTAGTCAATTTAATTTGTATATTTAAAGCCCAACACGTTAACATATTCTTAAATTATTATAGCCTTACCTGACATAAGGTAGTACCTCGGCGCAATTCATCAATACATAGCGGTGTGCCAGATACAAGTCTTCTTCCGCTGTTGTCATCTCTTTCTATTTCCCAATTGAGTGACCCATATGAGTAAATAGAGCCAAGCATCCATCGGGGTGTTCCACATCATCATATTAGTCATTCTGACCAAGCCTTCTACTCTTAGTGGCCACGTGCTCTTCAAAATAATAAGAATAAAAAGTTGACGTTTCCAGTATGTGGTAGGCTTCACAAATGGATCCTTCTACATGTGCCTTATTCTTTACTTTCCTATTTAATCCCTGCAAAAACCTCTCAAAGGGATACATCCACCGATATTGTACAGGGCCACAACAAATCGCTTCATGGACCAAATGAATAGACAAGTGCTCCATTGAATCAAAGAATACAGGAGGTAGCAGCTTCTCCAAGTTGCAAAGAGTCACGACAATGTCTTCTTGCATCCTTTCCAAATCTATACTTTGCAAACTTGTGCAACATATGTTGGTGAAGAACAAACTTAATTGTGCAAAAGCCTCCCAAACTTGTTTAGGCATCAGCTCGCGTAATGCAATCACAAGCAATCTCTCCATGAAGACATGACAGTCGTGGCTCTTCATGTCTGACATCTTTAATTGTTGCATGTCAACATATCTCGCTAAATTTGATGCATAGCCATCGGAAAATTTTAATTCTTCAACCCATTCAAGAAGTAGTTTTCTTTTTGCCACGGGGAGAGTATACACACCAATCACATTTGCGTACTCTCCATATAATTCGGGACGGTCATAATACACATCCATGTCTTTTCTCGCTCTTACGTTGCCTTTCGTCTTTCCTTTGACAGCCATAACAGTGTTGAAAACATTGTCGAATAAATTTTTTTCTATATGCATGACATCCAAATTGTGGCATACAAGATGCGTCTTCCTGTAAGGTAAGTCTCAAAAAATACTTCTCTTTGTCCAGTTGTGTCACTCCCCAAACCCATTCAACTTCATTTTGTTCCTGTCATTTATCATTTCTTGGATCTTTGGCAAATTCATCACACTTTCCCATATTTGATCACCATCTAATATGGGAGGGAGGCCCACAAGTCTCTCTTTTACCCCTTATGAAATTTTTTGTGTCACGTCGCATAGAACTATTACTCAGTAAGAATTTACGATGACAATCAAAGTATGAATTCTTCCTTCCTTCTTGCAACCGAAAAGCATCAAAATTATTCATGCAATATGGACACGACAGTCTTCCATGTGTGCTCCAGCCAGACAACATACCATAAGCTGGGAAGTCATTTATGGTCTACATCAAGGCTGCCCTCAATTGGAAATTAGTCTTTGTTGAAACATCATAGCATGGTGTACCCTCCAACCATAATTCTAGTAATTCATCAATGAGAGGCTCTAAATACATATCTATTGTCTTACTGGGATTTTTCAGACCGGGGATGAGCAATGTCAAGAACATGACAGGCTCCTTCATGCACATCCATGGTGGCAGATTGTAAGGTGTTAATATCACTGGCCAGCATGAATATGGTTTAGCATTGGAACTGTAAGGTGTAAACCCATCTGAACACATACCAAGTCGAACATTTCTAGCCTCATGAGCAAAATTTGGATGTAACCTGTCAAAGTGTTTCAATGCTTCAGCATCCGAAGGGTGACCAATATGACCATTCTCTGTTTGGTGTTTCTTGTGCCACTGCATGTGTTTAGCCGTAGCCCTCGACATGTACAATCTTTTTAACCTCGGTGTTAAAGGGAAATATCTTAATTGTTGGTACAGTGTAAGCTTACTCCCTCTTTTAACCCCTGTTGTTGTCTTGAAACATCGGTGGCCACAATGGGGACAAGTTTCAAGTGAACTTCTGTCCTTGTAAAATAAAATACATCCATTTACACATACATCTATCTTCTGATAACCTAACCCCAATGGCTTCAACATTTTCTTAAACCTGTATAAGTTCTTAGGTAGGTTATTTTCTAAAGGCATCAACTTCATAAATTCTGAGACCACACGATCAAATAAGTCGTTGCTCATATTATGTTCTGATTTCATATTTAGATAACGAGCCACAACAGACAACTGGGTAAGATTTCTACAACCCACAAACAATGGTTTTTTAGAGGCATTCAACAAATTAAAAATTTCTTGTGCTTCCATGTTTGGTACTTCTTCACTCACATTCTGATCCCTTAATATATCTACTCCAGCAGCATCAAAGACCATTGTCCAATAGTTATTCCCATAATCTAAGTCATGTAGCATATTATTACCAATGTGTTGTTCAATGACCCTTATGTTGTTCGACACATATTCCCCATGTGCAAGCCATACATAGTAATTAGGCATAAAACCCTTACTATAAAGATGTTTTATCACAATGTCAATGGTAAGATATCGCAAGTTTGTGCATGTGATGCATGGACATCTTATTTTTACACCATCCATGTAATATGGTTGACTACTTGCGAATGTTATAAATTCATGTACACCTTCAACAAAGCCCTCATTGATGTATCCATCAATCCATCGATTATACATCCATTCACGTGATGATGCCACTATGACTGACACATTGCTGCACAAATAGGAATTTAATATTAGAAACAATATTGTAAGACTAAAATTTTGCCCAACTTAGTTAACTTTACTTACTTCTTAAATACTTAACTTATCATACTTTCATGTTAATACACAGTCATGTTAATTTCCTTCTTGATTTTAGCTTATTAATTTAGTCAAGTTTACGTACTTCTCACTAAACTTCTTGCATCACAAAATTATTAGCTTACTTAATTTACTTTATTAACTTAACTTGCTTCTTGTCAACATGCTAACTTAACTAACCTAATTTTGAAGACGTTTTCTTACTAACCTTATTCTTCTTAATTCTTAATATTATATAATAATACATCATATATAACTTACTTAATTCTTTGTTTTGTTAATGCATCTACGAAAAGCAACACACCCCTTCATCCAGCACACCCCTTCATCCACTTACACAAATATCCATCTTCACAATAACACAACTCAATTTACACAGTTTATTAAACATGAATATAACAAAAAATACCACAATATCATACATTTTATGAAACAAAATTATAAGGCCAAAAAAAATATATTGTTCAACATATTACTATATCAATAAAAACACTAACCTAAACCTATGGAATGTTTAAGCGTTGCAAGCTATAATGGATGCCCCAAACCTAACAAAGAAAAGCAAACACACCAAATTAACTATTAATTCTTTAAAAAAAGAATATTAAAATAAATTTATTTAATAACCTAAATATGAAAAACCCAAAATAAAATTTTAGATTTTTAAATATGTTTTTTTTAATTCCGAAAATTGACAAGAAATAATTATATATGAATTTTCTTTATAAATTCATTAATTTAAAAATCTAAAAATCAAAAAAAAATTAAAAAAAAACTCAAAGCTAGAACATAAATACAAAAAATAAAATACTACATATTACGAAAAATAAATAAATAAATAAATGCATATATATATATATATATATATATATATATATATATATATATATATATATATATATATATATATATATATATATAAATAAATAAATAAATGCATATATATACATTAAAACATGTATAAAATGTAAAAGTACATAATGTATATACATTAATAGATATATAACATAATGTATATACATTAATAGATATATATATATATATATATATACATACATATAGACATAGGATATATATAGATATATGTATACATCTTTTTAAAAAAAAGAATCAAAACAAGAATATTAACACTTAAATCGGATGAGTAACTGCGCGCGCGTTGGAGGGTTACCGGGTAGGGGGTAGGGGAAGGGGGGGGGGGGGGGTGTTGGTGTTGTTGAAATGAGAAAAGGTGCATGGGGTTTTTTTTTGGGTAATTTTGAGATTCAAATCGAGGGCAGCAGTCGAGGGCAGCAACTGTTGCCCTCGATTTGATTCTAATTTCGGCGAGGGCCCAGCGGCGGTGGGCCCTCGCCGAAATAAGTAATTAAAAAAAAATTCAAAATTTTTTTTTGTATGTTAACTCTGGGCAGCGGCCCAGCATGATACTGGGCCGCTGCCCAAAAACCAATGGGGAGGCCCATTGGTGCAACCAATGGGCCTCGTCCATTGGATTTAATTTGGGAGACGGAGGTCTGTCTCCTTTTCCTTTTATTTTTTTATTTTTTAGGCTTATTGTTTGATTCTCTTAATTCATTTGTTTTAAGTTTTTTTCATCATAATTATTATATTAATTAAAAATAAATTTGTTTCGTTTGTATAATACTTCAATTTTTTGTTTATTATCTTACCTTTTATTTTTCTATATTAATTTGTTTTGACATTTTTACAACATAATTTGTATGTTTAACATGCTATTACTTTGTTTTTTTCATTGTATTTATTTGTTTTCAATGCAACTTTTTTAATTCTTTAATTGATAAATATATTAATAAATTCATCACAAATAGAACTATTAATTAGATATTATAACATAAATGCAAAATTAATTAGATATTATTTTTTTTTACCTTTTTTTGTTTATTAGCTCTAAAAATTTTTCTTGTTTAATTATTTTTCATTTTCATATTTTCTTGAAAATAATTATATTAATAACGAAAATAAATAATTTGGGTTTTTAAACTTTTTTTTGGTTATTATCTTAAAATTTTGAATTCTTTTAATTAATATATATTTTCATATTTTCTTCAAAAAAATTATATTAATTAGCTATTAGTTTGTTTTTTTTTCCACTTTTTCTTTTTGTTTAATTTGTAATTTTTTTTAATTGCATATAATTTATTTATTTATAATGAAGATTAACTTAAGTTTCATTTTGGAGACGACCCATTTCGATTGTTGATAATTTTTTTTCTTATCAAATTTTTTGTGTTACAACACATTGTAATTTTACATATTAAAAAAGGAATTTAATAATGTTTGATTTTTTTAATTTTTTTTGACCATTTGTGAAATTACAAAATATTGAACTACTAGTTACCTTTTTTTATTAAAACTTAAAAGCTTATAAAAAAAATAATATTAATAAAACACACATTAATAAATAATTAATTTAGATTTTAAATTTAAATCTTATATTAATTATATTATTATTACTTCTCAATTTACATAGAATATTAATAAACCATTTATATTATTGAATTAGTTATCAAGTAGGACGATATATACAATGTGAAAGTTATAACAGTTTAAAATATTTTAATAATCTGTATATTTTAAGTAATTAATTATATAAACACATTAGTTTAAATAGATATTAAAATATTAAAAGTATTGAATTAAACAATAATTTTTTAAGTAATGTAGTTGTTACAAAATAGTTTTATCAATAGAGTGAAGATACCACGCATGTCACCAATTATTTGACAAATCCAATAAGAATGGGATGCAGTCACGTGGCCACTAACCACAAGGCAGAATATAATGAAATGTGATAGCCCCGTTTTGGAATAGACATAGCGAAACACTTGTTTTGCATGCATTGCATTCGCGTGCACGTCACATGGCAGAAAATAGGCGTACCATGATAGGGCCCCGGTTTCTAAATGAGATAGAGAAATTGACTTTAAATCTCGAAACTAGTGTGCATGCATGTCCCCAATTATTTCACCCATCGAAGACCAATGGTGGACAGTCACGTGTCTGTGAACCATTAGATGATATCTTGACCCTTGTAAAAAATGAAAAGTTACTTTCATATGCTCACCAAGCTATCAATCTTCATATTCAATGACTTTCATCCTATAAATATCACTTGGCAATGCGTTTTCTCATAGCATATCAAATTTGTAAATGTAGTCTTCATTTCAAAAGTTTGAAGGATGAGTAAGGATCAACAACACCAAAAAGATTATGTTCGAGTGACTATTAAAGAGGAGGTGGATACAATGAAGGAGTATCCAAATTACTCCAAGTTTGTTAAACCCACCCTTGATCTAAATGCTCTACCAAAATACAACGGATACATTTCGAATGCCCAAGTAAGCCATCTCGTTTAAGACCAAACGATGCGGATCCAGTGCCCAAACTTTTTCCCCTAATATCTCTATCTTTTTATCATCTTGGAAGTATTGGCATTAGTAATCTTTAATTATATTAGGTATTAAGTCACTTTGTTGCTGTATTAAAAAATGATGCTATGTAATCTTTTATTAATTATCAATGTCAAATTATGTTTATGTTTGTATTGCATTAACTATTATAATAAGCAGGTTTATTTATAATTTTGCTTTGTTTTTTACAAAGAAGTAATTGTTCATATTGTGCAGTACGTTAAATATGAATATTGTATATTATTAATTTTTCACCTACAAAACAAGTTGTCCCATAAATTGTTTAAAGGATGAAAACATGGTTTTATTTATAGTAAAAGTCATAATTTGTTTTGTAATTTCTGAAAAATAAAGTATTTACAACCAAAGCCGAAATGGGGATGCTTTAGCCGAGTTATGTACACGCCAATCAAGGACATTTTAATAAGGAAAAATATAGTAAGTAGCTATATGTATAATTATTTAAAACAAATAATTCATATTATTTAATATAAATTTAATGCTTTTAAAACACTCATAAATTGTTATATAAAATAATCGTAATTGCTAAATGTACACTTACAACTAATTGGGCGAGAGAAGGGCATGTCTCTCGTTGAAGTCCGGTCACTTGCTGTTTCGGCGACGAAACGTTATCTCTATTGTCGATTTGGCGAGGGCAAGTGAGAGCCCTCGCTTAATCGGCAAGGGATAGGGACGACCCTCGCCGATTCGGTAAGGGCAAGGACTGGCCTTCGCTGGATAGGCAAGGGACAGGACCGACCCTCTCCGATTCGGCAAGGGACAGGACTGGCCCTCTCCGATTCGGCGAGGGCAAGAGATAGCCCTCGCCGATTCGACGAGGGCTTGCTTCCCTCGCTGAGCCCTCGCCGAAAAGCAAGGGCACAGCGCCGCCCCGTCGCCGAGACCATTTTTTCTTGTAGTGATTTAAAACAATCCTCTCAGTGATGTCGTAATTCTGAAACTCTTGAATCTTCAGCTGTTCTTTGACAAAAAAAAAAAATCTTCAGTTGTTATTGGAACCACAATGGCGTTGACCCTGAAATTATTGACCACTTCAACCATAAAATTATTGGCATCTCTAGTTCGTGAAATGGTCATAATTGAAGTCTTTTTTTTTCTAGAGAATTAATCCCACTTGAAACCTTCATTTTATGACATAATGCTAACATAGACCTAGTCACCTAGTAAATTGGTGCAGTGGTCAAGGCTTCATCTTTGACCAAAAAAAGGGAAAAAAAAGTCAAGGCTTCGTCTTTAATTTAGAAGTTTGGATACCAAGTGTGCATTTACTCATTATTAGAGGCAGATTTAAGATTTTTGAATGATAGACTATATAAATTTTAAGTGGCTTTGAAAATAAAAATTAGTAGACTAGTGAAAATTAGTTAATTTTTTAAAATGAAAATACATATAAATTTAAGGTGAATTTAAGGTATTCTTAGAAGTCAGTAGATGGAGATTGCACTATATACAAGATCCGCCATTGCTTGTCATTAGTCTTGATACTTGCACAAGCAAGCTCAGAACTGATTGACTTATGTAAAAAATTAAAGATTTTGAGTTTGAACTATAGTTTTAATATTTATCGTAAACAAAAAAAATTCACCTCGAATATCGACTTCTATTATAAGACATGTGCGCAAGAAAAGTTAAAAATTCGATTATGAAAACTTGTTCAGAAGTTTGACTATCCAATCAAAAACTTGTCAGTTATCAATTTAGCTTTTTGACAAAGTAATCTATAGCATTTTATTTTATTTTTGCTGATTTAGCAACAAATATATATCTATATATATATATGGGCTCTTATTTTGCATATTTATTTTGAAAAAGGTTCCAATGGAAAATTTTCAGTTATATAATGTGACACTCACGGTGGGTGACGTCTATCTCCATTGAATGTAGGTATTGGATTAACTATCGTGTGCCAACTATTTTGCTTTCATTTTCTTACTTTTTCACTTTTCCTTGGTGTACTCTTTCTCACAATTCCACTTATAGAGAAGAAAGAGATAAACAATAACGACCGTTCTAGACTAATAAAAATGAACAAACGTTTTTATTCGTTAACCAAACACACCTATTAAAAAAGTGAAAGGCGCTGCCTGTCACTTAATATAAAAAAAAAGGGTCTTGCTGTGGGAGGAGAGTCCTAGTATACCACGTCCAGGGCCTGCTTCATGACTTGATTATGATAGCTTGGACCACGATGGCCTGAGTGGCGCACCCAATGAGTCTTTAAAATTACTCTTATTGTTTTTTTTTTTTGGTTGGAAAATTACTCTTATTGTTATTTACCATTACTCTTTTTTGTTTTTTTAAAGTAAAATAAGGATTTCATTAGAATGAAATATGAAACTACAATGGTTCAACCACTACAAGAAAAATAGCTTTCGGCGAGGGATAATTCCCCTTGCCGAGCCCTCGCCAAAAAAGTTGCAGTGAGGGCCTGGCGAGAGGAATCGTCCCTCGCTGAAGGCTTCGTCGCTGAATTGGGGTTCCTCGCTAACCCTACGCCGTCTCTCGCCGAAGGCTTCGTCGCTGAATTAGGGTCCTTCGCCGACCCCACGCCAACCATTTTGGCGATGCCTAAGCGAGGGTAACAAGCCTACGCTGAATGCGTCCCTCGCCAAGCCCTTGCTTAATGCGTCCCTCGTCGTGCCCTCACTGAATGCGTCCCTTGCTATGCCCTCGCAAAATCCTCCCTCACCGAGCCCTCTTTAAGTCCTCGTAAAATTTAAATAATTATTTTTAAAAACTCTTTATAATTAGAGTACAAAATTTAAATGGCAAAATTTATAAATATGAATTTCATATAAAAATTAAATTAATTAAAATTTGACAATCAAAATTGAATTTAAAATTAATATTACAAAATATATTAATTATATATATGATTACAAAATGTTTTAATTACATATATAATTACAAAATAGTTATCCCCCAAATCTAACTTAACCCTATGCATTTGAATTTTCTTCGAAACTATTCACGAACTTTGAATCTCCAAAAACTCTTGTTATTGATGAATCTTCTCTAAAGCGGAACAACCTGTATAAAACAATAATTTTCTGAATAAATATCAAATAAAATGAGATTATACAACAATACATAAATTGAAAAAGGGTTCGAAATATGTGAAGTTCTTTCTTTCCTTATCAAGTTTCTGTTGTTTTATTACTTGAGGGAAGTCAACTTTATGCAACTCATGGTCAATAATTAGGTGTAATACAATGTGATGTAGTACCAGTGGAGAGAAAGCAGAGAAAATAAAAGAAGAAAGGAGGAGAAAAACATTTCAAAGAGAAACTAAGAAAGAGTAGAGGATGTGAATAGATCAATCTGAACATCCAGTCTGTTGGACAGCTAAAAATCCGAAACGACATAGTGACTTTAGGTTGGCCAAACAAACAAACAAATTGAAGAAATCATGTTACCTTATCTAGTTCTTTTATAGCTAAATAAAGTAAACTTAAGAGCTAAAGACTGCAAATGTTAGGAAATATGTCTAATATCTTCCCTTCACCATCGCAACCTCTCTTCCATTATCACTCTTTATTACCTTATTGAACAAATGATTACCATGAGCTTCGACCACACTATTACCTTTATTATCCATATGCAAAGAGATTTCCACAAAGTTCAAGTATAAATTTGAGCAGGTTATGTCAATGTTGAATATGTTCATATGAACCTGTACCTATACTTGATTAGCGACTATGGAAACTACACTTTTTAACATGTGGTTAGTGAGAATATATGATTTTTAATACAACTTAACAGAAATATTATTGATATACAGTTCTAAATACTAAAAACAAATTTAAGATATTGATTATTACTGCAAAGTGCAAAGTGGATTTCTTATAATCTTTTAGGGTAAATATCATGTCGCCTCCCTGTGTTATTCATATATATCACGCTACCCCACTGTGTTCCAAAAACTATCACAAAACCCCCTGTGTTATTTGAAACTAACTACACCGCCTCATTCCCTTCATTTTTCACTAACACTGTTAAAATATTAGGTGAACTGACAGATTTACCCCTTATATTTAAGATACTTTGTAAGAGAGAGAGAGTAGAGGCAATCTTCAGCCTATTATACACGATTCGAAGAGATAGAAAATTTCCTAAACCTATCTGCACCAAATCGAAGAGAGATAAAAGCCCTAATTCCTAATCTCAACTCTAAATCACGCGACTGAGAGTAAATCCGTAATAGTTTAGTCGAAGACTACAATATTAACGTAGATTAAGGTATGTACACACTTTTTTTTTTTTTGTGTCGAAGAGTGTGAATGTATGTATTGTCGGGCTGTTTACTTTTGTTTTGCATTTTTTTGTTGTTTAATCAGTAGTGGTCCACCATTGTTGTATTTTTTATAGACAACAAAGGTGTGTATTGTCAGCAAACTGAATACATGTGGTCCCCCAATGTTTTATGTTGTAAACATGTGGTCCCCTAATGTCGGATTTGAAAACGATAGTTAACCCATGCAAATAGGGTATAAAATGTTATATACATATTTAGGTATTTGTCAAAAATTAGGGTTTAAAAAAATTATGGCACATTTTAAATCAAAAAGCTTTGATCTGGTTTATGTTAGAGAAATTGGGATTTGTTGTTTTTTTTTTGTTTATAAATTTTCTGGTCTATTATTGCACTAATAATTGAAGAAACTATTGTCTTGGATTGTTAATGAGCACGTGTTGAATTGAGTTATTGTACTGGCTTTGTTTGAAAGAAAATTAATGTAGATGTTGCGGTAAAGCTTAATGAGTTATTTTTTTGTTAATGTTTAGGTTTTTAGTTGCTAAAAAAGTAAATTAAAGCTTCAATTAAGTTAATGTACGAATATTGGGTTTATTTGTTTAGTTGTATTGCTTGTCTGGCTTTTCAATGTTACTTTTGACCAGGTGATTTGATATATGGACATAGGATGTCGTTTTCTTAATTGTTTCATAAAAGGTTGAAATTTTTTTGAAACTGGGTTGTAAGCTGTGGTTTTATCTATTTGGCTTATATATATTCCAGCTAAAGGAGATGAGTTTAGATTTTTGAATAGGAAAAAAAAAAAGAAAATTAGATTTTTATTTGTTGCTTTTGGTGCTTTTTGATTTGAAAGAATTAATTTCTAGAAGTAGTACATTTCGATTGAAGAAGATCTGTATTAGAAATGTATTACTATAATTTAGACTTTACGTTTTGATTGCACGATCTATTTGTTGACTTATCATATGATTCCCAAAGTTACTTACATGTGGAGTTGAGGGTAAAGCTTTTTTTATGTTTGGAAAATGGACTAAAGCTTTTTTTATGTTTGGTATTTAAATGCAGAATGTATGATGATGATGGTTTTGGTACAGTTGAGGGTTGTGTTGACCTTTTTGTATGGGTAAGGTGTAGATTTGTGAACAATCCTACCCTAAAATATGTAGGGGGTAAAATGGAGACTATTCCCACTGTGGAATTAGATAGACTAAATCTGTTTAAGTTTTATGATATATATGAGGACATAGATGGCAACAAAGAGAGAAGTATTGAGGTATTCTATTTAAGGCCAGGTCATTCGTTAGAGAATGGGTTGTGACATTGACCCTGATGCTATGATAATTAAACTATCTAGTCTAAAAATTTAAGCTAATAGATAGACATTATTTTATTGGTTTATTATGTCCGTCAATGTATATGATTCGAAAACCAAAAAGATTCAACTTTTACTATTTTCTTTCACGAATGTATGTGGATAATGTAAGTTTACTCGAATTAGTATGCTTCCAGCTTCAATGACATGTTTTAGTTCATTTGTTGTTCTATTATGTAAAAGTTTGCATTTTTAACTGTAGCTTTTGCATAAATATATAGTTGTTGCTCTAATCCTGTTAGTGCAATTTTAACTATGTATGACTTAACTATAGTTCAATTTTCTTGGAATTTTGAGAGTCTCCTTGTTTTTTCCTTTGTGAGGTTTTTGAAGTATTGAATTTGTAATATAGGTTTGGTTTCAACAGTGAGAAAGATGCTCAAATGTATATGTATGATGCCTCATGCGATACCAATTTTGGGGTTTGCTATGACATTGATGAAGTGACAGCTCATGCATTAGCCGGTAAGTTTCCATTGTTGTGTGTTATGGCTGATTCATATAAAATGCATCATAGTGATTTTGGATTTTCATTTCAAAGTTGTTAAGAGTGTGGATTTGATTTTGAGTGAGTAATGCTCCTAGACTTATATTGCATATGTAAATCATAGGTTTACTTGGCGTACGATCAGTTAGGCCAGACCCTGATTATAATTCCACAGAAATAGATTATGGATACTCCAAGATTGATTACAATGATTCATCAAAGCTAACTATGGGAAGCTCTTTGTTATTCCCTGCTGAAACGACAAAACACTGGCTTGTTCGTACAGACAAACCAGCGGCTGGAGTGGTCATAAAAGCACAGGCAGTTGATTACTTTATTCAAATTCTTATCAGGGTTCTAGGCAAGTAAGTATGAATCAAGAGCATTTGTCTTTTTAGTAGTTTTTCAATAATAGCATCTGCTTGAAGATTGACATTCTTCGCAGTGAGAAGGATGCTCAAATGTGTATATATCATGTATCATGGCAATCCAATTATGGATTATGTTGTGAACTAGATGAGGAATATGCAAAAGAGTTAGCCGGTAAACATCTAGTTTTGCGGCTCTTCATCTGATAAATGCAAATGCAATACTAGCACCACAATGAAGGACTTGATTTGTTGCAGGTGTACCTGGTGTGCTATCTGTTAGTCGGGATGAAAAGGTTGGGTCTGATGATAAAGATTATCAAGGTTTGTGATTGTACCTGGCTTTCTTGTATATGAATTATCAAGTTCTCTGTAGTTGGTTGGTGTAATATGTGGTTAGGAATTTCTCAGGGTATTTATTGTTATATTTTGAAATAGCGTAAAATGCCAGGGCTAGTTTTGTTTGTTGTTGAGTACTGACTTGGTTTTATAGCTAAATCTTTATGCTCATATGAGGCAATTAATTAGGTAAAATCTGAACTTATGCTTCTTTTTTCCCTCTAAGGTAGCTTGATTCCTAGCTTTTGAGACAACTTATGCTATAGGGTGAACATTCAACAAGGTTTACTAATTGGGATAGATAAACTATTCATATGATCATTACTATTATTTCAGCTAATCCAACTTATGATGTTGATCTAACGGGGATAATGGTTCTGTTTTCCCTTGGCTGATAATTTGTCAGTAGATTCCTGGGGAATATGTTTTAATGTAGCATTATCTTTTGTGAAAGTCTTCTGGACTCAATTAAGAGTATTCAATTTCTCAGGTCAAACAATCAACACAAGGACAAAAAAGCTTTTCGTAACAGGTCAGTTGCAATATCTGAATCAAATTACACGTTGGTATTTGTTTTTCACTTAGTACACTCCTTCTACTAAATGTACTAGCAACACGTGATCCGGGTAAATTATTCATTAGTAAGTCTTGAGTGTGTGTGTGAGACGCCGTATCGAGCCAGTATAGAGCCCATGTGCATTTTATAACATTTCATATAATTTAGCATCATTTAATATGCATTTATATCAATTAATGTATATTTATATCATTTAACGTGTATTTGTCTCGATTTACGTGCATTGTATTGGTTAACGTGTATTTGGATAATTAATTTAGCGTAGCTAGTAATTATAACCTATCTAGTTCAATAGTTAGTTAGAGTAACTAATCTAGAATTAAAACAATTAGAATTAACACTAGGATGACAAACTAGTAAAACACAATCTAGTTGGAGGGCACTCTCGTCATTAGGCAATTTAGATATTATAACTCAACACACACTACACCATATACACACATAAAAACACTACAACACACAAACACACTCTAATACACACTCATCTACAAACTCAACACACACACACATTAGACACGCACACACCCACACGACACACATACAACACACACTCAGGATTTCAACCATAGAAAAGAGGGAAAGAAGAAAGAAAAGGGAAGGAGAAGGAAGAGGGGAGGCATTTCAAGTTATTTTCAAGCTTCCTAGCACCATTTCTTGCATTCAATCACAAAGCTAAGGTGAGGGTTTAAACTGTTTTCTAAATTTTTTTAAGCTCATGAGTATGTGTGTATATGTGTATGCTTAGTCTTGCATGCTTAGAAGCCAAGAACACATGTTTGAATATTTCTAAAAAATCCCGGGTAACTACTGACCTTTCTGTCCGGAGCACTTTTCAGGTAGTAAACGATCTTGAAAAAGGCTGAAATTTGGCAGGTTACTATAATTTTCAGTTTGGAACAAATATTGAAGAAATAGGCTAAGGCTAATTTTGACTTTAAGACCCCTAAAAATGGAAAAAAATCGTAGGTCATTCTGGATAGGTACTAGTGCTAGACAGTTTTTGTGCAATCTTACGGAAATAGTCATAACTTTTAGATCTTAAGGCGAAATTGAGTAAAATTTACGGTCAGAGTTAAAGAATTCATAGATATTCGATTCGATATATGATTCACTAACTTCCAAGATCATTTGCTAGGGTAACTGAATAAAGAAATTCAGGTCATTTTATGAAGAACTATGTTGGTGATTATTAGTAACTTTGTTTTAAAGCATATTATGTGTTTATATTACGTAGATCGGGACTAAATGATTGAAATAAGAACTGGACAGAGATTTAAGTGGTTGATTTTGTATATTTTAAGTAGATTTTATGAATAAATGTTAATAGATCTTGCATAGGAACTTGATTATGAAGCCCTATACAACTTGTATGCCTTGTAGTTGCCTATTTCATGTTTTAGATTGGTTTGTTTGATGATTTCTAAGGATATAGCAGGCTGTCCAGATTTTTTATGATGTAGATATGTATGATTTGAGATGATATTGAGGTTACATGTTGATTAATCTTGTAGTTAGAGAAGTATATAAAGCCCTTTTTGATTATTCACTTAAGTGGTGTTGATTGATGAATTTACATGGCTTGATTGGTAGATTTACTCGACCAGATTTTTGACAAATTCGCGCAATATTTTTCCAAATGTCATATCTCACTCAATTCAACTCCGAATTGAGTTTCATTTGATTATAAAATTATCTACATTCGATAAGCTTCAATTCTATACCAAAATAAGATTAATTGGAGTTTGGGAACATATGAAAATTTACCTCCTAAGTTAGGCTAATGTAGGAGTATTGGATTTGTTGGTGTGTTTAATGTATGATATTGGTAGATGATATTGTTTGAGTGATTAACTTGCAAATTCTTGTTATTATGTGCTAATACTAAATGAGCTTACAAGCTAGATATTGTGTGTGTTATATGTCCATACAAGTGTATGATAAATGCTTGACACGTTACATGATGCGAAATATAGAATGTACTCGAATATGCTATATGAATGACTGAACTTTCTAGCTTATGTAGATGTATATGAATTGTAAATACGCGTGTCGGTTGCAACCATTAATGAATGCGGTAGCAACGAGACCTCCAGGCAGTGACTGGCTCGCCGGTATATGTAACACCCCGATCCCTCTCGAGACCGGAAGTTCTATTAATCAATCTAATCGCAACCCAATTCCCAACCCGGGCACGAAATTTAGGGAGAAACGGACGGAATCTCCCCTGTTTATAAGACTAATCAAAAACCTGCGAATAATAGAATACAACTACAAAACCATAATCCAACATTCTCATATACTTCAACTTCAACCACTAAGTTATACCTCGTCTCAAGGCCATCCAAGCTTTAGACTCAACAAAATAGGTACACAAGCATGCATAGGCCTCAAATATTGAAATACTATGTTATAAAGTCACTTATCATACCATTCTAACTTTATCTCTTCAATTGTCTTGTTTATTAATCCAGCCTACTAACTCCATTAACCCAAGCTAGCATACACGACAATTAAACAATAACATAGTCCTTTAAGCTATTACAGGCCACCTACGAACCAAATACAAACAAGATCCAATACAATTACAAGCTGAGTTTTTATAGTTCCAATCAAATTATAATTCAAATCACTTCACTAATTCACATGGATTCATAGGTACTAATAATGAAAGCCAACACCACCAAACACAATAACTCTCGAGCTTTCCCTGTATCGCCTTGCAAAGGTGCTGAACCTGAAAGGTGTTAGAGACGAGAGTGAGTATACAACTGGTATACTCAGTGAGGGAGGTGATGCAACCTACCGGGCATACAACATGATATGCAACAGGATAAAAGCATATTCAACATCAAATAACACAACCAAGTAAACAAGTAATTAACCACATATAAAAAGGATACGGTTCACTTCTTGTCTTCAATCTCGAGCCATGAGCCACGAACTTCACGCAAGTGCCGGTAAACTCTTACTCCAACAAGTTGGGATACTCCGGACATATCCCGATCCTACGACCCTTTATCCTGAGGTAGGTCCATGCCCAGCAGGTGAACCACGCCTCTGGGGTAGTGGTGTATGCCTCAGCGAGAAGGGAATAGGCATCATGGTAGTCGAGGGAGCACGGCAAGCCCGACGCCGCCTGTGTTTCTCGACGCTACCATGTCCGAAAAGGTTGCGCAACCCTGAGACAAGTCCACAAGAATCAAGATAATATCAAACAAATACGAGTAACTACAAGATAACAAATAAATGGTACATGAAAACTTTATCAATTAGCTAAATCATATAATCTAGAAACAATGAAATAAACTAAGATGCACAAAAGGGTTAAAGACTTCCCCACCTCTACCAAGCTCCAAAATGCAGGATTGGCTTCACATCACTGTCAATCACCTAGGTCCTTAGTTGAGCAAGATTATAGCTTGAATTTGCTTGGAAAACACTTAGATAGCATCAAAGATCAAGCCCTAGGTGAACTTTCTCTTCTCCTTTTTTTTCTCTCTGCCTTTCACGATTTCTTCATCTTTTTTTTTTGATTTTTGGTCTTCAAATAACTAATAAAAGCTAACTAATAACTTACAATGGGCTTGGGCTTAGTTGAATTAATTAAAATGGTAACCAAAGGTACAAGGTTAGCTAAAATCTCTAAAGGCCTAAATAAAAATTCTACAAAAAGTTACTATTCTTTCGTAACACTATTCATTCAGGACACTAATATTTTTATATCTTACGTTCTCGATATGTTATGCATATAGTTCCAGTGGACGAAATACGTCTAATAAGGTAAGTAATAAAGGAAAAATATAAATTTTAAAAAATAAAATAGTCAAATTTTACACCCCGAACACTATTCTTTTGTTATACTAATCAATTTTCTACCAACCTTCCCGAAATACCGTACACATAAAAATTATGAATGTATGCATGAAAATAAACATATAATGAAAATAAAATTTAAAATTTAAAAAATAATGTACTTCAAAAATTACCCCGAATTTGGGGCTCATTTTAAAATGATGAAAACTAATTTATTAGACATAAAAAAAAGTAACATCACATTTTACAAATAACAAAATAAGAGATTAGGCATTTATATAATTTAATTAATTGCTAATTACACATTTAAAGAAATATTAAAAGTAAAGTTACTAAATATATATATATATATATAAAGTTAAAATAAACACTTAAATTCAATCAATCAATTAAATTAACACATAAATATATGCAAATAAACACTATTCACTACATGCTAGGTCTGGGGTATCACAGTATATCTCGCCTACCGAGGTAGTAACGAGACCTCCAGTCAGAGGTAGGGCTTGCTGGTATATCTCGCCTACCAAATGTTATCGTCCCTTTGCTTTCAAGACTCATTGATCCTCCTACGGGTCGGGACCCAGTGATATCTTGGAAGAGCTAGGTTGTTAAATATTACTAAAGCTTGATTGTCTATCTTGTAACCATTATTATTAGAGGAAGTGACGGGACCTCTGGGTTTGCCGGTATATCTTGACTTTCTCATTGTTGATTGAAGGCTTGTGTTAAGGATAGTTTGCGTGGTTAGATGCATGACATGATTTATCAAACTTATTATGAAAAGATAAAACCTTTTGTGAAAAACCTTCCTTGTTTTCTTCCTCACTGAGCTATACGCAAGGATCTAGCTCACCCCTCTTTCTAACAGTTTCAGGTGACGATTAGCCCGAGCAAGCTCCCATGTGGTTGCAAGCTATATTGATGTATTGTGATGGATTTCTTCCCTAGTTGGTCTACATGCTTGCTTGCGGAGTTTTAGCTTATTGTTGTAACAAGTTATTTTTGTAAATTGATCAAGTATTATGTTGTAATATTATTTTGGTAAATTAGATACCTAGCTAGGTTTGATCTTTATTCTTTTGAGACTTATAGCTAGGATGATGAACAGATGGTTCTTGGGTTGGTTATTATGTAACAGGGTGATGTAATCCTTTAAGGCCGATAGTTTGGGAGAATTTTGAAAGTCTTTGGAAACTTCTTGTGGCGTTTTTAATGAATGTACAGGTTATTAAATTGTTATTCACAGGTTTTAAAGCTTTCAGGTTGTTAATCTCAGATATAAGAGTTACGAATGTCATGTTTCGACCTTAGCCTAGTGTTGGGTCGGGGTCGAGGCGTGACAGTGTGTGTTTATGTGAGGCTCGACTGTTGAAGATTGAAAGAACAAGATTTTGAAGAACTTTGATATGGCTTGCTGCATCAGTAGACTGGTGAATAAGAGCACTTTTATTCTGAATTCAACTTGCACCCCAACCATCTCCTGTCAAAGAGCATTTCAAAAAGAAAAATGCATCAAGCCTTGTGTGGTTTATCTACGAACATTTGAATGATGCTTCATAGCTAGAAAACATTGAACTGATGAACAAGAAACAGCTGGTGCTATGCATGTGTAATGAGTTTTTAGCTCACAATACATCATAATGTGGATCCTAAATCAAAATTCCATGTTCAGGCATTACTCTTAAACTGTAACTTGTTGTGCTGCTGAATTCTCATAAGACCTGCTGCCCTAGTTTAGCGTCCCAATTAAAGATTTTGCAACCCAAACTTAGACTCCTGTTCTGATCATGTCGCTTAGTCTGAAGCCCTGATGCTTTCGGCATTTATTGTCAGCATCTATGTGCTAATAGGCTTCCCATTGTTCTTTCTGCTGACCTAAAAATTTTGCAATATTTTATTTTTGGCTAGGTCTATCATTTTATACATCTGAGAAAACATTGCGTGCAGCATTTGAAGGCTTTGGTTAACTTGTTGAAGGTAAAGGTCCCAACTTGCTGGATTGACTTCCCTCTACTTGATGATAATTTTGATCTTTGTACTTCAGTTTGTATACTTGCTATTTATCTATGTTCCCATTCTCGACAGTTAAAATTATAATGGACAAGATCTCTAAGAGGTCAAAGGGTTATGCTTTTGTGGAGTACACCATTGAGGAGGCTGCAAGCATTGATCTCAGAGAGATGAATGGAAATATAATTGCTAAGAAATGTGTTTGTTACTTCAACTTCGCTGAAAACCTCTTGTTAGCACATCTCACATAGTTTGTTATTTCAATGCTTAACAGATTATCAATGGCTGGATGATAACAGTTGATGTTGCCAAGAAAAGTCCACCGAAATATGCCAGAGGATGCCCAAGACCAAGTACCTAACCATTTTCCAGTTATCTTTATCATCTACTCGGCTGAGGGGCTTAATCCTATAGTGTTAGGTGATAGGCAATGTCACTTAGGAGAATGGGGCACAGAATTATAGAGTACAACAGGGGCAAGCTATGGTCTCTCTCTTTTACCGGCTTGTAGAAGAGCAACAGGGAAAAAAAATTAACAACAAACAGAAAATAGACATTACATTTGAGCATTGTCTTTGGTAAGCTTCAGGCATTACTTTAGTGATGTAATATGGCTTCACCATGTTGATAGCAATGAAATACAACCATTATTACCATACATCATCTATTTCATGCCATGATTTGGCTAAGCAAAATTAGATGAACATCGAATTATATCTGCTTTGCTCGCATCGAATTTTGTCTTCTTCACTTGTACTCTTTAAGTAATTTGCAAAATCAGCCATCCTCTCCAAACTCTGTAAACCTCTGATGTACCTCCATATCTGCTTTGCTCACAGTTGGCTTCTGCTTTGTTAGCACTTTGTCGAAATCTCTTCTAGCGATAGGTAGTCTGATTATCTGCAAGTTAGCAAGTGGCTTGTTAGTAAACCCCGGGTATGATCCAAGTAGAATAGTTTTGCACGATCTGGGAACTAGAATTGTATCTGGAATGCATAGTTTCTAGGACAGATGAATGGAGGACTGACCGACCCAAGTTTTCACGAGTGTTGGTAGGTTCTGTACTGCTTGTTAACTGCGCTACCACTAATTATTAGAATGTTGGAACTAAAAATGATACAGATCCTATCAGTATTCACGGCTCAAATGAATGGGTTGAGCTCAAATAGATAAGGGTTTTCATTTTTTGGCCTTTGCACTTTTCTTGGATTGTAAGTGTGCAACTTGAGTAGCTACTAGACTTGCACAAGAGGCTATTAGACTTATCTGGATGACTATTCGACTTGCCTGGATGATTATTAGACCTGTCTGGACGGCTATTGAACCTGCCTGGGCAGTTAATAAAGAACAATGGAGATTAAAATGCAATTATTCAAAGTGTGGAGACTGATTATTTGAGAACGATTATCATTCACAAGCATTTTCAAAAGAAATAACACTCTTAATTCCCATGTACTTAGAAATGAACTTATTTATAAAATGACTAATATACCCTCATAAAAACATAACTTTTATATATAGTTTTTTTGCAATTATTATTATTCTTATTATTTTTATTATTAAGGAAAAATAGGATAATTTCTTCATATTTATAGATCCTAGTCAGCCCCACCCCACCCTCCACCCCAAAACTGCCACCCCTACCCCCAAATTGGAACCCCAATCCTATTACCCTCACACCCAAATAACAAAACCCCAACCCCACACCCGACCCCACACCTAATCCCACTACCCCGTCCCCAAATACCAAAACTCCAACCTCTAACCTCTAACCTTCAACCCCTTACCCCTACTCCCAATCCCATGTGTATGTGTTTTTGTGAGTATTTGTTTGGTGTGTGATGTGTGTGGGATGGGAGAGAGGTAGGGATGGTGGTTACGGTAGTCTACTTCTTGAGGGGGAGGGGTGAGGAGTGGGAGTATGGATCCTCTCATAGGTTAGATTCACATGTATATATATATATATATATATATATATATATATATATATATATATATATTCACACACACACACACACACACACACACACACACACATATATATATATATATATGAATGCAGAGATTAAGCATCAACAGCCAGTGAACTTACCTGTAGAATTGATTATAAGAATGATGAGAAAGAAAAGTATGATGCATGCATGATTTCCCATGGAGGCACTGGTATAGGCTAATATTTTTGCTATGATCGATTGGTGTGAGTTTGGAAGTATTTATAAGGTAAAGACAATGATTAATTATATGAAGCGACAAAACCTATGTTATCCTAATTAATTGGGAAAACGAAAAATATTTACAAGTTTAAAAGTAGGAGGGAATTTATGAGTATGGAGCCTCAATTGATTTCGCATAATGGTTTAAATCCCTCAAACTTAGTGGTGTTGATCAATTTTAACAACTTGGGGTACTAAAGTCATTTCTATATTAACAAAATATTAAAAATAAAATAAAATTTACCAACTAATTGGGCAAGACACGTGGCCCTCAAACCCCTACCATTACCTTAACCCCAACCCCAACCCCAACCCCACCACAACAGCCCCTTACACCCACTCATTCTCATAGGGACTTTTCTCTCATGTTGAGATGATGGAAAATCTTGGTCATTGATTAGATATGTTTTAATCTTGAGCTGACATGTGTCACCTCAGGTGGGCCTGAGGTGAGAGAAAAATAAGATTTGTGAGTGAGTCCAAGGTGACACATGCATATTAGTTCGGAATTAAGACAGATCTAATCAATGACCAAGATTCTCCATCATCTCAACATGAGAGAAAAGTCCCTATGAGAAGGAGTGGGTGCAAGGGGCTGTTGTGGTGGGGTTGGGGTTGGGGTTAAGGTAGTGGTAGGGGTTCGAGGGCCATGTGTCTTGCCCAATTAGTTGGTAAATTTTATTTTATTTTTAATATTTTGTTAATATAGAAATGACCTTAGTACCCCAAGTTGTTAAAATTGATCAACACCACTAAGTTTGAGGGATTTAAACCATTATGCGAAATCAATTGAGGCTCCATACTCATAAATTCCCTCCTATTTTTAAACTTGTAAATATTTGTCGTTTTCCCAATTAATTAGGATAACATAGGTTTTGTCGCTTCATATAATTAATCATTGTCTTTACCTTATAAATACTTCCAAAGTCACACCAATCGATCATAGCAAAAATATTAGCCCATACCAGTGCCTCCATGGGAAATCATGCATGCATCATACTTTTCTTTCTCATCATTCTTATAATCAATTCTACAGGTAAGTTCACTGGCTGTTGATGCTTAATCTCTGCATTCATATATATATATATATATATATACACACTTAGATCATTTGTACATCTTTGACAATTTTAGAAGAAGCTCATGCAGCCAAAGGAAATCATAAACGTCATAAAGATGTAGAAAGGAAGTAGCTATTTGTTTTTGGAGACTCGTACGCAGATACTGGAAATTGGCCAAACTCATCCATGGCTAGCTCATGGTGAAAGACTTAGGAATAATGTGTTGTATCTGTATTGATAGTTCTAAACGTACAATAAATAGAATACAGTATTGTGAATCTACACAAGTCTATCTACACAAGCCTATTTGAAAGATCTCATGAGATAAAGATTTACAACAAAAGCATTGTTTTAAAATTCAAACTAATGGATGAGACACATCTGTTATCACGCCCCCTCAAGCGAAACTGGTTCTCAAACTGTGAGCTTGGATCTAATCATAGAGAAACGTGTAATCGAGAGACCCTTAGTCATAATGTCAGCCAATTGATCAACGGTAGAAATGAAACAAACTTGTAGTTGTTTAGAGGCAACCTTTTCATGAACAAAGTGCACATCAATTTCAATATGCTTCGTGCGTGCATGATAAACCGAGTTGGCAGTCAGATAAGAGGCTCGAATATTATCACACCATAGAACATAGGAAGTGACCTGCGAAACTCGTAGCTCGGAGAGAAGAGACTGAAGCCAACAAATTTTAGCTGTAGTAAATGCAATTGCCCGGTATTCAGCTTTTGTACTTGAGCGGGACGTAATAGTTTACTTCTTTGCTGACCAAGACACAAGATTCGAGCCTAGAAAGATACAATACCCATACGTACTGCGCCGATCATCAGGACATCCTGCCCAATCTAAATCTGAATAAGCATGTAGAGTAGAAGATGATGATCTAGAGAGAAATAAACTATGTGACATTGTGCCCTTGAGATATCACAAAATACGTTTAACAGTCGTCCAGTGAGATTCAGTCGGTTGTTGCATAAACTGACAAACCTTATTAACAACCAAAGTAATGTCAGGCCTTGTAAGTGTAAGATATTGAAGAGCCCCAACTATACTCCGGTAATGTGTGGGATCAAAAAACGGATCGCTATCATATTGCGACAAGTGCTAATTGGGAGCAATAGGAAAAGAAACAGAGTTGGCTCCATCAAACTTTGCACGAGCTAATAATTCAGATATGTATTTCTGCTGACTTAACAAAATCCCCTTTGAGGAATGAAGAACCTGAATCCCTAGAAAAAAAGAAAGCTGACCAAGATCCTTTAACACAAACTGTCGATTAAGAGCAGCAGTAACTGAGGTAATAGTATGAGAGCACCTACCAGTAAGGATGATGTCATCCACATATACTAACAGAAACAGTTGGACAGCACCACGAAAAAACATGAAGAGCGAACTGTCTGACTTTGCTGCAACAAACCCAAGATTTAAAAGAAAAGAACTCAGCCTAGAAAACCATGCCCGCGGTGCCTATTTAAGACCATACAAAGCCTTACGCAGCTTACAAACATGCTGTGGAAATGAGGGATGCACAAAGCCAACGGGTTGAGCCATATACACATCTTCATGAAGGAGCCCATGGAAAAAAACATTATTCACATCTAACTGTTTTAGTGGCCAACCCTGTGAAACTGCAACAGAAAGAATAACTCGAATGGTAGTGGGCTTAACAACCGGACTGAAAGTTTCTGAATAATCTAAGCCTTCCTCTTGACTGTACCCTTTAGCTACTAAACGAGCTTTATATATCTCAACAGAACTATCAAGCCTTCGCTTTATGCGAAAAACCCATTTCGAACCAACAACATTGACCCCTAACGGTTTTGGAATAAGATCCCAAGTACCATTGTGTAACAAAGCATTATATTCAGTAGTCATCGCTTGTCGCCAATGTTCTAGCTTTTGAGCTTGAGAATAGCAGGACGGTTCGATTTCTGAATTTGTATCTGCAGTAAAAACCATATAATCGGACCATGTTTTGGATGGCCGTGTATTGTCCTTAAACCGTGTTGTCATGGAATAAGTGGAAATAGAGAGTGGAATAGGATGTGTATCAGCAGGGACAAGAGCATTAACTGAGGAGTTAGTCAACGCGGTAGACATAGGCCTAGAAAATTGCACAACACTCTGTTCACCATTTTGAGCTGTGGAAGTCACGGGTTCTCTAGATAAGGACTGCTAGACCAAAGATGGAACAATATTCAAGGAGGCACTGTTGGGTCAGTTGATGAAAAGAGACTAGAGGAAACGTGTGAAGGAGATAAACTAGTGTTTGATCGTCAAGCCATGTGATGCCTTGGGGAGTGAAAAACAGGTATTAAGTGCACAGATGGTGAGGAAGTCGAAGTGGGTAATGCGGGACCCACCTGAAGTGGTGAAGGTGATAAGGACGTATGAAGAGTATAATAAATGGGAAGGACGCGCTAAGGGATAGTTGGGGACAGCGGGGTGGGCAACACGCGCTGGGCCGCATCTGGAGTTGACTGACTCGTGGGAAGTAAAGGTGGGTCTAGTGCAGAGGGGTTAGTGGGAGGGAGACAAGTGGGGACACGACTGATGTGGTTGGTATTAGTACAAGCTCAGTAGTATTAGGAGATTGCGAGGTGGAGACAGCTGTTTTAAAAATTGATGGAGACATATTGACCAGTGATGAGGCAGAATTCGGAGATGCAAGAGGTAAATGATGAAACGGGAAATTAGACTCATCAAAAATCACATGGCGAGAGATATAGACACGATCAGTTTCTGGGGAATAGCATCTGTATCCTTTATGATCGTCACTATATCCCAGAAAAATGCATGAAACAGATTTTGGACTAAGTTTATCTTGTTTATAGGCACCTAAGAATGGGAAACAACGAGAACCAAAAGTCCTTAAAAATGAGTAATCTGGATTCGCATGATACAGAATTGTAAATGGGGATTTATTGCTGAGAATAGGAGTAGGCAAACGATTTATAAGAAATACAGCAGTTGAAAAAGCTTCAAGCCAAAATTTCTTTGGGACAGAGGAATGAAATAGTAAAGTGGTGCCCATTTCTGTAATATGACGAATTTTGCGTTCTGCGATATCATTTTGTTTTGGTGTATGCGGACAAGAAATGCGAAATTGAATCCCATTTTGCTTAATGAATTTGGCAAATTGACCTTGAGTAAGTTCTCTAGCCCTATCACATTGAAAGTATTTAATGGACTTTGAGAAAATATTTTCAACCAGTGATTTGTATTGAACAAAACAAGAATAAGCATCACTTTTATTACGCAAAGGATATAGCCATGTATAACGACTATAGTCATCAATAAACAATATGAAATAGCGAAAATTTGAACAAGAAAACACTAGAACAGGTCCCCATATATCACAATGTACAATTTTAAGAGGAAACTGAGACTTATGACTAGAAGGACTGAAAGGTAACTTGTGACTCTTGCCTAACATATAGGCGTTACAAACTTTATTGGCTCAATGAAAATCAGAAAAATTTAAAAGCTTCTGAGTCTGCAGAGATGATAGGATTCATTTGGAAGGGTGCCCCAATCGACCATGCCAAAGATCTGCAGAAGCACGAGAGACTGCAAAGGTGAGAAGAGACCTTGTCAAAGACACTGGGAGACTGTAAAGGCTGGATTCAACGGGGCCTTGAAGGAGAGACATCCCTGTGTAGAGGTCCTTGACAACACATTTGGAAGGAAAAAACTCTAGTGAGACCTTGTTATCACGAGTAAATTGCAAAACAGATAAAAGATTGCGAGTAATGCGAGGAACGTGTAAGATATTTTGAAGCAAAAAAGACCGATTGAGATTAGAAAACGAAGAAGTACCAATATTATGTATAGACAGAAACTTACCATCCCCAATAAATACTTGATCAGAACCAGTATATACGATTGAAGTTGTTGAATCAGAGACGGATCATTGGTCATATGTGAGGTAGCTCCTGAGTCTGGGATCCACGATGAGGATGCGGGTGTGGGCAAAAGTGGAGGAAGAGATGATTGCTGTTGATTGTGGTGCCCAGCGTACTGAGACTGAGAACCATTGTTGGTAGCAGGTGCATAACGATAGCGACATCGAGAGGCAGAGTGACCTTGTTTTTGACAAATCTGACACTTTCCACGGTAGCCACCATTGGACTTGTGGGAATTGTTTTTGTTCGAATAAGTGGAAACACTAGAGAAGACAGAGTGGTTGTGAGATGAATTATTTTGGTGGGGCCGTGTAGAATTGAAAAAGGTGGACACAACAGGAGAGCTGGGAGATGAAGTGTGAGAGAAAAGAGCAGTGGTAGAAGAATCAGCAGCAGGAACATCGTCACCATCAAACAACACCCGTTGCTCATGGATAAACAACTTGGCACGGAGTTGAGCAAAAGAAGGAGAGGTGTCCATGTTTTCAATAGATGTGATAAATGGCCGGTACGATTTAGGAAGACCATTGAGAGTAGTGAGGACAAGATTCGAGTCAGGGACAGGATCCCCAATGACAGAAAGTAAGGAAGAGAGAATGTGTATTTGTTGCAGATATTCAGAGACAGACAATGAATTTTTCGTCAACGTCCGAAGTTGCGAACGAAGAAGAGATCGTCGAGCAAGTGACTGATGTATCAAGGAATCTTCAAGATAAACCCACAAGTCACGAGCACTCGTAAATCCAAGGGCTTGAGGAGCAAGAGATTCAGATAGAGTGGATGTGAGACAGGCCTTAACAAAGTTGTTAAAACGCTGCCAATCAGCCAGGGAGATGGCAGACGTAGATATGTCAGAGGCAGAGGAAGTAGGTGCATCTGTCAATTTAGGAGTGGACTTGGTAAGAAGTGAAACAGTGTTGTCAACATACTTGAAAAGATCATTGAAAGTAAGAAAATCAACAATCTGGCCTTTCCAAACCATGTAATTTGAGTTATCCAATGACACTATCACAAAGGATTTTACATTATAAGATGCCAGAGAAAAGGACGAGGAGGACATTGAAGAAGCCATATGAGAAAGAAAACTAGATGACAGGCTGTATAGAATAAAGTCAAAGAGGGTGAGCGGAAAAAGTGATAGGAAAGAAATAGACGTGAGTCGTTTAAACTTCTGATACCATGAAAGACTTGGAAATAATATATTATATCTGTATTGATAGTTCTAAACGTACAATAAATAGAATACAGTATTGTGAATCTACACAAGTCTATCTACACAAGCCTATCTGAAAGATCTCATGAGATAAAGATTTACAACAGAAGCATTGTTTTAAAATTCAAACTAATGGATGAGACACATCCATTATCACATGGAAAGAGCCTTATGGCATCACTTTTCCTGGTAAACCAACTGGTCGATTTTCTGATGGTCGCGTTCTCACTGATTACATAGGTACTCTATCTCTCTCTCTCTCTCTCTCTCTCTCTCTCTCTCTCTCTATACATATATATACATATATATATATATATATATATATATATATATATATATATATGAAACATCTTCTAAACGATCAAATCTCTCTCATGCGCCATACGAGACACACGTGCCAGACTTGATCGTCTGAAATGAAAATCGTTCCAAATTAGAAAAATCCATATGTATATATAAATTGTAAAAACTTTTCGTAAAGAATATATATATGTGTGTGTGTGTCAACCTTTTTGTTTGAAAAAATTGTCTGAAAGAGTTTGTCTCATTTTATGATAATTAAGCAAATGTGATCTTTGATTATTTTTTTTTAAAGCTGTTTTCATCCTATTCTTCATGTGTTTCCCAAACTTATTGTTTGATCTTTTTGAGTTCACATTGATATATATAGTTCAAAGCTGGCATTGGATTACAATGAACAGTTCAACTTTTTTTTTTCTTCTTTTTTTTTTCTTTCTTTCTTTTCGTTTTTGTTTATTCTGTGGGCCTGAGCCTGCAATTATTCACTTCAATAAGATGCATTTTAAACACTGTCAAATACAAAATTGTTAATAAAACACGCTTGTTTTTAGCCAAAAAACAATAATAATAATACGAAATTGTTAAAGTGACCAGGCATGCAAGAATGTGAAATATTGGTTGGTCCTTATATCTCTCCCTCGAACTATACTTTTTCCTTATTGATTTTGGGGGAATTAATTTCATGGTTTATCCATAATTCTTTTTGAGTCCGACAAAGTCGTCTTCTTCTCTTTATTTATTTATTTCTCTTTTTGGTCGAATTGAATAAACTTCATTAATGAAGGATAAGGTTCAATTATCCAGTCCCACTAGCATTTAAATCATTGGCCTGAATGGATTGGAACGCAAAAGAAGTATTATAAAGGGTCTATTTTGTTAGTTTTTTAATATTTAAAAGTGTTTCTTGTGAGTTTAGAAGTTAAAACAAATTTGTTCTGCCTATTTTTGAAAGCTTTTTAGTAAAAGTTAAAGAAAAAAAAGAAGTTTTAAATGGGAGCTTTTTGAGAAAAACTTTTACGAAAATATTTTTTACATCATATGTGGAGTTGTTTTTCTTTTTTATTTTTATTTTTCAAAAATACCCTTCATATTTTTGAAAGCTGAATTTTGCCCTAAAAATTTCTCAAAAGTACTTCTGACATGACAATACTAAACAAACAACAATTTCTGTTCAAAGTACTTCTAACTAAAGTTTTACCATTGAAAGCTCTACAACTTAACAACTAAAATATTACGAATACACCAAACAGATATGAAGTCAATTAGGAGGTATAGATGATTAAATCCTAGTTTTGCAATATGATCATAGGCTTAATTAGTATATCTTTTTTTTTTTTTTGGTTGGATGACAAGGGAAACTCAACTGGTGGAGTTTGATCACCGGATTATCCGGTGAAGCCCGACAACCAAATGATAAAACTCCAAGAGTAGAGCTTCATGCCAAAGATGCACCAGTTGAGTTAGGAATGAAATCTCGAGGGAAGGGTGGGAATTCAAATCAGTGACCAATGACAAGTCTTCCCCATATCTTAACTACCCGAACCATGCCCTGGGGACACTTAATTAGTAGATCTTCTAATTAAATTAATGCAAAACATAGTAGAGGTATTCTTGATATTTTCAAGGATGGGAGATATGTCCTACTCGTCTAGCAAGGTCTAAGGAAAAGGAATTAGGCTAAAATATGTTGGGGAACCAAAGAATCTTAATTACTTGTTGGTCTGCTATAATTAATCAATTTGCAGATTCGATTAATTATCTCAATTTGTGCCTAATTTCTTTGCAGCTGCCTGTCTAAATCCTAAATATTAAAGTTCTTTTTCTATGTAATCTGATAATATTTTTCACCAATAGTTGTGCATTTATTCACAAATTTATTGTTTTTTGTCCTTTTGGTTTCGTGCTTCATCAGATACAGCTTCATTTCTTGGTATAATATCTCCATTGCCTTATCACAAAAGAAAAGCTGGTGATAAAAAATCACAACAATATGGTATGAATTTTGCTCATGGAGGGACAGGTGTTTTCAACACAATGGCTAAGGAACCAAACATTACAACACAAATCAATTTTTTCCAACAACTCCTTCAGGAACAACAAGTGTATAGCAAAAACAATCTTAATTCCTCAATTGCTCTCGTGTCCCTAGGTGGCAACGACTATGCTACTTATTGGGCCAAAAATGGCAACTTAGAGGTATGTTGGTTAAACTAATCATACCTGTCAAATTGTGGTAGGTGATCCATGCTTTTTACTAAATGTTTGGTCGCTAGTTGCATTTTCCTAGCCATGTTGCCTTTGTAGTAAAAGACCATATAAGTTTGTTGAGAAAATAATTTGACTCAATATTTAAACATTGTGACAATATTTTAATTTTTTGTAACGTTTCATTTGAAAAATGAAAAAAACAAAAAAAACAGCTACAATAAATATCTTATTGTAACGATTTTTCAACTGTTGTATAAAATAATTTTTTTAACGACATTTTATTTAGTTAGAAAAGTTAAAATTTTCTTTTATAATTATTTTGTTAATAATTTCTCTTGAGATTACGTATTTCTTTTGCAGTTTTAAAATTATAGTTTAATTGCAATAGTTTAAAAAAGCGTTATGTATTATTTACAAAAGATCGTTGAAATAGAGAACTTGCAACGAGGCCATATGCAATGATTAAAAAAGTGTTGTATAAATTAGTCAGTTTCACCATCAATTTCACGTTTTCGTGAGACTCACATTACTCTCTCACGAGCTCTCGGAAACAACTTTTTTTTTAGAAACTTCCCTTACATTAACATGAGTAGTGTTTAATATGAGACAGGGGCTGCCTACATTTACTAAATCAGTTATCAACCAGCTTGGCTTGAATCTCAAACGCATAGGAGACTTGGGAGTGAAGAAAGTAGCCATTACAGCTATGGAACCCTTAGGGTGTTTGCCTCAAATGACAACTCCTCTTTCATATGAGAATTGCAGCGAAGCTGAAAATTCACTAGCAAAGTTCCACAATGAATTGCTGCAGCAAAGCGTATCCAAGCTTAACAATCAAAGCCATGATACTAAATTCATAATCCTCGATCTCTACACTGCTTTCTTGGCCAACTTAGAGATTCAGCATAACCATCCAGGTATGGTTTACCTAACATAGACGATTTCAGTCACATACGTTTTGCATTTGGTATTCCCAAAGAGCATTATTATATGCCACTAGGACTTTGAATCAGTGGTATATTACTCGTTGTATATATAAGAGATTATAAGCTCGAGTCTAGTTACATCTTTAATATATGTTGTGCGTTTTTAAGCCTCCCTTGAATAAAAATGGATAAGATATCAACAAGGTGTGTTGCATCGAGCATGTAATTTGTTTATTTCTCTAACAACGCAGGAAATACGACAACCATGGAGAACCCACTAAAGCCATGTTGTATTGGTACGAGGAGTGAATACTCATGTGGGAGCACTGATAGGAATGGAGTGAAGGAATACGTTGTATATGCAAATCCCAAGTTGTCATTCTTTTGGGATTCAATACATCCTTCACAGCATGGATGGTTTGCTGTTTATTCAGCTTTAAAATCTTCTCTCCATGCTCTCTTAGGAAGAATTTGCATTGTTTTTTACTCGTTTATTATCTTATTGAGCTGATAGAACAGTAATATAATATAAAATCAATGTATTGGATCAATTTTATGTATCATTCCATGTCAAGACCTAGTCAATTTGTTAATCTATGCCTTTTTCTTTTTTTTTTTTGAATTCAATTTGTTAATCAATTTATACAAACACATATTGAATATCAACCAAAAAAATTGATCTCACAACCTCTCGCATTTACAGTAAAGAACATGCCACTAGACCAAAAGTCAGGTGGTTGAGTACAATTAACCTCTCGCATTTCCCTTCTTTTTTGACCCTAGCTTGTTTTTTATAACGAGAAATTTAGTTTAGGTATGATTACATCAGAAACTGCTAATTGTATTAAAACTTGTTTATGAACTGGTACATGAAACAAACAAATTAAACTTGACCATCACTTTTAAACACTTGTACAATTAAACACAAAATTTAGCCGCTACTAACATCCTAAAATCTACAAAGTTTGAGAAATTAACAAGATTACTTCACAACCCCATGGAAGGAAAGAACATCTAGTTGATGATACAAACTAATTACCTAATTTACTTTTTTTTGTTTTGTTTTTGTTTTTCCGGTTTGATATTTCCTTTTGGTCAGAGATCTATTACTTAGCTATTAGTTCAAATTAATGTTCATTCACTACAAAATTCAAGCAAATAGGCAGCGGTTTTTAATACTATATACGACGGTTCTAAACCGCCGTCTATATATTCGCGATGGTTTACAAAGCGCTGTGTTAGGTGTCGCGGATGCAATTGACGGCAAGTGTGGTAATCGCAGCGTTTGCTTTAGTCATAGGCGGCGGTTATAAACCGCCGTGTATGTTCTTAATAGGCAACAGTTATTAAAACCTCCGCCTATGTTGTCAGGCATATTTTGGAAGGTTTAACTGTCGTGTATCAATAATATAAACTTTTACTATTTTACTACAATTTGTGAAACTGACGCATGAGTTTTTTTTTTTTTTTGGGTGAAACTACCACATATGAGTTTTCTTTCTTTGTGAAACTGCCACATGAATTTTTTTTTTTTTTTTTGGTACAAGATATATACCATAAAATTATAATGCTATACCAATATTGTAGTACTAACATCAACTAATGACATGATAACTGAAATACAAAGCAACATATATTGAAAAACATATATTAATAGTTGTATCAATGTTGTAGCACCATTCATAAGCATTCGCGTTATAGTAAACTTATATCTAGCAAAATGAAGCAAAAGAAATTTAAACAATATTGCAAAAGAAGTGTCTACCACATCACTTCAACAAAGAAAAATTACAAATTTAAGTTCTTCCAAACTGAACAACTCCTAGTAGCAAAATACTGTTAATAGCTTGCTCTTGCTACAAAGTGAACTTCTTTTCCTTAGCAACAAAATCTTGTTTTCAGCATGCTAGAAGATTCCAAAACCTTTAAGAAAATAAACAGAGAGGACATTAGCATTAGCACTTTTATGGCATGTTCCAAATTGCAACAAAGACCAATAATATATTGTACAAAAGTAAATAAGATACATCTTCGCTCCATTTAAGCCAATAATATAATGTAAACCAAAAGTTATAACCATATGTATTCACTTTTTCATACTCAATTATCACGTGTTCGCAAAACAAAAATAAATAAGTTACAATATATCTTCACAGCCAAACCCAGTTCAGTTCTAGACTTCAAGTGAATTCATTGCTCTGTTTATCATTGAACTTATTCCAAATTTAAGATTTTTGCCGCTAAATAATATGTGACAGAAGTTTTGATTGGAAGTGGACAAGATATACCTTTATATAATTCGCATTAGTAATCAGTTGACAACGGATTCTCGACTAGAAAAAATTGATAATTAAAGAGAGCAAAACAATAATGGTTAACCAATTGAATCAGCAGGATGCCTTAAAAGTCCGTCCTTTGTGTGACCCTTGTCATGCCATATCATTGAAGAAGATGTCTTTGATGACATATACAATCTTTGTAACCTCGGGATTAGCGGAAAGTATCTCATAACTTTACAAGCAGTCTTCTTCTTTATATGCCTTCCGCCACTAACATCATGATCCTGTGGCCAACGAGAATAATTACAAACATGATAGGATTGTTGCGCTGCTCTATGACCCCAGTACAACATACAATTATTCGGGCATACATCAATCTTTTCGTATCCCAAACCCAAAGCATTTGTTATCTTCTTCGCTTCATATAAAGTCTTAGGAATACTCGATTCTGGAAATTGTTGTTTCAAGAATTTAAGAAGCATGTTGACGTATTTTCCACTCCATTTGTAGTAGGATTTTAGGTGCATAAGTTGGATTGTAAATGACAATATAGTTGATTTAGATCCAGGATAAAGTTCCCAATTACCTTCTTGGAAGAATTTAAAGAATCCCGTAGATTCTTCATGAGGACCATCTTCAGTTTGAATGTGAGGCTCAACATTAGGATCACAATTACCATCAACCTCAATACTTTCTTCACCCTCAACATTTTCGTTCATTGCATTTGATATGCCATGAATCCCGAATGCATCCCTCACTAAGTCGTGCATATCACAATGCTCTTCAAGTGGACTATCATGTGGTGGGTCTAGATCATCATCATCATTTACAAAATCTTCTCCATGACAAACCCACACAGTATACCCCTTAGTCATCCCTTTGCAAACTACATGATCCCTTACATCATCATGATTTTGCCATGAACGATTGGCACACCTAACACAAGGACACAAAATTTTCCCACTAGGTGTACCAGTATGATTGAATGCGAAATCTAAAAATTTTCTCCAAACCAATAAGGTATTGATTGCTATACTGTGGCTTTGTCATCTAACTTTTATCCATTGGTATATCTATAATAACAAAACCAATAAAGTAAAAGGCATAACTGCAACTAATGTATATGGAGAGCAAAGTAAAATTATCATGCAAAATTATCTCTTTGCAAACACATTCTCAAGCAAAATTATCCCTTTGCAAACACATTATCAAACAAATAAAACAATATTGAACAATAGCTGGTTTGCGTTAAAATTTCCAATTGGGTATAAAGATATCAACCCTCTAATTTATTGAATAAATCATCAACCTGCTTCTAAACAATCCACCATATTGAAGAGTTCTTAATGCTAATTGGAACTATCAAAGCAGACAACTATAAATCAGGCACAAACAAAAGCATTGTTATTGTATGTAATAGTACTGTTAATATATCACCACCATTTATTTTATTCATAACATTATAACATTAGAATATATTCCTTCATAACATTATAATTTTATCCAGTTTGTAGGTCTTATGAGAATACGAACAACATCAGGATTATTGAAACTGAAGCTAATGCAAGTCAAAATTACATACACAAGTAGCGATATATGTAACTTTGAATGATCATACATAATCAAAAGGTGCACGAAACATAACCAGTATAATTAGTATTCTTTATTACACCAAGATTATGCTTTAACATACATAACTATCAAAGCAAATTTCATAAATTAATTATAAACCCAAAAGCTATCCAGATCAAACAAATATAAAAGCACAAAATAAACTGAAAAATATAACAAATGGATATGCAATGTAAGGAAAACTACAGCAAATAGAGTTGCAAATAGAGTTAATTATGTAAAAGATTCAAGGAGACAAGACAAAGAAGGCACCTTGAGGGAATTTTTCGCCAATGGAGCTGCAAAAGAAGAAAGAGGAAATAAGACAGTTGGGAAAAAAAAGAATTGGGCGCTGCGGGGAAGAAGTTCTAGGGCTGGACAATAGGCAGCGGTTTTGAAACTGCCGCCTATAATAAAGGATAAATGGCGGCGGTTCCGATAACCGCCGCCTTTGAAAGAAATTCATTTACGGCATTATTCACAACCGCCGTATATGACGCATATTGGCGCAGAACGTTTCGCGCCTAATTGTGCTCATTAGCGGCGGTTTTATCATAAAACCGCCGCCACTATAGACGGCGGTTAGCTTGACTATCGCAAATAATAGAAACTAAAACCATCATAGGCGGCGGTTAAGTGAACCGCCGTCTATGAACTGCCGTGTATATATGCATTTTTTTGTAGTGATTCATCATACCGATATTGTACTAAAATAAAATCACAACTCAACCCTCTCCCATCATCTTCCTTAACTCTCCATTTTACTTCTTCAATTATTTTATGCATTATCTCTTACTTATTTTATTCCCTTAAGTTACCTTCTTTTCCAAGCATTACTAATTTGGGCATCGAAATTCTTTTAGCTGACACTACACCCGTGTCTTAAGGTACTTTATAATTTTTACTTCTTCAATTATTTTATACACAAACATGCCCTTAACTGTTCCATGTAATCGCTTTCATTGTCTGGCCTTTCGGCCATCCTTTGTCTTGTAAACTTTTTTATTCTAATGAATACACACTCGCTGATTTAGAACAAAAAAAAAATTAAAATTAAAAAACATGTAATACGATGCCAGATCTCTTATGGGCATTTGATTACCACAACATCCAACTCATTAGATTCTGAAAATTGTCTTTAGATACATAATGAACTGATTAAGAAACTAAAGCGTCGACGTGTCCAAATTTGAGTGACAAGAGACCAAATAAAGACCAACCACATGTGGTTAAAGTGTAAGTTTAATTTTTCTTAAGGGATTTATTTATTTATGCAACAAAACACACATTTAAGTTTGACCTTGAAGATTACCAAGATCTAGCAATGTTCGAGATGTCTCTATTATTGATAGATATTATTATTATTATTTGTATGGCTTAATTAAATATTCCCTACACATGCCGAAGATAACTTTGAGAAAATGGGGCAAACCAAAGAAGCCATGTGCATGTCGGAATTGATTAAGCACTAATTTCAAGCTTCACAATTCATATTAATAGTGACACGAATCCTACAAGATTCTTTTCATACTTTTTGGATATAATACAACATGGCCAAAGCAAATGAATCATTGTAAAAACTTAATTCTATTTGAAAGTGCCATGGACGTAGTTTGGTCTAGTGATATGTTTATTGTTTTATGTAAAAAAGTCTCAAATTTAATTTTCAAAATATATAATAAATAATGAATGTAAGATAAACTTAGACTTTTTTTTAGAAATTAAAAAAAAAAAAGTCGTATTTAAACTTAGATTTACATTTAATTCGTGATTAAGGACCACCAAAAGTGAAGTTTGCAACAATGCACGTGGTATTGGAACTGAAGATGAGATAAGGATTCTTTAACATTCTTTACCCAACAAATTATATGTATAAATTGTTGCATACTCAATGACGTGCCTAGGAGTAAATTTTTCTTTTTAATAACGTCGAAAAACTTTTCTTAAATAGAATCGCGTTGACTTTACTCCAAAATTATGAAGTTTGATCTGGAAGAACAAATTGTCAAAGCAGGCCCAATATTATTAATTAAGTCACGATTTGTAATGAGGAATAGTGTATATTATGTATATATTCTGAAGTATACGATGAAGTTTTCACCATACAAAGTGGGTAGTGTGTGCTTGTCATTAATGAAGTCTCCAACCAGTGATCTGTTGATGATTGAGTTTAGAAATAGAAGTACTAACACATATCCAAACGCAAATAATCAAAAGAATAAGACCATATAGCTACATCAGTGCGTTTTTCCCTCTGGAAGAATTAATTAAGTAATTAATTATGTTTTTATAATTAATTATACTCGGTTTCCATTCGTCTTATATCAAAACAAAAAAACAAATAAAGAAAGAGAAAGTGATGATCGACATAAACATGTTTTATTATAAACTTTTTCTAGCCACAACCCACAGGTTCCCCTACAACTATCTTGTTAGGATTTCACTCCAATCGAAGACCTTACCATGATATGCGCCAATAACACCATAAAAAACTTATAATTTTTTAAGCAATTATTTATGTCACCATAGTTTAGTGTCTTGATTAAGAATTAATCATTCAAATTCTTATCATACAATGGGACAAGAGATCAATGCAATTATAAAAATCATTAAATGGATGCACGTTCCACACTAAGTTCATGTACATGTAGCCGCCGCATACTACAAAATAAGTATTTAGAAAAGCCAAAAGCAACACCTAAGATTTCGATAAAATAATTAGATAGCAATTTGTTGTGATTAAATGTTTTAAGTTTGAATTACAGTTTCAGCTTTCATTCTTTTTTTAAAAAAAAAAGATAGTAAAATGCATCATAACCCCTTGTGTTTTGTGAAAAGTTGTATAATAAACTTTATATTTTCAAAAGTAGCGTAGAACCCCCTGTGTTATCCATAATGTTGTATCATAACCCTTCCATTCAATTTTTCGTTAAACTTAACGGAGAGTGACATACTTATAATGCAAGTAAGAATTGCACAAAGCATTAAAATGTTTATTGATTGACCAAAATACCCTTCTTTCTAACTTTTCTTTCTTTTGTTTTTCTTTTTCTTTTTTCACCCTTCTTCTTCCTCACCTCTAGCACATCCCACCACTACATATCTCTACCATAAATAATTTTAGATACTCAAAAGTAATAATATTTTGAAAATCCTCATAGCCTATAAATAATTTTCATACATGAATTAAGCTTTGGGATTGGGTTGAAAATCCTCATAACTTATAAATAATTTTCATATAGGAATTGAGCTTTGAGATTGGGTTTTAAATTAAACCTTGTTTTTTTCCAAAGTTTCATGACTTTAAAATGGTTATTGTTGTGCAATAATTTGATAGATTTTTGTGCTGATAGATTTGTTACTGGCTGGTGGAGGTGGTTGCGGTGACAGATGTAGTTGATGAAGATGGCGAGAGGAATGGCGTAAATTGAGTATGGTGGTAACTGTTGTAATGCGGAAGCAAATGTATATATTTCGTGGAGTAAGATTATAGAATACATTTGCTTTGTGGTTAAGTTACTCGTGTAATTGTATTGAAGGTGTCATGGGTTCAAATCTTTCATGTGCCAACTTTGTTTTAAATTTTAGCCTCTGTTATGCGGCATTGCTTTATTGGTTAGGTTTGCTTTTGATCGGACTTTAAACGCAAAACGACGCCATTTTGTGGTCCTCTTTAACTTTTAACCTGCAAAATTTTAGTCCATAAAAGAAAAACTTCAAAAATTCATATTTTTTTTTCAATTCTTGATCAAATCACATAAAACTTGAAAGATTAGATTTTTAATTTCAAGTAGAATGAACATATTTAACATTTATATGAAATTATTTTTATGGAAATTTCAATAATGTGATGCATAATAATGAAGAAAAATTGAAAAACTAAATAAAATGCAAAATGTTTTTATTTAACGGGGGTAATTTCATCTTTTAAAACTTTTAACTGACAAAGTTTAACAGATGTTCGGATTGGGGAGAATGTGCAACATTATGGATAACACAGGAGGTTTTACGCCATGCACTTTTGACAATAAATGATTTATTATGCAACTTTTACAAAACACAAGGGAGTATGATGCATTTTACCAAAAGAAAAAGAAGCCAAAATCAGTAAATTTAAATATGGACGACTTTATTCTATAAAATAGCAATATTTCCAATTATAAATAAGATTAAGAGCATCATTCTCTTGACCCACCATCCACTACTTACCCACCAACCACTCTTTTAACACTCTTTCCTACAACACGACATGTCTTATGATCAGTCAATTTCTTTGTGAGTTCGATAAAAAAATTTATCAAATGGACTCGCAAACATACCCATTAATGCAATGTTTACAAGCCTCATCAATTTATATTCTTGTGTTGTCTTTCATTTTAACCTTTGCTCTAGCTTTTTTGCCACTATCATTTCTTAAACATGATGAATTTTGGTGCAGCTGCATCAATTGCCATAGCTACCTAAAGTGTACATGGTCTTTGAAGTTCACAAATTTATGTGATTGGTTTGCTTATCTTCTCCAAAAATCACCTACCCAAACGATTCACATACATGTTATAAGCAACATCATCACAGCCAATCCAGAAAACGTTGAATATATTCTCAAAACAAATTTCTCAAATTACCCAAAAGGCAAACCTTTCTCAATGATTCTTGGTGATCTTTTGGGTGAAGGTATATTCAATGTCGATGGAGATTCATGGAGGTTTCAACGAAAAATGGCTAGTTTTGAACTTAGTTCTATGTCCATACGAACGTATGCATTCGACAATGTCAATAACGAGATCAAACATCGTCTCTTGCCTGTTTTGTCATTAGTGGTTGGGCAAGAAAATGGAGTCATTGACTTGCAAGATGTTCTTCGACGATTCTCTTTCGATAATATATGCAAATTTTCATTTGGTTTAGACCCTTGTTGTCTTGAATTGTCTCTACCAATTTCACATTTTGCTGAGTCTTTTGATCTTGCAACAAAATTATCTGCAGAGAGAGCATTGGCATCATCATCAATGGTATGGAAGATTAAACGCGTTTTGAATATTGGAACTGAGAAAAAACTTGGGCAAGCCATCAACAATGTTAACATTCTCGCGAGTGAAGTTATACGTCAAAAGCGTAAATTAGGATTTTCCAAACATCAAGATCTTCTATCTAGATTAATGGACATAGTCGATGATGACTTGTACTTAAGAGACATTTTAAAAAGCTTCATCTTGGCCGGGCGCGACACCGTGGCCTCGGCCTTAACATGTTTCTTCTGGCAGTTGAGAGATCACCCCGACGTCGAGTCAAGACTCCGTAAGGAGTCAAACGGCGTAATGCAGCTAGATCAAGAGTTTATCACACATGATCAACTCAAAGAGATGCATTACTTGCACGTATTGCTTCATGAGAGCATGAGGCTATGTCCACCAATACAATTTGATTCAAAGTACGCACTAGAAGATGATATGCTCCCTGATGGTACATTTGTGCGCAAGAACACTAGGGTTACATACCATGCTTATGCGATGGGTAGAATGGAGACAATATGGGGTCAAGATTGTATGGAGTTTAAGCCTGAGAGATGGTTAAAGAATGGCCAATTTTGCTCTGAAAATCCATTCAAGTACCCAGTGTCTCATGCTGGGGTTAGGGTTTGTTTAGGGAAGGAGATGGCACTTATGGAAATGAAGTGTGTGGTTGTTTCAGTGTTGAGGCGTTTTGATATCAGAGTTGTTGCACCTAGTGGGGAGCTAAAGTTTGATCCAGGGCTGACGGTGTAACACCCAGCTGTATTATATGCAATGTAGGGTTTTTATATAAACAAAAAAAAAAAAGTGAAAAAAAAGAGAACTAAGATAGGTAGCTGCTAGGATTTGAACCTGTGCACTCCTCTCTTCGAACCTGTGCACTCCTCTCTCTCAGCATGAGTCTTAACCATCTAGGCTGACGCTAGTTTGTTAACAAAACTAGGAATTAATAGAATTTATATTTGTAAGGCAATCAGATAAGTTTAAAATTCAGCAAACCAAGGAATCAGACCCCATTTTCTTTCTTTTCACACCCGACGAGTTTTTGCCTCAAATTTTCCCCTACTTGCTCTTACTAATAAAATTTGAAGGATTTGAACTCTAGAAACCCTAAGAAAGGTGAGTTGCATTTAATTAGCTTATGAATTTCTGATATGTGTATGTGTGTATGTATATATATATCTATATATATAGTTATGAATGTGTGAAATTATATTGATTATGAAATAATTGATTCCTTTACCTGTGAAGTAGCAAATAAACATGAAATTAAAGAAGATTGTGGTGAGAATAGTTTAAGGGTATAGTTGAAGAAGATGGTACAAGCTTTGGTGGAGTTTGTGTATGTGTTTGACCTTGATTTGGTGGCTGCCCGTGTGGGTGTTAACCTGTATGTGTATATATGTAATGAAAGGAAATGTTATTGCATAGAATAGTATATCTACTGATTATATTGTGTATTAATAATTTGGTGGCAGTGAGCTATATGTCTATGTGTATGTTTGTTGAGCTAGTATATTTGTGAAGAAAAAATAATAAGTTACATGTATAAGAAAATAAGATAAAACTAGGGAAAATGCCATGGCCTGTTAAGTTTGTGTAATAGAGTTGAAATGATGATATGGTAAAAAGATCAAGTTAAGAATAAAGTAAATGTATGGGTTGTATAATCAGTGTGTGAAGATCAATGTTGGTATAATACATGTACATTTTATATTTAGAAATCTCAAATATGTTTATTGGTTTGCAGAGTCAACTTAGCTCGAGAGTGTATTTTAAAGAAAAGAACTCTATTATTTGTAACGATAAGTCAAGGTAAGTTGAACAACCCTCTTGTACTTAGATCCTCTTGGTTCTCTCCCTATTATCTCAATTGATGTCACATATTCTGAAATTCGTTGGCTCCGCTCTGATCTGCTTGTAATTAAGAGTCTTGCACTTCAATCGTAGTGAAACCTTGTGACGTTTAAGTATTAGTTTGTGCTATGGTTTGGGTAGGCTATTGTATTTATTACTATGTGTTATACCTAGAGCTGTAACACCCACCTGACGGGTGAGATTGCTGAATATGACCCTATAAGATTGTGTGCCCGTAGGTGGGAGATGATTCACCGTACGGAGGTGTGGGGCCGACAGGTGGCCATCGTGTGCCCTCGGCGGTGGGAGATGATTCACCGTGAGAGGATGAGGCCAATACAGGCCTTCCATTATTTGGTGTGTGGAGATTTAGCTATAACTATTACAGCTCTAGGTGGTATTTACGTGGGTTATGTTTGTAAGATGCTTGTATTGTGAATGTACCGTAAAACTTGTAAGATACCTCAGTATAAGTAAGATTGTGAGATAAGTTCATCAGATTTGTGATATCCGGCTGCGCAACTCCGATATTAGTCGTGTATATGTGCTATGCTTTGATTAGATTATGGTTTAGTTCGAGTTGGATATTATTTAATTAGTTTTAGTCCTCTGTAAATACTCATGTACTTGACTCCGCATTGCGCCTTGATTTAATTCTGACTCCATATTGCATCATTTATTTGCACAACTCTCAGAGCCTGACTTCTGGTGTTCATCTTACTGAGCTTTCTTTGCTCATGTCATTTACATGTCTGCTTCGTAGGGAAAGGTGAGTCCAGTTATCAGGAGGAGAACCAGTCTTAGTGTCCATCACCTTTGTCGGCTTGTGGTATGCTGGGTTTCTTTTGTAGGACAAATCCAGCAAATTTTGGATATGTATTTGCTTTTGTATATTATTAGTAAAAGTGGTGTAAACCTTTGTAATATAGTATGTTTAGTTTGACTATGTAAGTATTTTGACCATGATGGTATATAGAAGATCTGATGTAAATTTTTATAGGTTTGTGGTTCATTATCTTGGTATATTGTTAAACGGCTTTACAGGTTTGGATTGAGTTGCGTAGGTCTTTAGTGAGTCGCACCCTGGATTTAGGGTCTAACGTCGGGGCGTGACAGATTGGTATCAGAACAATAGGTTTCTTGATCAATGCGACCTATGTAATAGGTAGCTAGGATTGTGTTATATTGACTTTGCATTCGAAATTATATTATGTTATGTATTATGACCTGTTGGAAGTGCTTGTATGTTATTTGTTTCCAGGAAATGGATCATGAGACTTTTGGTGGAGATGCCAGTGACAATGCTAAAACTCATGCAAAAGCAATCAGTGACAATGCCCCTTTAGGTGATATCTTCGAAAGGCAGAGAGCTAAACAGAAAGGTAAAACACTTGAGGATTAATCCGCTTCACATGTAGACACTCATGCAGTAGCGGGAGAAATGTTACACCAAATAGCAGTTGGAATTGTTCAGGCTGGGATTAAAGAAAAGAAGAAGAAGAAAATGCAAGATGTTAAAGATTCTGAAGCTTACAAGGAGTTCTCAATTCATAATCCTCGGGAGTTCTGGGGCCTAAACAATCCACAAGAAGCCCATATCTGGTTAGAGTCAATGGAGAAAATATGGAGGCTTGTGAGATATGATGAAGCCACAAAAGTTCGACTTGCGACACATAAATTCTGTGGGTTAGCAGAGTCATGGTGGAAGAAGAAGTTAGTTGGCATGCCAGTGGAGATGGAATGGCAAGAATTCAGAAAGATTTTTGAGGAAAAATATTATCCTGGTGCCTATCGAGACGAAAAGATCAAAGAGTTTATGCATCTGGTTCAAGGAGATCTAACTGTAACTGACTATGCTGATCAATATACTGAACTGGCCGAATATGCACCATACATGGTACCTGATGCAGAATCAAGTGCAAAATTTTTTTTAGCAAGACTACGACCATCCATACATAGGTTTGTGGGTTATAATCGTTACTTGACCTTTGAGGATGTGTTTGATGCTGCTATTAAGGTAGAAAGGGCTGAGAATTTAAAAAGGCAACATTTCCAGAAGCGTACGACCAGCAGCAACAAGAAAGGGGATAAATCTTGGATTCCCCAGCAAAGTAGTAGTTCTAGTGTGAGCTCCGTAAAGAGACCATATGATCAGCAGTCTGAGACACAGGGATTCTAACAACAGGCCTATGTTCAGCAGGTTGGGAGTCAGGGGTCGCAATTCAAACCATCAGTTTCGCATCAGAAAAGTCAAACACTTAAATGCGACCACTGCGGTAATTTTCACCTTTCAGAAAATTATAGGCGAATAACTGGGGGGTGTTTTAAGTGTGGGGCTCTGAATCACCGTATCGGACGATGTCCGGAGTTATATCCTCAGTCACCTCCTGTGGGACCGATTCGCCCTCCTGTGGTTAAACCTGATCAGCAATTTGTACCGAGAGGTGGTGGCCAGAAACCTCAGCCTAAGGCCCGACTGTATGCTTTGACCTCTGGAGATGCTGAAGCTTCTGATGCAGTAGTGGCAGGTATTCTAAAAATTTCTGATGCATATGCGCACATTTTATTTGATACGGGGTCAAACTACTCTTTTGTTTCCTCCACATTTGCATCCGTGATAAATTACTTGCCTGAATCATTAGAAACTGAATTATATGTGGTAACTCCAGTTGGGATCTCTCTAGTTACAAATGTTATATATAAAAATTGTGTAATACATGTTGGGAATAGGGAACTGTTAGCTGACCTGATTCGTCTAGACATGAAAGATTTTGATATTATCTTGGGGATGGATTGGTTGTCGAGGTATCATGGGCATATTGATTGTTTTGCCAAAAATGTTATATTTTGTTTACCTGATGAGCCAAAGTTTGAGATTAAGGGGAGGAAACTAGAAATGCCAAGAGTTATATCAGCATTGAAAACCTGGAAACTGTTGAAGAAGGGTTATGAAGGATTTTTAGCTTATGTGGTGAGCACTGAACACAAAGGAGTTGAAAGTAACAGATATTCCAGTAGTCAAAGATTTTCCAGATATATTTCCAGATGATATTCCGGGGCTTCCCCCAGAGCGTGAGGGTGAATTTGGAATTGAACTTTTACCAGGTGTGCAGCCTATATCAAAAATACCATATCGAATGGCCCCAGCAGAACTCAAAGAATTGGAGGTTCTATTTCAAGAACTGCTTGATAAAGATCAAATCCGCCCTAGTGTTTCTCCGTGGGGCGCGCCAGTATTATTCGTGAAAAAGAAGGATGGTAGTTTGAGATTGTGTATTGACTACCGTGAGTTGAATAAGGTCACAGTGAAGAACAGGTATCCTTTGCCCCGTATAGATGATTTGTTCGATCAACTACAGGGTGTACAAGTGTTTTCAAAGATAGATTTGAGGTCAGGCTATCATCAGTTGAAAGTTAAATCCGAGGATGTTTCAAAGATGGCTTTTCGGACCAGATACGGACACTATGAGTTCGTTGTAATGCCGTTCGGCTTGACTAATGCTCCGGCAGCCTTTATGAATCTGATGAACACGATCTTCAAGCCTTATCTGGACCAGTTCGTAGTGGTATTTATAGATGATATTCTTATATATTCTAAGAGTCATGAAGATCATGAACATCATTTGAGAATGGTTTTACAAAATCTTTGAGATAAACAACTATATGCTAAATTTAAAAAGTTGGAATTTTGGTTGGGTAGAGTGACTTTCTTAGGTCACATTATATCTCAGGATGGTATTTCTGTGGACCCTCAAAAAATTGATGCAGTGAAGAATTGGCCAAGACCGACGTCTGTTACTGAAGTTCACAGTTTTCTGGGGTTGGCTGGTTACTATAGGAAATTTGTAGAAGGGTTTACACGATTGGCAATGCCTTTGACACAACTAACACAGAAGGATTCTAAATTCAAATGGACTGAAAAATGTGAGCAAAGTTTTCAAGAATTGAAGGATCATTTGGTTTCGGCACCAGTGTTAACTCTTCCTTCCGGGTCGGAGGGTTTAGCTATATATAGTGATACTTCTAAAAGTGGTCTGGGCTGTGTATTGATGCAACATGGGAAAGTAATTTATTATGCTTCTAGACAATTGAAGAACTTCGAGCAAAACTACCCCACATATGACCTAGAATTGGCAGCAGTTATCTTTGTTCTCAAGATTTGGCGGCATTATTTATATGGAGTTACTTGTGATGTGTACACTGATCACCAGAGTTTGAAATATATCTTCACTCAAAAAGAATTGAATCTTAGACAAAGGAGATGGCTAGAACTTTTGAAGGACTATGATTTGACTATTCATTATCACCCTGGAAAAGCTAATAGAGTGGCTGATGCTTTAAGTAGAAGACTTTCAGTACTTGTAGCAGCTTTGTTGACATCACAAAAAGTGTTGATCAAAGAATTTGAGAAGTTACAACTTGAAGTAATCACTTCCACTGAGAAGAGTTTACTAGCGCATTTAACCATGCAGCCTACATTACTGGAACAGATAAAAGGAGCACAAAGAACTTATTCATTTTTGGAAGGAGTTAGGAGTAAATTAGAAAAAGGAAACGAGTCTGAATTTCAAAAACATGAAGATGGTACTATTCGATATAACAATAGATTATGTGTTCCGGATGACCCAGCATTAAAAAAAGAGATCTTGTCTGAAGCACACGAGTCTCCATTTACAGTACATCCAGGTGGAACTAAAATGTACCGAGATCTTCGAGAACATTTCTGGTGGAACAACATGAAGCGTGACATCGGTGACTATGTGGCTAAATGCCTAACCTATCAAAAGATTAAAGCTGAACACCAGAAGCCCTCAGGATTATTACAGCCATTGGAGATTCCAGAATGGAAATGGGATAGTGTGTCGATGGATTTTGTGGTGGGATTACCCAGAACCAGAGATAAACATGATGTAATTTGGGTGATTATGGACAGGCTAACCAAAACAGCTCATTTCTTGCCTATTCGAATTGATGAGAATAAAGATAAGTTAGCCAAGCTCTATATAGATGAAATAGTATGTCTACACGGGGTACCAAAAGAAATTGTCTCAGACCGGGATCCCAGATTTACATCTAGACTCTGGCAAGGTATGCAACAAACGCTAGGTACAAAGTTGAGAATGAGTACAGCATTTTACCCTCAAACAGATGGCCAAACAGAAAGAACCATCCAGATTTTAGAAGATATGCTTCGAGTTTGTGTTATGAACTGGGGTGGCAATTGGGATTCACATATAGCTTTGGTTGAATTTGCCTATAACAACAGTTATCAATCCAGTATTCAGATGGCACCCTATGAGGCATTATATGGCAGAAAATGCAGAACCCCGTTATACTGGGATTTAGATGAAAGAAAAGTAATAAGTACCCAACTACTTGAAGATGCAGAGGAAAAAGTTAAATTGATTCGAGCCCGGCTTAAAAGTGCACAAGACAGACAAAAAAGTTGGGCAGATGTAAGGCGTAAAGAGCTGGCATTTGAGGTAGGCGAACATGTGTTTCTGAAGGTATCACCTACTAGAGGCGTGATCAGATTTGGTAGACGAGGAAAATTGAATGCACGATATGTAGGCCCGTTTGAGATTTTAGAACGAATTGGAGAAGTTGCATACAGAATAGCTTTACCTCCAACATTAGCGGGCATTCACAATGTGTTTCATGTCTCTCAATTGCGGAAATACGTACCTGATTCGAGCCACATTATACAATATGATCAGATACAAGTACGAGATAGTTTGACATATGAAGACCATCCAGTGGCTATTGTAGACAAGAAAGATCAAGTACTTCGACACCGTACTATTTCGTATGTAAAGGTCCAGTGGAGTAGTAATCGCATACTGAGAGAGGCTACTTGGGAATTAGAGTCGGAAATGCGAGAAAAGTATCCCTTTCTATTCGAGACGCCAGGTAAATAAGTTTCGAGGACGAAACTTTTGAAGGGGGAAAGGGTGTAACACCCAGCTGTATTATATGCAATGTAGGGTTTTTTATATAAACAAAAAAAAAAGTGAAAAAAAAGAACTAAGATAGGTAGCTGCTGGGATTTGAACCTGTGCACTCCTCTCCCTCAGCATGAGTCTTAACCATCTAGGCTGACGCTAGTATGTTAACAAAACTAGGAATTAATAGAACTTATATTTGTAAGGCAATCAGATAAGTTTAAAATTCAGCAAACCAAGGAATCAGACCCCATTTCCTTTCTTTTCACACCCGACGAGTTTTTGCCCCAATTTTCGCCTACTTGCTCTTGCTAATAAAATTTGAAGGATTTGAACTCTAGAAACCCTAAGAAAGGTGAGTTGCATTTAATTAGCTTATGAATTCCTGATATGTGTATGTGTGTATGTATATATATATCTATATATATAGTTATGAATGTGTGGAATTATATTGATTATGAAATAATTGATTCCTTTACTTGTGAAGTAGCAAATAAACACGAAATTAAAGAAGATTGTGGTGAGAATAGTTTAAGGGTATAGTTGAAGAAGATGGTACAAGCTTTGGTGGAGTTTGTGTATGTGTTTGACCTTGATTTGGTGGCTGCCCGTGTGGGTGTTAACTTGTATGTGTATATATGTAATGAAAGGAAATGTTATTGCATAGAATAGTATATCTACTGATTATATTGTGAATTAATAATTTGGTGGTAGTGAGCTATATGTCTATGTGTATGTTTGTTGAGCTAGTATATTTGTGAAGAAAAAATAATAAGTTACATGTATAAGAAAATAAGATAAAACTAGGGAAAATGCCATGGCCTGTTAAGTTTGTGTAATAGAGTTGAAATGATGATATGGTAGAAAGATCAAGTTAAGAATAAAGTAAATGTATGGGTTGTATAATCAGTGTGTGAATATCAATGTTAGTATACTACATGTCCGTTTTATATTTGGAAATCTCAAATATGCTTGTTGGTTTGCAGAGTCAACTTAGCTCGAAAGTGTATTTTAAAGAAAAGAACTCTATTATTTGTAACGATAAGTCAAGGTAAGTTGAACAACCCTCTTGTACTTAGATCCTCTTGGTTCTCTCCCTATTATCTCAATTGATGTCACATATTCTGAAATTCGTTGGCTCCGCTCTGATCTGCTTGTAATTAAGAGTCTTGCACTTCAATCGTAGTGAAACCTTGTGACGTTTAAGTATTAGTTTGTGCTATGGTTTGGGTAGGCTATTGTATTTATTACTATGTGTTATACCTAGAGCTGTAACACCTATCCGGCGGGTGAGATTGCCGAATATGACCCTATAAGATTGTGTGCCCGTAGGTGGGAGATGATTCACCGTACGGAGGTGTGGGGCCGACAGGTGGCCATCGTGTGCCCTCGGCGGTGGGAGATGATTCACCGTGAGAGGATGAGGCCAATACAGGCCTTCCATTATTTGGTGTGTGGAGATTTAGCTATAACTATTACAGCTCTAGGTGGTATTTACGTGGGTTATGTTTGTAAGATGCTTGTATTGTGAATGTACCGTAAAACTTGTAAGATACCTCAGTATAAGTAAGATTGTGAGATAAGTTCATCAGATTTGTGATATCCGGCTGCGCAACTCCGATATTAGTTGTGTATATGTGCTATGCTTTGATTAGATTATGGTTTAGTTCGAGTTGGATATTATTTAATTAGTTTTAGTCCTCTGTAGATACCCATGTACTTAACTCCGCAATGCGCCTTTGATTTAATTCTAACTCCATATTGCATCATTTATTTAAACAACTCTCAGAGCCTGACTCCTGATGTTCATCTTACTGAGCTTTCTTTGCTCATGTCAGTTACATGTCTGCTTCGCGGGGGAAGGTGAGTCCAGTTATCAGGAGGAGAACCAGTCTTAGTGTCCATCACCTTTGTCGGCTTGTGGTATGCTGGGTTTCTTTTGTAGGACAAATCCAGCAAATTTTGGATATGTATTTGCTTTTGTATATTATTAGTAAAAGTGGTGTAAACCTTTGTAATATAGTATGTTTAGTTTGACTATGTAAGTATTTTGACTATGATGGTATATAGAAGCTCTGATGTAAATTTTTGAAGGTTTGTGGTTCATTATCTTGGTATATTGTTAGACGGCTTTACAGGTTTGGATTGAGTTGCGTAGGTTTTTAATGAGTCGCGCCCTGGATTTAGGGTCTAAAGTCGGGGCGTGACAGACGGCCACGATGAGATGTGGCGTTCCCGTCGTAGTGAGGAAAAGAGGAGGCTTCGGGGAGTAAATATTTATATGTACATACAGTTTAGTGTTCCAATAGGCGAGTAAATTATATGTATGGTTAAGTATTGCAACGAAAGTGTATCACACCCAAGAATTGGGTCGCATGTTAAAATAGTAATTTATTATAATCACATGTTTTAAATTTGAATCACAATTTTGATCTTTAATGTACAAAAAAAAAAGTGTATCATATGACTAATTGGGCATGCTTTGGAAAGAAGACAATTTCAGATCTCATCGGGAATAAAGCATTTTTATGTATTACTCTGGTGATACTATAGTAATAATAAGAGTTCTTGTTATATAAAAATAAATTCAACATTCAATACATAAATTATTATTATAGAAAATAAGATAAAATATCAAGTATTACCCTTGAAAGTATCTGTTTTCCAACCGGATGATTCAAAATTTACAATGTTGATAAAATGAAGCGGGACCACTCTATTTCCCCGGAGAAAATCAGTAGAAATTATAATGCAATTCGTGTAGAGTAATGCTAAATGTCATTAATATTCTATTTTTATCACCTCCTATATGTATGCCTAGTTGGCATTTTAAAAGAAGAGAGAGAATTAAAATGTTTTTTAAGTTAGTATGCCAACTAGGCATATATGGCCGGCGTAAATACTTCAATTTCATTGGGTTCGGATCTTCTTCTATTGATTTCCCTGTCATAATATTATGAGAGAATAATCTCAGTCGTTTATATTATTATAAGACATTTTAGCCATTCATTTCAATTAAACATAAAAAAAGGAAAAAAAATTAATCCAAAAATATTTTTTTAGCCTTTTTTATCTCCCTTTACCCACTCTTATATTTTCTCATCTCTCACCCTTTCCCACTTACTCTTTTTCACCAAGAGAAAAAAAAGAAAAGAAAAAGAACTCATATCTATCTTTCTCATTTTCCCACTCCCTTAATTATTCGCATCCACCATTTTTGCTGAAGAATGAAGGCCCTTAACGAATAACAACTCTAACGAATAACAACTCTGGTACTTCACGTAAATGATCAATATTAACTTAAAACTTTCTCTTTCTTGTTTCTTTCTTTTCCTTATAGGGTGGTGTATATGTTTTCCAAATCTCCTCTCCGTCTCCTTCTCTGTGTTAAATGAAAATTTCGATATAATTTTGAACAACGTAACTTTTTTGTCTTTTCAATGCAAATGAATTTCTTAGTGACATCTATCATCATCTCCAGCAACTGATTTTAATTATGTCTGTATAATATATAATCAAATTATGAAAATCAATTGACATGAGATAAACAATGATACCACCAAAAACAATAATCAATTGCTAGAATATTAGTCGACCAAACAAAAAAAAAGATAGAATATTAGTGCCCATTGGAAATGGTGTGCCAACAAAGGTTACATACAAATTCCTCTTAGGAGGTAAGCTAGTTTTGATAATAAGCTAAAACATAGTACTGATTTAATTATTTCTTACCCAGTACTGAACACATGAAATTTCAAGAAAAAACATTACCATCATTCTCATATAACAAAAGAGAATTAAGTTCCTTGAAACTCAATGAAGGAAAATTCGCTAATAAGAAAATTAAAAGCGAAAACAAATCTAGCATTGAAAAAATAAAAAAAGAAATCGTGAAGTATCAGAGTTATTCTTCGTTGAGAGTCTACGTTCTTTGACAAAAATAGTAGATGAGAATGATTAAAAGGGCAAATAAAATGAGAAATTAACATAGAGATTAGACTTTTTTTTGTGCGTGTAAAAGGGAGAGACAGAAGATAAAATGTGAGATTGGTTAATGGGAGAGGGAAAAGGTTGAAAAAGTATTTTGGATTGAACTCTATTTTTATAAAAAATTTGTTTAAATGAATGGTTAAGATATCCTATTATAATATGGATGGTCGAGATGCTCATCTCATAATATTATGAGAAAAAATTAACATGAGAGGATCCGAATCCAATTTCATTGCCTCGTCCATGAAAATAATATTAAGATGTCATGTGTGTGAAGCATTTTATTGGCTTCTTGTAACTCTTGGCCGTGTGTTCTAGCTTGGCGGTTTCGTTTCAATATCGCACTTTGTTAAATTAAAGTTGCCTCGATCGTATAGTTGTTTTGATAAATAGATTCTTCCTCATCGACTGTGTCACTTCTTTTAATCTTCTTCTAATTGGGACCACCTTCTAATAAACGAATAATTTTTACACTTAATTTACGGATCTGTTTCCATTCTTCTTGCAAATTACGATTTAAAAGGCTTTTAATTCCATTTAAGTAGATGGCATTGACTTTTGGGGCCAAACATTTAGGCCCTTAAGTTAAAGTTAATTTCATTCTGATCCTATTTTTTTTTTTATTAACACCGCCCCCACTTTTTCCTGTGATTTGAACCCTGACTACCCACACGTCAAAGGGATCGATAGCTCAAAATCCTTCATATATTCTGATCCTATACTTGATAGTGTTGTATAATAGTTTCTATATCTAAAAAGTATCTGAGTAACTATGTGTTTGTGATTTTGATTTGAATTTATTACATCCTCAGAAACATTTCACTGCATATGCTTAATTAGGCCATTGTTATAGCGTCTTTTACCTGCTATAATGTTTTCTGTGTTCATATATGAATAGTACTGTCAGATGGAAGGGTTTCTTAATTTTTATTTTTATCGAGCTAGCTAGAGAATTTGAGTAATCAAAAATACGTAGTAAATTTTAAAATTTACGGTTCAACTCGTAGAAGAAAATGGCATTCTCCCAAAATAAAATTATAGACTGGTATTTGCTAATCCTAAACAAATGAACTAAATATATGGCACTCTTTAAAAAGTTAACAAATTTTCTATCAAGACTTGTTGTAGGGTAGGCTTGGTAGCAACTATTGAAATATACTCTTTGTTTCCAAAGCATTTAATAATTGAAAGACATCATTTTCCTATTTTTATATTTAATCAAAGTCAAAATTACATAGCCACAAATAAGCCAAAATAGTAAAGACTAGTCAACTCTGATGCTAATAGACATGCAATAGATGAAAGAAAGGCTGGATCAAAACTCATCAGCAGATGATTTATCCTTTAGGCAAACATCAACAACTTAGGCCAAAATATTCACCAATACATATCTGAATTTCCAAGAAAAATAGGCTAAGATCTCCAAAACCGCCAAACTTAGTCAGCTGGATATCTTATCATGCATGGCAAACCAGATGGATATCTTATCTGGATGGCAAACCAGATGAATTTAAACTATTTTATTAGCGACACTTAAATAATTTCTTAGACTAAAACTAATCGACTGTAGCTTCCGCGTCTCCAAATATTGATCCACGCCTATATCCTGCTATAACCACCAAAATGAGCTTATCATAGGAGCATGTAGATGACAAGCAAAACGTACTCCAATAAGTTGGAAAGATTTTTCAGACTGGATCGTCAAAGAAAAGATTAAGGAAGCTTTGTCTTTAAATTGGATCTCTAATATTCTAATTCGATTGTATTAATTGTTGGGTATCGGCGTAACGGAATGTTTGGGACGAAGCGGTATCACGCAACTATAAATAGCAATCCATTTCTTCAGCTCTAATCATCCCAAAATAGAGAGAAAATATTGTGAGTTTTCTTGAGTGTTATCTTTCATATTTGTTATCTTTACTTTGTAAGTAAGAATTAGTTTATCCTATAATTTGATAGAGTGAAAATTTTCTCTTCTTATATTAGAGAGAAAGCCATTGTAAAATATTCTTACATCATAGTGAATCTTCATATATTTGCTTGTGGTTTTTCCCTTAATTTGTTTAAGGGTTTTCTACGTAAAAATATTGTGTCACAATTATCCTTTTTCTCAGTCCTATTTTAGCTGCGTGATACCGCTTCGCCCCAAACATTCTGCTTCGCCGATACCAACAGTGGTATCAGAGCCACTAGTTGCGGGGGTTACTGTTCACAGTTACTAGTTACACGTATTGTTATATACATATATAGTATTATTTAAGGTACTATCTACGTGTATAGTGCAGTTCTTAGTGAGATAGTGGGAGTCAGTTCAAGTTGAGAAGCAGATCGTTGTCAACATTATGATGGCAAAATTTGAAATCGAGAAGTTCAACGGGAACAACTTTTCCTTTTGGAAATTGAAGATAAAGGCAATCTTGAGAAATGAGAATTACTTGGTAGTAATCGGAGACAGACAAGCGGAGGTGACAAATGACAATAAGTGAACAGAAATGGATAGCAACGCTATGGCTAATTTGTATCTGGCGTTGGCAGATTCGGTACTGTCAAGCATGGAGGAAAAGAAGTCAGCAAATGAAATTTGAAATGCACTGACCAAACTGTACGAGGTCAAGTCACTTCACAACAAGATCTTTTTGAAGAGAAGACTTTACACTCTTCGAATGAGTGAATCCACATCGGTAACTGATCACACCAATACCTTAAATACATTATTTTTTCAACTAACTGCGTTGGGACATAAAATAAAGGAGCTTGAATGTGCGGAGATTCTACTTCATAGTCTACCTGATTTGTATGATCAACTCATCATTAGTTATACTAACAATGTTCTTGCAGAGTCTGTTACTTTTGATGATGTTGCAGCTGTTGTTCTGAAAGAGGAATTTAGGCGCAAAAGTAAAGAACACAGAGCTGAAAGTTTACAACAAGCAGAGGCACTACTAATGGTGAGTGGCAAATCAACTAAATGTGGCTCGAGTGGGAATAACAACCATGGTAGATCAAAGTCCAGGAGTAAAAAGAATATCAAATGTTACAATTATAGCAAGAAAGGGCACGTCAAGAAGGATTGTTGGAGTAACAAAAAGAATCTCGAGATGACAAATTCTCAGGGATGTGTTGCGACTGTACCCGATGATGGAGATATTTTATACAGCGAAGCAGCAACTGTATCAAAAGGCAAAAAGGAGCTCACTGATGTTTGGATAATGGATTCGAGATTATGGCATATAACCACTCGTAGAGAATGGTTTCACACATATGAACCTATCTCTGGGGGATCTATGTACATGGGTAATGATTATGCCTTAGAGATTGCTGGTATCAGTACTATCAAGATAAAAATGTATAATGGTACCATTTGCCCCATTCAAGGAGTACAACATGTGAAGGGCTTGAAGAAAAACCTATTGTCTATTGGGCAATTGGACGACCTTGGCTGCAAGACCCAAATCGAGGGAGGGATTATGAAGGTCATTAAAGGAGCGATTGTAGTGATAAAGGCAGAAAGATCATTGTAAATCTGTATATGCTTTTGGGAGATCCGTTGCAGGAGGCAGATGTATCAGTTGCATCAGCCAGACAAGAAGAATCAACTATAATGTGGCATCTCAAATTGGGCCACATGACAGAACGAGGCTTGAAGATTCTCGCTGAACATAATCTTCTACCCGGGCTCAAGACGGTAAACTTATCTTTCTGTGAGCACTGTGTTATCAGTAAGCAACATAGATTGAAATTTGGGAGATCTACTACTAGAAAAAAACACATTCTTGACTTGATCCATTCAGACGTTTGGGAATCACCGGTTTTATCCTTAGGAGGAGCAAAATATTTTGTATCATTTATTGATAATTACTCCAGGAGATTGTGGGTGTACCCAATCAAGAACAAATCAGATGTGTTTCTAGTATTCAAAACATTCAAAGCCCTGGTGGAGCTTGAATCCGGAAAAAGGATCAAGTGTTTGAGAACAGAAAATGGAGGAGAATATAATGACGGGAACTTTCTGACATTTTGCAAGCAAGAGGACATTTAGAGGCAGTTCAATGTTGCACATACACCTCAGCAAAATGGTGTGGCATAGTGGATGAATAGAACACTTCTAGAAAGAATGAGAGCTATATTGGAAACTGTATGACTAGCCAAATCATTTTGGGCAGAAGTAGCCAGAACCACCTGTTACGTGATAAACCGGTTATCATCAACTGTAATTGGGTTGAAGACACCAATGGAAATGTAGATAGGAAAACCCGCAGATTATTCTACCTTGCACGTAATTGGATGTCCTGCATACGTGATGTATGGTCCCCAAGAAAGAACAAAATTGGATCCAAAGTCCAGGAAATGCATATTCTTGGGATATAATGATGGTGTTAAGGGGTATCGCTTGTGGGATCCCACTGCACACAAGATTATCATAAGTAGAGATGTGATATTTGCAAAAGATAAAATGCAAAGTGAAGATTACAACAACACTGCAAATGAGACTACTACAATACAAATAGAGGATAAGTCAGAAGAAGGAGATATTTCTTCTGAAATTGTACCAGAATACGAGGAACAAGAAGTAGATGAGGCTGAGGTTACAGATGTTCGATGTTTATCGCGTCAAACAACAATACCGGTTTAGCACTCAGACTATGTCTTGGCGAGCAATGCTGCATATTGTCTTCTAACGGAGGATAGAAAGCCATCAACCTTTCACGGGACTATAAATAGTCCCGATGTTGCTTTGTGGATGACAGCAATGCAGGAAGAAATTGAAGCTCTCCATAGAAACAAGACATGGGAACTTGTTCCTCTACCACCTGGACGAAAAGCTATCGGTAACAAATGGGTCTTCAAGATCAAGCGAGATGGCAATGACCAAGTGGAACGATATCATGCAAGATTGGTGGTAAAAATATTTTCTCAGAAAGAAGGTATTGACTTCAACAAGATATTTTCTCATGTGGTTAAACTTACAATTGTCAGAGTAGTCTTGGCCATATGTGTTGTACTTGACTTACATCTAGAATAGTTAGATGTAAATATGGCTTTTCTTCATGGTGAACTTGAAGAAGAGATTTACATGCTTCATCCAGAAGGTTTTATTGAGAAAGAAAAAGAAAATTTGGTTTGCAGGTTAACCAAATCTCTGTACGGTCTAAAGTAGGTGCCAAGATGCTGGTACAAGAGATTTGATTCCTTCATAATTAGCCTTGGGTACAACAGACTTGGAGCAGACCATTGTACGTATTACAAAAGGTTTGGAGATAATGACTTCACTATTTTGTTGTTGTACATGGATAACATGTTTGTAACTAGCCCCAACAAAGATCAAGTCCAAGAATTGAAAGCACAGTTGGCTAGAGAGTTCGACATGAAGGATTTAGGACCAGCAAACAAGATTTTAGGGATGCAAATTCACTGGGACAGAAAAGACAGGAAAGTATGAATTTCCCTGAAAAACTACTTCAAGAAAATCTTACGCCACTTCAACATGCAAAATTGTAAGGAAATCTCGACCCCACTTCCTGTCAATTACAAATTATCCTCAAGTATGTGCCTTAGTAATGAAGCAGAGAGGATGAAAATGTCTCGAGTACCGTATGCATCAGCAGTGGAAAGTCTCATGTTCGCTATGATATGTGCGAGACCAGATATTGCACAGGCAGTCAGCTCAGTCAGTCGGTTCATGGCGAATCCTGGTAGAGAGCATTGGAATGCAGTTAAGAAGATCCTAAGATACATCAAAGGAACCTTGGATGTTGCATTATGTTATGGAGGATCAAAATTTATTGTCAAAGACTATGTGGATTCAGATTTTGCAAGTGACTACGATAAACGAAAGTCCACTACAGGCTATATGTTTACACTTGCAGGAGGCATGGTAAGCTGGGTATGTAAGTTATAAACTATTGTGGCTCTATCTACAATAGAAGCTGAATACATGATAGTTACATACGCTTGCAAAGAAGCAATTTGGATTAAAAGGTTAATAGAGGAGCTCAGGCACAAACAAGAAAAAGTACCCTTGTTTTGTGACAATCAGAGTGCCTTGCACATTGCAAGGAATCCAGCCTTTCATTCCAGAACGAAACACATAGGGGTTCAATATTACTTTGTTCGTGAAGTAGTGGAGGAAGAGAGTGTGGATATGCAGAAGATCCACACCGACAACAACCTAGCAGATGTCATAACAAAACCAATCAATGTTGACAAGTTTTTTTGGAGTAAATCCTCTTATGGCCTAATGAAGACGTAAGCAACATGAACTGACAAGTAGGAGAGATTCGGAAGACTACCAAAGTGAACTTTAAGTGGAAGAATGTAATGTGTAAAATCACTTTGGAGTTGGCAAGATAATAGCACTTGGAATTGTCATCATGATGTTTTGTAATAAAATAAGGAAAAGATGACAAACACATGCATTGGTTTTAGAAAAGTAGAACTTTGCAAATGGAAAAGCTGAAGACTTGGTTGGAAAGTGACTCTGCAATGTGCACAATAGATCAGCAACGCACAAGCAACGCGGTTTTATTCAGCTATAAATAGCAAGCCATTTCTTCAGCTCTAACTATCCCAAAATAGAGAGAAAACATTACGAGTTTTCTTGAGTGTTATCTTTCATATTTGTTGTCTTTACTTTGTGAGTAAGAATTAGTTTCTCTTATAATTTAAGAGAGTGAAATTATTCTTTCCTTATATTAGAGAGAATATCATTGTAAAATATTCTTATATCATAGTGAATCCTCCTATACTTGCCTGTAGTTTTTCCTTAATTTGTTTAAATGTTTTTCACGTAAAAATATTGTATCACAATTATCCTTTTTCTCAGTTCTATTTTAGCTACATGATACCGCTTTGCCCTAAACATTTGGCTGCACCGATACTTAACATCAACTTATGAACTTGGACTTTCCCTAACATAATTGGATAATCCTTTGTATTTTGCTCATTTTCAATGAAATTTCATTCGATCAAAAACAAAAGTTGAAAAGATTTTTCAGGACTGATGTTAATAAATACTAAGTATTCAACATATGAGGACTCTCAAAGGTTGGTTTGGATATATCCTAGTGGCTAGAGGCCAATGTATACATATACGTATGTATATGTTACATGTATATATTATACTTAGATATTGCAATATGTGATAACCCATTTGCAGTTTCCTTTTTTTATTTATTATTTACAGGAAGGTTGAGCTGACTACTAGAAAATAAAGCCGATAATGTACAATGCAGAAATTTGATTAACTTTGTGACCGTTCAAATGTCAATTCAGTCTAAAATTTGCAAGTCAACATATACATACTTTAAACATCGTAACTTTTTACTTTCACGAATAAGCAGCTGCGGATGTACATAATTTGTCTCCCTCTCTCCATGCCGACCGATAAATAAGTGAAATTAATTATTCGATCTGAGAATTTGGTAGCATCTTCTAATCTATCACTCCACGACTGACAATAAAAAGAGAAAAAAGAAAAAAATCATTCCACGTGCTGTCTTGCGGTATAGAGGATCAGAGGAATTAATGTATTGCCTCACCAATGATATCACAATTCTGTATGTAGGTCACTCATGATTTAAGTAATAAGGTGGGAAATATGCACAAATAGTCTGTATTGAATCTCTAAAATTTTAATTTGTCCCAATTGTTTAAAATTAAATAATTGAGTCCTTATTGTTTCTCAATTTTTTTTTTAAATTTAGTTCCCGTTTAAATTGGTTAAATTGAATTTTTTTGAGAAATAATAAAAACTAAATTGAATAGTTTTGGAAAAAAATATGACTAAATTGATTATTTTTAAATAATATGAATGGATTTATTTTTTTAAAAAAAATAATAAAAATTAAATTGACTAATTTTAAATAATAGGGACGAATTTAAAATTTTAGGTGCTTGTGCAATTTTCTCCAAATTAGGTAGTAATATCTTCTCTACCTTTTTTTTTTATCGTTCAGATATAGGATATATCATAGGTTTATTTATTTATTTTCGTTTCTACATGTCATAGGTTCTTCAACTAAATAATTTTAAATCTTAAACATCAAATATGGAGTAGTAAACTAATTATCTATGGATTTTTTTTAAAGTATTTGAAAATTTTATTTAAATTTTTAAAAGATAAATCTAATAGTTCATGATACATCTCATCTAAAAAAATGAGAAAATTTATAAGTCCGATTGATTTGGGATTAGTGGGGGTTGCAGCACCTATTGACTTTAAGAGTAGAGTTATTAAGAAGTGAGTTGAAGCTATAGTTTTTAAAAATGTGTATATTTTTAAAATATTTTTAAACTAAAAAATCAATTTAGTCTCAATAGAAAAACAATTTCACACATACGTAGGTTTTTAGCATCCCACTAAGGAAAACTTGGATCCTTATATATTGTTAAGAAACCTGAGGTTCCATTACTTACCTTAGTTAGGTTTTACCATATTTAGCATAGCTTGGAAGTTAAATAAGGAAAGTGTTTCTTTTAGAAATTGAGACGCAAAATTATATCCTTTTTCTATATATTAGGACTACGCAATGTTAAATCCTTCTTCTATTAGGACTAGACGACACAAAATCCTTCTTCTGGTAGGAGTACTATTAGGTTGCTGAAACTAGTTCGCGGAGAATAATTAACATGGAGATGGATTATGTGGACCACTATTTGGTTTTGGGGTTACCGTCGGGTGAAGAAGGAGCAAAGCTAACTGAGAAAGAGATTTCCAAGGCGTATAGACTGAAGGCATTGGAACTACATCCAGACAAGAGGCCCGATAACCCTAATGCCGATCAGGATTTCCAAGACCTTCAGACATCTTATGAGATTCTCAAGGACAAAAAGGCTAGGAAATTGTTTCACGACCTTCTTTGGGTCAAGCGCGAAAAAGTTAAATACACTACAAGAAAAAATGACACGTACGATGATACTAAGAGAGGAAAGATGATGTCAGATTTTTTGAGAAAGATAAAGTCAGGTCTCGGAAAAAGGGAATGGGATGGTTGCGCCCCGCCTGACCCTAGCGTGAGAGCTCGAAAGGAGGAAGAGAGGATTTGGAGGAAGTTTAAAGAAGAGATTGAGCGAATTCGTGCTATGCAAGCCAACAAGATCATGCGAGTTCGTGCTATGCATGCCAATTTCAAGAGCTTGGATCGAATCCTGATAAGATTACTATGTTGTAACTGATTTACTTTATGTTGTTGATGTTTGCCTAAAGGATAAATCATCTGCTGATGAGTTTTGATCCAACTTTTCTTTCATTAACTGCATGTCTATTAGCATTAGAGTTGACTCTTTACTATTTTGGTTTATTTGTATCTAATGTACGTCATTCATGATTTAAGTAATTAGGTGGGAAATTTGCAGAAATAGTCCTATTGTTTCTTTAAAATTTTAACTCGTCCTTATTGTTCAAAATTAACAAATTGAGTTTTGGGTAACAATAGAACTAAATTGGTAATTTTTAAACAATAGGATCCCCACTTGAATTCATATCCTCCGTCAACCGCCACCAAAGATATATATTAATTGGGGATCCAATCCAGTTGAATTCATATCCTCTGTCAGCCTTCATTAGTGTATATATATATGTATATACACACATAGGCCCGATTGATTTGGGGATTAGTGAGGGTTGTAGCACTTATTGACCTCAATAATAAAGTTATTAAGGAGTGAGTTAGAGTTATATTTTTAAAAATGTGTATGTTTTTAAAGTATTGTTAAGTTAAAAAAATCAATTCAGTACCAATTGATCAGTTATATTTTTAAAAATGTGTGTGTTTTTAAAGTATTGTTAAGCTAAAAAAATCAATTCAGTCCCAATTGAAAAATATTTTCACATATATATGAGTATTCAACTGTAGGTTTTTAGCGTCCCACTGAACAAAACTTGGATTCCTATATATATTGTTAAAAAGTCTGAGATTCCATTCCTTACCTTAGCTAGATTTTACCATATTTAGCATGGCTTGTCCAACTAATGCTAAATATGGTAAAATCTAACTAAGGTAAGGAATATTACAATGGACAACTATACACGGTATGTATATACGCTAACATATATGTCTATATTTCGTTCGAGTAATGATAGATATTACCCTCTTTTCATCACCTAATTATCACATCCTAGTTGACATATCTAATTGGCATGCCAACTAGATAAATTTATTTTGTTTCTTTCTTATAATTTTATTGATTTTTCTCTCTCTTCTTTTATTATTTATCCTCTCTCCTCGTTTTTCCTTTTTTATCTCCCTCAATTAATGTTTTTTTCCTTTCTTTTGTTTGCCACTATTATACATTCCTCTCTCCTACTATACATATCCTCATGTAATCATAAACTCTCTCATTAACACAGGTATCATAAACTTTTCATAAAACCTAGCATCTGATCAAGAAATCCAACGTATTCACTCCATACAATTTCCCTGTTAAATGTTGATGATTTAACATAAGAATTTGATGGTGTTTTTTTATGAGTTTTGTTTTTCATGTGAATCAACTAATTAAGAACTATGTCAACCAATCTAAAAGAAAAGAACAGAAAAGAAGCACTAGTACAAGTTTTTTTTTTCTTTTTGGGTACAATAGAGGCAAAAATCATGATTTACAACATTTGAGTACAACTATACATGTTAGTACTTGACCCAACTTCTGAATGTAAAAAAAGTTATACAAGTAAATGTTCAATAGATAAATCTATTCCAACCCAATAAAATCATTTAATGATCTAACAAAGAGCTAATTATCAATATATTTACTAACATTATATTCTTCATTGCAGTTAACATTGCTGAAATATATGACCAAAAAAAAAGTTATATGAGGAGGAACATGACTACATGAGGGATACCTATGGTAGAAGAGAGAAATGTGTAATAGTGATAAATGAAAGAAAGAGGGAAAAACATTAATTAAGGGAGAGAAAAAGAGAAAAGGCAAACAGAGAGAGAGAGGGAAAAAAATTAATAAAAGAAAAGAGAGAAATAAAACAAAATTAATAAAAAAGAGAAAAAATTAAAAAGAGGGTGATAAAAAGAGGGTGACATCTAGCATTACTCATTTCGTTCAATGGAGGCTAAATTTGTATATCAAACTCAAAACTTTTGAGTATAACATGTCATTATTTAAGTATTTTACTCGACTCTTGAGTTCCACGAGAATATTTTACTCTTGGAATATCAGGCAAACAATTTTTTTTTGCAGAATAATATCAGGCAAACGTTGATTGTTGTTTGAAGTTGAATTAGGAAAGTATTTCTTTTAGAAAATTGAGACGCAAAATTATATCCTTTTTCTATTAGGATTTAGGACTACGCAAAAATTAAATCCTACTTGTATTAAGACTAGACACAAAATCCTTCTCCTGCGAGGAGCATTATTAGGTTTTTTTTTTTTCCCCAAAACAACGATATATATATATATATATATATATATATATATATCGATCTCAAGCTATTTATTTATTTATTTTTGGCTAAAGCTCTCTATTTCTCTCTTATTATTGTTACGTGAGAAGAAGCTATCGAATATAAGCGAACGAGCCGGAGTCAACACCACCACCACCGATAGCGGCGGCTGAAAGATCAACAAGAACAAGTTCCGTTCGAAGAGAAAGTAACCGTCCCCTAGATTAATCATTGTATAACCGGTTTTCGCCTCGCACGCATCCCAAAAGAGAAAAAAAAAAAAGAAAAAAAGAAAAAGAAAAGTAGAAGTCTGAAACTAGTTAGCGGAGAATATGGAGTTGGATTATGTGGATCACTATTTGGTTTTGGGGTTACCATCGGGTGAAGAAGGAGCAAAGCTATCTGAGAAAGAGATTTCCAAGGCGTATAGATTGAAGGCATTGGAACTACATCCAGACAAAAGGCCCGATAACCCTAATGCCCATCTGGATTTCCAAAACCTTCAGACATCTTTTGAGATTCTCAAGGACGAAAATGCTAGAAAATTATTTCACGACCTTCTTCGGGTCAAGCGCGAAAAGGTTAAATACACTATAAGAAAAAATGACACGGATACGGACGATCATACTAGGACAGGAAAGATGGCAAGAAAAAGGGAACGGGCTACTTACGCCCCGCCTGACCCTAGCGTGAGAGCTCGAAACGAGGAAGAGAGGATTGCGAGGAAGCTTAAAGAAGAGATTGAGCGAATTCGTGCTACGCAAGCCAACAAGATCAAGCGAGTCCGTGTTATGCATGCCAATTCCAAGGGTTGGGATGGAATCCGTATTGTCTACAACAGACCTCTGAAGAAAAATGCAAAAAACAATGGACTAAGCACTCTCATCGGATCTGCAGAACACATGGCGTTTCTGTTGAAATTTTAAAGCACAGTTGTCAAATCAAATCGTGAACTGAAACCTTATGTTTTTGAGTTGTGAGTATCGAATTGTGAATCGGAACTATTCGGTCACTGATATGTTATATTGATAAGAAATAATTATTGAGCTGATTCGATCTCTTTTATATTAGATTGTTGTAACTACCTGTGCTAGTACTTATCCTCTGTTGTTTATCATAATTGTTGCTGTATTATAAACAGTAATCATGTATAATGGAAAGATAAGGATTTTTCAACTCTTCATATATTATTATTAATTTGTTATTTGTATTGACATTTATAAATATTTTTGTGATTCTTCAATTTATTCTCGATGGTAGATGCAATTGGATAATGAAAAAACAAAATTATTTAGCAATTTATATAAAAATGTAGTTATAACTTATATGAGAGTACATATATACACAATATTTCTCAAGTAATTAGGTTTTGATATACAAAACAAATATATATTTGCCAATAGATGTGATCGCAGTTACAATTTAAATGCATCCTATTTTTTTGGGTAACTCTAGGATATATAGTGATCCCATGTAATATCAATCCCTTTTTTTCTTTTTGTTTTTTTATCAAGTGTTGAAAAAATTGTCAAATAACAATTAAATCACTAGAAAAAGCAATCTAATTTCAATCTCCCAATATTTTAGTCACATATATGAACTTTACTTTATCAAGCAAAAAGTCAAAATGTTACCATAGGCAAATAATCAAAATAAAAGTACAACACTCAATGCACTAATAACTCGATTACCATTTGTTGCATTATTTGGAGTCATCTTGTTGCTGCACAAGAGAGTTACGATCTTTCTTTATTTTGGATCATATCTCAAAGACTCAAATTATAGAGAGGTATTTGCTTATTTATTATTCCAAATAAATAGAACTAAATATATGGCACTCTTTAAAAAGTTATTAAATTTTCTATCAAGCCTTGCTGTAGTGTAGCAACTATTGATATGTACTCTTTGTTTCCAAAGCATTTATGTTTATATTTAATCAAAGTCAACACAAAGATGCAACTAAGCCAAAAGATAATCATACGATAAAGGGTCAATTCTGATGCTAAAACTAGACATGCAGTACATGAAAGAACTGATGGATAGAAATTCATAAGCCGATGATTTAGCCTTTAGACAAACCTCAACAATTTAGGTAAAATATTCACCAATACATATCCGATTTTCCAATAAAATAGGCTAAGAACACCAATACCCCCATATTAGTCACCAGGATATCTTATCATGAATGGTGAACTGGACGAATTTAAAATATTTTATTAATGAAGAGTTAAATAAATTTTTAGACTAAACCTAATAGAATTGTATCTTCCAGTAGACGAGTTGTATGGCGTCACCAGTGATATCACAAGTCTGTATGTAATTTTTTTTTTGGTTGGACACAAGTCAATTGGTAAGTAATTCATGAATTAGTAAGTAAGATACCCTCCCTCTACTGATTTTTTATTTTTTAATGAGATACATTATGAATTATCAAATTTATATTTTTAAATTTTAATAATTAGATCTAGAGTAGTGGAGAAAAAATTTTAAAAAAATATTTGAAAAAAATGGCTAAAATTTAAAAGGATAAATCTAATGATCCTTAATACGGCTCATCTAGGACAATCCAAACCAGTTGAGTTCATGTCCTCCATCATCTTCACTAGTACAATTATATATATATATATAGTTTAATAATGGCCAAACTGAATATCAAATTCAAAGTTTTTAAATATAACGGGTTATATTTGACCATTCCACTTGATTGTTGGGTTCCACGTGAATATTTTACCCTTAAAAATATAAGGCAAACTTGAATTTTGTTTAAAGTTGAATAAGGAAAGTTTTTTGTTTTTTGGAAATTAAGACGCAAAATTAAATCCTTCTTCTATTAGGACTAAACGACCCAAAATCCTTCTTCTGCTAGAAGTACAATTAGGTTTTTTTGCTAAAACAGGGATATATCATATATTATATATATATATATATATATATATCTAATGATCGTTTACAGAAAACGAACAAAATTTCGTACATCTAAAAATATCCTCTTCTCCCTATTTCGATCTCTGACCAACGCTTCATCGATCTCAAGCTCTCTATTTCTTTCTCTTATTATTGTTACTTGCTTGAGAAGAAACTGCTAATTAAAGATAGTCGAACGGAACGGAATCAACGACACCTCCGATAGCGGTGGCGGCAATTTCAACGAAAACGAACACTTTTATTCTAGCTAATTATTGTATGGGTAACTTGCATTCGCCTCGAATTAATATGGAGGATTATGTGGACCACTATTTGGTTTTGGGGTTACCGTCGGGTGCAGAAGGAGCAAAGCTAACTGAAAAACAGATTTCCAAGGCGTATAGATTGAAGGCACTGAAACTACATCCAGACAAGAGGCTTCATAACCCTAATGCCCATCAGGATTTCCAAAACCTTCAGACATCTTATAGGATTCTCAAGGACGAAAAGGATTCTCAAGGACGAAAAGGCTAGGAAATTGTTTCACGACCTTTACAAGAAAAAAAGACACGGACACGGACGATGGTACTAAGACAGGAAAGATGACGTCCGATGTTTTGAGAAAGATGAAGTCAGATCTCGAAAAAAGGGATCGGGCTGCTGGCGCCCCGCCTGACCCTAGCGTGAGAGCTCGAATTAGTGAGGAAGAGAGGATTGCGACGGACACGGACGATGGTACTAAGACAGGAAAGATGACGTCCGATTTTTGGAGAAAGATGAAGTCAGATCTCGAAAAAAGGGATCGGGCTGCTTGCGCCCCGCTTGACCCTAGCGTGAGAGCTCGAATTAGTGAGGAAGAGAGGATTTCGATGAAGCTTAAAGAAGAGATTGAGCGAATTCGTGCTACGCAAGCCAACAAGATCGAGCGAGTCCGTGCTATGCATGCCAATTCCAAGAGCTCGGATCGAATCGGTATTTCCTACAAGAGACCGCTGAAGAGAAATGCAGAAAACATTAATGGACTAAGCACTCTCGTCGGATCTGCAGAACACCAGGCGTTTGAAGAATCAGTGCTGGAGAAACTTAAAAACGCTGCTCAAAGGCAAAAGCTCGAACCAAAGGAAGGTATTTGTTTTTCAGTTGAGACTTCACCTTAGTGGATTATTTTGTTGTATTTTTCTTTTATAATAGGTGCTTCTATCAATTTTAAATACAAATTCACCTATTATTTCACAAATTCAATTGAAATATTTGTTAAGTGGAGTTACGTGTCCCTAATGACAAAAAAAATAAAATAAAGTTGTCATATTATAAATTAATATAATATAAGACCACTGATTATTTGGTTTAGTGATATGAATTCTTGCACTAAAGGTGAGAGGTTCCGAATTTTATTTTAATGTATAAAATTTTATGTAATATAAAATGTCTTAGAACTTTCTTAAATAAAAAAAAAAATTAATATAAGAGATAACTTTTAAGAGTAGTTCAACTAGTAAAGATTTTGAAAGTATACTTAAAGATTGCCACCTTACCGTTAACTTTAGAACCTCATAAAATTAATCGGTTAAAACTCAAATACCCCAAATTTAAAATATATAAGAGATAATGCCTTCTATCTACCAACATTAGGGGACATAGTCAAACTTTCCCTACTTTTTGTGCACGAAGTCGTGTCAAGAACAAGTCTTTCTTCCGTCATCCAAGTGTTTATGAAAAGTGTCCATTGTACTGGACCTCTCAATTTATTGCATAATTGGATCAAATAACAAATCACTTGACTGGGTGCTGCTACTTACTTCATTTGGGTCGGAAGGAATTAACGTTTATTTGCTGGAGCAGCTCAAACACGAGATCAAATTTTTGCTAAGGTCAAAGATAGCGTCCAACTTAATGTACACAATAGAAAACACAAATATCATTTTTGTAATATCAATAGGTTCATTTGTATATCTTGATATTTTAACTTAGAGATTCTTTGTTAGACTGAGTATTACTCATACTTGTAAAATTTTTGGTTATTAATAGAGTCATTTGTTTATTTAGCAAAAAAAAAAAAACAAATCTCTTGACTGCTTGACTACTTACAGCTAACCCAGGCCCGGTAGGGTTTTCCCTCTTCTCCAAGTTATTATTCATACTATTAACAAACGAATTTTAGTTTTCTTGAAACATTCATTATCTCGTAACACAATGAGAGAGATAATATTTTTTATTGTTTGATTTAACAGAGATAATTATGATGGTTATAATTACTACAAACTAAAAAGTGCTTCAATCTTTACCATTATGCTTCGTTACTATTGAATCAAATAATCAACGGTCAAAATTTTCGTTATGAATTTACGAGACAATAAATCTTATAAAGGATGCAGTTGGCCCAAATTAGGTAAATTTCAACTTAAGTAGAGTAAGGGTTTAAAGTATTTTCCCATCATGATTCTCACGTTTACTCTTTCCTTTTATAACTTGATTAAGTCGTACCCCGTGGGACTCATCCAAGCAATTTTTAACTAATATCAAGAATTTTAATTATTAGTATTTTTTAATTAAATCTTTATGAACTTCTTACAAATGCTAGGCGGATTTACCTGCAACCCTCACTGGTCCCAAATTTTCTTAAAATCTGTTATGTGTATTAACTTTTTTTAAAATACATGTATTTTTAGTATGAAAATGTAAATTAATTCTCACTAAAATAAATATAGTATTATAACTTTTATTTAAACAAAATTCTGAATCCGATCCCGTGATAGATAGGCATAGGCAAGTTCACCTTTGTTTTGCTCACGTTCTTGTTCCTATATCTGTCCTAAAACTCCATCCACTTCATCAATGAGGTTGTAAAATAAAAAGCTAAGCTCCAAATATTCACTACAAGAAAAATCGATTTTGGCGAGGGACGATTCCTCTTGCCGGGTCGACGCTGAAAGGGTCTCGGCGAGGGCCCAGCGAGGGGAATCTTCCCTCGCCGAAACCTTCGTTGGTGAATTGCAGTCCTTTGTTGAGCCCACGCTATTCGGCGACGACTCGACAAGTGACCATTTCGGCGACGACTATGCGAGGGCAATTAGCCCTCGCCGTTTTCGTCCATCTCGTGCCCTCGCCGTTTTTGTCCCTCGCCCTTTTCATCCCTAGCTGTGCCTTCGCCGGACTCTAGAATACTTGTCCCTCGCCGACCCTTCGCACAAATGTAAATTTATATTTGTAAAAATATCCATTATAATAATAAGTTGTTTGACCTATCAATTAAATATTTAATACTAAAAAATAATGTTTAATGCACATATTTGTCGAATTAGCTAATAAATATCTAAAAAGATTGTTCAAAGTAAACCTAAAAGTTATTACAGTCTGATTATAATAGAGTTTTATAATGTCATAATAGTAAAAAAGTTATAAATTCTATTCCATTTCACCATCATTCAAAGATGAAGACGAAGACGAAGACGACAAACACTGTTGTTGTGTAGGAACAGGTAACCGTGAAGCAAGTAATGCTAGTTGTGCTTGGACATCACAGAGCTGTAATGAATTTTCTTGTTGGAGTTTGTAGTATGCCTCGTTCTGCTTATCCAGCTTGTCTTGAAGATTGTGGTACACCTCGTTATTATTTTCCAACTTGTCTTGCAGCTTGCAGTACGCCTCGTTGTTTTGTTCCAGCTTGCTTTCCAAAGATGCTGTGGCTCAAGCAATTGCCTCCTGGAGATCTTTTTGCGTGATGTGGCTTCCGGTAGTAGGGTAACTATTTGATGTAGACGCCACAGAGACCTGTGATCCCACCCTGTATAAACGACCCTTGCGTGGTCTACCAACTACTTCCAAGAATAATGTGTTACGATCAACAGGAGTTGGAGCTGAATCAGACTCAGATGCGTCTGATGGTTGTGATTCCTGTTGAAGCAGTTCTGTGTATCGAGCCTGTAACGCACAAATATCAACACGTAGAGACATGAATAATATTGACAATTTCGAATTCATACCAAAAATATAATTTGACAAACCATCAGAGAAACAAACAAAACACGCACTAGGGAAAACATACATTTACTTTCATAAAATGTCACGGTCTGACAAGACCCCACATTAAAAGGGTAAGTTCGGACCTGAATAACGACAGGATCTCTTCTGTATCGTGGACTAACTAATTATCTGTACTCAGAAGAAATAGCCACAATGCAATATACAAGCATTTATACTCAAACACAATGAAATATTAAACAAAATCTTACATTCATGTATGCATTTCCATTATCTATTTCAATACTATCGCTATAATTCTGATTATGATATCACTTTAACATATCGGATTTAACTTTAACTTAGTAGAAAACAAGATTGTATGATTACTCAAGTTTTAACCATTAAACACTTGAACCTAAGTTCAATAACACCATTTTCATTATTACATTTGATATAATTAAGCTTGTAATCAAGAATTAACAAATTCCCTTAAAATTTTTGGACCCGACAAACGGACAGAGTCTCCTCTATACCATGAAGTAACCAGTTACCTGTATTATTTGAAGATATAGCCATAACCCAATATACAAGCATTGACAGTCAAATACAATGAATATTAAACAAGTTCCTAAGGCCATCAAACTGTTTCTACTAAACAAAATTAGATATTCATGCATGCCTTTCCATTTGCTATTGAAATATTATGTCTATAATTCTAATTATTATACAACTCTAGTATTCTTTACTAAACTTTCTCAGATATTAAATCGTTCAACCAACTTTAACTTAGTTTTAAACAATCATGCGAGATTATAGAAATTTTTTCCATTCAACACACTAACCTAAGTTCAATCATGTACTTGGCATCATTACATTTCATATAATTAGGGGTGTAATCAACAATTTAACAAATTTGTGAGCAAATTCAAGTTCTTCATCGTCAGTGTGGATAAAACATTTGTATAAACTCTATGTATATTAATCATCAACGTTCTAGAGTTTAAAGAAACTAGCTTACCACTGTCTGTTTAGCCCGTGCGTCTGTGTATGGTCTATCACCACCCTTCCAATGAGCTTTGTTGAAAACATCAACAAAAGTTACTTCATTCCCATGTTCTTTGGCCTACATTAACAATTCACCACAACAAACACCTCGTCATGTAAAGAACAAGATAATATTGTTCATTATTTATCACTTATTGTAGTACACTCAGCTTTTTTCTTACCATCCTCCTAGCCCATTCGTGTCCGGGGATACATCCCAAATGGTGCGTAGATAGATTTTTCCTTATATTATCAGAGTTTCGTTTGGATTTATCCTGCGATGCTGGGGAACTCCACACCAATTTCATTCTATCCCATACATCATGCGAGAGCCACGATAGCTTCTTATCTTGTTTACGGGCTTTGCTTAAGTTATCAGTTACATGTGTTTGCCCGAAAAAGCTAAACCTCTCGGTAACGGTTGCTTCATCGCAGGGATACCACTTGTACATCCTCTGTGAATCATATAATAAAAATATAGAAAGTACATCGATATATATCTCAAGTACATAATATGTTTGTCTAATATATAAATTGAATGCGTTTTTCAAACCTTAAAGTAATCAAAAAAATTTATCCTTCACATCGGGTGGAATCTCTCCCCAAGTTGTCCAAGGCTATAAATAGCCTGCATGTAGTAATTTCCTAATATCTCTAGTCGCGTTATATGGATCCCATCTACAAATTATAAAAGAAACTCTTGTGTTATATGGTATGAAACTTAACTTTTACTATATAGATATATTGTTAATGAATAATTCTACTTACCCAGTACCTTTAACTTTAAGATGCTTGCGTGAATTAGTGGCCCATGTTGCAAATTCTTCCATAGATGAGAATCCATATGTTATCTAGTCTGGAATGCCATGGATCAATCTTTTGCAGCTCTCGATGACTCAGCCATCGGGTGACATTGTGTGTCACTATGTACAGGAGTGTCATCCCTCTCAACATGTAGATCATCAAAACCTTGTCACAATCCGGTTGAGGTAGTGGTTTAGGTATCCGTTGCGTGAAGGTGATGTAGAATGTTTGGAGTAGTATGACCAGTTACATGGTCAACGGGAGCTCTAGATGAACGTGAAAGTTCACGAGGCATTACCTGTTGTGGAAGTGAAGTGTCTTCCACCCGCTGCTCCGTACCAATGGAGGCTGAACTAGAGTTATGCACTGATACACCATGTGCACCTATAGAATGAGGAATGCTCGGAGTTTGACCATGTCTTTGTCCGTGACCATATGATGGCTGCCCTGTACCTGTAAACCATACAAACTTGTCAACTATGATACAACACATAGAAATCGGAAGTATTAATTTTAATTGAGTAAAATAGTAATATTGTATACATTACTAACCTGTCGATGTGTTTGTCCCTTGCCCACGTTCTCTGCTCCTTCTTAAGAAATCCGTCAATTTAATTTTTTTGCCCTTGGGGTCATTATTGTTACCACCTTCCATCTGAAATTAAACACCATTTTTTTATAGTTCACTTAATATATTAGTTAAGTTCATATCTTATAAGCAAAATGAATGTCTATTAAAAATCTAATGTCACATCAGTTGCGATAACACAAAATATTATAAGCTCTTCAAACAACTATCTGTCTTTACCAAGGACTAATATTCAGCATCTTCATCACTATTTTTGTCATCATCATCACCATTATCATCATCATCGTCATCTTCAGTAGCATCTTCATATTCATTTTCATCTTCATATTCTTCTTCGTCTTCTTCATGTTCTTCTTCTTCATTTTGTTCAATGATAGGCTGACCATGGATGTCATTAGGATCATCTTCCAATATTTCGTTGTTCTCTCCCGAATCACGACGGATTGTTGGCAAATTACTTTTATTCTGTTCTCCTACGGGCACATTCATCTCATCGGACTGGAAACTTGTTCTTTGTTCCACTACTCTTTCCTTTTTAGACATGGCATAGATATTTCTAGGGCGTACTTTAACTATTGCCTACCAATTTTTACGGTTCCCCTTAACCCCTGGATCTCTACAATAATACACTTGCTGAGCTTGGGCAGCCAACACAAATGGTTCATATTTGGGATACTTTCTCTTCACATTCACTTCAACCAAACCAGACTTGCGATCGTATTTCACACCTCTATTATTCATGGTATCGTACCACTCGCACTTAAAGAGAACTACCCTTGTATGTTGTAAAGTTGGATTATTATATTCAAGTTGAATAATATTGTGCAACACACCATAGTAGCCAATATCCCCCGTCCCGCCATCGCTTATCCCTTTTACGTATACTCCACTATTATTTGTTTTCATCGATGTAGCATATTCGTTTGTTACAAATCTGTATCCATTCACCATGTATCTCGATGAGGTCCTAACCAATCTATAAGGCCATATTGAAAGACATTGTACACGATGATTTACATCATTTATGTGCTTAGCCTACAAATATATATCACTCTTGTTTTAAGGTATGCATACCGTAAGGGATAAAATGAATTTCTGTTATGAGACATGTACATACAAATTCATATAACCATTTTGGGAAAACTTGTCAACATGCAGTTGGAGTTCTCCCGGATTCAATGGGCCATATTGGTTGCGAAGGTAATCCTTGAACATGCTGGCAAATAGTCAAATATTAGTCAATTTAATTTGTATATTTAAAGCCCAACACGTTAACATATTCTTAAATTATCATAGCCTTACCTGACATAAGGTAGTACTTCTGCGCAATTCATTAATACATAGCGGTGTGCCAGATACAAGTCTTCTTCCGCTATTGTCATCTCTTTTTATTTCCTAATTGAGCGGCCTGGATGAGTAAATAGAGCCAAGCATCCATCAGGGTATTCCACATCGTCATATTAGTTATTCCGACCAAGCCTTCTACTCTTAATGGCCACGTGCTTTTCAAAATAATAAGAACAAAAAGTTGACATTTCTAGTATGTGGTAGGCTTCACAAATGGATCCTTCTACATGTGCCTTATTTTTTACTTTCCTCTTTAATCCCTGCAAAAACCTCTCAAAGGGATACATCCACCGATATTGTACAGGGCCACAACAAATCGCTTCGTGGACCAAATGAACAGGCAAGTGCTCCATTGAATCAAAGAATGCAGGCAACTTCTCCACGTTGCAAAGAGTCACGACAATGTCTTCTTGCATCATTTCCAAATCTATACTTTGCAAACTTGTGCAACATATGTTGATAAAGAACAAACTTAGTTGTGCAAAAGCCTCCCAAACTTGTTTAGGCATTAGCTCGCGTAATGCAATCACAAATAATCTCTCCATGAAGACATGACAGTCGTGGCTCTTCATGTATAACATCTTTAATTGTTACATGTCAACACATCTCGCTAAATTTGATGTATAGCCATCGAAAAATTTTAATTCTTCAACCCATTCAAGAAGTAGTTTTCTCTTTGCCACGGGAGAGTATACACATCAATCACATCCGCGTACTCTCCACATAATTCGGGACGGTCACAATACACATCCATGTCTTTTCTCACTCTTACATTGTCTTTTGTCTTTCCTTTGACAGCCATAACAGTGTTAAAAACATTGTCAAAGACATTTTTTCTATGTGCATGACATCCAAATTGTGGCGTACAAGATGTCTCTTCCAATAAGGTAAGTCCCAAAAAATACTTCTCTTTGTCCAGTTGTGCCACTCCCCAAACCTATTCAACTTCAATCTTTTCCTGTCATTCATCATTTCTTGGATCTTTGGAAAATTCATCGCACTTTTCCATATTTGATCACCATCTAATATGGGCGGAGGCCCACAAGTCTCTCTTTTACCTCTTATGAAATTTTTTGTGTCTCGTCGCATAGAACTATTACTCGGTAAGAATTTACGATGACAATCAAAGAATGAATTCTTCCTTCCTTCTTGAAATCGAAAAGCATTAGAGTTATTCATGCAATATGGACACGACAGTCTTCCATATGTGCTCTAGCCAGACAACATACCATAAGCTGGGAAGTCATTTATCGTCCATATCAAGGCTGCCTTCAATTGTAAATTCGTCTCTGCTGAAACATCATAGCACGGTGTACCCTCCAACCATAATTCTAGTAATTCACCAATATGAGGCTTTAAATACACATCTATTTACTTACTGGGATTTTTCAGACCGGGGATGAGCAATGTCAAGAACATGATAGGGTCCTTCATGCACATCCATGGTGGCAGATTGTAAGGTGTTAATATCACTGGCCAGCATGAATAAGGTTTTGCATTGGAACTATAAGGTGTAAACCCATCTGAACACAAACCAAGTCGAACATTTCTAGCCTGATGAGCAAAATCTGAATGTAACCTGTCAAAGTGTTTCCATGCTTCAGCATCCGAAATGTGACCAATATGACCATCCTCTGTTTGGTGTTTCTTGTGCCACTGCATGTGTTTAGTCGTAGCTCTCGACATGTACAATCTGTTTAACCTCGGTGTTAAAGGGAAATATCTTAATTATTGGTAAGGTATAAGCTTACGCCTTCTTTTAACCCCTGTTGTTGTCTTGAAATGTCAGTGGCCATAATGGGGACAAGTTTCAAGTGAACTTCTGTCCTTGTAAAATAAAAGACAACCATTTACATATACATCTATCTTAGGATAACCTAACCCCAATGGCTTCAGCATTTTCTTAAACTTGTATAAGTTCTCAGGTAGGTTATTTTTTAAAGGCATCAACTCCATAAATTCTGAGACCACACGATCAAATAGGTCGTTGCTTATATTATGTTCTGATTTCATATTTAGATAACGAGCCACAACAGACAACTGGGTAAGATTTCTACAACCCGCAAACAATGGTTTTTCAGAGGCATTCAACAAATTAAAAAATTCTTGTGCTTCCATGTTTAGTACTTCTTTACTCACGTTCTGATCCCTTAACATATCTACTTCAGCAGCATCAAAGACCATTGTCCGATAGTTATTCCCATAATCTAAGTCATGTAGCATATTATTACCAACGTGTTGTTCAGTTACCCTTATGTTGTTCGACACATATTCCCCATGTGCAAGCCATACATAGTAATTAGGCATGAAACCCTTACGATAAATATGTTTTTATCACAATGTCAGTGGTAAGATATCGCAAGTTTTCGCATTTGATGCATGGACATCTTATTTTTACACCATCCATGTAATATGGTTGACTACTTGCGAATGTTATAAATTCATGCACACCTTCAAGAAAGCCCTAATTGATGTATCCATCAATCCATCGATTATACATCAATTCACGTGATGATGCCATTATGACTGATATATTGCAGCACAAATAGGAATTTAATATTAGAAACAATATTGTAAGACTAAAATTTTGCCCAACTTAGTTAACTTTACTTACTTCTAAAATACTTAACTTATCCTACTTTCATGTTAATACACAGTCATATTAATTTGCTTCTTAACTTTAGCTTATTAATTTAGTCAAGTTTACGTACTTCTTACTAAACTTTTTGCATGACAAAATTATTAGTTTACTTAATTTACTTTATTAACTTAACTTGCTTCTTGTCAACATGCTAACTTAACTAATCTAATTTTGAAAAAGTTTTCTTACTAACCTTATTCTTCTTAATTCTTAATATTATATAATAATACATCATATATAACTTACTTAATTCTTTGTTTTTTTAATGCATCTACGAAGAGCAACACACCCCTTTCATCCATTTACACAAACATTCATCTTCACAATAACACAACGACTCAATTTACACAATTTTTTAAACATGAATATAACAAAAAAACACCACAATATCATACATTTGATGAAACAAAATTATAAGGCCAAAAAAATATATTGTTTAACATATTACTATATCAATAAAAACACTAACCTGAGCCTATGGATTTTTTAAGCATTGGAAGTTATAATGGATGACCTAAACCTAACAAAGAAAAGAAAACACACCAAATTAACTATTAATTCTTTAAAAAAAAGAATATTAAAATAAAATTATTTAATAACCTAAATATGAAAAACCCAAAATAAATTTTTGAATTTGTAAATATGTTTTTTTTTGAATTCCGAAAATTGACAAGAAATAATTATATATGAATTTTCTTTATAAATTCATCCATTTAAAAATCTGAAAATTAAAAAAAAAAATGGAAAAAAGAACTCAAAGCTAGAACATAAATACAAAAAATAAAACACTACATATTACGAAAAATAAATAAATAAATAAATAAATGCATACACACACACACACACACACACACACACACACACACACATATATATATATATATATATATATATATATATATATATATATATATATATATAAATGCATATATATACATTAAAAATGTATAAAATGTAAAAGTACATAATGTATATACATTAATAGATATATATACATACATATAGATATAGGATATATATAGATATATGTATACATCTTTTTTTTTTTTTTTTTAAAGAATCAAAACAAGAATATTACCACTTAAATCATATGAGTAACTACGCGCTCGCGTGCGCGCCGGGAGGGGGAGGGGATAGAAGGGTTGCTGGGTAGAAGAGGGGGGGAGGAGGGGAGGAAAGGGGGGTGTTGCTGTCGTTGAAATGAGAAAGGGGGGCAGGGGGTTTTTTTTGGATAATTTTGAGATTCAAATCGAGAGCAGCAACTGCTGCCCTTGATTTGATCCTAATTTCGGCGAGGGCCCAGCGACGGTGGGCCCTCGCCGAAATAAGTAATTAATTAATTTTTTTTTATGTTTACTCTGGGCAGCGGGCAAGCATGATACTAGGCCGCCGCCCAGAAACCAATGGGGAGGCCCCAGGGCCTCACCCATTGGATTTAATTTGGGAGACGGGCTAGGAGGTCCATCTCCTTTTTCTTTTCTTTTTTTTATTTTCTTTTTTTTTTAGGCTTATTGTTTGATTTTCTTAATTCATTTGTTTTAAGTTTTTTTCATCATAATTATTGTATTAATTAAAAATAAATTTGTTTCGTTTGTATAATACTTCAATTTTTTGTTTATTATCTTACATTTTATTTGTCTATATTAATTTATTTTTACATTTTTGTAACATAATTTGTATGTTTAACATGCTATTACTTTGTTTTTTTCATTGTATTTATTTGTTTTCAATGCAACTTTTTTAATTCTTTAATTAATGAATATATTAATAAATTCATCACAAATAGAACAATTAATTAGATATTATAACATAAACGCAAAATTAATTAGATATTATTTTTTTTTACCTTTTTTTGTTTATTAGCTCTAAAATTTTTTCTTGTTTAATTATTTTTCATTTTCATATTTTCTTGAAAATAATTATATTAATAACGCAAATAAATAATTTGTTTTTTTAAACTTTTTTTTGGTTGGTATCTTCAAATTTTGAATTCTTTTAATTAATATGGATTTTCATATTTTATTCAAAAAAAATTATATTAATTAGCTATTAGTTTGTTTTTTTCCACTTTTTTCTTTTTTTTTTAATTTGTAATTTTTTTTGCCACTTGTTTTTTTAATTTCATATAATGTATTTTTTTTTAACGAAGATTAACTTCGGTTTCATTTTGGAGACGACCTATTTCGATTGTTGGCAATTTTTTTCTTATCAAATTTTTTGTGTTATAACGCATTGTAATTTTACATATTAAAACAAGAATTTAATAATGTATGATTATTTTGTTTTTTTTGACCTTTTATGAAATTACAAAATATTGAACTACTGGTTACCTTTTTTTATTAAAACTTAAAAGCTTATAAAAAAATATTAATAACACACACATTAATAAATAATTAATTTAGGTTTTAAATTTAAATCTTATATTAATTATATTATTATTATTTCTCAATTTACATAGAATATTAATAAATCAATTTTATTATTGAATTAGTTATCAAGTAGGATGATATATATAATATGAAAGTTATAACAGTTTAAAATATTTTAATAATCCGTATATTTTAAGTAATTAATTATATAAACACATTAGTTTAAATAGATATTAAAATATTAAAAGTATTGAATTAAACAATTATTTTTTAAGTAATGTAGTTGTTACAAAATAGTTTTATCAATCGAGTAAAGATACCATGCATGTCACCAATTATTTGACCAATCCAATAAGAATGGGACGTAGGCACGTGGCCACTAAACACAGGGCAGAATATAATGAAATGCGATGGCCCCGTTTTGGAATAGACATAGCGAAACACCTGTTTTGCATGCTTTGCGTTCGCGTGCACGCCACGTGGCAGAAAATAGGCCTACCATGATAGGGCCCCGGTTTCGAAATGAGATCGATAAATCGACTTTTAAATCTTGAAACTAGTGTGCACGCATGTCCCCAATTATTTCACCCATCGAAGACCAATGGTGGACAGTCACGTGTCTGCGAACCATTAGATGATATCTTGACCCTTGTAAAAAATGAAAAGTTACTTTCATATGCTCATCGTCCTATCAATCTTCGCATTCAATGACTTTCATCCTATAAATAGCACTTGGCAATGCGTTTTCTCATAGCATCTCAAATTTGTAATTGTAGTCTTCATCTAAAAAGTTTGAAGGATGAGTAAGGATCAACAACACCAAAAAGATTATGTTCGAGTGACTATTAAAGAGGAGGTGGATACAATGAAGGAGTATCCAAATAACTCCAAGTTTGTTAAACCCGCCCATGATCTAATTGCTCTGCCAAAATACGACGGAGACATTTCGAATGCCCAAGTACGCCAGCTCGTTTAAGACCAAATGATACGGATCCAGTGCCCAAACTTTTTTCCCTAATATCTCTATCTTTTTATCATCTTGGAAGTATCAGCATTAGTAATCTTTAATTATATTAAGTCGCTGTGTTGCTGTATTAAAAAATGATGCTATGTAATCTTTTATTAATTATCAATGTCAAATTATGTTTATTTTTTTTTTTTATTAACTGTTTTAATAAGTAGCTTTATTTTTATTTCTTTTTTATTTTTTACAAAGAATTAATTGTTTATATTTTGCAGTACGTTAAATATAAATATTGTATATTATTAATTTTTCACCCACAAAACAAGTTGTCCCATAAATTTTTTAAAGAATGTAAACATGTTTTTATTTATAGTAAAAGACATATTTTGTTTTGTAATTTCCAAAAAATAAAGTATTTACAATCAAAGCCGAAATGTGGATGCTTTAGTCGAGTTATGTACACGCCAATCCAGAACATTTTAATAAAGAAAAATATAGTCAATACCTATATATATAATTATTTAAAACAAATAATTCATATTATTTAATATAAATTTAATGCTTTTAAAACACTCATAAATTGTTATATGAAATAATCATAATTGTTAAACACACACTTACAACTAATTAGGCGAGAGAAGGGCATGTCTCTCGCTGAAGTCTTGTTACTTTCTGTTTTGGCGACAAAATATCACCTCTCTCGCCGATTCGGCGAGGGAAAAGACCGACCCTCACCGGATCGGCGAGGGATAGGACCGGCCCTCTCCGATTCGGCGAGGGCAAGAGATAGCCCTCGCCGATTCAGCGAGGGACAGGATCGTTGCCTCCCTCGCTGAGCCCTCGCCGAAAAGCTTATTGGAACCACAATGGTGTTGACCTTGAAATTATTGACCACTTCAACCATAAAATTATTGGTGTCTCTGGTTCGTGAAATGGTCATAATTGAAGTCTTTTTTTTTCCAGAGAATTAATCCCACTTGAAACCTTCATTTTATGACATAATGCTAACATAGACCTAGTCAACTAGTAAATTGGTGCAGTGGTCAAGGCTTCATCTTTGACCAAAAAAAAAGGAAAAAAAAGTCAAGGCTTCGTCTTTAATTCGGAAGTTTGGACACCAAGTGTGCATTTACTCATTATTAGAGGCAGATTTAAGATTTTTGAATGATAGACTATACAAATTTTAAGTGGCTTTGAAAATAAAAATTAGTAGACTAGTGAAAATTAGTTAATTTTTTTAAATGAAAATACATATAAATTTAAGGTGAATTTAAGGTATTCTTAGAAGTCAGTAGATGTAGATTGCATTATATACAAGATCTGACATTGCTTGTCATTAGCCTTGATACTTGCACAAGCAAGCTCAGAACTGATTGACTTTTGTAAAAGATTAAAGATTTTGAGTTTGAACTATAGTTTTAATATTTATCGTAAACAAAAAAAATTCACCTCCAATATCGACTTCTATTATAAGACATGTGCGCAAGAAAAGTTAAAAATTCGATTATGAAAACTTGTTCAGAAGTTTGACTATCCAATCAAAAACTTGTCAGTTATCAATTTACCTTTTTGACAAAGTAATCTATAGCATTTTATTTTATTTTTGCTGATTTAGCAACAAATATATATATATATATGGGCTCTTATTTTGCAGATTTATTTTGAAAAAGGTTCCAATGGAAAATTTTCAGTTATATGATGTGACACTCATGGTGGGTGACGTCTATCTCCATTGAATGTAGGTATTGGATTAACTATCGTGTGCCAACTATTTTGCTTTCATTTTCTTACTTTTTCACTTTTCCTTGTTGGTATACTCTTTCTCCCAATTCCACTTATAGAGAAGAAAGAGATAAACAATAACGACCTTTCTAGACTAATAAAAATGAACAAAAGTTTTTATTCGTTAACCAAACACACCTATTAAAAAAGTGAAAGGCGCTGCCTGTCACTTAATATAAAAAAAGGGCCTCGATGTGGGAGGAGAGTCCTAGTATACCACGTCTGGGGCCTGCTTCATGACTTGATTATAACAGCTTGGACCACGATGGCCTGAGTGGCGCACCCAATGAGTCTTTAAAATTACTCTTATTGTTTTTTTTTTTGGTTGGAAAATTACTCTTATTGTTATTTACCATTACTCTTTTTTGTTTTTTTAAAGTAAAATAAGGATTTCATTAGAATGAAATATGAAACTACAATGGTTCAACCACTACAAGAAAAATAGCTTTCGGTGAGGGACAATTCCCTTTGCCGAGCCCTCACCAAAAGGGTCTAGCGAGGGCCTGGCAAGAGGAATCGTCCCTCGCTGAAGGCTTCGTCGCTGAATTGGGGTCCCTCATTGACCCCACGCCGTCCTTTGCTGAAGGCTTTGTCGCTGAAATAGGGTCCTTCGCCGACCCTACACCAACCATTTTGGCGATGCCTATGCGAGGGCAACAAGCCTACGCTGAATGCGTCCCTTACCGAGCCTTTGCCGAATGCGACCCTCGTCGAGCCCTTGCCGAATGCGTCCCTCGCCGAGCCCTCGCTGAATTTGTCCATCGCCGAATGCGTCCCTTGTCGTGCCTTCACCGAATACGTCCCTCGCCATGCCCTTGCAAAATCCTCCCTCGCCGAGCTCTCGCCAAGTCATTATAAAATTTAAATAATTATTTTTACAAACTTTTTATAATCATAGTACAAAATTTAAATGGAAAAATATATAAATATGAATTTTATATAAAAATTAAATTAATTAAAATTTGACAATCAAAATTCAATTTAAAATAAATATTACAAAATATTTTAATAACATATATGATTACAAAATGTTTTAATTACATATAAATTACAAAATAGTTATCTCCCAAATCTAACTTAACCCTATGCATTTGAATCTTCTTTGAAACTATTCACGAACTTTAAATCTCCAGAAACTCTTGTCATTGATGAATCTTCTCCGAAATGGAACAACCTATATAAAACAATAATTTTATGAATGAAGATCAAATAAAATAAGATTATACACCAATACATAAATAATACAACAATACATAAATTGAAAAACAGTTCGAAATATGTGAAATTCTTTCTTTCCTTATCAAGTTTCTGCCGTTTTATTACTTGAGGGAAGTCAACTTTATGCAACTCATGGTCAATAATTAGGTGTAATACAATGTGATGTAGTACCAGTGGAGAGAAAGCATAGAAAATAAAAGAAGAAATGAAGAGAAAAACGTTTCAAAGAGAAACTAAGAAAGAGTAGAGAATGTGAATAGATCAATCTGAACATCCAGTCTGTTGGACATCTACAAATCCGATACGACATAGTGACTTTAGGTTGGCCAAACAAACAAACAAACAAACAAATTGAAGAAATCATATTACCTTATCTAGTTCTTTTATAGCTAAATGAAGTAAACTTAAGAGCTAATGACTGCTAATGTTAGGAAATATGTCTAATATCTTCCCTTCACCATCGCAACCTCTCTTCCATTATCACTCTTTATTACCTTATTGAACAAATGATTACCATGAGCTTCGACCATGCTATTACCCTTATTCTCCATATGCAAAGAGATTTCCACAAAGTTCAAATATAAATTTGAGCAGGTTATGTCAATGTAAAATATGGTCATATGAACCTGTACCCATACTTGATTAGCGACTATGGAAACCACACTTTTTAACATGTGGTTAATGAGAATATATGATTTTTAATACAACTTAACAAAAATATTATTGATATACAGTTCTAAATATTAAAAACAAATTTAAGATATTGATTATTACTGCAAAGTGCAAAGTGGATTTCTTATAATCTTTTAGGGTAAATATCATGTCGCCCCCCTGTGTTATTCATATATATCACGCTACCCCACTATGTTCCTAAAACTATCACAAAACCCCTTGTGTTATTTAAAACTAATCACACCGCCTCCTTCCTTTCATTTTTCACTAACACTGTTAAAATATTAAGTGAACTGACAGATTTACCCCTTATATTAAAGATACTTTGTAAGAGAGAGAGAGTAGAGGCAATCTTCAGCCTATTATACACGATTCGAAGAGAGAGAAAATTTCCTAAACCTATCTATACCCAATCGAAGAGAGATAAAAGCCCTAATTCCTAATCTCAACTCTAAATCACACGACTGAGAGTAAATCCGTAATAGTTTAGTCGAAGACTACAATATTAAGGTAGAATAAGTTATGTACACACTTTCTTATTATTTTTTTTTTTTTGTGTCGAAGAGTGTGAATGTGTGTATTGTCGATCTGTTTACTTTTGTTTTGCATTTTTTTGTTGTTTAATCAGTAGTGGTCCACCATTATTGCATTTTTTATAGACAACAAATGTCACGCCCCAACTCGATCCCACCTACGATCAGTCAGGACGCAACGGAATTTTGGTAGTATAACGATAGTAATTAGGATACCGAGGCTCTAAACCAACCTCTCAGAACATCATACAATCAAACTCCTCAACCACATGACAATCAATTCCTCAATACCATTAACAACATACAACATAACCATATTATACAATAATCATTCTTAGTTATATGCCTTCGTTCCAACATAACCTTAACTTTAACATACATGTCAAAATAGATTATAAACCAACTTAGTAATCTAAACATGATCAAAAGAAGACTACTAAACCATTATACATAAGTATTTATACTAAGATAGGTTTTACAATACATCATATTACAACAACTATAAACATTCTCATGGCAAAGACTCCTGCACATAAGACTCATCCACGTAAGGCACATTTTCCCCTTCTGGAGGCATATACCTGTAATCATGCTCAAGGACACCTGTATGCATGCAATAATAGAGAGTGAGATTATATAAACAAGCTCAGTGAGGATCCGATAGATCTCTAACAGTATTTACTATACTCCTTGGAAATGATCCTTTGAGCAGTAAACACGCAATAAAACATCAATAACAATGTAAACACATAACTATAATGACCAATCAATAAAGGATACTCTAGTTGGTGTAGCTCCAAACGCCATCACGATCTCAACCATTCTTCTTGTAATTCCCCATTACTCATGCACCTGAGATACCTCACTAGCCCCTCCCTCTATGACACCTCCGTCATGCGAGCTGGGGGTAGTCATGCCGTTATCAACCCGACAGCCCGATGCTGCCCTAGATGTGGCACACACATACCGAGACTTAGCGATAATAATAAACATGATTCACAGGAGGACAATCTAGCATAATTGCCTATCTCCCAGTTCATCAATCATCAATCAATAATCATCAATTATCATCAATATAACATCAAGTAATCAATTAAACAACAAACAACTAAGTTAGATGATAAAGTAGGCCATTCAATTTAACATGCATTAAACACATAATTAACCCTAGTCTAACCATCAACAACTCACAATTCAATCACTCAAACACTACCCGATCATCTAAAGGCTCAATTCAACAATTTAAAGAAAGACAACCTAAACTTCAAATAATCATATCTTACATTCTACTAATCCAAACAACTCCAAATCAGTTTCTAACACTCACCCATTCAATCAACTACATTAGCCCTCTCGGAAACCAACCAAGACACATCAAAATCAAGCCCAACAACCCTAAAACCTCAATGCACCTAGGCTGAAATTTTTGGATTTTCACCCAAACATCGCAATCAAAAATTCGGCATTATAACGGCGTTACCACGTAATTAACAAACTTTTAGAAATTGACGGCAATCGATTCCAACCACAACAACTCAAGATATTCATCAAATAGCTAGTTAATCAACTTTTAATACCCGAAAATAAATAATTTTGCTACAATGGTTCAAATCTCGTAGTAATACACCCAAATGATCCTTAACATGCACTGAGCAATAATATAACTTCAAATTAACATTCTAACGGTTCAATAATCAATTATATGCAAAAACATAAAAAATGACTTTTGAGATCTAGAATTTTTCTCTCACCTTTGATACGATATAAGCCTAGATATGCGTGCAATGCGTGCCCAACAGGCAGAATCCAACTTGGCACGAAAATCTACGGACAAAAACTAGGTTTTTCTATGAAAAATTGCTTTGAAAACTTGAAGAAAAAGCTTAGTTTTTCTCTCTATGGATCTCGGCCATGTAGGTGAAATTTGAGTGTGTTTTGTGTGTGTTGATGCATATAAGCTAAGGTCAACATATTAAAAATAGTAAAAGTTGATTTTATTAGTCTTTTAATTCTATTTTCTAGTCTTTTAATTCATTTAATGACTATTTCTTGCTCAACTATTAATTTAACACTTAAACTAATTCTAGACAATATATTTTAGGTGACAAAAAGTGTTACATTAAAACAGTTTCACCCGAGTCGGCTTAAAACTCGTTTTCTTACAAAAGAAAGTGTAAAAATTTTTAAAATTTCAAAACCAATTCCAAATCCGTTTTAATCAAACACGGGTCTTTTAATACCTGAGGACTAGGTTTTCAAATGTTTAAAACACCCCTGTAAAAATTTTAGCGGACAGGTATTTAAAAACACTATTTACCAAAACCGACGATAAAATTTATGATTCCGTTTTTTATAAAAATTTCATAAATGCACACTTAGCATGTATTAGGAGTATTAATCATAGAATTATCACATTCTAAGTCATATAACATATAAACAGGTTAAATCACGCAAAACGAGATAAAACACGCAAATTGATATAATGTCAAAATATGGGATTTCATATTCTCCCCCCTTAAAGAAATTTCATCCTCGAAATTCTTACTTGATGTACGGAACATATCTGGATACTGCTACTGCATCTGATCTCGCCTCTCCTAAGTAGCTTCCTCGATACTGTGATACTTCCACAACACCTTGACTATCGGAATCTTTTTCGACCTCAACTCTCATTCCATCTGATCAAGAATACGAATCAGCAGCTTGTCATAAGTCAAATTCTCACGAAGCTGTAACAGCTCTGGCTCAAGAATATGAGAAGGATCCGGATTATATTTCCGCAAATTAGACACGTGAAATACATCGTGGACATTAGAGAAATTCTCCGGTAAAGCCAACCGATACGCCAACTTGCCCACGCTGCCAGTAATCTCAAACGGCCCTACAAACCTTGGACTCAGCTTACCACCTTTACCATAACGAGCAAATCCCTTACGAGGAGACAATCTCAAGAAAACGCGATCTCCGACTGCAAACTCCAAGTCCCGATGACGCTTATCAACATAACTCTTGAATCTATTATGCACTGTAAGCATTCTCTGCCTGATCAACTGAACATTCTCAATCTTCTCTAGAAGCTCTGGCATAATAGTCGGATCAGTAGTCTTCATCTCCCCTACTTTATCCCAATACAAAGGTAAACAGCATTTACGACCGTAAAAAGCTGCAAAAGGTGCCATCCCAATAGTAGCTTGATAACTATTGTTATAGGCAAACTCGGTAAGTGGTAGATGTTTCTCCCAGTTCTTCCCAAAGTCTAGAACACAAGCCCTGAGCATATCCTCCAGAATCTAAATAGTCCTCTCAGACTGACCGTCGGTCTATGGATGATACGTTGTACTAAAATTCAGCTGAGTACCCAAAGTCTCCTAAAGTTTTTCCCACAAGCGAGAAGTAAATCGAGGATCTCGATCTGATATAATACTAGATGGAATCCCGTGAAGTCTAACAATCTGATCCAAATAAAGACCCGTCAACTTTATAACTTCATCTCCCATCTGTATCGAAATAAAGTGAGCTGTCTTCGTCAAACGATCCACGACAACCCAAACTGCATCGTTACCTCTCGGTGTTCTCGGCAGACCAGTGATGAAGTCCATCATAATATGCTCCCATTTCCACTGTGTTATAGCCAACGGCTGAAGTAAACCTGTAGGTCGTTGATGCTCGGCTTTCACTTGCTGACAAGTCAAACATCTGACACGAACTGAACAACTTCCTTCTTCATATTATTCCACTAGTAATGTTGCTTCAAGTCCCGATACATCTTGTTCCCACCAGGATGAATGGTGTACTTAGAATTATGAGCCTCCTCCAAAATACCTCTCCTCAAACCCAGTTCATCAGGAACACAAACCCTATTCCGAAACTGAAGAATACCATCCTCGTGTAATTTGAAGTCAGACTGATCATTCGTGATCTGATCCTTGATCTTCTAAAGTTTAACATCAAGTTGCTGAGCTTCTCTGATCTAAGACAACAATAAAGGCTGAATACGGAGATGTGAACATATCACCCCAACCTGAGTCAACTCCGGTCTCCAATAAGTGAATTCCTCAAGAGCCTCCCACTTCTTGACTGCCAAACAAGAAACACTCGCCTTATGGCTAAGAGCGTCTGCCACTACATTTGTCTTCCCAGGCAGATAACTGATAGAACAATTATAATCCCAAGAAATTCCATCAACCTCCGCTGACGCATATTCAACTCCTTCTGTGAGAATAAATACTTAAGACTCTTATGATTAATGAAAATCTCAAACTTACTGCCCCACAGATAATGACGCCACTTTTTCAGTAAGAAAACAACAGCTGCCAACTCAAGATCATGAGTCGGATAATTCACCTCATACGGTTTCAACTTTCTAGAAGCATAGGCGATAACTCGACCATTCTGCATAAGAACACATCCCAAGCCCTCCTTGGATGCATCACTGTAAATAACCATATTATCGGTCCCCTCTGGTAGAGCAAGTACTGGAGCAGTAGTCAATCTCTTTTTCAACTCCTGAAACCCACTCTCATATTTCTCATCCCAAACAAAACTAGTATGTTTCTGAGTTAACTTAGAAAGTGGCCCGGCAATCTTAGAAAAGTCCTTGACAAACCTACGGTAATAACCCGCCAAGCCAAGAAAGCTACGAACCTCAGAAATATTCTCCGGATGTTTCCAAGACATCACCAATTCAATCTTAGTGGGATCTACAGAAATACCGCTCTGTGTGATAACATGACCAAGAAAAGATATGCGTTGCAGCCAAAATTCACATTTGCTGAATTTCGCAAACAACTGATGCTCCTACAACTTTTGTAAGACAAGTCGTAGATGTTGCTCGTGCTCCAATTCAGACTTAGAATAAACCAAGATATCATCAATAAAGATCACCACGAACTGGTCCAAGTACGGCTAAAAAACCCGATGCATAAGGTCCATAAATGCTGCCAGTGCATTAGTTAATCCAAAGGGCATAACTACAAACTCATAATGCCCGTACCGAGTCCTGAAGGCAAACTTCGGAACATCCTCCGTGCGAATCCAAAGCTGATAATACCCCTGAAGTTGATCAAACAACTCGTCAATCAGTGGCAAAGGATACTTGTTCTTGATAGTCAGCTGATTCAAACCACGATAGTCAATGCATAACCTCAAGGTACCATCCTTCTTCTTCACAAATAAAACAGGAGCTCTCCAAGGTGAAGAACTCTGCTGAATGAAACCTTTCTCTATTAACTCTTGCAACTGGGTTTTCAGCTCCTTCAACTCAGCTGGTGCCATCCGGTACGCTGATTTAGAAATAGGTTGAGTACCGGGAATAAGATTGATCACAAACTCTATATCTCTCTCTGGCGGTAATCCTGGCAACTCCTCGCGAAATACATTAGGATATTCCCAAATAATAGGAACTTCCTCCAACTGTAGCTTATCAGATGGCTTGTTGATCAAATAAGCTAGATAACCCGAACACCCCTTACTCACCAACTAAACGGCTTTAGTTGCTGAGATAACAAAACTCGTCTTAGCACCCCGGTTCCCTACTACCTCAACTATTAGATGATCTGGCAAATGAATCTGTTCTATCTTTGTTCTATAGTTCAACTGGGCATCATACTTAGATAGCCAATCCCTACCCAAGATAATATCGTACCCCCGGATAGGAAATTAGATAAGGCCTGAAGGAAAATTATACCCTTTAACATGAATTATACAATCCTTACATACTAAGCCAGTAATATACTTATAAGTCAAAGAGGTACTAATCTCAACCACATAAAACAGTCTTTCAGGTTGCACTTTAACACGTTGCACACAAGCAGGAGTAATGAAAGAATGCGTAGCACTAGAATCAGTCAGCACTTTAACAAGTTGATCAAGTATAAGAAAGTTACCTTCCATAACTGCAGTCTCCTTAGGCATCTCCTCCAAGTCAACTGCGTAGGCCCGAGCCTGAACTCGCTACTGCTGAAGTGCACCACTCGCAGGTCGACCCTGATAACCTTGAGTCGCTGCCCGACCCTCAGTCCTCTGATATCTAGGGCAATCCCTTGCCCTATGCTGATTGTTGTCGCAACCCAAACAAGCCCCTGACTTCACCCTGCAGTCGGCCTCTACATGGCCCTAGCGCTTGCAGTAAGTACACTATTGTGATGATGCACTGACACTGCCCCTGGAAGAACCAGAAGCTGAAGAAGCAGTTGTACCAGCCTACTGCTGAGGTCTAACAAAACTAGGCCTGTATTGACCCTGAGACTGGGCTGGCCTATACTGGGATTGAACCTGATAGGACCTCTGATGAAATTGAGGTTGATAATAACTCTGCTGACCCTGCGATCTATAAGAGCTCTGCTGTGCTGGCGGCCTGTACACAACCTGCTGTACTGAAGTCCTATATGCCCCCTACTGACCCTGCGACTGAAATGGCCTCTTGCTAGGCTGGCTAGATACAATCTGTTCCCCCTTTCTCTTCTCCAGTCTAGAAACTGCATCAAAGGCCTCCGTAAGTATATCATACCTATTCAGGGCCATCGCATCCTGTATCTCGGGCCTCAACCCTAATATGAACCTACGAGTCTTACGTTCCTCGTCAGCCACATACTCTGGTGCATACCGGGCCAACCTGCACTAAGGCTAGAAACTCTGCCTCTCTCCGCTCCCTCGCGATCCTCGGGACATACTTCACCCGGAAAGCTAACAGAAATGTATCCCAAACATATGGAATACCCTAAGTCTCCTAGCTAGTTTTCACCGTGCGCCACCATTCTTCTGCCTCATCATCCAGCAAGTACACGGCAAAAGTGACCTTCCGCTCATCGGTATAATCAAGAGGGTCAAAAATCTTCTCCACCTTACTAATCCACACCTCAACCTTCTGATCGTCCGGCTCCCCTTGAAACCGCGGTGGATAATACCCTAAAAACTCTTTTAGTGTACCACGACCGTGGTACCCACCCTGTGCGTTCAATAACTGATTCTGCAATGCCTGATTTTGGGCAGCCTGCCCTGCCAGTAACTGTGCCTGACTGGCCATGATCTCGTTCATCCTATCAAAAGCTGCACCTATACGATCATCATCCCTAACTTGGCCTGGTGCCACATTTCTCGGAACCTCATCAGTCATCTCAGGCCTACCTCTGGTCCTCGGTCTACCCGTCATTCTACTAATCAAAGAGTTAGCACAGGTTATAGCACATAAGCAAACTATGAACAACTATTAACACATAAGCAACAAACTCATATAAAGCACATAAATCACTTAAGTATCAATCACATAAACAAATTGATCACATAATCACATAAGCACTAAATCACATAATCACTTAATCACTTAACCATATTAACACATAGTTCACTTTTCTTTCACTTCATACATACTTTCATGCTAAGACCATTACCCACATTCCGAGAATACCCCGGCTGACAGCTAACATGCGCTCTGATACCACTTAAATGTCACGCCCCAACTCGACCCCACCTACGATCAGTCAGGATGCAACAGAATTTTGGCAGTATAACGACAGTAATTAGGACACCGAGGCTCTAAACCAACATCTCAGAACATCATACAATAAAACTCCTCAACCACATGACAATCAATTCCTCAATACCATTAACAACATACAACATAACCATATTATACAATAATCATTCTTAGTTATACGTCTCCGTTCCAACATAACCTTAACTTTAACATACATGTCAAAATAGATTATAAACCAACTTAGTAATCTAAACATGATCAAAAGAATACTACTAAACCATTATACATAAGTATTTATACTAAGGTAGGTTTTACAATACATCATATTACAACAACTATAAACAATCTCATGGCAAAGACTCCTGCACATAAGACTCATCCACATCAAGCACATTTTCCCCTTTTGGAGGTACATACCCGTAATCTTGTTCAAGGACACTTGTATGCATGCAATAATAGAGAGTGAGCTTATATAAACAAGTTCAGTGAGGATCCGATAGATCTCTAACAGTGTTTACTATACTCCTTGGAATTGATCCTTTGAGCAGTAAACACGCAATAAAACACCAATAACAATATAAACACATAACTATAATGACCAATCAATAAATGATACTCTAGTTGGTGTAGCTCCAAACGCCATCACGATCTCAACCATTCTTCTTGTAACTCCCCATTACTCATGCACCCGAGGTACCTCACTAGCCCCTCCCTCTATGACACCTCCGTCATGCGAGCTGGAGGTAGTCTCTTGTAGTCATGCCGTTATCAACCCGACAGCCCGATGCTGCCCGAGAGGTGGTACACACATACCAAGACTCAGCAATAATAATAAACATCATTTACAGGAGGACAATCTAGCATAATTGCCTATCTCCCGGTTCATCAATCATCAATCAATAATCATAAAAAATCATCAATTATCATCAATACAACATCAAGTAATCAATTAAACAATAAAAAATTAAGTTAGATGACAAAGTAGGCCATCCAACTTAACATGCATTAAACACGTAATCTAACCCTAGTCAACCATCAACAACTCACAATTCAATCACTCACACACCACCCAATCATCTAAAGGCTCAATTCAACAATTTAAAGAAAGACAACCTAAACTTCAAATAATCATATCTTACATTCTACTAATCCAAACAACTCCAAATCAGTTTCTAACACTCACCCAGTCAATCAACTACATTAGCCCTCTCGGAAACCAACCAAGACACATCAAAATCAAGCCCAACAACCCTAAAACCTCATGCACCTAGGCTGAAATTTTTGGATTTTCACCCAAACATCGCAATCAAAAATTTGGCATTATGACGGCGTTACCACGTAATTAAAAAATATTTAGAAATTGATGACAATCGATTCCAACCACAACAACTCAAGATATTCATCAAATAGCTAATTAATCAACTTTTAATACTCGAAAATAAATAATTTTGCTACAATGGTTCAAATCTCGTAGTAATACACCTAAATGATCCTTAGCATGCACTGAGTAATAATATAACTTCAAATTAACATTATAATGGTTCAATAATCAATTATATGCAAAAATATAAAAAATGACTTTTGAGATCTAGAATTTTTCTCTCACCTTTGATGCGATATAAGCCTAGATATACGTGTAATGCGTGCCCAAAAAACGAAATCCAACTCGGCACGAAAATCTACAGACAAAAACTAGGTTTTTCTATGAAAAATTGCTTTGAAAACTTGAAGAAAAAGCTTGGTTTTTCTCTATGGCTCTCGGCCATGTAGGTGAAATTTAAGTGTGTTTTGTGTTGTGTTTTGTGTGTGTTGATGCATATAAGCTAAGGTCAACATATTAAAAATAGTCAAAGTCGATTTTATTAGTCTTTTAATTCTATTTTCTAGTCTTTTAATTCATTTAATCACTATTTTTTACTCAGCTATTAATTTAACACTTAAACTAATTCTAGACAATATATTTTAGGTGACAAAAAGTGTTACATTAAAACAGTTTCACCCAAATCGGCTTAAAACTCATTTTCTTGCAAATGAAAGTGTAAAAATTTTTAAAATTCTAAAACCGATTCCAAATCTGTTTTAATCAAACACGGGTCTATTAATACCCGAGGACTAGGTTTTCAAACGTTTAAAACACCCCTGTAAAAATTTTAGCGGACAGGTGTTCAAAAATACTATTCACCAATACTGACGATAAAATTTCTGATTCTGTTTTTGATAAAAGTTTCATGAATGCACACTTAGCATGTATTAGGAGTATTAATTATAGAATTATCACATTTTAAGTCATATAGCACATAAACAGGTCAATTCATGCAAAACGAGATAAAACATGCAAAACGAGATAAAGCAAAATATGGGGTCTCACAACAAAGGTATGTATTGTCGGCAAACTGAATACACATCATGTGGTCCCCTAATGTCGGATTTGAAAAGAATAGTTAACCCATGGAAATAGGGTATAAAATGTCAGATACATATTTGGGTATTTGTCAAAACTTAGGGTTTAAAAAAATTATGGCACATTTTAAATGAAAAAGGTTTGATCTGGTTTGTGTTATAGAAATTGGGATCTGTTATTTTTTTTTATTTATAAATTTTTTGGTTTATTATCACACTAATAATTGAAGAAACTATTATCTTGGATTGTTAATGAGCACGTGTTGAATTGAGTTATTGTACTGGCTTTGTTTGAAAGAATCATGATGTAGATGTTGTAGTAAAGCTTAACGAGTTATTATTTTTGTTAATGTTTAGGTTTTTAGTTGCTAAAAAAGTAAATTAAAGCTTCGATTAAGTTAATGTGCGAATATTGGGTTTATTTGTTTAGTTGTATTGCTTGTCTGGCTTTTCAATGTTACTTTTGACCAGGTGATTTGATATATGAACATAGGATGTAGTTTTCTTAATTGTTTCATAAAAGGTTTAAATTTTTTTGAAACTGGGTTGTAAGCTGTGGTTTTATCTCTTTGGCTTATATATATATTCCAACCAAGGGAGATGAGTTTAGATTTTTGAATAGGAAAAAGAAAGAAAATTAGATTTTTATTTGTTGCTTTTGGTGCTTTTTGATTTGAAAGAATTAATTTATAGAAGCAGTACATTTCGATTGAAGAAGATCTGTATTAGAAATGTATTACTATAATTTAGACTTCACGTTTCGATTGCATGATCTGTTTGTTGACTTATCATATGATTCCCAAAGTTACTTACATGTGGAGTTGAGGGTAAAGCTTTTTTTATGTTTGGAAAATAGACTAAAACATTTTTTATGTTTGGTATTTAAATGCAGAATGGATGATGATGATGGTTTTGGTATAGTTGAGGGTTGTGTTGACCTTTTTGTATGGGTGGGGGGTAGATTTGTGAACAATCCTACCCTAAAATATGTAGGGGGTAGAATGGAGATCATTTCCACTGTGGAATTAAATAGACTAAATCTGTTTAAGTTTTATAATATATATGAGGACATAGGTGGTAGCAAAGAGAGAAGTATTTAGGTATTCTATTTAAGGCCAGGTCATTCGTTAGAGAATGGGTTGCGACATTGACCCTGATGCTATGATAATTAAACTATCTAGTCTAAAAATTTAAGCTAATAGAGAGACATTATATTATTGGTTTATTATGTCCGTTAATGTGTATGACTCGAAATCCAAAAAGATTCAATTTTTACTATTTTCTTTCACGAATATATGTGGATAATGTAAGTTTACTCGAATTAGTATGCTTCCAGCTTCAATGACATGTTTTAGTTCATTTGTTGTTCTATTATGTAAAAGTTTGCATTTTTAACTGTAGCTTTTGCATAAATATATAGTTGTTGCTCTAATCCTGTTAGTGCAATTTTTACTATGTATGACTTAAATATAGTTCAATTTTCTTGGAATTTTGAGAGTCTCCTTGTTTTTTCCTTTGTGAGGTTTTTGAAGTATTGAATTTGTAACATAGGTTTGGTTTTAACAGTGAGAAAGATGCTCAAATGTGTATGTATGATGCCTCATGCAATACCAATTTTGGGTTTTGCTATGACATTGATGAAATGATAGCTCATGCATTAGCCGGTAAGTTTTCATTGTTGTGTGTTATGGCTGATTCATATAAAATGCATCATAGTGATTTCGGATTTTCATTTCAAAGTTGTTAAGAGTGTGGATTTGATTTTGAGTGAGTAATGCTCCTAGACTTATATTGCATATGTAAATCATAGGTTTACTTGGCGTACGATTAGTTAGGCCAGACCCTGATTATAATTCCACATAAATAGATTATTGCTATTCCAAGATTGATTACAATGATTCATCAAAGCTAACTATGGGAAGCTCTTTGTTATTCCCTGCTGAAACGACAAAACACTGGCTTGTTCGTACAGACAAACCAGTGGCTGGAGTGGTCACAAAAGCACAAGCAGTTGATTACTTTGCTCAAATTCTTACCAGGGTTCTAGGCAAGTAAGTATGAATCCAGAGCATTTGTTTTTTTAGTAGTTTTTCAATAATAGCATCTGTTTGAATATTGACATTCTTCGCAGTGAGAAGGATGCTCAAATGTGTATATATCATGTATCATGGCAATCCAATTATGGATTCTGTTGTGAATTAGATGAGGAATGTACAAAAGAGTTAGCCGGTAAACATCTAGTTCTGCAGCTCTTTATCTGATAAATGCTAATGCAATACTAGTACTACAATGAAGGACTTGATCTGTTGCAGGCGTACCTGGTGTGCTATCTATTAGTTGGGATGAAAAGGTTGGGTCTGATGATAAAGATTATCAAGGTTTGTGATTGTACCTGGCTTTCTTGTATATGAATTATCAAGTTCTCTGCAGTTGGTTGGTGTAATATGTGGTTAGGAATTTCTCAGGGTATTTATTGTTATATTTTGAAATAGCATAAAATGTCAGAGTACTGACTTGGTTCTATAGCTAAATCTTTATGCTCATATGAGGCAATTAATTAGGTAAAATTTAAACTTATGCTTCTTTTTTCCCTCTAAGGTAGCTCGATTCCTAGCTTTTGAGACAACTTATGCTATGGGGTGAACATTCAACAGGGTGTACTAATTGGGATAGATAAACTATTCATATGATCATTACTATTATTTCAACTAATCCAACTTATGTTGTTGATCTGACGGGGATAGTGGTTCTGTTTTCCCTCGGCTGATAATTTGTCAGTAGATTCCTAGGGAATATGTTTTAATGTAGCGTTATCTTTTGTGAAAGTCTTCTGGACTCAATTAAGAGTATTCAATTTCTCATGTCAAACAATCAACACAAGGACAAAAAAGCTTTTCGTAATAGGTCAGTTGCAATATCTGAATCAAATTACACGTTGGTGTTTGTTTTTCACTTAGTACACTCCTCCTACTAAATGTACTAGCAATACGTGATCCGAGTAAATTATTCATTAGTAAGTCTTGAGTGTGTGTGTGAGACCCCGTACCAAGCTAGTATAGAGCCTATGTACATTTTATAACATTTCATATAATTTAGCATCATTTAATATGCATTTATATCAATTAATGTATATTTATATCATTTAACGTGCATTTGTCTCGATTTACGTGCATTGCATTGGTTAACGTGCATTTGGGTAATTAATTTAGTGTAGCTAGTAATTATAACCTATCTAGTTCAATAGCTAGTTAGAGTAACTAAACTAGAATTAAAACAATTAGAATTAATACTAGGATGGCAAACTAGTAAAACACAATCTAGTTGGAAGGCACTCTCGTCATTAGGCAATTTAGATATTATAACTCAACACACACTACACCATATACACACACAAACACACTTCAATACACACTGATCTACAAAACTCAACACACTCACACACATCAGACACACACACACCCACACGACACACACACAACACACACTCAGATTTTCAACCATAGAAAGCAGAGAAAGAAGAAGAAAGGGGAAGGAGAAGGAAGAGGGAAGGCATTTCAAGTCATCTTCAAGCTTTCTAGCACCATTTATTGCAATCAATCACAAAGCTAAGGTGAGGGTTTAAACTGTTTTCTAAACGTTTTTAAGCTTATGAGTATGTGTGAATATGTGTATGCTTAGTCTTGCATGCTTAGAAGCCAAAAACACATGTTTGAACATTTCTGGAAAATCTTGGGTAGCTACTGACCTTTCTGTCTTGAGCACTTTTAAGGTAGTAAATGATCTCGAAAAAAGTTGAAATTTGGCGGATCACTAGAATTTTCAGTTTGGAACAAATATTGCAGAAATGTGCTAAGGCTAATTTTGACTTTAAGACCTCCGAAAATGGAAAAAATCGTAGGTTGTTTTGGATAGGTACTAGTGCTGGACAGTTTTTGTGCAATCTTACGGAAATAGTCATAACTTTTAGATCTTAAGGCGAAATTGAGTGAAATTTGAGGCCAGAGTTAAAGAATTCATAGATATTCGATTCGATATATGATTCACTAACTTCCAAGATCATTTGCTAGGGTAACTGAATAAATAAATTCAGGTTATTTTATGAAGAACTATGTTGGTGATTATTAGTAACTTTGTTTTGAAGCATATTATGTGTTTATATTATGTAGATCAGGACTAAATGATTGAAATAAGAATTGGACAGAGATTTAAGTGGTTGATTTTGTATGTTTTAAGTAAATTTTATGAATAAATGTTAATAGATCTTGCATAGGAACTTGATTATGAAGCCCTATACAACTTGTATACCTTGTAGTTGCCTATTTCATGTTTTAGATTGGTTTGTTTGATGATTTCTAAGGATATAGCAGGCTGTCCAGATTTGTTATGATATAGATATGTATGATTTGAGATGATAATGAGGTTACATGTTGATTAATCTTGTAGTTAGAGAAGTATATAAAGCCCTTGTTGATTATTCACTTAAGTGGTGTTGATTGATGAATTTACATGGCTTGATTGGTAGATTTACTCGACCGGATTTTTGACAGATTTGCGCAATATTGTTCCAAAGGTCATATTTCACTCAATTCAACTCCGAATTGAGTTCTGTTTGATTCTAGAGTTATCTACATTCGAAAAGCTTCAATTCTATACCAAAATAAAATTAATTGGAGTTTGGGAACATATGAAAATTTACCTCCTAAGTTAGGCTAATGTAGGAGTATTGGATTTGTTGTTGTGTTTAATGTGTGATATTGGTAGATGATATTGTTTGAGTGGTTAACTTGCAAATTCTTGTTATTATGTGCTAATATTGAAGGAGCTTACAAGCTAGATATTGTGTGTGTTATATGTCCATACGAGTGTATGATAAATGCTTGACACGTTACATGATGCGAAATATAGAATGTACTCGAACATGCTATATGAATGACTAAACTTTCTAGCTTATGTTGATGTATATGAATTGTAAATGCGCAGTCAGTTGCAACCATTAATGAATGTGGTAGCAATGAGACCTTCAGGAGGCGACAGGCTCGCCAGTATATCTCGCCTACTGAGGTAGTAACGAGACCTCCAGTCAGAGGTAGGGCTTGTTGGTTGTCTTGCCTACCAAATGTTATCATCCCTTCTCTTTCATGACTCATTGATCTACCTACGGGTCAGGACCTAGTGATATCTTGGAAGAGCTAGGTTGTTAAATGTTACTAAAACTTGATTGTATATCTTGTAACCATTATTATTAGAGGAAGTGACGGGACCTCCGGGTTTGCTGGTATATCTCGACCCTCTCATTGTTGATTGAAGGCTTGTGTTAAGGATAGTTTGCATGGTTAGATGCATGACATGATTTATCAAACTAATTACGAAAAAATTAAACCTTTGTGAAAACCCTTCCTTGTTTTCCTCCTCACTGAGCTATACGCGAGGATCTAGCTCACCCCTCTTTCTAACAATTTCTGGTGACGATTAGCTCGAGCAAGCTCCCATGTGGTTGCAAGTTATATTGATGTGTTGTGCTGGATTTCTGCCCTAGTTGGTCTACATGCTTGCTTGCGGAGTTTTAACTTATTGTTGTAACAAGTTTTTTTTGTAAATTGATCAAGTATTATGCTGTAATATTATTTTGGTATATTAGATACCTAGTTGGGTTTGATCTTTATTCTTTTGAGACTTATGGCTAGGATGATGAACAGATGGTTCTTGGGTTGGTTATTATGTAACATGGTGATGTAATCCTTTAAGGCTGATAGCTTGGGAGAATTTTGAAAGTCTTTGGAAACTTCTTGTGGTGTTTTTAATGAATGTACATGTTATTAAATTGTTATTCACAGGTTTTAAAGCTTTAAGGTTGTTAATCTCAGAGATAAGAGTTACGAACGTCATGTTTTGGCCTTAGCCTAGTGATGGGTCGGGGTTGTGGCGTGACAGTGTGTGTTTATGTGAGGCTCGACTATTGAAGATTGAAAGAACAAGATTTTGAAGAACTTTGATATGGCTTGCTGCATCAGTAGACTGGTGAATAAGAGCACTTTTATTCTGAATTCAACTTGCACCTCAACCATCTCATGTCAAAGAGCATTTCAAAAAGAAAAATGCATCAAGCCTTGTGTGGTTTATCTACAAACATTTGAATGATGCTTCATAGCTAGAAAACATTGAACTGATGAACAAGAAACAGCCGGTGCTATGCATGTGTAATGATTTTTCAGCTCACAATACATCATAATGTGGATCCTAAATCAAAATTCCATGTTCAGGCATTACTCTTAAACTGTAACTTGTTGTGCTGCTGAATTCTTGTAAGACCCGCTGCCCTAGTTTAGCGTCCCAATTAAAGATTTTGCAACCTAAACTTAGACTCCTGTTCTGATCCTGTTGCTTAGTCTGAAGCCCCGATGCTTTTGACATTTATTGTCAACATCTATGTGCTGATAGGCTTCCCATTGTTCTTTCTGCTGACCTAAAAATTTTGCAATATTTTAGTTTTGGCCAGGTCTATCGTTTTATACATCTAAGAAAACATTGTGTGCAGCATTTGAAGGCTTTGGTGAACTTGTTAAAGGTAAAGGTCCCAACTTGCTGGATTGACTTCCCTCTGCTTGATGATAATGTTGATCTTGGTACTTCAGTTTGTATACTTGCTATTTATCTATGTTCCCATTCTCGACAGTTAAAATTATAATGGACAAGATCTCTAAGAGGTCAAAGGGTTATGCTTTTATGGAGTACACCACTGAGAAGGCTACAAGCACTGCTCTCAGATAGATGAATGGCAAGGTAGTTGCTAAGAAATGTGTTTGTTACTTCAACTTCGCTAAAAACCTCTTGTCAGCACATCTCACATAGTTTGTTATTTCCAATGCTTAATAGATCATCAATGGCTGGATGATAACAATTGATGTTGCCAAGAAAAGTCCACCGAAATATGCCAGAGGACGCCCAAGACCAAGTACCTAACCATTTTCCAGTTATCTTTATCATTTACTCGGCTGAAGGGATTAATCCTATAGTGTTAAGTGATAGGCAATGTCACTTGGGAGAATGGGGCAATATACAGAATTATAGAGTACAACAGGGGCAAGCTATGGTCTCTCACTTTTACTGGCTTGTAGAAGAGCAACAGGGAAAAAATATATTCACAGCAAACAGAAAATAGACATTACATTTGAGCATTGTCTTTGGTAAGCTTCAGGCATTACTTCAGAGATGTAATATGGCTTCACCATGTTGATAGCAATGAAATACAACCATTATTACCATACATCATTTACTCCATGCCATGATTTGGCCAAGCAAAATTAGATGAACATCGAATTATGTCCGCTTTTCTCGCCTCGAATTTTGTCTTCTTCACTTGTACTCTTTAAGTAATTTGCAAAATTAGCCCTCCTCTCCAAACTTTGTAAACCTCTGATGTACCTCCATATCTACGTTGCTCACAGTTGGCTTCTGCTTTGTTAGCACTTTGTCAAAATCTCTTCTAGCGATAGGTGGTCGGATTATTTGCAAGTTAGCAAGTGGCTTGTTAGTAAACCCCGGGTATGATCCAAGTAGAATGGTTTTGCACGGTCTGGGAACTAAAATTTCATCTGGAATGCATAGTTTCTAGGACAGATGAATGGAGGACTGACCGACCCAAGTTTTCACGAGTGTTGGCAGGTTCTGTACTGCTTGTTAACTGCACTACCACTAATTATTAGAATGTTGGAACTAAAAATGATACAAATCCTATAAGTATTCATAGCTCAAATGAATGGGTTGAGCTCAAACGGATAAGGGTTTTCATTTTTTGGCCCTTGCACTTTTATTGGATTGTAAGTGTGCAACTTGAGTAGCTACTGGACTTGCACAAGAGGCTATTAGACTTGTCTGGATGACTATTCGACTTGCCTGGATGATTATTAGACCTGTCTGGTCGGCTATTGAACCTGGCCGGGCAGTTAATAAAGAACAATGGAGATTAAAATGCAATTATTCAAAGTGTGGGGACTGATTATTTGAGAACGATTATCGTTCACCAGCATTTTCAAAAGAAATAACACTCTTAATTCCCATGTACTTATTTATAAAATGACTAACATACCCTTATAAAAACATAACTTTTATATATAGTTTTTTTGCAATTATTATTATTCTTATTATTTTTATTATTAAGGAAAAATGGGAGAATTTCTTCATATTTATAGATCCTAGTCAGCCCTACCCCACCCTCCACCCCAAAATTGCCACACCTACCCCCTAATCGCAACCCCAATCCTATTACCCTCACGCCCAAATAACAAAACCCCAACCCCATACCCGACCCCACACTTAATCCCACCACCCCATCCCCAAATACAAAAACTCCAACCTCCAACCCCTTACCCCTACACTCAATCCCATGTGTATGTATTTTTGTGAGTATTTGTTTAGTGTGTGATGTGTGTGGGAAGGGAGATAAGTAGGGATGGTGGTGGCGGTAGTCTACTTCTAGGAGGGGAGGGGTGAGGAGTGGGAGCATGGATCCTCTCATAGGTTAGATTCTCACATGTTGAGATGATGAAAAATCTTGGTCATTGATTAGATATGTTTTAATCTTGAGCTGACATGTGTCACCTCAAGTGGGCCCGAGGTGAGAGAAAAATGAGATTTGTGAGTGAGTCCAAGGTGACACATGCATGTTAGTTCGAAATTAAGACAGATCTAATTAATGACCAAGATTCTCCATCATCTCAACATAAAAGAAAAGTCCCTATGAGAAGGAGTAGGTGTAAGGGGCTGTAGTGGTAGGTTTGGGGTTGGGGTTAGGGTAGGGGTAAGGGTTCGAGGGCCACGTGGCTTGCCCAATTAGTTGGTAAATTTTATTTTATTTTTAATATTTTGTTAATATAGAAATAACCTTAATACCCCAAGTTGTTAAAATTGATCAACACCACTAAGTTTGAGGGATCTAAACCATTATGCGAAATCAATGGAGGCTCCATACCCATAAATTCCCTTTTACTTTTAAACTTGTAAATATTTTCCGTTTTCTCAATTAATTAGGATAACATAGGTTTTGTCGCTTCATATAATTAATTATTGCCTTTACCTTATAAATATTTCCAAACTCACACCAATCGATTATAGCGAAAATATTAGCCCATACCAGTGCCTCCATGGGAAATCATGCATGCATCATACTCTTCTTTCTCATCATTCTTATAATCAATTCTACAAGTAAGTTCACTGGTTGTTGATGCTTAATCTCTGCATTCATATATATATATATATATGTGTGTGTGTGTGTGTATGTGAATATATATATACACACTCAAATCATTTGTACATTTTTGGCAATTTTAGAAGAATCTCATGCAGCCAAAGAAAATCATAAACGTCATAAAGATGTAGAAATGAAGCAGTTATTTATTTTTGGAGACTCGTACGTAGATCTTGGAAATTGGCCAAACTCATCCATGGCTAGCTCATGGTGAAAGACTTGGGAATAATGTGTTGTATCTATATTGATAGTTCTGAACGTATAATAAATAGAATACAGTATTGTGAATGTACACAAGTCTATTTACACAAGCCTATCTGAAAGATCTCATGAGATAAAGATTTACAACAGAAGCATTGTTTTAAAATTCAAACTAATGGATGAGATATATCCGTTATCACGCCCCCTCAAGCGAAACCGGTTCTCGAACAGTGAGCTTGGATCTAATCATAGAGAAATGTGTAATCGAGAGACCTTAGTCATAATGTTAGCCAATTGATCAACGGTAAAAATAAAACAAACTTGTAGTTGTTTAGAGGCAACCTTTTCACGAACAAAGTGCACATCAATTTCAATATGCTTTGTGCGTGCATGATAAATCGGGTTGGCAGTCAGATAAGTGGCTCCAATATTATCACACCATAGAACAGGGGAAGTGACCTGCGAAACACGTAGCTCGGAGAGAAGAGACTGAAGCCAACAAATTTTAGCTGTAGTAAATGCAATTGCCCGGTATTCAGCTTCCGTACTTGAGCGGGACGAAGTAGTTTGCTTCTTTGTTGACCAAGACATAAGATTCGAGCCTAGAAAGATACAATACCCATGCGTACTGCGCCGATCATCAGGACATCCTACCCAGTCTGAATCTGAATAAGTATGTAGAGTAGAAGATGATGATCTAGAGAGAAATAAACCATGTGACATTGTGCCCTTAAGATATCACAAAATACGTTTAACAGTCGTCCAGTGAGATTCAGTCGGTTGTTGCATAAACTGACAAACCTTATTAACAGCCAAATCAGTGTCAGGCCTTGTAAGTGTAAGATATTGAAGAGCCCCAACTATACTCCTGTAATGTGTGGGATCAGAAAATGGATCGCTATTATATTGTGACAAATGCTGATTGGGAGCAATAGGAGAGGAAACAGACTTGGCTCCATCAAACTTTGCACGAGCTAATAACTCAGATATGTATTTCTGCTGACTTAACAAAATCCCCTTTGAGGAATGAAGAACCTGAATCCCTAGAAAAAAAGAAAGCTGACCAAGATCATTTAATGCAAACTATCGATTAAGAGCAGCAGTAATTGAGGCAATAGTATGAGAGCAACTACCAGTAAGGATGATGTCATCCACATATACTAACAGAAACAGTTGGACAGCACCACGAAAAAACATGAAGAGCGAACTGCCTGACTTTGCTGGAACAAACCCAAGATTTAAAAGAAAAGAACTCAGCCTAGAAAACCATGCCCGCGGTGCCTGTTTAAGACTATACAAAGCCTTATGCAGCTTACAAACATGCTGTGGAAATGAAGGATGCACAAAGCCAACGGGTTGAGCCATATACATATCTTCATGAAGGAGCCCATGGAGAAAAACATTATTCATATCTAACTGTTTTAGTGGCCAACCTCATGAAACCACAACAGAAAGAATAGCTCGAATGGTAGTAGGCTTAACAACCAGACTGAAAGTTTCTGAATAATCTAAGCCTTCCTCTTGACTGTACCCTTTAACTACTAAACGAGCTTTATATCACTCAACAGAACCATCATGCCTTCTCTTTATGCGAAAAACCCATTTTGAACCAACAACATTGACCCCTAACGATTTTGGAATAAGATCCCAAGTACCATTGTGTAACAAAGCATTATATTCAGTAGTCATCGCCTGTCGCAAATGTTCTAGCTTTTGAGCTTGAGAATAGCAGGACAGTTCAATTTTTGAATTTGTATTTGCAGTGAAAACCACATAATTGGACCATGTTTTGGATGGCCGTGTATTGTCTTGAGAGCGTGTTGTCATGGAATGAGTAGAAACAGAGAGTGGAATAGGATGTGTATCAGCAGGGATAAGAACATTAACTGAGGAGTTAGTCAATGCGGTAGACATAGGCCTAGAAAATTGCACAACACTCTGTTCACCATTTTGAGCTGTGGAAGTCACGGGTTCTCTAGATAAGGATTGTTGGACCAAAGATGGAACAATATTCAAGGAGGGCACTATTGGGTCAGTTGATGAAAGGAGCCTAGAGGAAACGTGTGAATGAGATAAACTAGTGTTTGATCGTGAAGCCATGTGATGCCTTGGGGAGTGAAAAGCAGGCATTAAGTGCACAGATGGTGAGGAAGTAGAAGTGGGTGATGCGGGACCCACCTGAAGTGGTAAAGGTGATAGGGACGTACGGAGAGTAGGAGAAAGGGGAAGGACGCGCTAAGGGATAGTTGGGGATAGTGGGGTGGGCAACACGCACTGGGCCGCATCTAGAGTTGACTGACGTGTGGGAAGTAAAGGTGGGTCTAGTGCAGTAATCGATGTGAGAGGGGTTGGTGCGAGGGAGACAGGTGGGGACACGGCTGATGTGGTTGGTATTAGTACAAGCTCAGTAGTATTAGGAGATTGTGAGGTGGAGATAGTTGTTTTAGAAATTGATGGAGACACATTGACCAGTGATGAGGCAGAATTCGAAGATGCAATAGGTAAATGACGAAACGGGAAATTAGACTCATCAAAAATCACATGGCGAGAGATATAGACACGATCAGTTTCTGGGGATTAGTATCTGTACCCTTTATGATCGTCACTATATCCTAGAAAAATGCATGAAATAGATTTTGGACTAAGTTTATCTTGTTTATAGGCACCTAAGAATGGGAAACAACGAGAACCAAAAGTCCTTAAAAATGAGTAATCTGGATTCGCATGATACAGAATTGTAAATGGGGATTTATTGCTGAGAATAGGAGTAGGCAAACGATTTATAAGAAATATAGCAGTTGAAAAAGCTTCAAGCCAAAATTTCTTTGGGACAGAGGATTGAAATAGTAAAGTGGTGCCTATTTCTGTAATATGAAGAATTTTGCGTTCCGCGATACCATTTTGTTCTGGTGTATGCGGACAAGAAATGCGAAATTGAATCCCATTTTGCTTAATGAATTTGGCAAATTGACCTTGAGTAAGTTCTCTAGCCCCATCACATTGAAAGTATTTAATGGACTTTGAGAAAATATTTTCAACCAGTGATTTGTATTGAACAAAACAAGAATAAGCATCACTTTTATTACGCAAAGGATATAGCCACGTGTAGCGACTATAGTCATCAATAAACAATATGAAATAGTGAAAATTTGAACAAGAAAACACTGGAGCAGGTCCCCATATATCACAATGTACAATTTCAAAAGGAAACTAAGACTTATGACTAGAAGGACTGAAAAGGTAACTTGTGACTCTTGCCTAACATACAGGCGTTACAAACTTTATTGGCTCGATGAAAATCAAAAAAATTTAAAAGCTTCTAAGTCTGTAGAGATGACAGGATTCGTTTGGAAAGGTGCCCCAATCGACCATGCCAAAGATCTACAGAAGCACAGGAGACCGCAAAGGCAAGATGAGACCTTGTCGAAGACACTGGGAGACTGTAAAGGCTAGATTCAACGGGGCCTTGAAGGAGAAGTATCCCTGTGTGGAGGTCCTTGACAACACATTTGGAAGGAAAAAACTCTAGTGAGACCTTGTTATCACGAGTAAATTGCGAAACAGATAAAAAATTGTGAGTAATGCGAGGAACGTGTAAGATATTTTGAAGCAAAAAAGACTGATTGAGATTAGAAAACGAAGAAGTACCAATATTGTGTATAGACAGAGACTTACCATCCCCAACAAATACTTGATCAGAACCAGTATATGGTTGAAGTTATTGAATCAGAGACGGATCATTGGTCATATGTGAGGTAGCTCCTAAGTCTGGGATCCACGATGAGGATGCAGGTGTAGGCAAAAATGGAGAAAAAGAGGATTGCTGTTGATTGTGGTACCCAGCGTACTGAGACTGAGAACCATTGTTGGTAGCAGGTGCATAACGATAGTGACATCGAGAGGCAGAGTGACCTTGTTTTTGACAAATCTGACACTTTCCACGATATCCACCATTGGACTTGTGGGAAGTTTTTTTGTTCGAATAACTGGAAACATTGGAGGAGACAGAGTGGTTGTGAGAGGAATTATTTTGGTAGGGATGCGTAGAATTGGAAAAGGTGGACACAACAGGAGAGCTGGGAGATGAAGTATGAAAGAAAATAGTAGTGGTAGAAGAATTAGCAGCAGGAACATCGTCACCATCAAACAACACCCGTTGCTCATGGATAAGCAACTTGGCACGGAGTTGAGCAAAAGAAGGAGATGTGTCCATGTTTTCAATAGATGTGATAAATGGCTAGTACGATTTAGGAAGACCATTGAGAGTAGTGAGGACAAGATCCGAGTCAGGGACAGGATCCTCAATGGCAGAAAGAGAGGAAGAGAGAATGAGTATTTGTTGCAGATATTCAGAGACAGACAATGAATTTTTCGTCAATGTCCGAAGTTGCGAACGAAGAAGAGATTGTCGAGCAAGTGACTGATGTATGAAGGAATCTTCAAGAGAAACCCACAAGTCACGAGCACTCGTAAATCCAAGGGCTTGAGGAGCAAGAGATTCAGATAGAGTAACTGTGAGACAGGCCTTAACAAAGTTGTTAAAACGCTGCCAGTCAGCCAAGGAGATGATAGACGCAGATATGTCAGAGGCAGAGGAAGTAGGTGCATCTGTCGATTTAGGAGTGGACTTGGTAGGAGGTGAAACAATGCTGTCAACATACTTGAAAAGATCATTGAAAGTAAGAAAATCAACAATCTGGCCTTTCCAAACCATGTAATTTGAGTTATCCAACGACATTGTCACAAAGGATTTTACATTATAAGATGCCAGAGACAAGGACGAGGAGGACATTGAAGAAGCCATAGGAGAAAGAACACTAGATGACAGGCTGTACAGAACAAAGTCAAAGAGGGTGAGCAGAAAAAGTGATAGGAAAGAAATAGACGTGAGTCGTTTAAACTTCTAATACCATGAAACACTTGGGAATAATGTGTTGTATCTGTATTGATAGTTCTGAACGTACAATAAATAAAATACAGTATTGTGAATCTACACAAGCCTATCTGAAAGATCTCATGAGATAAAGATTTACAACAGAAGCATTGTTTTAAAATTCAAACTAATGGATGAGACACATCCGTTATCATATGGAAAGAGCCTTATGGCATCACTTTTCCTGGTAAACCAACTAGTCGATTTTCTGATGTTCGCGTTCTCACTGATTACATAGGTACTCTCTCTCTCTATATATATATATATATATATATATATATATATATATATATATATATATATATCATGAGCCACACGAGACACACGTGCCAGACTTGATCGTCTGAAATGAAAATCGTTCCAAATTAGAAAAATCCATATGTATATACAAATTGTAAAAACTTTTCGTAAATAATATATATATATATATATATATATATATATATGTGTGTGTGTCAACCTTTTTGTTTGACAAAATTGTCTGAAAGAGTTTGTCTTATTTTATGATAATTAAGCAAATGTGATCTTTGATTTTTTATTTTTTTTAAGCTGTTTTCATCCTATTCTTCATGTGTTTCCCAAACTTATTGTTTGATCTTTTTGAGTTCACATTGATATATATAGTTCAAAGTTGGCATTGGATTACAATGAACAGTTCAACTTTTTTTTTTCTTTCTTTCTTTTCGTTTTTGTTTATTCTGTGGGCCTGAGCCTGCAATTACTCACTTCAATAAGATGCATTTTAAACAGTGTCAAATACAAAATTGTTAATTAAACACGCTTGTTTTTAGCCAAAAAAAAAAAAACGAAATTGTTAAAGTGACCATGCATACAAGAATGTGAAATATTGGTTGGTCCTTATATCTCTCCCTCAAACTATACTTTTTCCTTATTGACTTTGGGGGAATTAACTTCGTGGTTTATCCATAATTCTTTTTGAGTCCGACAAAGTCGTCTTCTTCTCTTTATTTATTTATTTCTCTTTTTGGTCGAATTGATTAAACTTCATTAATGAAGGATAAGGTTCAATTATCCAGTCCCACTAGCATTTAAATCATTGGCCTGAATGGATTGGAACGCAAAAGAAGTATTATAAAGGGTCTATTTTGTTAGTTTTTTAATATTTAAATGTGTTTCTTGTGAGTTTAGAAGTCAAAGCTAATTTGTTTTGCCTATTTTTGAAAGTTTTTTGGTAAAAGTTAAAGCAAAAAAAAAAAAAAAGAGTAAAATGCACCATACCCTCCTGTGTTTTCACAAAGTTATATCATAAACCCTGTGTTTTAAAAAGTTGCGTTATAAACCCTGTGTTATAGAAAATGTTGCATACACTCCCTAAACTCAAATTCTGTTTAACTCTGTTAGTTAGCCTTGTAAAAAGACAAAATTATCCTCGTTTAAAGATAAATCCGTCAAAGGGGGTATTTACAACTTTTTTGATATCAGAAGAGGGTATTTATTACTTTTTTAATATTAGAGGGAGGTATTTACAATATTTTTCATTTTGCAATATCAGAACCATGTGCTAGTCTACCTTCTAAGGAGATCTACAACCTTAAATTAATAAATATCATTAAATTAAAAGAATAAAAAAACGTATAGTTTATATAACAGAACATTGATATCCACCATAAAAAATATAAATCTTATGCTTGAAGTTCAAAGTCATATTGCAACTAGCAATAATCGTACCTTCACTTAGAATCACGTTCTTCTACAAGTAGATTAAAATCTTTAAATCAGTGCAAAATCAACTTCAAATCGAAGGAAAATCACTTTGAAATAGTTTTTCTCTCTAGGATTGTCAATTTTTTTTATTTTTTTATCTTTGAAGGGGCAATTTACATCTTTATAAAAAAACATAGGGGCAATTAGAAATCTTATAAAAAACACAAGGGGCAATTTACAACCTTATCGAAAACACAATGGGCCATTTACAACCTTATCGAAAACACAAGGGGCAATTCGCAACTGATGTTAAAAAGGGTATTTTCTTCCTTCTACATGTGTTTTAAAGCTTGATAAATATCATACTTGCATTTCAAGCGTGTGTATTACACTCACGTTAAAATTGACAGAAAAATAGATGGCGGGGGGTTATATGTAACGTTTTTCATAACACAGGGTTTATAACGCGACTTTTTAAAACACAGGATTTATTATGTAACTTTGTGAAAACACAGGGTGGTATGGTGCATTTTACTAAAAAAAAAAAGAAATTTTAAATAAGAGCTTTTTGAGAAAAACTTTTACGAAAATATTTTTTACATCATATGAGGAGTTGTTTTTATTTTTTATTTTTATTTTTTAAAATACCCTTCATATTTTTGAAAGCTGAATTTTGCCCTTAAAATTTCTCAAAAGTACTTCTGACATGACAATACTAAACAATCAACAACTTCTGTTCAAAGTACTTCTAACTAAAATTTTACCGTTGAAAGCTCTACAACTTAACAACTAAGATATTACGAATACACCAAACAGATATGAAGTCAATTAGGAGGTATAGATGATTAAATCCTAGTTTTGCAATATGATCATAGGCTTAATTAGTATTTCTTTTTTTCTTTTTTTTTGTTGGATGACAAGGGAAACTCAGTTGGTGGAGTTCGATCACCGGATTATCCGGTGAAGCCCGACCACCAAATGATAAAACTCCGAGTGTAGAGCTTTATCCCAAAGATGCACCAGGTGAGTTAAGAATGAAACCTTAAAGGAAGGGTGGGAATTCAAATCAATGACCAATAACAAGTCTTCCCCATATCTTAACTACCCGAAGCATGCCCTGGGGACACTTAATTAGTAGATCTTCTAATTAAATTAATGCAAAACTTAGTAGAGGTATTCTTGATATTTTCACGGATGGGAGATATGTCCTACTCGTCTAGCAAGGTCTAAGGAAAAGGAATTAGGCTAAAATATGTTGGGGAATCAAAGAATCTTAATTACTTGTTGGTCTGCTATAATTAATCAATTTGCAGATTCGATTAATTATCTCAATTTGTGCCTAATTTCTTTGCAGCTGCCTGTCTAAATCCTAAATATTAAAGTTCTTTTTCTATGTAATCTGATAATATTTTTCACCAATAGTTGTGCATTTATTCACAAATTTATTGTTTTTTGTCCTTTTGGTTTCGTGCTTCATCACATACAGCTTCATTTCTTGGTATAATATCTCCATTGCCTTATCCGAAAAGAAAAGCTAGTGATAAAAAATCACAACAATATGGTATGAATTTTGCTCATGGAGGGACAGGTGTTTTCAACACAATGGCTAAGGAACTAAACATGACAACACAAATCAATTTTTTCCAACAACTCCTTCAGGAACAACAAGTGTATAGCAAAAACAACCTTAATTCCTCAATTGCTCTCGTGTCCCTGGGTGGCAACGACTATGCTACTTATTGGGCCAAAAATGGCAACTTAGAGGTATGTTGGTTAAACTAATTGTTGTGATATTTTAATATTAAATTAATTATCTTTTATATTGAATGTATTATGAGTATTTATGTATGTTTTAATTTTGAAAGATGAAGAGATTATATATTAATTTTGTATTTATGAATATATTAATTTTAGAACTTGAAGAATTTTTTGTATTTAAAAAAGTTTTAAATTCATGAATTTTCACTTGTATGCAATTTATTATGGTGGTTTCTTAGGAGCCTATAAATAGGCATCATTCTTACTTCAAACATACAAAAAAATATATATATATATATTTTACTATCATATTGAGAGAGTAAGTTAGAGGGATTCTCAGCCAAAAGAGAAAGGTGTTCTTGAGAAGAGCTTGTGCTCAATCTTCTAATGCATAGTTGATTCGAGCAGTACGACAACAAGTCGGGCTGTTGTATTCTGGAGGGAACAAGCCATATCAAGACTGCTGCATCGGTTCTTTCCACCGCAAGGGGCTTGAATCTCCTTAAAGATAGCGAGATTCCCGCGCCTCAGTCCAATTGAGTTGTCTCCAACAAAAGTGTTTGTACTTTAATTATTGTTTCATTTTCAATTATTATTGTACAATTTCACCAACAATATTAAGGAGAATCATATAGAACCAATGGTGGAAAAAACTAACGTTAGAGACCTCAATAAGCCGGTCCGTTTTGGTGGAACTAATTTTAAATGGTGGAAAGGCAAAGTTTCATTCTACCTAAGTCTCTTGAAGGTAGGATATGTACTCACTGAAGATGACTCAATAAATGTATCCACCGATAACATGACTGAGGAAGAACTTGCACAACATCAAGACTTGGTGGATATATATATGTCAATGATGAGTACAACTGTCGGTACTATCTTTTAAATTGTCTTACTGATAGTTTATATGATTACTATAAAACTAACTATCACTCTGCAAAGAGCATCTGGGAGGCTTTGCAAAAGAAATATGATACTGAAGAAGCTAGAGCTAAGAAGTATGCTCCTAGCCGTCTTTTCAGATTTCAAATGAAAGATGGACAATCTGTGGTGCAACAAACTCAAGACTTCTAGATGATAGTAGCTGATGTTAGATCTAAAGGCATCAGGATTGAAGACAATCTAGTTGTGGCTGGCATCATTGATAAACTTCCACCTTCTTTGGACGAATTTCAAAAGTCTATGCGCCACAAGCAGAAAGAAACTTCTTTGGAGGTTTTGATCACTCGCATTCGTGTAGAGGAAGAGGCAAGAGGACAGGATGCAATGATCTTGGACAACAATGAACATTCCACAAAGGTAAATTTAATTTCTTCAAATTCTAATAGTGTGCCTAAAGGTCAGAATTCTAAGAATGCTCATTTGAAGCCAAATAAGAATCAAATGAAAAATAAATATAAGGGTAATTCGAACCAAAAATTTATGAACCATGGACAATCTTCTAAGAATCAAGGCACTGCCTGCTTTGTTTGTGGCAAAGTTGGGCATATTGCTCAGAATTGTAGATACCAGAAACGTGAAGCTATTCATCAAGCTAATGTGACCGAAGAGCCATTAGTGGCTATGATAACAGACATAAACATGGTTCAATATATAGAAGGTTGGTGGGCGGACTCTGGTGCCAATAGGTATGTCTGCTATGATAAAAATTGGTTCAAGAAATACACTCCTTTTGAAGAAGAAAAAACGATTATGCTTGGTGATTCAAGCAAAACTAAGGGGTTAGGGAGTGGTGATGTTGAGCTCAAGTTTACATCTGGACGTGTTTTAACACTGAAAGATGTACTCTTTACCCCTTCCATGAGGAAAAACCTTATGTCTAGTTTCTTGTTCAACAAGGCAGGTTTCAAGCAAATTATAGAATCTGATCAATATGTAATTACCAAGAAAGGTATTTTTGTGGGCAAAGGATATGCATGTGATGGAATGTTTCGTTTGAATGTTGATAATGATAATAAAGCATCTTGTTCTGTTTGTATGCTTTCTTCTGTGAATTTTTGGCATGCATGTTTATGTCACATTAATAGCAGATATGTGGGAATCATGAGTAGTTTAGGATTAATTCTAATTAAGATTGAATAAAGACTTTGTAAAATGTGAATCTTGCAGCAAAACAAAAATCACTAGAAAGCCTCATAAAAATGTCGTTAGACATACCGAATTGCTAGATTTAATTCATTCAGATCTTTGTGAATTTGAAGGAATTTTAACTCGTGGAGGAAATAGATATTTTATTACTTTCATTGATGATTTTTCAAAATACACTTATGTTTATTTTTTGAAAAATAAAAATGATGCTTTTGAAAAGTTTAAAAATTTCCTTCACGAAGTTGAAAATCAATTCGGTAGAAAAATCAAAAGATTGAGAAGTGATCGAGGCCGAGAATACATTTCTTCTGAATTCAGTTCTTTTCTTCAGTCTTTGGGAATAATCCATGAAACTACACCACTTTACTCACTTGAGTCTAATAGTGTAGCTGAGAGAAAAAATAGAACTATTATTAATTTAGTAAATGTCATGATTGTAGAGTCAGGTACTCCCAAAAATCTTTGGAGTCACGCTACTCTGACAGCTTGCCATATTTTAAATAGGGTGCCACATAAAAGGACAAAAATTACACCTTTTGAACTGTGTAAAAGATATAAGCCTAATTTGGGATATTTGAGAGTTTGGGGTTGTTTAGCTTTTGTGAGGCTAACAAATCCAAAGAGACCAAAATTAGGTGCTAAAGCTATCACTTGTGCTTTTCTTGGCTATGCGGTGAATAGTACAACTTATAGATTTTTTGATCTTGAAAATCAAACAATTGTTGAGTCAGGTGATGCTATTTTTCATGAAGAAAAGTATGCTTTTAAACTTCAAAATAGTGGGGGTAAAGAAATTTTTGAAAATATGTCTTCTATATCTCATTCTACTTCTTTTCAAGATAATGAAAATGTTTTCTCTGAACCAAGAAGGAGTAAAAGGGCACGTATTGAAAAAGATTTTGGTCCAGATTTTTATGTTTTCAATTCAGAAGAACGCCCACTTACTTTAAAAGAAGATTTTTCATCTCCTGACGCCATTTTTTGGAAAGAAGCTGTAAATGACGAGATGGATTCACTAATTTCTAATAAAACTTGGAAATTAGTTGAATTACTACCAGGTTGTAAAACCATATGCTGCAAGTGGGTACTCAGGAAAAAAACTTAAACCTGATGGATCAGTAGATAAGTTTAAAGCTAGACATGTTGCAAAAGGCTTTAAACAGAAGGCTGATCTTGACTTTTTTGATACTTTTTCTCCTGTTACCAGAGTTACATCCATTAGATTGCTAATTGCAATTGGAGCTATTTTTAATTTAAAAATTCATCAAATGGATGAAAAACAGCCTTTTTGAATGGGGATCTAGATGAGGAAATATATATGGATCAACCTGAAGGGTTTGTGGAACCAGGCCAAGAAAGCAAAGTGTGTAAGCTTACTAAATCCCTATATGGCTTAAGGCAAGCACCTAAGCAATGGCATGATAAGTTTGATTCCTGCATGATTGAGAATGATTATAAACCTAATGAAAGTGATAAGTGCATATATCATAAATCTTGGAAAAATTCACATGTGATTATTAGCCTCTATGTGGATGATTTACTTATTTTTGGCACAGATATTCATGTCATAAATGAAACTAAGATTATTCTTTGTAGTCATTTTGATATGAAAGATCTTAGTGAGGCTAATTTTATTTTGGGGATAAAAATTACCAAAATGCCTGATGGTATTTTTCTTGATCAGTCGCACTATATTGAGAAAATGTTAAGAAAATTTAATTTTCTTGAATGTAAAGATGTGCCAACACCTTTTGATCATAATGTGCATCTTTTTCCTGTTGAAAATGATAATGAGATAATTAATCAAAAGGAATATGCAAATATAATTGGTAGCTTGCGTTATGCGACTGACTGTACTAGACCTGATATAGCTTATGCAGTAGGAGTACTTAGCAGGTTTACGAGCAAACCTGGAAAAGAACATTGGCATGCCATCCAGCGAGTCATGAAATACTTGTCTGGAACAAAAAACTATGGTTTGTTTTATGGAAAATATCCTGCTGTACTCGAAGGTTTCAGTGATGTAGACTGGAACACATTATCAGGTGACTCTTATTCTACTACTGGTTTTATTTTTACAATGGGTGGTGGTGCTGTTTGCTGGAAATCTAAGAAGCAAACAATTATTGCTAACTCAACTATGGAGGCAGAGCTTGTTGCTTTAGCTTCTGCAAGTGAGGAAGCAATCTGGTTAAGAGATTTGTTGCATGAGATTCTATTATGGGAACAACCAACCCCACCAGTTTTAATACATTGTGATAGCACCGCTACGATTAGTAGAGTTAAAAATCATTTTTATAATGGGAAGTCCAGATCCATAAGGAGAAAACACAGTACTGTGAGATCATATTTGAGTAATGAATCTATTAATGTGGATTATATCAAATCTACTGACAATCTTGTAGATCTACTAACTAAGGCCTTATCGAGAGAAATGATCTGGAATACATCGAGGGGGATGGGATTGAAGCCAATTTTATCATGAACCACATGTAAGAATACCCAACCTAATGATCAGAGATCCTGAAAATTGGGTTCAAAGGGAAAAACGAATCGCAAGGTGGATGAAAGGAATACACTAAATATTATCCCTCCCTATGATGTGAGTGTATTCATCCTGTAATGTTTTAAATGTTGAGTTCAAACTCTTAGTGAAATCTGTAGCTTTTTTGAGTGGGGTGTTAGTATTACAGGAGCACCTTTGACAGATTTCACCTATATAAGTGTTGAAGTTGTGGCTGCTTCATATGAGTTTTTTGCTAATTCTCATATAAACACTTATGAAAACCAGGAAAGCACATGGCCGTAACGTGCTAAGTCTTTAAGCTCATTTTATTACACCTGGAGCATTATGTGTGAGCAGTGACTCTTTATTTCCCTCAAGCAGTCATAGTTCAAGTTGGAAACCACTACTGACTCTGGAGTAGAGGTCATTGTTTCGCTAAGTAAAGGTTCAATGCATAGCACACATTTATTAAGCATAATGATCCCATTTGGCTGAAATATCTCTCTTATAACATTAAATTAATATTAAAATTAGTGGAGAAATGTTGTGATATTTTAATATTAAATTAATTATCTTTTATATTCAACGTATTATGAGTATTTATGTATATTTTAATTTTAGAATATGAAGAGATTATACATTAATTTTGTATTCATGAATATATTAATTTTAGAACTTGAAGAGTTTTTTGTACTTAAAAAAGTTTTAAATTCATAACTTTTCACTTGTATACAATTTATTATGGTGGTTTCTTAGGAGCCTATAAATAGACATCATTCTTACTTCAAATATACCCAAAAAAAAAATTACTATCATATTGAGAAAGTAAGTTAGAGGGATTCTCAGTCAAAATAGAAAGGTGTTCTTGAGAGGAGCTTGTGCTCAATTTTCTAGTGCAGAGTTGATTCGAGCAATACGACAACAAGTCTGGCTGTTGTATCCTGGAGTGGAGAAGCCATATCAAGACTGCTGCATCAGTTCTTTCCACCGCAGGAGGCTTGAATCTCCTTAAAGATAGCAAGATTTCCGTGCCTCAATCCGATCTAGTTGTCTCCAACAAAAATGTTTATACTTTAATTATTGTTTCATTTTTAATTATTATTCTACAATTTCACCATCACTAATCATACCTGTGAAATTGTGGTAGGTGATCCATGCTTTTTACTAAATGTTTGGTCGCTAGTTGCATTTTCCCAGCCATGTTGCCTCTATAGTAAAAGACCATATAAGTTTGTTGAGAAAATAATTTGACTCAATATTTAAACATCGTGACAATATTTTAATTCTTTTGTAACGTTTCATTTGAAAAATAAAAAAAAGAAAAAAACAGCTGCAATAAATATTTTATTGTAACAATTTTTCAACTGTTGTATAAAATAATTTTTTTAACGACATTTTATTTAGTTAGAAAAGTTAAAATTTTCTTTTATCACTATTTTGTTAATAATTTCTCTTGAGATTACGTATTTCTTTTGCAGTTTTAAAATTATAGTTTAATTACAATAGTTTAAAAAAGCGTTATGTATTATTTATAAAAGATCGTTAAAATAGAGAACTTGCAACGAGGCCATATGCAATAATTAAAAAAGTGTTGTATAAATTAGTCAGTTTCACCATCAATTTCACGTTTTTGTGAGACTCACATTACTCTCTCACGAGCTCTCGGAAACAACTTTTTTTTTAGAAACTTCCCTTACATTAACATGAGTAGTGTTTAATATGAGACAGGGGCTGCCTACATTTACTAAATCAATTATCAACCAACTTGGCTTGAATCTCAAACGCATAGGAGACTTGGGAGTAAAGAAAGTAGCCATTACAGCTATGCAACCCTTAGGGTGTTTGCCTCAAATCACAACTCCTCTTTCATATGAGAATTGCAGCGAAGCTGAAAATTCACTAGCAAAGTTCCCCAATGAATTGCTGCAGCAAAGCGTATCCAAGCTTAACAATCAAAGCCATGATACTAAATTCATAATCCTCGATCTCTACACTGCTTTCTTGGCCAACGTAGAGATTCAGCATAACCATCCAGGTATGGTTTACCTAACATAGACGATTTCAGTCACGTACGTTTTGCATTTGGTATTCCCAAAGAGCATTATTATATGCCACTAGGACTTTGGATTAGTGGTATATTATTCATTGTATATATAAGAAGTCACAAGCTTGACTCTTGCTAGTTACATCTTTAATATGTGTTGTGCGTTTTTAAGCCTCCCTTGAATAAAAATGGATAAGATATCAACAAGGTGTGTTGCATCGAGCATGTAATTTGTTTATTTCTCTAACAACGCAGGAAATACGACAACCATGGAGAACCCACTAAAGCCATGTTGTATTGGTACGAGGAGTGAATACTCATGTGGGAGCACTGATAGGAATGGAGTGAAGGAATACGTTGTATGTGCAAATCCCAAGTTGTCATTCTTTTGGGATTCAATACATCCTTCACAGCATGGATGGTTTGCTGTTTATTCAGCTTTAAAATCTTCTCTCCATGCTCTCTTATGAAGAATTTGCATTGTTTTTTACTCGTTTATTATCTTGTTGAGCTGATAGAACAGTACTATAATATAAAATCAATGTATTGGATCAATTTTATGTATCATTCCATGTCAAGACCTAGTCAATTTGTTAATCTATGCCAATTTTTTTTTTTTTTAATTCAATTTGTTAATCAATTTATACAAACACATATTAAATATCAACCAAGAAAATTGATCTCGCAACCTCTTGCATTTACAGTAAAGAACATGCCACTAGACCAAAAGTCAGGTGGTTGAGTACAATTAACCTCTCGCATTTCCCTTCATTTTTGGCCCTAGCTTGTTTTTTATAACGAGAAATTCAGTTTAGGTATGATTACATCAGAAACTGCTAATTGTATTAAAACTTGTTTATGAACTGGTACATGAAACAAACAAATTAAACTTGACCATGACTTTTAAACACTTGTACAATTAAACACAAAATTTAGCTGCTACTGGCATCCTAAAATCTACAAAGTTTGAGAAATTAACAAGATTACTTCACAACCCCATGGAAGGAAAGAACATCTAGTTGATGATACAAACTAATTACCTAATTTACTTTCTTTTTTTTTTGTTTTTGTTTTTCCGGATTGATATTTCCTTTTGGTCAGAGATCTATTACTTAGCTATTAGTTCAAATTAATGTTCATTCACTACAAAATTCAAGCAAATAGGCGGCGGTTTTTAATACTATATACGGCGGTTTAAAACCATCGTATATATATTCGTGGCGGTTTACAAAGCGTTGTCGCGGTAGATGGTGTCGCGAATGTAATTGACGGCGAGCGTGGTAACCGCCGTGTTTGCTTCATAGTCTTAGGCGGCGGTTATAAACCGCCGTGTATGTGCTTAATAGACAGCGGTTATTAAAATCGCTGCCTATGTTGTCAGGTATATTTTGGAAGGTTTAACCGTCGTGTATTAATAATATAAACTTTTACTATTTTACTACAGATTGTGAAACTGCCACATGAGTTTTTTTTTTTTTTTGTGAAACTACCACATATGAGTTTTATTTCTTTGTGAAACTGCCACATGAATTTCTTTTTTTTTTGGTACAAGATATATACCATAAAATTATAATGCTATACCAATATTGTAGCACTAACATCAACTAATGACATGATAACTGAAATACAAAGCAACATATATCGAAAAACATATATTAATAGTTGTATCAATGTTGTAGCACCATTCATAAGCATTCGGGTTACAGTAAACTTATATCTAGCAAAATGAAGCAAAAGAAATTTAAACAATATTGCAAAAGAAGTGTCTACCACATCACTTCAACTAAGAAAAATTACAAATTTAAGTTCTTCCAAACTGAACAACTCCTAGTAGCAAAATACTGTTAATAGCTTGCTCTTGCTATAAAGTGAACTTCTTTTCCTTAGCAACAAAATCTTGTTTTCAGCATGCTAGAAGATTCCAAGACCTTTAAGAAAATAAACAGAGAGGACATTAGCATTAGCACTTTTATGGCATGTTCCAAATTGCAACAAAGACCAATAATATATTGTACAAAAGTAAATAAGATACATCTTCGCTCCATTTAAGCCAATAATATAATGCAAACCAAAAGCTATAACCATATGTATTCACTTTTTCATACTCAATTATCATGTGTTCGCAAAATAAAAATAAATAAGTTACAATATATCTTCACAGCCAAACTCGGTTCAGTTCTAGACTTCAAGTGAATTCATTACTCTGTTTATCATTGAATTTATTCCAAATTTAAGATTTTTGCCGCTAAATAATATGTGATAGAAGTTTTGATTGGAAGTGGACAAGATATACCTTTATATAATTCGCATTAGTAATCAGTTGACAACAGATTCTCCACTAGAAAAAATTGATAATTAAAGAGAGAAAGACAATAATGGTTAACCAATTGAATTAGCAGGATGCCTTAAAAGTCCGTCCTTTGTGCGACCCTTGTCATGCCATATCATTGAAGAAGATGTCTTTGATGACATATACAATCTTTGTAACCTCGGGATTAGCAGAAAGTATCTCATAACTTTACAAGCAGTCTTCTTCTTTATATGTCTTCCGCCACTAACATCATGGTCCTGTGGCCAACGAGAATAATTACAAACATGGCAGGATTGTTGCCCTGCTCTATGACCCCGGTACAACATACAATTATTCGGGCATACATCAATCTTTTCATATCCCAACTCCAAAGCATTTGTTATCTTCTTCACTTCATATAAAGTCTTAGGAATACTTGATTCTGGAAATTGTTGTTTCAAGAATTTAAGAAGCATGTTGACAGATTTTTCACTCCATTTGTAGTAGGATTTTAGGTGCATAAGTTGGATTGTAAATGACAATATAGTTGATTTGGATCCAGGATAAAGTTCCCGATTACCTTCTTGGAATAATTTAAAGAATCCCGTAGATTCTTCATGAGGACCAACTTCAGTTTGAATGTGAGGCTCAACATTAGGATCACAATTACCATCAACCTCAATACTTTCTTCACCCTCTACATTTTCGTTCATTGCATTTGATATGTCATGAATCCCGAATGCATCCCTCACTAAGTCGTGCATATCACAATGCTCTTTAAGTGGACTATCATGTGGTGGGTCTAGATCATCATCATCATCATTTACAAAATCTTCTCCATGACAAACCCACACAGTATACCCCTTTAGTCATCTATTTGCAAACTACATGATCCCTCACATCATCACGATTTTTCCATAAACGATTGGCACACCTAACACAAGGACACAAAATATTCCTACTAGGTGTACCAGTATGATTGAATGCGAAATATAAAAATTTCTCTAAACCAATAAGGTATTGATTGTTATACCATGGCTTTGTCATCTAACTTTTATCCATTGGTATATCTATAATAACAAAACCAATAAAGTAAAAGGCATAACTGCAACTAATGTATATGGAGAGCAAAGTAAAATTATCAAGCAAAATTATCTCTTTGCAAACACATTCTCAAGCAAAATTATTCATTTGCAAACACATTATCAAACAAATAAAACAATATTGAACAATAGCTGGTTTGCGCAAAAATTCCAATTGGGTATAAAGATATCAACCCTCTGATTTATTGAATAAATCACCAACCTGCTTCTAAACAATCCACCATATTGAAGAGTTCTTAATGCTAATTAGAACTGTCAAAGCAGACAACTATAACTCATGCACAAACAAAAGCGCTGTTATTGTATATAATAGTACTGTTAATATATCACCACCATTTATTTTATTCATAACATTATAATATTAGAATATATTCCTTCATACCATTATAATTTTATTCAATTTGTAGGTCTTATGAGAACACGAACAACATCAGGATTATTGAAACTGAAGCTAATGCAAGTCAAAATTATATACACAAGTAGCGATATATGTACTTTGAATAATCATACATAATCAAAAGGTGCACGAAACATAACCAGTACAATTAGTATTCTTTATTACAGCAAGATTATGCTTTAACACACATAACTATCAAAGCAAATTTCATAAATTAATTATAAACCCAAAAGCTATCCAGATCAAACAAATATAAAAGCACAAAATAAATTGAAAAATTAACAAAATAAGAAAAATATAACAAATGGATATGCAAAGTAAGAAAAACTACAGCAAATAGAGTTGCAAATAAAGTTAATTATGTAAAAGATTCAAGGAGACAAGACAAAGAAGGCACCTTGAGGGAATTTTTCGCCAATGGAGCTGCAAAAGAAGAAAGAGGAAATAAGACAGTTGGGAAAAAAAGAATTGGGCGCTGCGGGGAAAAAGTTCTAGGGCTGGACAATAGGCAGCGTTTTGAAACTGTCGCCTATAATAAAGGTTTATAGGCGGCGGTTATCGTAACCACCGCCTATAGTAGAGGATCATACGCCGCAGTTATGAACAGCTGCCTTTGAAAGAAATTCATTTACGGCATTATTCACAACCGCCGTATATGACGCATATTGGCGCAGAACGTTTCGTGCCTAATTGTGCACATTAGCGGTGGTTTTATCATAAAACCGCCGCCACTATAGACGGTGGTTGGCTTGACTACTCCAAATAATAGAAACTAAAACCATCATAGGCGGCGGTTAAGCGAACCGTCGCCTATGAACTGCTGTGTATATATGCCTTTTTTTGTAGTGATTCATCATATCGATACCGTACTAAAATAAAATCACAACTCAACCCTCTCCCATTATCTTCCTTAACTCTCCATTTTACTTCTTCAATTATTTTATGCATTATCTCTTACTTATTTTATTCCCTTAAGTCACCTTCTTTTCTAAGCATTACTAACTTGAGCATCGAAATTCTTTTAGCTAACACTACACCCGTGTCTTAAGGTACTTTATAATTTTTACTTCTTCAATTATTTTATACACAAACATGCCCTTAATTGTTCCATGTAATCGCTTTCATTGTCTGGCCTTTCGGCCATCCTTTGTCTTGTAAACTTTTTTATTCTAATGAATACACACTCGCTGATTTAGAACAAAAAAAAAAAAATTAAAACTAAAAAACATGTAATACGATGCCAGATCTCTTACGGGCATTTGATTACCACAACATCCAACTCATTAGATTCTGAAAATTGTCTTTAGATACAAATTGAACTGATTAAGAAACTAAAGCGTCGACGTGTCCAAATTTGAGTGACAAGAGACCAAATAAAGCCCAACCACATGTGGTTAAAGTGTAAGTTTAATTTTTCTTAAGGGATTTATTTATTTATGCAACAAAACACACATTTAAGTTTGACCTTGAAGATTACCAAGATCTAGCAATGTTCGAGATGTCTCTATTATTGATAGATATTATTATTATTATTTGTATGGCTTAATTAAATATTCCCTACACATGCCGAAGATAACTTTGAGAAAATGGGGCAAAACAAAGAAGCCATGTGCATGTCGGAATTGATTAAGCACTAATTTCAAGCTTCAAAATTCATATTAATAGTGACACGAATCCTACAAGATTCTTTTCATACTTTTTGGATATAATACAACATGGACAAAGCAAATGAATCATTGTAAAAACTTAATCCTATTTGAAAGTGCTATGGACGTGGTTTGGTCTAGTAATATGTTAATCGTTTTATGTGAAAAAGGTCCCGAATTTAATTTTCAAAATATATAATAAATAATGAATGTAAGATAAACTTAGACTTTTTTTTAGAAATTAAAAAAAAAATGGTATTTAAACTTAGATTTATATTAAATTCGTGATTAAGGACCACCAAAAGTGAAGTTTGCAACAATGCACGTGGTATTGGAACTGAAGATGAGATAAGGATTCTTTAACATTCTTGGATCTCTTTTGCTTCTACATGTGATGACCCAACAAATTATATGTATAAATAGTTGCATACTCAATGACGTGCCTAGGAGTAAATTTTTCTTTTTAATAACGTCGAAATTTTTTTCTTAAATAGAATCACATTGATTTTACTCCAAAATTATGAAGTTTGATCTGGAAGAACAAATTGTCAAAGCAGGCCCAATATTATTAATTAAGTCACGATTTGTAATGAGTAATAGTGTATATTATGTATATATTCTAAAGTATACGATGAAGTTTTCACCATACAAAGTGGGTAGTGTGTGCTTGTCATTAATGAAGTCTCCAACCAGTGATCTGTTGATGATTGAGTTTAGAAATAGAAGTACTAACACATATCCAAACGCAAATAATCAAAAGAATAAGACCATATAGCTACATCAGTGCGTTTTTCCCCCAGGAAGAATTAATTAAGTAATTAATTATGTTTTTATAATTAATTATACTCGGTTTCCATTCGTCCTATATCAAAACAAAAAAACAAATAAAAAAAGAGAAAGTGATGATCGACATAAACATGTTTCATTATAAACATTTTCTAGCCACAGCCCACAGGTTCCCCTACAACTATCTTGTTAGGATTTCACTCCAATCGAAGAACTTACCGTGATATGCGCCAATAATACCATAAAAAAACATATAATTTTTTAAGCAATTATTTATGTCACCATATTTTAGTGTCTTGATTAAGAATTAATCATTCAATGCACGAGATTCTTATCATACAATGGGACAAGAGATCAACGCAATTATAAAAATCATTAAATGGATGCACGTTCCACACTAAGTTCATGTACATGTAGCCGCCGCATACTACAAAATAAGTATTTAGAAAAGCCAAAAGCAACACCTAAGATTTCGATAAAATAATTAAATAGTAATTTGTTGTAATTAAATGTTTTAAGTTTGAATTATAGTTTCGGCTTTCATTCTTTAAAAAAAAAAAAAGATAGTAAAATGCATCATAACCCCTTGTGTTTTGCGAAAAGTTGCATAATAAACTCTATGTTTTCAAAAGTAGTGTAGAACCCTTGTGTTATCCATAATGTTATATCATAACCCTTCCATCTAATTTTCTGTTAAACTTAACGGAAAGTGACATACACACACTTATAATACAAGTAAGAATCGCACAAAGCATTAAAATGCTATGGCAGGAAGCATGTTAGTCCAAGATGCATCATGAAATTTGATACTATAAAAGCTTATGACATGGTGAGATGGGATTTTGTTCTGAATTGCCTTAAAGTCTTGAATTTCCTGGATATTTTTGTGAATTGGATCAGAATGTGTATTACCACACCATCCTACTCGGTTATGTTCAATGGGCAACTTGAGGGTTTCTTTGAGGGTAGGAGAGGTCTCAGGCAAGGGGATCCGTTATCCCCATACCTGTTTGTGATTGTTATGGAGGCTCTTTCTCTGCTCTTGGTCAAGTGTGGTGAATTGAAGGGATTTGGGTTCCATCCTAAGTGCAGAAAAATCAAGCTCAACCACCTAGCTTTTGCAGACGATCTCCTCATTTTCTCTAATGCTAATCCCAGGTCAGTGTTGCTTATAAAAAAAAGCTTTGATCATTTTTTCAAAGATGTCTGGGCTACACATTAGTTCTATTAAGGGTGAAGTTTTTATTGCTGGCTGCTCAAAAAGTTTACAAGCTCATATCAATGACACTCTTGGCATTAAAATTGGTTCTCTGTCGATTAAATACCTTTGATTGCCTCTGATTTCTGCTGCCTTCAACAAGCAAGCTTGTAACTCTTTGGTTGAGAAAATTATCGCTAAAATTGGCCACTAGACGGTGAAGTATTTGTCTTATGCAGGGAAAGTTGAATTGATTAACTCTGTTCTTCATAGTTTCACAAACTACTGGTGTAATGTCTTTGTTATCCCTAAAGGTGTAATTAAAGACCTTGAAAGTAAATTTGCTTCTTTTTTGTGGAATAATAGTACTGATAATATGAAAGGTGCGAAAGTTGCTTGGGGTGATGTGTGTCGTCCAAAAAAGGAATGAGGCGTGGGTATCTGGAAGGTGGAAGATTTGAATAGGGTGGCAATGTTGAAACTGTTTTGGCATACATAATCTCAGGAATTGTCACTTTGGGGCTATTGGGTTAATATTGTTTTTCTTGATAACCAAAGTATTTGGAGCATTGACATCCCTAACAACGCTTCAAGGTCTTGGAGAGAAATACTCAAGTGTAGAACTGAGGCGTTTCAATTCATTAAGCATACCATTGGAGACAGAGCAAGGACTTTTGTGTTGTGGGATTGGTGGCTTCCTTGTGGATCACTGTATGATTTTATGAAGGTGAATAGTATCAGTATCCCCATGCACCTTAACACTCTTAAAGTGGCCAACTCCATTTACAACAATCAGTGGAGATGGCCTCGTGAGCTTGAGTTCGTTGAAGACCTTAATCCGTGCTTGCCAAATCATGAGAGACGGGATTTTATTTTGTGGAATAACAATGATTCTTTCTCGAATTGCAACACTTGGAATGCTATCCGAGGTCCAAGTGTGGAAATGAAGTGGGCTAATCTTGTTTGGAACAAAATTGCTATCCCAAGACAAAGCTTTTGTACCTGGTTAACCTGTCTCAATAGATTACCTATCTTGTCCAGGTTACTTGAATGGAGTGTGGTCAATAAAGCTAAATGTGTTTTCTATCTTATGGGCCAAGATTGCAGGGACCACTTATTCTTTCAATGTTCTTTCACCAAGAGGATTTGGCAAAACTCTGCTAGACGTTTAAGATGTGGCAATCTTGGGGTTGATTGGGATACTATTACCGACAAACTGGCTAGAATGAGCCGTAAAAGGGGACTGAAAGCGGATCTAATCAAAGTGGCGCTTTGTGCTTGTGTGTTCTATAATTCGTCTGCGAATACTAAAGAACAAATCATTGGTCAAATTCTTTTGGATGTTAGAGGAAAAATTGGTTTACACCACAATTATTGTAATAGTTTTGAAAATAGTATCATTTGTACAGAATGATATATCAGCTTGAGCTAAGCATTTGTACTTGTTTGTGAAATGGAATGAAATGACTTTCTTGCGTAGCAAAAAAAAAAAAAAAGCAATAAAATGCTTATTGATTGACCAAAATACCCTTCTTTCTAACTTTTTTTTTTTCCTTTTTTCACCCTTCTTCTTCCTCACCTCTAGCACATCCCACCACTACATATCTCCACCATAAATAATTTTAGATACTCAAAAGTAATAATATTTTGAAAATCCTCATAGCCTATAAATAATTTTCATACAGGAATTAAGCTTTGGGATTGGGTCGAAAACCTCATAACCTCTAAATAATTTTCATATAGGAATTGAGCTTTGAGATTGGGTTTTAAATTAAACCTCATTTTTTCCCAAAGTTTCATGACTTTAAAATGGTTATCGTTGTGCAATAATTTGATAGATTTTTGTGTTGATAGATTTGTTACTGGCTGGTGGAGGTGGTTGTGGTGACAGATATAGTTGATGAAGATGGCGAGAGGAATGGCGTAAATTGAGTATGGTGGTAACTGTTGTAATGCAGAAGCAAATGTATATATTTCGTGCTGGATTAAGATTATAGAATACATTTGCTTTGTGGTTAAGTTACTCGTGTAATGGTATTGAAGGTGTCATGGGTTCAAATCTTTCATGTGCCAACTTTGTTTTAAATTTTAGCCTCTGTTATGCGGCATTGCTTTATTGGTCAGGTTTGCTTTTGATCGGACTTAAAACGCAAAACGACGCCGTTTTGTGGTCTTCTTTAACTTTTAACCTGCAGAATTTTAGTCCATAAAAAAAAAAACTTCAAAAATTCATATATTTTTTTCAATTCTTGATCAAATCACATAAAACTTGAAAGATTAGATTTTTAATTTCAAGTAGAATGAAGATATTTAACATTTATATGAAATTATTTTTATGGAAATTTCATTAATGTGATGCATAATAATGAAAAAAAATTGAAAAGCTAAATAAAATGCAAAATGTTTTTATTTAACGGGGGTAATTTCATCTTTTAAAATTTTAACTGACAAAGTTTAACAGATGTTCAGATTGGGGAGAGTGTGCAACATTATGGATAACACAGGAGGTTTTACGCCATGCACTTTTGACAATAAAGGATTTATTATGCAACTTTTACAAAACACAAAGGGGTATGATGCATTTTACCAAAAAAAGAAGAAGCCAAAATCAGTAAATTTAAATATGGACGACTTTATTCTATAAAATAGCAATATTTCCAATTATAAATAAGATTAAGAGCATCCTTCTCTTGACCCACCATCCACTACGTACCCACCCACCACTCTTTTAACACTCTTTCCTACAACACGACATGTCTTATGATCAGTCAATTTCTTTGTGAGAAAAAATTTTATCAAATGGACTCGCAAACATATCCATTAATGCAATCTTTACAAGCCTCATCAATTTATATTCTTGTGTTTTCTTTCATTTTAACCTTTTCTCTAGCTTTTTTGGCACTATCATTTCTTAAACATGATGAATTTTGGTGCAGCTGCATCAATTGCCATAGCTACCTAAAGTGTACATGGTCTTTGAAGTTCACAAATTTACGTGATTGGTTTGCTTATCTTCTCCAAAAATCACGTACCCAAACGATTCACATACATGTTATAAGCAACATCATCACAGCCAATCCAGAAAACGTTGAATATATTCTCAAAACAAATTTCTCAAATTACCCAAAAGGCAAACCTTTCTCAATGATTCTTGGTGATCTTTTGGGTGAAGGTATATTCAATGTCGATGGAGATTCATGGAGGTTTCAACGAAAAATGGCTTGTTTTGAACTTAGTTCCATGTCCATACGAACGTATGCATTCGATAATGTCAATAACGAGATCAAACATCGTCTCTTGCCAGTTTTGTCATCAGTGGTTGGGCAAGAAAATGGAGTCATTGACTTGCAAGATATTCTTCGACGATTCTCTTTCGATAATATATGCAAATTTTCATTTGGTTTAGACCCTTGTTGTCTTGAATTGTCTCTACCAATTTCACATTTTGCTGAGTCTTTTGATCTCGCAACAAAATTATCTGCAGAGAGAGAATTGGCAGCATCATCAATGGTATGGAAGATTAAACGCGTTTTGAATATTGGAACTGAGAAAAAACTTGGGCAAGCCATCAACAACGTTAACATTCTCGCGAGTGAAGTTATACGTCAAAAGCGTAAATTAGGATTTTCCAAACATCAAGATCTTCTATCTAGATTAATGGACATAGTCGATGATGACTTGTACTTAACAGACATTGTAAAAAGCTTCATCTTGGCCGGGCGCGACACCGTGGCCTCGGCCTTAACATGTTTCTTCTGGCAGTTGAGAGATCACCCCGACGTCGAGTCAAGACTCCGTAAGGAGTCAAACGGCGTAATGCAGCCAGATCAAGAGTTTATCACACATGATCAACTCAAAGAGATGCATTACCTGCACGAATCGCTTCATGAGAGCATGAGGCTATGTCCACCAATACAATTTGATTCAAAGTACGCACTAGAAGATGATATGCTCCCTGATGGCACATTTGTGCGCAAGAACACTAGGGTTACATACCATGCTTATGCGATGGGTAGAATGGAGACAATATGGGGTCAAGATTGTATGGAGTTTAAGCCTGAGAGATGGTTAAAGAATGGCCAGTTTTGCTCTGAAAATCCATTCAAGTACCCAGTGTTTCATGCTGGGGTTAGGGTTTGTTTAGGGAAGGAGATGGCACTTATGGAAATGAAGTGTGTGGTTGTTTCAGTGTTGAGGCGTTTTGATATCAGAGTTGTTGCACCTAGTGGGGAGCTAAAGTTTGATCCAGGGCTGACGGCCACCGTGAGAGGTGGCGTTCCCGTCGTAGTGAGGGAAAGAGGAGGCTTCGGGGAGTAAATATTTATATGTACGTACGGTTTAGTGTTCCAATAGGGGAGTAAATTATATGTATGGTTAAGTATTGCAGCCAAAGTGTATCACACCCAAGAATTGGGTCGCATGTTATAAAATAGTAATTTATTATAATCACATGTTTTAAATTTAAATTACAATTTTGATCTTTAATATACCAAAAAAAAAAAAGTGTATCATATGACTAATTGGGTATACTTTGGAAAGGTGACAATTTCAGATCTCATCGGGAATAGAGCATTTTTATATATTACTCTGGTAATACCATAGTAATAATAAGAGTTCTTGTTATATAAAAATAAATTCAACATTCAATACATAAATTATTATTATATAAAATAAGATAAAATATCAAGTATTACCCTTGAAAGTATCTGTTTTCCAACCGGATGATTCAAAAGTTACAATGTTGATAAAATGAAGCAGGACCACTCTATTCCCCGGAGAAAATCAGTAGAAATTATAATGCAATTCGTGTAAAGTAATGCTAAATGTCATTAATATTCTATTTTTATCACCTCCTATATGTATACCTAGTTGGCATTTTAAAAGAAGAGAGAATTAAAAAAATTTTTAAGTTAGTATGTCAACTAGGTATACACATAGAAGGTAATATTTAGATGATAAAAACATGATGATATCTACCATTACTCGTTAGCCGGCATAAATACTTCAATTTCATTGCCTCGTCCATGAAAATAATATTAAGATGTCATGTGTGTGAAGCATTTTATTGGCTTCTTGTAACTCTTGGCCGTGTGTTCTAGCTTGGCGGTTTCGTTTCAATATCGCACTTTGTTAAATTAAAGTTGCCTCGATCATATAGTTGTTTTGATAAATAGATTCTTCCTCATCGACTGTGTCACTTCTTTTAATCTTCTTCTAATTGGGACCACCTTCTAATAAACGAATAATTTTTACACTTAATTTACGGATCTGTTTCCATTCTTCTTGCAAATTACGATTTACAAGGCTTTTAATTCCATTTAAGTAGATGGCATTGACTTTGGGGCCAAACATTTAGGCCCTTAAGTTAAAGTTAATTTCATTCTGATCCTGATTTTTTTTTTATTAACACCGCCCCCACTTTTCCGTGTGATTTGAACCCTGACTACTCACACGTCAAAGGGATCGATAGCTCAAAATCCTTTATATATTCTGATCCTTTACTTGAGAGTGTTGTATAATTGTTTCTATATCTAAAAAGTATCTGAGTAACTATGCGTTTGTGGTTTTGATTTGAATTTATTACATCCTCAGAAACATTTCACTGCATATGCTTAATTAGGCCACTGTTATAGCGTCTTTTACCTGCTATAATGTTTTCTGTTGTCCATATATGAATAGAACTGTCAGATGGAAGGGTTTCTTAATTTTTATTTTTATCGAGCTAGTTAGAGAATTTGAGTAATCAAAAATACGTGGGAAATTTTAAAATTTACGGCTCAACTCGTAGAAGAAAATGGCATTCTCCCAAAATAAAATTATAGAGTGGTATTTGCTAATTCCAAACAAATGAACTAAATATATGGCACTCTTTAAAAAGTTAACAAATTTTCTATCAAGCCTTGTTGTAGGGTAGGCTGGGTAGCAACTATTGAAATATACTCTTTGTTTCCAAAGCATTTAATAATTGAAAGACATCATTTTCCTATTTTTATATTTAATCAAAGTCAAAATTACATAGCCACAAATAAGCCAAAATAGTAAAGACTAGTCAACTCTGATGCTAATAGACATGCAGTAGATGAAAGAAAGGCTGGATCAAAACTCATCAGCAGATGATTTATCCTTTAGGCAAACATCAACTTAGGCCAAAATATTCACCAATACATATCTGATTTTCCAAGAAAATAAGCTAAGATCTCCAAAACCGCCAAACTTAGTCAGCTGGATATCTTATCATGCATGGCAAACCAGATGAATTTAAACTATTTATTAGCGACAATTAAATAATTTCTTAGACTAAAACTAATAGACTGTAGCTTCCACGTCTCCAAATATTGATCCACGCCTATATCCTGGTATAAACACCAAAATTAGCTTATCATAGGAGCATGTAGATGACAAGCAAAACGTACTCCAATAAGTTGGAAAGATTTTTCAGACTGGATCGTCAGAGAAAAGATTAAGGAAGCTTTGCCTTTAAATTGGATCTCTAAGATTTTAATTCGATTGTATCAATTGTTGGGTATCGGTACAACGGAATGTTTGAGACGAAGCGGTATCACGAAACTACAAATAGCAAGCCATTTCTTCAGCTCTAATCATCCCAAAATAGAGAGAAAACATTGTGTTTTCTTAAGTGTTATCTTTCATATTTGTTGTCTTTACTTTGTGAGTAAGAATTAGTTTCTCCTATAATTTGAGAGAGTGAAATTGTTCTCTCCTTATATTAGAGAGAAAGCCATTGTAAAATATTCTTACATCATAGTGAATCTTCATATAATTGCCTGTGGTTTTTCCCTTAATTTGTTTAAGGGTTTTCCACATAAAAATATTGTGTCACAATTATCCTTTTTCTCAGTCCTATTTTAGCTGCGTGATACCACTTCGCCCCAAACATTCTGCTTCGCCAATACCAACAGTGGTATTAGAGCCATTGGTTGCGGGGTTACTATTCATAGTTACTATTTACATGTATTGTTATATATGTATATAGTACTACTTACGGTACTGTCTACGTGTATAGTGCAGTTCTTAGTGAGATAGTGGGAATCAGTTCAAGTTGAGAAGCAAATCGTTGTCAGTATTATGACGGCAAAATTTGAAATCGAGAAGTTCAACGGGAACAACTTTTCCCTTTGGAAATTGAAGATAAAGATAATCTTGAGAAAGGAGAATTGCTTGGTAGCAATCGGAGACAGACCAGCAGAGGTGACAAATGACAATAAGTGGACAGAAATAGATAGCAACGCTATGGCTTATTTGTATCTGGCGTTGGCAGATTCGGTACTATCAAGCGTGGAGGAAAAAAAGTCAGCAAAGGAAATTTGGTATGCACTGACCAAACTGTATGAGGTAAAATCACTTCACAACAAGATCTTTTTGAAGAAAAAACTTTACACTCTTCGAATGAGTGAATCCACATCGGTAACTGATCACATCAATAGCTTAAATACATTATTTTCTCAACTAACTGTGTTGGGACATAAAACGGAGATTCTACTTCAAAGTCTAACTGATTTGTATGATCAACTCATCATTAGTTACACTAACAATGTTCTTTCAAAGTTTGTTACTTTTGATGATATTGCAGCTGCTGTTCTGGAAGAAAATCTAGACGCAAGAGTAAAGAAGACAGAGCTGAAAGTTTACAACAAGCAGAGGCACTACTAATGGTGAGTAGTAAATCAACTGAACGTGGGTCGAATGGGAATAACAACCGTGGTAGATCAAAGTCCAAGAGTAAAAAGAATATCAAATGTTACAATTGTGGCAAGAAAGGGCACGTCAAGAAGGATTGTTGGAGTAACAAAAAGAATCTCGAGATGACAAATTTTCAGGGATGTGTTGCGACTGTACCCAATGATAGAGATGTTTTATACAGCGAAGCAGCAACTGTATCAGAAGATAGAAAAGAGCTCACTGATATTTGGATAATGGATTCGGGAACATGGCATATGACCTCTCGTAGAGAATGGTTTCACACATATGAACCTATCTCTGGGGGATCTATATACATGGGTAATGATTATGCCTTGGAGATTGCTGGCATCGGTGCCGTTAAGATAAAAATGTATGATGGTACTATTCGCACCATTCAAGGAGTACGACATGTGAAGGGCTTGAAAAAAACCTATTGTCTGTTGGACAATTGGATGACCTTGACTGCAAGACCCATATTCAGGATGGGATCATGAAGGTCGTCAAAGGAGCGCTTGTGGTGATCAAGGCAGAAAATATAGCGGTAAATCTATACATGCTTTTGGGAGATACGTTGCAGGATGCAGATGCATCAGTTGCATCAGCAAGACAAGAAGAATCAACTATAATGTGGCATCTGAGATTGGGCCACATGACAGAATGAGGCTTGAAGATTCTCGCTGAATGTAATCTTCTACTCGAGCGCAAGACGGTAAACGTACATTTCTGTGAGCACTGTGTTATCAGTAAGCAACATAGATTGAAATTTGGGAGATTACTACTAGAAGCAAACACATTATAGACTTGATTCATTCAAGCGTTTGGGAATCACCGATTTTATCCTTAGGAGGAGCAAAATATTTTGTATCATTTATTGATGATTACTCCAAGAGATTGTGGGTGTACCCAATCAAGAACAAATCAGATGTGTTTCTAGTATTCAAAACATTCAAAGCCCTGGTGGAGCTTGAATCCGGAAAAATGATCAAGTGTTTGAGAACGGACAACGGAGGAGAATATAATGACGGGAACTTTTTGACATTTTGCAAGCAAGAGAGCATTTAGAGGCAGTTCAATGTTGCACATACACCTCAGCAAAATGGTGTGGTAGAGTGGATGAATAGAACACTTCTAGAAAGAATGAGAGCTATGTTGGAAATTATAAGATTGGCCAAATCATTTTGGGCAGAAGTAGCCAGAACCACCTGTTACGTGATAAACTGGTCATCATCAACTGTAATTGGGTTGAAGACACCAATGGAAATGTGGACAGGAAAACCCACAGATTATTCTACCTTGCACGTAATTGGATGTCCTGCATACGTGATGTATGGTCCTTAAGAAAGAACAAAATTGGATCCAAAGTCCAGGAAATGCATATTCTTGGAATATGCTAATGGTGTTAAGGGGTATCGCTTGTGGGATCCCACTACACACAAGATTATCATCAGTAGAGATGTGATATTTGCAAAAGATAAAATACAAAGGGAAGATTACAACAACACTGCAAATGAGACTACTACAATACAAATAGAGGATAAGTCAGAACAAGGAGATGTTTCTTCTGAAATTGCACCAAAATACGAGGAACAAGAAGTAGATGAGGCTGAGGTTACAGATGTTCGATGTTCATCGTGTCAAACAACAATACCGGTTTAGCACTCAAACTATGTCTTGGCGAGCAATGTTGCATATTGTCTTCTAACGGAGGATAGAAAGCTATCTACCTTTCACTGGACTGTAAGTAGCCCCGATGTTGCTTTGTGGATGACAGCAATGCAGGAAGAAATTGAAGCTCTCCATAGAAACAAGACATGGGAACTTGTTCCTCTACCACATGGACTGAAAGCCATCGGTAACAAATGGGTCTTCAAGATCAAGCGAGATGACAATGACCAAGTGGAACTATATCGTGCAAGACTGGTGGTGAAAAGATTTTCTCAGAAAGAAAGTATTGACTTTAACGAGATATTTTCTCATGTGGTTAAACTTACAATTGTCAAAGTAGTCTTGGCCATGTGTGTTGTACTTGATTTACATCTAGAACAGTTAGATGTAAATATGGCTTTTCTTCATGGTGAACTTGAAGAACAGATTTACATACTTCAGCCAGAAGGTTTTTTTGAGAAAGAAAAAGAAAAATTGGTTTGTAGGTTAACCAAATCTCTGCACGGTATAAAGTAGGTGCCAAGATACTGGTACAAGAGATTTGATTCCTTCATAATTAGCCTTGGGTACAACAGACTTGGAGTAGACCATTGTACGTATTACAAAAGGTTTGGAGATAATGACTTAACTATTTTGCTGTTGCACGTGGATGATATGTTTGTAACCGGCCCCAACAAAGATCAAGTCCAAGAATTGAAGGCACAATTGGCTAGGGAGTTCAACATGAAGGATTTGGGACCAGCAAATAAGATTTTAGGGATGCAAATTCACCGGGACAGAAAAGACAGGGAAGTATGAATTTCCGTGAAGAACTACTTTAAAAAAATCTTGCGCTGCTTCAACATGTAAGATTGTAAGGAAATCTCGACCCCACTTCCTATCAATTACAAATTATCCTCAAGTATGTGCTCTAGTAATGAAGTAGAGAGGATGAAAATGTCTCGAGTACTGTATGCATCAGCAGTAGGAAGTCTCATGTTCGCTATGATATGTGTGAGACTAGATATTGTATAGGCAGTCGGCTCAGTCACTCGATTCATGGTGAATCCTGGTAGAGAGCATTGGAATACGGTTAAGAAGATCCTAAGATACATCAAAGGAACCTTGGATGTTGCATTATGTTATGGAGGATTAAAATTTACTGTCAAAGGCTATGTGGATTCAGATTTTACAGGTGACTTCGATAAACGAAAGTCCACTACAGGCTATATGTTTATACTTGCAGGAGGCGTGGTAAGCTGGATATCTAAGTTACAAACTATTGTGGCTCTATCTACAACAGAAGCTGAATACATGACAACTATATACGCTTGCAAAGAAGCAATTTGGATTAAACGGTTAGTGGAGGAGTTCGGGCACAAACAAGAAAAAGTACCCTTGTTTTGTGACAGTCAGAGTGCCTTGCACATTGCAAGGAATCCAGCCTTTCATTCCAGAACAAAACACATAGGAGTTCAATATTACTTTGTTCGTGAAGTAGTGGAGGAATAGAGTGTGGATATGCAAAAGATCCACACCGACAACAACCTAGCAGATGTCATGACAAAACCAATCAATGTTGATAAGTTTGTTTGGAGTAAATCCTCTTATGGCCTAGTGAAGACATAAGCAACATGAACTGACAAGTAGGAGAGATTCGGAAGACTACGAAAGTGAACTTTAAGTGGGAAAATATAATGTGTAAAATCACTTTGGAGTTGGCAAGATAATAGCACTTGGGATTGTCATCATGATGTTTTGTAATAAAATAAGGAAAAGATGACAAACACATGCATTGGTTTTGGAAAAGTAGAACTTTGCAAATGGAAAAGCTGAAGACTTGGTTGGAAAGTGACTCTGCAATGTGTACAATAGATCAGCAACGCACAAGCAACGCGGTTTCATTCAGCTATAAATAGCAAGCCATTTCTTCAGCTCTAGTTATCCCAAAATAGAGAGAAAACATTATGAGTTTTCTTGAGTGTTATCTTTTATATTTGTTGTCTTTACTTTGTGAGTAAGAATTAGTTTCTCTTATAATTTGAGAGAGTGAAATTATTCTTTCCTTATATTAGAGAGAAGATCATTGTAAAATATTCTTATATCATAGTGAATCCTCCTATACTTGCCCGTGGTTTTCCCTTAATTTGTTTAAGGGTTTTCCACATAAAAATATTGTATCACAATTATCCTTTTTCTCAGTCCTATTTTAGCTGCGTGATACCGCTTCGCCCCAAACATTTGGTTGCACCGATACTCAACATCAACTTATGAACTTGGACTTCCCCTTGCATAATTGGATAATCCTTTGTATTTTGCTCATTTTCATTGAAATTTCATTCGATCAAAAACAAAAGTTGGAAAGATTTTTCAGGACTGATGTTAATAAATACTAAGTATTCAACATATGGGGACTCTCAAAGGTTGGTTTGGATATATCCTAGTGGCTAGAGGCCAATGTATACATATACGTATATATATGTTATATGTATATATTATACTTAGATATTGCAATATGTGATAACCCATTTGCTGTTTCCTTTTTTTATTTACTATTTACAAGAAGGTTGAGCTGACTACTAGAAAATAAAGCCGATAATGTACAATGCAGAAATTTGATTAACTTTGTGACCGTTCAAATGTCAATTCAGTCTAAAATTTGCAAGTCAATATATACATATTTTAAACATCGTAACTTTTTACTTTCACGAATAAGCAGCTACGGATGTACATAATTTGTCTCCCTCTCTCCATGCCGACTGATAAATAAGTGAAATTAATTATTGGATCTGAGAATTTGGTAGCATCTTCTAATCTATCACTCCACGACTGACAATAAAAAGAGAAAAAAGAAAAAAATCATTCCACATGCTTTCTTGCGGTATAGAGGATCAGAGGAATTAATGTATTGCCTCACCAGTTATATCACAATTCTGTATGTAAGTCACTCATGATTTAAGTAATAAGGTGGGAAATATGCACAAATAGTCTGTATTGAATCTCTAAAATTTTAATTTGTCCTAATTGTTTAAAATTAAATAATTGAGTCCTTATTGTTTCTCAATTTTTTTTAATTTAGTTCCCGTTTAAATTGGCTAAATTGAATTTTTTTGAGAAATAATAAAAACTAAATTGAATAGTTTTGAAAAAAAAATATGACTAAATTGATTATTTTTAAATAATAGGAATGGATTTATTTTTTTTTAAATAATAAAAATTAAATTGACTAATTTTAAATAATAGAGACGAATTTAAAATTTTAGGTGCTTGTGCAATTTTCTCCAAATTAGGTAGTAAGATCCTCTCTACTTTTTTTTTTTTTTTTTTATCGTTCAGATATAGGATATATCATAGGTTTATTTATTTATTTTCGCATCTACATATCATAGGTTCTTCAACTAAATAATTTTAAATCTTAAACATCAAATATGGAGTAGTAAACTAATTATCTATGGATTTTTTTTAAAAAAAGTATTTGAAAATTTTATTTAAATTTTTAAAAGATAAACTAATAGTTCATGATACATCTCATCTAAAAAAATGAGAAAATCAATAAGTCCGATTGATTTGGGATTAGTGGGGGTTGCAGCACCTATTGACTTCAAGAGTAGAGTTATTAAAGAGTGAGTTGAAACTATAGTTTTTAAAAATGTGTATATTTTTAAAATATTTTTAAACTAAAAAATCAATTTAGTCTCAATTGACAAACAAATTCACACATACGTAAGTGTTCAGCTGTAGGTTTTTAGCATCCCACCGAGGAAAACTTGGATCCTTATATATTGTTAAGAAACCTGAGGTTCCATTACTTACCTTAGTTAGGTTTTACCATATTTAGCATAGCTTGGAAGTTAAATAAGGAAAGTGTTTCTTTTAGAAATTGAGACGCAAAATTATATCCTTTTTCTATATATTAGGACTACGCAATGTTAAATCCTTCTTCTATTAGGACTAGACGACACAAAATCCTTCTTCTGGTAGGAGTACTATTAGGTTGCTGAAACTAGTTCGCGGAGAATAATTAACATGGAGATGGATTATGTGGACCACTATTTGGTTTTGGGGTTACCGTCGGGTGAAGAAGGAGCAAAGCTAACTGAGAAAGAGATTTCCAAGGCGTATAGACTGAAGGCATTGGAACTACATCCAGACAAGAGGCCCGATAACCCTAATGCCGATCAGGATTTCCAAGACCTTCAGACATCTTATGAGATTCTCAAGGACAAAAAGGCTAGGAAATTGTTTCACGACCTTCTTTGGGTCAAGCGCGAAAAAGTTAAATACACTACAAGAAAAAATGACACGTACGATGATACTAAGAGAGGAAAGATGATGTCAGATTTTTTGAGAAAGATAAAGTCAGGTCTCGGAAAAAGGGAATGGGATGGTTGCGCCCCGCCTGACCCTAGCGTGAGAGCTCGAAAGGAGGAAGAGAGGATTTGGAGGAAGTTTAAAGAAGAGATTGAGCGAATTCGTGCTATGCAAGCCAACAAGATCATGCGAGTTCGTGCTATGCATGCCAATTTCAAGAGCTTGGATCGAATCCTGATAAGATTACTATGTTGTAACTGATTTACTTTATGTTGTTGATGTTTGCCTAAAGGATAAATCATCTGCTGATGAGTTTTGATCCAACTTTTCTTTCATTAACTGCATGTCTATTAGCATTAGAGTTGACTCTTTACTATTTTGGTTTATTTGTATCTAATGTAAGTCACTCATGATTTAAGTAATTAGGTGGGAAATTTGCAGAAATAGTTCCTATTGTTTCTCTAAAATTTTAATTCGTTTTTATTATTCAAAATTAACAAATTGAGTTTTGGGTAACAATAAGACTAAATTGGTAATTTTTAAAAAATAGGAACGAATTTAAAATTTTAAGTACTTGTTCAATTTTCTCCAATTAGGTAGTAAGATCCTCTCCTTACTGTTTTTTTATCTTTCGGATATAGGATATATATCATAGGTTATTTATTTATTTATTTTCGCTTCTACATGTCATGGGTTATTCAATTAAATAATTTTAAATCTTAAACATCAAATTTGGAGTAGAAAACTAATTATTTATGGAATTTTTTTTTAAAAGTATTTGAAAAAATTATTTAAAATTTTAAAAAATAAAATCTAATAGTTCATGATACATCTCTTCTTTTAAATGAGAAAATCAATAAAGGGAGGATCCCCACTTGAATTCATACCCTCCGTCAACCGCCACCAAAGATATATATTAATTGGGGATCCAATCCAGTTGAATTCATATCCTCTGTCAACCTTCATTAGTGTATATATATATATGTATATACACACATAGGCCCAATTGATTTGGGGATATATTAGTGAGGGTTGTAGTACTTACTGACCTCAATAATGGTGCTATTAAGAAGTGAGTTAGAATTATATTTTTAAAAATGTGTATATTTTATAAGTATTGTTAAGCTAAAAAAATCAATTCAGTCCCAATTGGTCAGTTATATTTTTAAAAATGTGTGTATTTTTAAAGTATTGTTAAGCTAAAAAAATCAATTCAGTCCCAATTGAAAAATATTTTCACATATATATGAGTATTCAACTGTGGGTTTTTAGCGTCCCACTGAACAAAACTTGGACAAGCTATGCTAAATATGGTAAAATCTAACTAAGGTAAGGAATATTACAATGGACAACTATACACGGTATGTATATACACTAACATATATGTTTATATTTTGTTCGAGTAATGATAGATGTCACCCTCTTTTCATTACCTAATTATTGTCTAATTGGCATGCCAACTAGATAAATCTATTTTATTTTTTTCTTCTAATTTTATTGATTTTTCTCTCTCTTCTTTTATTATTTTTCCTCTCTCCTCGTTTTTCCTTTTTTATCTCCCTCAATTAATGTTTTTTTCCTTTCTTTTGTTTACCACTATTATACATTCCTCTCTCCTATTATAAATATCCTCATGTAATCATAAACTCTCTCATTAACATGGGTATCATAAACTTTTCATAAAACCTAGCATCTGATCAAGAAATCCAACATATTCACTCCATACAATTTCCATGTTAAACATTGATGATTTAACATAAGAATTTGATGGTGTTTTTTTATGAGTTTTTTTTCATGTGAATCAACTAATTAAGAACTATGTCAACCAATCTAAAAGAAAAGAAAAGAAGCACTAGTACAATGGGTACAATAGAGGCAAAAATCATGATTTACAACATTTGAGTACAACTATACATGTTAGTACTTGACCCAACTTTTGAATGTAAAAAATATTATACAAGTAAATGTTCAATAGAGAAATCTATTCCAACCCAATAAAATCATTTAATGATCTAACAAAGAGCTAATTATCAATATCTTTACTAACATTATATTCTTCATTGCAGTTAACATTGCTGAAATATATGACCAAAAAAAAAGTTATATGAGGAGGAACATGACTACATGAGGGATATCTATGGTAGGAGAGAGAAATGTGTAATAGTGATAAATGAAAGAAAGAGGAAAAAAATATTAATTAAGGGAGAGAAAAAGAGAAAAGGCAAAGAGAGAGAGAGAGAGGGAAAAAAATTAATAAAAGAAAAGAGAGAAATAAAACAAAATTAATAAAAAGAGAAAAAATTAAAAAGAGGGTGATAAAAAGAGGGTGACGTCTAGTATTACTCATTTCGTTCAATGGAGGCTAAATTTGTATATCAAACTCAAAACTTTTGAGTATAACATGTCATTATTTAAGTATTCTACTCGACTCTTGAGTTCCACGAGAATATTTTACTCTTGGAATATCAGGCAAACAATTTTTTTTTTTTTTTTTTGCAGAATAATATCAGGCAAACGTTGATTGTTGTTTGAAGTTGAATTAGGAAAGTATTTATTTTAGAAAATTGAGACGCAAAATTATATCCTTTTTCTATTAGGATTTAGGACTACGCAAAAATTAAATCCTACTTGTATTAGGACTAGACACAAAATCCTTCTCCTGCTAGGAGTACTATTAGGTTTTTTTTTTTTTTTTTTTTCAAAACAATGATATATATATATATATATATATATATATATATATATATATATATATATATATATATATATATGTTATTTGCATTATGATCGTTTACAGAAAACAAACAAAATTACATCTAAAATACCCAGACTTGCCCCTCTTTCTCTTTTCATCGATCTCAAGCTATATTTTTTTTTGGCTAAAGCTCTCTATTTCTCTCTTATTATTGTTACGTGAGAAGAAGCTATCGAATATAGGCGAACGAGCCGAAGTCAACACAACTACCACGGATAACGGCGACTGAAAGATCAACAAGAACAAGTTCCGTTCGAAGAGAAAGTAACCGTCCCCTAGATTAATCATTGTATAACCGGTTTTCGCCTCGCACGCAGCCTAAAAGAGAAAAAAAGAAAAAGAAAAAAGAAGAGTAGAAGTCTGAAACTAGATAGCGGAGAATATGGAGTTGGATTATGTGGATCACTATTTGGTTTTGGGGTTACCATCGGGTGAAGAAGGAGCAAAGCTATCTGAGAAAGAGATTTCCAAGGCGTATAGATTGAAGGCATTGGAACTACATCCAGACAAAAGGCCCGATAACCCTAATGCCCATCAGGATTTCCAAAACCTTCAGACATCTTTTGAGATTCTCAAGGACGAAAATGCTAGAAAATTATTTCACGACCTTCTTAGGGTCAAGCGCGAAAAGGTTAAATACACTACAAGAAAAAATGACACGGACACGGACGATGATACTAGGACAGGAAAGATGGCAAAAAAAAGGGAACGGGCTACTTACGCCCCGCCTGACCCTAGTGTGAGAGCTCGAAAGGAGGAAGAGAGGATTGCGAGGAAGCTTAAAGAAGAGATTGAATGAATTCATGCTACGCAAGCCAACAAGATCAAGCGAGTCCGTGTTATGCATGCCAATTCCAAGGGTTGGGATGGAATCCGTATTGTCTACAACAAACCTCTGAAGAAAAATGCAAAAAACAATGGACTAAGCACTCTCATCGGATCTGCAGAACACATGGCGTTTCTGTCGAAATTTTAAAGCACAGTTGTCAAATTAAATCGTGAACCGAAACCTTATATTTTTGAGTTGTGAGTATCGAATTGTGAATTGGAACTATTCGGTTACTGATATGTTATATTGATAAGAGATAATTATTGAGCTGATTCGATCTCTTTCATATTAGATTGTTGTAACTACCTGTGCTAGTACTTATCTTCTGTTGTTTATCATAATTGTTGTTGTATTATAAATAGTGTAATCATGTATAATGGAAATATAAGGATTTTTCAACTCTTCATGGTATCAGAAGTCTTCTCAGACTCATGTTCACAAAAAACAAAAAAACAAACACCAAACAAAACAAAGCTCTTCCCTTTACGCTCTGTTCACAGCTGATTTCATATCTTTTCAGTCGTTGACTTTTAGTCATACAACTCATCTCATTGCTTGTGGCATTGCTCCTGTTTTTTTTATTTCTTCCTCATCTAATTCACTCTTTTCTCATGGCCTCTGTTCACACATTACCGTCTTACAATGTAAAAATCTATGTTACCGTCACTCTTGATCACACCAATTTCCTAACTTGCAAAACCTAGATCATCAATTTTTTCACCTTTAATCGCCTCATCGGCTATATTGATGGCTCTATTCCTCCTCCTCCTACAACTAAAGCCTTTGATCTCTCCTCTCCGTCCAAAGCCTCTAATATTTCTTCTCCACCCAAAGCTTCTAACCAATCCTCCTCTTCCTCTTCTTCTCTCTCTCTGGATGATTAGATGGCTTTTGATCGCTTTGTTCAATCATGCATCACTGCCACATTATCCGACTCTTTAGTTCATCAAACAAATGGTTTCTCCAGTGCTCATGATTTATGGAACTCTCTCGAGAAATCATTTATGCAGCAGTCTATGGCTCGTAAAACACTGCTTCGCACTCAACTGCTATCTCTCAAAAAGAAAAATCTGTCTATCGCTGAATACCTTCAGAACATTCGTGTTCTTGCTGATTCACTTGCTGCTATTGGCGACTCCATTTCTAGCTCTGAGCTGGTCATCACTGCTCTTAATGGTCTACCGTCTTCCTATCGTGCCTTCATCACATCCGTTGAAAATCTGACCACTCCTCCTTCATTCACCCAGTTGAGAGCTAAATTACTCACATATGAACAACGGCTACTTTTAGATGAAGACTCTGTCTCTTCTCTAATAACTCATCTGCCATGGCCCTACTGGCTAAATTTCACTCCGCCTCCATCCAAGACACCTCTTCACCATCGTCCACCAACAAATCCCATGTTTCACATTCCTCCTCGCCCAAATCAAACGCAAATATTGGTGGCAGTGTCATGAAGAAAAAAGAGGAAGCAGAACATAATAGAAACACTGGTGAGCTGGACAATTCCAATGAGCTGAAGTCATCTGCTGAATTGGCTGTTAAAGAACATGTGGCAAACGAATTAGAACAGCTAGGCAGAGGTGTACGTGTTAAAAAGCCTCCAAGGCGGTTGCACGAGTTTGTTACACGCTAGGCTGATTAGTGGAGTAAGAATTATATAGCTGTCAAATGTAATAGGTTGAGGCAGTGAAAATTGTAATAGAATTGCTTGGGCAATACTCTCTCCATTTTCTTTCTCTTAGGAGTTACCAGTACTCGAAACTGGCCTATTATATCTTAATTCCTATATTGTCAATTAAATCCATATAATTCGGCATCAATTCCTTCGTCTCTGTTGTTTATTACCCATTATCATTACATTGGTGCTTTCATTCCTCGAACAATGGCTGAAGGAACTCGTCTAAAACTTGTCGATGAAGCCCTCAAACAGCAGACTGCTATCTTGGATTCTCTTCAATCTGCTCTTGCCGCTCAACAAAAATCCATGGAGCAGCTTGCTCTTCAGTGTACCACGATGGACGGCAAACTCAACCAGGTGATGCGTTCCGGCGAGTCTTCATCGTCGAGTACACCTCCGGCGACGGGTACGATAAGTCTTGCGGGTAATCTTCTACCTCTAGCAAGATCATTGTGGCTTGAATTTCCACGATTTGATAGGTCCGATGCTATTGGATGGATTTTCAACGCGAAACAATTTTTTGACTATTATGGTGTTGAAGATGAGCAACGACTGACTATTGCTTCTTTTCACATGGATGGAGTTGCACTACCTTGGTACCAGTGGTTGGCCCAGAATAATCAATTGGGCTCGTGGCATCAATTAATGAAAGCCCTTGAAGTTAGATTTACCCCACTCGAATATGAAAACCCACATGGAGCCTTAGCCAAATTAACCCAAACCTCTACTGTTGCTGAATACCAATCATCTTTCGAAGCCTTATCCAATCGCACCACCAAGTTACCTACCGACTTCTTAGACCATTGCTTCATATGTGGTCTATGATCCGATATCAAGGCTGAGGTCTTGTCTTTCCGACCCAGTACCATGAATCAAGCAATTAGGCTTGCCCGTCTTCAAGAGGCCAAGCTTGATGAATTACGCAAACTCACCCACCGCAACCCACCCCTCAAAAACCTAACCCAATTGTCCGCCAGTGGGCCACCAAGTACCACTCCTAGTTTGCGTGGTCCGCTTTTGCCTTCCCCAACACCCATCTCCACAAGACTACCTACACCTCCCATTCCTCCGAAATTACCTGTCAAAAGATTAAGTCCAGCTGAAATCCAAACCAAAAGAGAAAAGGGGCTATGTTATTCTTGCGATGAAAAGTGGTCTCCGAGCCATCGGTGTCAGTCATCTCCAAAATATTTGCTGATGGACTATGCTAATGACTCTGAGATTGATGTTGTGGCTAATCAAAATAGTGATTCTTTTCCGGCCATCCATGACACCAGCGAGCTTGCCGAGACTGAGATCTCATATCATGCGATGGTTGGGCAACAGTCCTTATCCACCTTACGTTTGAGAGGTCTCTTTCTCGGAGCTCCAATGCAAATTTTGGTTGATGGAGGTAGTACTCATAGCTTCGTCCAATCCAAAGTTGCTCGATATCTGGCTCTTCTGGTGGAACCTTCTCCTACGTTTGCCGTAGTGGTTGGCAGTGGAGAACGATTGCGTACAGAAGGATGCATCAAACAAGCTAAGATAACAGTTCAAGGCCATGAAATTGTCACGGACTTATATGTCCTACCACTGCACGGATCAGACGTTATGCTCGGAATTTCTTGGTTAGTAACTCTCGGCGATGTTCAATTTAATTTTGCTAAACTAACATTGGGGTTCCAGTCTCATAGCCAACATGTTGTACTCAATGGAGAACCTTCACCACTAATGGAATCTATGCAACTACGAGGTTTTTGTCGTATCTTAGAGACTCATGTTGTTGCTGTCTACTTCCGTTCGGAACAGGTACCCCCAATACCCTTAAGTCCACTTGAAAAACCACCAGAATTAGCTCAAATGTTGGATAGATTTGAATCAGTATTTCAGAAGCCTCACAGATTGCCTCCTTATCGATCCCAAGACCATCGTATTGTGTTACAGGAAGGGGTCCAGCCCATTAATGTACGCCGTTATCGATATCTTCACTTTCAAAAATAGGAAATCGAAAGGCTAGTACAAGAAATGCTCTTCGAATGGTTGATCTGACCTAGCATTAGCCCGTATTTGTCTCCTGTGTTACTTGTGAAAAAAAGACGGTATATGGAGATTTGTACCGATTATTGGGCTTTGAATGCAGTCATAGTTAAGGACAGGTTTTCAATACCAACAATTGACGATCTGTTTGATGAATTATTTGGTGTGCATATGTTTTCAAAATTGGATTTATTGGCAAGCTATCACCAAATCCGTGTTCGAGAAGAAGACATTCCCAAAACGGCTTTTTAGACTCACGAAAGATACTACGAATATCTTGTAATGCCCTTCGGACTCACAAACGGTCCTGCCACATTTCAAGAAACAATGAACAAAGTATTCAAGCCTTATTTGCATCGTTTTGTACTTGTGTTTTTTGATGACATACTAGTGTACAGTCGCAATTGGGAAGATCGCGTGGTTTTGGGCACATTACAAGAGCAAGGACTGGTAGCAAAAAGGTCTAAATGTTTATTTGGACAAACATCCTTTCACTACTTAGGTCACATGGTTTCAGGTGAAGGGTTAGCCATGGATGCAGAAAAGATCAAAGCCATGGTTGCATGGTCAATTCCCAAGACGGTATCTGAGTTGCGTGGGTTCTTGGGGCTAACAGGCTATTACCGGAGATTTATCAAAGGTTATGCACAAATTGCAAGTCCTCTAATTGATTTATTACAAGATAATTCGTTTCAATGGGGCGAAGGGGCACAAGCAGCATTTGAACAACTTAAGGCAGCCATGACTAATGCACTTGTGTTGTCCCTTCCTAATTTCTCCTATTCGTTCACTATTGAAACAGATGCATCCGGAGTGGGCATGGGAGCTGTATTACAACAAAATAGACACCCAATTGCTTACTTTAGTCAAAAAATTTCTAAAAGAATGCAATCAGCTTCTACATATGTCAGGGAAATGCATGCCATTGTCATGGCAGTTCAAAAATGGCGACAATATGTTTTGGGTCGGCGCTTTTACATCAAGACGGATCAACGAAGTCTTAAGAATCTCACCATTCAAACGCCAAAACAACAAAAATGGCTATCTAAATTATTGGGGGTATGATTTCGAAATTCAGTATCAACCGGGACGTGACAATAAGGTTACTGACGCATTATCTCGCGTACCCGCAGCGAGTTATCTTGCAATTTCTCAGCCTTGCTTTGGGTTGTTAAATGATCTCAAGGAGGAGAATAAAAATCATATGGAATTGCAAAGATGGCATCAACGACTGCAAACTGATTCACACATTCCATCAGAAATTGTGGTTCGCGATGGCATCTTGGTAAAGAATAATCGTATAGTATTGGCTTCTGATTCCCCCTTGCGTACCATGTTAATTCATGAATACCATTCGACACCTATAGATGGGCATTCAGGATCATTAAGGACTTTTCAAAGAATAGCCACAGGATTTTATTGGTCCAATATGCGCCTGGATGTGCAAACTTTTGTTGAACAATGCCGAACATGCCAAGAAATAAAGACATCTCATCTCAGTCCAACTGGTTTGTTGCAGCAGTTACCTATTCCAAGACAAGTTTGGGAAGATATTGCTATGGATTTTGTGACTGGTTTGCCATCTTCGGAAGGTCGTTCCTTGATTATGGTGGTAATAGACAGATTTACAAAATATGCACATTTCATAGCTTTAACCTTTCCACTTACCAGTACAAAGGTAGCAATGAAATTTGCAGAGGAAGTTATCAAGTTGCACGGGCTACCCAAAACCATTGTCAGTGACAGAGATCCATTATTCATTAGTAATTTTTGGCAAGAGTTATTCAAGTTACAGGGTACATCGTTGGCGATGAGTAGTGCTTACCATCCCCAAATCGATGGTCAAACGGAGATTGTGAATCAAGGACTTGAGCTTTATTTACGTTGTTTTGTGGCTGATACACCAAACAAGGTGGGGAAAATTTCTACATTGGGCCGAATTTTGGTATAATACCGCCTACTACACTTCAGCCGGGATGACACCTTTTCAAGCTTCATATGGAAGACCAGCACCTGCTCTCATTCATTATGTTCCTGGTGAAGCTAAGAATGAAGCAGTTGACTCTGACCTTCAATTGATAGACCAAATACTTCGTCATCTACGACAAAATTTACATCAAGCTCAAGTAAGGATTAAGTACTATACGGACAAAGGTCGGAGAGAGAAAACATATGAAGTAGGGGGTATGGTCATGCTTAAACTCCAGCCATATCATCAACTATCAATAAAAGGTCCCTTCAATACCAAATTGTGTCGTCGTTATTATGGACCCTTCAAGGTGTTGAATCGAGTTGGCAATGTTGCATATAGACTGAAGCTGCCTAATTCCTCTCGAATACACCCAGTATTTCATGTATCTCTTCTAAAACGCTTCAAGGGTATGACAACTGACTTACTTACACCGTTGCCTCCCTTGTCAACTGAGTCTCATCCTGTGTATCAACCACTGTCCATTATCGCACAGCGTACAATTCAGAAACAAGGCCATGAAGTCAAACAAACTTTGGTTCAATGGGAAGGAATACGTCCAGAGGAAGCCACTTGGGAAGATCTTGAGTATATTCAGAACCTTGTGGACAACGTTCCATTTAGAGGGGCTGGCATTGTCATGAACAAAATAGAGGAAACAAAGCATAATAGAAACACTGGTGAGCTGGATAATTCCAATGAGCTGAAGTCATCTACTGAAGTGGCAGTTAAAGAACATGTGGCAAATGAATTGGAATAGCTAGGCAGAGGTGTACGTGTTAAAAAGCCTCCAAGGCGGTTGCACGAGTTTGTTACACGCTAGGCTAATTAGTGGAGTAAGAATTATATAGCTGTCAAATGTAATAGGTTGAGGCAGTAAAAATTGTAACATAATTGCTTGGGTAATACTCTCTCTATTTTCTTTCTCTTAGGAGTTACCAGTACTCGAAACTGGCCTATTATATCTTAATTCCTATATTGTCAATTAAATCCATATAATTCGGCATCAATTCCTTCGTCTCTGTTGTTTATTACCCATTACCATTACAGGCAACAAGTATCGTGGTAAGTGTCAAATATGTAAAAGCAAGGGCACTCTGCGAACCGTTGTCGTTTCCTGTATGCTGCATCAAATACTAGCTCTCATCATTCTCCCTTCGCTGGTCTCCATTATCAACAGTTCAATCCCTCATATCAACCACCCCTCCTGCCGACTCCTCCTTCTGCTTGGATTCTAGATTCTGGAGCCACATCTCACATAGTGAATAATGCTTCTATGATTCAACAAATTCAGCCTTACACTGGTTCAGATCGGGTCACTATTGGTGATGGTATGTCTCTTCAAATTAAACATATTGGTTCTTCTACCTTTACTTACACTTCTCGTCCCTTTACGCTTCAAACTATTTTACATATCCTACGACTATCTCGTAATCTACTTTCTGTCTCACGTTTTACAAAAGATAATAATGTGTCTGTTGAATTTTCTCCTGCTGCATGTGTGGTTAAGGACCTCCGCACCGGGATGCCACTCCTGAAAGGCCGCATTTCGGCCAATCTCTACACCCTCCCAATCTCGTCTGCTCCACCATCAACTCCGCATCAAGCCTTAGTCGCCTCGCGCATCTCTACTCAACTATGGCACAATCGTTTGGGTCATCCATCAACTTTAAGGAATGGTGTGTCTGCAGTTTTTTCACAATTTTTGTCTTTGGAAAAGATTTGTAATTCGTGTGCCTTAGGCAAATGTCATAAATTGCCCTTTAGTCTATCAAATCAGGCATCCAGTAGGCCTTTAGATTTAGTCCATTGTGATATATGAGGTCCTGCTCCCATACAATCTTGTTCTGAGTTTAGATATTTTGTAATTTTCGTTGATGATTTTAGTCGCTACACGTGATTTTTTCCTTTAAAGAATAAAAGTGATTGTGCCCCTTGTTTTTCATGTTTTAAAACATTAGTGGAAAATTTATTTTCTAATACAATCAAATATTTCCAGTGTGATGGTGCGCGAGAATTGACTCAAGGTTTTTTAAAATCCATTATTGATAACAGTGGCATCCAATACAAGATCTCATGTCCTCATACTCCATAGCAAAATGGGCTGGCAGAGAGAAAAATAAGACACATTACTGAAATGGGTATAACTTTAATGTTTCAAGGGTCTATGCCGAAAAAATTCTGGGTTGAGGCTTTTTAACTGCTGTTCATTTGATTAATCGATTGCCTACCCCAGTTTTGCAAAATATTTCTCCATATGAAAAGCTTTTCGGTCATGTTCCCAATTATTCTTTTCTTCGAGTTTTTGGTTGTTTGTGCTATCCCTATCTTGGTCCTTATAAACGTGACAAATTAAGTCCCAAATCATTACCATGTGTGTTCTTAGGGTACAGTTCTGATCATTTGGCATACCGATGTTATGATCCTATGCTTGATAAGGTTTATCTTTCCAGACATGTCTATTTCGATGAAACAAGTTTTCATTTTCAGTCAGCTTCTAACTCCTGCCTATCGTCGAGTCCTACTTCACTTACAAGTCCGAAACAATCGCTTGTTCTGCATGAAAATCCCAGTCGTGGGACACACCGTTCCCTTTCTAATCTGCGTCATTTAGTTGATTCCACTACACCCCAAACTCCTTTTTGTCGTTCACATGCACTCTCAACTGTAGCCACAACGCCACAGCAGCCCTCGATTCATTCTCAACAATCCCAGTCCCCACAGGTCTCACCTGTATCTTCTAGGACTTTTTTGTAATCTCTGTTAAATCTCTCATATGCTTTTCAAAATCTCAGGCTGATGTCTTTATCTCCTACTCCACAACAAACGTCAACTTCTGGCGTGTCACATTCAAAATGCTCTTTTTCTCCACGCACAAAGCAGTCACGTGAATTGCCAGTCTTATCTCCATCAACTTTTATCTCTCTTCCTAACTCCAGCGGGGCCCAAAAGCCACTCATTTCTACCCGTGGGTCACAGCACCAACCTCATGCTCAATTGTCTTCCATTTCTTTCTTTTCAGACCAGCCATCACGTGGACCCAATGTGTCCCCTGCCTTTTGCAATTTATCTCATTCCAATGCCTTGTCACGATTTCTTTCTTCTGCAATTGCTCCTGCCCACGTGAATCCTCCTTCCGCGCTTTCTAACCCCTCTGTTGAGCCCTCAATTTCCTCTGATAATAATGCTAACTCAGGAGCATTGCCTCAACGACTAAATGAGTCTCTGATTGAAGTTGATGCTGCAAAGTGTTCTACACACACAATGGTGACACGTTCTAAAGATAACACTCTGAAACCGCGACAACATCTAGATTTTGTGACATTCAATGCCGTCACTGAAGCTCCAAATTCACATTTTTTTACTCAATTCCTTGAGTCTGAACCTACTACATATGCTCAAGCTTCGAAGTCAGCTCAGTCGCGTACGCCCATGGATTCCGAATATAATGTGCTCTTGCACAATGCAACATGGACTTTGGTGCCTCAACCTCAAAATGGTAATATTGTTGGGTGTAAATGGGTGTATCGGATTAAGCGCAAGCCGGATGGTTCAGTTGATCGATACGAGGCAAGGCTTGTTGCCAAGGGATATAATCAGGAAGAAGGTGTGGATTATAATGAGACTTTCAGTCCGATGGTTAAATCTACTACAACTCGTGTTGTTTTGAATGTGGCGCTATCCAGGAACTGGTCTATAAGGCAATTTGATGTTAACGATGCCTTTCTTCATGGTTTGCTTACTGAGGAAGTTTATATGGCTCAACTGCCGGGCTACACTTATCCGACGTTTCCTGATTATGTTTGTCGACTACAAAAGGCTATTTATAGGCTCAAGCAGGCTCCTTGAGCGTAGTTATCTCGCCTAAGCTCGTGTCTTCAGAGTCTTGGTTTTCATTCAGCTACATCTGATACATCATTATTCATTCGCCGTGACTCTACTGATATTATGTTTTTGTTGGTTTATGTTGATGATATTGTGTTGACAAGGAACAATAATCATGCTATTTCTTCTGTTGCCAAGTTGTTGCACGACCAGTTTGCCTTGAAGGACATGGGTTCACTTTCTTATTTCTTGGGCATCCAAGTTACTTCCAGTCCTACTGGTATTCACTTAAGTCAACAAAAGTATACAATGGATCTCATTCTTCGTGTTAAGCTTGCTGGGGCCAAGCCCGTCTCTTCACCAATTGCACCCAATCAATATCTTTCACAACATGAGGGAGATCCCTTCTCTAATCCAACCTTATATCGCAGTATTGTCGGGGCCCTTCAATATTTAACAATTACTCGTCCCGATATTGCTTTTGCTGTGAACAAAGTCTGTCAGTTCATGCATGCTCCGACTGAGACTCATTGGACTGTTGTTAAGCGTATCCTTCGTTATCTCAAGGACACCCCTTCACACGGACTTCACATTAAATCGTCTACTGATCTTAGTCTTCATGCTTATTCGGATTCTGATTGGGTGGGGTGTCCGGATGATCGACGTAGTTCGCATGGCTATTGTATTTTTCTGGGGCCAAATCTTATTTCTTGGACTACTCAGGAAACAAACTACTATATCTCGTTCGAGCACAGAGGCGGAGTATAGGGCCATTGCCTTCACCACAACTGATCTTTGTTGGCTACAATCTCTCTTATCTGAACTCGGGGTGTCTACTCCTTCGCCTCCGACACTGTGGTGTGATAACATTGGTGCAACGTACCTAACTGCAAACCCTATGTACCACGCGCGCACCAAACATATTGAGATAGATGTGCATTTTGTGTGTGAGAAAGTTGCATCTGGGGACCTTGTGATTCGTTTCATTTCCACTCTTGATCAGCTCTCAGATATTATGACAAAAGGGCTGTCAATTAATCGTTTTCGTCTTCTTCGGTCCAAGCTCACGGTTCGAGATCCTGCTTCATTTGAGGGGGTGTGATAAGAGATAATTCTTGAGCTGATTCGATCTCTTTTATATTAGATTGTTGTAACTACCTGTGCTAGTACTTATCCTCTATTGTTTATCATAATTGTTGTTGTATTATAAATAGTGTATTAATGTATAATGGAAAGATAACGATTTTTCAACTCTTCATATATTATTATTAATCTGTTATTTGTATTGACATTTATAAATATATTTGTGATTCTTCAAGTTATTCTCGATGGTAGATACAATTGCATAATGAAAAAACAAAATTATTCAACAATTTATATAAAAATGTAGTTATAACTTATATGAGAGTACATATATACACAATATTTCTCAAGTAATTAGGTTTTGATATACAAAACAAATATATATTTGCCAATAGATATGATCGCAGTTACAATTTAAATGCATCCTATTTTTTTTGGTAACTCTAGAATATATAGTGATCCCATGTAATATCAATCCCTTTCTTTTCTTTTTGATTTTTATCAAGTGTTAGAAAAAATTGTCAAATAACAATTAAATCACTAGAAAAAGCAATCTAATTTCAATCTCCCAATATTTTAGTCACATATATGAACTTTACTTTATCAAGCAAAAAGTCAAAATGTTACCATAGGCAAATAATCAAAATAAAAGTACAACACTCAATGCACTAACTCGAATACTATTTGTTGCATTGTTTGGAGTCATCATGTTGCTGCACAAGAGAGTTACGATCTTTCTTTATTTTGGATCATATCTCAAAGACTCAAATTATAGAGAGGTATTTGCTAATTTCAAATAAATAGAACTAAATATATGGCACTCTTTAAAAAGTTATTAAATTTTCTATCAAGCCTTGCTGTAGTGTAGCAACTATTGACATGTACTCTTTGTTTCCAAAGCATTTATGTTTATATTTAATCAAAGTCAACACATAGATGCAACTAAGCCAAAAGATAATCATACGATAAAGGGTCAATTCTGATGCTAAAACTAGACATGCATTACATGAAAGAACTGATGGATAGAAATTCATAAGCCGATGATTTAGCCTTTAGACAAACCTCAACAATTTAGGTCAAATATTAACCAATACATATCCGATTTTCCAATAAAATAGGCTAAGAACACCAATACCCCCATATTAGTCACCTGGATATCTTATCATGAATGGTAAACTGGACGAATTTAAAATATTTTATTAATAAAGAGTTAAATAAATTTTTAGACTAAAACTAATAGAATTGTATCTTCCAGTAGAGGAGTTGTATCGCGTCACCAGTGATATCACAAGTCTGTATGTAATTTTTTTTTTTGGTCGGACACAAGTCTATTGGTAAGTAATTCGTGAATTAGTAAGTAAGATACCCTCCCTCTACTGATTTTTTATTTTCTAATGAGATACATTATGAATTATCAAATTGATATTTTTAAATTTTAATAATTAGATCTAGAGTAATGGAGAAAAAATTTTAAAAAAATATTTGAAAAAAATGGCTAAAATTTAAAATGATAAATCTAATGATCCTTAATACGGCTCATCTAGGAGAATCCAAACCAGTTGAGTTCATGTCCTCCATCACCTTCACTAGTACATTTATATATATATATATATATATATATTGTTTAATAAAGGCCAAACTGAATATCAAATTCAAAGTTTTTAAATATAACGGGTTATATTTGACCATTCCACTTGATTGTTGGGTTCCACGTGAATATTTTACCCTTAAAAATATAAGGCAAACATGAATTTTGTTTAAAGTTGAATAAGGTAAGTTTTTTGTTTTTGAAAATTAAGACGCAAAATTAAATCCTTCTTCTATTAGGACTAGACGACCCAAAATCCTTCTTCTGCTAGAAGTACAATTAGGTTTTTTTGCTAAAACAGGGATATATCATATATTATATATATATCTAATGATCGTTTACAGAAAACGAACAAAATTACGTACATCTAAAAATATCCTCTTCTCCCTATTTCGATCTCTGACCAACGCTTCATCGATCTCAAGCTCTCTATTTCTTTCTCTTATTATTGTTACTTGCGTGAGAAGAAACTGCCAATTAAAGATAGTCGGAACGGAATCAACGACACCTCCGATAGCGGTGGCGGCAATTTCAACGAAAACAAACACTTTTATTCTAGCTAATTATTGTATGGGTAACTTGCTTTCGCCTCGAATTAATATGGAGGATTATGTGGACCACTATTTGGTTTTGGGGTTACCGTCGGGTGCAGCAGGAGCAAAGCTAACTGAAAAACAGATTTCCAAGGCGTATAGATTGAAGGCACTGAAACTACATCCAGACAAGAGGCTTCATAACCCTAATGCCCATCAGGATTTCCAAAACCTTCAGACATCTTATAGGATTCTCAAGGACGAAAAGGCTAGGAAATTGTTTCACGACCTTCTTCGGGTCAAGCGCCAAAAAGTTAAATACACTACAAGAAAAAAAGACACGGACACGGACGATGGTACTAAGACAGGAAAGATGACGTCCGATGCTTTGAGAAAGATGAAGTCAGATGTCGGAAAAAGGGATCGGGCTGCTTGCGCCCCGCTTGACCCTAGCGTGAGAGCTCGAAATAGTGAGGAAGAGAGGATTGCGACGGACACGGACGATGGTACTAAGACAGGAAAGATGACGTCCGATGTTTCGAGAAAGATGAAGTCAGATCTCGAAAAAAGGGAACGGGCTGCTTGCGCCCCGCTTGACCCTAGCGTGAGAGCTCGAAATAGTGAGGAAGAGAGGATTGCGACGGACACGGACGATGGTACTAAGACAGGAAAGATGACGTCCGATGTTTCGAGAAAGATGAAGTCAGATCTCGAAAAAAGGGAACGGGCTGCTTGCGCCCCGCTTGACCCTAGCGTGAGAGCTCGAATTAGTGAGGAAGAGAGGATTGCGACGGACACGGACGATGGTACTAAGACAGGAAAGATGACGTCCGATTTTTGGAGAAAGATGAAGTCAGATCTCGAAAAAAGGGATCGGGCTGCTTGCGCCCCGCTTGACCCTAGCGTGAGAGCTCGAATTAGTGAGGAAGAGAGGATTGCGATGAAGCTTAAAGAAGAGATTGAGCGAATTCGTGCTACGCAAGCCAACAAGATCGAGCGAGTCCGTGCTATGCATGCCAATTCCAGGAGCTTGGATCGAATCGGTATTTCCTACAAGAGACCACTGAAGAGAAATGCAGAAAACATTAATGGACTAAGCACTCTCGTCGGATCTGCAGAACACAAGGCGTTTGAAGAATCAGTGCTGGAGAAACTAAAAAACGCTGCTCAAAGGCAAAAGCTCGAACCAAAGGAAGGTATTTGTTTTTCAGTTGAGACTTCACCTTAGTGGATTATTTTGTTGTATTTTTCTTTTATAATAGGTGCTTCTATCAATTTTAAATACAAATTCACCTATTATTTCACAAATTCAATTGAAATATTTGTTAAGTGGAGTTACGTGTCCCTAATGACAAAAAAAAAAAAAAAAAGTTGTCATATTATAAATTAATATAATATAAGACCACTGGTCATTTGGTTTAGTGATATGGATTCTTGCACTAAATGTGAGAGGTTCCGAAATTTATTTTAATGTATAAAATTTTATGTAATATAAAATGTCTTAGAACTTTCTTAAATAAAAAAGAATAAATTAATATAAGAGATAACTTTTAGGAGTAGTACAACTAGTAAAGATTTTGGGAGTATACTTAAAGATTGCTACCTTACCGTTAACTTTAGAACCTCATAAAATTAATCGGGTAAAACTCAGATACCCCAAATTTAAAATTAACTTTTTTTAAAATACATGTATTTTTAGTATGAAAATGTAAATTAATTCTCACTAAAATAAATATCAGTATTATAACTTTTATTTAAACAAAATTCTGGATCTGATCCCGTGATAGATAGGCATAGGCAAGTTCACCTTTGTTTTGCTCACGTTCTTGTTCCTATATCTGTCCTGAAACTCCTACCACTTCATCAATGAGGTTGTAAAATAAAAAGCTAAGCTCCAAATATTCACTACAAGAAAAATCGGTTTTGGCGAGGGATGATTCCCCTCGTCGGGTCGACGCCGAAAAGGTCTCGGCGAGAGCCTAGCGAGGGGAATCTTCCCTCGCCGAAACCTTCATCGGTGAATTGCGGTCCCTTGCCGAGCCCATGCTATTCGGCGACGACTCGGCGAGTGACCATTTCGGCGACGACTATGTGAGGGCAATTAGCCCTCGCCGTTTTCGTCCCTCTCCGTGCCCTCGCATTTTTCGTCCCTCTCCGTGCCCTCGCCGTTTTCGTCCATCGCCGTTTTCATCCCTCGCCGTGCCCTTGCCAGACTCTCGAATACTTCTCCCTCACCAACCCCTCACACAAATAAAAATTTATATTTGCAAAAATATCCACTATAATAATAAAATAAGTGACATGTCAATTAAATATTTAATACTAAAAAATAATGTCTAATGCACATATTTGTCGAAATAGCTAACAAATATCTAAAAAGATTGTTCAAAGTAAACCTAAAAGTTATTACAGTCTTATTGTAATAGAGTTTTATAATCTCATAATAGTAAAAAAGTTATAAATTCTATTCCATTTCACCATCATTCGAAGATGAAGATGAAGACGAAGATGACGAACACTATTGTTGTGCAGGAACAGGTAACCGAGAAGCAAGTAGTGCTAGTTGTGCTTGGACATCATGGAGCTGTGATGAATTTTCTTGTTGGAGTTTGTAGTATGCCTCGTTCTGCTTATCCAGCTTGTCTTGCAGATTGTGGTACGCCTCGTTATTCTTTTCCAGCTTGTCTTGCAGCTTGCAGTACACCTCGTTGTTTTGTTCTAGCTTGCTTTCCAAAGATGCTGTGGCTCGAGCAATTGCCTCTTGGAGATATTTTTGCGTGATGTGGCTTCCGGTAGTATAGTAACTATTTGATGTAGACGCCACATAGACCTGTGATCCCACCCTGTATAAACGACCCTTGCGTGGTCTACCAACTACCTCCAAGAATAATGCGTTACGGTTAACAGGAGTTGGAGCTGAATCGGACTCAGATGCGTCTAATGGTTGTGATGCCTGTTGAAGCAGTTCTGTGTATCGAGCCTGTAATGCACAAATATCAACACGTAGAGACATGAATAATATTGACAATTTCAGATTCATACCAAAAATATAATTTGACAAACCATCAGAGAAACAAACAAAACACGCACTAGGGAAAACATACATTTACTTTCATAAAATGTCGCGATCCAACAAGACCCCACGCTAAAAGGGTAAGTTCGGACCTGAATAACGAACAGGATCTCTTCTGTACCATGGACTAACTAATTACCTGCACTCATAAGAAATAGCCACAATGCAATATACAAGCATTCATACTAAAACACAATGAAATATTAAACAAAATCTTACATTCATGTATGCATTTCCATTATCTATTTCAATACTATCACTATAATTCCGAGTATCATATCACTCTAACATATCGGATTTAACTTTAATTTAGTAGAAAACAAGATTGTATGATTACTCAAGTTTTAACCATTCAACACTTGAACCTAAGTTCAATAACATCATTGCCATCATTACATTTCATATAATTAAGCTTGTAATCAAGAATTATCAAATTCTTGAAAAAATTTCTGACCCGACAAACGGACAGAGTCTCCTCTGTTCCATGAAGTAACCAGTTACCTGTATTATCTGAAGATATAGACACAACCCAATATACAAGCATTGACAGTCAAATACAATGAATATTAAACAAGTTCCTAAGGCCATCAAACTGTTTCTACTAAACAAAATTAGATATTCATGCATACATTTCCATTTGCTATTGAAATACTATGTCTATAATTCTGATTATCATATAACTCTAATATTCTTTACTAAACTTTTTTAGATATTAAATCGTTCAACCAACTTTAACTTAGTTTCAAACAATCATACGAGATTATAAAACTTTTTTCCATTCAACACACTAACCTAAGTTCAATCATGTACTTAGCATCATTACATTTCATATAATTAGGGGTGTAATCAACAATTTAACAAATTTGTGAGCGAATTCGAGTTCTTCATCGTCAGTGTGGATAAAACATTTGTATAAACTCTATGTATACCAATCATCAACGTTCTAGAGTTTAAAGAAACTAGCTTACCACTGTTTGTTCAGCCCGTGCGTCCGTATATGGTCCATCACCACCCTTCTGATGAGGTTTGTTGAAAACATCAACAAAAGTCACTTCATTCCCGTGTTCTTCGACCTACACTAAAAATTCACCAAAACAAACAGCTCGACATGTAATGAACAAGATAATATTGTTCATTATTTATCACTTATTGCAGTACAGTCAGCTTTATTCTTACCATCCTTCTTGCCCATTCGTGTCTGGGGATACATCCCAAATGGTGCGTAGATGGATTTTTTCTTCTATTATTCGAGTTTCGTTTGGATTTGTCCTGCCATGCTGGGGAACTCCATACCACTTTCATTCTATCACATACATCATGCGAGAGCTACGATGGCTTCTTATCTTGTTTACGGGTTTTGCTTAAGTTATTAGTTACGTGTGTTTGCCCAAAAAAGCTAAACCTCTTGGCAACGGTTGCTTCATCACAGGGATACCACTTGTACATCCTTTGTGAATCATATAATAAAAATATAGAAAGTACATATGATATATATCTCAAGTACATAATATGTTTGTCTAATATATAAATTGAATGCGGTTTTCAAACCTTAAAGTAATCAAAAAATTTATCCTTCACATCATGTGGAATCTCTCCCCAAGTTGTCCAAGGTTGTAAATTGCCTGCATATAGTGATTTTCTAATATTTCTAGTCGCGTTATATGGATCCCATCTACAAATTATAAAAGAAACTGTTGTGTTATATGGTATGAAACTTAACTTTTACTATATGGATATATTGTTGATGAATAATTCTACTTACCCAGCGCCTTTAACTTTAAGATGCTTGCGTGAATCAGTGGCCCATGTTGCAAATTCTTCCATAGATGAGAATCCATATGTTATCCAGTCTGGAATGCCATCAGCTCGATCTTTTGCAGCTCTCGATGACTTAGCCATCAGGTGACATTGTGTGTCACCAGGTACAGGAGTGCCATCCCTCTAAACATGTAGATCATCAAAACCTTGTCGCAATCCAGATGAGGTAGTGATTTGGGTATCCGTTGCGTGAGGGTGATATGGAATGTTTGGAGTAGTATGACCAGTTACATGGTTAACAAGAGCTCTGGATGAACGTGAAAGTTCACGAGACATTATCTGTTGTGGAAGTAGAGTGTCTGCCACCCGCTGCTCCGTACCAATGGAGGCTGAACTGGAGTTATGCACTAATACACCATGTGCACCTATGGAATGAGGAACACTCGGAATTTGACCATGTGTTTGTCCACGACCATATGATGGCTGCCCTGTACCTGTAAACCATACAAACTTGTCAACTATGATACAACACATAGAAATTGGAAGTATTAATTTTAATTGAGTAAAATAGTAATATTGTATATATTACTAACCTATCGATGTGTTTGTCCCTTGCCCACGTTCTCTGGGCCTTCCTAAGAAATCCGTCAATTTTATTTTTTTGCCATTCGGGTCATTATCGTTACCACCTCCCATCTGAAATTAAACATAATTGTTTTATAGTTCACATAATATATTAGTTAAGTTCATATTTTACAAGCAAAAGAAATGTCTATTAAAAATCTAATGTTACATCAGTTGCAATAACACAAAATATCATAAGTTCTTCAAACAACTATCTATCTTTACCAAAAACTAATGTTCAGCATCTTCACCACTATTTTCATAATCATCATCACCATTATCATCATAGTCGTCATCTTCAGTAGCATCTTCATATTCCTCTTCATCTTCAGTATCATCTTCATATTCCTCTTCGTCTTCTTCATGTTCTTCCTCCTTTTTTTGTTCAATAATAGGCTGACCATGGATGTCATTAGGATCATCTTCCAATATTTCGTTGTTCTCACCTGAATCACAACGGATTGTTGGCAAATTATTTTCATTCCGTTCCCCTACGGGCACATTCATCTCATCTGACTGGAAACTTGTTCTTTGTTCCACTACTCTTTCATTTTCAAACATGGCATAGATATTTATAGGGCGTACTTTAACTATTGCCTGCCAATTTTTACGGTTCCCCTCGGCCCTTGGATATCTACAATAATACACTTGCTGAGCTTGGGCAGCCAATACAAATGGTTCATATTTGGGATATTTTCTTTTCACATTCACTTCAACCAAACCAGATTTGCGAGAGTATTTCACACCTCTATCATTCGTGGTATCGTACCACTCGCACTTAAAAAGAACTACCCTTGTATGTTGTAAAGTTGGATTACTATATTCAAGTTGAATAATGTTGTGCAACACACCATAGTAGCCAATATCCCATGTCCTGCCATCGCTTATCCCTTTCACGTATACTCCACTATTATTTGTTTTCATGGATGTAGCATATTCGTGTGTTGGAAATCTATATCCATTCACCATGTATCTTGACGAAGTCCTAACCAATCTATAAGGCCACATTGAAAGACATTGTACACGATGATCTACATCATTCCTGTGCTTAACCTACAAATATATATCACTCCTGTTTTAAGGTATGTATACCGTAAGGGATAAAATGAATTTTAGTTATGAGACATGTACATGCATATTCATATAACCATTTTGGGAGAAACTTGTCAACATGCAGTTGGAGTTCTCCCGGATTCAATGGGCCATATTGGTTGCGAAGGTAATCCTCGAACATGCTAGCAAATAGTCAAATATTATTCAATTTAATTTGTATAGTTAAAGCCCAACACGTTAACATATTCTTAAATTATCATAGCCTTACTTGACATAAGGTAGTACCTCTGTGCAATTTATCAATACATAGCGGTGTGCCAGATACAAGTCTTCTTCCGCTATTGTCATCTCTTTCTATTTCCCAATTGAGAGGCTCAGATGAGTAAATAGAGCCAAGCATCCATCGGGGTATTCCACATCGTCATATTAGTCATTCTGACCAAGCCTTCTACTCTTAGTGGCCACGTGCTCTTCAAAATAATAAGAACAAAAAGTTGATGTTTTCAGTATGTGGTAGGCTTCACAAATGGATCCTTCCACATGTGCCTTATTCTTTACTTTCCTCTTTAATCCCTGCAAAAACCTCTCAAAGCGATACATCCACCGATATTGTACAGGGCCACAACAAATTGCTTCGTGGACCAAATGAACAGGCAAGTGCTCCATTGAATCAAAGAATGCAGGAGGTAGCAGCTTCTCCAAGTTGCAAAGAGTCACGACAAAGTCTTCTTGCATCCTTTCCAAAATTATACTTTGCAAACTTGTGCAACATATGTTGGTAAAGAACAAACTTAGTTGTGCAAAAGCCTCCCAAACTTGTTTAGGCATCAGCTTACGTAATGCAATCACAAGCAATCTCTCCATGAAGACATGACCACCGTGGCTCTTCATGTGTGACATCTTTAATTGTTACATGTCAACACATCTTGCTAAATTTGATGCATAGCCATCGGGAAATTTTAATTCTTCAACCCATTCAAAAAGTAGTTTTCTCTTTGCCACGAGGAGAGTATACACACCAATCACATTCGCATACTCTCCACATAACTCGGGACGGTCATAATACACATCCATGTCTTTTCTCGCTCTTACATTGTCTTTTGTCTTTCATTTGACAGCCATAACAGTGTTGAAAACATTGTCAAAAACATTTTTTTCTATATGCATGACATCCAAATTGTGGCGTACAAGATGCATCTTCCAGTAAGTTAAGTCCCAAAAAATACTTCTCTTTATCCAGTTGTGCCACTGCCCAAAACTATTCAACTTCATTTTTTTCCTGTCATTCATCATTTCTTGGATCTTTGGCAAATTCATCACACTTTCCCATATTTGATCATCATCTAATATAGGCAGAGGCCCACAACTCTCTCTTTTACCCCTTATGAAATTTTTTGTGTCTCGTTGCATAGAACTATTACTCGGTAAGAATTTACGATGACAATCAAAGAATGAATTATTCCTTCCTTCTTGCAACCAAAAAGCATCCGAGTTATTCATGCAATATGGACACGACAGTCTTCTATGTGTGCTCCAGCCAGACAACATACCATAAGCTGGGAAGTCATTTATGGTCCACATCAAGGCTACCCTCAATTGGAAATTAGTATTTGTTGAAACATCATAGCACGGTGTACCCTCCAACTATAATTCTAGTAATTCATCAATGAGAGGCTCTAAATACACATTTATTGTCTTACCGGGATTTTTCGGACTGGGGATGAGCAATGTCAAGAACATGACAGGCTCTTTCATGCACATCCATGGTGGCAGATTGTAAGGTGTTAATATCACTGGCCAGCATGAATAAGGTTTTGCATTGGAACTGTAAGGTGTAAACCCATCTGAACACAAACCAAGTCGTACATTTCTAGCCTGATGAGCCAAATCTGGATGTAACCTGTCAAAGTATTTCTATGCTTTAGCATCCGAAGGGTGACCAATATTGTAACACCCCGATCCCTCTCGAGACTGGAGGTTCTATCAATCGATCTAATCACAACCCAAACCAAACCCCGGCATACTTTTTAGGAAAAACGGACGGAGTCTCCCCTGTTTCTAGGCGAAATGTAAAACCTGCGACAGCATATAAGTGGACCAACACCGTCTCCAACCATACAAACTACCTCAAGGCCATCCAAGCCTCGGTTCTCAACAATTAAACTCAGCAAGTATACATACATTTCTAATTTAAAAGCTAACCTATCTCTTTTCATTTTTGACAAGTACATTCAAACTAGACAATTAAACCATACTAAGCTACTGCATAAAATAAACTATTATGCCATTCTAATTTTTTTCCTTGGGACATTACAAACATGCATTGAAGTTAAGCTATGCTAACTGATTACATAACTAGCTTATCGATTTACCTCAACTATTTAGCTAATTTAGATTACATTTCTTTTAACAATAAATACATACAACATATGAAAGCATATATCTTTACAACTTCGACACTCAAGCCACATAGGCACGCAAGACAACTCTTCAGGCACGAGCTTTCACAAAATCACGAACTTTCCAGCTAACATAACATTTCCTGAAATGTGGTGGTGAGGAATGAGTATACACAACACGTATACTCAGTGAGGGCGAGACAGATATCGAGTTGGAGAGAAAGAAAGTCGTGCAATGCAAATAGACACAGCTAAGCAATAAAATCAATAAGAAAGCATTCAATACAAACGACAATATGTTAAATATTCAAGAAAGCATTAACACAACCATTCAAAGCTATACCACACTCTGAAGGCTATAGTTCACTCTTACGAGCAATATACCATTTTACGAGCGATACATCAATCTCGAGCTTGATGTTGATAACGATGACAATAAGCGCGCAACCACCTTATAACACCAGTTTGGAATACCCCGGGAGTAACCATCAATTCTACGACCCAAATCTCCCTAGGAGGCAACCCAAACGAGAAAAAGGGAATAGCCATGGAGCTAGAGCAACCAACACTGGCAACCCGAGGCTACCCAGAGAGGCCCATCACTCACGCGCTAGACACTATGCAATGCAAGACTCGATACAAGGCGATAAACGAGCGATAGCACAACAACACAGATAGAGGAGATAACCGATATATCAAGCATTATTCAACAACTGTTAAACATTTCAATCAATAATCAACTCTAACAAGCGTAATAAGCATTAACAAGCATTTGCAATCAAACAAGTAACAAGAAGAACACCAACTAACATTATCAAGCAATAACAAGTATTCTATAGGCATTATAAACATACTATAAGCATTATAAACATTCTATAAGCAATATACCATGAAAACACACAAAATCCCAAAAATGTCTCCAACTTTCAAAACGCTACTACTTTCAAACGAGCCACGAGCTTTGGAAACCGACTTCACCAATCCTCCTAGGTCACCATAAGGCACGTCTAAAGACCCCGAAACCCTACTTTACCCCAGAATTCACGCAAAATCCCGATTTCCTCCTTTGCTCGTTTGAACTACAACTACCTCAACCGATCACCCAACCAACGTCACAATTGCACCAAAAGTGCTTCCATGACGTACCTCGACAATGCCTTCACGCAAATCGAGAAAATTCTAAACTTGACCGAAACGACCCCGACTTTCACTAAGCCGTTTTTCTCTGTTTTTCTATTACACAAACCAATTAAACCACACATTTAGGCATTCTAGCATATCTAGCACCTTTCTACATCAACAGAACGCGTAACGGAGCAACTTCATCGAAACGGGGATTTACTATTCATAATTTACTATTTATTATACAATTTATATTTCAATTTCAATATTCAACCGTAAAAAATGTTAAAAAGCTATAAATACATGTTCTACAATCAACAAGGAACATTCTTTAAGCATTAAAACGATTAAACTAACGATCTACACATAAAATCTAAAAATCAAAGTTTAGATACAAATATTTCAAATGCGCAAATAACGATGAAACCCTTACCTTAGACGCTCCTAGACGCTAGAAAAACCACACTGGATGCCTCGGAAACCACCCCGCACAAGCTCTCGCGAAGAAATTGAAGTTTGAAGTTGAAATATTTTTTTTTCTTTTTCCTCCATGGTTTCAGCCATGGCCTTCTTTATTTCTTGATTTTGTTCTTTTGTTTCGTATTTCATACTTAAATAAAATATAACAAATGGTCAAAGCTTCGGTCAACCCGCTAAACCAATACAGCTATGCGCGACCTTACAAAAACGGCCATAACTTCTTCTAGAAAACTCCAATTCACGAACGGTTTGAAGTCTCAGAAACTAGACTCATAGAGCTTTCCAACCATATATAATTTGCTACCTAAATCTTCCCCAATTGGTTCAGATTTAATTCCAAAGTTGATCCAAAATTTGACTAACTTAACATTGCATATTTTTTATTTCTAATCCCAAGTTTGCCCTTTATTAAACATTTCAAAAATTTTCACCTTGTCCTAGTTGGTCATTGTAGATAAAAAATCAACTAGTTTGGTCAAAGAAAGTAAAAGGTCAATAAAATGCAATTTAAATGAACTTTAAATGCTATTAAATACATGCTAGGTTCGGGGTATTACATCCTTCCCCCCTTAAAACAATTGCGTCCTCCCAATTCTTCTTCCAATAGAACTCTGCATCCACTGAAATCCAACTCTGACTAATGTTCTTCAGCTGCTGAGCAAGTATATTAATCAAGATAACCAATAGGGAAGTTTAAGAAGAAATTCCAAGTAGTAATGCCGAATAAAGGCTCAAATGTAGATATCGCACAAGAATCCGGTTGACACGAATACCGAAGAAGAATAAAATTCCAACCAAAAGCGCCTAGATAATACCAATAAAGACTAAAGCAAAGATACTGTAGATGTCATCAATACCACACAATAACGACAACAAGAATACCTCACGCACGAATCTCCAATAGAAGTCTAACTAATATTGCCCGAGAATCCCCAAGCAAAAAGCCAAATAAAGGCCCAATCAAAGGTTCCATCTAGAGGTCCAAAGAAGTACCCCGCTGGTCATGAATTTCATAGAAGAATTCCCTGTTAAGAGTGCTGGAGAAAATATTAAGAAACCCAATCAATATACCTCAAAAGTTCCAAAGAAGCCTTCCAAACAATAACCCCATAGGACAACGAATTAGATTCCGAGTATCGGTATCAAATGCTGAGAAGAATGTCAAAGGAAATAGCAGAGAAAATATAATGTGCCCAATAAGACAACCAAGTTGAATAACAAACATAGTTTCCCAGATGGATGAAAACTTCAAGGATAAACACCGAACTGGTGAACAATATACCAAAACCAAACTCTGAGGCCTCTTCACTGTTTACCAAGTGAGAACTTCATACAACCTTGCCAATAAGGAAAATACCAATAGAACGCCCAATAAGAATTTCAAAGAATACCATAAGTAGTATTATACAATAAGTCTGATAGGAACTCCAAATACCAAACCTACTGAGGAACACTGAAGAAGATATCCGAAACAATGCTCCAATAAGAAAGTAGCCAAGTTTGCCCAATAAGTAAATACTAAATAATTGGTCACTGAGAATTCCATACAATACCATTGACGAATTTCCAATCAGGGATGCCAGTATCACACCAATAAAAACCGAGACACATATACCATAGATAATACTGTGCAGTAAGGCCGATTGAAATCCCAATAGCCAAATCCACCGAGAAATGCCAACAGAAGTCTCCAAAGAATACCCATTAAGAAAACCAAAGAATGCTCCAAAGAATAACCAAATAAAACCCCAAGAGAAAGCTACTCTTTCACAACTGTTAAGCATAGAAGAGGACCTTAGAGATTAGCCAACAACCGAGCTCCAAAAGCATACACCAATTCCCAAATCAAGGCTAGTTAAATGCCATTCAGTTTTTTCCAAATCCATACACCTTGAAAAGCCAGCGGTGAACCACTTTTTTCAGGGGAGGAAGAGGACTTACTTACCATTTCCATAAGACATGTATGAATGCCAATATATCACAGTTATACACATGCCTTAAACTATTATGCAAGCAAGTTTACGAAACAGTTTATTCAACAAAGTCACTCAAGCACGGCAATCAAGTCAAGCACAACATAATCAATTCAAATCACGACATAGCTAATTCAAGACATTTCAATATACACATTACAAACAATACTTCAAGCAAATAACAATTCATGAGGTCGATTCAATTCACGAGGTCGATTCAATTCATGAGGTCGATTCGATAGGTCAATTCAATTCACGATGCCAATTCAATAAGCCAATTCGATAGACAACTGGACATTTCACCTTTCTTGAGAAACATTTAACACATAACACATAACTTTATCACATAAGTGCATACATTCAAGTCAAGACACACAATCTCACATACAAGCATACACTTTCAAGACACACTTAACAAGCACACATTCAAGGGTCACTACCCACCAGACCCAGGACCCTGTTCCGGCTTATGAGCTAGACAAGCTCTGATACCACCTGTAACACCCCTATCCCTCTCGAGACCGGGAGTTCTATCAATCGATCTAATCACAACCCAAACCAAACCCGGGCATAATTTTCAGGGAAAACGGACGGAGTCTCCCCTATTTCTAGGCGAAATGTAAAACCTGCGACAGCATATAAGTGGACCAACACCGTGTCCAACCATACAAACTACCTCAAGGCCATCCGAGCCTCGGTTCTCAACAATTAAACTCAGCAAGTATACATACATCTCTAATTTAAAAGCTAACCAAGCTCTTTTCATTTTTGACAAGTACATTCAAACTAGACAATTAAACCATACTAAGCTACTGCATAAAATAAACTATCATGCCATTCTAATTCTTTTCCTTGGGACATTACAAACATGCATTGAAGTTAAGCTATGCTAACTGATTACATAACTAGCTTATCGATTTACCTCAACTATTTAGCTAATTTAGATTACATTTCTTTTAACAATAAATACATACAACATATGAAAGCATATATCTTTACAACTTCGACACTTAAGCCACATAGGCACGCAAGACAACTCTTCAGGCACGAACTTTCACGAAATCACGAACTTTCCAGCTAACATGACATTTTCTGAAATGTGGTGGTGAGGAGTGAGTATACACAACATGTATACTCAGTGAGGGCGAGGCAGATATCGAGTTGGAGAGAAAGAAAGTCGTGCAATGCAAATAGACACAGCTAAGCAATAAAATCAATAAGAAAGCATTCAATACAAACGACAATATATTAAACATTCAAGAAAGCATTAACACAACCATTCAAAGCTATACCACACTCTGAAGGCTATGGTTCACTCTTACGAGCAATATACCATTTCACGAGCAATACATCAATCTCAAGCTTGATGTTGACAACGATGACAATAAGCGCGCAACCACTTTATAACACCAGTTTGGAATACCCCAGGAGTAACCATCAATTCTACGACCCAAATCTCCCTGGGAGTAACCATCAATTCTACGACCCAAAGCATTATAAACATTCTATAAGCATTATAAACATTCTATAAGCAATATTCCATGAAAACACACAAAATCCCAAAAATGTCCCCAACTTTCAAAACGCTACTACTTTCAAACGAGTCACGAGCTTTGGAAACCGACTTCACCAATCCTCCTAGGTCACCATAAGGCACGTCTAAAGACCCCGAAACCCTACTTTACCCCAGAATTCGCCAAAGTCCCGATTTTCTCCTTTGCACGTTTGAACTACAACTACCTCAACCGATCACCCAACCAACGTCACAACTGCACCAAAAGTGCTTCCATGACGTACCTCGAGAATGCCTTTACCAAATCGAGAAAATTCTAAACTTGACCGAAACGACCCCGACTTTCACTAAGCCGTTTTTCTCCATTTTTCCATGACACAATCCAATTAAATCACACATTTAGGCATTCTAACATATCTAGCACCTTTCTACATCAACAGAACACGTAACGGAGCAACTTCATCGAAACGAGAGTTTACTATTCATTATACAATTTATATTTCAATTTCAATTTTCAATCGCATAAAATGTTAAAAAGCTATAAATACATGTTCTACAATCAACAAGGAACATTCTTTAAGCATTAAAATGATTAAACTAACGATCTACGCATAAAATCCAAAGATCAAAGTTTAGATACAAATATTTCAAATGCGCAAATAACGATGAAACCCTCACCTTAGACGCTCCTAGACACTAGGAAAACCATGCTGGATGCCTCGGAAACCCCCCCGCACAAGCTCTCGCGAAGAAATTGAAGTTTGAAGTTGAAATGTTTTTTTTTTTTCTTTTTCCTCCATGGTTTCAGCCATGGCCTTCTTTATTTCCTGATTTTGCTCTTTTGTTTCATATTTCATACTTAAAAAAAGATGACAAATGGTCAAAGCTTCGGTCAACCCGCTAAACCAAAACAGCTATGCGCGACCTTACGAAAACGGCCATAACTTCTTCTAGAAAACTCTAATTCACGAACGGTTTGAAGCCTCAGAAACTAGACTCATAGAGCTTTCCAACCATATATAATTTGCTACCTAACTCTTCCCCAATTGTTTCAGATTTAATTCTAAAGTTGACCTAAAATTTGACTAACTTAACATTGTATTTTTTTATTTCTAATCCCAAGTTTGCCCTTTATTAAACATTTCAAAAATTTTCACCTTGTCCTAGTTGGTCATTGTAGATGAAAAATCAACTAGTTTGGTCAAAGAAGGTGAAAGGTCAATAAAATTAAATTTAAATAAACTTTAAATGCTATTAAATACATGTCAGGTTCGGGGTATCACAAATATGATCATCCTCTATTTGGTGTTTCTTGTGCCACTGCATGTGTTCAGCTGTAACCCTTTACATGTACAATCTTTTTAAACTCGGTGTTAAAGGAAAATATCTTAATTGTTGGTAAGGTATAAGCTTACACCTTCTTTTAACCCATGTTGTTGTCTTGACATGTCGGTGGCCACAATGGGGACAAGTTTCAAGTGAACTTCTGTCCTTGTAAAATAAAAGACATCCATTTACACATACATCTATCTTCTGATAACCTAACCCCAAGGGCTTCAGCATTTTCTTAAACCTGTATAAGTTCTCAGGTAGGTTATTTTCTAAAGGCATCAACTCCATAAATTCTGAGACCACACGATCAAATAGGTCGTTGCTCATATTATATTCTGATTTCATATTTAGATAACGAGCCACAACAGACAACTAGGTAAGATTTCTACAACCCGCAAACAATGGTTTTTCAGAGGCATTCAACAAATTAAAAATTTCTTGTGCTTCCATGTTTGGTACTTCTTCACTCACATTCTGATCCCTTAATATATCTACTCCAGCAGCATCAAAGACCATTGTCCAATAGTTATTCCCATAATCTAAGTCATGTAGCATATTATTACCAACGTGTTGTTCAATGACCCTTATGTTCTTCAACACATATTCCCCACGTGCAAGCCATACATAGTAATTAGGCACGAAACCCTTACTATAAAGATGTTTTATCACAATGTCAGTGGTAAGATATCGCAAGGTTTCGCATTTGATGCATGGATATCTTATTTTTATACCATCCATGTAATATGGTTGACTACTTGCGAATGTTATAAATTCATGCACACCTTCAAGAAAGCCCTCATTGATGTATCTATCAATCCATCGATTATACATCCATTCACGTGATGATGCCATTATGACTGATACATTGCAGCACAAATAGGAATTTAATATTAGAAACAATATTGTAAGACTAAAATTTTGCCCAACTTACTTAACTTTACTTACTTCTAAAATACTTATCTTATCATGTTTTCATGTTAATCCACAGTCATTTTAATTTGATTCTTAATTTTAGCTTATTATTTTAGACAAGTTTCCATACTTCTCATTAAACTTTTTGCATGACAAAATTATTAGCTTACTTAATTTACTTTATTAACTTAACTTGCTTCTTGTCAACATGCTAACTTAACTAACCTAATTTTGAAGACGTTTTCTTACTAACCTTATTCTTCTTAATTCTTAATATTATATAATAATACATCATATATAACTTACTTAATTCTTTGTTTTGTTAATGCATCTACGAAGAGCAACACACCCCTTCATCCAGCATACCCCTTCATCCACTTACACAAATATCCATCTTCACAATAACACAACGACTCAATTTACACAATTTATTAAACATGAATATAACAAAAAACACCACAATGTCATACATTTTATGAAACGAAATTATAAGGCCAAAAAAAATATATTGTTCAACATATTACTATATCAATAAAAACACTAACCTGAGCCTATGGAATGTTTAAGCGTTGTAAGCTATAATGGATGCCCCAAACCTAACAAAGAAAAGCAAACACACCAAATTAACTATTAATTCTTTAAAAAAAGAATATTAAAATAAAATTATTTAATAACCTAAATATGAAAAACCCAAAATAAATTTTCTGATTTTTAAATATGTTTTTTTTTAATTCCGAAAATTGACAAGAAATAATTATATATTAAATTTCTTTATAAATTCATTAATTTAAAAATCTGAAAATTAAAAAAAATGGAAAAAAAACTCAAAGCTAGAACATAAATACAAAAAATAAAACACTACATATTACGAAAAATAAATAAATAAATAAATGCATATATATATATATAAAAATAAATAAATAAATAAATGCATATATATACATTAAAACATGTATAAAATGTAAAAGTACATAATGTATATACATTAATAGATATATATATATATATATACATACATATAGATATAGGATATATATAGATATATGTATACATATTTTTTTTTAAAAAGAATCAAAACAAGAATATTACCACTTAAATCGGAAGAGTAACTGCGAGCGTGCGCGGGGGAGGGTTACCGGGTAGGAGGTAGGGGGTAGGGGAGGGGAGGGGGGGTTGGTGTTGTTGAAATGAGAAAAGGGGCAAGAGGTTTTTTTTTGGGTAATTTTGAGATTCAAATCGAGGGCAACAACTGCTGCCCTCAATTTGATTCTAATTTCGGCGAGGGCCCAGTGGCGGTGGGCCCTCGTCGAAATAAGTAATTAAAAAAAAAAAACTCATTTTTTTTTGTATGTTAACTCTAGGCAGTGGCCTGACATGATACTAGGCCGCCGCCCAAAAACCAATGGGGAGGCCTATTGGCGCAACCAATGGGCCTCGCTCATTGGATTTAATTTGGGAGACGGAGGTCTGTCTCATTTTCCTTTTCTTTTTTTATTTTGTTTTTTTTTGGCTTATTGTTTGATTCTCTTAATTCATTTGTTTTAAGTTTTTCTCATCATAATTATTGTATTAATTAAAAATAAATTTGTTTCTTTTGTATAATACTTCAATTTTTTATTTATTATCTTACCTTTTATTTTTCTATATTAATTTGTGTTTACATTTTTACAACATAATTTGTATGTTTAACATGCTATTACTTTGTTTTTTTCATTGTATTTATTTGTTTTCAATGCAACTTTTGTAATTCTTTAATTAATGAATATATTAATAAACTCATCACAAATAGAACTATTAATTAGATATTATAACATAAACACAAAATTAATTAGATATTATTTTTTTTTCCTTTTTTTGTTTATTAGCTCTAAATTTTTTTCTTTTTTAATTATTTTTCATTTTCATATTTTCTTGAAAATAATTATATTAATAACGAAAATAAATAATTTGGTTTTTTAAACTTTTTTTGGTTATTATCTTGAAATTTTGAATTCTTTTAATTAATATGTATTTTCATATTTTCTTCAAAAAAATTATATTAATTAGCTATTAGTTTGTTTTTTTCCACTTTTTTCTTTTTGTTTAATTTGTAATTTTTTTGCCACTTTTTTTTAATTGCATATAATTTATTTATTTTTGACGAAGATTAATCAATTTCATTTTGGAGACGATCCATTTCGATTGTTGATAATTTTTTTTCTTATCAAATTTTTTGTGTTACAACACATTGTAATTTTACATATTAAAAAAGGAATTTAATAATGTATGATTATTTTGTTTTTTTTGACCTTTTATGAAATTATAAAATATTGAACTACTAGTTACCTTTTTTTTATTAAAACTTAAAAGCTTATAAAAAAATAATATTAATAAAACACACATTAATAAATAATTAATTTAGATTTTAAATTTAAATCTTATATTAATTATATTATTATTACTTCTTAATTTACATAGAATATTAATAAACCCATTATATTATTGAATTAGTTATCAAGTAGGATGATATATACAATGTGAAAGTTATAACAGTTTAAAATATTTTAATAATCTGTATATTTTAAGAAATTAATTATATAAACACATTAGTTTAAATAGATATTAAAATATTAAAAGTATTGAATTAAACAATTATTTTTTAAGTAATGTAGTTGTTACAAAATAGTTTTATCAATAGAGTGAAGATACCACGCATGTCACCAATTATTTGACCAATCCAATAAGAATGGGATGCAGTCACGTGGCCACTAACCACAAGGCAGAATATAATGAAATGTGATGGCCCCGTTTTGGAATAGACATAGCGAAACACTTGTTTTGCATGCATTGCATTCGTGTGCACGTCACATGGCAGAAAATAGGCGTACCATGATAGGGCCCCAGTTTCGAAACGAGATGGAGAAATCGACTTTTAAATCTCGAAACTAGTGTGCACGCATGTCCCCAATTGTTTCACCCATCGAAGACCAATGGTGGACAGTCACGTCTCCGTGAACCATTAGATGATATCTTGACCCTTGTAAAAAATGAAAAGTTACTTTCATATGCTCACCAAGCTATCAATCTTCGCATTCAATGACTTTCATCCTATAAATAGCACTTGGCAATGCGTTTTCTCATAGCATCTCAAATTTGTAATTGTAGTCTTCATTTAAATGCTTGAAGGATGAGTAAGGATCAACAACACCAAAAAGATTATGTTCGAGTAACTATTAAAGAGGAGGTGAATACAATGAAGGAGTATTCAAATTACTCCAAGTTTGTTAAACCCGCCCTTGATCTAAATGCTCCGCCAAAATATGACAGATACATTTCGAATGCCCAAGTAAGCCAGCTCGTTCAAGACCAAATGATGTGGATCCAGTGCCCAAACTTTTTCCCCTAATATTTCTATCTTTTTATCATCTTGGAAGTATCGGCATTAGTAATCTTTAATTATGTTAGGTATTAAGTCGCTGTGTTGTTGTATTAAAAAATGATGCTATGTAATCTTTTATTAATTATCAATGTCAAATTATGTTTATGTTTGTATTGCATTAACTATTATAATAAGCAGGTTTATTTATAATTTTGCTTTTTTTTTTTACAAAGAAGTAATTGTTTATATTTTGCAGTACGTTAAATATGAATATTGTATATTATTAATTTTTCACCTACAAAACAAGTTGTCCCATAAATTGTTTAAAGGATGTAAACATGTTTTTATTTATAGTAAAAGGCATATTTTGTTTTGTAATTTCTGAAAAATAAAGTATTTACAATCAAAGCTGAAATGTGGACGCTTTAGTTGAGTTATTATGTACACGCCAATCTAGGACATTTTAATAAGGAAAAATATAGTTTGTACCTATATATATAATTATTTAAAACAAATAATTCATATTATTTAATATAAATTTAATGCTTTTAAAACACTCATAAATTGTTATATAAAATAATCGTAATTGTTAAACGCACACTTACAACTAATTGGGCGAGAGAATGGCATGTCTTTCGTTGAAGTCCTATCACTTTCTATTTCGGCGACAGAACGTCATCTCTCTCGCCGATTCGGCGAGGGCAAGAGAGAGCCCTCGCCTAATCGGCGAGGGATAGGGACGACCCTCGCCGATTTAGTAAGGGCAAGGACCGGCCCTCGCCGGATCGGCGAGGGACAGGACCGGCCCTCTCCGATTTAGCGAGGGCAAGAGATAGCCCTCGTCGATTCGGCGAGGGACAAGACCGACCCTCTCTAATTCAGCGAGGGCAAGAGATAGCCCTCGCCGATTCAGCGAGGGACAGGATTAGCCCTCGTCGATTTGGTGAGGGCTTGCCTCTCTCGCTTGCGAGGGCACAACGACGCCCCGTCGCTGAGACCTTTTTTTTCTTGTAGTGATTTAAAACAATCCTCTCAGTGATGTCGTAATTATGAAACTCTTGAATCTGCAGCTGTTCTTTGACAAAAAAAAAAAAAAAAATCTTCAGCTGTTATTGGAGCCACAATGGCGTTGACCCTGAAATTATTAACCACTTCAACCATAAAATTATTGGCATCTCTAGTTCGTGAAATGGTCATAATTGAAGTCTTTTTTTTTCCAGAGAATTAATCCCACTTGAAACCTTCATTTTATGACATAATGCTAACATAGACCTAGTCACCTAGTAAATTGGTGCAGTGGTCAAGGCTTCATCTTTGACCAAAAAAAAGGAAAGAAAAAGGTCAAGGCTTCGTCTTTAATTCAGAAGTTGATACCAAGTGTGCATTTACTCATTATTAGAGGCAGATTTAAGAATTTTGAATGATAGACTATATAAATTTTAAGTGGCTTTGAAAATAAAAATTTGTAGACTAGTGAAAATTAGTTAATTTTTTTAAATGAAAATACATATAAATTTAAGGTGAATTTAAGGTATTCTTAGAAGTCAGCAGATGGAGATTGCACTATATACAAGATCCGCCATTGCTTGTCATTAGTCTTGATACTTGCACAAGCAAGCTCAGAACTGATTGACTTATGTAAAAGATTAAAGATTTTGAGTTCGAACTATAGTTTTAATATTTATCGTAAACAAAAAAAATTCACCTCGAATATCGACTTCTATTATAAGACATGTGTGCAAGAAAAGTTAAAAATTCGATTATGAAAACTTGTTCAGAAGTTTGACTATCCAATCAAAAACTTGTCAGTTATCAATTTAGCTTTTTGACAAAGTAATCTATAGCATTTTATTTTATTTTTGCTGATTTAGCAACAAATATATATATCTATATATATATATGGGCTCTTATTTTGCATATTTATTTTGAAAAAGTTTCCAATGGAAAATTTTCAGTTATATGATGTGACACTCACGGTGGGTGACGTCTATCTCCATTGAATATAGGTATTGGATTAACTATCGTGTGCCAACTATTTTGCTTTCATTTTCTTACTTTTTCACTTTTCCTTGTTGGTGTACTCTTTCTCCCAATTCTACTTATAGAGAAGAAAGAGATAAACAATAACGACCGTTCTAGACTAATAAAAATGAACAAACGTTTTTATTCGTTAACCAAACACACCTATTAAAAAAGTGAAAGGCCTTGCCTATTACTTAATCTAAAAGCAAGGGCCTCGGTGTGGGAGGAGAGTCCTAGTATACCACATCCGAGGCCTGCTTCATGACTTGATTATGACAGCTTGGACCACGATGGCCTGAGTGGCGCACCCAATGAGTCTTTAAAATTACTCTTATTGTTTCTTTTTTTTTTTTGGTTGGAAAATTACTCTTATTGTTATTTACCATTACTCTTTTTTGTTTTTTTAAAGTAAAATAAGGATTTCATTAGAATGAAATATGAAACTACAATGGTTCAACCACTACAAGAAAAATAGCTTTCGGTGAGGGATAATTCCCCTTGCCGAGCCCTTGCCAAAAAGGTCGCAATGAGGGCCTGGCGAGAGGAATCGTCCTTCACTGAAGGCTTCGTCACTGAATTAGGGTCCCTCGCCAACCCCATGTCGTCTCTCGCTGAAGGCTTCGTCGCTGAATTAGGGTCCCTCGCCGACCCCACGCCAACCATTTTGGCGATGCCTATGCGAGGGCAACAAGCCTATGCTGAATGCGACTCTCACCGAATGCGCCCCTTGTCGTGCCCTCACTGAATGCGTCCCTCGCCATGCCCTCGCAAAATCCTCCCTCACCGAGCCTTCTTTAAGTCCTCATAAAATTTAAATAATTATTTTTAAAAACTCTTTATAATTAGAGTACAAAATTTAAATGGCAAAATTTATAAATATGAATTTCATATAAAAATTAAATTAATTAAAATTTGACAATGAAAATTGAATTTAAAATTAATATTACAAAATATATTAATTATATATATGATTACAAAATGTTTTAATTACATATATAATTACAAAATAGTTATCCCCCAAATCTAACTTAACCCTATGCATTTGAATTTTCTCCAAAACTATTCACGAACTTTGAATATCCAGAAACTCTTGTTATTGATGAATCTTCTCCGAAGCAGAACAACCTGTATAAAACAATAATTTTCTGAATAAAGATCAAATAAAATGAAATTAAACAACAATACATAAATAATACAAAAATACATAAATTGAAAAAGGGTTCGAAATATGTGCAGTTCTTTATTTCCTTATCAAGTTTCTGTTGTTTTATTACTTGAGGGAAGTCAACTTTATGCAACTCATGGTCAATAATTAGGTGTAATACAATGTGATGTAGTACCAGTGGAGAGAAATCAGAGAAAATAAAAGAAGAAAGGAGGAGAAAAACGTTTCAAAGAGAAACTACGAAAGAGTAGAGAATGTGAATAGATCAATCTGAACATCCAGTCTGTTGGACAGCTGAAAATCCGATACGACATAGTAACTTTAGGTTGGCCAAACAAAAAAAGAAATTGAAGAAATCATGTTACCTTATCTAGTTCTTTTATAGCTAAATAAAGTAAACTTAAGAGCTAAAGACTGCAAATGTTAAGAAATATGTCTAATATCTTCCCGTCACCATCGCAACCTCTCTTCCATTATCACTCTTTATTACCTTATTGAACAAATGATTACCATAAGCTTCGACCACACTATTACCCTTATTATCCATATGCAAAGAGATTTCCACAAAGTTCAAATATAAATTTGAGCAGGTTATGTCAATGTAAAATATGTTCATATGAACCTGTACCCATACTTGATTAGCGACTATGGAAACTACACTTTTTAACATGTGGTTAGTGAGAATATATGATTTTTAATACAACTTAACATAAATATTATTGATATACAGTTCTAAATATTAAAAACAAATTTAAGATATTGATTATTACTACAAAGTGCAAAGTGGATTTCTTATAATCTTTTAGGGTAAATATCATGTCGCCTCCCTGTGTTATTCATATATATCACGCTATCCCACTGTGTTGCAAAAACTATCACAAAACCCCCTGTGTTATTTGAAACTAACCACACTGCCTCCTACCGTTCATTTTTCACTAACACTGTTAAAATATTAGGTGAACTGACAGATTTACCCCTTATATTTAAGATACTTTGTAAGAGAGAGAGAGAGAGAGAGTAGAGGCAATCTTCAACCTATTATACACAATTCAAAGAGAGAGAAAATTTCCTAAACCTATCTACACCAAATCGAAGAGAGAAAAAAGCCTTAATTCCTAATCTCAACTCTAAATCACGCGGCTGAGAGTAAATCCGTAATAGTTTAGTCGAAGACTACAATATTAAGGTAGATTAAGGTATGTACACACTTTCTTAATTTTTTTTTGTGTCGAAGAGTGTGAATGTGTGTATTATCGGTCTGTTTACTTTTGTTTTGCATTTTTTTGTTGTTTAATCAGTAGTGGTCTACCATTGTTGCATTTTTATAGACAACAAAGATGTGTATTGTCGGCAAACTGAATACACACCATGTGGTCCCCAAATGTTTTATGTTGTAAACATGCGGTCCCCTAATATCAGATTTGAAAATGATAGTTAACCTATGCAAATAGGGTATAAAATGTCAGATACATATTTGGGTATTTGTCAAAAATTAGGTTTTAAAAAAATTATGGCACATTTTAAATCAAAAAGATTTGATCTGGTTTGTGTTAGAGAAATTGGGATTTGTTGTTTTTTTTATTTATAAATTTTCTGGTTTATTATCGCACTAATAATTGAAGAAACTATTGTCTTGGATTGTTAATGAGCACGTGTTGAATTGAGTTATTGTACTGGCTTTGTTTGAAAGAATCATAATGTAGATGTTGCGGTAAAGTTAATGAGTTATTTTTTTGTTAATGTTTAGGTGTTTAGTTGCTAAAAAAGTAAATTAAAGCTTCGATTAGGGTAATGTACGAATATTGGGTTTATTTGTTTAGTTGTATTGCTTGTCTGGCTTTTCAATGTTACTTTTGACCAGGTGATTTGATATATGGACATAGGATGTAGTTTTCTTAATTGTTTCATAAAAGGTTGAAATGTTTTTGAAACTGGGTTATAAGTTATGGTTTTATCTCTTTGGCTTATATATATTCCAGCCAAAGGAGATGAGTTTAGATTTTTGAATAGAAAAAAGAAAGAAAATTAGATTTTTATTTGTTGCTATTGGTGCTTTCTGATTTGAAAGAATTAATTTCTAGAAGCAGTACATTTTGATTGAAGAAGATCTGTATTAGAAATGTATTACTATAATTTAGACTTCATGTTTCGATTGCACGTTCTATTTGTTGACTTATCATATGATTCCCAAAGTTACTTACATGTGGAGTTGAGGGTAAAGCTTTTTTTATGTTTGGAAAATGGACTAAAGCTTTTTTTATGTTTGTTATTTAAATGCAGAATGTATGATGATGATGGTTTTTGTATAGTTGAGGGTTGTGTTGACCTTTTTGTATGGGTAAGGAGTAGATTTGTGAACAATCCTACCCTAAAATATGTAAGGGGTAAAATGGAGACCATTCCCACTGTGGAATTAGATAGACTAAATCTGTTTAAGTTTTATGATATATATATGAGGACGTAGGTGGTAGCAAAGAGAAAAGTATTGAGGTATTCTATTTAAGGCTAGGTCATTCGTTAGAGAATGGGTTGCGACATTGACCCTGTTGTTATGATAATTAAACTATCTAGTCTAAAAATTTAAGCTAATAGATAGACATTATTTTATTGGTTTATTATGTCTGTCAATGTGTATGACTCGAAAACCAAAAAGATTCAATTTTTACTATTTTCTTTCACGAATGTATGTGGATAATGTAAGTTTACTCGAATTAGTATGCTTTCAGCTTCAATGACATGTTTTAGTTCATTTGTTGTTCTATTATGTAAAAGTTTGCATTTTTAACTGTAGCTTTTGCATAAATATATAGTTGTTGCTCTAATCCTGTTAGTGCAATTTTAACTATGTATGACTTAACTATAATTCAATTTGCTTGGAATTTTGAGAGTCTCCTTGTTTTTTCCTTTGTGAGGTTTTTGAAGTATTGAATTTGTAACATAGGTATGGTTTCAACAGTGAGAAAGATGCTCAAATGTGTATGTATGATGCCTCATGCGATACTAATTTTGGGTTTTGCTATGACATTGATGAAGTGACAGCTCATGCATTAGCCGGTAAGTTTCCATTGTTGTGTGTTATGGCTGATTCATATAAAATGCATCATAGTGATTTCGGATTTTCATTTCAAAGTTGTTAAGAGTGTGGATTTGATTTTGAGTAAGTAATGCTCCTAGACTTATATTGCATATGTAAATCATAGGTTTACCTGGCGTACGATCAGTTAGGCCAGACCCTGATTATAATCCCACAGAAATAGATTATGGATACTCAAAGATTGATTACAATGATTCATCAAAGCTAATTATGGGAAGCTCTTTGTTATTCCCTGCTGAAACGACAAAACACTGGCTTGTTCGTACAAACAAACCAGCGGCTGGAGTGGTCATAAAAGCACAGGCAGTTGATTACTTTATTCAAATTCTTACCAGGGTTCTAGGCAAGTAAGTATGAATCAAGAGCATTTGTCTTTTTAGTAGTTTTTCAATAATAGCATCTGCTTGAAGATTGACATTCTTTGCAGTGAGAAGGATGCTCAAATGTGTATATATCATGTATCATGGCAATCCAATTATGGATTCTGTTGTGAACTAGATGAGGAATGTGCAAAAGAGTTAGCTGGTAAACATCTAGTTCTGCAGCTCTTCATCTGGTAAATGCTAATGCAATACTAGCACCACAATGAAGGACTTGATTTGTTGCAGGTGTACCTGGTGTGCTACCTATTAGTCGGGATAAAAAGGTTGGGTCTGATGATAAAGATTATCAAGGTTTGTGATTGTACCTGGCTTTCTTGTATATGAATTATCAAGTTCTCTGCAGTTGGTTGGTGTAATATGTGGTTAGGAATTTCTCAGGGTATTTATTGTTATATTTTGAAATAGCGTAAAATGCCAAGGCTAGTTTTGTTTGTTGTTGAGTATTGACTTGGTTATATAGCTAAATCTTTATGCTCATATGAGGCAATTAATTAGGTAAAATCTAAACTTATGCTTCTTTTTTCCCTCTAAGGTAGCTCGATTCCTAGCTTTTGAGACAACTTATGCTATGGGGTAAACACTCAACAGGGTGTACTAATTGGGATAGATAAACTATTCATATGATCATTACTATTATTTCAGCTAATCCAACTTATGTTGTTGATCTAGCGGGGATAATGGTTCTGTTTTCCCTCGGCTGATAATTTGTCAGTAGATTCCTGGGGAATATGTTTTAATGTAGCATTATCTTTTGTGAAAGTCTTCTGGACTCAATTAAGAGTATTCAATTTCTTAGGTCAAACAATCAACACAAGGACAAAAAAGCTTTTCGTAACAGGTCAATTGCAATATCTGAATCAAATTACATGTTGGTGTTTTTTTTTCACTTAGTACACTCCTTCTACTAAATGTACTAGCAACACGTGATCCGGGCAAATTATTCATTAGTAAGTCTTGAGTGTGTGTGTGAGACCCCGTACCGAGCCAGTATAGAGTCCATGTGCATTTTATAACATTTCATATAATTTATCATCATTTAATATGCATTTATATCAATTAATGTATATTTATATCATTTAACGTGTATTTGTCTCGATTTACGTGCATTGCATTGGTTAACCTGTATTTGGGTAATTAATTTAGCATAGCTAGTAATTATAACATATCTAGTTCAATAGTTAGTTAGAGTAACTAAACTAGAATTAAAACAATTAGAATTAACACTAGGATGACAAACTAGTAAAACACGATCTAGTTGGAGGGCACTCTCGTCATTAGAAAATTTAGATATTATAACTCAACACACACTACACCATATACACATACAAAAACACTACAACACTACAACACACTCCAATACACACTCATCTACACAACTCAACACACACACACCCACACGACACACACACAACACACACTCAGATTTTCAACCATAGAAAAGAGAGAAAGAAGAAAGAAAAGGGAAGGAGAAGGAAGAGGGGAGACATTTCAAGTTATTTTCAAGCTTCCTAGCACCATTTCTTGCATTCAATCACAAAGCTAAGGTGAGGGTTTAAACTGTTTTCTAAATGTTTTTAAGCTCATAAGTATGTGTGTATATGTGTATGCTTAGTCTTGCATGCTTAGAAGCCAAGAACACGGGTAGCTACTGATCTTTCTGTCCGGAGCACTTTTAAGGTAGTAAACGACCTTGAAAAAGGCTGAAATTTGGCGGGTCACTAGAATTTTCAGTTTGGAACAAATATTGAAGAAATAGGCTAAGACTAATTTTGACTTTAAGACCCCCAAAAATGGAAAAAAATCGTAGGTCGTTCTGGATAGTACTAGTTCTGGACAGTTTTTGTGCAATCTTACGGAAATAGTCATAACTTTTAGATCTTAAGGCGAAATTGAGTGAAATTTACGGCCAGAGTTAAAGAATTCATAGATATTCGATTCAATATATGATTCACTAACTTCCAAGATCATTTTCTAGGGTAACTGAATAAAGAAATTCAGGTCATTTTATAAAGAACTATGTTGGTGATTATTAGTAACTTTGTTTTGAAGTATATTATGTGTTTATATTACGTAGATCGGGACTAAATGATTAAAATAAGAACTGGACAGAGATTTAAGTAGTTGATTTTGTATATTTTAAGTAGATTTTATGAATAAATGTTCATAGATCTTGCATAGGAACTTGATTATGAAGCCCTATACAACTTGTATGCCTTGTAGTTGCCTATTTCATGTTTTAGATTGGTTTGTTTGATGATTTCTAAGGATATAGCAGGCTGTCCAGATTTGTTATGATATAAATATGTATGATTTGAGATGATATTGAGGTTACATGTTGATTAATCTTGTAGTTAGAGAAGTGTATAAAGCCTTTGTTGATTATTCACTTAAGTGGTGTTGATTGATGAATTTACATGGCTTGATTGGCAGATTTACTCGACCAGATTTTTGACAAATTCGCGTAATATTTTTCCAAAGGTTATATCACACTCAATTCAACTCCGAATTGAGTTCCATTTGATTCTAAAGTTATCTACATTCGATAAACTTCGATTCTATACCAAAATTAGATTAATTGGAGTTTGGGGAAAGTAGAAAAATATACCTCATAAGTTAGGCTAATGCAGAAGGATTGGATTTGCTTGGTGTGTTTAATGTGTAATATTGGTAGATAATATTGTTTGAGTGGTTAACTTTCAAATTCTTGTTATTATGTGCTAATACTAAAGGAGCTTACAAGCTAGATATTGCGTGTGTTATATGTCCATACGAGTGTATGATAAATGCTTGACACGTTACATTATGCGAAATATAGAATGTACTCGAATATGCTATATGAATGACTAAACTTTCTAGCTTATGTAGATGTATATGAATTGTAAATGTGCATGTCGGTTGCAACCATTAATGAATGCGGTAGCAACGAGACCTCCAGGCAGCGACGGGCTCACCGGTATATCTCGCCTACCGAGGTAGTAACGAGACCTCCAGTCAGAGGTAGGGCTTGCTAATATATCTCGCCTACCAAATATTATCATCCCTTCTCTTTCAAGACTCATTGATCTACCTACGGGTCAGGACCCAGTGATATCTTGGAAGAGCTAGGTTGTTAAATGTTACTAAAGCTTGATTGTATATCTTGTAACCATTATTATTTGAGGAAGTGACAGGACCTCCGGGTTTGCCAGTATATCTCGACCCTCTCATTGTTGATTGAAGGCTTGCTTTAAGGATAGTTTGCGTGGTTAAATGTATGACATGATTTATCAAACTGATTACGAAAAGATAAAACCTTTGTGAAAATCCTTCCTTGTTTTCCTCCTCACTAAGCTATACGCGAGAATCTAGCTCACCCCTCTTTCTAACAGTTTCAGGTGACGATTAGCTCGAGCAAGCTCCCATGTGGTTGTAAGCTATATTGATGTGTTGTGATGAATTTCTACCCTAATTGGTCTACATGCTTGCTTGCAGAGTTTTAGCTTATTGTTGTAACAAGTTATTTTTGTAAATTGATCAAGTATTATGTTGTAATATTATTTTGGTAAATTAGATACCTAGCTAGGTTTGATCTTTATTCTTTTGAGACTTATAGCTAGGATGATGAACAAATGGTTCTTGGGTTGGTTATTATGTAACAGGGTGATGTAATCCTTTAAGGTCGATAGCTTGGGAGAATTTTGGTCTTTGGAAACTTCTTGTGGCGTTTTTAATGAATGTACAGGTTATTAAATTGTTATTCACGGGTTTTAAAGCTTTCAGGGTGTTAATCTCAGATATAAGAGTTACGAACGTCATGTTTCAGCCTTAGCCTAGTGATGGGTCGGGGTCAGGGCATGACAGTGTGTGTTTATGTGAGGCACGACTGTTGAAGATTGAAAGAACAAGATTTTGAAGAACTTTGATATGGCTTGCTGCATCAGTAGACTGGTGAATAAGAGCACTTTTATTCTGAATTCAACTTGCACCCCAACCATCTCTTGTCAAAGAGTATTTCAAAAAGAAAAATGCATCAAGCCTTGTGTGGTTTATCTACAAACATTTGAATGATGCTTCATAGCTAGAAAATATTGAACTGATGAACAAGAAACAGCCGGTGCTATGCATGTGTAATGAGCTTTCAGCTCACAATACATCATAATGTGGATCCTAAATCAAAATTCCATGTTCAAGCATTACTCTTAAACTGTAACTTGTTGTGTTGCTGAATTCTCATAAGACCTGCTGCCCTAGTTTAGCGTCCCAATTAAAGATTTTGCAACCCAAACTTAGACTCATGTTCTGATCCTATCGCTTAGTCTGAAGCCTCGATGCTTTCGACATTTATTGTCAACATCTATGTGCTAATAGGCTTCCCATTGTTCTTTTTGCTGACCTAAAAATTTTGCAATATTTTATTTTTGGCTCAGTCTATCATTTTATACATCTGAGAAAACATTGCGTGCAACATTTAAAGGCTTTGGTGAACTTGTTGAAGGTAAAGGTCCCAACTTGCTGGATTGACTTCGCTCTGCTTGATGATAATGTTGATCTTGGTACTTCAGTTTGTATACTTGCTATTTATCTATGTTCCCATTCTCAACAGTTCAAATTATAATGGACAAGATCTCTAAGAGGTCAAATGGTTATGCTTTTGTGGAGTATACCACTGAGGAGGCTACAAGCATTGCTCTCAGAGAGATGAATGGCAATGTAAGGCTAAGAAATGTGGTTGTTACTTCAACTTTGGTGAAAATCTCTTGTTAGCACATCTCACATAGTTTGTTATTTCCAATGCTTAACAGATCATCAATGGCTGGATGATAACAGTTGATGTTGCCAAGAAAAGTCCATCGAAATATGCCAGAAGACGCCCAAGACCAAGTACCTAACCATTTTCCAGTTATCTTTATCATTTACTCGGCTGAGGGGCTTAATCCTGTAGTGTTAGGTGATAGGCAATGTCACTTGGGAGAATGGGGCAGTATATAGAATTATAGAGTACAACTGGGGCAAGCTATGGTCTCTCTCTTTTACTGGCTTGTAGAAGAGCAACAAGGAAAAAATATATTCACAACAAACAGAAAATAGACATTACATTTGAGCATTGTCTTTGGTAAGCTTTAGGCATTACTTTAGTGATGTAATATGGCTTCACCATGTTGATAGCAATGAAATACAACCATTATTACCATACATCATCTATTACATGCCATGATTTGGCCAAGCAAAATTAGATGAACATCGAATTATGTCTGCTTTGCTCGCATCGAATTTTGTCTTCTTCACTTGTACTCTTTAAGTAATTTGCAAAATCAGCCCTCCTCTCCAAACTCTATAAACCTCTGATGTACCTCCATATCTGTTTTGCTCATAGTTGGCTTCTGCTTTGTTAGCACTTTGTCGAAATCTCTTCTAGCGATAGGTGGTCTGATTATCTGCAAGTTAGCAAGTGGCTTGTTAGTAAACCCCGGGTATGATCCAAGTAGAATAGTTCTGCACGGTCTGGGAACTAGAATTGCATCTGGAATGCATAGTTTCTAAGACAGATGAATGGAGGACTGACCGACCTAAGTTTTCACGAGTGTTGGTAGGTTCTGTACTGCTTGTTAACTGCGCTACCACTAATTATTAGAATGTTGGAACTAAAAATGATACAGATCCTATTAGTATTCACAGCTCAAATGAATGGGTTGAGCTCAAACAGATAAGGTTTTCATTTTTTGGCCCTTGCACTTTTATTGGATTGTAAGTGTGCAACTTGAGTAGCTACTGGACTTGCACAAGAGGCTATTAGACTTGTCTGGATGACTATTCGACTTGCCTGGATGATTATTAAACCTGTCTGGACGGCTATTGAACCTGCCCGGGCAGTTAATAAAGAACAATGGAGATTAAAATACAATTATTCAAAGTGTAGAGACTGATTATTTGAGAACGATTATCGTTCACAAGCATTTTCAAAAGAAATAACACTCTTAATTCCCATGTACTTGGAAATGAACTTATTTATAAAATGACTAACATACCCTCAGACATAACTTTTATATATAGTTTTTTTGCAATTATTATTATTCTTATTATTTTTATTATTAAGGAAAAATGGGATAATTTCTTCATATTTATAGATCCTAGTCAGCCCCACCCCACCCTCAACCCCAAAACTGCCACCCCTACCCCCAAATTGCAACCCCAATCCTATTACCCTCATGCCCAAATAACAAAACCCCAACCCCACACCTAATCCCACCACCCCGTCCCCAAATACCAAAACTCCAACCTCCAACCTCTAACCTCCAACCCCTTACCCCTACTCCTAATCCCATGTGTATGTGTTTTTGTGAGTATTTGTTTAGTGTGTGATGTTTGTGGGAAGGGAGAGATATAGAGATGGTGGTGGCGGTAGTCTACTTCTTGGAGGGGAGGGGTGAGGAGTAGGAGTATGGATCCTCTAATAGGTTAGATTCTTACATGTTGAGATGATGAAAAATCTTGGTCATTGATTAGATATGTTTTAATCTTGAGCTGACATGTGTCACCTCAGGTGGGCCCGAGGTGAGAGAAAAATAAGATTTGTGAGTGACTCCAAGGTGACACATGCATGTTAGTTCGGAATTAAGACAGATCTAATCAATGACCAAGATTCTCCATCATCTCAACATAAGAGAAAAGTCCCTATGAGAAGAAGTGGGGGCAAGGGGCTGTTGTGGCGGTGTTGGGGTTGGGGTTAAGGTAGGGGTAGGGGTTCGAGGCCCACGTGTCTTGCCCAATTAGTTGGTAAATTTTATTTTATTTTTAATATTTTGTTAATATAGAAATGACCTTAGTACCCCAAGTTGTTAAACTTGATCAACACCCCTAAGTTTGAGGGATGTAAACCATTATGAGAAATCAATTGAGGCTCCATACACATAAATTCCCTCCTTCTTTTAAACTTGTAAATATTTGCCGTTTTCCCAATTAATTAGGATAACATAGGTTTTGTCGCTTCGTATAATTAATCATTGTCTTTACCTTATAAATACTTCCAAACTCACACCAATCGATCATAGCAAAAATATTAGCCCATACTAATGCCTCCATGGGAAATCATGCATGCATCATACTCTTCTTTCTCATCATTCTTATAATCAATTCTACAGGTAAGTTCACTGGTTGTTGATGCTTAATCTCTGCATTATATATATATATATATATATATATATATATATATATATATATATATATATATATATATATACACACTTAGATCATTTGTACATCTTTGGCAATTTTAGAAGAAGCTCATGCAGCCAAAGGAAATCATAAACGTCATAAAGATGTAGAAAGGAAGTAGCTAGTTGTTTTTGGAGACTTGTACGCAGAGACTGGAAATTGGCCAAACTCATCCATGGCTAGCTCATGGTGAAAGACTTGGGAATAATGTGTTGTATTTGTATTGCTAGTTCTGAACGTACAATAAATAGCATACAGTATTGTGAATCTACATAAGTCTATCTATACAAGCCTATCTGAAAGATCTCATGAGATAAAGATTTACAACAGAAGCATTGTTTTAAAATTCAAACTAATGGATGAGACACATCCGTTATCACGCCCCCTCAAGCGAAACTGGTTCTCGAACGGTGAGCTTGGATCTAATCATAGAGAAACGTGTAATCGAGAGACCCTTAGTCATAATGTCAGCCAATTGATCAACGGTAGAAATAAAACAAACTTGTAGTTGTTTAGAGGCAACCTTTTAATGAACAAAGTGCACATCAATTTCAATATGCTTCGTGCGTGCATGATAAACCGAGTTGGCAGTCAGATAAGAGGCTCGAATATTATTACACCATAGAACATGGGAAGTGACCTGCGAAACTCGTAGCTCGGAGAGAAGAGACTGAAGCCAACAAATTTTAGCTGTAGTAAATGCAATTGCCCGGTATTCAGCTTCTGTACTTGAGCGGGACGTAGTAGTTTGCTTCTTTGCTGACCAAGACACAAGATTCGAGCCTAGAAAGATATAATACCCATATGTACTGCGCCGATCATCAGGACATCCTGCCTAATCTAAATCTGAATAAGCATGTAGAGTAGAAGATGATGATCTAGAGAGAAATAAACCATGTGACATTGTGCCCTTGAGATATCACAAAATACGTTTAACAGCCGTCCAGTGAGATTCAGTCGGTTGTTGCATAAACTGACAAACCTTATTAACAGCCAAAGCAATGTCAGGCCTTGTAAGTGTAAGATATTGAAGAGCCCCAACTATACTTCGGTAATGTGTGGGATCAAAAAACGGATCGCTATCATATTGCGACAAGTGCTGATTGGGAGCAATAGGAGAAGAAATAGAGTTGGCTCCATCAAACTTTGCACGAGCTAATAACTCAGATATGTATTTCTGCTGACTTAACAAAATCTCCTTTGAGGAATGAAGAACCTGAATCCCTAGAAAAAAAGAAAGCTGACCAAGATCCTTTAACGCAAACTGTCAATTAAGAGCAGCAGTAACTGAGGTAATAGTATGAGAGCAACTACCAGTAAGGATGATGTCATCCACATATACTAACAGAAACAGTTGGACAACACTACAAAAAAACATGAAGAGCGAACTGTCTGACTTTGCTGCAACAAACCCAAGATTTAAAAGAAAAGAACTCAGCCTAGAAAACCATGCCCGCGGTGTCTGTTTAAGACCATACAAAGCCTTATGCAGCTTAAAAACATGCTGTGGAAATGAGGGATGCACAAAGCCAACGGGTTGAGCCATATACGCATCTTCATGAAGGAGCCCATGGAGAAAATCCTTATTCATATCTCTCTGTTTTTGTGGTCAAGCCCGTGAAACTGCAACAGAAAGAATACCTCGAATGGTAGTGGGCTTAAAAACCGGACTTAAAGTTTCTGAATAATCTAAGCCTTCCTCTTGACTGTACCCTTTAGCTACTAAACGAGCTTTATATCTCTCAACAGAACTATTAGGCCTTCGCTTTATGCGAAAAACCCATTTCGAACCAACAACATTGACCCCTAATAGTTTTGGAATAAGATCCCAAGTACCATTGTGTAACAAAGCATTATATTCAGTAGTTATCGCCTATCGCCAATGTTCTAGCTTTTGAGCTTGAGAACAGCAGGACGGTTCGATTTCTGAATTTGTATCTGCAGTAAAAACCACATAATCGGACCATGTTTTGGATGGCCGTGTATTGTCCTTAAAGCGTGTTGTCATGGAATGATTGGAAACAGAGAGTGGAATAGGATGTGTATCAGTAGGGACAAGAGCATTAACTGAGGAGTTAGTCAACGCGATAGACATAGGCCTAGAAAATTGCACAACACTCTGTTCACCATTTTGAGCTGTGAAAGTCACGGGATCTCTAGATAAGGACTGCTGGACCAAAGATGGAACAATATTCAAGGAGGGCACTGTTGGGTCAGTTGATGAAAAGAGTCTAGAGGAAACGTATGAAGGAGATAAACTAGTGTTTGATCGTGAAGCCATGTGATGCCTTGGGAAGTGAAAAACAGGTATTAAGTACACAGATGGTGAGGAAGTCGAAGTGGGTAATGCGGGACCCACCTGAAGTGGTGAAGGTGATAGGGACGTATGAAGAGTAGGAGAAAGGGGAAGGACGCGCTGAGGGATAGTTGGGGATAACAGGGTGGGCAACACGCGCTGGGCCGCATCTGGAGTTGATTGACGCGTGGGAAGTAAAGGTGGGTCTAGTACAGTAATCGATGTGAGAGGGGTTGGTGGGAGGGAGACAGGTGGGGACACAACTGATGTGGTTGGTATTAGGACAAGCTCAGTAGTATTAGGAGATTGTGAGGTAGAGACAGCTGTTTTAGAAATCGATGGAGACACATTGACCAGTGATAAGGCAGAATTCGGAGATGCAAGAGGTAAATGATGAAACGGGAAATTAAACTCATCAAAAATCACATGGCGAGAGATATAGACACGATCAGTGTCACGCCCCGACCCAACCCCCAAGCTAAAGGTTAAGTCCGGACCCGACACACGGACAGAGTCTTCCCTGTACCGTGGACATTCCAAAAACCTGTAAACACTTAAACAAAGTCCCAACAATACAATACAAGCTTTTCTTAATTAAACGACAAAGCTATAAGGCCATCCGAGCCTTATGGTACACAATAGCTCCAAAACACACAAGCATGCGAGAGCTTGTTGTCAGCATAGTTTTATAATCATGACATTCTAGGAAATCAATAAAACAACTTAAAGGATAATGCATTCTACATTAACCATCCACTCCCAAGCATGCAAGGAAATAAAGGCAAGAATAAAAGTTATTACAAGACATGGCTTCCACTTCTACACCACAATCTAATATCCTTCAACTTAGCACAACAAACATATACATAGCCCTTAGGCCACAAAATAGTACATAAAACAATTAGTTGAACTTTCCACATAGCAGTAAATTCATTAACCACCTCAAGCTATCAGGCACAGCAACTAAGGTAAGGGCTCAATCTGAACTTCTTCTTCCTCAACTAACTCAACAAGCTGGGGATCACCCTTAGCGTCTCCTGAAACAGATATCGAGGTATGAGCAACCACTGTTGCCTAGTGAGGGATATAGTCCCAGGGCGTGCAATGCAACAGATAATACAATTATACAACAATAACACTTAGACAATTAAAGAAACAAAGATAACTAAGGTAACCACACATTTAAAAGGATACATTTCACACAATCCCCTATACACCAATCTTCACTGGTCTTCATTCACGATCCACGAACCACGAGCACGATCACGATAAGCCGGCATAACCCCAAACACTCCAGTGGGTGTACTCCGGATGTACCCCGATAATCCTACGACCCAACATCCCCTGGCAATCTCCGGACCAGGCGAATGAGGGAATAGGGCACGGAGTTTGAATATCCACCGGCAAGCCCTCTGCCGCCCAGCCGATATTCAACACATCCGCCCCTGACACTATGGTTGCGCAACCACTATGCAATGTACTTAACGATGGCAAGTTAATAGCAATAATATAAGCATTAACACATAGGAGGATCAACAAAGTAGGTTGACCTCAATGCAATTAGAATAGAACAATTATATAAGCAAATATGCAGTTTTACAAAGAGACATTAGCAAGATAAGTTTAGAATCATACCAAAAGCTCCAAATCAACTTAAAATCACTTATAAACACTCAAGAAGTCATGACATGGGTTTAGAAGTGTGAGACAACCTAAATTGCACCTAAACCCCTTTGTTTTTCGAACTATTTCTCTTCCAAACCAAGGTTAATGATTCCATTTTCAAAGGAAACTCTCCCAACCTTCTAACTAACCCTCAAGGTACCCTCTTAACCCTCTAACTCCTTCAAATGGCTGCGATTACCCCGAAAGCCCCAAATTTCCTCTTATGGCTTCAAACTACACATACATTGTCCGGGCTTCAAACAAGGGATATCAAGGCATCTATAGCACCTAGGTAGCCTAAGGATACTAGAATTGAAGCCTGAATCCACCCGGATTCGCATTAACCCCGAAAGCCCAAAATTAAAGTCGGCTATTTTCCATTTTAAGAGATTTAAGGACAATGCAAGTGCACGGGGCTATTAGGTTACCTTCACTAGCACCTAAGGCATCTATTAGAAGCATTACATCAAGCTAATTCGAGCAATTACGCAAAACCCTAGAAAAACATCACTATTCACCCTAAAAATCAAACTAACGATTCTAACCGTTTAAATTGCGAAACGATGGCTCAAATATGTTCTCTAGCATTCATATACATGGTATAATAGCATAGATAACAAATACAATGACATTTGATCACATTTTTAACAAATAAAGAAATTGATAACTATTTAGAAATGCAAAAACACGCCGTGAAATCCCTCACCAAAGCGTGTAGGAGCACCTAGGAACATTGCACACACCTTACACTAGTTGCTCAAGGCTTGGAGAGGCTTGGATTGGAGGCTTGGTGAGCAAAATCTTTTCCTTTCTCTCCCTTGGAGCTGTCGGGTTCTGCCCTCTGTTTCCAGCTTTTAATTTATTTTTTCTTTTGCATTTTATGAGCTTAAGTGATATAAAAAAGGGGCTAAGTTGAGGTGGGGTCATTTGGGTGCTTAAGTGATCTAATATAATGCACGTAGTAAGCTTTAAAACGAGCTTAGATAGTAAAATATATGCTAGCTAATTAATTACCTAAGTTAGTTACGTAATACTATTCACTCAACTACAAAAATTATTTTCTAAACGAGCCCTCCTAACGCCTTTAGTTCAAATGCACATTTTTCCCACTACTTTTACAATTAATATGATTTAATAAAAATGCTAATTAACTAATAGAAGGCAGTTTAAAAACGGCGTGAATAGTAGTCACAAAAGTCAGTTAGTAAGGCACAGAAGTAAATGCGCAAACAAGGGATGCAACAGTAATTAAATGCATGGCTAAAACCCGGGCGTCACAATCAGTTTCTGGGGAATAGCATCTGTACCCTTTATGATCATCACTATATCCCAGAAAAATGCATGAAACAAATTTTGGACTAAGTTTATCTTGTTTATAGGCACCTAAGAATGGGAAACAACGAGAACCAAAAGTCCTTAAAAATGAGTAATATGGATTCGCATGATACAGAATTGTAAATGGGGATTTATTGCTGAGAATAGGAGTAGGCAAACGATTTATAAGAAATACAGCAGTTGAAAAAGCTTCAAGCCAAAATTTCTTTGGGACAGAGGAATGAAATAGTAAAGTGGTGCCAATTTCTGTAATATGACGAATTTTGCGTTCTGCAATATCATTTTGTTTTGGTGTATGCAGACAAGAAATGTGAAATTGAATCCCATTTTGCTTAATGAATTTGGCAAATTGACCTTGAGTAAGTTCTCTAGCCCCATCACATTGAAAGTATTTAATGGACTTTGAGAAAATATTTTCAACCAGTGATTTGTATCGAACAAAACAAGAATAAGCATCACTTTTATTACGCAAAGGATATAGCCACATGTAACGACTATAGTCATCAATAAACAATATGAAATAGCGAAAATTTGAACAAGAAAACACTAGAGCAGGTCCCTATATATCACAATGTACAATTTTAAGAGGAAACTGAGACTTATGACTAGAAGGACTGAAAGGTAACTTGTGACTCTTGCCTAACATATAGGCGTTACAAACTTTATTGGCTCAATGAAAATCAGAAAAATTTAAAAGCTTCTGAGTTTGCAGAGATGATAGGATTCATTTGGAAGGGTGCCCCAATCGACCATGCCAAAGATCTACAGAAGCACGGGAGACCGCAAAGGCGAGAAGAGACCTTGTCAAAGACACTGGGAGACTGTGAAGGCTGGATTCAACGGGGCCTTGAAGGAGAGGCATCCCTGTATGGAGGTCCTTGACAACACATTTGGAAGGAAAAAACTCTAGTGATACCTTGTTATCACGAGTAAATTGCGAAACAGATAAAAGATTGCAAGTAATGCGAGGAATGTGTAAGATATTTTGAAGCAAAAAAGACCTATTGAGATTAGAAAACGAAGAAGTACCAATATTATGTATAGACAGAGACTTACCATCCCCAACAAATACTTGATCAGAACCAGTATACGGTTGAAGTTGTTGAATCAGAGATGGATCATTGGTCATATGTGAGGTAGCTCCTGAGTCTGGGATCCACGATGAGGATGCAGGTGTGGGCAAAAGTGGAGGAAGAGAGGATTGCTGTTGATTGTGGTACCCAGTGTACTGAGACTGAGAACCATTGTTGGTAGCAGGTGCATAACGATAGCGACATCGAGAGGCAGAGTGATCTTGTTTTTGACAAATCTGACACTTTCCACAATAGCCACCATTGGACTTGTGGGAATTGTTTTTGTTCGAATAAGTGGAAACATTGGAGAAGACAGAGTGGTTGTGAGATGAATTATTTTGGTGGGGCCGTGTAGAATTGAAAAAGGTGGACGCAACAGGAGAGCTGGGAGATGAAGTGTGAGAGAAAAGAGTAGTGGTAGAAGAATCAGCAGTAGGAACATCGTCACCATCAAACAACACCTGTTGTTCATGGATAAGCAACTTGGCACGGAGTTGAGCAAAAGAAGGAGAGGTGTCCATGTTTTCAATAGATGTGATAAATGGCCGGTACGATTTAGGAAGACCATTGAGAGTAGTGAGGACAAGATCCGAGTCAGGGACAAGATCCCCAATGGCAGAAAGTGAGAAAGAGAGAATGTGTATTTGTTGCAGATATTCAGAGACAGACAATGAATTTTTCGTCAATGTCCAAAGTTGCGAACGAAGAAGAGATCGTCGAGCAAGTGACTGATGTATGAAGGAATCTTCAAGAGAAACCCACAAGTCACGAGCACTCGTAAATCCAAGGGCTTGAGGAGCAAGAGATTCAGATAGAGTGGCTGTGAGACAGGCCTTAACAAAGTTGTTAAAATGCTGCCAATCAGCCAGGGAGATAGCAGACGCAGATATGTCAGAGGCAGATGAAGTAGGTGCATCTGTCGATTTAGGAGTGGACTTGGTAGGAGGTGAAACAGTGCTGTCAACATACTTGAAAAGATCATTAAAAGTAAGAAAATCAACAATCTGGCCTTTCCAAACCATGTAATTTGAGTTATCCAACGACACTATCACAAAGGATTTTACATTATAAGATGCCAGAGAAAAGGACGAGGAGGACATTGAAGAAGCCATATGAGAAAGAACACTAGATGACAGGCTATATAGAATAAAGTCAAAGAGGGTGAGCAGAAAAAGTGATAGGAAATAAATAGATGTGAGTCGTTTAAACTTCTGATACCATGAAAGACTTGATAATAATGTGTTGTATCTGTATTGATAGTTCTAAACATACAATAAATAGAATACAGTATTGTGAATCTACACAAGTCTATCTACACAAGCCTATCTGAAAGATCTCATGAGATAAAGATTTACAACAGAAGCATTGTTTTAAAATTCAAACTAATGGATGAGACACATCCGTTATCACATGGAAAGAGCCTTATGGCATCACTTTTCCTGGTAAACCAACTGGTCGATTTTCTGATGGTCGCGTTCTCACTAATTACATAGGTACTCTCTCTCTCTCTCTCTCTCTCTCTCTATATATATATATATATATATATATATATATATATATATATATATGGAACATCTTCTAAACGATCAAATCTCTCTCATGCTCCACACAAGACACACGCGCCAGACTTGATCGTCTGAAATGAAAATCGTTCCAAATTGGAAAAATTCATATGTATATATAAATTGTAAAAACTTTTCGTAAAGAATATATATATGTGTGTGTGTCAACCTTTTTGTTTGACAAAATTGTCTGAAAGAGTTTGTCTCATTTTATGATAATTAAGCAAATGTGATCTTTGATTTTTTTTTTTTTAAGCTGTTTTCATCCTATTCTTCATGTGTTTCCCAAACTTATTGTTTGATCTTTTTGAGTTCACATTGATATATATAGTTCAAAGCTGGCATTGGATTACAATGAACAGTTCAACTTTTTTCTTTCTTCTTCTTTTCTTTTTTCTTTCTTTCTTTTCGTTTTTGTTTATTCTGTGGGCCTGAGCCTGCAATTATTCACTTCAATAAGATGCATTTTAAACACTGTCAAATACAAAATTGTTAATAAAACACGCTTGTTTTTAGCCAAAAAAAATAATAATAATAATACGAAATTGTTAAAGTGACCAGGCATGCAAGAATGTGAAATATTGGTTGGTCCTTATATCTCTCCCTCGAACTATATTTTTTCCTTATTGATTTTGGGGGAATTAATTTCATGGTTTATCCATAATTCTTTTTGAGTCCGACAAAGTCGTCTTCTTCTCTTTATTTATTTATTTCTCTTTTTGGTCGAATTGAATAAACTTCATTAATGAAGGATAAGGTTCAATTATCCAGTCCCACTAGCATTTAAATCATTGGCCTGAATGAATTGGAACGCAAAAGAAGTATTATAAAGGGTCTATTTTGTTAGTTTTTTAATATTTAAAATGTTTCTTGTGAATTTTGAAGTTAAAACTAACTTGTTATGTTTATTTTTGAAAGTTTTTAGGTAAAAGTTAAAGAAAAAAAAAGAAGTTTTAAATGGGAGCTTTTTGAGAAAAGCTTTTACGAAAATATTTTACATCATATGAGGAGTTGTTTTCTTTTTTATTTTTATTTTTCAAAAATACCCTTCATATTTTTGAAAGCTGAATTTTGCCCTAAAAATTTCTCAAAAGTACTTCTGACATGACAATACTAAACAATTAACAATTTCTGTTCAAAGTACTTCTAACTAAAGTTTTACCGTTGAAAGCTCTACAACTTAACAACTAAAATATTACGAATACACCAAACAGATATGAAGTCAATTAGGAGGTATAGATGATTAAATCCTAGTTTTGCAATATGATCATAGGCTTGATTAGTATATGTTTTTTTTTTTTTGTTGTTGGATGACAAGGGAAACCCAACTGGTGGAGTCTGATCACCGGATTATCCGGTGAAGCCCGACTACCAAATGATAAAACTCCAAGGGTAGAGCTTCATGCCAAAAATGCACCAGATGAGTTAGGAATGAAACCTCGAGGGAAAGGTGGGAATTCAAATCAGTGACCAATGACAAGTCTTCCCCATATCTTAACTACCCGAACCATGCCCTGGGGACACTTAATTAGTAGATTTTCTAATTAAATTAATGCAAAATTTAGTAGAGGTATTCTTGATATTTTCAAGGATGGGAGATATGTCCTACTCGTGTAGCAAGGTCTAAGGAAAAGGAATTAGGCTAAAATATGTTGGGGAACCAAAGAATCTTAATTACTTGTTGGTCTGCTATAATTAATCAATTTGCAGATTCGATTAATTATCTCAATTTGTGCCTAATTTCTTTGCAGCTGCCTGTCTAAATCCTAAATATTAAAGTTCTTTTTCTATGTAATCTGATAATATTTTTCACCAATAGTTGTGCATTTATTCACAAATTTATTGTTTTTTGTCCTTTTGGTTTCGTGCTTCATCACATACAGCTTCATTTCTTGGTATAATATCTCCATTGCCTTATCAGAAAAGAAAAGCTGGTGATAAAAAATCACAACAATATGGTATGAATTTTGCTCATGGAGGGACAGGTGTTTTCAACACAATGGCTAAGGAACCAAACATGACAACACAAATCAATTTTTTCCAACAACTCCTTCAGGAACAACAAGAGTATAGCAAAAACAACCTTAATTCCTCAATTGCTCTCGTGTCCCTGGGTGGCAACGACTATGCTACTTATTGGGCCAAAAATGGCAACTTAGAGGTATGTTGGTTAAACTAATCATACCTGTCAAATTGTGGTAGGTGATCCATGCTTTTTACTAAATGTTTGGTCGCTAGTTGCATTTTCCTAGCCATGTTGCCTTTGTAGTAAAAGACCATATAAGTTTGTTGAGAAAATAATTTGACTCAATATTTAAACATCGTGACAATATTTTAATTCTTTTGTAATGTTTCATTTGAAAAATGAAAAAAACAAAAAAACAGCTGCAATAAATATCTTATTGTAACGGTTTTTCAACTGTTGTATAAATAATTTTTTTAACGACATTTTATTTAGTTAGAAAAGTTAAAATTTTCTTTTATAACTATTTTGTTAATAATTTCTCTTGAGATTACGTATTTCTTTTGCAGTTTTAAAATTATAATTTAATTGCAATAGTTTAAAAAAGCGTTATGTATTATTTACAAAAGATCGTTGAAATAGAGAACTTGCAACGAGGCCATATGCAATGATTAAAAAAGTGTTGTGTAAATTAGTCAGTTTCACCATCAATTTCACATTTTTGTGAGACTCACATTACTCTCTCACGAGCTCTCGTAAACAACTTTTTTTTTAGAAACTTCCTTTCCATTAACATGAGTAGTGTTTAATATGAGACAGGGCCTGCCTACATTTACTAAATCAGTTATCAACCAGCTTGGCTTGAATCTCAAACGCATAGGAGACTAGGGAGTAAAGAAAGTAGCCATTACAGCTATGGAACCCTTAGGGTGTTTGCCTCAAATGACAACTCCTCTTTCATATGAGAATTGCAGCGAAGCTGAAAATTCACTAGCAAAGTTCCACAATGAATTGCTGCAGCAAAGCGTATCCAAGCTTAACAATCAAAGCCATGATACTAAATTCATAATCCTCGATCTCTACACTGCTTTCTTGGCCAACTTAGAGATTCAGCATAACCATCCAGGTATGGTTTACCTAACATAGACGATTTCAGTCACGTACGTTTTGCATTTGGTATTCCCAAAGAGCATTATTATATGCCACTAGGACTTTGGATCAGTGGTATATTACTCGTATATATAAGAAGTTATAAGGTCGAGTCTTACTAGTTACATCTTTAGTATGTGTTGTGCGTTTTTAAGCCTTCCTTGAATAAAAATGGATAAGATATCAACAAGGTGTGTTGCATCGAGCATGTAATTTGTTTATTTCTCTAACAACGCAGGAAATACGACAACCATGGAGAACCCACTAAAGCCATGTTGTATTGGTACGAGGAGTGAATACTCATGTGGGAGCACTGATAGGAATGGAGTGAAGGAATACGTTGTATGTGCAAATCCCAAGTTGTCATTCTTTTGGGATTCAATACATCCTTCACAGCATGGATGGTTTGCTGTTTATTCAGCTTTAAAATCTTCTCTCCATGCTCTCTTATGAAGAATTTGCATTGTTTTTTACTCGTTTATTATCTTATTGAGCTGATAGAACAGTAAAATAATATAAAATCAATGTATTGGATCAATTTTATGTATCATTCCATGTCAAGACCTAGTCAATTTGTTAATCTATGCCTTTTTTTTTTTTTTTTGACTTCAATTTGTTAATCAATTTATACAAACACATATTGAATATCAACCAAAAAAATTGATCTCGCAACCTCTCGCATTTACAGTAAAGAACATGCCACTAGACCAAAAGTCAGGTGATTGAATACAATTAACCTCTCGCATTTCCCTTCTTTTTTGGCCCTAGCTTGTTTTTTATAACGAGAAATTTAGTTTAGGTATGATTACATCAGAAACTGCTAATTGTATTAAAACTTGTTTATGAACTGGTACATGAAACAAACAAATTAAACTTGACCATGACTTTTAAACACTTGTACAATTAAACACAAAATTTAGCCGCTACTAGCATCCTAAAATCTACAAAGTTTGAGAAATTAACAAGATTACCTCACAACCCCATGGAAGGAAAGAACATCTAGTTGATGATACAAACAAATTACCTAATTTACTTTTTTTTGTTTTGTTTTTGTTTTTCCGGTTTGATATTTCCTTTTAGTCAGAGATCTATTACTTAGCTATTAGTTCAAATTAATGTTCATTCACTACAAAATTCAAGCAAATAGACAGCGGTTTTTAATACTATATAGGGCGGTTCTAAACCGCCGTCTATATATTCACTGCGGTGTACAAGAGGCTGTGTTAGGTGTCGCGGATGCAATTGACGGCACGCGTGGTAATCACAGCGTTTGCTTCAGTCATCGGCGGCGGTTATAAACCGTCTTGTATGTTCTTAATAGGCAGCGGTTATTAAATCCTCCGCTTATGTTGTCAGGCATATTTTGGAAGGTTTAACTGTCGTGTATCAATAATATAAACTTTTACTATTTTACTACAGTTTGTGAAACTGCCACATGAGTTTTTTTTTTTTTTTTTGGTGAAACTACCACATATGAGTTTTCTTTCTTTGTGAAACTGCCACATGAATTTTTTTTTTTTTTTGTACAAGATATATACCATAAAATTATAATGCTATACCAATATTGTAGCACTAACATCAACTAATGACATGATAACTGAAATACAAAGCAACATATATTGAAAAACATATATTAATAGTTGTATCAATGTTGTAGCATCATTCATAAGCATTCGCGTTATAGTAAACTTATATCTAGCAAAATGAAGCAAAAGAAATTTAAACAATATTGCAAAAGAAGTGTCTACCACATCACTTCAACTAAGAAAAATTACAAATTTAAGTTCTTCCAAACTGAACAACTCCCAGTAGCAAAATACTGTTAATAGCTTGCTCTTGCTACAAAGTGAACTTCTTTTCCTTAGCAACAAAATCTTGTTTTCAGCATGCTAGAAGATTCCAAAACCTTTAAGAAAATAAACAGAGAGGACATTAGCATTAGCACTTTTATGGCATGTTCCAAATTGCAACAAAGACCAATAATATATTGTACAAAAGTAAATAAGATACATCTTCGCTCCATTTAAGCCAATAATATAATGCAAACCAAAACGTATAACCATATGTATTCATTTTTTCATACTCAATTATCATGTGTTCGCAAAACAAAAATAAATAAGTTACAATATATCTTCACAGCCAAACCCGGTTCAGTTCTAGACTTCAAGTGAATTCATTGCTTTGTTTATCATTGAACTTATTCCAAATTTAAGATTTTTGCCGCAAAATAGTATGTGAGAGAAGTTTTGATTGGAAGTGGACAAGATATATTTTTATATAATTCGTATTACTAATCAGTTGACATCGGATTCTCCACTAGAAAAAATTGATAATTAAAGAGAGCCAAACAATAATGGTTAACCAATTGAATCAGCAGGATGCCTTAAAAGTCCGTCCTTTGTGTGACCCTTGTCATGCCATATCATTGAAGAAGATGTCTTTGATGACATATACAATCTTTGTAACCTCGGGATTAGCAGAAAGTATCTCATAACTTTCCAAGCAGTCTTCTTCTTTATATGCCTTCTGCCACTAACATCATGGTCCTCTGGCCAACGAGAATAATTACAAACATGACAGGATTGTTGCGCTGCTCTATGACCCCGGTACAACATACAATTATTCGGGCATACATCAATCTTTTCATATACCAAACCCAAAGCATTTGTTATCTTCTTCGCTTCATATAAAGTCTTAGGAATACTTGATTCTGGAAATTGTTGTTTCAAGAATTTAAGAAGCATGTTGACGGATTTTCCACTCCATTTGTAGTAGGATTTTAGGTGCATAAGTTGGATTGTAAATGACGATATAGTTGATTTGGATCCAGGATAAAGTTCTCGATTACCTTCTTGGAATAATTTAAAGAATCCCGTAGATTCTTTATGAGGACCATCTTCAGTTTGAATGTGAGGCTCAACATTAGGATCACAATTACCATCAACCTCAATATTTTTTTCACCCTTAACATTTTCGTTCATTGCATTGGATATGTCATGAATCCCGAATGCATCCCTCACTAAGTCGTGCATATCACAATGCTTTTCAAGTGGACTATCGTGTGGTGGGTCTACATCATCATCATCATCATCATTTTCAAAATCTTCTCCATGACAAACCCACACAGTATACCCCTTAGTCATCCCTTTGCAAACTACATGATCCCTCACATCATCACGATTTTGCCATAAACGATTGGCACACCTAACACAAGGGTACAAAATATTCCCACAAGGTGTACCAGTATGATTGAATGCGAAATCTAAAATTTTTTCCAAACCAATAAGGTATTGATTGTTATATCGTGGCTTTGTCATTCAACTTTTGTCCATTGATATATTTATAATAACAAAACCAATAAAGTAAAAGGCATAACTGCAACTAATGTATATGGAGAGCAAAGTAAAATTATCAAGCAAAATTATCCCTTTGCAAACATATTCTCAACCAAAATTGTCCATTTGCAAACACATTATCAAACAAATAAAAAAATATTGAACAATAGCTGGTTTGCGTTAAAATTTCCAATTGGGTATAAAGATATCAACCCTCTAATTTATTGAATAAATCACCAACCTGCTTCTAAACAATCCACCATATTGAAGAGTTCTTAATGCTAATTGGAACTATCAAAGCAGACAACTATAACTCATGCACAAACAAAAGCATTGTTATTGTATGTAATAGTACTGTTAATATATCACCACTATTTATTTTATTCATAACATTATAACATTAGAATATATTCCTTCATAACATTATAATTTTATCCAGTTTGTAGGTCTTATGAGAACACGAACAACATCAGGATTATTGAAACTGAAGCTAATGCAAGTCAAAATTACATACACAAGTAGCGATATATGTAACTTTGAATAATCATACATAATCAAAAGGTGCACGAAACATAACCAGTACAATTAGTATTCTTTATTACACCAAGATTATGCTTTAACATACATAACTATCAAAGCAAATTTCATAAATTAATTATAAACCCAAAACCTATCCAGATCAAACAAATATAAAAGCACAAAATTAACTGAAAAATTAACAAAATAAGAAAAATATAACAAATGGATATGCAAAGTAAGGAAAACTACAGCAAATAGAGTTGCAAATAGAGTTAATTATGTAAAAGATTTAAGGAGACAAGACAAAGAAGGAACCTTGAGGGAATTTTTCGCCAATGGAGCTGCAAAAGAAGAAAGAGGAAATAAGACAGTTGGGAAAAAAAAGAATTGGGCGCTGCAGGGAAAAAGTTTTAGGGCTGGACAATAGGCAGTGATTTTGAAACTGCCGCCTATAATAAAGGATAATAGGCGGCGGTTCCGATAACCGCCGCCTATAGTAGAGGATCATATGCGGCGGTTATGAACCGCCGCCTTTGAAAGAAATTCATTTACGGCATTATTCACAACCGTCGTATATGACGCATATTGGCGTGGAATGTTTCACGCCTAATTGTGCTCATTAGCGGCGGTTTTATCGCCACTATAGACGGCGGTTAGCTTGACTGCCGCAAATAATAGAAACTAAAACCATCATAGGCGGCGGTTAAGTGAACCGCCGCCTATGAACTGCCGTGTATATATGCATTTTTTTATAGTGATTCATCATACCGATACCGTACTAAAATAAAATCACAACTCAACCCTCTCCCATCATCTTCCTTAACTCTCCATTTTACTTCTTCAATTATTTTATGCATTATCTCTTACTTATTTTATTCCCTTAAGTTACCTTCTTTCCCAAGCATTACTAACTTGAGCATCGAAATTCTTTTAGCTGACACTACACCCGTATCTTAAGGTACTTTATAATTTTTACTTCTTCAATTATTTTATACACAAACATGCCCTTAACTGTTCCATGTAATCGCTTTCATTGTCTGGCCTTTGGGCCATCCTTTGTCTTGTAAACTTTTTTATTCTAATGAATACACACTCGCTGATTTAGAACAAAAAGAAATTAAAATTAAAAAACATGTAATACGATGCCAGATATCTTATGGGCATTTGATTACCACAACATCCAACTCATTAGATTCTGAAAATTGTCTTTAGATACATAATGAACTGATTAAGAAACTAAAGCGTCGACGTGTCCAAATTTGAGTGACAAGAGACCAAATAAAGCCCAACCACATGTGGTTAAAGTGTAAGTTTAATTTTTCTTAAGGGATTTATTTATTTATGCAACAAAACACACATTTAAGTTTGACCTTGAAGATTACCAAGATCTAGCAATGTTCGAGATGTCTCTATTATTGATAGATATTATTATTATTATTTGTATGGCTTAATTAAATATTCCCTACACATGCCGAAGATAACTTTGAGAAAATGGGGCAAACCAAAGAAGCCATGTGCATGTCGGAATTGATTAAGCACTAATTTCAAGCTTCACAATTCATATTAATAGTGACACGAATCCTACAAGATTCTTTTCATACTTTTTGGATATAATACAACATGGCCAAAGCAAATGAATCATTGTAAAAACTTAATCCTATTTGAAAGTGCCATGGACGTAGTTTGGTCTAGTGATATGTTTATTGTTTTATGTAAAAAAGTCTCAAATTTAATTCTCAAAATATATAATAAATAATGAATGTAAGATAAACTTAGACTTTTTTTTAGAAATTAAAAAAAAATCGTATTTAAACTTAGATTTACATTTAATTCGTGATTAAGGACCACCAAAAGTGAAGTTTGCAACAACGCACGTGGTATTGGAACTGAAGATGAGATAAGGATTCTTTAACATTCTTGGATCTCTTTTGCTTCTACATGTGATTACCCAACAAATTATATGTATAAATTGTTGCATACTCAATGACGTGCCTAGGAGTAAATTTTTCTTTTTAATAACATCGAAAAACTTTTTCTTAAATAGAATCACGTTGACATTACTCCAAAATTATGAAGTTTGATCCGGAAGAACAAATTGTCAAAGCAGGCCCAATATTATTAATTACGTCACGATTTGTAATGAGTAATAGTGTATATTATGTATATATTCTGAAGTATACGATGAAGTTTTCACCATACAAAGTGGGTAGTGTGTGCTTGTCATTAATGAAGTCTCCAACCAGTGATCTGTTGATGATTGAGTTTAGCAATAGTACTAACACATATCCAAACGCAAATAATCAAAAGAATAAGACCATATAGCTACATATATCAGTGCGTTTTTCCCTCTGGAAGAATTAATTAAGTAATTAATTATGTTTTTATAATTAATTATACTCGGTTTCCATTCGTCTTATATCAAAACAAAAAAACAAATAAAAAAAGAGAAAGTGATGATCGACATAAACATGTTTTATTATAAACTTTTTCTAGCCACAACCCACATGTTCTCTACAACTATCTTGTTAGAATTTCACTCCAATCGAAGACCTTACCATGATACGCGCCAATAATATCATAAAAAACTTATAATTTTTTAAGCAATTATTTATGTCACCATAGTTTAGTGTCTTGATTAAGAATTAATCATTCAATGCACGAGATTCTTATCATACAATGGGACAAGAGATCAACGCAATTATAAAAATCATTAAATGGATGCACGGTCCACACTAAGTTCATGTACATGTAGCCGCCGCATACTACAAAAAAAGTATTTAGAAAAGCCAAAAGCAACACCTAAGATTTCGATAAAATAATTAGATAGCAATTTGTTGTGATTAAATGTTTTAAGTTTGAATTACAGTTTCAACTTTCATTCTTTTTTTAAAAAAATGATAATAAAATGCATCATAACCCCTTGTATTTTGCGAAAAGTTACATAATAAACTCTATATTTTCAAAAGTAGCGTAGAACCCCCCTGTGTTATCCATAATGTTGTATCATAACCCTTTCATCCAATTTTTCGTTAAACTTAACGGAGAGTGGCATACACACACTTATAATACAAGTAAGAATCGCACAAAGCATTAAAATGCTTATTGATTGACCAAAATACCCTTCTTTCTAACTTTTTTTTTTCTTTTTCTTTTTTCACCCTTCTTCTTCCTCACCTCTAGCACATCCCACCACTACATATCCCCACCATAAATAATTTTAGATACTCAAAAGTAATAATATTTTGAAAATCCTCATAGCCTATAAATAATTTTCATATAGGAATTAAGCTCTAGGATTGGGTTGAAAATCCTCATAACCTATAAATAATTTTCATATAGGAATTGCGCTTTGAGATTGGGTTTTAATTTATACCTCATTTTTTCCCACTGGTTCATGACTTTAAAGTGGTGGTTGTCGTGCAATACTTTGATAGATGTTTGGTGTGATAGATTTGTTACTGGCTGGTGGAGGTGGCTGCGGTGACAGATGTAGTGGATGAAGATGGCGAGAGGAATGGCGTAAATTGAGTATGGTGGTAACTGTTGTAATGCGGAAGCAAATCTATATATTTCGTGCAGGAGTAAGATTATAGAATATATTTGCTTTGTGGTTAAGTTACTCGTGTAATGGTATTGAAGGTGTCATTCATGGGTTCAAATCTCTCTTGTGCCAACTTTATTTTAAATTCTAGCCTCTGTTATGTGGCATTGCTTTATTGGTCAGGTTTGCTCGTGGCATAAATTTATTGGTTTGTGGTCCTCTTTGACCTTCAACCTACAGAATTTTAGTCCATGAAAGAAAAACTTCAAAAATTCATATCTTTTTCAATTTTTGGTCAAATTACATAAAACTTCAAACATTAGATTTTTAATTTCAAGTAGAATGAAAATAATTAACATTTATATGAAATTATTTTTATGAAAATTTCATTAATGTGATGCATAATAATGAAGAAAAATTAAAAAGCTAAATAAAATGAAAAATGTTTTTATTTAACGGGGGTAATTTCATCTTTTAAAACTTTTAACTCACAAAGTTTAACAGATGTTCGGATTGGGGAGAGTGTGCAACATTATGGATAACACATGAGGTTTTACGCCATGCACTTTTGACAATAAAGGATTTATTATGCAACTTTTACAAAACACAAGAGGGTATGATGCATTTTACCAAAAAAAAAAAGCCAAAATAAGTAAATTTAAATATGGACGACTTTATTCTATAAAATAGCAATATTTCCAATTATAAATAAGATTAAGAGCATCCTTCTCTTGATCCACCATCCACTACGTACCCACCAACCACTCTTTTAACACTCTTTCCTACAACACGAGATGTCTTCTGATCAGTCAATTTCTTTGTGAGTTCGATAAAAAAATTTATCAAATGGACTCGCAAACATATCCATTAATGCAATCTTTACAAGCCTCATCAATTTATATTCTGGTGTTTTCTTTCATTTTAACCTTTTCTCTAGCTTTTTTGACACTATCATTTCTTAAACATGATGAATTTTGGTGCAGCTGCATCAATTGCCATAGCTACCTAAAGTGTACATGGTCTTTGAAGTTCACAAATTTATGTGATTGGTTTGCTTATCTTCTCCAAAAATCACCTACCCAAACGATTCACATACATGTTATAAGCAACATCATCACAGCCAATCCAGAAAACGTTGAATATCTTCTCAAAACAAATTTCTCAAATTACCCAAAAGGCAAACCTTTCTCAATGATTCTTGGTGATCTTTTGGGTGAAGGTATATTCAATGTCGATGGAGATTCATGGAGGTTTCAACGAAAAATGGCTTGTTTTGAACTTAGTTCCATGTCCATACGAACGTATGCATTCGACAATGTCAATAACGAGATCAAACATCGTCTCTTGCCAGTTTTGTCATCAGTGGTTGGGCAAGAAAATGGAGTCATTGACTTGCAAGATGTTCTTCGACGATTCTCTTTCGATAATATATGCAAATTTTCATTTGGTTTAGACCCTTGTTGTCTTGAATTGTCTCTACCAATTTCACATTTTGCTGAGTCTTTTGATCTCGCAACAAAATTATCTGCAGAGAGAGCATTGGCAGCATCATCAATGGTATGGAAGATTAAACGCGTTTTGAATATTGGAACTGAGAAAAAACTTGGGCAAGCCATCAACAACGTTAACATTCTCGCGAGTGAAGTTATACGTCAAAAGCGTAAATTAGGATTTTCCAACCATCAAGATCTTCTATCTAGATTAATGGACATAGTCGATGATGACTTGTACTTAAGAGACATTGTAAAAAGCTTCACCTTGGCCGGGCGCGACACCGTGGCCTCGGCCTTAACTTGTTTCTTCTGGCAGTTGAGAGATCACCCCGAAGTCGAGTCAAGACTCCGTAAGGAGTCAAACGGCGTAATGCAGCCAGATCAAGAGTTTATCACACATGATCAACTCAAAGAGATGCATTACTTGCACGCATCGCTTCATGAGAGCATGAGGCTATGTCCACCAATACAATTTGATTCAAAGTACGCACTAGAAGATGATATGCTCCCTGATGGCACATTTGTGCGCAAGAACACTAGGGTTACATACCATGCTTATGCGATGGGTAGAATGGAGACAATATGGGGTCAAGATTGTATGGAGTTTAAGCCTGAGAGATGGTTAAAGAATGGCCAGTTTTGCTCTGAAAATCCATTCAAGTCCCCAGTGTTTCATGCTGGGGTTAGGGTTTGTTTAGGGAAGGAGATGGCACTTATGGAAATGAAGTGTGTGGTTGTTTCAGTGTTGAGGCGTTTTGATATCAGAGTTGTTGCACCTAGTGGGGAGCTAATGTTTGATCCAGGGCTGACGGCCACCGTGAGAGGTGGCGTTCCCGTCGTAGTGAGGGAAAGAAGAGGCTTCGGGGAGTAAATATTTATATGTACGTACGGTACTACGGTTTAGTGTTCCAATAGGGGAGTAAATTATATGTACGGTTAAGTATTGCAGCGAAAGTGTATCACACCCAAGAATTGGGTCGCATGTTAAAATAGTAATTTATTATAATCATATATTTTAAATTTGAATCACAATTTTGATCTTTAATGTACCACAAAAAAAAAAAGTGTATCATATGACTAATTGGGCATGCTTTGGAAAGGTGATAATTTCAGATCTCATCGGGAATAGAGTATTTTTATATATTACTTTGGTGATACTATAGAAATAATAAGAGTTCTTGTTATATAAAAATAAATTCAACATTCAATACATAAATTATTATAGAAAATAAGATAAAATATCAAGTATTACCCTTGAAAGTATCTGTTTTCCAACCGGATTATTCAAAAGTTACAATGTTGATAAAATGAAGCAGGACCACTCTATTTCCCCGGAGAAAATCAGTAGAAATTATAATGCATAAATCAGTAATGCTAAATGTCATTAATATTCTATTTTTATCACCTCCTATATGTATGCTTAGTTGGCATTTTAAAAGAAGAGAGAGAATTAAAAAAAAAATTAAATTAATATGCCAACTAGGTATACACATAGAAGGTGATATTTATATAATAAAAATATAATAACATCTACCATTACTCGTTAGCCAGTGTAAATACTTCAATTTCATTGCCTCGTCCATGAAAACAATATTAAGATATCATGTGTGTGAAGCATTTTATTGGCTTCTTGTAACTCTTGGCCGTGTGTTCTAGCTTGGCGGTTTCGTTTCAATATCGCACTTTGTTAAATTAAAGTTGCCTCGATCATATAGTTGTTTTGATAAATAGATTCTTCCTCATCGACTGTGTCACTTCTTTTAATCTTCTTCTAATTGGGACCACCTTCTAATAAACGAATAATTTTTACACTTAAATTTACGGATCTGTTTCCATTCTTCTTGCAAATTACGATTTACAAGGCTTTTAATTCCATTTAAGTAAATGGCATTGACTTTTGGGGCCAAACATTTAGGCCCTTAAGTTAAAGTTAATTTCATTCTGATCCTAATTTTTTTTTTTATTAACACCGTCCCAACTTTTCCCTGTGATTTGAACCCTGACTATCCACACGTTAAAGGGATCGATAGCTCAAAATCCTTCATATATTCTGATCCTATCTAAAAAGTATCTGAGTAACTATGCGTTTGTGGTTTTGATTTGAATTTATTACATCCTCAGAAACATTTCACTGCATATGCTTAATTAGGCCATTGTTGTAGCGTCTTTTACCTGCTATAATGTTTTCTGAGTTCATATATGAATAGTACTGTCAGATGGAAGGGTTTCTTAATTTTTATTTTTATCGAGCTAGCTAGAGAATTTGAGTAATCAAAAATACATGAGAAATTTTAAAATTTACGGCTCAACTCGAAGAAAAAAATGGCATTCTCCCAAAATAAAATTATAGAGTGGTATTTGCTAATTCCAAACAAATGAACTAAATATATGGCACTCTTTAAAAAGTTAACAAATTTTCTATCAAGCCTAGGGTAGGCTGGGTAGCAACTATTGAAATATACTCTTTGTTTCCAAAGCATTTAATAATTGAAAGACATCATTTTCCTATTTTTATATTTAATCAATGTCAAAATTACATAGCCACAAATAAGCCAAAATAGTAAAGACTAGTCAACTCTGATGCTAATAGACATGCAGTAGATGAAAGAAAGGCTGGATCAAAACTCATCAGCAGATGATTTATCCTTTAGGCAAACATCAACAACTTAGGCCAAAATATTCACCAATACATATCTGATTTTCCAAGAAAATAGGCTAAGATCTCCAAAACCGCCAAACTTAGTCAGCTGGATATCTCATCATGCATAGCAAACCAGATGAATTTAAACTATTTTACTAGCGACACTTAAATAATTTCTTAGACTAAAACTAATAGACTGTAGCTTCCACGTCTCCAAATATTGATCCCCGCCTATATCCTGGTATAACCACCAAAATGAGCTTATCATAGGAGCTTGTAGATGACAAGCAAAACGTACTCCAATAAGTTGGAAAGATTTTTCAAACTGGATCGTAAAGAAAAGATTGAGGAAGCTTTGTCTTTAAATTGGATCTCTAATATTCTAATTTGATTGTATCAATTGTTGGGTATTAGTGTAACGGAATGTTTGGGACGAAGCGGTATCACGCAACTATAAATAGCAAGCCATTTCTTCAACTCTAATCATTCTAAAATAGAGAGAAAATATTGAGTTTTCTTGAGTGTTATCTTTCATATTTGTTGTCTTTATTTTGTGAGTAAGAATTAGTTTCTCCTATAATTTGAAATAATGAAATTCTTCTCTCCTTATATTAGAGAAAAAGTCATTGTAAAATATTCTTACATCATAGTGAATCTTCATATACTTGCCTGTGATTTTTTCCTTAATTTGTTTAAGGGTTTTCCACGTAAAAATATTGTGTTACAATTATCCTTTTTCTCAGTCCTATTTTAGCTGCGTGATACTGTTTCGTCCCAAACATTTTGCTTCACCGATACCAACAGTGGTATCAGAGCCACTAGTTGCTGGGTTACTGTTCACAGTTACTATTCACATGTGTTGCTATATACGTATATAGTACTACTTACGGTACTGTCTACGTGTATAGTGCAGTTCCTAGTAAGATAGTGGGCGCTGGTTCAAGTTGAGAAACAGATCATTGTCAACATTATGACGACAAAATTTAAAATTGAGAAGTTCAATGGAAACAACTTTTCCCTTTGGAAATTGAAGATGAAGGCAATCTTGAGAAATGAGAATTGTTTGGCAGTAATCAGAGACAAACCAGCGGAGGTGATAGATGACAATAAATGGACAGAAATGGATAGCAACGCTATGACTAATTTGTATTTGGCGTTGACAAATTCGGTACTATCAAGCGTGGAGGAAAAAAAGTTAGCAAAGGATGCACTGACCAAACTGTACGAGTTAAAATCACTTCACAACAAGATCTTTTTGAATAGAAGACTTTACACTCTTCGAATGAGTGAATCCACATCAGTAACTGATCACATCAATACCTTAAATACATTATTTTCTCAACTAACTGCGTTGGGACATAAAATAAATAAGCTTGAACGTGCGGAGATTCTGCTTCAAAGTCTAACTGATTTGTATGATCAACTTATCATTAGTTACACTAACAATGTTCTTTCAGAGTTTGTTACTTTTGATGATATTGTAGCTGTTGTTCTGGAAGAAAAATCTAGACGCAAGAGTAAAGAAAACAGAGCTGAAAGTTCACAACAAGCAGAGATACTACCAATGGTGAGAGGTAAATCAACAGAACATGGCTCAAGTGGGAGCAACAACCATGGTAGATCAAAGTCCAAGAGTAGAAAGAATATCAAATGCTACAATTGTGGCAAGAAAGGGCACGTCAAGAAGGATTGTTGGAGTAATAAAAAGAATCTCGAGATGACAAATTCTCAGGGATGTGTTGCGATTGTACCCGATGATGGAGATGTTTTATACAACGAAGCAGCAACTGTATCAGAAGGCAGAAAGGAGCTCACTGATGTTTGGATAATGGATTCGGGAACATGGCATATGACCTCTCGTAGAGAATGTTTTCACACATATGAACCTATCTCTGGGGGATCTATGTACATGGATAATAATTATGCCTTGGAGATTGCTGGCATCAGTACTATCAAGATAAAAATGTATGATGGTACCATTCGCATCATTCAAGGAGTACGACACGTGAAGGGCTTGAAGAAGAACCTATTGTCCATTGGGCAATTGGATGACCTTGGCTGCAAGACCCAAATTGAGAGAGGGATTATGAAGGTCATTAAAGGAGTGCTTGTGGTGATAAAGGCAGAAAGATCACTGTAAATCTGTATATGCTTTTGGGAGATATGTTGCAGGAGGCAGATGTATCAGTTGCATCAGTCAGACAAGAAGAATCAACTATATTGTGGCATCTCAGATTGGGCCACATGACAGAACGAGGCTTGAAGATTCTTGCTAAACGTAATCTTCTACCCGGGCTCAAGACGATAAACTTACATTTCTGTGAGCACTGTGTTATCAGTAAGCAACATAGATTGAAATTTGGGAGATCTACTACTAGAAGCAAACACATTCTAGACTTGATCCATTCAGACATTTGGGAATCACCGATTTTATCCTTAGGAGGAGCAAAATTTGTATCATTTATTGATGATTACTCCAGGAGATTGTGGGTGTACCCAACTAAGAACAAATCAGATGTGTTTCTAGTATTCAAAACATTCAAAGCCCTGGTGGAGCTTGAATCCGAAAAAAAGGATCAAGTGTTTGAGAACGGACAACTGAGGAGAATATAATGACAGGAACTTTCTGACATTTTGCAAGCAAGAGGGCATTTAGAGGCAGTTCAATGTTGCACATACATCTCAGCAAAATGGTGTGGCAGAGTAGATGAATAGAACACTTCCAGAAAGAATGAGAGCTATGTTGGAAACTGTAAGACTAACCAAATCATTTTGGGCAGAAGTAGCTAGAACCACCTGTTATGTGATAAACCGGCCATCATCAACTGTAATTGGGTTGAAGACACCAATGGAAATATGGACAGGAAAACCCGCAGATTATTCTACCTTGCACGTAATTGGATGTCCTACATACGTGATGTATGGTCCCCAAGAAAGAACAAAATTGGATCCAAAGTCCAGGAAATGCATATTCTTGGGATATGCTGATGGTGTTAAGGGGTATCGCTTGTGGGATCCCACTGCACACAAGATTATCATCAGTAGAGATGTGATATTCGTAAAAGATAAAATGCAAAGTGAAGATTACAACAACACTGCAAATAAGACTACTACAATACAAATAGAAGATAAGTCAGAACAAGGAGATGTTTCTTCTGAAATTGCACCACAATACGAGGAACAAGAAGTAGATGAGGCTGAGGTTACAGATGTTCGATGTTCATCGCGTCAAACAACAATACTGGTTTAGCACTCAGACTATGTCTTGGCGAGCAATGCTGTATATTGTCTTCTAACGGAGGATAGAAAGCCATCTATCTTTCACGGGACTGTAAGTAGCCCCGATGTTGCTTTGTGGATGACAGCAATGCAGGAAGAAATTGAAGCTCTCCATAGAAACAAGACATGGGAACTTGTTCCTCTACCACCTGGACGAAAAGCCATCAGTAACAAATAGGTCTTCAAGATCAAGCGAGATGGCAATGACCAAGTGGAATGATATCGTGCAAGACTGGTAGTGAAAAGATTTTCTCAGAAAGAAGGTATTGACTTCAACGAGATATTTTCTCATGTGGTTAATCTTACAATTGTCAGAGTAGTCTTGGCCATGTGTGTTATACTTGATTTACATCTAGAACAGTTAGATATAAATATGGCTTTTATTCATGGTGAACTTGAAGAAGAGATTTACATGTTTTAGCCAGAAGGTTTTGTTGAGAAAGAAAAAGAAAAATTGGTTTGCAGGTTAACCAAATCTCTGTACGGTCTAAAGTAGGTGCCAAGATGCTGGTACAATAGATTTGATTCCTTCATAATTAGCCTTGGGTACAACAGACTTGGAGCAGACCATTGTACGTATTACAAAAGGTTTGGAGATAATGACTTCACTATTTTACTGTTGTACGTGGATAACATGTTTGTAACCGGCCCCAGCAAAGATCAAGTCCAAGAATTGAAGGCACAGTTGGCTAGGGAGTTCGACATGAAGGATTGGGACCAGCAAACAAGATTTTAGGGATGCAAATTCACCGAGACAGAAAAGATAGGAAAGTATGAATTTCCCTGAAGAACTACTTTAAGAAAATCTTGTGCCGCTTCAACATGCAAGATTGTAAGGAAATCTTGACCCAACTTCTTGTCAATTACAAATTATCCTTAAGTATGTGCCCTAGTAATGAAGCAGAGAGGATGAAAATGTCTCGAGTACCATATGTATTAGCAATAGGAAGTCTCATGTTCGCTATGATATGTGCGAGACCAGATATTGCACAGGCAATCGGCTCAGTCAGTCGGTTCATGGCGAATCCTGGTAGAGAGCATTAGAATACGGTTAAGAAGATCCTAAGATACATTAAAGGAACCTTGGATGTTGCATTATGTTATGGAGGATCAAAATTTACTGTCAAAGGCTATGTGGATTCAGATTTTGCAAGCGACTTCGATAAACGAAAGTCCACTACAGGATATGTGTTTACACTTGCAGGAGGTATGGTAAGCTGGGTATCTAAGTTACAAACTATTGTGGCTCTATCTACAACAGAAGCTGAATACATGACAGCTACATACGCTTGCAAAGAAGCAATTTGGATTAAACGGTTAATGGAGGAGCTCGGGCACAAACACGAAAAAGTACCTTTGTTTTGTGACAGTCAGAGTGCCTTGCACATTGCAAGGAATCCAACCTTTCATTCCAGAACGAAACACATAAGGGTTCAATATTACTTTGTTCATGAAGAAGTGGAGGAAGAGAGTGTGGATATGCAGAAGATCCACACCGACAACAACCTAGCAGATGTTATGACAAAACCAATCAATGTTGACAAGTTTGTTTGGAGTAAATCCTCTTATGGCCTAGTGAAGACGTAAGCAACGTGAACTAACAAGTAGGAGAGATTCGGAAGACTACCAAAGTGAACTTTAAGTGGGAGAATGTAATGTGTAAAATCACTTTGGAGTTGGCAAGATAATAGCACTTGGAAATGTCATCATGATGTTTTGTAATACAATAAGGAAAAGATGACAAACGCATGCATTGATTTTGGAAAAGTAGAACTTTGCAAATGGAAAAGCTGAAGACTTGGTTGGAAAGTGACTCTGTAATGTGCACAATAGATCAGCAATGCACAAGCAACGCAGTTTCATTCAGCTATAAATAGCAAGCCATTTCTTCAGCTCTAATTATTCCAAAATAGAGAGAAAACATTATGAGTTTTTTTGAGTGTTATCTTTCATATTTGTTGTCTTTAGTTTCTCTTATAATTTCAGAGAGTGAAATTGTTCTTTCCTTATATTAGAGAGAAGATTATTGTAAAATATTCTTATATCATAGTGAATCCTCTTATACTTGCCCATGGTTTTCCCTTAATTTGTTTAAGGATTTTCCACGTAAAAATATCGTATCACAATTATCCTTTTTCTCAATCCTATTTTAGTTGCGTGATACTGCTTCGCTCCAAACATTTGGCTGCATTGATACTCAACATCAACTTATGAACTTGGACTTCCCCTAGCATAATTGGATAATCCTTTGTATTTTGCTCATTTTCAATGAAATTTCATTTGATCAAAAACAAAAGTTAGAAAGATTTTTCAGGACTGATGTTAATAAATACTAAGTATTCAACATATGGGGACTCTCAAAGGTTGGTTTGGATATATCCTAGTGGCTAGAGGTCAATGTATACATATACGTATATATATGTTATATGTATATATTATACTTAGATATTGCAATATGTGATAACCCATTTGCTGTTTCCTTTTTTTATTTATTATTTACAAGAAGGTTGAGCTGACTACTAGAAAATAAAGCCCATAATGTACAATGCAGAAATTTGATTAACTTTGTGACCGTTCAAATGTCAATTCAGTCTAAAATTTGCAAGTCAATATATACATATTTTAAACATCGTAACTTTTTACTTTCACGAATAAGCAGCTACGGATGTACATAATTTGTCTCCCTCTCTCCATGCCGACTGATAAATAAGTGAAATTAATTATTGGATCTGAGAATTTGGTAGCATCTTCTAATCTATCACTCCACGACTGACAATAAAAAGAGAAAAAAGAAAAAAATCATTCCACGTGCTTTCTTGCGGTATAGAGGATCAGAGGAATTAATGTATTGCGTCACCAGTGATATCACAATTCTGTATGTAAGTCACTCATGATTAAGTAATAAGGTGGGAAATATGCACAAATAGTCTGCATTGAATCTCTAAAATTTTAATTTGTCCTAATTGTTTAAAATTAAATAATTGAGTCCTTATTGTTTCTCAATTTTTTTTAATTTAGTTCCCGTTTAAATTGACAAAATTGAATTTTTTTTGAGAAATAATAAAAACTAAATTGAATAGTTTTGGAAAAAAATATGACTAAATTGATTATTTTTAAATAATAGGAATGGATTTATTTTTTTTTTTTTTAAAATAAAAATTAAATTGACTAATTTTAAATAATAGGGACGAATTTAAAATTTTAGGTGCTTGTGCAATTTTCTCCAAATTAGGTAGTAAGATCCTCTCTACTTTTTTTTTTTTTTTTTTTATCGTTCAGATATAGGATATATCATAGGTTTATTTATTTATTTTCGCTTCTACATGTCGTAGGTTCTTCAACTAAATAATTTTAAATCTTAAACATCAAATATGGAGTAGTAAACTAATTATCTATGGATTTTTTTTTAAAAAAGTATTTGAAAATTTTATTTAAATTTTTAAAAGATAAATCTAATAGTTCATGATACATCTCATCTAAAAAAATGAGAAAATCAATAAGTCCGATTGATTTGGGATTAGTGGGGGTTGCAGCACCTATTGACTTCAAGAGTAGAGTTATTAAGGAGTGAGTTGAAGCTATAATTTTTAAAAATGTGTATATTTTTAAAATATTTTTAAACTCAAAAATAAATTTAGTCTCAATTGAAAAACAATTTCACACATACGTAGGTTTTTAGCATCCCACTGAGGAAAACTTGGATCCTTATATATTGTTAAGAAACCTGAGGTTCCATTACTTACCTTAGTTAGGTTTTACCATATTTAGCATAGGTTGGAAGTTGAATAAGGAAAGTATTTCTTTTAGAAATTGAAACGCAAAATTATATCCTTTTTCTATATATTAGGACTACGCAATGTTAAATCCTTCTTCTATTAGGACTAGACGACACAAAATCCTTCTTCTGGTAGGAGTACTATTAGGTTGCTGAAACTAGTTCGCGGAGAATAATTAACATGGAGATGGATTATGTGGACCACTATTTGGTTTTGGGGTTACCGTCGGGTGCAGAAGGAGCAAAGCTAACTGAGAAAGAGATTTCCAAGGCGTATAGACTGAAGGCATTGGAACTACATCCAGACAAGAGGCCCGATAACCCTAATGCCGATCAGGATTTCCAAGACCTTCAGACATCTTATGAGATTCTCAAGGACAAAAAGGCTAGGAAATTGTTTCACGACCTTCTTCGGGTCAAGCGCGAAAAAGTTAAATACACTACAAGAAAAAATGACACGTACGATGATACTAAGAGAGGAAAGATGATGTCAGATTTTTTGAGAAAGATGAAGTCAGGTCTCGGAAAAAGGGAATGGGATGGTTGCGCCCCGCCTGACCCTAGCGTGAGAGCTCGAAAGGAGGAAGAGAGGATTTGGAGGAAGTTTAAAGAAGAGACTGAGCGAATTCGTGCTATGCAAGCTAACAAGATCATGCGAGTTCGTGCTATGCAGGCCAATTTCAAGAGCTTGGATCGAATCCTGATAAGATTACTATGTTGTAACTGATTTACTTTATGTTGTTGATGTTTGCCTAAAGGATAAATCATCTGCTGATGAGTTTTGATCCAACTTTTCTTTCATTAACTGCATGTCTATTAGCTTTAGAGTTGACTCTTTACTATTTTGGTTTATTTGTATATAATGTAAGTCATTCATGATTTTAAGTAATTAGGTGGGAAATTTGCAGAAATAGTTCCTATTGTTTCTCTAAAATTTTAATTCATTTTTATTATTCAAAATTAACAAATTAAGTTTTGGGAAACAATAGGACTAAATTAGTAATTTTTAAACAATAGAGAGAATTTAAAATTTTAAGTACTTTGTGCAATTTTCTCCAATTAGGTAGTAAGATCCTCTCCTCTGCTGTTTTTTTAAATCTTTCGGATATAGGATATACCATAGGTTATTCGCTTCTACATGTCATAGGTTATTCAATTAAATAATTTTAAATCTTAAACATCAATTAAATTTGGGGTAGCAAACTAATTATTTATGGAATTTTTTTAAAAAAGTATTTGAAAAAATTATTTAAAATTTAAAAAGATAAAATCTAATAGTTCATGATACATCTCTTCTTTTAAATGAGAAAATCAATAAAGGGAGGATCCCCACTTGAATTCATATCCTCCGTCAACCGCCACCAAAGATATATATTAATTGGGGATCCAATCCAGTTGAATTCATATCCTCTGTCAGCCTTCATTAGTGTGTATATATATATATATATATATATATATACACACATAGGCCCGATTGATTTGGGGATATATGTCTATATTTTGTTTGAGTAATGATAGATGTTACCCTCTTTTCATTACCTAATTATTGTTTAATTGGCATGCCAACTAGATAAATCTATTTTATTTATTTCTTCTAATTTTATTAATTTTTCTCTCTATTCTTTTATTATTTTTCCTCTCTCCTCGTTTTTCCTTTTTTATCTCCCTCAATTAATGTTTTTTTTCCTTTCTTTTGTTTACCACTATTATACATTCCTCTCTCCTACTATTAATATCCTCATGTAATCATAAACTCTCTCATTAACATGGGTATCATAAAATTTTCATAAAACCTAGCATCTGATCAAGAAATCCAACATATTCACTCCATACAATTTCCCTGTTAAATGTTGATGATTTAACATAAGAATTTGATGGTGTTTTTTTATGAGTTTTGTTTTTCATGTGAATCAATTAATTAAGAACTATGTCAACCAATCTAAAAGAAAAGAAAAGAAAAGAAAAGTAGTACAAGTTTTGTTTTTCTTTTTGGGTACAATAGAGGTAAAAATCATGGTTTACAACCTTTGAGTACAACTGTACATGTTAGTATACTTGACCCAACTTTTGAAAAAAAGAAATACAAGTAAATGTTTAACATAGAAATCTATTCCAACCCGATAAAATCATTTAATGATCCAACAAAAAGCTAATTATCAATATCTTTACTAACATTATATTCTTCATTGCAGTTAACATTGCTGAAATATATGACCAAAAAAAAAGTTATATGAGGAGGAACATAACTACATGAGGGATATCTATGGTAGGAGAGAGAAATGTGTAATAGTGATAAATGAAAGAAAGAGGAAAAAAATATTAATTAAGGGAGAGAAAAAGAGAAAAGGCAAAGAGAGAGAGAGAGAGGGAAAAAAATTAATAAAAGAAAAGAGAGAAATAAAACAAAATTAATAAAAAGAGAAAAAATTAAAAAGATGGTGATAAAAAGAGGGTGACGTCTAGTATTACTCATTTCGTTCAATGGAGGCTAAATTTGTATATCAAACTCAAAACTTTTGAGTATAACATGTCATTATTTAAGTATTCTACTCGACTCTTGAGTTCCACGAGAATATTTTACTCTTGGAATATCAGGCAAACAAATTTTTTTTTTTTTTTGCAGAATAATATCAGGCAAACGTTGATTGTTGTTTGAAGTTGAATTAGGAAAGGATTTATTTTAGAAAATTGAGACGCAAAATTATATCCTTTTTCTATTAGCAGTTAGGACTACGCAAAAATTAAATCCTACTTGTATTAGGACTAGACACAAAATCCTTCTCCTGCTAGGAGTACTATTAGATTTTTTTTTTTTTTTTTCCAAAACAACGATATATATATATATATATATATATATATATATATATATATGTTATTTGCATTATGATCGTTTACAGAAAACAAACAAAATTACATCTAAAATACCCAGACTTGCCCCTCTTTCTCTTTTCATCGATCTCAAGCTATATTTTTTTTTGGCTAAAGCTCTCTATTTCTCTCTTATTATTGTTACGTGAGAAGAAGCTATCGAATATAGGCGAACGAGCCGAAGTCAACACCACTACCACCGATAACGGCGACTGAAAGATCAACAAGAACAAGTTCCGTTCGAAGAGAAAGTAACCGTCCCCTAGATTAATCATTGTATAACCGGTTTTCGCCTCGCACGCAGCCTAAAAGAGAAAAAAAGAAAAAGAAAAAAGAAGAGTAGAGGTGTTAAACTAGATAGCGGAGAATATGGAGTTGGATTATGTGGATCACTATTTGGTTTTGGGGTTACCATCGGGTGAAGAAGGAGCAAAGCTATCTGAGAAAGAGATTTCCAAGGCGTATAGATTGAAGGCATTGGAACTACATCCAGACAAAAGGCCCGATAACCCTAATGCCCATCAGGATTTCCAAAACCTTCAGACATCTTTTGAGATTCTCAAGGACGAAAATGCTAGAAAATTATTTCACGACCTTCTTAGGGTCAAGCGCGAAAAGGTTAAATACACTACAAGAAAAAATGACACGGACACGTACGATGATACTAGGACAGGAAAGATGGCAAAAAAAAGGGAACGGGCTACTTACGCCCCGCCTGACCCTAGTGTGAGAGCTCGAAAGGAGGAAGAGAGGATTGCGAGGAAGCTTAAAGAAGAGATTGAATGAATTCATGCTACGCAAGCCAACAAGATCAAGCGAGTCCGTGTTATGCATGCCAATTCCAAGGGTTGGGATGGAATCCGTATTGTCTACAACAAACCTCTGAAGAAAAATGCAAAAAACAATGGACTAAGCACTCTCATCGGATCTGCAGAACACATGGTGTTTCTGTCGAAATTTTAAAGCACAGTTGTCAAATCAAATCGTGAACCGAAACCTTATATTTTTGAGTTGTGAGTATCGAATTGTGAATCGGAACTATTCGGTTACTGATATGTTATATTGATAAGAGATAATTATTGAGCTGATTCGATCTCTTTTATATTAAATTGTTGTAACTACCTGTGCTAGTACTTATCTTCTGTTGTTTATCATAATTGTTGTTGTATTATAAATAGTGTAATCATGTATAATGGAAATATAAGGATTTTTCAACTCTTCATAGTATCAGAAGTCTTCTCAGACTCATGTTCACAAAAAACAAAAAAACAAACACCAAACAAAACAAAGCTCTTCCCTTTACGCTCTGTTCACAGCTGATTTCATATCTTTTCAGTCGTTGACTTTTAGTCATACAACTCATCTCATTGCTTGTGGCATTGCTCCTGTTTTTTTTATTTCTTCCTCATCTAATTCACTCTTTTCTCATGGCCTCTGTTCACACATTACCGTCTTACAATGTAAAAATCTATGTTACCGTCACTCTTGATCACACCAATTTCCTAACTTGCAAAACCTAGATTATCAATTTTTTCACCTTTATTCGCCTCATCGGCTATATTGATGGCTCTATTCCTCCTCCTCCTACAACTAAAGCCTCTGATCTCTCCTCTCCGTCCAAAGCCTCTAATATTTCTTCTCCACCCAAAGCTTCTAACCAATCCTCCTCTTCCTCTTCTTCTCTCTCTCTGGATGATTAGATGGCTTTTGATCGCTTTGTTCAATCATGCATCACTGCCACATTATCCAACTATTTAGTTCATCAAACAAATGGTTTGTCCAGTGCTCATGATTTATGGAACTCTCTCGAGAAATCATTTATGCAGCAGTCTATGGCTCGTAAAACACTGCTTCGCACTCAACTGCTATCTCTCAAAAAGAAAAATCTGTCTATCGCTGAATACCTTCAGAACATTCGTGTTCTTGCTGATTCACTTGCTGCTATTGGCGACTCCATTTCTAGCTCTGAGCTGGTCATCACTGCTCTTAATGGTCTACCGTCTTCCTATCGTGCCTTCATCACATCCGTTGAAAATCTGACCACTCCTCCTTCATTCACCCAGTTGAGAGCTAAATTACTCACATATGAACAACGGCTACTTTTAGATGAAGACTCTGTCTCTTCCCTAATAACTCATCTGCCATGGCCCTACTGGCTAAATTTCACTCCGCCTCCATCCAAGACACCTCTTCACCATCGTCCACCAACAAATCCCATGTTTCACATTCCTCTTCGCCCAATTCAAACGCAAATATTGGTGGCAGTGTCATGAAGAAAACAGAGGAAGCAGAACATAATAGAAACACTGGTGAGCTGGACAATTCCAATGAGCTGAAGTCATCTGCTGAAGTGGCTGTTAAAGAACATGTGGCAAACGAATTGGAACAGCTAGGCAGAGGTGTACGTGTTAAAAAGCCTCCAAGGCGGTTGCACGAGTTTGTTACACGCTAGGCTGATTAGTGGAGTAAGAATTATATAGCTGTCAAATGTAATAGGTTGAGGCAGTGAAAATTGTAATAGAATTGCTTGGACAATACTCTCTCCATTTTCTTTCTCTTAGGAGTTACCAGTACTCGAAACTGGCCTATTATATCTTAATTCCTATATTGTCAATTAAATCCATATAATTCGGCATCAATTCCTTCGTCTCTATTGTTTATTACCCATTATCATTACATTGGTGCTTTCATTCCTCGAACAATGGCTGAAGGAACTCGTCTAAAACTTGTCGACGAAGCCCTCAAACAGCAGACTGCTATCTTGGATTCTCTTCAATTTGCTCTTGCCGCTCAACAAAAATCCATGGAGCAGCTTGCTCTTCAGTGTACCACGATGGACGGCAAACTCAACCAGGTGATGCGTTCCGGCGAGTCTTCATCGTCGAGTACACCTCCGGCGACGGGTACAATGAGTCTCGCGGGTATTTCTCCACCTCTAACAAGATCATTACGGCTTGAATTTCCACGATTTGATGGGTCTGATGCCGTTGGATGGATTTTCAAGGCGGAACAAATTTTTGACTATTATGGTGTTGAAGATGAGCAGCGACTGACTATTGCTTCTTTTCACATGGATGGAGCTGCACTACCTTGGTACCAATGGATGGCCCGGAATAATCAATTGAGCTCGTGGCGTCAATTCATGAAAGCCTTTGAAGTTAGATTTGCCCCACTCGAATATGAAAACCCACATGGAGCCTTAGCCAAATTAACCCAAACCTCTACTATTGCTGAATACCAATCATCTTTCGAAGCCTTATCCAATCGCACCACCAAGTTACCTACCGACTTCTTAGACCATTGCTTCATATGTGGTCTACGATCCGATATCAAGGCTGAGGTCTTGTCTTTCCAACCCAGTACCATGAATCAAGCAATTGGGCTTTCCCGTTTTCAAGAGGCCAAGCTTGATGAATTACGCAAACTCACCCACCGCAACCTACCCCTCAAAAACCCAACCCAATTGTCCGCCAGTGGGCCACCAAATACCACTCCTAGTTTGCGTGGTCCGCTTTTGCCTTCCCGAACACCCATTTCCACAAGACTACCTACACATCCCATTCCTCCGAAATTACCTGTCAAAAGATTAAGTCCAGCTGAAATCCAAACCAAAAGAGAAAATGGGCTATGTTATTCTTGCGATGAAAAGTGGTCTCCGAGCCATCGGTGTTAGTCATCTCCAAAATATTTGCTGATGGACTATGCTAATGACTCTGAGATTGATGTTGTGGCTAATCAAAATAGTGATTCTTTTCCGGCCATCCATGACACCAGCGAGCTTGCCGAGACTGAGATCTCATATCATGCAATGGCGGGGCAACAGTCCTTATCCACCTTAGGTTTGAGAGGTCTCTTTCTCGGAGCTCCAGTGCAAATTTTGGTTGATGGAGGTAGTACTCATAGCTTCGTCCAATCCAGAGTTGCTCGATATCTGGCTCTTCTGGTGGAACCTTCTCCTACATTTTCCGTAGTGTTGGTAGTGGAGAACGATTGCGTACAGAATGATGCATCAAACAAGCTAAGATAACAGTTCAAGGCCATGAAATTGTCACGGACTTATATGTCCTACCACTGCACGGATCAGACGTTATGCTCAGAATTTCTTGGTTAATAACTCTCGGCGATGTTCAATTTAATTTTGCTAAACTAACATTGGGGTTCCAGTCTCATGGCCAACATGTTGTACTCAATGGAGAACCTTCCCCACTAGTAGAATCTATGCAGTTACGAGGTTTCCGTCATATCTTAGAGACTCAAGCTGCTGCTGTCTATTTCTGTTTGGAACAGGTGACCCCAATACCCTTAAGTCCACCTGGAGCACCACCGGAATTAGCTCAGCTATTGGATAGATTTGAATCAATATTTCAGAAGCCTCATGGATTGTCTCCCCATCGAGCTCAGGACCATCGTATCGTGTTATAAGAAGGGGTTTAGCCCATTAATGTATGCCCGTATCGATATCCTTACTTTCAGAAACAGGAAATCGAAAGGCTAATACAAGAAATGCTCTCCGAATGATTGATCCGACCTAGCATTAGCCTGTATTCATCTCCTGTGTTACTCGTGAAAAAGAAAGACGGTACATGGTGATTTTGTACCGATTACCGGGCTTTGAATGCAGTCACAATTAAGGACAGGTTTCCAATACCAACAATTGACGAACTGTTTGATGAATTATTTGGTACGCATGTGTTTTCAAAACTGGATTTATTGGCAGGTTATCACCAAATCCGCGTTCGAGAAGAAGACATTCCCAAAACGGCTTTTCGAACTCACGAAAGATACTACGAATATCTCGTAATGCCCTTTGGACTCACAAACGGTCCTGCCACCTTTCAAGCAACAATGAACAAAGTATTCAAGCCTTATTTGCGTCGTTTTGTACTTGTGTTTTTTGATGACATACTAGTGTACAGTCGCAATTGGGAAGATCGCATGTCTCATCTAAACGTGGTTTTGGGCACATTACAAGAACAAGGACTGGTAGCAAAAAGGTCTAAATGTTTATTTGGACAAACATCCTTTCACTACTTAGGTCACATGGTTTCAGGTGAAAGGTTAGCCATGGATGCAGAAAAGATCAAAGCCATGGTTGCATGGCCAATTCCCAAGACGGTATCTGAGTTGCGTGGGTTCTTGGGGCTAACAGGCTATTACCGGAGATTTATCAAAAGTTATGCACAAATTGCAAGTCCTCTTATTGATTTATTACAAGATAATTCGTTTCAATGGGGCGAAGGAGCACAAGCAGCATTTGAACAACTTAAGGCAGCCATGACTAGTGCACCTGTGTTGTCCCTTCCTAATTTCTCCTATTCGTTCACTATTGAAACAGATGCATCCAAAGTGGGCATGGGAGCTGTATTACAACAAAATAGACACCCAATTGCTTACTTTAGTCAAAAATTTTCTAAAAGAATGCAATCAGCTTCTACATATATCAGGGAAATGCATGCCATTGTCATGGCAGTTCAAAAATGGCGACAATATGTTTTGGGTCGGCGCTTTTACATCAAGACGGATCAACGAAGTCTTAAGAATCTCACCATTCAAATGCCAGAACAACAAAAATGGCTATCTAAATTGTTGGGGGTATGATTTCAAAATTCAGTATCAACCGGGACGTGACAATAAGGTTACTGACGCATTATCTCGCGTACCCGCAGCGAGTTATCTTACAATTTCTCAGCCTTGCTTTGGGTTGTTAAATGATATCAGGGAGGGGAATAAAAATCATATGGAATTGCAAAGATGGCATCAACGACTGCAAACTGATTCACGGATTCCATTAGAAATTGCGGTTCGCGATGGCATCTTGGTAAAGAATAATCGTATAGTATTGGCTTCTGATTCCCCCTTGCGTACCAAGTTAATTCATGAATACCACTCGACACCTATAGATGGGCATTCAGGATCATTAAGGACTTTTCAAAGAATAGCCACAGGATTTTATTGGTCCAATATGCACCGGGATGTGCAAACTTTTGTTGAACAATGCCGAACATGCCAAGAAATGAAGACATCTCATCTCAGTCCAACTGGTTTGTTGCAGCAGTTACCTATTCCAAGACAGGTTTGGGAAGATATTGCTATGGATTTTGTGACTGGTTTGCCATCTTCGGAAGGTCATTCCTTGATTATGGTGGTAATAGACAGATTTACAAAATATGCACATTTCATAGCTTTAACATTTCCACTTACCAGTACAAAGGTAGCAATGAAATTTGCAGAGGAAGTTATCAAGTTGCACGGGCTGCCCAAAACCATTGTCAGTGACAGAGATCCATTATTCATTAGTAATTTTTGGCAAGAGTTATTCAAGTTACAGGGTACATCGTTGGCGATGAGTAGTGCTTACCATCCCCAAACCGATGGTCAAACGGAGATTGTGAATCAAGGACTTGAGCTTTATTTACGTTGTTTTGTGGCTGATACACCAAACAAGGTGGGAAAAATTTCTACATTGGGCCGAATTTTGGTATAATACCGCCTACTACACTTCAGCCGGGATGATACCTTTTCAAGCTTTATATGGAAGACAACCACCTGCCATCATTCATTATGTTCCTGGTGAAGCTAAGAATGAAGCAGTTGACTCTAACCTTCAGTTGAGAGACCAAATACTTCGTCAACTACGACAAAATTTACATCAAGCTCAAGTAAGGATTAAGTACTATACGGATAAAGGTCGGAGAGAGGAAACATATAAAGTAGGGGGTATGGTCATGCTTAAACTCCAGTCGTATCGTCAACTATCCATAAGAGGTCCCTTCAATACCAAACTGTGTCGTCGTTATTATGGACCCTTCAAGGTGTTGAATCGAGTTGGCAATGTTGTATATAAACTGGAGCTGCCTATTTCTTCTTGGATACACTCAGTATCTCATGCATCTCTTCTTAAACGCTTCAAGGGTATGACAACAGACTCACCTACACCGTTGCCTCTCTTGTCAACTGAGTCTCATCCTGTGTATCAACTACTGTCCATTATAGCACAGCGTACAATTCAGAAACAAGGCCATGAAGTTAAACAAGCTTTGGTTCAATGGGAAGGAATACCTCCAGAAGAAGCCACTTGGGAAGATCTTGAGCATATTCAGAACCTTGTGGACAAGGTTCCATTTAAAGGGGGTGGCATTGTCATGAAGAAAACAGAGGAAGCAGAGCATAATAGAAACACTAGTGAGCTGGATAATTCCAATGAGCTGAAGTCATCTGCTGAAGTGGCTGTTAAAGAACATGTGGCAAATGAATTGGAATAGCTAGGCAGAGGTGTACGTGTTAAAAAGCCTCCAAGGCGGTTGCACGAGTTTGTTACACGCTAGGCTAATTAGTGGAGTAAGAATTATATAGCTGTCAAATGTAATAGGTTGAGGTAGTAAAAATTGTAACAGAATTGCTTGGGTAATACTCTCTCTATTTTCTTTCTCTTAGGAGTTACCAGTACTCGAAACTGGCCTATTATATCTTAATTCCTATATTGTCAATTAAATCCATATAATTCGGCATCAATTCCTTCGTCTCTGTTGTTTATTACCCATTATTATTACAGGCAACAAGTATCGTGGTAAGTGTCAAATATGTAAAAGCAAGGGCACTCTGCGAACCGCTGTCGTTTCCTGTATGCTGCATCAAATACTAGCTCTCATCCTTCTCCCTTCGCTGGTCTCCATTATCAACAGTTCAATCCCTCATATCAACCACCCCTCCTGCCAACTCCTCCTTCTGCTTGGATTCTAGATTCTTGAGCCACATCTCACACATTGAATGATGCTTCTATGCTTCAATAAATTCAGCCTTAGACTGGTTCAGATCGGGTCACTATTGGTGATGGTCTGTCTCTTCAAATTAAACATATTGGTTCTTCTACCTTTACTCACACTTCTTGTCCCTTTACGCTTCAAACTATTTACATGTCCTACGACTATCTCGTAATCTACTTTATGTCTCACGTTTTACAAAAGATAATAATGTGTCTGTTGAATTTTCTCCTGCTGCATGTGTGGTTAAGGACCTCCGCACTGGGATGCCACTCCTGAAAGGCCGCATTGAGTCCAATCTCTACACCCTCCCAGTCTCATCTGCTCCACCATCAACTCCGCATCAAGCCTTAGTCGCCTCGCGCATCTCTACTCAACTATGGCACAATCGTTTGGGTCATCCATCAACTTTAAGGAATGGTCTGCCTACAGTTTTTTCACAATTTTTGTCTTTGGAAAAGATTTGTAATTCGTGTGCCTTAGGCAAATGTCATAAATTGCCCTTTAGTCTATCAAATCGGGCATCTAGTAGGCCTTTAGATTTAGTCCATTGTGATGTATGAGGTCCTGCTCCAATACAATCTTGTTCTGAGTTTAGATATTTTATAATTTTCGTTGATGATTTTAGTGGCTACACGTGGTTTTTTCCTTTAAAGAATAAAAGTGATTGTGCCCCATGTTTTTCACGTTTTAAAACATTAGTGGAAAATTTATTTTCTAATACAATCAAATATTTCCAGTGTGATGGTGCGCGAGAATTGACTCAAGGTTTTTTAAAATCCATTATTGATAACAGTGGCATCCAATACATGATCTCATGTCCTCATACTCCATAGCAAAATGGGCTGGCAGAGAGAAAAATAAGACACATTACTGAAATGGGTATAACTTTAATGTTTCAAGGGTCCATGCCGAAAAAATTCTGGGTTGAGGCTTTTTTAATTGTTGTTCATTTGATTAATCGATTGCCTACCCCAGTTTTGCAAAATATTTCTCCATATGAAAAGCTTTTCGGTCATGTTCCCAATTATTCTTTTCTTCGAGTTTTTGGTTGTTTGTGCTATCCCTATCTTGGTCCTTATAAACGTGACAAATTAAGTCCCAAATCATTACCATGTGTGTTCTTAGGGTACAGTTCTGATCATTTGGCATTCCGGTGTTATGATCCTACACTTGATAATGTTTATCTTTCCAGACACGTCTATTTCGATGAAACAACTTTTCTTTTTCAGTCAGTTTCTAACTCCTGCCTATCGTCAAGTGCTACTTCACTTACAAGTCCGAAACAATTGCTTGTTCTGCATGAAAATCCCAGTCGTGGGACACACCGTTCCCTTTCTGATCTGCGTCATTTAGTTGATTCCACTATGCCCCAAACTCCTCTTTGTCGTTCACATGCACTCTCAACTGTAGCTACAACGCCACAACAGACCTCGATACACTCTCAACAATCCCAGTCCCCACAGGTCTCACCTGTATCTTCTAGGACTTTATCGTAATCTCCGTTAAATCTCTCATCTGCTTTTCAAAATCTCAGGCTGATGTCCTGATCTCCTACTACACAACAAACGTCAACTTCTAGCGTGTCACATTCAAAACACTCTTTTTCTCCCCGCACAAAGCAGTCACGTGAATTGCCAGACTTATCTCCATCAACTTTTATCTCTCTTCCTAACTCCAGCGGGGCCCAAAAGCCATTCATTTCTACCCGTGGGTCATAGCACCAACCTAATGCACAATTGTCTTCCATTTCTTTCTTTTCAGACCAGCCATCACGTGAACCCAATGTGTCCCCTGCCTTTTATCTCCTTCCAATGCCTTGTCACGATTTCTTTCTTCTGCAATTGCTCCTGCCCACGAGAATCCTCCTTCCGTGCTTCCTAACCCCTCTGTTGAGCCATCCATTTCCTCTGATAATAATGCTAACTCAGGAGCTTTGCCTCAACGACTAAATGAGTCTCTGACTGAAGTTGATGCTGCCAAGTGCTCTACACACACAATGGTAACACGTTCTAAAGATAACACTTTAAAATCGCGACAACATCCAGATTTTGTGACATTCAATGCTGTCACTGAAGCTCCAAATTCACATTCTTTTACTCAATTCCTTGAGTCTGAACCTACTAAATATGCTCAAGCTTAGAAGTCAGCTCAGTCGCGTACGACCATGGATTCTGAATATAATGCGCTCTTGCACAATGCAACATGGACTTCGGTGCCCCAACCTCAAAATGGTAATATTGTTGGGTGTAAATGGGTGTATCGGATTAAGCGCAAGCCGGATGGTTCAGTTGATCGATATAAGGCAAGGCTTGTTGCCAAGGGATATAATCAGGAAGAAGGTATGGATTATAATGAGACTTTCAGTCCGGTGGTTAAATCTACTACAATTCGTGTTGTTTTGAATGTGGCGCCATCCAGGAACTGGTCTATAAGGCAGTTTGATGTTAACAATGTATTTCTTCATGGTTTGCTTACGAGGAAGTTTACATGGCTCAGCCGCTGGGTTACACTCATCCGACGTTTCCTGATTATGTTATCGACTACAAAAGGCTATTTATGGGCTCAAGCAGGCTCCTCGAGCGTGGTTTTCTCGCCTAAGCTCGTGTCTTCAGAGTCTTGGTTTTCATTCGGCTACATCTGATACATCATTATTCATTCGTCGTGACTCTACTGATATTATGTTTTTGTTGGTTTATGTTGATGATATTATGTTGACAGGGAACAATGATCATGCTATTTCTTCTGTTGCCAAGTTGTTGCACGACCAGTTTGCCTTGTAGGACATGGGTTCACTTTCTTATTTCTTGGGCATCCAAGTTACTTCCAGTCCTACTGGAATTCACTTAAGTCAACAAAAATATACAATGGATCTCATTCTTCGTGCTAAGCTTGCTGGGGCCAAGCCTGTCTTTTCACCAATTGTACCCAATCAACATCTTTCGCAACATGAGGGAGATCCCTTCTCTGATCCAACCTTATATCGCAGTATTGTCGGGGCCCTTCAATATTTAACAATTACTTGTCCTGATATTGCTTTTGCGGTGAACAAAGTCTGTCAGTTCATGCATGCTCCGACTGAGACTCATTGGACTGCTGTTAAGCGTATCCTTCATTATCTCAAGGACACCCCTTTCACATGGACTTCACATTAAATAATCTACTGATCTTAGTCTTCATGCTTATTCGGATTCTGATTGGGTGGGGTATCCGGATGATCGACGTAGTTCGCATGGCTATTGTATTTTTCTGGGGCCGAATCTTATTTCTTGGGCTGCTCGCAAACAATCTACTATCTCTCGTTCGAGCACAGAGGCGGAGTATAGGGCCATTGCCTTCACCACAGCTAAGCTTTGTTGGCTACAATCTCTCTTATCTGAACTCGGGGTATCTACTCGTTCGCCTCCGACACTTTTGTGTGATAACATTGGTGCAACGTACCTAACTGCAAACCCTGTGTACCATGCGCACACCAAACATATTGAGATAGATGTGCATTTTGTGTGTGAGAAAGTTGCATCTGCGGACCTTGTGGTTCGTTTCATTTCCACTCTTGATCAGCTCTCAGATATTATGACAAAAGGGCTGTCAATTAATTGTTTTCGTCTTCTTCGGTCCAAGCTCAAGGTTCGAGATCCTGCTTCGCTTGAGGGGGTGTGATAAGAGATAATTCTTGAGCTGATTCGATCTCTTTTATATTAGATTGTTGTAACTACATGTGCTAGTACTTATCCTCTGTTGTTTATCATAATTGTTGCTGTATTATAAATAGTGTATTAATGTATAATGGAAAGATAAGGATTTTTCAACTCTTCATATATTATTATTAATCTGTTATTTGTATTGACATTTATAAATATATTTGTGATTCTTCAAGTTATTCTCAATGGTAGATACAATTGCATAATTAAAAAACAAAATTATTTAACAATTTATATAAAAATGTAGTTATAACTTATATGAGAGTACATATATACACAATATTTCTCAAGTAATTAGGTTTTGATATACAAAACAAATATATATTTGCCAATAAATATGATCGCAGTTACAATTTAAATGCGTCCTATTTTTTTCGGTAACTCTAGAATATATAGTGATCCCATGTAATATCAATCCCTTTCTTTTCTTTTTGATTTTTATCAAGTGTTAGAAAAAATTGTCAAATAACAATTAAATCACTAGAAAAAGCAATCTAATTTCAATCTCCCAATATTTTAGTCACATATATGAACTTTACTTTATCAAGCAAAAAGTCAAAATGTTACCATAGGCAAATAATCAAAATAAAAGTACAACACTCAATGCATTAACTCGAATACTATGTGTTGCATTGTTTGGAGTCATCATGTTGCTGCACAAGAGAGTTACGATCTTTCTTTATTTTGGATCATATCTCAAAGACTCAAATTATAGAGAGGTATTTGCTAATTTCAAATAAATAGAACTAAATATATGGCACTCTTTAAAAAGTTATTAAATTTTCTATCAAGCCTTGCTGTAGTGTAGCAACTATTGACATGTACTCTTTGTTTCCAAAGCATTTATGTTTATATTTAATCAAAGTCAACACATAGATGCAACTAAGCCAAAAGATAATAATACGATAAAGGGTCAATTCTGATGCTAAAACTAGACATGCATTACATGAAAGAACTGATGGATAGAAATTCATAAGCCGATGATTTAGCCTTTAGACAAACCTCAACAATTTAGGTCAAATATTAACCAATACATATCCGATTTTCCAATAAAATGGGCTAAGAACACCAATACCCCCATATTAGTCACCTGGATATCTTATCATGAATGGTAAACTGGTCGAATTTAAAATATTTTATTAATAAAGAGTTAAATAAATTTTTAGACTAAAACTAATAGAATTGTATCTTCCAGTAGAGGAGTTGTATCGCGTCACCAGTGATATCACAAGTCTGTATGTAATTTTTTTTTTTGGTCGGACACAAGTCTATTGGTAAGTAATTCGTGAATTAGTAAGTAAGATACCCTCCCTCTACTGATTTTTTATTTTCTAATGAGATACATTATGAATTATCAAATTGATATTTTTAAATTTTAATAATTAGATCTAGAGTAATGGAGAAAAAATTTTAAAAAAAATATTTGAAAAAAATGGCTAAAATTTAAAATGATAAATCTAATGATCCTTAATACGGCTCATCTAGGAGAATCCAAACCAGTTGAGTTCATGTCCTCCATCACCTTCACTAGTACATTTATATATATATATATATATATATATATATATATATATATATATATATATATATTGTTTAATAAAGGCCAAACTGAATATCAAATTCAAAGTTTTTAAATATAACTGGTTATATTTGACCATTCCACTTGATTGTTGGGTCCTACGTGAATATTTTACCCTTAAAAGTATAAGGCAAACATGAATTTTGTTTAAAGTTGAATAAGGAAAGTTTTTTGTTTTTGAAAATTAAGACGCAAAATTAAATCCTTCTTCTATTAGGACTAGCCGACCCAAAATCCTTCTTCTGCTAGAAGTACAATTAGGTTTTTTGGCTAAAACAGGGATATATCATATATTATATATATATCTAATGATCGTTTACAGAAAACGAACAAAATTACGTACATCTAAAAATATCCTCTTCTCCCTATTTCGATCTCTGACCAACGCTTCATCGATCTCAAGCTCTCTATTTCTTTCTCTTATTATTGTTACTTGCGTGAGAAGAAACTGCTAATTAAAGATAGTCGAACGGAACGGAATCAACGACACCTCCGATAGCGGTGGCGGCAATTTCAACGAAAACAAACACTTTTATTCTAGCTAATTATTGTATGGGTAACTTGCTTTCGCCTCGAATTAATATGGAGGATTATGTGGACCACTATTTGGTTTTGGGGTTACCGTCGGGTGCAGAAGGAGCAAAGCTAACTGAAAAACAGATTTCCAAGGCGTATAGATTGAAGGCACTGAAATTACATCCAGACAAGAGGGCTTCATAACCCGAATGCCCATCAGGATTTCCAAAACCTTCAGACGTCTTATGGGATTCTCAAGGACGAAAAGGCTAGGAAATTGTTTCACGACCTTCTTCGGGTCAAGCGCCAAAAAGTTAAATATACTACAAGAAAAAAAGACGCGGAGACGGACGATGGTACTAAGACAGGAAAGATGACGTCCGATGTTTTGAGAAAGATGAAGTCAGATCTCGACAAAAGGGAACGGGCTGCTTGCGCCCCGCTTGACCCTAGCGTGAGAGCTCGAATTAGTGAGGAAGAGAGGATTGCGACGGACACGGACGATGGTACTAAGACAGGAAAGATGACGTCCGATGTTTCGAGAAAGATGAAGTCAGATCTCGAAAAAAGGGAACGGGCTGCTTGCGCCCCGCTTGACCCTAGCGTGAGAGCTCGAATTAGTGAGGAAGAGAGGATTGCGACGGACACGGACGATGGTACTAAGACAGGAAAGATCACGTCCGATTTTTGGAGAAAGATGAAGTCAGATCTCGAAAAAAGGGATCGGGCTGCTTGCGCCCCGCTTGACCCTAGCGTGAGAGCTCGAATTAGTGAGGAAGAGAGGATTGCGATGAAGCTTAAAGAAGAGATTGAGCGAATTCGTGCTACGCAAGCCAACAAGATCGAGCGAGTCCGTGCTATGCATGCCAATTCCAGGAGCTTGGATCGAATCGGTATTTCCTACAAGAGACCACTGAAGAGAAATGCAGAAAACATTAATGGACTAAGCACTCTCGTCGGATCTGCAGAACACAAGGCGTTTGAAGAATCAGTGCTGGAGAAACTAAAAAACGCTGCTCAAAGGCAAAAGCTCGAACCAAAGGAAGGTATTTGTTTTTCAGTTGAGACTTCACCTTAGTGGATTATTTTGTTGTATTTTTCTTTTATAATAGGTGCTTCTATCAATTTTAAATACAAATTCACCTATTATTTCACAAATTCAATTGAAATATTTGTTAAGTGGAGTTACGTGTCCCTAATGACAAAAAAAATAAAATAAAGTTGTCATATTATAAATTAATATAATATAAGATCACTGGTCATTTGGTTTAGTGATATGAATTCTTGCACTAAATGTGAGAGGTTCCGAAATTTATTTTAATGTATAAAATTTTATGTAATATAAAATGTCTTAGAACTTTCTTAAATAAAAAAGAATAAATTAATATAAGAGATAACTTTTAGGAGTAGTACAACTAGTAAAGATTTTGGGAGTATACTTAAAGATTGCTACCTTACCGTTAACTTTAGAACCTCATAAAATTAATCGGGTAAAACTCAGATACCCCAAATTTAAAATTAACTTTTTTTAAAATACATGTATTTTTAGTATGAAAATGTAAATTAATTCTCACTAAAATAAATATCAGTATTATAACTTTTATTTAAACAAAATTCTGGATTTGATCCCGTGATAGATAGGCATAGGCAAGTTCACCTTTGTTTTGCTCACGTTCTTGTTCCTATATCTGTCCTGAAACTCCTGCCACTTCATCAATGAGGTTGTAAAATAAAAAGCTAAGCTCCAAATATTCACTACAAGAAAAATCGGTTTTGACGAGGGATGATTCCCCTCGTCGGGTCGACGCCGAAAGGGTCTCGGCGAGGGCCTAGCGAGGGGAATCTTCCCTCGCCGAAACCTTCATCGGTGAATTGCGGTCCCTTGCCGAGCCCATGCTATTCGGCAACGACTCGGCAAGTGACCATTTCGGCGACGACTATGCGAGGGCAATTAGCCCTCGCCGTTTTCGTCCCTCTCCGTGCCCTCACATTTTTTGTCCCTCTCCGTGCCCTCGCCGTTTTCGTCCATCGTCGTTTTCATCCCTCGTCGTGCCCTTGCCAGACTCTCGAATACTTGTCCCTCGCCGACCTCTCGCACAAATATAAATTTATATTTGTAAAAATATCCATTATAATAATAAGTTGTTTGACCTGTCAATTAAATATTTAATACTAAAAAATAATGTCTAATGCACATATTTGTCGAATTAGCTAACAAATATCTAAAAAGAATGTTCAAAGTAAACCTAAAAGTTATTACAATCTTATTCTAATAGAATTTTAGAAAGACATAATAGTAAAAAAGTTATAAATTCTATTCCATTTCACCATCATTCGAAGATGAAGATGAAGACGAAGATGACGAACACTATTGTTGTGCAGGAACAGGTAACCGAGAAGCAAGTAGTGCTAGTTGTGCTTGGACATCATGGAGCTGTGATGAATTTTCTTGTTGGAGTTTGTAGTATGCCTCGTTCTGCTTATCCAGCTTGTCTTGCAGATTGTGGTACGCCTCGTTATTCTTTTCCATCTTGTCTTGCAGCTTGCAGTACACCTCGTTGTTTTGTTCCAGCTTGCTTTCCAAAGATGCTGTGGCTCGAGCAATTGCCTCTTGGAGATCTTTTTGCGTGATGTGGCTTCCGGTAGTATGGTAACTATTTGATGTAGACGCCACATAGACCTGTGATCCCACCCTGTATAAACGACCCTTGCGTGGTCTACCAACTACTTCCAAGAATAATGCGTTACGGTTAACAGGAGTTGGAGCTGAATCGGACTCAGATGCGTCTAATGGTTGTGATGCCTGTTGAAGCAGTTCTGTGTATCGAGCCTGTAATGCACAAATATCAACACGTAGAGACATGAATAATATTGACAATTTCAGATTCATACCAAAAATATAATTTGACAAACCATCAGAGAAACAAACAAAACACGCACTAGGGAAAACATACATTTACTTTCATAAAATGTCGCGATCCAACAAGACCCCACGCTAAAAGGATAAGTTCGGACCTGAATAATGAACATGATCACTTCTGTACCATGGACTAACTAATTACCTGCACTCATAAGAAATAGTCACAATGCAATATACAAGCATTCATACTAAAACACAATGAAATATTAAACAAAATCTTACATTCATGTATGCATTTCCATTATATATTTCAATACTATCACTATAATTCCGAGTATCATATCACTCTAACATATCGGATTTAACTTTAATTTAGTAGAAAACAAGATTGTATGATTACTCAAGTTTTAACCATTCAACACTTGAACCTAAGTTCAATAACACCATTTCCATCATTACATTTCATATAATTAAGCTTGTAATCAAGAATTAACAAATTCCCTTAAAATTTTCGGACCCGACAAACAGACAGAATCTCCTCTGTACCATGAAGTAACCAGTTACCTGTATTATCTGAAGATATAGCCACAACACACGATACAAGCATTGACAGTCAAATACAATGAATATTAAACAAGTTCCTAAGGCCATCAAACTGTTTCTACTAAACAAAATTAGATATTCATGCATGCCTTTCCATTTGCTATTGAAATACTATGTCTATAATTCTAATTATCATATAACTCTAATATTCTTTACTAAACTTTCTCAGATATTAAATCGTTCAACCAACTTTAATTTAGTTTCAAACAATCATGCGAGATTATAGAATTTTTTTCCATTCAACACACTAACCTAAGTTCAATCATGTACTTGGCATCATTACATTTCATATAATTAGGGGTGTAATCAACAATTTAACAAATTTGTGAGCGAATTCGAGTTCTTCATCTCAGTGTGGATAAAACATTTATATAAACTCTATGTATACCAATCATCAACGTTCTAGAGTTTAAAGAAACTAGCTTACCACTGTTTGTTCAGCCCGTGCGTCCGTATATGGTCCATCACCACCCTTCTGATGAGGTTTGTTGAAAACATCAACAAAAGGCACTTCATTCCCGTGTTCTTCAGCCTACACTAAAAATTCACCAAAACAAACAGCTCGACATGTAATGAACAAGATAATATTGTTCATTATTTATCACTTATTGCAGTACAGTCAGCTTTATTCTTACCATCCTTCTTGCCCATTCGTGTCTGGGGATACATCCCAAATGGTGCGTAGATGGATTTTTCCTTCTATTATCCGAGTTTCGTTTGGATTTGTCCTGCCATGCTGGGGAACTCCACACCACTTTCATTCTATCCCATACATCATGCGAGAGCTACGATGGCTTCTTATCTTGTTTACGGGTTTTGCTTAAGTTATTAGTTACGTGTGTTTGCCCAAAAAAGCTAAACCTCTTGGCAACGGTTGCTTCATCACAGGGATACCACTTGTACATCCTTTGTGAATCATATAATAAAAATATAGAAAGTACATATGATATATATCTCAAGTACATAATATATTTGTCTAATATATAAATTGAATGCGGTTTTCAAACCTTAAAGTAATCAAAAAATTTATCCTTCACATCAGGTGGAATCTCTCCCCAAGTTGTCCAAGGTTGTAAATTGCCTGCATGTAGTGATTTTCTAATATTTCTAGTCGCGTTATATGGATCCCATCTACAAATTATAAAAGAAACTGTTGTGTTATATGGTATGAAACTTAACTTTTACTATATGGATATATTGTTAATGAATAATTCTACTTACCCAGCGCCTTTAACTTTAAGATGCTTGTGTGAATCAGTGGCCCATGTTGCAAATTCTTCCATAGATGAGAATCCATATGTTATCCAGTCTGGAATGCCATCAGCTCGATCTTTTGCAGCTCTCGATGACTTAGCCATCAGGTGACATTGTGTGTCACCAGGTACATGAGTGCTATCCCTCTAAACATGTAAATCATCAAACCCTTGTCGCAATCCAGATGAGGTAGTGATTTGGGTATCCATTGCGTGAGGGTGATGTGGAATGTTTGGAGTAGTATGACCAGTTACATGGTTAACAAGAGCTCTGGATGAACGTGAAAGTTCACGAGGCATTATCTGTTGTGGAAGTGGAGTGTCTGCCACCCGCTGCTCCGTACCAATAAAGGCTGAATTGGAGTTATGCACTAATACACCATGTGCACCTATGGAATGAGGAACACTCGGAGTTTGACCATGTGTTTGTCCGCGACCATATGATGGCTGCCCTGTACCTGTAAACCATACAAACTTGTCAACTATGATACAACACATAGAAATTGGAAGTATTAATTTTAATTGAGTAAAATAGTAATATTGTATATATTACTAACCTATCGATGTGTTTGTCCCTTGCCCACGTTCTCTGTGCCTTCCTAAAAAATCCGTCAATTTCATTTTTTTGCCATTCGGGTCATTATCGTTACCACCTCCCATCTGAAATTAAACATAATTGTTTTATAGTTCACATAATATATTAGTTAAGTTCATATTTTATAAGCAAAAGAAATGTTTATTAAAAATCTAATGTTACATCAGTTGCGATAACACAAAATATCATAAGTTCTTCAAACAACTATCTATCTTTACCAAAAACTAATGTTCAGCATCTTCACCACTATTTTCATAATCATCATCACCATTATCATCATAGTCGTCATCTTCAGTAGTATCTTCATATTCCTCTTCATCTTCAGTATCATCTTCCTCTTCGTCTTCTTCATGTTCTTCCTCCTTATTTTGTTCAATAATAGGCTGACCATGGATGTCATTAGGATCATCTTCCAATATTTCGTTGTTCTCACCTGAATCACGACGGATTGTTGGCAAATTATTTTCATTCCGTTCCCCTACGGGCACATTCATCTCATCTGACTGGAAACTTGTTCTTTGTTCCACTACTCTTTCCTTTTCAAACATGGCATAGATATTTATAGGGCATAATTTAACTATTGCCTGCCAATTTTTACGGTTCCCCTCGGCCCTTGGATATCTACAATAATACACTTGCTGAGCTTGGGCAGCCAATACAAATGGTTCATATTTGGAATATTTTCTTCTCACATTCACTTCAACCAAACCAGATTTGCGAGAGTATTTCACACCTCTATCATTTGTGGTATCGTACCACTCGCATTTAAAGAGAACTACCCTTGTATGTTGTAAAGTTGGATTATTATATTCAAGTTGAATAATGTTGTGCAACACACCATAGTAGCCAATATCCCTCGTCCCGCCATCGCTTATCCTTTTCACGTATACTCCACTATTATTAGTTTTCATCGATGTAGCATATTCGTGTGTTGTAAATCTGTATCCATTCACCATGTATCTTGATGAGGTCCTAACCAATCTATAAGGCCACATTGAAAGACATTGTACACGATGATCTACATCATTCATATGCTTAACCTACAAATATATACCACTCTTGTTTTAAGGTATGCATACCGTAAGGGATAAAATGAATTTCTGTTATGAGACATGTACATACATATTCATATAACCATTTTGGGAAAAACTTGTCAACATACAGTTGGAGTTCTCCCGGATTCAATGGGTCATATTGGTTGCGAATGTAATCCTCAAACATGCTGGCAAATAGTCAAATATTATTCAATTTAATTTGTATAGTTAAAGCCCAACACGTTAACATATTCTCAAATTATCATAGCCTTACCTGACATAAGGTAGTACCTCTGTGCAATTTATCAATACATAGCGGTGTGCCAGATACAAGTCTTCTTCCGCTATTGTCATCTCTTTCTATTTCCCAATTGAGCGGCTCGGATGAGTAAATAGAGTCAAGCATCCATCGGGGTATTGCACATCGTCATATTAGTCATTCTGACCAAGCCTTCTACTCTTAGTGGCCACGTGCTCTTCAAAATAATAAGAACAAAAAGTTGATGTTTTCAGTATGTGGTAGGCTTCACAAATGGATCCTTCCACATGTGCCTTATTCTTTACTTTCCTCTTTAATCCCTGCAAAAACCTCTCAAAGGGATACATCCACCGATATTGTACAGGTCCACAACAAATCGCTTCGTGGACCAAATGAACAGGCAAGTGCTCCATTGAATCAAAGAATGCAGGAGGTAGCAGCTTCTCCAAGTTGCAAAGAGTCACGACAATGTCTTCTTGCATCCTTTCCAAATTTATACTTTGCAAACTTGTGCAACATATGTTGGTAAAGAACAAACTTAGTTGTGCAAAAGCCTCCCAAACTTGTTTAGGCATCAGCTCACGTAATGCAATCACAAGCAATCTCTCCATGAAGACATGACAACCGTGGCTCTTCATGTGTGACATCTTTAATTGTTACATGTCAACACATCTTGCTAAATTTGATGCATAGCCATCGGGAAATTTTAATTCTTCAACCCATTCAAGAAGTAGTTTTCTCTTTGCCACGGGGAGAGTATACACACCAATCACATTCGCATACTCTCCACATAACTCAGGACGGTCATAATACACATCCATGTCTTTTCTCGCTCTTACATTGTCTTTTGTCTTTCATTTGACAGCCATAACAGTGATGAAAACATTGTCAAAAACATTTTTTTCTATATGCATGACATCCAAATTGTGGCGTACAAGATGCGTCTTCCAGTAAGGTAAGTCCCAAAAAATACTTCTCTTTATCCAGTTGTGCCACTGCCCAAAACTATTCAACTTCATTTTTTTCCTGTCATTCATCATTTCTTGGATCTTTGGCAAATTCATCACACTTTCCCATATTTGATCATCATCTAATATAGGCAGAGGCCCACAACTCTCTCTTTTACCCCTTATGAAATTTTTTGTGTCCCGTTGCATAGAACTATTACTCAGTAAGAATTTACGATGACAATCAAAGAATGAATTATTCCTTCCTTCTTGCAACCAAAAAGCATCCGAGTTATTCATGCAATATGGACACGACAGTCTTCTATGTGTGCTCCAGCCAAACAACATACCATAAGCTGGGAAGTCATTTATGGTCCACATCAAGGCTACCCTCAATTGGAAATTAGTCTTTGTTGAAACATCATAGCACGGTGTACCCTCCAACTATAATTCTAGTAATTCATCAATGAGAGGCTCTAAATACACATTTATTGTCTTACCGGGATTTTTCAGACTGGGGATGAGCAATGTCAAGAACATGATAGGCTCCTTCATGCACATCCATGGTGGCAGATTGTAAGGTGTTAATATCACTGGCCAGCATGAATAAGGTTTTGCATTGGAACTGTAAGGTGTAAACCCATCTGAACACAAACCAAGTCGTACATTTCTAGCCTGATGAGCCAAATCTGGATGTAACCTGTCAAAGTGTTTCCATGCTTTAGCATCCGAAGGGTGACCAATATTGTAACACCCCGATCCCTCTCGAGACTGGAGGTTCTATCAATCGATCTAATCACAACCCAAACCAAACCCCGGCATAATTTTTAGGAAAAACGGACGCAGTCTCTCCTGTTTCTAGGCGAACTGTAAAACCTGCGACAGCATATAAGTGGACCAACACCGTCTCCAACCATACAAACTACCTCAAGGCCATCCAAGCCTCAGTTTTCAACAATTAAACTCAGCAAGTATACATACATTTTTAATTTAACACCTAACATATCTCTTTTCATTTTTGACAAGTACATTCAAACTAGACAATTAAACCATACTAAGCTACTGCATAAAATAAACTATTATGCCATTCTAATTCTTTTCCTTGGGACATTACAAACATGCATGGAAGTTAAGCTATGCTAATTGATTACATAACTAGCTTATCGATTTACCTCAACTATATAGCTAATTTAGATTACATTTCTTTTAACAATAAATACATACAACATATGAAAGCATATATCTTTACAACTTTGACACTCAAGTCACATAGGCACGCAAGACAACTCTTCAGGCACGAGCTTTCACAAAATCACGAACTTTCTAGCTAACATGACATTTTCTTAAATGTGGTGGTGAGGAATGAGTATACATAACACGTATACTCAGTGAGGGCGAGACAGATATCGAGTTGGAGAGAAAGAAAGTCGTGCAATGCAAATAGACACAGCTAAGCAATAAAATCAATAAGAAAGCATTCAATACAAACGACAATATGTTAAACATTCAAAAAAGCATTAACACAACCATTCAAAGCTATACCACACTCTGAAGGCTATAGTTCACTCTTACGAGCAATATACCATTTTACGAGCGATACATCAATCTCGAGCTTGATGTTGACAACGATGACAATAAGCGCGCAACCACCTTATAACACCAGTTTGGAACACCCCGGGAGTAACCATCAATTCTACGACCCAAATCTCCCTAAGAGGCAACCCAAGCGAGAAAAGGGAATAGCCATGGAGCTAGAGCAACCAACACTGGCAACCCGAGGCTACCCAGAGAGGCTCATCACTCACGCGCTAGACACTATGCAATGCAAGACTCGATACAAGGCGATAAACGAGCGATAGCACAACAACACAGATAGAGGAGATAACCGATATATCAAGCATTATTCAACAACTGTTAAACATTTCAATCAATAATTAACTCTAACAAGCGTAATAAGCATTAACAAGCATTTTCAATCAAACAAGTAACAAGAAGAACACCAACTAACATTATCAAGCAATAACAAGTATTCTATAGGCATTATAAACATACTATAAGCATTATAAACATTCTATAAACAATATACCATGAAAACACACAAAATCCCAAAAATGTCTCCAACTTTCAAAACGCTACTACTTTCAAACAAGCCACGAGCTTTGGAAACCGACTTCACCAATCCTCCTAGGTCACCATAAGGCACGTCTAAAAACCCCCAAACCCTACTTTATCCCAGAATTCGCGCAAAGTCCCGAGTTTTCTTTTTGCTCGTTTGAACTACAACTACCTCAACCGATCACCCAACCAACGTCACAACTGCACCAAAAGTGTTTCCATGACGTACCTCGACAATGCCTTCACGCAAATCGAGAAAAGTCTAAACTTGATCGAAACGACCTCGACTTTCACTAAGCCATTTTTCTCTGTTTTTTCATTACACAATCCAATTAAACCACACATTTAGTCATTCTAGCATATCTAGCACCTTTCTACATCAACAGAACGCGTAACGGAGCAACTTCATCGAAACGAGGGTTTATTATTTATAATTTACTATTCATTATACATTTTATATTTTAATTTCAATATTCAACTGCAGAAAATGTTAAAAAGCTATAAATACATGTTCTACAATCAACAAGGAACATTCTTTAAGCATTAAAACGATTAAACTAACGATCTACGCATAAAATCTAAAAATCAAAGTTTAGATACAAATATTTCAAATGCGCAAATAACGATGAAACCCTCACCTTAGACGCTCATAGACGCTAGGAAAACCACACTGAATGCCACGGAAACCACCCCGCACAAGCTCTCGCGAAGAAATTGAAGTTTGAAGTTGAAATTTTTTTTTTCTTTTTCCTCCATGGTTTCAGTCATGGCCTTCTTTATTTCCTGATTTTGCTCTTTTGTTTCATATTTCATACTTAAAAAAAAGATGACAAATGGTCAAAGCTTCGGTCAACCCGCTAAACCAAAACAGCTATGCACGACCTTACAAAAACAGCCATAACTTCTTCTAGAAAACTCCAATTCACGAACGGTTTGAAGCCTCAGAAACTAGACTCATAGAGCTTTCCAACCATATATAATTTACTACCTAAATCTTCCCCAATTGGTTCAGATTTAATTCCAAAATTGACCCAAAATTTGACTAACTTAACATTGCATTTTTTTTATTTCTAATCCCAAGTTTGCCCTTTATTAAACATTTCAAAAATTTTCACCTTGTCCTAGTTGGTCATTGTAGATAAAAAATCAACTAGTTTGGTCAAAGAAGGTGAAAGGTCAATAAAATGCAATTTAAATGAACTTTAAATGCTATTAAATACATGCCAGGTTCGGGGTATCACATCCTTCCCCCCTTAAAACAATTGCGTCCTCGCAATTCTTCTTCCAATAGAACTCTGCATCCACTGAAATCCAACTCTGACTAATGTTCTTCAGCTGCTGAGCAAGTATATTAATCAAGATAACCAATAGGGAAGTTTAAGAAGAAATTCCAAGTAGTAATGCTGAATAAAGGCTCAAATGTAGATACCGCACAAGAATCCCGTTGACACAAATACCGAAGAAGAATAAAATTACAACCAAAAGCGCCGAGATAATACCAATAAAGACTAAAGCAAAGATACTGTAGATGTCATTAATACCACACAATAACGACAACAAGAATACCTCACGCACGAATCTCCAATAGAAGTCTAACTAATATTGCCCGAGAATCCCCAAGCAAAAAGCCAAATAAAGGCCCAATCAAAGGTTCCATCTAGAGGTCCAAAGAAGTACCCCGCTGGTCATGAATTTCATAGAAGAATTCCCTGTTAAGAGTGCTGGAGAAAATATTAAGAAACCCAATCAATATACCTCAAAAGTTCCAAAGAAGCCTTCCAAACAATAACCCCATAGGACAACGAATTAGATTCCGAGTATCGGTATCAAATGCTGAGAAGAATGTCAAAGGAAATAGCAGAGAAAATATAATGTGCCCAATAAGACAACCAAGTTGAATAACAAACATAGTTTCCCAAATGGATAAAAACTTGAAGGATAAACACCGAACTGGTGAACAATATACCGAAACCTAACTCTGAGGCCTCTTCACTGTTTACCAAGTGAGAACTTCATACAACCTTGCTAATAAGGAAAATACCAATAGAACGCCCAATAAGAATTTCAAAGAATACCATAAGTAGTATTATACAATAAGTCTGATAGGAACTCCAAATACCAAACCAACTGAGGAACACTGAAAAAGATATCAAAAACAATGCTCCAATAAGAAAGTAGCCAAGTTTGCCTAATAAGTAAATACTAAATAATGGGTCACTGAGAATTCCATACAATACTATTGAAGAATTTCCAATCAGGGATGCCAGTATCACACCAATAAAAACCGAGACACATATACCATAGATAATACTGTGCAGTAAGGCCGATTGAAATCCCAATTGCCAAATCCACCGAGAAATGCCAACAGAAGTCTCTAAAGAATACCCATTAAGAAAACCAAAGAATGCTCCAAAGAATAACCAAATAAAACCCCAAGAGAAAGTTACTCTTTCACAACTGTTAAGCACAGAAGAGGACCTTAGAGATTCGCCAATAACCGAGCTCCAAAAGCAAACACCAATTCCCAAATCAAGGCTAGTTAAATGCCATTCATTTCCGGCCATTCCATACACCTTGAAAAGCCAGCGGTGAACCACTTTCTTCAGGGGAGGAAGATGACTTACTTACCATTTCCATAGGACATGTATGAATGCCAATATATCACAGTTATACACATGCCTTAAACTATTATGCAAGCAAGTTTACGAAACAGTTTATTCAACAAAGTCACTCAAGCACGGCAATCAAGTCAAGCACAACATAATCAATTCAAATCACGACATAGCTAATTCAAGACATTTCAATATACACATTACAAACAATACTTCAAGCAAATAACAATTCATGAGGTCGATTCAATTCATGAGGTCGATTCGATAGGTCAATTCAATTCACGATGCCAATTCAATAAGCCAATTCGATAGACAACTAGACATTTCACCTTTCTTGAGAAACATTTAACACATAATACATAACTTTATCACATAAGTGCATACATTCAAGTCAAGACACACAATCTCACATACAAGCATACACTTTCAAGACACACTTAACAAGCACACATTTAAGGGTCACTACCCACCAGACCGAGGACCCTGTTCCGGCTTATGAGCTAGACAAGCTCTGATACCACCTATAACACCCTTATCCCTCTCGAGATTGGAGGTTCTATCAATCGATCTAATCACAACCCAAACCAAACCCCGACATAATTTTCAGGGAAAACGGACGGAGTCTCCCCTGTTTCTAGGCGAAATGTAAAATCTGCGACAGCATATAAGTGGACCAACACCGTGTCCAACCATACAAACTACCTCAAGGCCATCCAAGCCTCGGTTCTTAACAATTAAACTCAGCAAGTATACATATATTTCTAATTTAAAAGCTAACCTATCTCTTTTCATTTTTGACAAGTACATTCAAACTAGACAATTAAACCATACTAAGCTACTGCATAAAATAAACTATAATGCCATTCTAATTCTTTTCCTTGGGACATTACAAACATGTATTGAAGTTAAGCTATGCTAACTGATTACATAACTAGCTTATCGATTTACCTCAACTATTTAGCTAATTTAGATTACATTTCTTTTAACAATAAATACATACAACATATGAAAGCATATATCTTTACAACTTCGACACTCAAGCCACATAGGCACGCAAGACAACTCTTCAAGCACGAGCTTTCACGAAATTACAAACTTTCCAGCTAACATGACATTTTCTAAAATGTGGTGGTGAGGAGTGAGTATACACAACACGTATACTCAGTGAGGGCGAGACAGATATCGAGTTAGAGAGAAAGAAAGTCGTGCAATGCAAATAGACACAGCTAAGCAATAAAATCAATAAGAAAGCATTCAATACAAACGACAATATGTTAAACATTCAAGAAAGCATTAACAAAACCATTCAAAGCTATACCACACTCTGAAGGCTATGGTTCACTCTTACGAGCAATATACCATTTTACGAGCGATACATCAATCTCGAGCTTGATGTTGAGAACGATGACAATAAGCGCGCAACCACCTTATAACACCAGTTTGGAACACCCCGGGAGTAACCATCAATTCTACGACCCAAATCTCCCTAAGAGGCAACCCAAGCGAGAAAAGGGAATAGCCACGGAGCTAGAGCAACCAACACTGGCAACCCGAGGCTACCCAGAGAGGCCCATCACTCACGCGCTAGACACTATGCAATGCAAGACTCGATACAAGGCGATAAACGAGCGATAGCACAACAACACAGATAGAGGAGATAATCGAGATATCAAGCATTATTCAACAACTGTTAAACATTTCAATCAATAATCAACTCTAACAAGCGTAATAAGCATTAACAAGCATTTGCAATCAAACAAGTAACAAGAAGAACACCAACTAACATTATCAAGCAATAACAAGTATTCTATAGGCATTATAAACATACTATAAGCATTATAAACATTCTATAAGCATTATAAACATTCTATAAGCATTATAAACATTCTATAAGCAATATACCATGAAAACACACAAAATCACAAAAATGTCCCTAACTTTTAAAACGCTACTTGTTTCAAACAAGCCACGAGCTTTGGAAACCGACTTCACCAATCATCCTAGGTCACCATAAGGCACGTCTAAAGACCCCGAAACCCTACTTTACCCCAGAATTCGAGCAAAGTCCCGATTTTCTCCTTTGCACGTTTGAACTACAACTACCTCAACCGATCACCCAACTAACGTCACAACTGCACCAAAAGTGCTTCCATGACGTACCTTGACAATGCCTTTACCAAATCGAGAAAATTCTAAACTTGACCGAAACGACCCCGACTTTCACTAAGCCTTTTTTCTCCATTGTTTCATTACACAATCCAATTAAATCACACATTTAGGCATTCTAGCATATCTAGCACCTTTCTACATCAACAAAACGCGTAACAGAGCAACTTTATCGAAATGGGGGTTTACTATTCATTACACAATTTATATTTCAATTTCAATATTCAACTGCAGAAAATGTTAAAAAGCTATAAATACATGTTCTACAATCAACAAGGAACATTCTTTAAGCATTAAAACGATTAAACTAACGATCTACGCATAAAATCTAAAAATCAAAGTTTAGATACAAATATTTCAAATGCACAAATAACGATGAAACCCTCACCTTAGACGCTCCTAGACGCTAGGAAAACCATGCTGGATGCCTCGGAAACCACCCCGCACAAGCTCTCGCGAAGAAATTGAAGTTTGAAGTTGAATTTTTTTTTTCTTTTTCCTCCATGGTTTCAGCCATGGCCTTCTTTATTTCCTGATTTTGCTCTTTTGTTTCGTATTTCATACTTAAAAAAAGATGACAAATGGTCAAAGTTTCGGTCAACCCACTAAACCAAAACAGCTATGCGCGACCTTATGAAAACGGTCATAACTTCTTCTAGAAAACTCCAATTCACGAACGGTTTGAAGCCTCAGAAACTAGACTCATAGAGCTTTCCAACCATATATAATTTGCTACCTAAATCTTCCCCAATTGTTTCAGATTTAATTCCAAAGTTGACCCAAAATTTGACTAACTTAACATTGTATTTTTTTATTTCTAATCCCAAGTTTGCCCTTTATTAAACATTTCAAAAATTTTCACCTTGTCCTAGTTGGTCATTGTAGATAAAAAAATCAACTAGTTTGTCAAAGAAGGTGAAAGGTCAATAAAATGCAATTTAAATGAACTTTAAATGCTATTAAATACATGTCAGGTTCGGGGTATCACAAATATGACCATCCTCTGTTTGGTGTTTCTTGTGCCATTGCATGTGTTTAGCCGTAGCTCTCGACATGTACAATCTTTTTAACCTCGGTGTTAAAGGAAAATATATTAATTGTTAGTAAGGTATAAGCTTACGCCTTCTTTTAACCCCTGTTGTTATCTTGAAATGTCGGTGGCCACAATGGGGACAAGTTTCAAGTGAACTTTTGTCCTTGTAAAATAAAAGACATCCATTTACACATACATCTATCTTCTGATAACCTAACCCCAAGGGCTTCAATATTTTCTTAAACCTGTATAAGTTCTCAGGTAGGTTATTTTCTAAAGGCATCAACTCCATAAATTCTGAGACTATACGATCAAATAGGTCGTTGCTCATATTATATTCTGATTTCATATTTAGATAACGAGCCACAACAGACAACTAGGTAAGATTTCTACAACCCGCAAACAATGGTTTTTCAGAGGCATTCAACAAATTAAAAATTTCTTGTGCTTCCATGTTTGGTACTTCTTCACTCACATTCTGATCCCTTAATATATCTACTCCAGCAGCATCAAAGACCATTGTCCAATAGTTATTCCCATAATCTAAGTCATGTAACATATTATTACCAACGTGTTGTTCAATGACCCTTATGTTGTTCGGCACATATTCCCCACGTGCAAGCCATACATAGTAATTAGGCACGAAACCCTTACTATAAAGATGTTTTATCACAATGTCAGTGGTAAGATATCGCAAGGTTTCGCATTTGATGCATGGATATCTTATTTTTATACCGTCCATGTAATATGGTTGACTACTTGCGAATGTTATAAATTCATGCACACCTTCAAGAAAGCCCTCATTGATGTATCCATCAATCCATCGATTATACATCCATTCACGTGATGATGCCATTATGACTGATACATTGCAGCACAAATAGGAATTTAATATTAGAAACAATATTGTAAGACTAAAATTTTGCCCAACTTAGTTAACTTTACTTACTTCTAAAATACTTAACTTATCATACTTTCATGTTAATACACAGTCATGTTAATTTGATTCTTAACTTTAGCTTATTAATTTAGACAAGTTTACGTACTTCTCACTAAACTTTTTGCATGACAAAATTATTAGCTTACTTAATTTACTTTATTAACTTAACTTGCTTCTTGTCAACATGCTAACTTAACTAACCTAATTTTGAAGACGTTTTCTTACTATCCTTATTCTTCTTAATTCTTAATATTATATAATAATACATCATATATAACTTACTTAATTCTTTGTTTTGTTAATGCATCTACGAAGAGCAACACACCCCTTCATCCAGCATACCCCTTCATCCACTTACACAAATATCCATCTTCACAATAACACAACGACTCAATTTACACAATTTATTAAACATGAATATAACAAAAAACACCACAATGTCATACATTTTATGAAACGAAATTATAAGGCCAAAAAAAATATATTGTTCAACATATTACTATATCAATAAAAATACTAACCTGAGCTTATGGAATGTTTAAGCGTTGTAAGCTATAATGGATGCCCCAAACCTAACAAAGAAAAGCAAACACACCAAATTAACTATTAATTCTTTAAAAAAAGAATATTAAAATAAAATTATTTAATAACCTAAATATGAAAAACCCAAAATAAATTTTTGGATTTTTAAATATGTTTTTTTTTTGAATTCCGAAAATTGACAAGAAATAATTATATATGAATTTTCTTTATAAATTCATTAATTTAAAAATCTGAAAATTAAAAAAAAATGGAAAAAAACTCAAAGCTAGAACATAAATACAAAAAATAAAACACTACATATTACGAAAAATAAATAAATAAATAAATGCATATATATATATATATATATATATATATATATATATAAATGCATATATATACATTAAAACATGTATAAAATGTAAAAGTACATAATGTATATACATTAATAGATATATATATATATATACATACATATAGATATAGGATATATATAGATATATGTATACATATTTTTTTTTTTAAAGAATCAAAACAAAAATATTACCACTTAAATCGGAAGACTAATTGCGAACGTGCGCGGGGGAGGGTTACCGGGTAGGAGGTAGGTGGTAGGGGAGGGGAGGGGGGGTTGGGAGTGTTGAAATGAGAAAAGGGGCAAGGGGTTTTTTTGGGTAATTTTGAGATTCAAATCGAGGGCACCAACTGTTGCGCTCATTTTGATTCTAGTTTGGGCGAGGGCCCAGGGGGGGTGGGCCTTCGTCGAAATAAGTAATTAAAAAAAAAAACTCATTTTTTTTTTGTATGTTAACTCTAGGCAGCGGCCTGACATGATACTAGGCCGCCGCCCAAAAACCAATGGGGAGGCCTATTGGCGCAACCAATGGGCCTCGCTCATTGGATTTAATTTGGGAGACGGAGATCTGTCTCATTTTCCTTTTCTTTTTTTATTTTGTTTTTTTTAGGCTTATTGTTTGATTCTCTTAATTCATTTGTTTTAAGTTTTTCTCATCATAATTATTGTATTAATTAAAAATAAATTTGTTTCGTTTGTATAATACTTCAATTTTTTATTTGTTATGTTACCTTTTATTTTTCTATATTAATTTGTGTTTACATTTTTACAACATAATTTGTATGTTTAACATGCTATTACTTTGTTTTTTTCATTGTATTTATTTGTTTTCAATGCAACTTTTGTAATTCTTTAATTAATGAATATATTAATAAATTCATCACAAATAGAACTATTAATTAGATATTATAACATAAACACAAAATTAATTAGATATTATTATTTTTTCCTTTTTTTTGTTTATTAGCTCTAAATTTTTTTCTTTTTTAATTATTTTTCATTTTCATATTTTCTTGAAAATAATTATATTAATAACGAAAATAAATAATTTGGTTTTTTAAACTTTTTTTGGTTATTATCTTGAAATTTTGAATTCTTTTAATTAATATGTATTTTCATATTTTCTTCAAAAAAATTATATTAATTAGCTATTAGTTTGTTTTTTTTTCCACTTTTTTCTTTTTGTTTAATTTGTAATTTTTTTGCCACTTTTTTTTAATTGCATATAATTTATTTATTTTTGACGAAGATTAACTTCAATTTCATTTTGGAGATGACCCATTTCGATTGTTGATAATTTTTTTTCTTATCAAATTTTTTGTGTTACAACACATTGTAATTTTACATATTAAAAAAGGAATTTAATAATGTATGATTATTTTGTTTTTTTTGACCTTTTATGAAATTATAAAATATTGAACTACTAGTTACCTTTTTTTTTTATAAAAACTTAAAAGCTAATAAAAAAATAATATTAATAAAACACACATTAATAAATAATTAATTTAGATTTTAAATTTAAATCTTATATTAATTATATTTTTATTACTTCTCAATTTACATAGAATATTAATAAACCCATTATATTATTGAATTAGTTATCAAGTAGGATGATATATACAATGTGAAAGTTATAACAGTTTAAAATATTTTAATAATCTGTATATTTTAAGTAATTAATTATATAAATACATTAGTTTAAATAGATATTAAAATATTAAAAGTATTGAATTAAACAATTATTTTTTAAGTAATGTAGTTGTTACAAAATAGTTTTATCAATAGAGTGAAGATACCACGCATGTCACCAATTATTTGACCAATCCAATAAGAATGGGATGCAGTCACGTGGCCACTAACCACAAGGCATAATATAATGAAATGTGATGGCCCCGTTTTGGAATAGACATAGCGAAACACCTGTTTTGCATGCATTGCATTCGCGTGCACATCACATGGCAGAAAATAGGCGTACCATGATAGGGCCTCGGTTTCGAAACGAGATGGAGAAATCGACTTTTAAATCTCGAAACTAGTGTGCATGCATGTCCCCAATTATTTCACCCATCGAAGACCAATGGTGGACAGTCACGTGTCCGCGAACCATTAGATGATATCTTGACCCTTGTAAAAAATGAAAAGTTACTTTCATATGCTCACCAAGCTATCAATCTTCGCATTCAGTGACTTTCATCCTATAAATATCACTTGGCAATGCGTTTTCTCATAGCATATCAAATTTGTAATTGTAGTCTTCATTTAAAAAGTTTGAAGGATGAGTAAGGATCAACAACACCAAAAAGATTATGTTCGAGTGACTATTAAAGAGGAGGTGGATACAATGAAGGAGTATGCAAATTACTCCAAGTTTGTTAAACCCACCCTTGATCTAAATGCTCTGCCAAAATACGACAGATACATTTCGAATGCCCAAGTAAGCCAGCTCGTTTAAGACCAAATGATGCGGATCCAGTGCCCAAACTTTTTTTCCCTAATATCTCTATCTTTTTATCATCTTGGAAGTATCGGCATTAGTAATCTTTAATTATATTAGGTATTAAGTCGCTTTGTTGCTGTATTAAAAAATGATGCTATGTAATCTTTTATTAATTATCAATGTCAAATTATGTTTATGTTTGTATTGCATTAACTATTATAATAAGCAGGTTTATATATAATTTTGCTTTCTTTTTTACAAAGAAGTAATTGTTTATATTTTGCAGTACGTTAAATATGAATATTGTATATTATTAATTTTTCACCTACACAACAAGTTGTCCCATAAATTGTTTAAAGGATGTAAACATGTTTTTATTTATAGTAAAAGGCATATTTTGTTTTGTAATTTCTGAAAAATAAAGTATTTACAATCAAAGCTGAAATGTGGACGCTTTAGTTGAGTTATTATGTACACGCCAATCCAGGACATTTTAATAAGGAAAAATATAGTTAGTACCTATATATATAATTATTTAAAACAAATAATTCATATTATTTAATATAAATTTAATGCTTTTAAAACACTCATAAATTGTTATATAAAATAATCGTAATTGTTAAACGCACACTTACAACTAATTGGGCGAGAGAATGGCATGTCTTTCGCTGAAGTCCTATCACTTTCTATTTCGGCGACGGAACGTCATCTCTCTCGCCGATTCGGCGAGGGCAAGAGAGAGCCCTCGCCTAATCGGCGAGGGATAGGGACGACCCTCGCCGATTCAGTGAGGGCAAGGACCGGCCCTCACCGGATCGGCGAGGGATAGGACCGGCCCTCTCCGATTCAGGGAGGGTAAGAGATAGCCCTCGCCGATTCGGCGAGGGACAGGACCGACCCTCTCTGATTTAGCGAGGGCAAGAGATAGCCCTCGCCGATTCAGCGAGGGACAGGATTAGCCCTCGTCGATTTGGTGAGGGCTTGCCTCTCTCACTTAGCCCTCGCCGAAAAGCGAGGGCACAACGACGCCCCGTCGCTGAGACCTTTTTTTTCTTGTAGTGATTTAAAACAATCCTCTCAGTGATGTCGTAATTATGAAACTCTTGAATCTTCAACTGTTCTTTGACAAAAAAAAAAAAAAAAATCTTCAACTGTTATTGAAGCCACAATGGCGTTGACCCTGAAATTATTAACCACTTCAACCATAAAATTATTGGCATCTCTAGTTCGTGAAATGGTCATAATTGAAGTCTTTTTTTTTCCAGAGAATTAATCCCACTTGAAACCTTCATTTTATGACATAATGCTAACATAGACCTAGTCACCTAGTAAATTGGTGCAGTGGTCAAGGCTTCATCTTTGACCAAAAAAAAGGAAAGAAAAAGGTCAAGGCTTCGTCTTTAATTCAGAAGTTTGGATACCAAGTGTGCATTTACTCATTATTAGAGGCAGATTTAAGAATTTTGAATGATAGACTATATAAATTTTAAGTGGCTTTGAAAATAAAAATTTGTAGACTAGTGAAAATTAGTTAATTTTTTTAAATGAAAATACATATAAATTTAAGGTGAATTTAAGGTATTCTTAGAAGTCAGCAGATGGAGATTGCACTATATACAAGATCCGTCATTGCTTGTCATTAGTCTTGATACTTGCACAAGCAAGCTCAGAACTGATTGACTTATGTAAAAGATTAAAGATTTTGAGTTCGAACTATAGTTTTAATATTTATCGTAAACAAAAAAAAATTCACCTCGAATATCGACTTCTATTATAAGACATGTGTGCAAGAAAAGTTAAAAATTCGATTATGAAAACTTGTTCAGAAGTTTGACTATCCAATCAAAAACTTGTCAGTTATCAATTTAGCTTTTTGACAAAGTAATCTATAGCATTTTATTTTATTTTTGCTGATTTAGCAACAAATATATATATCTATATATATATATGGGCTCTTATTTTGCATATTTATTTTGAAAAAGTTTCCAATGGAAAATTTTCAGTTATATGATGTGACACTCACGATGGGTGACGTCTATCACCATTGAATATAGATATTGGATTAACTATCGTGTGCCAACTATTTTGCTTTCATTTTCTTACTTTTTCACTTTTCCTTGTTGGTGTACTCTTTCTCCCAATTCTACTTATAGAGAAGAAAGAGATAAACAATAACGACCGTTCTTGACTAATAAAAATGAACAAACGTTTTTATTCGTTAACCAAACACACCTATTAAAAAAGTGAAAGGCATTGCCTATTACTTAATATAAAAACAAGGGCCTCGCTGTGGGAGGAGAGTCCTAGTATACCACATCCGAGGCCTGCTTCATGACTTGATTATGACAGCTTGGACCACGATGGCCTGAGTGGCGCACCCAATGAGTCTTTAAAATTACTCTTATTGTTTTTTTTTTTTTTGGTTGGAAAATTACTCTTATTGTTATTTACCATTACTCTTTTTTTGTTTTTTTAAAGTAAAATAAGGATTTCATTAGAATGAAATATGAAACTACAATGGTTCAACCACTACAAGAAAAATAGCTTTCGGCGAGGGATAATTTCCCTTGCCGAGCCCTTGCCAAAAAGGTCGCAATGAGGGCCTGGCGAGAGGAATCGTCCATCGCTGAAGGCTTCGTCACTGAATTAGGGTCCCTCGCCAACCCCATGTCGTCTCTCGCTGAAGGCTTCGTCGCTGAATTAGGGTCCCTCGCCGACCCCACGCCAACCATTTTGGCGATGCCTATGCGAAGGCAACAAGCCTATGCTGAATGCGACCCTCACCGAATGCGCCCCTTGTCGTGCCCTCACTGAATGCGTCCCTCGCCATGCCCTCGCAAAATCCTCCCTCACCGAGCCTTCTTTAAGTTCTCGTAATATTTAAATAGTTATTTTTAAAAACTCTTTATAATTAGAGTACAAAATTTAAATGGCAAAATTTATAAATATGAATTTTATATAAAAATTAAATTAATTAAAATTTGACAATGAAAATTGAATTTAAAATTAATATTACAAAATATATTAATTATATATATGATTACAAAATGTTTTAATTACATATATAATTACAAAATAGTTATCCCCCAAATTTAACTTAACCCTATGCATTTGAATTTTCTCTGAAACTATTCACGAACTTTGAATCTCCAGAAACTCTTGTCATTGATGAATCTTCTCTGAAGTGGAACAACCTGTATAAAACAATAATTTTCTGAATAAAGATCAAATAAAATGAAATTATACAACAATACATAAATAATACAAAAATACATAAATTGAAAAAGGGTTCGAAATATGTGAAGTTCTTTATTTCCTTATCAAGTTTCTGTTGTTTTATTACTTGAGGGAAGTCAACTTTATGCAACTCATGGTCAATAATTAGGTGTAATACAATGTGATGTAGTACCAGTGGAGAGAAAGCAGAGAAAATAAAAGAAGAAATGAGGAGAAAAACGTTTCAAAGAGAAACTACAAAAGAGTAGAGAATGTGAATAGATCAATCTGAACATCCAGTCTGTTGGACAGCTGAAAATCCGATACGACATAGTAACTTTAGGTTGGCCAAACAAAAAAAGAAATTGAAGAAATCATGTTACCTTATCTAGTTCTTTTATAGCTAAATAAAGTAAACTTAAGAGCTAAAGACTGCAAATGTTAGGAAATATGTCTAATATCTTCCCGTCACCATCGCAACCTCTCTTCCATTATCACTCTTTATTACCTTATTGAACAAATGATTACCATGAGCTTCGACCACACTATTACCCTTATTATCCATATACAAAGAGATTTCCACAAAGTTCAAATATAAATTTGAGCAGGTTATGTCAATGTAAAATATGTTCATATGAACCTGTACCCATACTTGATTAGCGACTATGGAAACTACACTTTTTAACATGTGGTTAGTGAGAATATATGATTTTTAATACAACTTAACAGAAATATTATTGATATACAGCTCTAAATATTAAAAACAAATTTAAGATATTGATTATTACTGCAAAGTGCAAAGTGGATTTCTTATAATCTTTTAGGGTAAATATCATGTCGCCTCCCTGTGTTATTCATATATATCACGCTATCCCACTGTGTTGCAAAAACTATCACAAAACCCCCTGTGTTATTTGAAACTAACCACACTGCCTCATTCCGTTCATTTTTCACTAACACCGTTAAAATATTAGGTGAACTGACAGATTTACCCCTTATATTTAAGATACTTTGTAAGAGAGAGAGAGTAGAGGCAATCTTCAACCTATTATACACAATTCAAAGAGATAAAAAATTTCCTAAACCTATCTGCACCAAATCGAAGAGAAATAAAAGCCCTAATTCCTAATCTCAACTCTGAATCACGCGACTGAGAGTAAATCCGTAATAGTTTAGTCGAAGACTACAATATTAAGGTAGATTAAGGTATGTACACACTTTCTTAATTTTTTTTTGTGTCGAAGAGTATGAATGTGTGTATTGTCGATCTATTTACTTTTGTTTTGCATTTTTTGTTGTTTAATCAGTAGTGGTCCACCATTGTTACATTTTTTATAGACAACAAAGGTATGTATTGTCGACAAACAGAATGCACACCATGTGGTCCCCCAATGTTTTATGTTGTAAACATGTGGTCCCCTAATGTCGGATTTGAAAACGATAGTTAACCCATGCAAATAGGGTATAAAATGTCAGATACATATTTGGGTATTTGTCAAAAATTAGGTTTTAAAAAAATTATGGCACATTTTAAATCAAAAAGATTTGATCTGGTTTGTGTTAGAGAAATTGGGATTTGTTATTTTTTTTATTTATAAATTTTCTGGTTTATTATCGCACTAATAATTGAAGAAACTATTGTCTTGGATTGTTAATGAGCACGTGTTGAATTGAGTTATTGTACTGGCTTTGTTTGAAAGAATCATAATGTAGATGTTGCGGTAAAGTTAATAAGTTATTTTTTTGTTAATGTTTAGGTTTTTAGTTGCTAAAAAAGTAAATTAAAGCTTGGATTAAGTTAATGTACGAATATTGGGTTTATTTGTTTAGTTGTATTGCTTGTCTGGCTTTTCAATGTTACTTTTGACCAGGTGATTTGATATAGGGACATAGGATGCAGTTTTCTTAATTGTGTCATAAAAGGTTAAATTTTTTTTGAAACTGGGTTGTAAGCTGTGGTTTTATCTGTTGGGCTTATATATATTCCAGCCAAAGGAGTTGAGGTTAGATTTTTGAATAGGCAAAAAAAAGAAAATTAGATTTTTATTTGTTGCTTTTGGTGCTTTTTGATTTGAAAGAATTAATTTTTAGAAGTCGTATATTTCGATTGAAGAAGATTTGTATTAGAAATGTATTACTATAATTTAGACTTCACGTTTCGATTGCACGATCTATTTGTTGACTTATTATATGATTCCCAAAGTTACTTACATGTGGAGTTGAGGGTAAAGCTTTTTTTATGTTTGGAAAATGGACTAAAGCTTTTTTTATGTTTGGTATTTAAATGCAGAATGGATGATGATGATGGTTTTGGTATAGTTGAGGGTTGTGTTGACCTTTTTGTATGGGTAAGGGGTAGATTTGTGAACAATCCTACCCTAAAATATGTAAGGGGTAAAATGGAGACCATTCCCACTGTGGAATTAGATAGACTAAATCTGTTTAAGTTTTATGATATATATATGAGGACGTAGGTGGTAGCAAAGAGAAAAGTATTGAGGTATTCTATTTAAGGCTAGGTCATTCGTTAGAGAATGGGTTGCGACATTGACCCTGTTGTTATGATAATTAAACTATCTAGTCTAAAAATTTAAGCTAATAGATAGACATTATTTTATTGGTTTATTATGTCTGTCAATGTGTATGACTCGAAAACCAAAAAGATTCAATTTTTACTATTTTCTTTCACGAATGTATGTGGATAATGTAAGTTTACTCGAATTAGTATGCTTTCAACTTCAATGACATGTTTTAGTTCATTTGTTGTTCTATTATGTAAAAGTTTGCATTTTTAACTGTAGCTTTTGCATAAATATATAGTTGTTGCTCTAATCCTGTTAGTGCAATTTTAACTATGTATGACTTAACTATAATTCAATTTGCTTGGAATTTTGAGAGTCTCCTTGTTTTTTCCTTTGTGAGGTTTTTGAAGTATTGAATTTGTAACATAGGTTTGGTTTCAACAGTGAGAAAGATGCTCAAATGTATATGTATGATGCCTCATGCGATACCAATTTTGGGTTTTGCTATGACATTGATGAAGTGACAGCTCATGCATTAGCCGGTAAGTTTCCATTGTTGTGTGTTATGGCTGATTCATATAAAATGCATCATAGTGATTTCGGATTTTCATTTCAAAGTTGTTAAGAGTGTGGATTTGATTTTGAGTAAGTAATGCTCCTAGACTTATATTGCATATGTAAATCATTGGTTTACCTGGCGTACGATCAGTTAGGCCAGACCCTGATTATAATCCCACAGAAATAGATTATGGATACTCCAAGATTGATTACAATGATTCATCAAAGCTAATTATGGGAAGCTCTTTGTTATTCCCTGCTGAAACGACAAAACACTGGCATGTTCGTACAAACAAACCAGCGGCTGGAGTGGTCATAAAAGCACAGGCAGTTGATTACTTTATTCAAATTCTTACCAGGGTTCTAGGCAAGTAAGTATGAATCAAGAGCATTTGTCTTTTTAGTAGTTTTCAATAATAGCATCTGCTTGAAGATTGACATTCTTTGCAGTGAGAAGGATGCTCAAATGTGTATATATCATGTATCATGGAAATCCAATTATGGATTATGTTGTGAACTAGATGAGGAATGTGCAAAAGAGTTAGCTGGTAAACATCTAGTTCTGTAGCTCTTCATCTGGTAAATGCTAATGCAATACTAGCACCACAATGAAGGACTTGATTTGTTGCAGGTGTACCTGGTGTGCTATCTATTAGTCGGGATAAAAAGGTTGGGTCTGATGATAAAGATTATCAAGGTTTGTGATTGTACCTGGCTTTCTTGTATATGAATTATTAAGTTCTCTGCAGTTGGTTGGTGTAATATGTGGTTAGGAATTTCTCAGGGTATTTATTGTTATATTTTGAAATAGCGTAAAATGCCAAGGCTAGTTTTTGTTGTTGTTGAGTATTGACTTGGTTCTATAGCTAAATCTTTATGCTCATATGAGGCAATTAATTAGGTAAAATCTAAACTTATGCTTCTTTTTTCCCTCTAAGGTAGCTCGATTCCTAGCTTTTGAGACAACTTATGCTATGGGGTAAACACTCAACAGGGTGTACTAATTGGGATAGATAAACTATTATTATGATCATTACTATTATTTCAGCTAATCCAACTTATGTTGTTGATCTAGCGGGGATAATGGTTCTGTTTTCCCTCGGCTGATAATTTGTCAGTAGATTCCTGGGGAATATGTTTTAATGTAGCATTATCTTTTGTGAAAGTCTTGTGGACTCAATTAAGAGTATTCAATTTCTTAGGTCAAACAATCAACACAAGGACAAAAAAGCTTTTCGTAACAGGTCAGTTGCAATATCTGAATCAAATTACATGTTGGTGTTTTTTTTTCACTTAGTACACTCCTTCTACTAAATGTACTAGCAACACGTGATCCGAGCAAATTATTCATTAGTAAGTCTTGAGTGTGTGTGTGAGACCCCGTACCGAGCCAGTATAGAGTCCATGTGCATTTTATAACATTTCATATAATTTATCATCATTTAATATGCATTTATATCAATTAATGTATATTTATATCATTTAACATGTATTTGTCTCGATTTACGTGCATTGCATTGGTTAACCTGTATTTGGGTAATTAATTTAGCGTAGCTAGTAATTATAACCTATCTAGTTCAATAGTTAGTTAGAGTAACTAAACTAGAATTAAAACAATTAGAATTAACACTAGGATGACAAACTAGTAAAACACGATCTAGTTGGAGGGCACTCTCGTCATTAGAAAATTTAGATATTATAACTCAACACACACTACACCATATACACATACAAAAACACTACAACACACTCCAATACACACTCATCTACACAACTCAACACACACACACCCACACGACACACATACAACATACACTCAGATTTTCAACCATAGAAAAGAGAGAAAGAAGAAAGAAAAAGGAAGGAGAAGGAAGAGGGGAGACATTTCAAGTTATTTTCAAGCTTCCTAGCACCATTTCTTGCATTCAATCACAAAGCTAAGGTGAGAGTTTAAACTGTTTTCTAAATGTTTTTAAGCTCATAAGTATGTGTGTATATGTGTATGCTTAGTCTTGCATGCTTAGAAGCCAAGAACACGGGTAGCTACTGATCTTTTTGTCCAGAGCACTTTTAAGGTAGTAAACGACCTTGAAAAAGTCTGAAATTTGGCGGGTCACTAGAATTTTCAGTTTGGAACAAATATTGAAGAAATAGGCTAAGACTAATTTTGACTTTAAGACCCCCAAAAATGGAAAAAAATCGTAGGTCGTTCTAGATAGGTACTAGTTCTGGACAGTTTTTGTGCAATCTTACGGAAATAGTCATAACTTTTAGATCTTAAGGCGAAATTGAGTGAAATTTACGGCCAGAGTTAAAGAATTCAGAGATATTCGATTCAATATATGATTCACTAACTTCCAAGATCATTTTCTAGGGTAACTGAATAAAGAAATTCAGGTCATTTTATAAAGAACTATGTTGGTGATTATTAGTAACTTTGTTTTGAAGCATATTATGTGTTTATATTACGTAGATCGGGACTAAATGATTGAAATAAGAACTGGACAGAGATTTAAGTAGTTGATTTTGTATATTTTAAGTAGATTTTATGAATAAATGTTCATAGATCTTGCATAGGAACTTGATTATGAAGCCCTATACAACTTGTATGCCTTGTAGTTGCCTATTTCATGTTTTAGATTGGTTTGTTTGATGATTTCTAAGGATATAGCAGGCTGTCCAGATTTGTTATGATATAGATATGTATGATTTGAGATGATATTGAGGTTACATGTTGATTAATCTTGTAGTTAGAGAAGTATATAAAGCCTTTGTTGATTATTCACTTAAGTGGTGTTGATTGATGAATTTACATGGCTTGATTGGTAGATTTACTCGACCAGATTTTTGACAAATTCGCGCAATATTTTTCCAAAGGTCATATCTCACTCAATTCAACTCCGAATTGAGTTCCATTTGATTCTAAAATTATCTACATTCGATAAGCTTCGATTCTATACAAAAATAAGATTAATTGGAGTTTGGGAACATATGAAAATTTACCTCCTAAGTTAGGCTAATGTAGGAGTATTGGATTTGTTGGTGTGTTTAATGTGTGATATTGGTAGATAATATTGTTTGAGTGGTTAACTTTCAAATTCTTGTTATTATGTGCTAATACTAAAGGAGCTTACAAGCTAGATATTGTGTGTGTTATATGTCCATACGAGTGTATGATAAATGCTTGACACGTTACATTATGCGAAATATAGAATGTACTCGAATATGCTATATGAATGACTAAACTTTCTAGCTTATGTAGATGTATATGAATTGTAAATGTGCATGTCGGTTGCAACCATTAATGAATGCGGTAGCAACGAGACCTCCAGGCAACGACGGGCTCGCCGGTATATCTCGCCTACCAAGGTAGTAACGAGACCTCCAGTCAGAGGTAGGGCTTGCTAATATATCTCGCCTACCAAATATTATCATCCCTTCTCTTTCAAGACTCATTGATCTACCTACGGGTCAGGACCCAGTGATATCTTGGAAGAGCTAGGTTGTTAAATGTTACTAAAGCTTGATTGTATATCTTGTAACCATTATTATTTGAGGAAGTGACAGGACCTCCGAGTTTGCCAGTATATCTCGACCCTCTCATTGTTGATTGAAGGCTTGCTTTAAGGATAATTTGCGTGGTTAAATGTATGACATGATTTATCAAACTGATTACGAAAAGATAAAACCTTTGTGAAAATCCTTCCTTGTTTTCCTCCTCACTAAGCTATACGCGAGAATCTAGCTCACCCCTCTTTCTAACAGTTTCAGGTGACGATTAGCTCGAGCAAGCTCCCATGTGGTTGTAAGCTATATTGATGTGTTGTGATGAATTTCTACCCTAATTGGTCTACATGCTTGCTTGCAGAGTTTTAGCTTATTGTTGTAACAAGTTATTTTTGTAAATTGATCAAGTATTATGTTGTAATATTATTTTGGTAAATTAGATACCTAGCTAGGTTTGATCTTTATTCTTTTGAGACTTATAGCTAGGATGATGAACAAATGGTTCTTGGGTTGGTTATTATGTAACAGGGTGATGTAATCCTTTAAGGTCGATAGCTTGGGAGAATTTTGGTCTTTGGAAACTTCTTGTGGCGTTTTTAATGAATGTACAGGTTATTAAATTGTTATTCACAGGTTTTAAAGCTTTCAGGTTGTTAATCTCAGATATAAGAGTTACGAACATCATGTTTCGGCCTTAGCCTAGTGATGGGTCGAGGTCAAGGCATGACAGTGTGTGTTTATGTGAGGCACGACTGTTGAAGATTGAAAGAACAAGATTTTGAAGAACTTTGATATGGCTTGCTGCATCAGTAGACTGGTGAATAAGAGCACTTTTATTCTGAATTCAACTTGCACCCTAACCATCTCCTGTCAAAGAGCATTTCAAAAAGAAAAATGCATCAAGCCTTGTGTGGTTTATCTACAAACATTTGAATGATGCTTCATAGCTAGAAAATATTGAACTGATGAACAAGAAACAGTCGGTGCTATGCATGTGTAATGAGCTTTCAGCTCACAATACATCATAATGTGGATCCTAAATCAAAATTCCATGTTCAAGCATTACTCTTAAACTGTAACTTGTTGTGTTGCTGAATTCTCATAAGACATGCTGCCCTAGTTTAGCGTCCCAATTAAAGATTTTGCAACCCAAACTTAGACTCATGTTCTGATCCTATCGCTTAGTCTGAAGCCTCGATGCTTTCGACATTTATTGTCAACATCTATGTGCTAATAGGCTTCCCATTGTTCTTTTTGCTGACCTAAAAATTTTGCAATATTTTATTTTTGGCTAGGTCTATCATTTTATACATCTGAGAAAACATTGCGTGCAACATTTAAAGGCTTTGGTGAACTTGTTGAAGGTAAAGGTCCCAACTTGCTGGATTGACTTCCCTCTGCTTGATGATAATGTTGATCTTGGTACTTCAGTTTGTATACTTGTTATTTATCTATGTTCCCATTCTCAACAGTTCAAATTATAATGGACAAGATCTCTAAGAGGTCAAATGGTTATGCTTTTGTGGAGTATACCACTGAGGAGGCTACAAGCATTGCTCTCAGAGAGATGAATGGCAATGTAAGGCTAAGAAATGTGTTTGTTACTTCAACTTTGCTGAAAATCTCTTGTTAGCACATCTCACATAGTTTGTTATTTCCAATGCTTAACAGATCATCAATGGCTGGATGATAACAGTTGATGTTGCCAAGAAAAGTCCATCGAAATATGCCAGAAGACGCCCAAGACCAAGTACCTAACCATTTTCCAGTTATCTTTATCATTTACTCGGCTGAGGGGCTTAATCCTGTAGTGTTAGGTGATAGGCAATGTCACTTGGGAGAATGGGGCATTATATAGAATTATAGAGTACAACTGGGGCAAGCTATGGTCTCTCTCTTTTACTGGCTTGTAGAAGAGCAACAAGGAAAAAATATATTCACAACAAACAGAAAATAGACATTACATTTGAGCATTGTCTTTGCTAAGCTTTAGGCATTACTTTAGTGATGTAATATGGCTTCACCATGTTGATAGCAATGAAATACAACCATTATTACCATACATCATCTATTCCATGCCATGATTTGGCCAAGCAAAATTAGATGAACATCGAATTATGTCTGCTTTGCTCGCATCGAATTTTGTCTTCTTCACTTGTACTCTTTAAGTAATTTGCAAAATCAGCCCTCCTCTCCAAACTCTATAAACCTCTGATGTACCTCCATATCTGCTTTGCTCATAGTTGGCTTCTGCTTTGTTAGCACTTTGTCGAAATCTCTTCTAGCTATAGGTGGTCTGATTATCTGCAAGTTACCAAGTAGCTTGTTAGTAAACCCCGGGTATGATCCAAGTAGAATAGTTCTGCACGGTCTGGGAACTAGAATTGCATCTGGAATGCATAGTTTCTAAGACAGATGAATGGAGGACTGACCGACCTAAGTTTTCACGAGTGTTGGTAGGTTCTGTACTGCTTGTTAACTGCGCTACCACTAATTATTAGAATGTTGGAACTAAAAATGATACAGATCCTATTAGTATTCACAGCTCAAATGAATGGGTTGAGCTCAAACAGATAAGGTTTTCATTTTTTGGCCCTTGCACTTTTATTGGATTGTAAGTGTGCAACTTAAGTAGCTACTGGACTTGCACAAGAGGCTATTAGACTTGTCTGGATGACTATTCGACTTGCCTGGATGATTATTAGACCTGTCTGGACGGCTATTGAACCTGCCCGGGCAGTTAATAAAGAACAATGGAGATTAAAATACAATTATTCAAAGTGTGGGGACTGATTATTTGAGAACAATTATCGTTCACAAGCATTTTCAAAAGAAATAACACTCTTAATTCCCATGTACTTGGAAATGAACTTATTTATAAAATGACTAACATACCCTCAGACATAACTTTTATATATAGTTTTTTTGCAATTATTATTATTCTTATTATTTTTATTATTAAGGAAAAATGGGATAATTTCTTCATATTTATAGATCCTAGTCAGCCCCACCCCACCCTCGACCCCAAAACTGCCACCCCTACCCCCAAATTGCAACCCCAATCCTATTACCCTCATGCCCAAATAACAAAACCCCAACCCCACACCTAATCCCACCACCCCGTCCCCAAATACCAAAACTCCAACCTCCAACCTCTAACCTCCAACCCCTTACCCCTACTCCTAATCCCATGTGTATGTGTTTTTGTGAGTATTTGTTTGGTGTGTGATGTTTGTGGGAAGGGAGAGATATAGAGATGGTGGTGGCGGTAGTCTTCTTCTTGGGGGGGAGGGGTGAGGAGTGGGAGTATGGATCCTCTAATAGGTTAGATTCTCACATGTTGAGATGATGAAAAATCTTGGTCATTGATTAGATATGTTTTAATCTTGAGCTGACATGTGTCACCTCAGGTGGGCCCGAGGTGAGAGAAAAATAAGATTTGTGAGTGAGTCCAAGGTGACACATGCATGTTAGTTCGGAATTAAGACAGATCTAATCAATGACCAAGATTCTCCATCATCTCAACATAAGAGAAAAGTCCCTATGAGAAGAAGTGGGTGCAAGGGGCTGTTGTGGCGGGGTTGGGGTTGGGGTTAAGGTAGGGGTAGGGGTTCGAGGGCCACGTGTCTTGCCCAATTAGTTGGTAAATTTTATTTTATTTTTAATATTTTGTTAATATAGAAATGACCTTAGTACCCCAAGTTGTTAAAATTGATCAACACCACTAAGTTTGAGGGATTTAAACCATTATGCGAAATCAATTGAGGCTCCATACCCATAAATTCCCTCCTACTTTTAAACTTGTAAATATTTGCCGTTTTCCCAATTAATTAGGATAACATAGGTTTTGTCGCTTCGTATAATTAATCATTGTCTTTACCTTATAAATACTTCCAAACTCACACCAATCGATCATAGCAAAAATATTAGCCCATACTAGTGCCTCCATGGGAAATCATGCATGCATGATACTCTTCTTTCTCATCATTCTTATAATCAATTCTACAGGTAAGTTCACTGGTTGTTGATGCTTAATCTCTGCATTCATATATATATATATATATACACACTTAGATCATTTGTACATCTTTGGCAATTTTAGAAGAAGCTCATGCAGCCAAAGGAAATCATAAACGTCATAAAGATGTAGAAAGGAAGTAGCTATTTGTTTTTGGAGACTTGTACGCAGATACTGGAAATTGGCCAAACTCATCCATGGCTAGCTCATGGTGAAAGACTTGGGAATAATGTGTTGTATCTGTATTGATAGTTCTGAACGTACAATAAATAGAATACAATATTGTGAATCTACATAAGTCTATCTATACAAGCCTATCTGAAAGATCTCATGAGATAAAGATTTACAACAGAAGCATTGTTTTAAAATTCAAACTAATGGATGAGACACATCCGTTATCACGCCCCCTCAAGCAAAACTAGTTCTCGAACGGTGAGCTTGGATCTAATCATAGAGAAACGTGTAATCGAAAGACCCTTAGTCATAATGTCAGCCAATTGATCAACGGTAGAAATAAAACAAACTTGTAGTTGTTTAGAAGCAACCTTTTCATGAACAAAGTGCACATCAATTTCAATATGCTTCGTGCGTGCATGATAAACCGAGTTGGCAGTCAGATAAGAGGCTCGAATATTATTACACCATAGAACATGGGAAGTGACCTGCGAAACTCGTACCTCGGAGAGAAGAGATTGAAGCCAACAAATTTTAGCTGTAGTAAATGCAATTGCCTGGTATTCAGCTTCTGTACTTGAGCGGGACGTAGTAGTTTGCTTCTTTGCTGACCAAGACACAAGATTCGAGCCTAGAAAGATATAATACCCATATGTACTGTGCCGATCATCAGGACATCTTGCCTAATCTAAATCTGAATAAGCATGTAGAGTAGAAGATGATGATCTAGAGAGAAATAAACCATGTGACATTGTGCCCTTGAGATATCACAAAATACAGTTAACAGCCGTCCAATGAGATTCAGTCGGTTGTTGCATAAACTGACAAACCTTATTAAAAGCCAAAGCAATGTCAAGCCTTGTAAGTGTAAGATATTGAAGAGCCCCAACTATACTCCGGTAATGTGTGGGATCAAAAAACGGATCGCTATCATATTGCGACAAGTGCTGATTAGGAGTAATAGGAGAAGAAACAGAGTTGGCTCCATCAAACTTTGCACGAGCTAATAAGTCAGATATGTATTTCTGCTGACTTAACAAAATCTCCTTTGAGGAATGAAGAACCTGAATCCCCAGAAAAAAAGAAAGCTGACCAAGATCCTTTAACGCAAATTGTCGATTAAAAGCAGCAGTAACTGAGGTAATAGTATGAGAGCAACTACCAGTAAGGATGATGTCATCCACATATACTAACAGAAACAGTTGGACAACACCACAAAAAAACATGAAGAGCGAACTTTCTGACTTTGCTGCAACAAACCCAAGATTTAAAAGAAAAGAACTCAGCCTAGAAAACCATGCCCGCGGTGCCTGTTTAAGACCATACAAAGCCTTATGCAGCTTAAAAACATGCTGTGGAAATGAGGGATGCACAAAGCCAACGGGTTGAGCCATATACGCATCTTCATGAAGGAGCCCATGGAGAAAAACATTATTCATATCTAACTGTTTTAGTGGCCAACCCCGTGAAACTGCAACAGAAAGAATAACTCGAATGGTAGTGGGCTTAAAAACCGGACTTAAAGTTTCTGAATAATCTAAGCCTTCCTCTTGACTGTACCCTTTAGCTACTAAACGAGCTTTATATCTCTCAACAGAACTATTAGGCCTTTGCTTTATGCGAAAAACCCATTTCGAACCAACAACATTGACCCCTAACAGTTTTGGAATAAGATCCCAAGTACCATTGTGTAACAAAGCATTATATTCAGTAGTCATCGCCTATCGCCAATGTTCTAGCTTTTGAGCTTGAGAACAGCAGGACGGTTCGATTTTTGAATTTGTATCTGCAGTAAAAACCACATAATTGGACCATGTTTTGGATGGCCGTGTATTGTCCTTAAAGCGTGTTGTCATGGAATGAGTGGAAACAGAGAGTGGAATAGGATGTGTATCAGTAGGGACAAGAGCATTAACTGAGGAGTTAGTCAACGCAGTAGACATAGGCCTAGAAAATTGCACAACACTCTGTTCACCATTTTGAGCTGTGAAAGTCACGGGATCTCTAGATAAGGACTGCTGGACCAAAGATGGAACAATATTCAAGGAGGGCACTGTTGGGTCAGTTGATGAAAAGAGTCTAGAGGAAACGTGTGAAGGAGATAAACTAGTGTTTGATCGTGAAGCCATGTGATGCCTTGGGAAGTGAAAAACAGGTATTAAGTACACAGATGGTGAGGAAGTCGAAGTGGGTAATGCGGGACCCACCTGAAGTGGTGAAGGTGATAGGGACGTATGAAGAGTAGGAGAAAGGGGAAGGACGCGCTGAGGGATAGTTGGGGATAACAGGGTGGGCAACACGCGCTGGGCCGCATCTGGAGTTGACTGACGCGTGGGAAGTAAAGGTGGGTCTAGTGCAGTAATCGATGTGAGAGGGGTTGGTGGGAGAGAGACAGGTGGGGACACGACTGATGTGGTTGGTATTAGGACAAGCTCAGTAGTATTAGGAGATTGCGAGGTAGAGACAGCTGTTTTAGAAATCAATGGAGACACATTGACCAGTGATAAGGCAGAATTCGGAGATGCAAGAGGTAAATGATGAAACGGGAAATTAAACTCATCAAAAATCACATGGCGAGAGATATAGACACGATCAGTTTCTGGGGAATAGCATCTGTACCCTTTATGATCATCACTATATCCCAGAAAAATGCATGAAACAAATTTTGGACTAAGTTTATCTTGTTTATAGGCACCTAAGAAGGGGACACAACGAGAACCAAAAGTCCTTAAAAATGAGTAATATGGATTTGCATGATACAGAATTGTAAATGGGGATTTATTGCTGAGAATAGGAGTAGGCAAACGATTTATAAGAAATACAGCAGTTGAAAAAGCTTCAAGCCAAAATTTCTTTGGGACAAAGGAATGAAATAATAAAGTGGTGCCAATTTCTGTAATATGACGAATTTTGCGTTCTGCAATATCATTTTGTTTTGGTGTATGCAGACAAGAAATGTGAAATTGAATCCCATTTTGCTTAATGAATTTGGCAAATTGACCTTGAGTAAGTTCTCTAGCCCCATCACATTGAAAGTATTTAATGGACTTTGAGAAAATATTTTCAACCAGTGATTTGTATCGAACAAAACAAGAATAAGCATCACTTTTATTACGCAAAGGATATAGCCACGTGTAACGACTATAGTCATCAATAAACAATATGAAATAGCGAAAAATTGAACAAGAAAACACTAGAGCAGGTCCCTATATATCACAATGTACAATTTTAAGAGGAAAGTGAGACTTATGACTAGAAGGACTGAAAGGTAACTTGTGACTCTTGCCTAACACATAGGCGTTACAAACTTTATTGGCTCGATGAAAATCAGAAAAATTTAAAAGCTTCTGAGTTTGCAGAGATGATAGGATTCATTTGGAAGGGTGCCCTAATCGACCATGCCAAAGATCTACAGAAGCACGGGAGAACGCAAAGGCGAGAGGAGACCTTGTCAAAGACACTGGGAGACTGTAAAGGCTGGATTCAACGGGGCCTTGAAGGAGAGGCATCCCTGTATGGAGGTCCTTGACAACACATTTGGAAGGAAAAAACTCTAGTGATACCTTGTTATCACGGGTAAATTGCGAAACAGATAAAAGATTGCGAGTAATGCGAGGAATGTGTAAGATATTTTGAAGCAAAAAAGACTTATTGAGATTAGAAAACGAAGAAGTACCAACATTATGTATAGACAGAGACGTACCATCCCCAACAAATACTTGATTAGAACCAGTATACGGTTGAAGTTGTTGAATCAGAGACGGATCATTGGTCATATGTGAGGTGGCTCCTGAGTCTGGGATCCACGATGAGGATGCAGGTGTGGGCAAAAGTGGAGGAAGAGAGGGTGGCTGGTGATTGTGGTACCCAGTGTACTGAGACTGAGAACCATTGTTGGTAGCAGGTGCATAACGATAGCGACATCGAGAGGCAGAGTGATCTTGTTTTTGACAAATCTGACACTTTCCACAGTAGCCACCATTGGACTTGTGGGAATTGTTTTTGTTCGAATAAGTGGAAACATTGGAGAAGACAGAGTGGTTGTGAGATGAATTATTTTGGTGGGGCCGTGTAGAATTGAAAAAGGTGGACACAACAGGAGAGCTAGGAGATGAAGTGTGAGAGAAAAGAGTAGTGGTAGAAGAATCAGCAGTAGGAACATCGTCACCATCAAACAACACCCGTTGTTCATGGATAAGCAACTTGGCACGGAGTTGAGCAAAAGAAGGATAGGTGTCCATGTTTTCAATAGATGTGATAAATGGCCGGTACGATTTAGAAAGACCATTGAGAGTAGTGAGGACAAGATCTGAGTCAGGGACAGGATCCCCAATGGCAGAAAGTGAGGAAGAGAGAATGTGTATTTGTTGCAGATATTCAGAGACAGACAATGAATTTTTCGTCAATGTCCAAAGTTGCGAACGAAGAAGAGATCGTCGAGCAAGTGACTGATGTATGAAGGAATCTTCAAGAGAAACCCACAAGTCACGAGCACTCGTAAATCCAAGGGCTTGAGGAGCAAGAGTCTCAGATAGAGTGGCTGTGAGACAGGCCTTAACAAAGTTGTTAAAATGCTGCCAATCAGCCAGGGAGATAGCAGACGCAGATATGTCAGAGGCAGAGGAAGTAGGTGCATCTGTCGATTTAGGAGTGGACTTGGTAGGAGGTGAAACAGTGCTGTCAACATACTTGAAAAGATCATTAAAAGTAAGAAAATCAACAATCTGGCCTTTCCAAACCATGTAATTTGAGTTATCCAACGACATTATCACAAAGGATTTTACATTATAAGATGCCAGAGAAAAGGACGAGGAGGACATTGAAGAAGCCATATGAGAAAGAACACTAGATGACAGGCTATATAGAATAAAGTCAAAGAGGGTGAGCAGAAAAAGTGATAGGAAAGAAATAGATGTGAGTCGTTTAAACTTCTGATACCATGAAAGACTTGAGAATAATGTGTTGTATCTGTATTGATAGTTCTAAACATACAATAAATAGAATACAGTATTGTGAATCTACACAAGTCTATCTACACAAGCCTATCTGAAAGATCTCATGAGATAAAGATTTACAACAGAAGCATTGTTTTAAAATTCAAACTAATGGATGAGACACATCCGTTATCACATGGAAAGAGCCTTATGGCATCACTTTTCCTGGTAAACCAACTGGTCGATTTTCTGATGGTCGCGTTCTCACTGATTACATAGGTACTCTCTCTCTCTCTCACACACTCTCTCTCTCTCTCTCTCTCTCTCTCTCTATATATATATATATATATATATATATGGAACATCTTCTAAACGATCAAATCTCTCTCATGCTCCACACAAGACACACGCGCCAGACTTGATCGTCTGAAATGAAAATCGTTCCAAATTGGAAAAATCCATATGTATATATAAATTGTAAAAACTTTTCGTAAAGAATATATATATGTGTGTGTGTCAACCTTTTTGTTTGACAAAATTGTCTGAAAGAGTTTGTCTCATTTTATGATAATTAAGCAAATGTGATCTTTGATTTTTTTTTTTTTAAAGCTGTTTTCATCCTATTCTTCATGTGTTTCCCAAACTTATTGTTTGATCTTTTTGAGTTCACATTGATATATATAGTTCAAAGCTGGCATTGGATTACAATGAACAGTTCAACTTTTTTTTTTTCTTCTTCTTTTTTTTTTCTTTCTTTCTTTTCGTTTTTGTTTATTCTGTGGGCCTGAGCCTGCAATTATTCACTTCAATAAGATGCATTTTAAACACTGTCAAATACAAAATTGTTAATAAAACACGCTTGTTTTTAGCCAAAAATAATAATAATAATAATACGAAATTGTTAAAGTGACCAGGCATGCAAGAATGTGAAATATTGGTTGGTCCTTATATCTCTCCCTCGAACTATATTTTTTCCTTATTGATTTTGGGGGAATTAATTTCATGGTTTATCCATAATTCTTTTTGAGTCCGACAAAGTCGTCTTCTTCTCTTTATTTATTTATTTCTCTTTTTGGTCGAATTGAATAAACTTCATTAATGAAGGATAAGGTTCAATTATCCAGTCCCACTAGCATTTAAATCATTGGCCTGAATGAATTGGAACGCAAAAGAAGTATTATAAAGGGTCTATTTTGTTAGTTTTTTAATATTTAAAATGTTTCTTGTGAATTTTGAAGTTAAAACTAACTTGTTATGTTTATTTTTGAAAGCTTTTAGGTAAAAGTTAAAGAAAAAAAAAGAAGTTTTAAATGGGAGCTTTTTGAGAAAAGCTTTTACGAAAATATTTTACATTATATGAGGAGTTGTTTTTCTTTTTTATTTTTATTTTTCAAAAATACCCTTCATATTTTTGAAAGCTGAAATTAGCCCTAAAAATTTCTCAAAAGTACTTCTGACATGACAATACTAAACAATTAACAATTTCTGTTCAAAATACTTCTAACTAAAGTTTTACCGTTGAAAGCTCTACAACTTAACAACTAAAATATTACGAATACACCAAACAGATATGAAGTCAATTAGGAGGTATAGATGATTAAATCCTAGTTTTGCAATATGATCATAGGCTTGATTAGTATATGTTTTTTTTTTTTTGTTGTTGGATGACAAGGGAAACCCAACTGGTGGAGTCTGATCACCGGATTATCCGGTGAAGCCCGACTACCAAATGATAAAACTCCAAGGGTAGAGCTTCATGCCAAAAATGCACCAGATGAGTTAGGAATGAAACCTCGAGGGAAGGGTGGGAATTCAAATCAGTGACCAATGACAAGTCTTCCCCATATCTTAACTACCCGAACCATGCCCGGGGACACTTAATTAGTAGATTTTCTAATTAAATTAATGCAAAATTTAGTAGAGGTATTCTTGATATTTTCAAGGATGGGAGATATGTCCTACTCGTGTAGCAAGGTCTAAGGAAAAGGAATTAGGCTAAAATATGTTGGGGAACCAAAGAATCTTAATTACTTGTTGGTCTGCTATAATTAATCAATTTGCAGATTCGATTAATTATCTCAATTTGTGCCTAATTTCTTTGCAGCTGCCTGTCTAAATCCTAAATATTAAAGTTCTTTTTCTATGTAATCTGATAATATTTTTCACCAATAGTTGTGCATTTATTCACAAATTTATTGTTTTTTGTCCTTTTGGTTTCGTGCTTCATCACATACAGCTTCATTTCTTGGTATAATATCTCCATTGCCTTATCAGAAAAGAAAAGCTGGTGATAAAAAATCACAACAATATGGTATGAATTTTGCTCATGGAGGGACAGGTGTTTTCAACACAATGGCTAAGGAACCAAACATGACAACACAAATCAATTTTTTCCAACAACTCCTTCAGGAACAACAAGAGTATAGCAAAAACAACCTTAATTCCTCAATTGCTCTCGTGTCCCTGGGTGGCAACGACTATGCTACTTATTGGGCCAAAAATGGCAACTTAGAGGTATGTTGGTTAAACTAATCATACCTGTCAAATTGTGGTAGGTGATCCATGCTTTTTACTAAATGTTTGGTCGCTAGTTGCATTTTCCTAGCCATGTTGCCTTTGTAGTAAAAGACCATATAAGTTTGTTGAGAAAATAATTTGACTCAATATTTAAACATCGTGACAATATTTTAATTCTTTTGTAATGTTTCATTTGAAAAATGAAAAAAACAAAAAAACAGCTGCAATAAATATCTTATTGTAACGGTTTTTCAACTGTTGTATAAAATAATTTTTTTAACGACATTTTATTTAGTTAGAAAAGTTAAAATTTTCTTTTATAACTATTTTGTTAATAATTTCTCTTGAGATTACGTATTTCTTTTGCAGTTTTAAAATTATAATTTAATTGCAATAGTTTAAAAAAGCGTTATGTATTATTTACAAAAGATCGTTGAAATAGAGAACTTGCAACGAGGCCATATGCAATGATTAAAAAAGTGTTGTGTAAATTAGTCAGTTTCACCATCAATTTCACATTTTTGTGAGACTCACATTACTCTCTCACGAGCTCTCGGAAACAACTTTTTTTTTAGAAACTTCCCTTACATTAACATGAGTAGTGTTTAATATGAGACAGGGGCCGCCTACATTTACTAAATCAGTTATCAACCAGCTTGGCTTGAATCTCAAACGCATAGGAGACTAGGGAGTAAAGAAAGTAGCCATTACAGCTATGGAACCCTTAGGGTGTTTGCCTCAAATGACAACTCCTCTTTCATATGAGAATTGCAGCGAAGCTGAAAATTCACTAGCAAAGTTCCACAATGAATTGCTGCAGCAAAGCGTATCCAAGCTTAACAATCAAAGCCATGATACTAAATTCATAATCCTCGATCTCTACACTGCTTTCTTGGCCAACTTAGAGATTCAGCATAACCATCCAGGTATGGTTTACCTAACATAGACGATTTCAGTCACGTACGTTTTGCATTTGGTATTCCCAAAGAGCATTATTATATGCCACTAGGACTTTGGATCAGTGGTATATTACTCGTATATATAAGAGGTTATAAGGTCGAGTCTTACTAGTTACATCTTTAGTATGTGCATTTTTAAGCCTCCCTTGAATAAAAATGGATAAGATATCAACAAGGTGTGTTGCATCGAGCATGTAATTTGTTTATTTCTCTAACAACGCAGGAAATACGACAACCATGGAGAACCCACTAATGCCATGTTGTATTGGTACGAGGAGTGAATACTCATGTGGGAGCACTGATAGGAATGGAGTGAAGGAATACGTTGTATGTGCAAATCCCAAGTTGTCATTCTTTTGGGATTCAATACATCCTTCACAGCATGGATGGTTTGCTGTTTATTCAGCTTTAAAATCTTCTCTCCATGCTCTCTTATGAAGAATTTGCATTGTTTTTTACTCGTTTATTATCTTATTGAGCTGATAGAACAGTAATATAATATAAAATCAATGTATTGGATCAATTTTATGTATCATTCCATGTCAAGACCTAGTCAATTTGTTAATCTATGCCATTTTTTTTTTTTTTTTGAATTCAATTTGTTAATCAATTTATACAAACACATATTGAATATCAACCAAAAAAATTGATCTCGCAACCTCTCGCATTTACAGTAAAGAACATGCCACTAGACCAAAAGTCAGGTGATTGAATACAATTAACCTCTCGCATTTCCCTTCTTTTTTGGCCCTAGCTTATTTTTTATAACGAGAAATTTAGTTTAGGTATGATTACATCAGAAACTGCTAATTGTATTAAAACTTGTTTATGAACTGGTACATGAAACAAATAAATTAAACTTGACCATGACTTTTAAACACTTGTACAATTAAACACAAAATTTAGCCGCTACTAGCATCCTAAAATCTACAAAGTTTGAGAAATTAACAAGATTACCTCACAACCCCATGGAAGGAAAGAACATCTAGTTGATGATACAAACAAATTACCTAATTTACTTTTTTTTGTTTTGTTTTTGTTTTTCCGGTTTGATATTTCCTTTTAGTCAGAGATCTATTACTTAGCTATTAGTTCAAATTAATGTTCATTCACTACAAAATTCAAGCAAATAGACAGCGGTTTTTAATACTATATATGGCGGTTCTAAACCGCCGTCTATATATTCGCGGCGGTTTACAAAGCGCTGTGTTAGGTGTCGCGGATGCAATTGACGGCACGCGTGGTAATCACAGCGTTTGCTTCAGTCATAGGCGGCGGTTATAAACCGCCGTGTATGTTCTTAATAGGCAGCGGTTATTAAAACCTCCGCTTATGTTGTCAGGCATATTTTGGAAGGTTTAACTGTCGTGTATCAATAATATAAACTTTTACTATTTTACTACAGTTTGTGAAACTGCCACATGAGTTTTTTTTTTTTTTTTGGTGAAACTACCACATATGAGTTTTCTTTCTTTGTGAAACTGCCACATGAATTTCTTTTTTTTTTTTTGTACAAGATATATACCATAAAATTATAATGCTATACCAATATTGTAGCACTAACATCAACTAATGACATGATAACTGAAATACAAAGCAACATATATTGAAAAACATATATTAATAGTTGTATCAATGTTGTAGCACCATTCATAAGCATTCGCGTTATAGTAAACTTATATCTAGCAAAATGAAGCAAAAGAAATTTAAACAATATTGCAAAAGAAGTGTCTACCACATCACTTCAACTAAGAAAAATTACAAATTTAAGTTCTTCCAAACTGAACAACTCCCAGTAGCAAAATACTGTTAATAGCTTGCTCTTGCTACAAAGTGAACTTCTTTTCCTTAGCAACAAAATCTTGTTTTCAGCATGCTAGAAGATTCCAAAACCTTTAAGAAAATAAACAGAGAGGACATTAGCATTAGCACTTTTATGGCATGTTCCAAATTGCAACAAAGACCAATAATATATTGTACAAAAGTAAATAAGATACATCTTCGCTCCATTTAAGCCAATAATATAATGCAAACCAAAAGTTATAACCATATGTATTCACTTTTTCATACTCAATTATCATGTGTTCGCAAAACAAAAATAAATAAGTTACAATATATCTTCACAGCCAAACCCGGTTCAGTTCTAGACTTCTAGTGAATTCATTGCTTTGTTTATCATTGAACTTGTTCCAAATTTAAGATTTTTGCCGCTAAATAATATGTGACAGAAGTTTTGATTGGAAGTGGACAAGATATACTTTTATATAATTCGCATTAGTAATCAGTTGACAACGGATTCGCCACTAGAAAAAAATTGATAATTAAAGAGAGCAAAACAATAATGGTTAACCAATTGAATCAGCAGGATGCCTTAAAAGTCCGTCCTTTGTGTGACCCTTGTCATGCCATATCATTGAAGAAGATGTCTTTGATGACATATACAATCTTTGTAACCTCGGGATTAGCGGAAAGTATCTCATAACTTTCCAAGCAGTCTTCTTCTTTATATGCCTTCTGCCACTAACATCATGGTCCTCTGGCCAACGAGAATAATTACAAACATGACAGGATTGTTGCGCTGCTCTATGACCCCGGTACAACATACAATTATTCGGGCATACATCAATCTTTTCATATACCAAACCCAAAGCATTTGTTATCTTCTTCGCTTCATATAAAGTCTTAGGAATACTTGATTCTGGAAATTGTTGTTTCAAGAATTTAAGAAGCATGTTGACGGATTTTCCACTCCATTTGTAGTAGGATTTTAGGTGCATAAGTTGGATTGTAAATGACAATATAGTTGATTTGGATCCAGGATAAAGTTCTCGATTACCTTCTTGGAATAATTTAAAGAATCCCGTAGATTCTTTATGAGGACCATCTTCAGTTTGAATGTGAGGCTCAACATTAGGATCACAATTACCATCAACCTCAATACTTTCTTCACCCTCTACATTTTCGTTCATTGCATTTAATATGTCATGAATCCCGAATGCATCCTTCACTAAGTCGTGCATATCACAATGCTCTTTAATTGGACTATCATGTGGTGGGTCTAGATCATCATCATCATCATCATCATTTACAAAATCTTCTCCATGACAAACCCACACAGTATACCCTTTAGTCATCCCTTTGCAAACTACATGATCCCTCACATCATCACGATTTTGCCATGAACGATTGGCACACCTAACACAAGGACACAAAATATTCCTACTAGGTGTACCAGTATGATTGAATGCGAAATCTAAAAATTTCTCCAAACCAATAAGGTATTGATTGCTATACCGTGGCTTTGTCATCTAACTTTTATCCATTGGTATATCTATAATAACAAAACCAATAAAGTAAAAGGCATAACTGCAACTAATGTATATGGAGAGCAAAGTAAAATTATCTTGCAAAATTATCTCTTTGCAAACACATTCTCAAGCAAAATTATCCCTTTGCAAACACATTATCAAACAAATAAAACAATATTGAACAATAGCTGGTTTGCGTTAAAATTTCCAATTGGGTATAAAGATATCAACCCTATAATTTATTGAATAAATCACCAACCTGCTTCTAAACAATCCACCATATTGAAGAGTTCTTAATGCTAATTGGAACTATCAAAGCAGACAACTATAACTCATGCACAAACAAAAGCATTGTTATTGTATGTAATAGTACTGTTAATATATCACCACTATTTATTTTATTCATAACATTATAACATTAGAATATATTCCTTCATAACATTATAATTTTATCCAGTTTGTAGGTCTTATGAGAACACGAACAACATCAGGATTATTGAAACTGAAGCTAATGCAAGTCAAAATTACATACACAAGTAGCGATATATGTAACTTTGAATAATCATACATAATCAAAAGGTGCACGAAACATAACCAGTACAATTAGTATTCTTTATTACACCAAGATTATGCTTTAACATACATAACTATCAAAGCAAATTTCATAAATTAATTATAAACCCAAAACCTATCCAGATCAAACAAATATAAAAGCACAAAATTAACTAAAAAACTAACAAAATAAGAAAAATATAACAAATGGATATGCAAAGTAAGGAAAACTACCGCAAATGGAGTTGCAAATTGAGTTAATTATGTAAAAGATTCAAGGAGATAAGACAAAAAAGGCACCTTGAGGGAATTTTTCGCCAATGAAGCTGCAATAGAAGAGATAGAAAATAAGACAGTTGGGAAAAAAATAATTAAGCGCTGCGGGGAAGAAGTTCTAGGGCTGGACAATACGTGGTGATTTTGAAACCGCCGCCTATAATAAAGGATCATAGGTGGCGGTTCCAGTAACCGCCGCCTATAGTAGAGGATCATACGCGGCGGTTACGAACCGCCGCCTTTGAAAGAAATTCATTTACGGCATTATTCACAACCGCCGTATATGACGCATATTGGCGTGGAACGTTTCCCGCCTAATTGTGCTCATTAGCGGCGGTTTTATCGCCACTATAGACGGCGGTTAGCTTGACTGCCGCAAATAATAGAAACTAAAACCATCATAGGCAGCGGTTAAGTGAACCGCCGCCTATGAACTGCCGTGTATATATGCATTTTTTTATAGTGATTCATCATACCGATACCGTACTAAAATAAAATCACAACTCAACCCTCTCCCATCATCTTCCTTAACTCTCCATTTTACTTCTTCAATTATTTTATGCATTATCTCTTACTTATTTTATTCCCTTAAGTTACCTTCTTTCCCAAGCATTACTAACTTGAGCATCGAAATTCTTTTAGCTGACACTACACCCGTGTCTTAAGGTACTTTATAATTTTTACTTCTTCAATTATTTTATACACAAACATGCCCTTAACTGTTCCATGTAATCGCTTTCATTGTCTGGCCTTTGGGCCATCCTTTGTCTTGTAAACTTTTTTATTCTAATGAAAACACACTCGCTGATTTAGAACAAAAAGAAATTAAAATTAAAAAACATGTAATACGATGCCAGATCTCTTATGGGCATTTGATTACCACAACATCCAACTCATTAGATTCTGAAAATTGTCTTTAGATACATAATGAACTGATTAAGAAACTAAAGCGTCGACGTGTCCAAATTTGAGTGACAAGAGACCAAATAAAGCCCAACCACATGTGGTTAAAGTGTAAGTTTAATTTTTCTTAAGGGATTTATTTATTTATGCAACAAAACACACATTTAAGTTTGACCTTGAAGATTACCAAGATCTAGCAATGTTCGAGATGTCTCTATTATTGATAGATATTATTATTATTATTTGTATGGCTTAATTAAATATTCCCTACACATGCCGAAGATAACTTTGAGAAAATGGGGCAAACCAAAGAAGCCATGTGCATGTCGGAATTGATTAAGCACTAATTTCAAGCTTCACAATTCATATTAATAGTGACACGTATCCTACAAGATTCTTTTCATACTTTTTGGATATAATACAACATGGCCAAAGCAAATGAATCATTGTAAAAACTTAATCCTATTTGAAAGTGCTATGTACGTAGTTTGGTCTAGTGATATATTTATCGTTTTATATGAAAAAGGTCCTAAATTTAATTCTCAAAATATATAATAAATGTAAGATAAACTTAGACTTTTTTTTAGAAATTAAAAAAAATCGTATTTAAACTTAGATTTACATTTAATTCGTGATTAAGGACCACCAAAAGTGAAGTTTGCAACAACGCACGTGGTATTGGAACTGAAGATGAGATAAGGATTCTTTAACATTCTTGGATCTCTTTTGCTTCTACATGTGATTACCCAACAAATTATATGTATAAATTGTTGCATACTCAATGACGTGCCTAGGAGTAAATTTTTCTTTTTAATAAAGTCGAAAAACTTTTTCTTAAATAGAATCACGTTGACTTTACTCCAAAATTATGAAGTTTGATCCGGAAGAACAAATTGTCAAAGCAGGCCCAATATTATTAATTAAGTCACGATTTGTAATGAGTAATAGTGTATATTATGTATATATTCTGAAGTATACGATGAAGTTTTCACCATACAAAGTGGGTAGTGTGTGCTTGTCATTAATGAAGTCTCCAACCAGTGATCTGTTGATGATTGAGTTTAGAAATAGTACTAACACATATCCAAACGCAAATAATCAAAAGAATAAGACCATACGGCTACATATATCAGTGCGTTTTTCCCTCTGGAAGAATTAATTAAGTAATTAATTATGTTTTTATAATTAATTATACTCGGTTTCCATTCGTCTTATATCAAAACAAAAAAACAAATAAAAAAAGAGAAAGTGATGATCGACATAAACATGTTTTATTATAAACTTTTTCTAGCCACAACCCACATGTTCTCTACAACTATCTTGTTAGAATTTCACTCCAATCGAAGACCTTACCATGATACGCGCCAATAATATCATAAAAAACTTATAATTTTTTAAGCAATTATTTATGTCACCATAGTTTAGTGTCTTGATTAAGAATTAATCATTCAATGCACGAGATTCTTATCATACAATGGGACAAGAGATCAACGCAATTATAAAAATCATTAAATGGATGCACGTTCCACACTAAGTTCATGTACATGTAGCCGCCGCATACTACAAAAAAAGTATTTAGAAAAGCCAAAAGCAACACCTAAGATTTCGATAAAATAATTAGATAGCAATTTGTTGTGATTAAATGTTTTAAGTTTGAATTACAGTTTCAACTTTCATTCTTTTTTTAAAAAACGGATAATAAAATGCATCATAACCCCTTGTGTTTTGCGAAAAGTTACATAATAAACTCTATATTTTCAAAAGTAGCGTAGAACCCCCCTGTGTTATCCATAATGTTGTATCATAACCCTTTCATCCAATTTTTCGTTAAACTTAACGGAGAGTGACATACACACACTTATAATACAAGTAAGAATCGCACAAAGCATTAAAATGCTTATTGATTGACCAAAATACCCTTCTTTCTAACTTTTTTTTTCTTTTTCTTTTTTCACCCTTCTTCTTCCTCACCTCTAGCACATCCCACCACTACATATCTCCACCATAAATAATTTTAGATACTCAAAAGTAATAATATTTTGAAACTCCTCATAGCCTATAAATAATTTTCATATAGAAATTAAGCTCTAGGATTGGGTTGAAAATCCTCATAACCTATAAATAATTTTCATATAGGAATTGAGCTTTGAGATTGGGTTTTAAATTAAACCTTATTTTTTCCCAAAGTTTCATGACTTTAAAATGGTTATTGTCGTGCAATAATTTGATAGATTTTTGGGCTGATAGATTTGTTACTGGCTGGTGGAGGTGGTTGCGGTGACAGATGTAGTTGATGAAGATGGCGAGAGGAATGGCGTAAATTGAGTATGGTGGTAACTGTTGTAATGCGGAAGCAAATGTATATATTTCGTGCTGGAGTAAGATTATAGAATATATTTGCTTTGTGGTTAAGTTACTCGTGTAATGGTATTGAAGGTGTCATTCATGGGTTCAAATCTTTCTTGTGCAAACTTTGTTTTAAACTTTAGCCTCTGTTATGCGGCATTGCTTTATTGGTCAGGTTTGCTTTTGATCGGACTTTAAACGCAAAACGATGCCATTTTGTGGCCCTCTTTAACTTTTAACCTACAGAATTTTAGTCCATGAAAGAAAAACTTCAAAAATTTATATTTTTTTTCAATTCTTGATCAAATCACATAAAACTTGAAAGATTAGATTTTTAATTTCAAGTAGAATGAAAATATTTAACATTTATATGAAATTATTTTTATGGAAATTTCATTAATGTGATGCATAATAATGAAGAAAAATTAAAAAGCTAAATAAAATGAAAAATGTTTTTATTTAACGGGGGTAATTTCATCTTTTAAAACTTTTAACTGACAAAGTTTAACAGATGTTCGAATTGGGGAGAGTGTGCAATATTATGGATAACACATGAGGTTTTACGCCATGCACTTTTGACAATAAAGGATTTATTATGCAACTTTTACAAAACACAAGAGGGTATGATGCATTTTACCAAAAAAAAAAAGCCAAAATAAGTAAATTTAAATATGGACGACTTTATTCTATAAAATAGCAATATTTCCAATTATAAATAAGATTAAGAGCATCCTTCTCTTGATCCACCATCCACTACGTACCCACCAACCACTCTTTTAACACTCTTTCCTACAACACGAGATGTCTTCTGATCAGTCAATTTCTTTGTGAGTTCGATAAAAAAATTTATCAAATGGACTCGCAAACATATCCATTAATGCAATCTTTACAAGCCTCATCAATTTATATTCTGGTGTTTTCTTTCATTTTAACCTTTTCTCTAGCTTTTTTGACACTATCATTTCTTAAACATGATGAATTTTGGTGCAGCTGCATCAATTGCCATAGCTACCTAAAGTGTACATGGTCTTTGAAGTTCACAAATTTATGTGATTGGTTTGCTTATCTTCTCCAAAAATCACCTACCCAAACGATTCACATACATGTTATAAGCAACATTATCACAGCCAATCCAGAAAACGTTGAATATATTCTCAAAACAAATTTCTCAAATTACCCAAAAGGCAAACCTTTCTCAATGATTCTTGGTGATCTTTTGGGTGAAGGTATATTCAATGTCGATCGAGATTCATGGAGGTTTCAACGAAAAATGGCTTGTTTTGAACTTAGTTCCATGTCCATACGAACGTATGCATTCGACAATGTCAATAACGAGATCAAACATCGTCTCTTGCCAGTTTTGTCATCAGTGGTTGGGCAAGAAAATGGAGTCATTGACTTGCAAGATGTTCTTCGACGATTCTCTTTCGATAATATATGCAAATTTTCATTTGGTTTAGACCCTTGTTGTCTTGAATTGTCTCTACCAATTTCACATTTTGCTGAGTCTTTTGATCTCGCAACAAAATTATCTGCAGAGAGAGCATTGGCAGCATCATCAATGGTATGGAAGATTAAACGCGTTTTGAATATTGGAACTGAGAAAAAACTTGGGCAAGCCATCAACAACGTTAACATTCTCGCGAGTGAAGTTATACGTCAAAAGCGTAAATTAGGATTTTCCAAACATCAAGATCTTCTATCTAGATTAATGGACATAGTCGATGATGACTTGTACTTAAGAGACATTGTAAAAAGCTTCATCTTGGCCGGGCGCGACACCGTGGCCTCGGCCTTAACATGTTTCTTCTGGCAGTTGAGAGATCACCCCGAAGTCGAGTCAAGACTCCGTCAGGAGTCAAACGGCGTAATGCAGCCAGATCAAGAGTTTATCACACATGATCAACTCAAAGAGATGCATTACTTGCACGCATCGCTTCATGAGAGCATGAGGCTATGTCCACCAATACAATTTGATTCAAAGTACGCACTAGAAGATGATATGCTCCCTGATGGCACATTTGTGCGCAAGAACACTAGGGTTACATACCATGCTTATGCGATGGGTAGAATGGAGACAATATGGGGTCAAGATTGTATGGAGTTTAAGCCTGAGAGATGGTTAAAGAATGGCCAGTTTTGCTCTGAAAATCCATTCAAGTACCCAGTGTTTCATGCTGGGGTTAGGGTTTGTTTAGGGAAGGAGATGGCACTTATGGAAATGAAGTGTGTGGTTGTTTCAGTGTTGAGGCGTTTTGATATCAGAGTTGTTGCACCTAGTGGGGAGCTAAAGTTTGATCCAGGGCTGACGGCCACCGTGAGAGGTGGCGTTCCCGTCGTAGTGAGGGAAAGAAGAGGCTTCGGGGAGTAAATATTTCTATGTACGTACGGTACTACGGTTTAGTGTTCCAATAGGGGAGTAAATTATATGTACGGTTAAGTATTGCAGCAAAAGTGTATCACACCCAAGAATTGGGTCGCATGTTAAAATAGTAATTTATTATAACCATATATTTTAAATTTGAATCACAATTTTGATCTTTAATGTACCAAAAAAAAAAAAAAAAGTGTATCATATGACTAATTGGGCATGCTTTGGAAAGGTGATAATTTCAGATCTCATCGGGAATAGAGCATTTTTATATATTACTTTGGTGATACTATAGAAATAATAAGAGTTCTTGTTATATAAAAATAAATTCAACATTCAATACATAAATTATTATAAAAAATAAGATAAAATATCAAGTATTACCCTTGAAAGTATCTGTTTTCCAACCGGATTATTCAAAAGTTACAATGTTGATAAAATGAAGCAGGACCACTCTATTTCCCCGGAGAAAATCAGTAGAAATTATAATGCATAAATCAGTAATGCTAAATGTCATTAATATTTTATTTTTATCACCTCCTATATATATACTTAGTTGGCATTTTAAAAGAAGAGAGAGAATTAAAAAGTTTTTTAAATTAGTATGTCAACTAGGTATACACATAGAAAGTGATATTTAGATTATAAAAATATAATAACATCTACCATTACTCGTTAGCCAGTGTAAATACTTCAATTTCATTGCCTCGTCCATGAAAACAATATTAAGATGTCATGTGTGTGAAGCATTTTATTGGCTTCTTGTAACTCTTGGCCGTGTGTTCTAGCTTGGCGGTTTCGTTTCAATATCGCACTTTGTTAAATTAAAGTTGCCTCGATCATATAGTTGTTTTGATAAATAGATTCTTCCTCATCGACTGTGTCACTTCTTTTAATCTTCTTCTAATTGGGACCACCTTCTAATAAACGAATAATTTTTACACTTAAATTTACGGATCTGTTTCCATTCTTCTTGCAAATTACGATTTACAAGGCTTTTAATTCCATTTAAGTAAATGGCATTGACTTTTGGGGCCAAACATTTAGGCCCTTAAGTTAAAGTTAATTTCATTCTGATCCTTTTTTTATTTTTTATTAACACCGTTCCAACTTTTTCCCGTGATTTAAACCCTGACTACCCACACGTCAAAGGGATCGATAGCTCAAAATCCTTCATATATTCTGATCCTATCTAAAAAGTATCTGAGTAACTATGCGTTTGTGGTTTTGATTTGAATTTATTACATCCTCAGAAACATTTCACTGCATATGCTTAATTAGGCCATTGTTATAGCGTCTTTTACCTGCTATAATGTTTTCTGAGTTCATATATGAATAGTACTGTCAGATGGAAGGGTTTCTTAATTTTTATTTTTATCGAGCTAGCTAGAGAATTTGAGTAATCAAAAATACGTGGGAAATTTTAAAATTTACGGCTCAACTCGTAGAAGAAAATGGCATTCTCCCAAAATAAAATTATAGAGTGGTATTTGCTAATTCCAAACAAATGAACTAAATATATGGCACTCTTTAAAAAGTTAACAAATTTTCTATCAAGCCTTGTTGTAGGGTAGGCTGGGTAGCAACTATTGAAATATACTCTTTGTTTCCAAAGCATTTAATAATTGAAAGACATCATTTTCCTATTTTTATATTTAATCAAAGTCAAAATTACATAGCCACAAATAAGCCAAAATAGTAAAGACTAGTCAACTCTGATGCTAATAGACATGCAGTAGATGAAAGAAAGGCTGGATCAAAACTCATCAGCAGATGATTTATCCTTTAGGCAAACATCAACAACTTAGGCCAAAAATATTCACCAATACATATCTGATTTTCCAAGAAAATAGGCTAAGATCTCCAAAACCGCCAAACTTAGTCAGCTGGATATCTTATCATGCATAGCAAACCAAATGAATTTAAACTATTTTACTAGCGACACTTAAATAATTTCTTAGACTAAAACTAATAGACTGTAGCTTCCACGTCTCCAAATATTGATCCCCGCCTATATCCTGGTATAACCACCAAAATGAGCTTATCATAGGAGCATGTAGATGACAAGCAAAACGTACTCCAATAAGTTGGAAAGATTTTTCAAACTGGATCGTAAAGAAAAGATTAAGGAAGCTTTGTCTTTAAATTGGATCTCTAATATTCTAATTTGATTGTATCAATTGTTGGGTATTAGTGTAACGGAATGTTTGGGACGAAGCGGTATCACGCAACTATAAATAGCAAGCCATTTCTTCAACTCTAATCATTCTAAAATAGAGAGAAAATATTGAGTTTTCTTGAGTGTTATCTTTCATATTTGTTGTCTTTATTTTGTGAGTAAGAATTAGTTTCTCCTATAATTTGAAATAATGAAATTGTTCTCTCCTTATATTAGAGAAAAAGTCATTGTAAAATATTCTTACATCATAGTGAATCTTCATATACTTGCCTGTGATTTTTTCCTTAATTTGTTTAAGGGTTTTCCACGTAAAAATATTGTGTTACAATTATCCTTTTTCTCAGTCCTATTTTAGTTGCGTGATACTGTTTCGTCCCAAACATTTTGCTTCACCGATACCAACAGTGGTATCAGAGCCACTGGTTGCGGGGTTACTGTTCACAGTTACTATTTACACGTATTGTTATATACGTATATAGTATTATTTACGGTACTGTCTACGTATATAGTGCAGTTCTTAGTGAGATAGTGGGAGTCAGTTCAAGTTGAGAAGCAGATCGTTGTCAACATTATGACAGCAAAATTAGAAATCGAGAAGTTCAATGAGAACAACTTTTCCCTTTGAAAATTGAAGATAAAGGCAATCTTGAGAAATGAGAATTGCTTGGCAGCAATCAGAGACAGACTAGCAGAGGTGACAAATGACAATAAGTGAACAGAAATGGATAGCAACATTATGGCTAATTTGTATTTGGCGTTGGCAAATTTGGTACTGTCAAGCGTGGAGGAAAAAAAGTCAGCAAAGGAAATTTGGGATGCATTGACCAAACTGTACGAGGTCAAGTCACTTCACAACAAGATTATTTTGAAGAGAAAACTTTACACTCTTCGAATGAGTGAATCTACATCAGTAACTGATCACATCAATACCTTAAATACATTATTTTCTCAACTAACTGCGTTGGGACATAAAATAAAGGACCTTGAACGTGCGGAGATTCTACTTCTTAGTCTACCTGATTTGTATGATCAACTCATCATTAGTTATACTAACAATGTTCTTTCAGAGTCTGTTACTTTTGATGATGTTGCAGCTGGTATTCTGAAAGAGAAATCTAGGCGCAAGAGTAAAGAAGACAGAGCTGAAAGTTTATAACAAGCAGAGGCACTACTAATGGTGAGTGGCAAATCAACTGAACGTGGCTCGAGTGGGAATAACAACCATGGTAGATCAAAGTCCAGGAGTAAAAAGAATATCAAATGTTACAATTGTGGCAAGAAAGGGCACGTCAAGAAGGATTGTTGGAGTAACAAAAAGAATCTCGAGATGACAAATTCTCAGGGATGTGTTGCGATTGTACCCGATGATGGAGATGTTTTATACAACGAAGCAGCAACTGTATCAGAAGGCAGAAAGGAGCTCACTGATGTTTGGATAATGGATTCGGGAACATGGCATATGACCTCTCGTAGAGAATGTTTTCACACATATGAACCTATCTCTGGGGGATCTATGTACAAGGATAATGATTATGCCTTGGAGATTGCTGGCATCAGTACTATCAAGATAAAAATGTATGATGGTACCATTCGCATCATTCAAGGAGTACGACATGTGAAGGGCTTGAAGAAGAACCTATTGTCCATTGGGCAATTGGATGACCTTGGCTGCAAGACCCAAATTGAGAGAGGGATTATGAAGGTTATTAAAGGAGTGCTTGTGGTGATAAAGGCAGAAAGATCACTGTAAATCTGTATATGCTTTTGGGAGATATATTGCAGGAGGCAGATGTATCAGTTGCATCAGTCAGACAAGAAGAATCAACTATATTGTGGCATCTCAGATTGGGCCACATGACAGAACGAGGCTTGAAGATTCTTGCTAAATGTAATTTTCTACCTGGGCTCAAGACGGTAAACTTACATTTCTGTGAGCACTGTGTTATCAGTAAGGAACATAGATTGAAATTTGGGAGATCTACTACTAGAAGCAATTACATTCTAGACTTGGTCCATTCAGACATTTGAGAATCACCGATTTTATCCTTAGGAGGAGCAAAATTTGTATCATTTATTGATGATTACTCCAGGAGATTGTGGGTGTACCCAACTAAGAACAAATCAGATGTGTTTCTAGTATTCAAAACATTCAAAGCCCTGGTGGAGCTTGAATCCGAAAAAATGATCAAGTGTTTGAGAACGGACAACTGAGGAGAATATAATGACAGGAACTTTCTGACATTTTGCAAGCAAGAGGGCATTTAGAGGCAGTTCAATGTTGCACATACATCTCAGCAAAATGGTGTGGCAGAGTAGATGAATAGAACACTTCCAGAAAGAATGAGAGCTATGTTGGAAACTGTAAGACTAACCAAATCATTTTGGGCAGAAGTAGCTAGAACCACCTGTTATGTGATAAATTGGCCATCATCAACTGTAATTGGGTTGAAGACACCAATGGAAATATGGACAGGAAAACCCGCAGATTATTCTACCTTGCACGTAATTGGATGTCCTACATACGTGATGTATGGTCCCCAAGAAAGAACAAAATTGGATCCAAAGTCCAGGAAATGCATATTCTTGGGATATGCTGATGGTGTTAAGGGGTATCGCTTGTGGGATCCCACTGCATACAAGATTATCATCAGTAGAGATGTGATATTTGCAAAAGATAAAATGCAAAGTGAAGATTACAACAACACTGCAAATAAGACTACTACAATACAAATAGAAGATAAGTCAGAACAAGGAGATGTTTCTTCTGAAATTGCACCACAATACGAGGAACAAGAAGTAGATGAGGCTGAGGTTACAAATGTTCGATGTTCATCGCGTCAAACAACAATACTGGTTTAGCACTCAGACTATGTCTTGGCGAGCAATGCTGCATATTGTCTTCCAAAGGAGGATAGAAAGCCATCTATCTTTCACGGGACTGTAAGTAGCCCCGATGTTGCTTTGTGGATGACAGCAATGCAGGAAGAAATTGAAGCTCTCCATAGAAACAAGACATGGGAACTTGTTCCTCTACCACCTGGACGAAAAGCCATCAGTAACAAATAGGTCTTCAAGATCAAGCGAGATGGCAATGACCAAGTGGAACGATATCGTGCAAGACTGGTAGTGAAAAGATTTTCTCAGAAAGAAGGTATTGACTTCAACGAGATATTTTCTCATGTGGTTAATCTTACAATTGTCAGAGTAGTCTTGGCCATGTATGTTATACTTGATTTACATCTAGAACAGTTAGATGTAAATATGGATTTTATTCATGGTGAACTTGAAGAAGAGATTTACATGCTTTAGCCAGAAGGTTTTGTTGAGAAAGAAAAAGAAAAATTGGTTTGCAGGTTAACCAAATCTCTGTACGGTCTAAAGTAGGTGCCAAGATGCTGGTACAATAGATTTAATTCCTTCATAATTAGCCTTGGGTACAACAGACTTGGAGCAGACCATTGTACGTATTACAAAAGGTTTGGAGATAATGACTTCACTATTTTACTGTTGTACGTGGATGACATGTTTGTAACCGGCCCCAGCAAAGATCAAGTCCAAGAATTGAAGGCACAGTTGGCTAGGGAGTTCGACATGAAGGATTGGGACCAGCAAACAAGATTTTAGGGATGCAAATTCACCGGGACAGAAAAGATAGGAAAGTATGAATTTCCCTGAAGAACTACTTCAAGAAAATCTTGCGCCGCTTCAACATGCAAGATTGTAAGGAAATCTCGACCCCACTTCCTGTCAATTACAAATTATCCTCAAATATGTGTCCTAGTAATGAAGCGGGGAGGATGGAAATGTCTTGAGTACCGTATGCATCAGCAGTGGGAAATCTCATGTTCGCTATGATATGTACCAGACCAAATATTGCATAGGCAATCGGCTCAGTCAGTCGGTTCATAGCGAATCCTGGTAGAGAGTATTATAATGCGGTTAAAAGGATCCTAAGATACATCAAAGGAACCTCGAATGTTGCATTATGTTTGGAGGATCAGAATTTACTGTCAAGGCTATGTGGATTCAGATTTTGCAAGCGACTTCGATAAACGAAAGTCCACTACAGGATATGTGTTTACACTTGCATGAGGTATGGTAAACTGGGTATCTAAGTTACAAACTATTGTGGCTCTATCTACAACATAAGCTGAATACATGACAGCTACATACGCTTGCAAAGAAGCAATTTGGATTAAACGGTTAATGGAGGAGCTCGGGCACAAACACGAAAAAGTACCTTTGTTTTGTGACAGTCAGAGTGCCTTGCACATTGCAAGGAATCCAACCTTTCATTCCAGAACGAAACACATAAGGGTTCAATATTACTTTGTTCGTGAAGAAGTGGAGGAAGAGAGTGTGGATATGCAGAAGATCCACACCGACAACAACCTAGCAGATGTCATGACAAAACCAATCAATGTTGACAAGTTTGTTTGGAGTAAATCCTCTTATGGCCTAGTGAAGACGTAAGCAACATGAACTGACAAGTAGGAGAGATTCGGAAGACTACCAAAGTGAATTTTAAGTGGGAGAATGTAATGTGTAAAATGACTTTGGAGTTGGCAAGATAATAGCACTTGGAAATGTCATCATGATGTTTTGTAATACAATAAGGAAAAGATGACAAACGCATGCATTGGTTTTGGAAAAGTAGAACTTTGCAAATGGAAAAGCTGAAGACTTGGTTGGAAAGTGACTCTGTAATGTGCACAATAGATCAGCAATGCACAAGCAACGCGGTTTCATTCAGCTATAAATAGCAAGCCATTTCTTCAGCTCTAATTATTCCAAAATAGAGAGAAAACATTATGAGTTTTTTTTAGTGTTATCTTTCATATTTGTTGTCTTTAGTTTCTCTTATAATTTGAGAGAGTGAAATTGTTCTTTCCTTATATTAGAGAGAATATTATTGTAAAATATTATTATATCATAGTGAATCCTCTTATACTTGCCCATGGTTTTCTCTTAATTTGTTTAAGGGTTTTCCACGTAAAAATATCGTATCACAATTATCCTTTTTCTCAATCCTATTTTAGTTGCGTGATACTGCTTCGCTCCAAACATTTGGCTGCATCGATACTCAACATTAACTTATGAACTTCGACTTCCCCTAGCATAATTGGATAATCCTTTGTATTTTGCTCATTTTCAATGAAATTTCATTCGATCAAAAACAAAAGTTGGAAAGATTTTTCAGGACTGATGTTAATAAATACTAAGTATTCAACATATGGGGACTCTCAAAGGTTGGTTTGGATATATCCTAGTGGCTAGAGGCCAATGTATACATATACGTATATATATGTTATATGTATATATTATACTTAGATATTGCAATATGTGATAACCCATTTGCTGTTTCCTTTTTTTATTTATTATTTACAAGAAGGTTGAGCTGACTACTAGAAAATAAAGCCGATAATGTACAATGCAGAAATTTGATTAACTTTGTGACCGTTCAAATGTCAATTCAGTCTAAAATTTGCAAGTCAATATATACATATTTTAAACATCTGCAAGTCAATATATACATATTTTAAACATCGTAACTTTTTACTTTCACGAATAAGCAGCTGCGGATGTACATAATTTGTCTCCCTCTCTCCATGCCGACTGATAAATAAGTGAAATTAATTATTCGATCTGAGAATTTGGTAGCATCTTCTAATCTATCACTCCACGACTGACATTAAAAAGAGAAAAAAGAAAAAAAATCATTCCACGTGCTTTCTTGCGGTATAGAGGATGAGAGGAATTAATGTATTGCGTCACCAGTGATATCACAATTCTGTATGTAAGTCACTCATGATTTAAGTAATAAGGTGTGAAATATGCACAAATAGTCTGCATTGAATCTCTAAAATTTTAATTTGTCCTAATTGTTTAAACTTAAATAATTGAGTCCTTATTGTTTCTCAATTTTTTTTTAATTTAGTTCCCGTTTAAATTGGCTAAATTGAATTCTTTTGAGAAATAATAAAAACTAAATTGAATAGTTTTGGAAAAAAATATGACTAAATTGATTATTTTTAAATAATAGGAATGGATTTATTTTTTTTAAAAAAATAATAAAAATTAAATTGACTAATTTTAAATAATAGGGATGAATTTAAAATTTTAAGTGCTTGTGCAATTTTCTCCAAATTAGGTAGTAAGATCCTCTCTACTTTTTTTTTATCGTTCAGATATAGGATATATCATAGGTTTATTTATTTATTTTCGCTTCTACATGTCGTAGGTTCTTCAACTAAATAATTTTAAATCTTAAACATCAAATATGGAGTACTAAACTAATTATCTATGAATTTTTTTTTTTAAAGTATTTGAAAATTTTATTTAAATTTTTAAAAGATAAATCTAATAGTTCATGATACATCTCATCTAAAAAAATGAGAAAATCAATAAGTCCGTTTGATTTGGGATTAGTGGGGGTTGCAGCACCTATTGACTTCAAGAGTAGAGTTATTAAGGAGTGAGTTGAAGCTATAGTTTTTAAAAATATGTATATTTTTAAAATATTTTTAAACTAAAAAATCAATTTAGTCTCAATTGAAAAACAAATTCACATATACGTAAGTGTTCAGCTGTAGGTTTTTAGCATCCCACTGAGGAAAACTTGGATCCTTATATATTGTTAAGAAACCTGAGATTTCATTACTTACCTTAGTTAGGTTTTACCATATTTAACATAGCTTGGAAGTTGAATAAGGAAAGCATTTCTTTTAGAAATTGAGACGCAAAATTATATCCTTTTTCTATATATTGGGACTACGCAATGTTAAATCCTTCTTCTATTAGGACTAGACGACACAAAATCCTTCTTCTGGTAGGAGTACTATTAGGTTTCTGAAACTAATTCGCGGAGAATAATTAACATGGAGATGGATTATGTGGACCACTATTTGGTTTTGGGGTTACCGTCGGGTGAAGAAGGAGCAAAGCTAACTGAGAAAGAGATTTCCAAAGCGTATAGACTGAAGGCATTGGAACTACATCCAGACAAGAGGCCCGATAACCCTAACGCCGATCAGGATTTCCAAGACCTTCAGACATCTTATGAGATTCTCAAGGACAAAAAGGCTAGGAAATTGTTTCACGACCTTCTTCGGGTCAAGCGCGAAAAAGTTAAATACACTACAAGAAAAAATGACACGTAGGATGATACTAAGAGAGGAAAGATGATGTCAGATTTTTTGAGAAAGATGAAGTCAGGTCTCGGAAAAAGGGAATGGGCTGGGTGCGCCCCGCCTGACCCTAGCGTGAGTGCTCGAAAGGAGGATCCCCACTTGAATTCATATAAAAATGTAATTGGATAATGAAAAAACAAAATTATTTAGCAATTTATATAAAAATGTAGTTATAACTTATATGAGAGTACATATATACACAATATTTCTCAAGTAATTAGGTTTTGATATACAAAACAAATATATATTTGCCAATAGATGTGATCGCAGTTACAATTTAAATGCATCCTATTTTTTTGGGTAACTCTAGGATATATAGTGATCCCATGTAATATCAATCCTTTTTTTCTTTTTGTTTTTTTATCAAGTGTTGAAAAAATTGTCAAATAACAATTAAATCACTAGAAAAAGCAATCTAATTTCAATCTCCCAATATTTTAGTCACATATATGAACTTTACTTTATCAAGCAAAAAGTCAAAATGTTACCATAGGCAAATAATCAAAATAAAAGTACAACACTCAATGCACTAATAACTCGATTACCATTTGTTGCATTGTTTGGAGTCATCATGTTGCTGCACAAGAGAGTTACGATCTTTCTTTAGTTTGGATCATATCTCAAAGACTCAAATTATAGAGAGGTATTTGCTAATTCCAAATAAATAGAACTAAATATATGGCACTCTTTAAAAAGTTATTAAATTTTCTATCAAGCCTTGCTGTAGTGTAGCAACTATTGATATGTACTCTTTGTTTCCAAAGCATTTATGTTTATATTTAATCAAAGTCAACACAAAGATGCAACTAAGCCAAAAGATAATCATACGATAAAGGGTCAATTCTGATGCTAAAACTAGACATGCAGTACATGAAAGAACTGATGGATAGAAATTCATAAGCCGATGATTTAGCCTTTAGACAAACCTCAACAATTTAGGTCAAATATTCACCAATACATATCCGATTTTCCAATAAAATAGGCTAAGAACACCAATACCCCCATATTAGTCACCTGGATATCTTATCATGAATGGTGAACTGGACGAATTTAAAATATTTTATTAATGAAGAGTTAAATAAATTTTTAGACTAAACCTAATAGAATTGTATCTTCCAGTAGAGGAGTTGTATGGCGTCACCAGTGATATCACAAGTCTGTATGTAATTTTTTTTTTGGTTGGACACAAGTCAATTGGTAAGTAATTCATGAATTAGTAAGTAAGATACCCTCCCTCTACTGATTTTTTATTTTTTAATGAGATACATTATGAATTATCAAATTGATATTTTTAAATTTTAATAATTAGATCTAGAGTAGTGGAGAAAAAATTATAAAAAATATTTGAAAAAAATGGCTAAAATTTAAAAGGATAAATCTAATGATCCTTAATACGGCTCATTAGGACAATCCAAACCAGTTGAGTTCATGTCCTCCATCATCTTCACTAGTACAATTATATATATATATATATAGTTTAATAATGGCCAAACTGAATATCAAATTCAAAGTTTTTAAATATAACGGGTTATATTTGACCATTCCACTTGATTGTTGGGTTCCACGTGAATATTTTACCCTTAAAAATATAAGGCAAACATGAATTTTGTTTAAAGTTGAATAAGGAAAGTTTTTTGTTTTTGAAAATTAAGACGCAAAATTAAATCCTTCTTCTATTAGGACTAAACGACCCAAAATCCTTCTTCTGCTAGAAGTACAATTAGGTTTTTTTGCTAAAACAGGGATATATCATATATTATATATATATCTAATGATCGTTTACAGAAAACGAACAAAATTACGTACATCTAAAAATATCCTCTTCTCCCTATTTCGATCTCTGACCAACGCTTCATCGATCTCAAGCTCTCTATTTCTTTCTCTTATTATTGTTACTTGCTTGAGAAGAAACTGCTAATTAAAGATAGTCGAACGGAACGGAATCAACGACACCTCCGATAGCGGTGGCGGCAATTTCAACGAAAACGAACACTTTTATTCTAGCTAATTATTGTATGGGTAACTTGCTTTCGCCTCGAATTAATATGGAGGATTATGTGGACCACTATTTGGTTTTGGGGTTACCGTCGGGTGCAGAAGGAGCAAAGCTAACTGAAAAACAGATTTCCAAGGCGTATAGATTGAAGGCACTGAAACTACATCCAGACAAGAGGCTTCATAACCCTAATGCCCATCAGGATTTCCAAAACCTTCAGACATCTTATAGGATTCTCAAGGACGAAAAGGCTAGGAAATTGTTTCACGACCTTCTTCGGGTCAAGCGCCAAAAAGTTAAATACACTACAAGAAAAAAAGACACGGACACGGACGATGGTACTAAGACAGGAAAGATGACGTCCGATGTTTTGAGAAAGATGAAGTCAGATGTCGAAAAAAGGGATCGGGCTGCTTGCGCCCCGCTTGACCCTAGCGTGAGAGCTCGAATTAGTGAGGAAGAGAGGATTGCGACGGACACGGACGATGGTACTAAGACAGGAAAGATGACGTCCGATGTTTTGAGAAAGATGAAGTCAGATCTCGAAAAAAGGGAACAGGCTGCTTGCGGCCCGCTTGACCCTAGCGTGAGAGCTCGAATTAGTGAGGAAGAGAGGATTGCGACGGACACGGACGATGGTACTAAGACAGGAAAGATGACGTCCGATTTTTGGAGAAAGATGAAGTCAGATCTCGAAAAAAGGGATCGGGCTGCTTGCGCCCCGCTTGACCCTAGCGTGAGAGCTCGAATTAGTGAGGAAGAGAGGATTGCGATGAAGCTTAAAGAAGAGATTGAGCGAATTCGTGCTACGCAAGCCAACAAGATCGAGCGAGTCCGTGCTATGCATGCCAATTCCAAGAGCTCGGATCGAATCGGTATTTCCTACAAGAGACCACTGAAGAGAAATGCAGAAAACATTAATGGACTAAGCACTCTCGTCGGATCTGCAGAACACAAGGCGTTTGAAGATTCAGTGCTGGAGAAACTAAAAAACGCTGCTCAAAGGCAAAAGCTCGAACCAAAGGAAGGTATTTGTTTTTCAGTTGAGACTTCACCTTAGTGGATTATTTTGTTGTATTTTTCTTTTATAATAGGTGCTTCTATCAATTTTAAATACAAATTCACCTATTATTTCACAAATTCAATTGAAATATTTGTTAAGTGGAGTTACGTGTCCCTAATGACAAAAAAAATAAAATAAAGTTGTCATATTATAAATTAATATAATATAAGACCACTGGTCATTTGATTTAGTGATATGAAGTCTTACACTAAATGTGAGAGGTTCCGAAATTTATTTTAATGTATAAAATTTTATGTAATATAAAATGTCTTAGAACTTTCTTAAATAAAAAAGAATAAATTAATATAAGAGATAGCTTTTAGGAGTAGTACAACTAGTAAAGATTTTGGGAGTATACTTAAAGATTGCTACCTCACCGTTAACTTTAGAACCTCATAAAATTAATCGGGTAAAACTCAGATACCCCAAATTTAAAATTAACTTTTTTATAAAAAACATGTATTTTTAGTATGAAAATGTAAATTAATTCTCACTAAAATAAATATCAGTATTATAACTTTTATTTAAACAAAATTTTAGATCTGATCCCGTGATAGATAGGCATAGGCAAGTTCACCTTTGTTTTGCTCACGTTCTTGTTCCTATATATGTCCTAAAACTCCTTCCACTTCATCAATGAGGTTGTAAAATAAAAAGCTAAGCTCCAAATATTCACTACAAGAAAAATCAGTTTTGGCGAAGGACGATTCTCGTCGGGTCGACGCCGAAAGGGTCTCGGTGAGGGCCTGGCGAGGGGAATCTTCCCTCGCCGAAACCTTCGTCGATGAATTGCAGTCCCTTGCCGAGCCCATGCTATTCGGCGACGACTCAGCGAGTGACCATTTCGGCGACGACTATGCGAGGGCAATTAGCCCTCGCCGTTTTCGTCCCTCTCCGTGCCCTCGCATTTTTCGTCCCTCTCCGTGCCCTCGCCGTTTTCGTCCATCGCCATTTTCCTCCCTCGCCGTGCCCTTGCCAGACTCTCGAATACTTGTCCCTCGCCGACCTCTCGCACAAATGTAAATTTATATTTGTAAAAATATCCATTATAATAATAAGTTGTTTGACCTATCAATTAAATATTTAATACTAAAAAATAATGTCTAATGCACATATTTGTCGAATTAGCTAACAAATATCTAAAAAGATTGTTCAAAGTAAACCTAAAAGTTATTACAGTCTGATTATAATAGAGTTTTATAATGTCATAACAGTAAAAAAATTATAAATTCTATTCCATTTCACCATCATTCGAAGATGAAGACGAAGACGAAGATGACGAACACTATTGTTGTGCAGGAACAGGTAACCGAGAAGCAAGTAGTGCTAGTTGTGCTTGGACATCACGGAGTTGTGATGAATTTTCTTGTTGGAGTTTGTAGTATGCCTCGTTCTGCTTATCCAGCTTGTCTTGCAGATTGTGGTACGCCTCGTTATTCTTTTCCAACTTGTCTTGCAGCTTGCAATACACCTCGTTGTTTTGTTCCAGCTTGCTTTCCAAAGATGCTGTGGCTCGAGCAATTGCCTCTTGGAGATCTTTTTGCATGATGTGGCTTCCTGTAGTATGGTAACTATTTGATGTAGACGCCACATAGACCTGTGATCCCACCCCGTATAAACGACCCTTGCGTGGTCTACCAACTACCTCCAAGAATAATGCGTTACGATTAACAGGAGTTGGAGCTGAATCGAACTCAGATGCATCTGATGGTTGTGATGCCTGTTGAAGCAGTTCTGTGTATCGAGCTTGTAATGCACAAATATCAACACGTAAAGACATGAATAATATTGACAATTTCATATTCATACCAAAAATATAATTTGACAAACCATCAGAGAAACAAACAAAACACGCACTAGGGAAAACATACATTTACTTTCATAAAATGTCGCGGTCCGACAAGACCCCACGCTAAAAGGGTAAGTTCGAACCTGAATAACGAATAGGATCTCCTCTGTACCGTGGACTAACTAATTACCTGCACTCATAAGAAATAGCCACAATGTAATATACAAGCATTCATACTCAAACACAATAAAATATTAAACAAAATCTTACATTCATGTATGCATTTCCATTATCTATTTCAATACTATCATTATAATTCCGAGTATCATATCACTCTAACATATCGGATTTAACTTTAATTTAGTAGAAAACAAGATTGTATGATTACTCAAGTTTTAACCATTCAACACTTGAACCTAAGTTCAATAACACCATTGCCATAATTACATTTCATATAATTAAGCTTGTAATCAAGAATTAACAAATTCCCTTAAAATTTTCGGACCCGACAAACGGTCAGAATCTCCTCTGTACCATGAAGTAACCAGTTACCTGTATTATCTGAAGATATAGCCACAACCCACGATACAAGCATTGACAGTCAAATACAATGAATATTAAACAAGTTCCTAAGGCCATCAAACTGTTTCTACTAAATAAAATTAGATATTCATGCATGCCTTTCCATTTGCTATTGAAATACAATGTCTATAATTCTAATTATCATATAACTCTAATATTCTTTACTAAACTTTCTCAGATATTAAATCGTTCAACCAACTTTAACTTAGTTTCAAACAATCATGCGAGATTATAGAATTTTTTTCCATTCAACACACTAACCTAAGTTCAATCATGTACTTGGCATCATTACATTTCATATAATTAGGGGTGTAATCAACAATTTAACAAATTTGTGAGCGAATTCAAGTTCTTCATCTCAGTGTGGATAAAACATTTGTATAAACTCTATGTATACCAATCATCAACGTTCTAGAGTTTAAAGAAACTAGCTTACCACTGTCTATTTAGCCCGTGCGTCCGTATATGGTCCATCACCACCCTTCCGATGAGCTTTGTTGAAAACATCAACAAAAGTTACTTCATTCCCGTGTTCTTCGGCCTACACTAAAAATTCACCAAAACAAACAGCTTGACATGTACTGAACAAGATAATATTGTTCATTATTTATCACTTATTGTAGTATAGTCAGCTTTATTCTTACCATCCTTCTTGCCCATTCGTGTCTGGGGATACATCCCAAATGGTGCGTAGATGGATTTTTCCTTCTATTATCAGAGTTTCGTTTGGATTTGTCCTGCCATGCTGGGGAACTCCACACCACTTTTATTCTATCCCATACATCATGCGAGAGCTACGATGGCTTCTTATCTTGTTTACGGGCTTTGCTTAAGTTATCAGTTACGCGTGTTTGCCCGAAAAAGCTAAACCTCTTGGCAACGGTTGCTTCATCACAGGGATACCACTTGTACATCCTCTGTGAATCATATAATAAAAATATAGAAAATACATATGATATATATCTCAAGTACATAATATGTTTGTCTAATATATAAATTGAATGCGTTTTTCAAAACTTAAAGTAATCAAAAAATTTATCCTTCACATCAGGTGGAATCTCTCCCCAAGTTGTCCAATGTTGTAAATTGCTTGTATGTAGTGATTTTCTAATATTTCTAGTCGCGTTATATGGATCCCGTCTACAAATTATAAAAGAAATTGTTGTGTTATATGGTATGAAACTTAACTTTTACTATATGGATATATTGTTAATGAATAATTCTACTTACCCAGCGCCTTTAACTTTAAGATGCTTGCGTGAATCAGTGGCCCATGTTGCAAATTCTTCCATAGATGAGAATCCATATGTTATCCAGTCTGGAATGCCATCAGCTCGATCTTTTGCAACTCTCGATGACTTAGCCATCAGGTGACATTGTGTGTCACCATGTACAGGAGTGCTATCCTGCTAAACATGTAGATCATCAAAACCTTGTCGCAATTCGGATGAGGTAGTGATTTGGGTATCCGTTGCGTGAGGGTGATGTAGAATGTTTGGAGTAGTATGACCAGTTACATGGTCAACAAGAGCTCCGGATGAACGTAAAAGTTCACGAGGCATTACCTGCTGTGGAAGTGGAGTGTCTGCCACCCGCTGCTCCGTACCAATGGAGGCTGAACTGGAGTTATGCACTAATACACTATGTGCACCTATGGAATGAGGAACGCTCGGAGTTTGACCATATGTTTGTCCGCGACCATATGATGGCTGCCCTGTACTTGTAAACCATACAAACTTGTCAACTATGATACAACACATAGAAATTGGAAGTATTAATTTTAATTGAGTAAAATAGTAATATTGTATATATTACTAAACTATCGATGTGTTTGTCCCTTGCCCACGTTCTCTGCGCTTTCCTAAGAAATCCGTCAATTTAATTTTTTTGCCCTTCGGGTCATTATCGTTACCACCTCCCATCTGAAATTAAACACAGTTTTTTTATAGTTCACTTAATATATTAGTTAAGTTCATATTTTACAAGCAAAAGAAATGTCTATTAAAAATCTAATGTTACATCAGTTGCGATAACACAAAATATCATAAGTTCTTCAAGCAACTATCTATCTTTACCAAAGACTAATGTTCAGCATCTTCATCACTATTTTCATCATCATCATCACCATTATCATCATCGTCGTTATCTTCAGTAGCATCTTCATATTCCTCTTCATCTTCAGTCTCATCTTCATATTCCTCTTCGTCTTCTTCATGTTCTTCCTCCTTATTTTGTTCAATAATAGGCTGACCATGGATGTCGTTAGGATCATCTTCCAATATTTCGTTGTTTTCACCTGAATCATGACGGATTGTTGGCAAATTACTTTCATTCCGTTCTCCTACGGGCACATTCATCTCATCTGACTGGAAACTTGTTCTTTGTTCTACTACTCTTTCCTTTTCAGACATGGCATAGATATTTATAGGGCGTACTTTAACTACTGCCTGCCAATTTTTACGGTTCCCCTCGGCCCTTGGATATCTACAATAATACACTTGCTGAGCTTGGGCAGCCAATACAAATGGTTCATATTTGGGATATTTTCTTTTCACATTCACTTCAACCAAACCAGACTTGCGAGAGTATTTCACATCTCTATCATTTGTGGTATCGTACCACTCGCATTTAAAGAGAACTACCCTTGTATGTTGTAAAGTTGGATTATTTTATTCAAGTTGAATAATGTTGTGCAACACACCATAGTAGCCAATATCCCTCGTCCCGCCATCGCTTATCCCTTTCACGTATACTCCACTATTATTTGTTTTCATCGATGTAGCATATTCATGTGTTGCAAATCTGTATCCATTCACCATGTATCTTGACGAGGTCCTAACCAATCTATAAGGCCATATTGAAAGACATTGTACACGATGATCTACATCATTCTGTGCTTAACCTACAAATATATATCACTCTTATTTTAAGGTATGCATACCGTAAGGGATAAAATGAATTTATGTTATGAGACATGTACATACATATTCATATAACCATTTTGAGAAAAACTTGTCAACATACAGTTGGAGTTCTCCCGGATTCAATGGGCCATATTGGTTGCGAAGGTAATACTCAAACATGCTGGCAAATAGTCAAATATTATTCAATTTAATTTGTATAGTTAAAGCCCAACACGTTAACATATTCTTAAATTATCATAGCCTTACCTGACATAAGGTAGTACCTCTGCGCAATTTATCAATACATAGCGGTGTGCCAGATACAAGTCTTCTTACGCTATTGTCATCTCTTTCTATTTTCCAATTGAGCGGCCCGGATGAGTAAATAGAGCCAAGCATCCATCGGGGTGTTCCACATCGTCATATTAGTCATTCCGACCAAGCCTTCTACTCTTAGTGGCCACGTGCTCTTCAAAATAATAAGAACAAAAAGTTGACGTTTTCAGTATGTGGTAGGCTTCACAAATGGATCCTTCCACATGTGCCTTATTCTTTACTTTCCTCTTTAATCCCTGCAAAAACCTCTCAAAGGGATACATCCACCGATATTGTACAAGGCCACAACAAATCGCTTCGTGGACCAAATGAACAGGCAAGTGCTCCATTGAATCAAAGAATGCAGGAGGTAGCAGCTTCTCCAAGTTGCAAAGAGTCACGACAATGTCTTCTTGCATTTGCAAAATATGTTGGTAAAGAACAAACTTAGTTGTGCAAAAGCCTCTCAAACTTGTTTAGGCATCAGCTCGCGTAATACAATCATAAGCAATCTCTCCATGAAGACATGACAGCCGTGGCTCTTCATGTGTGACATCTTTAATTGTTACATGTCAACACATCTTGCTAAATTTGATGCATAGCCATCGGAAAATTTTAATTCTTCAACCCATTCAAGAAGTAGTTTTCTCTTTGCCACGGGGAGAGTATACACACCAATCACATTCGTGTACTCTTCACATAACTCGGGATGGTCATAATACACATCCATGTCTTTTCTCGCTCTTACATTGTCTTTTGTCTTTCATTTGACAGTCATAACAGTGTTGAAAACATTGTCAAAAATATTTTTTTCTATATGCATGATATCCAAATTGTGGCGTACAAGATGCATCTTCCAGTAAGGTAAGTCCCAAAAAATACTTCTCTTTGTCCAGTTGTGCCACTGCCCAAACCCATTCAACTTCATTTTTTTTCCTGTCATTCATCATTTCTTGGATCTTTGGCAAATTCATCACACTTTCCCATATTTGATCATCATCTAATATAGGCAGAGGCCCACAGCTCTCTCTTTTACCCCTTATGAAATTTTTTGTGTCCCGTCGCATAGAACTATTACTCAGTAAGAATTTACGATGACAATCAAAGAATGAATTATTCTTTCCTTTTTGCAACCAAAAAGCATCTGAGTTATTCATGCAATATGGACACGACAGTCTTCTATGTGTGCTCTAGCCAGACAACATACCATAAGCTGGGAAGTCATTTATGGTCCACATCAAGGCTGCCCTCAATTGGAAATTAGTCTTTGTTGAAACATCATAGCACGGTGTACCCTTCAACCATAATTCTAGTAATTCATCAATGAGAGGCTCTAAATACACATCTATTGTCTTACTGGGATTTTTCGGACTGGGGATGAGCAATGTCAAGAACATGACAGGCTCCTTCATGCACATCCATGGTGGCAGATTGTAAGGTGTTAATATCACTAGCCAGCATGAATAAGGTTTTGCATTGGAACTGTAAGGTGTAAACCCATCTGAACACAAACCAAGTCGAACATTTCTAGCCTGATGAGCCAAATCTGGATGTAACCTGTCAAAGTGTTTCCATGCTTTAGCATCCGAAGGGTGACCAATATGACCATCCTCTGTTTGGTGTTTCTTGTGCCACTGCATGTGTTCAGTCGTAGCTCTCGACATGTACAATCTGTTTAACCTCGGTGTTAAAGGGAAATATCTTAATTGTTGGTAAGGTATAAGCTTACGCCTTCTTTTAGCCCCTGTTGTTGTCTTGAAACGTCGGTGGCCACAATGGGGACAAGTTTCAAGTGAACTTCTATCCTTGTAAAATAAAAGACATCCATTTACACATACATCTATCTTCTGATAACCTAACCCTAATGGCTTCAACATTTTCTTAAACCTGTATAAGTTCTCAGTTAGGTTATTTTCTAAAGGCATCAACTCCATAAATTCTGAGACCACACGATCAAATAGGTCGTTGCTCATATTATATTCTGATTTCATATTTAGATAACGAGCCACAACAGACAACTAGGTAAGATTTCTACAACCCACAAACAATGGTTTTTCAGAGGCATTCAACAAATTAAAAATTTCTTGTGTTTCCATGTTTGGTACTTCTTCACTCATGTTCTGATCACTTAATATATCTACTCCAGCAGCATCAAAGACCATTGTCCAATAGTTATTCCCATAATCTAAGTCATGTAGCATATTATTACCAACGTGTTGTTCAATGACCCTTATGTTGTTCGACATATATTCCCCAAGTGCAAGCCATACATAGTAATTAGGCATGAAACCCTTACTATAAAGATGTTTTATCACAATGTCAGTGGTAAGATATCGCAAGGTTTCGCATTTGATGCATGGACATCTTATTTTTATACCATCCATGTAATATGGTTGACTACTTGCGAATGTTATAAATTCATGCACACCTTCAAGAAAGCCCTCATTGATGTATCCATCAATCCATCGATTATACATCCATTCACGTTATGATGCCATTATGACTGACACATTGCAGCACAAATAGGAATTTAATATTAGAAACAATATTGTAAGACTAAAATTTTGCCCAACTTAGTTAACTTTACTTACTTCTAAAATACTTAACTTATCATACTTTCATGTTAATACACAGTCATGTTAATTTGATTCTTAACTTTAGCTTATTAATTTAGTCAAGTTTACGTACTTCTCACTAAACTTTTTGCATGACAAAATTATTAGCTTACTTAATTTATTTTATTAACTTAACTTGCTTCTTGTCAACATGCTAACCTAACTAACCTAATTTTGAAGACGTTTTCTTACTAACCTTATTTTTCTTAATTCTTAATATTATATAATAATACATCATATATAACTTACTTAATTCTTTGTTTTGTTAATGCATCTACGAAGAGCAACACACCCCTTTATCCAGCACACCCCTTCATCCACTTACACAAACATCCATCTTCACAATAACACAACGACTCAATTTACACAATTTATTAAACATGAATATAACAAAAAACACCACAATATCATACATTTTATGAAACGAAATTATAAGGCCAAAAAAAATATATTGTTCAACATATTATTATATCAATAAAAATACTAACCTGAGCCTATGGAATGTTTAAGCGTTGCAAGCTATAATGGATGCCCCAAACCTAACTAAGAAAAGCAAACACACCAAATTAACTATTAATTCTTTAAAAAAAGAATATTAAAATAAAATTATTTAATAACCTAAATATGAAAAACCCAAAATAAATTTTTGGATTTTTAAATATGCTTTTTTTTTAATTCCAAAAATTGACAAGAAATAATTATATATGAATTTTCTTTATAAATTCATTAATTTAAAAATCTGAAAATAAAAAAAAAATTGGAAAAAAAACTCAAAGCTAGAACATAAATACAAAAAATAAAAAACTACATATTACGAAAAATAAATAAATAAATAAATGCATATATATACATTAAAACATTTATAAAATGTAAAAGTACATAATGTATATACATTAATAGATATATATATACATACATATAGATATAGGATATATATAGATATATGTATACATATATTTTTTTTTAAAAAGAATCAAAACAAGAATATTACCACTTAAATCGGATGAGTAACTGCGCGCGCGCACGGGGGAGGGTTACCGGGTAGCGGGTAGCGGGTAGGGGAAGGGAGGGGGGGGGGGGGTGGTGTTGTTGAAATGAGAAAAGGGGCAGGGGGTTTTTTTTTTTGGTAATTTTGAGATTCAAATCGAGGGCAGCACCTGCTGCCCTCAATTTGATTCTAATTTCGGCGAGGGCCCAGCAGTGGTGGGCCCTCCCCGAAATAAGTAATTAAAAAAAAAATCAATTTTTTTTTGTATGTTAACTCTGGGCAGCGGCCCGGCATAATACTAGGCCGCCGCCCAAAAACCAATGGGGAGGCCTATTGGCGCAACCAATGGGCCTCGCTCATTGGATTTAATTTGGGAGACGGAGGTTTGTCTCATATTCCTTTTATTTTTTTATTTTTTAGGCTTATTGTTTGATTCTCTTAATTCATTTGTTTTAAGTTTTTTTCATCATAATTATTGCATTAATTAAATATAAATTTGTTTCGTTTGTATAATACTTCAATTTTTTGTTTATTATCTTACCTTTTATTTTTCTATGTTAATTTGTGTTTACATTTTTACAACATAATTTGTATGTTTAACATGCTATTACTTTGTTTTTTTCATTGTATTTATTTGTTTTCAATGCAACTTTTTTAATTCTTTAATTAATGAATATATTAATAAATTCATCACAAATAGAACTATTAATTAGATATTATAACATAAACACAAAATTAATTAGATATTTTTTTTTTTACCTTTTTTTGTTTATTAGCTCTAAATTTTTTTCTTTTTTAATTATTTTTCATTTTCATATTTTCTTGAAAATAATTATATTAATAACGAAAATAAATAATTTGGTTTTTTAAACTTTTTTTTGGTTATTATCTTAAAATTTTGAATTCTTTTAATTAATATGTTTTTTCATATTTTTTTCAAAAAAATTATATTAATTAGCTATTAGTTTGTTTTTTTCCACTTTTTTCTTTTTGTTTAATTTGTAATTTTTTTGCCATTTTTTTTAATTGCATATAATTTATTTATTTTTAACAAAGATTAATTTCAGTTTCATTTTGGAGACGACCCATTTCGATTGTTGATAATTTTTTTTCTTATCAAATTTTTTGTGTTACAACACATTGTAATTTTACATATTAAAAAAGGAATTTAATAATGTATGATTATTTTGTTTTTTTTTTGACCTTTTATGAAATTATAAAATATTGAACTACTAGTTACCTTTTTTTTTTATTAAAACTTAAAAGTTTATAAAAAAATAATATTAATAAAACACACATTAATAAATAATTAATTTAGATTTTAAATTTAAATCTTATATTAATTATATTATTATTACTTCTCAATTTACATAGAATATTAATAAACCCATTATATTATTGAATTAGTTATCAAGTAGGATGATATATACAATGTGAAAGTTATAACAGTTTAAAATATTTTAATAATCTGTATATTTTAAGTAATTAATTATATAAACACATTAGTTTAAATAGATATTAAACTATTAAAAGTATTGAATTAAACAATTATTTTTTAAGTAATGTAGTGGTTACAAAATAGTTTTATCAATAGAGTGAAGATACCACGCATGTCACCAATTATTTGACCAATCTAATAAGAATGGGATGCAGTCACGTGGCCACTAACCACAAGGCAGAATATAATGAAATGTGATGGCCCCGTTTTGGAATAGACATAGCGACCACCTGTTTTGCATGCATTGCATTCGCGTGCACGTCACATGGCAGAAAATAGGCGTACCATGATAGGGCCCCGGTTTCGAAACGAGATGGAGAAATCGACTTTTAAATCTCGAAACTAGTGTGCATGTATGTCCCCAATTATTTCACCCATCGAAGACCAATGGTAGACAGCCACGTGTCCGCGAGCCATTAGATGATATCTTGACCCTTGTAAAAAATGAAAAGTTAATTTCATATGCTCACCAAGCTATCAATCTTCGCATTCAGTGACTTTCATCCTATAAATATCACTTGGCAATGCGTTTTCTCATAGCATATCAAATTTGTAATTGTAGTCTTCATTTAAAAAGTTTGAAGGATGAGTAAGGATCAACAACACCAAAAAGATTATGTTCGAGTAACTATTAAAGAGGAGGTGGATACAATGAAGGAGTATGCAAATTACTCCAAGTTTGTTAAACCCGCCCTTGATCTAAATGCTCTGCCAAAATACGACAATACATTTCGAATACCCAAGTAAGCCAGCTCGTTTAAGACCAAATGATGCGGATCCAGTGCCCAAACTTTTTTCCCCTAATATCTCTATCTTTTTATCATCTTGGAAGTATCGGCATTAGTAATCATTAATTATATTAGGTATTAAGTCACTTTGTTGCTATATTAAAAAATGATGCTATGTAATCTTTTATTAATTATCAATGTCAAATTATGTTTATGTTTGTATTGCATTAACTATTATAATAAGCAGGTTTATTTACAATTTTTCTTTTTTTTTTTCAAAGAAGTAATTGTTTATATTTTGCAGTACGTTAAATATGAATATTGTATATTATTAATTTTTCACCTACAAAACAAGTTGTCCCATAAATTGTTTAAAGGATGTAAACATATTTTTATTTATAGTAAAAGGCATATTTTGTTTTGTAATTTCTGAAAAATAGAGTATTTACAATCAAAGCTGAAATGTGGACGCTTTAGTTGAGTTATTATGTACACGCCAATCCAGGACATTTTAATAAGGAAATATATAGTTAGTACCTATATATATAATTATTTAAAACAAATAATTCATATTATTTAATATAAATTTAATTCTTTTAAAACACTCATAAATTGTTATATGAAATAATCGTAATTGTTAAACGCACACTTACAGCTAATTGGGCGAGAGAATGGCATGTCTTTCGCTGAAGTCCTATCACTTTCTATTTCAGCGACGGAACGTCATCTCTCTCGCCGATTCGGCGAGGGCAAGAGAGAGCCCTCGCCTAATCGGCGAGGAATAGGGACGACTCTCGCCGATTCGGAGAGGGCAAAGACCGGCCCTCACCGGATCGGCGAGGGCAAAGACCGGCCCTCGCCGGATCGGCGAGGGACAGGACCGGCCCTCTCCAATTCAGCGAGGGCAAGAGATAGCCCTCACCGATTCGGCGAGGGACAAGACCGACCCTCTCCGATTCAGCGAGGGCAAGAGATAGCCCTCGCCGATTCGGCGAGGGACAGGATTAGCCCTTGTCGATTCGGCGAGGGCTTGCCTCCCTCGCTTAGCCCTCGCCGAAAAGCGAGGGCACAGCAACGCCCCGTCGCTGAGACCGTTTTTTCTTGTAGTGATTTAAAACAATCTTCTCAGTGATGTCTTAATTATGAAACTCTTGAATCTTCAGCTGTTCTTTGACAACAAAAAAAAAATCTTCAGTTGTTATTGGAGCCACAATGGCGTTGACCCTGAAATTATTGACCACTTCAACCATAAAATTATTGGCATCTCTAGTTCGTGAAATGGTCATAATTGAAGTCTTTTTTTTTCCAGAGAATTAATCCCACTTGAAACCTTCATTTTATGACATAATGCTAACATAGACCTAGTCACCTAGTAAATTGGTGCAGTGGTCAAGGCTTCATCTTTGACCAAAAAAAAGGAAAGAAAAAAGTCAAGGCTTCGTCATTAATTCAGAAGTTTGGATACCAAGTGTGCATTTACTCATTATTAGAGGCAGATTTAAGAATTTTGAATGATAGACTATATAAATTTTAAGTGGCTTTGAAAATAAAAATTAGTAGACTAGTGAAAATTAGTTAATTTTTTAAATGAAAATACATATAAATTTAAGGTGAATTTAAGGTATTCTTAGAAGTCAGTAGATGGAGATTGCACTATATACAAGATCCGCCATTGCTTGTCATTAGTCTTGATACTTGCACAAGCAAGCTCAGAACTGATTGACTTATGTAAAAGATTAAAGATTTTGAGTTCGAACTATAGTTTTAATATTTATCGTAAACAAAAAAAATTCACCTCGAATATCGACTTCTATTATAAGACATGTGCGCAAGAAAAGTTAAAAATTCGATTATGAAAACTTGTTCAGAAGTTTGACTATCCAATCAAAAACTTGTCAGTTATCAATTTAGCTTTATGACAAAGTAATCTATAGCATTTTATTTTATTTTAGCTGATTTAGTAACAAATATATATCTATATATATATATGGGCTCTTATTTTGCATATTTATTTTGAAAAAGGTTCCAATGGAAAATTTTCAGTTATATGATGTGACACTTACGGTGGATGACGTCTATCTCCATTGAATATAGGTAGTGGATTAACTATCGTGTGCCAACTATTTTGCTTTCATTTTCTTACTTTTTCACTTTTCCTTGTTGGTGTACTCTTTCTCCCAATTCTACTTATAGAGAAGAAAGAGATAAACAATAACGATCGTTCTAGACTAACAAAAATGAACAAACGTTTTTATTCGTTAACCAAACACACCTATTAAAAAAGTGAAAGGCGCTGCCTGTTACTTAATATAAAAAAAGGGCCTCGCTGTAGGAGGAGAGTCTTAGTATACCACATCCGGGGCCTGCTTCATGACTTGATTATGACAGCTTGGACCACGATGGCCTGAGTGGCGCACCCAATGAGTCTTTAAAATTCTTCTTATTGTTTTTTTTTTGGGTTGGAACATTCCTCTTATTGTTATTAACCATTACTCTTTTTTTGTTTTTTTAAAGTAAAATAAGGATTTCATTAGAATGAAATATGAAACTACAATGGTTCAACCACTACAAGAAAAATAGCTTTCGGCGAGGGATAATTCCCCTTGCCGAGCCCTTGCCAAAAAGGTCGCAGTGAGGGCCTGGCGAGAGGAATCGTCCCTCGCTGAAGGCTTCGTCACTGAATTGAGGTCCCTCGCCAACCCCATGCCGTCTTTCGCCGAAGGCTTCGTCGCTGAATTAGGGTCCCTTGCCGACCCCACGCCAAACATTTTGGCGATACCTATGCGAGGGCAACAAGCCTATGCTGAATGCGTCCCTCGCCGAGCCCTTGTCGAATGCGACCCTCACCGAATGCGCCCCTCGTCGTGCCCTCACTAAATGCGTCCCTCGTCATGCCCTCGCAAAATCCTCCCTCACCGAGCCTTCTTTAAGTCCTCGTAAAATTTAAATAATTATTTTTAAAAACTCTTTATAATTAGAGTACAAAATTTAAATGGCAAAATTTATAAATATGAATTTCATATAAAAATTAAATTAATTAAAATTTGACAATGAAAATTGAATTTAAAATTAATATTACAAAATATATTAATTATATATATGATTACAAAATGTTTTAATTACATATATAATTACAAAATAGTTATCCCCCAAATCTACCTTACCCCTATGCATTTGAATTTTCTCCGAAACTATTCACAAACTTTGAATTTCCAGAAACTCTTGTTATTGATGAATCTTCTCCGAAGCGGAACAACCTATATAAAACAATAATTTTCTGAATAAAGATCAAATAAAATGAAATTATACAACAATACATAAATAATACAAAAATACATAAATTGAAAAAGGGTTCGAAATATGTGAAGTTTTTTATTTCCTTATCAAGTTTCTGTTGTTTTATTACTTGAGGGAAGTCAACTTTATGCAACTCATGGTCAATAATTAGGTGTAATACAATGTGATGTAGTACCAGTGGAGAGAAAGCAGAGAAAATAAAAGAAGAAAGGAGGAGAAAAACGTTTAAACTAAGAAAGAGTAGAGAATGTGAATAGATCAATCTGAACAACCAGTCTGTTGGACAGCTGAAAATCCGATACGACATAGTAACTTTAGGTTGGCCAAACAAACAAACAAATTGAAGAAATCATGTTACCTTATCTAGTTCTTTGATAGCTAAATAAAGTAAACTTAAGAGCTAAAGACTGCAAATGTTAGGAAATATGTCTAATATCTTCCCTTCACCATCGCAACCTCTCTTCCATTATCACTCTTTATTACCTTATTGAACAAATGATTACCATGAGCTTCGACCACACTATTACCCTTATTATCCATATGCAAAGAGATTTCCGCAAAGTTCAAATATAAATTTGAGCAGGTTATGTCAATGTAAAATATGTTCATATGAACCTGTACCCATACTTGATTAGCGACTATGGAAACTACACTTTTTAACATGTGGTTAGTGAGAATATATGATTTTTAATACAACTTAACAGAAATATTATTGATATACAGTTCTAAATATTAAAAACAAATTTAAGATATTGATTATTACTGCAAAGTGCAAAGTGGATTTCTTATAATCTTTTAGGGTAAATATCATGTCGCCTCCCTGTGTTATTCATATATATCACGCTATCCCACTGTGTTCCCAAAACTATCACAAAACCCCCTGTGTTATTTGAAACTAACCACACTGCCTCCTTCCGTTCATTTTTCACTAACACCGTTAAAATATTATGTGAACTAACAGATTTACCCCTTATATTTAAGATACTTTGTAAGAGAGAGAGAGTAGAGGCAATCTTCAGCCTATTATACATGATTCAAATAGATAGAAAATTTCCTAAACCTATCTGCACCAAATCGAAGAGAGATAAAAGCGCTAATTCCTAATCTCAACTCTAAATCACGCGACTGAGAGTAAATCCGTAATAGTTTAGTCGAAGACTACAATATTAAGGTAGATTAAGGTATGTACACACTTTCTTAATTTATTTTTTTTGTGTCGAAGAGTGTGAATGTGTGTATTGTCGATCTGTTTACTTTTGTTTTGCATTTTTTTGTTGTTTAATCAGTAGTGGTCCACCATTGTTGCATTTTTTATAGACAACAAAGGTATGTATTGTCGACAAACTGAATGCACACCATGTGGTCCCCCAATGTTTTATGTTGTAAACATGTGGTCCCTTAATGTCGGATTTGAAAACGATAGTTAACCCATGCAAATAGGGTATAAAATGTCAGATACATATTTGGGTATTTGTCAAAAATTAGGTTTTAAAAAAATTATGGCACATTTTAAATCAAAAAGATTTGATCTGGTTTGTGTTAGAGAAATTGGGATTTGTTGTTTTTTTTATTTATAAATTTTCTGGTTTATTATCACGCTAATAATTGAAGAAACTATTGTCTTGGATTGTTAATGAGCACGTGTTGAATTGAGTTATTGTACTGGCTTTGTTTGAAAGAATCATAATGTAGATGTTGCGGTAAAGTTAATGAGTTATTTTTTTGTTAATGTTTAGGTTTTTAGTTGCTAAAAAAGTAAATCAAAGCTTCGCTTAAGTTAATGTACGAATATTGGGTTTATTTGTTTAGTTGTATTGCTTGTCTGGCTTTTCAATGTTACTTTTGACCAGGTGATTTGATATATGGACATAGGATGTAGTTTTCTTAATTGTTTCATAAAAGGTTAAATTTTTTTTGAAACTGGGATGTAAGCTGTGGTTTTATCTCTTTGGCTTATATATATTCCAGCCAAATGAGATGAGTTTAGATTTTTGAATAGGCAAAAAAAAGAAAATTAGATTTTTATTTGTTGCTTTTGGTGCTTTTTGATTTGAAAGAATTAATTTCTAGAAGCAGTATATTTCGATTGAAGAAGATCTGTATTAGAAATGTATTACTATAATTTAGACTTCACGTTTCGATTGCACGATCTATTTGTTGACTTATCATAAGATTCCTAAAGTTACTTACATGTGGAGTTGAGGGTAAAGCTTTTTTTATGTTTGGAAAATGGACTAAAGCTTTTTTTATGTTTGGTATTTAAATGCAGAATGGATGATGATGATGGTTTTGGTATAGTTGAGGGTTGTGTTGACCTTTTTGTATGGGTAAGGGGTAGATTTGTGAACAATCCTACCCTAAAATATGTAAGGGGTAAAATGGAGACCATTCCCACTGTGGAATTAGATAGACTAAATCTGTTTAAGTTTTATGATATATATGAGGACGTAGGTGGTAGCAAAGAGAAAAGTATTGAGGTATTCTATTTAAGGCTAGGTCATTCGTTAGAGAATGGGTTGCGACATTGACCCTGATGATATGATAATTAAACTATCTAGTCTAAAAATTTAAGCTAATAGATAGACATTATTTTATTGGTTTATTATGTCCGTCAATGTGTATGACTCGAAAACCAAAAAGATTCAATTTTTACTATTTTCTTTCACGAATGTATGTGGATAATATAAGTTTACTCGAATTAGTATGCTTTCAGCTTCAATGACATGTTTTAGTTCATTTATTGTTCTATTACGTAAAAGTTTGCATTTTTAACTGTAGCTTTTGCATAAATATATAGTTGTTGCTCTAATCCTGTTAGTGCAATTTTAACTATGTATGACTTAACTATAATTCAATTTTCTTTGAATTTTGAGAGTCTCCTTGTTTTTTCCTTTGTGAGGTTTTTGAAGTATTGAATTTGTAACATAGGTTTCGTTTCAACAGTGAGAAAGATGATGAAATGTGTATGTATGATGCCTCATGCAATACCAATTTTGGGTTTTGCTATGACATTGATGAAGTGACAGCTCATGCATTAGCCGGTAAGTTTCCATTGTTGTGTGTTATGGCTGATTCATATAAAATGCATCATAGTGATTTCGGATTTTCATTTCAAAGTTGTTAAGAGTGTGGATTTGATTTTGAGTAAGTAATGCTCCTAGACTTATATTGCATATGTAAATCATTGGTTTACCTGGCGTACGATCAGTTAGGCCAGACCCTGATTATAATCCCACAGAAATAGATTATGGATACTCCAAGATTGATTACAATGATTCATCAAAGCTAATTATGGGAAGCTCTTTGTTATTCCCTGCTGAAACGACAAAACACTGGCATGTTCGTACAAACAAACCAGCGGCTGGAGTGGTCATAAAAGCACAGGCAGTTGATTACTTTATTCAAATTCTTACCAGGGTTCTAGGCAAGTAAGTATGAATCAAGAGCATTTGTCTTTTTAGTAGTTTTTCAATAATAGCATCTGCTTGAAGATTGACATTCTTTGTAGTGAGAAGGATGCTCAAATGTGTATATATCATGTATCATGGCAATCCAATTGTGGATTCTGTTGTGAACTAGATGAGGAATGTGCAAAAGAGTTAGCCGGTAAACATCTAGTTCTGCAGCTCTTCATCTGGTAAATGCTAATGCAATACTAGCACCACAATGAAGGACTTGATTTGTTGCAGGTGTACCTGGTGTGCTATCTATTAGTCGGGATGAAAAGGTTGGGTCTGATGATAAAGATTATCAAGGTTTGTGATTGTACCTGGCTTTCTTGTATATGAATTATCAAGTTCTCTGCAGTTGGTTGGTGTAATATGTGGTTAGGAATTTCTCAGGGTATTTATTGTTATATTTTGAAATAGCGTAAAAATGCCAGGGCTAGTTTTGTTTATTGTTGAGTACTGACTTGGTTCTATAGCTAAATCTTTATGCTCATATGAGGCAATTAATTAGGTAAAATCTGAACTTATGCTTCTTTTTTCCCTCTAAGGTAGCTCTATTCCTAGCTTTTGAGATAACTTATGCTATGGGGTAAATATTCAACAGGGTGTACTAATTGGGATAGATAAACTATTCATATGATTATTACTATTATTTCAGCTAATCCAACTTATGCTGTTAATCTAACGGGGATAATGGTTCTGTTTTCCCTCGGCTGATAATTTGTCAGTAGATTCCTGGGGAATATGTTTTAATGTTGCATTATCTTTTGTGAAAGTCTTCTGGACTCAATTAAGAGTATTCAATTTCTCAGGTCAAACAATCAACACAAGGACAAAAAAGCTTTTCGTAACAGGTCAGTTGCAATATCTGAATCAAATTACACGTTGGTGTTTTTTTTCACTTAGTACACTCCTTCTACTAAATGTACTAGCAACACGTGATCCGGGTAAATTATTCATTAGTAAGTCTTGTGAGTGTGTGTGAGACCCCGTACCGAGCCAGTATAGAGCCCATGTGCATTTTATAACATTTCATATAATTTATCATCATTTTATATGCATTTATATCAATTAATGTATATTTATATCATTTAACGTGTATTTGTCTCGATTTACGTGCATTGCATTGGTTAACCTGTATTTGGGTAATTAATTTAGCGTAGCTAGTAATTATAACCTATCTAGTTCAATAGTTAGTTAGAGTAACTAAACTAGAATTAAAACAATTAGAATTAACACTAGTGTGACAAACTTGTAAAACACAATCTAGTTGGAGGGCACTCTCGTCATTTAGATATTATAACTCAACACACACTACACCATATACACATACAAAAACACTACAACATTACAACACACTCCAATACACACTCATCTACATAACTCAACATACACACACATCAGACACACACACACCCATACGACACACATACAACACACACTCAGATTTTCAACCATAGAAAAGAGAGAAAGAAGAAAGAAAAGGGAAGGAGAAGGAAGAGGGGAGGCATTTCAAGTTATTTTCAAGCTTCCTAGCACACAATTTCTTGCATTCAATCACAAAGCTAAGGTGAGGGTTTAAACTGTTTTCTAAATGTTTTAAAGCTCATAAGTATGTGTGTATATGTGTATGCTTAGTCTTGCATGCTTAGAAGCCAAGAACACGGGTAGCTACTGACCTTTCTGTCCGGAGCACTTTTAAGGTAGTAAACGACCTTGAAAAAGGCTAAAATTTTGCGGGTCACTAGAATTTTCAGTTTGGAACAAATATTGAAGAAATAGGCTAAGACTAATTTTGACTTTAAGACCCCCAAAAATGGAAAAAAATCGTAGGTCGTTCTAGATAGGTACTAGTTCTGGACAGTTTTTGTGCAATCTTACGGAAATAGTCATAACTTTTAGATCTTAAGGCGAAATTGAGTGAAATTTACGGCCAGAGTTAAATAATTCATAGATATTCGATTCAATATATGATTCACTAACTTCCAAGATCATTTGCTAGGGTAACTGAATAAAGAAATTCAGGTCATTTTATGAAGAACTATGTTGGTGATTATTAGTAACTTTGTTTTGAAGCATATTATGTGTTTATATTACGTAGATCGGGACTAAATGATTGAAATAAGAACTGGACAGAGATTTAAGTAGTTGATTTTGTATATTTTAAGTAGATTTTATGAATAAATGTTCATAGATCTTGCATAGGAACTTGATTATGAAGCCCTATACAACTTGTATGCCTTGTAGTTGCCTATTTCATGTTTTAGATTGGTTTGTTTGATGATTTCTAAGGATATAGCAGGCTGTCCAGATTTGTTATGATATAGATATGTATGATTTGAGATGATATAGAGGTTACATGTTGATTAATCTTGTAGTTAGAGAAGTATATAAAGCCCTTGTTGATTATTCACTTAAGTGGTGTTGATTGATGAATTTACATGGCTTGATTGGTAGATTTACTCGACCAGATTTTTGACAAATTCGCACAATATTTTTCCAAAGGTCATATCTCACTCAATTCAACTCCGAATTGAGTTCCATTTGATTCTAAAATTATCTACATTCGATAAGCTTCGATTCTATACCAAAATAAGATTAATTGGAGTTTGGGAACATATGAAAATTTACCTCCTAAGTTAGGATAATGTAGGAGTATTGGATTTGTTGGTGTGTTTAATGTGTGATATTGGTAGATAATATTGTTTGAGTGGTTAACTTGCAAATTCTTGTTATTATGTGCTAATACTAAAGGAGCTTACAAGCTAGATATTGTGTGTGTTATATGTCCATACGAGTATATTATAAATGCTTGACACGTTATATTACGCGAAATATAGAATGTACTCAAATATGCTATATGAATGACTAAACTTTCTAGCTTATGTAGATGTATATGAATTATAAATGTGCATGTCGGTTGCAACCATTAATGAATGCGGTAACAATGAGACCTCCAGGCAGCGACGGGCTCACCGGTATATCTCGCCTACCGAGGTAGTAACGAGACCTCCAGTCAGAGGTAGGGCTTGCTGATATATCTCGCCTACCAAATATTATCTTTTCTTCTCTTTCAAGACTCATTGATCTACCTACGGGTCAGGACCCAGTGATATCTTGGAAGAGCTAGGTTGTCAAATGTTACTAAAGCTTGATTGTATATCTTGTAACCATTATTATTAGAGGAAGTGACAGGACCTCCGAGTTTGCCGATATATCTCGACCCTCTCATTGTTGATTGAAGGCTTGCGTTAAGGATAGTTTGCGTGGTTAGATATATGACATGATCTATCAAACTGATTACGAAAAGATAAAACCTTTGTGAAAATCCTTCCTTGTTTTCCTCCTCACTGAGCTATACGCGAGGATCTAGCTCACCCCTCTTTCTAACAGTTTCAGGTGACGATTAGCCCGAGCAAGCTCCCATGTGGTTGCAAGCTATATTGATGTGTTATGATGAATTTCTGCCCTAATTGGTCTACATGCTTGCTTGCGGAGTTTTAGCTTATTGTTGTAACAAGTTATTTTTGTAAATTGATCAATTATTATATTGTAATATTATTTTGGTAAATTAGATACCTAGCTAGGTTTGATCTTTATTCTTTTGAGACTTATAGCTAAGATGATGAACAAATGGTTCTTGGGTTGGTTATTATGTAACAGGGTGATGTAATCCTTTAAGGTCGATAGCTTGGGAGAATTTTGGTCTTTGGAAACTTCTTGTGGTGTTTTTAATGAATGTACAGGTTATTAAATTGTTATTCACAGGTTTTAAAGCTTTCAAGTTGTTAATCTTAGATATATGAGTTACGAACGTCATGTTTCGGCCTTAGCCTAGTGATGGGTCGGGGTCGAGGCATGACAGTGTGTGTTTATGTGAGGCTCGACTGTTGAAGATTGAAAGAACAAGATTTTGAAGAACTTTGATATGGATTGCTGCATCAGTAGACTGGTGAATAAGAGCACTTTTATTCTGAATTCAACTTGCACCCCAACCATCTCCTGTCAAAGAGCATTTCAAAAAGAAAAATGCATCAAGCCTTGTGTGGTTTATCTACAAACATTTGAATGATGCTTCATAGCTAGAAAACATTGAACTGATGAACAAGAAACAGCCGGTGCTATGCATGTGTAATGAGCTTTCAGCTCACAATACATCATAATGTGGATCCTAAATCAAAATTCCATGTTCAAGCATTACTCTTAAACTGTAACTTGTTGTGCTGCTGAATTCTCATAAGACCTGCTGCCCTAGTTTAGCATCCCAATTAAAGATTTTGCAACCCAAACTTAGACTCCTATTCTGATCCTGTCGCTTAGTCTGAAGCCCCGATGCTTTCGACATTTATTGTTAACATCTATATGCTAATAGGCTTCTCATTGTTCTTTTTGCTGACCTAAAAATTTTGCAATATTTTATTTTTGGCTAGGTCTATCGTTTTATACATCTGAGAAAAGATTGCGTGCAACATTTGAAGAGTTTGGTGAACTTGTTGAAGGTAAATGTCCCAACTTACTGGATTGACTTCCCTCTGCTTGATGATAATGTTGATCTTGGTACTTCAGTTTGTATACTTGCTATTTATCTATGTTCCCATTCTCAACAGTTAAAATTATAATGGACAAGATCTCTAAGAGGTCAAAGGGTTATGCTTTTGTGGAGTATACCACTGAAGAGGCTACAAGCATTGCTCTTAGAGAGATGAATGACAATGTAAGGCTAAGAAATTTGTTTGTTACTTCAACTTCGCTGAAAATCTCTTGTTAGCACATCTCACATAGTTTGTTATTTCCAATGCTTAACAGGTCATCAATGGCTAGATGATAACAGTTGATGTTGCCAAGAGAAGTCCATCGAAATATGCCAGAGGACGCCCAAGACCAAGTACCTAACCATTTTCCAGTTATCTTTATCATTTACTCGGCTGAGGGGCTTAATCCTGTAGTGTTAGGTGATAGGCAATGTCACTTGGGAGAATGGGGTAGTATATAGAATTATAGAGTACAACAGGGGCAAGCTATGGTCTCTCTCTTTTACTGGCTTGTAGAAGAGCAACAGGGAAAAAATATATTCACATCAAACAGAAAATAGACATTATATTTGAGCATTGTCTTTGGTAAGCTTCAGGCATTACTTTAGTGATGTAATATGGCTTCACCATGTTGATAGCAATGAAATACAACCATTATTACCATACATCATCTATTCCATGCCATGATTTGGCCAAGCAAAATTAGATGAACATCGAATTATGTCTGCTTTGTTCTCATCAAATTTTGTCTTATTCACTTGTACTCTTTAAGTAATTTTCAAAATCAGCCCTCCTCTCCAAACTCTGTAAACCTCTGATGTACCTCCATATCTGCTTTGTTCACAGTTGGCTTCTGCTTTGTTAGCACTTTGTCAAAATCTCTTCTAGCGATAGGTGGTCTGATTATCTGCAAGTTAGCAAATGGCTTGTTAGTAAACCCCGGGTATGATCCAAGTAGAATAGTTTTGCACGGTCTGGGAACTAGAATTGCATCTGGAATGCATAGTTTCTAGGACAGATGAATGGAGGACTAACCGACCTAAGTTTTCATGAGTGTTGGTAGGTTCTGTATTGCTTGTTAACTGCGCTACCACTAATTATTAGAATGTTGGAACTAAAAATGATACAGATCCTATTAGTATTCACAGCTCAAATGAATGGGTTGAGCTCAAACAGATAAGGTTTTCATTTTTTGGCCCTTGCACTTTTATTGGATTGTAAGTGTGCAACTTGAGTAGCTACTGGACTTGCACAAGAGGCTATTAGACTTGTCTGGATGACTATTCGACTTGCCTGGATGATTATTAGACCTGTCTGGACGGCTATTGAACCTGCCCGGGCAGTTAATAAAGAACAATGGAGATTAAAATGCAATTATTCAAAGTGTGGGGATTGATTATTTGAGAACGATTATCGTTCACAAGCATTTTCAAAAGAAATAACACTCTTAATTCCCATGTACTTGGAAATGAACTTATTTATAAAATGACTAACATACCCTCATAAAAACATAACTTTTATATATAGTTTTTTTGCAATTATTATTATTCTTATTATTTTTATTATTAAGGAAAAATAGGATAATTTCTTCATATTTATAGATCCTAGTAAGCCCCACCCCACCTTCCACCCAAAAACTGCCACCCCTACCCCCAAATTGCAACCCCAATCCTATTACCCTCATGCCCAAATAACAAAACCCCAACCCCACACCTAATCCCACCACCTCGTCCCCAAATACCAAAACTCCAACCTCCAACCTCTAACCTCCAGCCCCTTACCCCTACTCCTAATCCCATGTGTATGTATTTTTGTGAGTATTTGTTTGGTGTGTGATGTGTGTGGGAAGGGAAAGATGTAGGGATGGTGGTGGCGGTAGTCTACTTCTTGGGGGGGAGGGGTGAGGAGTGGGAGTATGGATCCTCTCATAGGTTAGATTCTCACATGTTGAGATGATGAAAAATCTTGGTCATTGATTAGATATGTTTTAATCTTGAGCTGACATGTGTCACCTCAGGTGGGCCCGAGGTAAGAGAAAAATAAGATTTGTGAGTGAGTCCAAGGTGACACATGCATGTTAGTTCGGAATTAAGACAGATCTAATCAATGACCAAGATTCTCCATCATCTCAACATGAGAGAAAAGTCCCTATGAGAAGAAGTGGGTGCAAGGGGCTGTTGTGGCAGGGTTGGGGTTGGGGTTGGGGTTAAGGTAGGGGTAGGGGTTCGAGGGCCACGTGTCTTGCCCAATTAGTTGGTAAATTTTATTTTATTTTTAATATTTTGTTAATATAGAAATGACCTTAGTACCCCAAGTTGTTAAAATTGATCAACACCACTAAGTTTGAGGGATTTAAACCATTATGCGAAATCAATTGAGGCTCCATACCCATAAATTCCCTCCTACTTTTAAACTTGTAAATATTTTCCGTTTTCCCAATTAATTAGGATAACATAGGTTTTGTCACTTCGTATAATTAATCATTGTCTTTACCTTATAAATACTTCCAAACTCACACCAATCGATCATAGCAAAAATATTAGCCCATACTAGTGCCTCCATGGGAAATCATGCATGCATCATACTCTTCTTTCTCATCATTCTTATAACCAATTCTATAGGTAAGTTCACTGGTTGCTGATGCTTAATCTCTGCATTCATATATATATATATATATATATATATATATATATATATATATATATATATATATGTGTGTGTGTGTGTGTGTGTGTGTGAATATATATATATATATATATATACACACTCAGATCATTTGTACATCTTTGGCAATTTTAGAAGAAGCTCATGCAGCCAAAGGAAATCATAAACGTCATAAAGATGTAGAAAGGAAGTAGCTATTTGTTTTTGGAGACTCGTACGCAGATACTGGAAATTGGCCAAACTCATCCATGGCTAGCTCATGGTGAAAGACTTGGGAATAATGTGTTGTATCTGTATTGATAGTTCTGAACGTACAATAAATAGAATACAGTATTGTGAATCTATATAAGTCTATCTATACAAGCCTATCTGAAAGATCTCATGAGATAAAGATTTACAACAGAAGCATTGTTTTAAAATTCAAACTAATGGATGAGACACATCCGTTATCACGCCCCATCAAGCGAAACTGGTTCTCGAACGGTGAGCTTGGATCTAATCATAGAGAAACGTGTAATCGAGAGACCTTTAGTCATAATGTCAGCCAATTGATCAACGGTAGAAATAAAACAAACTTGTAGTTGTTTAGAGGCAACCTTTTCATGAACGAAGTGCACATCAATTTCAATATGCTTCGTGCGTGCATGATAAATCGAGTTGGAAGTCAGATAAGTGGCTTTAATATTATTACATCATAGAACATGGGAAGTAACCTGCGAAACTCGTAGCTCGGAGAGAAGATACTAAAGCCAACAAATTTTAGCTGTAGTAAATGCAATTGCCCGGTATTCAGCTTCTGTACTTGAGCGGGACGTAGTAGTTTGCTTCTTTGCTGACCAAGACACAAGATTCGAGCCTAGAACTATACAATACCCATATGTACTGCGCCGATCATCAGGACATCCTGCCCAATCTAAATCTGAATAAGCATGTAGAGTAGAAGATGATAATCTAGAGAGAAATAAACCATGTGACATTGTGCCCTTGAGATATCACAAAATACGTTTAACAGCCGTCCAGTGAGATTCAGTCGGTTGTTGCATAAACTGACAAACCTTATTAACAGCCAAAGCAATGTCAGGCCTTGTAAGTGTAAGATATTGAAGAGCCCCAACTATACTCCGGTAATGTGTGGGATCAAAAAATAGATCGCTATCATATTGCGACAAGTGCTGATTGGGAGCAATGTGATCTTTTATTTTATTTTATTTTTTAAGCTGTTTTCATCCTATTCTTCATGTGTTTCCCAAACTTATTGTTTGATCTTTTTGAGTTCACATTGATATATATAGTTCAAAGCTGGCATTGGATTACAATGAACAGTTCAACTTTTTTTTTTCTTCTTTTTTTTTTCTTTCTTTCTTTTCGTTTTTGTTTATTCTGTGGGCCTGAGCCTGCAATTATTCACTTCAATAAGATGCATTTTAAACACTGTCAAATACAAAATTGTTAATAAAACACGCTTGTTTTTAGCCAAAAAATAATAATAATAATAATACGAAATTGTTAAAGTGACCAGGCATGCAAGAATGTGAAATATTGGTTGGTCCTTATATCTCTCCCTCGAACTATACTTTTTCCTTATTGATTTTGGGGGAATTAATTTCATGGTTTATCCATAATTCTTTTTGAGTCCGACAAAGTCGTCTTCTTCTCTTTATTTATTCATTTCTCTTTTTGGTCGAATTGAATAAACTTCATTAATGAAGGATAAGGTTCAATTATCCAGTCCCACTAGCATTTAAATCATTGGCCTGAATGAATTGGAACGCAAAATAAAGGGTCTATTTTGTTAGTTTTTTAATATTTAAAATGTTTCTTGTGAATTTAGAAGTTAAAACTAACTTGTTATGTCTATTTTTGATAGCTTTTAGGTAAAAGTTAAAAAAAAAAAAAAAGAAGTTTTAAATGCGAGTTTTTTGAGAAAAGCTTTTACGAAAATATTTTACATCATATGAGGAGTTGTTTTTCTTTTTTATTTTTATTTTTCAAAAATACCCTTCATATTTTTGAAAGCTGAATTTTGCCCTAAAAATTTCTCAAAAGTACTTCTGACATGACAATACTAAACAATTAACAATTTCTGTTCAAAGTACTTCTAACTAAAGTTTTACCATTGAAAGCTCTACAACTTAACAACTAAAATATTACGAATACACCAAACAGATATGAAGTCAATTAGGAGGTATAGATGATTAAATCCTAGTTTTGCAATATGATCATAGGCTTAATTAGTATATCTTTTTTTTTGTTGGATGACAAGGGAAACCCAACTGGTGGAGTCTGATCACCGAATTATCCAGTGAAGCCCAACTACCAAATGATAAAACTCCAAGGGTAGAGCTTCATCCCAAAGATGCACCATGTGAGTTAGGAATGAAACCTCGAAGGAAGGGTGGGAATCCAAATCAGTGACCAATGACAAGTCTTCTTCATATCTTAACTACCTGAACCATGCCCTGGGGACACTTAATTAGATCTTCTAATTAAATTAATGCAAAACATAGTAGAGGTATTCTTGATATTTTCAAGGATGGGAGATATGTCCTACTCGTCTAGCAAGGTCTAAGGAAAAGGAATTAGGCTAAAATATGTTGGGGAACCAAAGAATCTTAATTACTTGTTGGTCTGCTATAATTAATCAATTTGCAGATTCGATTAATTATCTCAATTTGTGCCTAATTTCTTTGCAGCTGCCTGTCTAAATCCTAAATATTAAAGTTCTTTTTCTATGTAATCTGATAATATTTTTCACCAATAGTTGTGCATTTATTCACAAATTTATTGTTTTTTGTCCTTTTGGTTTCGTGCTTCATCACATACAGCTTCATTTCTTGGTATAATATCTCCATTGCCTTATCAGAAAAGAAAAGCTGGTGATAAAAAATCACAACAATATGGTATGAATTTTGCTCATGGAGGGACAGGTGTTTTCAACACAATGGCTAAGGAACCAAACATGACAACACAAATCAATTTTTTCCAACAACTCCTTCAGGAACAACAAGTGTATAGCAAAAACAACGTTAATTCCTCAATTGCTCTCGTGTCCCTGGGTGGCAACGACTATGCTACTTATTGGGCCAAAAATGGCAACTTAGAGGTATGTTGGTTAAACTAATCATACCTGTCAAATTGTGGTAGGTGATCCATGCTTTTTACTAAATGTTTGGTCGCTAGTTGCATTTTCCTAGCCATGTTGCCTTTGTAGTAAAAGACCATATAAGTTTGTTGAGAAAATAATGTGACTCAATATTTAAACATCGTGATAATATTTTAATTCTTTTGTAACGTTTCATTTGAAAAATGAAAAAAACAAAAAAACAGTTGCAATAAATATCTTATTGTAACGATTTTTCAACTGTTGTATAAAATAATTTTTTTAATGACATTTTATTTAGTTAGAAAAGTTAAAATTTTCTTTTATAACTATTTTGTTAATAATTTCTCTTGAGATTACGTATTTCTTTTACAATTTTAAAATTATAGTTTAATTGCAATAGTTTAAAAAAAGCATTATGTATTATTTACAAAAGATCGTTGAAATAGAGAACTTGCAACGAGGCCATATGCAATGATTAAAAAAGTGTTGTATAAATTAGTCAATTTCACTATCAATTTCACATTTTTGTGAGACTTACATTATTCTCTCACGAGCTCTCAGACACAACTTTTTTTTAAAAAACTTTCCTTACATTAACATGAGTAGTGCTAAATATGAGACGGGCTGCCTACATTTACTAAATCAGTAAACTTATATCTAGCAAAATGAAGCAAAAGAAATTTAAACAATATTGCAAAAGAAGTGTCTACCACATCACTTCAACTAAGAAAAATTACAAATTTAAGTTCTTCCAAACTGAACAACTCCTAGTAGCAAAATACTGTTAATAGCTTGCTCTTGCTACAAAGTGAGCTTCTTTTCCTTAGCAACAAAATCTTGTTTTCAGCATGCTAGAAGATTCCAAAACCTTTAAGAAAATAAACAGAGAGGACATTAGAATTAGCACTTTTATGGCATGTTCCAAATTGCAACAAAGACCAATAATATATTGTACAAAAGTAAAGAAGATACATTTTCGCTCCATTTAAGCCAATAATATAATGCAAACCAAAAGTTATAACCATATGTATTCACTTTTTCATACTCAATTATCATGTGTTCACAAAACAAAAATAAATAAGTTACAATATATCTTCATAGCCAAACCCGGTTTAGTTCTAGACTTCAAGTGAATTCATTGCTTTGTTTATCATTGAACTTATTCCAAATTTAAGATTTTTGCCGCTAAATAATATGTGACAAAAATTTTGATTGGAAGTGGACAAGATATACCTTTATATAATTCGCATTTGTAATCAGTTGACAACGGATTCTCCACTAGAAAAAATTGATAATTAAAGAGAGCAAAACAATAATGGTTAACCTATTGAATCAGTAGGATGCCTTAAAAGTCCGTCCTTTGTGCGACCCTTGTCATGCCATATCATTGAAGAAGATGTCTTTGATGACATATACAATCTTTGTAACCTCGGGATTAGCGGAAAGTATCTTATAACTTTACATGCAGCCTTCTTTTTTATATGTCTTCCGCTACTAACATCATGGTCCTGTGGCCAACGAGAATAATTACAAACATGACAGGATTGTTGCGCTGCTCTATGACCCCGGTACAACATACAATTATTCGGGCATGCATTAATCTTTTCATATCCCAAACCCAAAGCATTTGTTATCTTCTTCGCTTCATATAAAGTCTTAGGAATACTTGATTCTAGAAATTGTTGTTTCAAGAATTTAAGAAGTATGTTGACAGATTTTCCACTCCATTTGTAGTAGGATTTTAGGTGCATAAGTTGGAATGTAAATGACAATATAGTTGATTTGGATCCAGGATAAAGTTCCCGATTACCTTTTTGGAATAATTTAAAGAATCCCGTAGATTCTTCAGGAAGACCATCTTCAGTTTGAATGTGAGGCTCAACATTAGGATCACAATTACCATCAACCTCAATACTTTCTTCACCCTCTACATTTTCGTTTATTGCATTTGATATGTCATGAATCCCGAATGCATCCCTCACTAAGTTGTGCATATCACAATGCTCTTTAAGTGGACTATCATGTGGTGGGTCTAAATCATCATCATCATCATCATCATTTACAAAATCTTCTTCATGACAAACCCACATAGTATACCCCTTAGCCATCTATTTGCAAACTACATGATCCCTCACATCATCACAATTTTTCCATAAACGATTAGCACACCTAACACAAGGACACAAAATATTCCCACTAGGTGTACCAGTATGATTGAATGCGAAATCTAAAAATTTCTCCAAACCAATAAGGTATTGATTGCTATACCGTGGCTTTGTCATCTAACTTTTATCCATTGGTATATCTATAATAACAAAACCAATAAAGTAAAAGGCATAACTGCAACTAATGTATATGGAGAGCAAAGTAAAATTATCAAGCAAAATTATCCCTTTGCAAACACATTCTCAAGCAAAATTATTCCTTTGCTAACACATTATCAAACAAATAAAACAATATTGACCAATAGCTGGTTTGCATTAAAATTTCCAATTAGGTATAAAGATATCAACCCTCTGATTTATTGAATAAATCACCAACCAGCTTCTAAACAATCCACCATATTGAAGAGTTCTTAATGCTAATTGGAACTGTCAAAGCAGACAACTATAACTCATGCACAAACAAAAGCACTGTTATTGTATGTAATAGTACTGTTAATATATCACCACCATTTATTTTATTCTTAACGTTATAACATTAGAATATATTCCTTCATAACATTATAATTTTATCCAGTTTGTAGGTCTTATGAGAACACGAACAACATCAGGATTATTGAAACTGAAGCTAATGCAAGTCAAAATTATATACACAAGTAGCGATATATGTAACTTTGAATAATCATACATAATCAAAAGGTGCACGAAACATAACCAGTACAATTAGTATTCATTATTACACCAAGATTATGCTTTAACATACATAACTATCAAAGCAAATTTCATAAATTAATTATAAACCCAAAAGCTATCCAGATCAAACAAATATAAAAGCACAAAATAAACTGAAAAATTAACAAAATAAGAAAAATATAACAAATGGATATACAAAGTAAGGAAAACTATAGCAAATAGAGTTGCAAATAGAGTTAATTATGTAAAAGATTCAAGGAGACAAGACAAAGAAGGCACCTTGAGGGAATTTTTCGCCAATGGAGCTGCAAAAGAAGAAAGAGGAAATAAGACAGTTGGGAAAAAAAAGAATTGGGCGCTGCGGGGAAGAAGTTCTAGGGCTGGACAATAGGCAGCGGTTTTGAAACTGCTGCCGATAATAAAGGATTATAGGCGGCGGTTCCGATAACCGCCGCCTATAGTAGAGGATCATACGCGGCGGTTATGAACCACCGCCTTTGAAAGAAATTCATTTACGGCATTATTCACAACCGCCATATATGACGCATATTGGCGCGGAACGTTTCGCGCCTAATTGTGCTCATTAGCGGCAGTTTTATCGACGGTTTTATGATAAAACCGCCGTCACTATAGACAGCGGTTGGCTTGACTGCCGTAAATAATAGAAACTAAAACCATCATAGGCAGCGGTTAAGCGAACCGCTGCCTATAAACTGCTGTATATATATGCGTTTTTTTGTAGTGATTCATCATACCGATACCGTACTAAAATAAAATCACAACTCAACCCTCTCCCATCATCTTCCTTAACTCTCCATTTTACTTCTTCAATTATTTTATGCATTATCTCTTACTTATTTTATTCCCTTAAGTCACCTTCTTAATTTCGCAAGCATTACTAACTTGAGCAACGAAATTCTTTTAGCTGACACTACACCCGTGTCTTAAGGTACTTTAATTTTTACTTCTTCAATTATTTTATACACAAATATGCCCTTAACTGTTCCATGTAATCGCTTTCATTGTCTGGCCTTTCAGCCATCCTTTGCCTTGTAAACCTTTTTATTCTAATGAATACACACTCGCTGATTTAGAAAAAAAAAAAAAAAAAAAAAAAATTAAAAAACATGTAATACGATGCCAGATCTCTTATGGGCATTTGATTACCACAACATCCAACTCATTAGATTCTGAAAATTGTCTTTAGATACATAATGAACTGATTAAGAAACTAAAGCGTCGACGTGTCCAAATTTGAGTGACAAGAGACCAAATAAAGCCCAACCACATGTGGTTAAAGTGTAAGTTTAATTTTTCTTAAGGGATTTATTTATTTATGCAACAAAACACACATTTAAGTTTGACCTTGAAGATTACCAAGATCTAGCAATGTTCGAGATGCCTCTATTATTGATAGATATTATTATTATTTGTATGGCTTAATTAAATATTCCCTACACATGCCGAAGATAACTTTGAGAAAATGGGGCAAACCAAAGAAGCCATGTGCATGTCGGAATTGATTAAGCACTAATTTCAAGCTTCACAATTCATATTAATAGTGACACGAATCCTACAAGATTCTTTTCATACTTTTTGGATATAATACAACATGGCCAAAGCAAATGAATCATTGTAAAAACTTAATTCTATTTGAAAGTGCCATTAAAGTGGTTTGGTTTAGTGATATATTTATCATTTTACGTGGAAAAGGTCTCGAATTTAATTTTTAAAATATATAATAAATAATGAATGTAAAATAAATTTAGACTTTTTTAAAAAAATTATAAAAAAAATCATATTTAAACTTAGATTTACATTTAATTAGTGATTAAGGACCACCAAAAGTTAAGTTTGCAACAACGCACGTGGTATTGGAACTGAAGATGAGATAAGGATTCTTTAACATTCTTGGATCTCTTTTGCTTCTACATGTGATGACCCAACAAATTATATGTATAAATGTTGCATACTCAATGACGTGCCTAGGAGTAAATTTTTCTTTTTAATAACGTCGAAAAACTTTTCTTAAATAGAATCACGTTGACTTTACTCCAAAATTATGAAGTTTGATCTGGAAGAACAAATTGTCAAAGCAGGCCCAATATTATTAATTAAGTCACGATTTGTAATGAGTAATAGTGTATATTATGTATATATTCTGAAGTATACGATGAAGTTTTCACCATACAAAGTGGGTAGTGTGTGCTTGTCATTAATGAAGCCACAGCCCACAGGTTCCCCTACAACTACCTTGTTATGATTTCACTCCAATCAAAGACCGTACCGTGATATGTGCCAATAATACCATCAAAAACTTATAATTTTTTAAGCAATTATTTATGCACCATATTTTAGTGTCTTGATTAAGAATTAATCATTCAATGCACGAGATTCTTATCATACAATGGGACAAGAGATCAACGCAATTATAAAAATCATTAAATGGATGCGCGTTCCACACTAAGTTCATGTACATGTAGCCGCTGCATACTACAAAATAAGTATTTAGAAAAGCCAAAAGCAACATCTAAGAATTCGATAAAATGATTAGATAATAATTTGTTGTGATTAAATATTTTAAGTCTGAATTACAGTTTCGGCTTTTATTCTTTAAAAAAAAAAAAAAAACCAAAATAGTAAATTTAAATATGGACGACTTTATTCTATAAAATAGCAATATTTCCAATTATAAATAAGATTAAGAGCATCCTTCTCTTGACCCACCATCCACTACGTACCCACCAACCACTCTTTTAACACTCTTTCCTACAACACGACATGTCTTATGATCAATCAATTTCTTTGTTTGAGTTCGATAAAAAAATTTATCAAATGGACTCGCAAACATATCCATTAATGCAATCTTTACAAGGCTCATCAATTTATATTCTTGTGTTTTCTTTCATTTTAACCTTTTCTCTAGCTTTTTTGGCACTATCATTTCTTAAATATGATGAATTTTGGTGCAGCTGCATCAATTGCCATAGCTACCTAAAGTGTACATGGTCTTTGAAGTTCACAAATTTATGTGATTGGTTTGCTTATCTTCTCCAAAAATCACCTACCCAAACGATTCACATACATGTTATAAGCAACATCATCACAGCCAATCCAGAAAACGTTGAATATATTCTCAAAACAAATTTCTCAAATTACCCAAAAGGCAAACCTTTCTCAATGATTCTTGGTGATCTTTTGGGTGAAGGTATATTCAATGTCGATGGAGATTCATGGAGGTTTCAACGAAAAATGGCTAGTTTTGAACTTAGTTCCATGTCCATACGAACGTATGCATTCGACAATGTCAATAACGAGATCAAACATCGTCTCTTGCCTGTTTTGTCATCAGTGGTTGGGCAAGAAAATGGAGTCATTGACTTGCAAGATGTTCTTCGACGATTCTCTTTCGATAATATATGCAAATTTTCATTTGGTTTAGACCCTTGTTGTCTTGAATTGTCTCTACCAATTTCACATTTTGCCAAGTCTTTTGATCTCGCAACAAAATTATCTGCAGAGAGAGCATTGGCAGCATCATCAATGGTATGGAAGATTAAACGCGTTTTGAATATTGGAACTGAGAAAAAACTTGGGCAAGCCATCAACAACGTTAACATTCTCGCGAGTGAAGTTATAAGTCAAAAGCGTAAATTAGGATTTTCCAAACATCAAGATCTTCTATCTAGATTAATGGACATAGTCGATGATGACTTGTACTTAAGAGACATTGTAAAAAGCTTCATCTTGGCCGGGCGCGACACCGTGGCCTCGGCCTTAACATGTTTCTTCTGGCAGTTGAGAGATCACCCCGAAGTCGAGTCAAGACTCCATAAGGAGTCAAACGGGGTAATGCAGCCAGATCAAGAGTTTATCACACATGATCAACTCAAAGAGATGCATTACTTGCACGCATCGCTTCATGAGAGCATGAGGCTATGTCCACCAATACAATTTGATTCAAAGTACGCACTAGAAGATGATATGCTCCCTGATGGCACATTTGTGCGCAAGAACACTAGGGTTACATACCATGCTTATGCGATGGGTAGAATGGAGACAATATGGGGTCAAGAGTATATGGCGTTTAAGCCTGAGAGATGGTTAAAGAATGGCCAGTTTTGCTCTGAAAATCCATTCAAGTACCCAGTGTTTCATGCTGGGGTTAGGGTTTGTTTAGGGAAGGAGATGGCACTTATGGAAATGAAGTGTGTGGTTGTTTCAGTGTTGAGGCGTTTTGATATCAGAGTTGTTGCACCTAGTGGGGAGCTAAAGTTTGATCCAGGGCTGACGGCCACCGTGAGAGGTGGCGTTCCCGTCGTAGTGAGGGAAAGAGGAGGCTTCGGGGAGTAAATATTTATATGTACGTACGGTTTAGTGTGCCAATATATTGCAGCGAAAGTGTATCACACCCATGAATTGGGTCGCATGTTATAAAATAGTAATTTATTATAATCACATATTTTAAATTTGAATCACAATTTTGATCTTTAATATACCAAAAAAAAAAAAGTGTATCATATGACTAATTGGGCATGCTTTGGAAAGGTGACAATTTCAGATCTCATCGGGAATAGAACGTTTTTATATATTACTCTAGTGATACTATAGTAATAATAAGAGTTCTTGTTATATAAAAATAAATTTAACATTCAATACATAAATTATTATTATAGAAAATAAGATAAAATATCAAGTATTACCCTTGAAAGTATCTGTTTTCCAACCGGATGATTCAAAAGTTACAATGTTGATAAAATGAAGCGGGACCACTCTATTCCCCGGAGAAAATCAGTAGAAATTATAATGCAATTCGTGTAGAGTAATATTAAATGTCATTAATATTCTATTTTTATCACCTCCTATATGTATACCTAGTTGGCATTTTAAAAGAAGAGAGAGAATTAAAAAGTTTTTTAAGTTAGTATGCCAACTAGATATACACGTAGTAGGTAATATTTAAATGATAAAAATATAAAAATATCTACCATTATTCGTTAACCGTCGTAAATACTTCAATTTCATTGCCTCGTCCATGAAAATAATATTAAGATGTCATGTGTGTGAAGCATTTTATTGGCTTCTTGTAACTCTTGGCCGTGTGTTCTAGCTTGGCGGTTTCGTTTCAATATCGCACTTTGTTAAATTAAAGTTGCCTCGATCATATAGTTGTTTTGATAAATAGATTCTTCCTCATCGACTGTGTCACTTCTTTTAATCTTCTTCTAATTGGGACCACCTTCTAATAAACGAATAATTTTTACACTTAATTTACGGATCTGTTTCCATTCTTCTTGCAAATTACGATTTACAAGGCTTTTAATTCCATTTAAGTAGATGGCATTGACTTTTGGGGCCAAACATTTAGGCCCTTAAGTTAAAGTTAATTTCATTCTGATCCTGATTTTTTTTTTATTAACACCGCCCCCACTTTTCCGTGTGATTTGAACCCTGACTATTCACACGTCAAAGGGATCGATAGCTCAAAATCCTTCATATATTCTGATCCTATACTTGAGAGCGTTGTATAATAGTTTCTATATCTAAAAAGCATCTGAGTAACTATGCGTTTGTGGTTTTGATTTGAATTATTACATCCTCAGAAACATTTCACTGCATATGCTTAATTAGGCCATTGTTATAGCGTCTTTTACCTGCTATAATGTTTTCTGTGTTCATATATGAATAGTACTGTCAGATGGAAGAGTTTCTTAATTTTTATTTTTATCGAGCTAGCTAGAGAATTTGAGTAATCAAAAATACGTGGAAAATTTTAAAATTTACGGCTCAACTCGTAGAAGAAAATGGCATTCTCCCAAAATAAAATTATAGAGTGGTATTTGCTAATTCCAAACAAATGAACTAAATATATGGCACTCTTTAAAAAGTTGACAAATTTTCTATCAAGCCTAGGGTAGGCTGGGTAGCAACTATTGAAATAAACTCTTTGTTTCCAAAGCATTTAATAATTGAAAGACATCATTTTCCTATTTTTATATTTAATCAAAGTCAAAATTACATAGCCACAAATAAGCCAAAATAGTAAAGACTAGTCAACTCTGATGCTAATAGACATGCAGTAGATGAAAGAAAGGCTGGATCAAAACTCATCAGCAGATGATTTATCCTTTAGGCAAACATCAACAACTTAGGCCAAAATATTCACCAATACATATCTGATTTTCCAAGAAAATAGGCTAAGATCTCCAAAACCGCCAAACTTAGTCAGCTGGATATCTTATCATGCATGGCAAACCAGATGAATTTAAACTATTTTATTAGCGACAATTAAATAATTTCTTAGACTAAAACTAATAGACTGTAGCTTCCACGTCTCCAAATATTGATCCACGCCTATATCCTGGTATAACCACCAAAATTAGCTTATCATAGGAGCATGTAGATGACAAGCAAAACGTACTCCAATAAGTTGGAAAGATTTTTCAGACTGGATCGTCAAAGAAAAGATTAAGGAAGCTTTGCCTTTAAATTGGATTTCTAATATTTTAATTCGATTGTATCAATTGTTGGGTATCGGCACAACAGAATGTTCGGGACGAAGCGGTATCACGCAACTATAAATAGCAAGCCATTTCTTCAGCTCTAATCATCCCAAAATAGAGAGAAAACATTGTGAGTTTTCTTAAGTGTTATCTTTCATACTTGTTGTCTTTACTTTGTGAGTAAGAATTAATTTCTCCTATAATTTGAGAGAGTGAAATTGGTCTCTCTTTATATTAGAAAGAAAGCCATTGTAAAATATTCTTACATCATAGTGAATCTTCATATACTTGCCTGTGGTTTTTCTCTTAATTTGTTTAAGGTTTTTCCACATAAAAATATTGTGTCACAATTATCCTTTTTCTCAGTCCTATTTTAGCTGCGTGATACCACTTCGCTCCAAACATTCTGCTTCACCGATACCAATAGTGGTATTAGAGCCATTGGTTGCGGGGTTACTATTCATAATTACTATTTACACGTATTGTTATATACGTATATAGTATTATTTACGGTACTGTCTACGTGTATAGTGCAGTTCTTAGTGAGATAGTGGGAGTCAGTTCAAGTTAAGAAGCAGATCGTTGTCAACATTATGACGGTAAAATTTGAAATCGAGAAGTTCAACGGGAACATCTTTTCCCTTTGGAAATTGAAGATAAAGATAATCTTGAGAAAGGAGAATTGCTTGGTAGCAATCGGAGACATACCAGCAGAGGTGACAAATGACAATAAGTGAACAGAAATGGATAGCAACACTATGGCTAATTTGTATCTGGCGTTGGCAAATTCAGTACTGTCAAGCGTGGAGGAAAAAAAGTTAGCAAAGGAAATTTGGGATGCATTGACCAAACTGTACGAGGTCAAGTCACTTCACAACAAGATTATTTTGAAGAGAAGACTTTGCACTCTTCGAATGAGTGAATCCACGTCGGTAATTGATCACATCAATACCTTAAATACATTATTTTCTCAACTAACTACGTTGGGACATAAAATAAAGGAGCTTGAACGTGCGGATATTCTACTTCATAGTCTACCTAATTTGTATGATCAACTCATCATTAGTTATACTAACAATGTTCTTTAAGAGTCTGTTACTTTTGATGATGTTGCAGCTGCCGTTCTGAAAGAAGAATCTAGGTGCAAGAGTAAAGAAGATAGAGCTGAAAGTTTACAACAAGCAGAGGCACTACTAATGGTGAGTGGTAAATCAACTGAATGTGGCTCGAGTGGGAATAACAACTATGGTAGATCATAGTCCAAGAGTAAAAAGAATATCAAATGTTACAATTGTGGCAAAAAAAGGGCACGTCAAGAAGGATTGTTCGAGTAACAAAAAGAATCTTGAGATGACAAATTCTCAGGGATGTGTTGCGACTGTACCCGATGATAGAGATGTTTTATACAACGAAGCAGCAACTGTATCAGAAGGCAGAAAAGAGCTCACTGATGTTTGGATAATGGATTCGGGAACATGGCATATGACCTCTCGTAGAGATTGGTTTCACACATATGAACCTATCTCTGGGGGATCTATGTACATGGGTAATGATTGTGCCTTGGAGATTGCTGGCATCAGTACTATTAAGATAAAAATATATGATGGTACCATTCGCATCATTTAAGGAGTACGACATGTAAAGGGCTTGAAGAATAACCTATTGTCCATTGGGCAATTGGATGAGCTTGGCTGCAAGACCCAAATCGAGAGAGGGATTATGAAGGTCATTAAAGGAGCGCTTGTGGTGATAAAAGCAGAAAGATCATTGTAAACCTATATATGCTTTTGGTAGATACGTTGTAGGAGGCAGATCTATCAGTTGCATCAACCAGACAAAAAGAATCAACTATAATGTGGCATCTGAGATTGGGCCACATGACAGAATGAGGCTTGAAGATTCTCGCTGAACGTAATCTTCTACCCGGGTGCAAGACGGTAAACTTACATTTTTGTGAGCACTGTGTTATCAGTAAGCAACATAGATTGAAATTTGGGAGATCTACTACTAGAAGCAAACACATTCTAGACTTGATCCATTCAAGCGTTTGGGAATCACCGGTTTTATCCTTAAGAGGAGCAAAATATTTTGTATCATTTATTGATGATTACTCCAAGAGATTGTGGGTGTACCCAATCAAGAATAAATCAGATGTGTTTCTAGTATTCAAAACATTCAAAGCCCTGGTGGAGCTTGAATCCGAAAAAAGGATCAAGTGTTTGAGAATGGACAACGGAGGAAAATATAATGATGGGAACTTTCTGACATTTTGCAAGCAAGAGAGCATTTAGAGGCAATTCAATGTTGCACATACACCTCAGCAAAATGGTGTGGTAGAGTGGATGAATAGAACACTTCTAGAAAGAATGAGAGCTATGTTGGAAATTGTAAGACTAGCCAAATCATTTTGGGCAGAAGTAGCCAGAACCACCTGTTACGTGATAAACCGGTCATCATCAACTGTAATTGGGTTTAAGACACCAATGGAAATATGGACAGGGAAACTCGCAGATTATTCTACCTTGCACGTAATTGGATGTCCTGCATACGTGATGTATGGTCCCCAAGAAAGAACAAAATTGGATCCATAGTCCAGGAAATGCATATTCTTAGAATATGCTGATGGTGTTAAGGGGTATCGCTTGTGGGACCCCACTGCACACAAGATTATCATCAGTAGAGATGTGATATTTGCAAAAGATAAAATGCAAAGGGAAGATTACAGCAACACTGCAAATGAGACTACTACAATACAAATAGAGGATAAGTCAGAACAAGGAGATATTTCTTCTGAAATTGCACCAGAATATGAGGAACAAGAAGTAGATGAGGCTGAGTTTACAAATGTTCGATGTTCATCGCGTCAAACAATAATACCGGTTTAGCACTCAAACTATGTCTTGGCGAGCAATGCTGCATATTGTCTTCTAACGTAGGATAGAAAGCCATCTACCTTTCACGGGACTGTAAGTAGCCCCGATGTTGCTTTGTGGATGACAGCAATGCAGGAAGAAATTGAAGCTCTCCATAGAAACAAGACATGGGAACTTGTTCCTCTACCACCTAAACGGAGAACCATCGGTAACAAATGGGTCTTCAAGATCAAGCGAGATGGCAATGACCAAGTGGAACTATATCGTGCAAGATTGGTGGTGAGTAAGACGAGATATTTTCTCATGTGGTTAAACTTACAATTATCAGAGTAGTCTTGGCTATGTGTGTTGTACTTGATTTACATCTAGAACAATTAGATATAAATATGGCTTTTCTTCATGGTGAACTTGAAGAAGAGATTTACATGCTTCTGCCAGAAGGTTTTGTTGAGAAAGAAAAAGAAAAATTGGTTTGTAGGTTAACCAAATCTCTGTACGGTCTAAAGTAGGTGCCAAGATACTGGTACAAGAGATTTGATTCCTTCATAATTAGTCTTGGGTACAACAGACTTGGAGCAGGCCATTGTACGTATTACAAAAGGTTTGGAGATAATGACTTAACTATTTTGCTATCGTACGTGGATGACATGTTTGTAACCGGCCCTAACAAAGATCAAGTCCAAGAATTGAAGGCACAGTTGGCTAGGGAGTTCGACATGAAGGATTTGAGACTAGCAAACAAGATTTTAGGGATGCAAATTCACCGGGACAGAAAAGACAGGAAAGTATGAATTTCCCTGAAGAACTACTTTAAGAAAATCTTGCGCCGCTTCAATATGCAAATTGTAAGGAAATCACCCCACTTCCTGTCAATTACAAATTATCCTCAAGTATGTGCCCTAGTAATGAAGTAGAGAGGATGAAAATATCTCGAGTACTGTATGCATCAGCAGTGGGAAGTCTCATGTTCGCTATGATATGTGTGAGACCAGATATTGCATAGGCAGTCGGCTCAGTCACTCGGTTCATGGCAAATCCTGGTAGAGAGCATTGGAATACGGTTAAGAAGATCCTAAGATACATCAAAGGAACCTTGGATGTTGCATTATGTTATGGAGGATCAAAATTTACTGTCAAAGGCTATGTGGATTCAGATTTTACAGGTGACTTCGATAAACGAAAGTCCACTACAAGCTATATGTTTACACTTGCAGGAGGCGTGGTAAGCTGGGTATCTAAGTTACAAACTATTGTGGCTCTATCTACAACAGAAGCTGAATACATGACAGCTACATACGCTTGCAAAGAAGCAATTTGGATTAAACGGTTAATGGAGGAGCTCGGGTACAAACAAGAAAAAGTACCCTTGTTTTGTGACAGTCAGAGTGCCTTGCACATTGCAAGGAATCCAGCCTTTCATTCCAAAACGAAACACATAGGAGTTCAATATTACTTTGTTCGTGAAGTAGTGGAGGAAGAGAGTGTGGATATGCAGAAGATCCACACCGACAACAACCTAGCAGATGTCATGACAAAACCAATCAATATTGACAAGTTTGTTTGGAGTAAATCCTCTTATGGCCTAGTAAAGACATAAGCAACATGAACTGACAAGTAGGAGAGATTCGGAAGACTACCAAAGTGAACTTTAAGTGGGAAAATGTAATGTTTAAAATCACTTTGGAGTTGGCAAGATAATAGCACTTGGGATTGTCATCATGATGTTTTGTAATAAAATAAGGAAAAGATGACAAACACATGCATTGGTTTTGGAAAAGTAGAACTTTGCAAATGGAAAAGCTGAAGACTTGGATGGAAAGTGACTCTGCAATGTGCACAATAGATCAGCAACGCACAAGCAACGCGATTTCATTCAGCTATAAATAGCAAGCCATTTCTTCAGCTCTAATTATCCCAAAATAGAGAGAAAACACTATGAGTTTTCTTGAGTGTTATCTTTTATATTTGTTGTCTTTACTTTGTGAGTAAGAATTAATTTCTTTTATAATTTGAGAGAGTGAAATTGTTCTTTCCTTATATTAGAGAGAAGATCATTTTAAAATATTCTTATATCATAGTGAATCCTCCTATACTTGCCCGTGGTTTTCCCTTAATTTGTTTAAGGGTTTTTCACGTAAAAATATTGTATCACAATTATCCTTTTTCTCAGTCTTATTTTAGCTGCGTGATACTGCTTCGCCCCAAATATTTGGCTGCATCAATACTCAACATCAACTTATGAACTTGGACTTCCCCTTGCATAATTGGATAATCCTTTGTATTTTGCTCATTTTCAATGAAATTTCATTCGATCAAAAACAAAAGTTGGAAAGATTTTTCAGGACTGATGTTAATAAATACTAAGTATTCAACATATGGGGACTCTCAAAGGTTGGTTTTGATATATCCTAGTGGCTAGAGGCCAATGTATTCATATACGTATATATATGTTATATGTATATATTATACTTAGATATTGCAATATGTGATAACCCATTTGCTGTTTCCTTTTTTTATTTATTATTTACAAGAAGGTTGAGCTGACTACTAGAAAATAAAGCCGATGATGTACAATGCAGAAATTTGATTAACTTTGTGACCGTTCAAATGTCAATTCAGTCTAAAATTTGCAAGTTAATATATACATATTTTAAACATCGTAACTTTTTACTTTCACGAATAAGCAGCTGCGGATGTACATAATTTGTCTCCCTCTCTCCATGCCGACTGATAAATAAGTGAAATTAATTATTCGATCTGAGAATTTGGTAGCATCTTCTAATCTATCACTCCACGACTGACAATAAAAAGAGAAAAAAGAAAAAAAATCATTCCACGTGCTTTCTTGCGGTATAGAGGATCAGAGGAATTAATGTATTGCGTCACCAGTGATATCACAATTCTGTATGTAAGTCATTCAAGATTTAAGTAATAAGGTGGGAAATATGCACAAATAGTCTGTATTGGATCTCTAAAATTTTAATTTGTCCTAATTGTTTAAAATTAAATAATTGAGTCCTTATTGTTTCTCAATTTTTTTTAATTTAGTTCCCGTTTAAATTAGCTAAATTGATTTTTTTTGAGAAATAATAAAAACTAAATTGAATAGTTTTGGGAAATAATATGACTAAATTGGTTATTTTTAAATAATAGGAATGGATTTAATTTTTTTTTAAAATAATAAAAATTAAATTGACTAATTTTAAATAATAGAGACAAATTTAAAATTTTAGGTGCTTGTGCAATTTTCTCCAAATTAGGTAGTAAGATCCTCTCTACTTTTTTTTTTTATATTATTTATCGTTTAGATATAGGATATATCATAGGTTTATTTATTTATTTTCGCTTCTACATGTCATAGGTTCTTCAACTAAATAATTTTAAATCTTAAACATCAAATATGGAGTAGTAAACTAATTATCTATAGATTTTTTTTTAAAGTATTTGAAAATTTTATTTAAATTTTTAAAAGATAAATCTAATTGTTCATGATACATCTCATCTAAAAAAATGAGAAAATCAATAAGTCCGATTGATTTGGGATTAGTGGGGGTTGCAGCACCTATTGACTTCAAGAGTAGAGTTATTAAAGAGTGAGTTGAAACTATAGTTTTTAAAAATGTGTATATTTTTAAAATATTTTTAAACTAAAAAATCAATTTAGTCTCAATTGAAAAACAAATTCACACATACGTAAGTGTTCGGCTGTAGGTTTTTAGCATCCCACCGAGCAAAACTTGGATCCTTATATATTGTTAAGAACCCTGAGGTTCCATTACTTACCTTAGTTAGGTTTTACCATATTTAGCATAGCTTGGAAGTTGAATAAGGAAAGTATTTCTTTTAGAAATTGAGACGCAAAATTATATCCTTTTTCTATATATTAGGACTACGCAATGTTAAATCCTTCTTCTATTAGGACTAGACGACACAAAATCCTTCTTCTGGTAGGAGCATAGTTATCGTAATCGTACGATTCACGATACGAATCGTACGATTCGGTTCGATTCTAGTGAAAAACGATACGAATCAGTTGGTGAATCGTTAATTAGAGTGAATCGGTAAGCGAATCGGAGTGAATCGTAGCGAATCGTAACGAATCGTGCGATTCGGCGAATCGGCACGATTCGGGTAAAGAAAAACAAATGCCCAAAAAATCCCAAAAAAAGAAAAACGAAAGAGCCAAGTTCAGATTTTTTCAATCAGCATACAATTGGTCCATTTTTTAAAAATATAAACAAACAAACAAACAAAAAAATCCCATTTATGTTAAAAACATCAACTTTTTAACTATAATTATAAAATCAAAACACTTAAAAACCATCCAATTAAAAGCCCTAAAACAGAGAGAGGGAGAGAAATGTACTCATCTTCTTCACGATCAAAGGCTTCGTCGATCAAATTGCTTCGTCTATCAAATTGCTTCGCCGACCAACTTACTTCGCCGATCAAATTGCTTCACTGATTGTAAGTGAGTTGCTGATCTTCTCTTTCTTTACTGCTCACTGATCTTGCTCTTTCTTTACTTTTTGGAACTTTGCATTTGATCTTGCTATTTTTTTATTGCTATTTTTTTTTTTGTCTTATTCTTTTGCTGCTCACTGTGCTCCCTGATCTTGCTCTTTCTTGAAACTATTGTCTTTGCTTAGTGTTGTTTTTATTGAGTTGATAAGTGGCTGATGCTTAAAAGCCTTGCCTTTTCAATCGTTACTTTTGTATGGTCAAGAGTCAAGACAATAACTTTGCATTATTAAATCAAAGACTTTATTGGTATAACACTTTAATTGGCCACTATTATTATTTGATTATTTTATGTTATTTTGTTAGAACTTTGACATTTACCATTAAAGTATGCTTAACAAAAAACATATATTTATATAAATTGAAATGAAGAATTTTGACTAAAAACTATTATGAAAATGTAATATATCAAATATCATCTATTTTTAAATTTATGACCGAATCAGTACGATTCACGATTCGATACGATTCACGATTCAAAAAAATGAGATTTTGATTCACGATACGATTCACGATTCGCGAACTATGGGTAGGAGTACTATTAGGTTTCTGAAACTAATTCGCGGAGAATAATTAACATGGAGATGGATTATGTGGACCACTATTTGGTTTTGGGGTTACCGTCGGGTGAAGAAGGAGCAAAGCTAACTGAGAAAGAGATTTCCAAGGCGTATAGACTGAAGGCATTGGAACTACATCCAGACAAGAGGCCCGATAACCCTAATGCCGATCAGGATTTCCAAGACCTTCAGACATCTTATGAGATTCTCAAGGACAAAAAGGCTAGGAAATTGTTTCACGACCTTCTACAGGTCAAGCGCGAAAAAGTTAAATACACTACAAGAAAAAATGACACGTACGATGATACTAAGAGAGGAAAGATGATGTCAGATTTTTTGAGAAAGATAAAGTCAGGTCTCGGAAAAAGGGAATGGGCTGGTTGCGCCCCGCCTGACCCTAGCGTGAGTGCTCGAAAGGAGGAAGAGAGGATTTGGAGGAAGTTTAAAGAAGAGATTGAGCGAATTCGTGCTATGCAAGCCAACAAGATCAAGCGAGTTCGTGCTATGCATGCCAATTTCAAGAGCTTGGATCGAATCCTGATAAGATTACTATGTTGTAACTGATTTACTTTATGTTGTTGATGTTTGCCTAAAGGATAAATCATCTGCTGATGAGTTTTGATCCAACTTTTCTTTCATTAACTGCATGTCTATTAGCATAAGAGTTGACTCTTTACTATTTTGGTTTATTTGTATCTAATGTAAGTCATTCATGATTTAAGTAATTAGGTGGGAAATTTCCAGAAATAGTCCTGTTGTTTCTTTAAAATTTTAAGTCGGTCTTATTGTTCAAAATTAACAAATTGAGTTTTGGGTAACAATAGAACTAAATTGGTAATTTTTAAATAATAGGAACAAATTTAAAATTTTAAGTACTTGTGCAATTTTCTCCAATTAGGTAGTAAGATCCTCTCATCTACTGTTTTTTTATCTTTCGGATATAGGATATATCATAGGTTATTTATTTATTTATTTTCGCTTCTACATGTCATGGGTTATTCAACTAAATAATTTAAATCTTAAACATCAAATTTGGAGTAGCAAACTAATTATTTATGAATTTTTTTAAAAAAAGTATTTTGAAAAAATTATTTAAAATTAAAAAAATTAAAATCTAATAGTTCATGATACATCTCTTCTTTTAAATGAGAAAATCAATAAAGGGAGGATCCCCACTTGAATTCATATCCTCCGTCAACCGCCACCAAAGATATATATTAATTGGGGATCCAATCCAGTTGAATTCATATCCTCTGTCAGCCTTCATTAGTGTATATATATATATATGTATATACACACATAGGCCCGATTGATTTGGGGATATATGTCTATATTTTGTTTGAGTAATGATAGATGTTACTCTCTTTTCATTACCTAATTATTGTTTAATTGGCATGCCAACTAGATAAATCTATTTTATTTCTTTCTTCTAAGTTTATTGATTTTTCTCTCTATTCTTTTATTATTTGTCCTCTCTCCTCGTTTTTCCTTTTTTATCTCCCTCAATTAATGTTTTTTTCCTTTCTTTTGTTTACCACTATTATACATTCCTCTCTCCTACTATAAATATCCTCATATAATCATAAACTCTCCCATTAATATGGGTATCATAAACTTTTCATAAAACCTAGCATCTGATCAAGAAATCCAACGTATTCACTCCATACAATTTCCCTGTTAAATGTTGATGATTTAACATAAGAATTTGATGGTGTTTTTTTATGAGTTTTGTTTTTCATGTGAATCATCTAATTAAGAACTATGTCACCAATCTAACAGAAAAGAAAAGTAGTACAAGTTTTGTTTTTCTTTTTGGGTACAATAGAGGTAAAAATCATGGTTTACAACCTTTGAGTACAACTGTACATGTTAGTATACTTGACCCAACTTTTGAATGTAAAAAATATTATACAAATAAATGTTCAATAGAGAAATCTATTCCAACACAATAAAATCATTTAATGATCTAACAAAGAGCTAATTATCAATATCTTTACTAATATTATATTCTTCATTGCAGTTAACATTGATGAAATATATGACCAAAAAAAAAGTTGTATGAGGAGGAATATGACTACATGAGGGATATTTATGGTAAGAGAGTGAAATGTGTAATAATGATAAAGGAAAGAAAGAGAAAAAACATTAAATAAGGGAGAAAGAAAAAAAGAAAAAGCAAAGAAAGAGAGAGAGGGGAAAAAATTAATAAAAGAAAAGAGAGAAATAAAACAAAATTAATAAAAAAGAGAAAAAATTAAAAAGATGGTGATAAAAAAAAGGGTGACGTCTAGTATTACTCATTTCGTTCAATGGAGGCTAAATTTGTATATCAAACTCAAAACTTTTGAGTATAACATGTCATTATTTAAGTATTCTACTCGACTCTTGAGTTCCACGAGAATATTTTACTCTTGGAATATCAGGCAAACAATTTTTTTTTTTTTTGCAGAATAATATCAAGCAAACGTTGATTGTTGTTTGAAGTTGAATTAGGAAAGTATTTCTTTTAGAAAATTGAGACGCAAAATTATATCCTTTTTCTATTAGGATTTAGGACTATGCAAAAATTAAATCCTACTTGTATTAGGACTAGACACAAAATCCTTCTCCTGCTAGGAGTACTATTAGGTTTTTTTTTTTTTGGCTAAAGCTCTCTATTTCTCTCTTATTATTGTTACGTGATAAGAAGCTATCGAATATAGGCGAACGAGCCGGAGTCAACACCACCACCACCGATAGCGGCGACTGAAAGATCAACAAGAACAAGTTCCGTTCGAAGAGAAAGTAACCGTCCCCTAGATTAATCATTGTATAACCGGTTTTCGCCTCGCACGTAGCCCAAAAGAGAAAAAAAGAAAAAGAAAAAAGAAAAGTAGAAGTCTGAAACTAGATAGCGGAGAATATGGAGTTGGATTATGTGGATCACTATTTGGTTTTGGGGTTACCATCGGGTGAAGAAGGAGCAAAGCTATCTGAGAAAGAGATTTCCAAGGCGTATAGATTGAAGGCATTGGAACTACATCCAGACAAAAGGCCCGATAACCCTAATGCCCATCTGGATTTCCAAAACCTTCAGACATCTTTTGAGATTCTCAAGGACGAAAACGCTAGAAAATTATTTCACGACCTTCTTCGGGTCAAGCGCGAAAAGGTTAAATACACTACAAGAAAAAATGACACGGATACGGACGATGATACTAGGACAGGAAAGATGGCAAGAAAAAGGGAACGGGCTACTTACGCCCCGCCTGACCCTAGCGTGAGAGCTCGAAACCAGGAAGAGAGGATTGCGAGGAAGCTTAAAGAAGAGATTGAGCGAATTCGTGCCACGCAAGCCAACAAGATCAAGCGAGTCCGTGTTATGCATGCCAATTCCAAGGGTTGGGATGGAATCCGTATTGTCTACAACAGACCTCTGAAGAAAAATGCAAAAAAGAATGGACTAAGCACTCTCATCGGATCTGCAGAACACATGGCGTTTCTGTTGAAATTTTAAAGCACAGTTGTCAAATCAAATCGTGAACCGAAACCTTATGTTTTTGAGTTGTGAGTATAGAATTGTGAATCGGAACTATTCGGTCACTGATATGTTATATTGATAAGAAATAATTATTGAGCTGATTCGATCTCTTTTATATTAGATTGTTGTAACTACCTGTGCTAGTACTTATCCTCTGTTGTTTATCATAATTGTTGCTGTATTATAAATAGTGTAATCATGTATAATGAACTTTACTTTATCAAGCAAAAAGTCAAAATGTTACCATAGGCAAATAATCAAAATAAAAGTACAACACTCAATGCACTAATAACTCGATTACCATTTGTTGCATTGTTTGGAGTCATCATGTTGCTGCACAAGAGAGTTACGATCTTTCTTTATTTTGGATCATATCTCAAAGACTCAAATTATAGAGAGGTATTTGCTAATTCCAAATAAATAGAACTAAATATATGGCACTCTTTAAAAAGTTATTAAATTTTCTATCAAGCCTTGCTGTAGTGTAGCAACTATTGATATTTACTCTTTGTTTCCAAAGCATTTATGTTTATATTTAATCAAAGTCAACACAAAGATGCAACTAAGCCAAAAGATAATCATACGATAAAGGGTCAATTCTGATGCTAAAACTAGACATGCAGTACATGAAAGAACTGATGGATAGAAATTCATAAGCCGATGATTTAGCCTTTAGACAAACCTCAACAATTTAGGTCAAATATTCACCAATACATATCCGATTTTCCAATAAAATAGGCTAAGAACACCAATACCCCCATATTAGTCACCTGGATATCTTATCATGAATGGTGAACTGTACGAATTTAAAATATTTTATTAATGAAGAGTTAAATAAATTTTTAGACTAAAACTAATAGAATTGTATCTTCCAGTAGAGGAGTTGTATGGCGTCACCAGTGATATCACAAGTCTGTATGTAATTTTTTTTTTGGTCGGACACAAGTCAATTGGTAAGTAATTCATGAATTAGTAAGTAAGATACCCTCCCTCTACTGATTTTTTATTTTTTAATGAGATACATTATGAATTATCAAATTGATATTTTTAAATTTTAATAATTAGATCTAGAGTAGTGGAGAAAAAAATTTAAAAAAATATTTGAAAAAAATGGCTAAAATTTAAAAGGATAAATCTAATGATCCTTAATACGGCTCATCTAGGAGAATCCAAACCAGTTGAGTTCAAGTCCTCCATCACCTTCACTAGTACATTTATATATATATATATATATATATTGTTTAATAAAGGCCAAACTGAATATCAAATTCAAAGTTTTTAAATATAACTGGTTATATTTGACCATTCCACTTGATTGTTGGGTCCTACGTGAATATTTTACCCTTAAAAGTATAAGGCAAACATGAATTTTGTTTAAAGTTGAATAAGGAAAGTTTTTTGTTTTTGAAAATTAAGACGCAAAATTAAATCCTTCTTCTATTAGGACTAGACGACCCAAAATCCTTCTTCTGCTAGAAGTACAATTAGGTTTTTTGGCTAAAACAGGGATATATCATATATTATATATATATCTAATGATCGTTTACAGAAAACGAACAAAATTACGTACATCTAAAAATATCCTCTTCTCCCTATTTCGATCTCTGACCAACGCTTCATCGATCTCAAGCTCTCTATTTCTTTCTCTTATTATTGTTACTTGCGTGAGAAGAAACTGCTAATTAAAGATAGTCGAACGGAACGGAATCAACGACACCTCCGATAGCGGTGGCGGCAATTTCAACGAAAACAAACACTTTTATTCTAGCTAATTATTGTATGGGTAACTTGCTTTCGCCTCGAATTAATATGGAGGATTATGTGGACCACTATTTGGTTTTGGGGTTACCGTCGGGTGCAGAAGGAGCAAAGCTAACTGAAAAACAGATTTCCAAGGCGTATAGATTGAAGGCACTGAAATTACATCCAGACAAGAGGCTTCATAACCCGAATGCCCATCAGGATTTCCAAAACCTTCAGACGTCTTATGGGATTCTCAAGGACGAAAAGGCTAGGAAATTGTTTCACGACCTTCTTCGGGTCAAGCGCCAAAAAGTTAAATATACTACAAGAAAAAAAGACGCGGACACGGACGATGGTACTAAGACAGGAAAGATGACGTCCGATGTTTTGAGAAAGATGAAGTCAGATCTCGACAAAAGGGAACGGGCTGCTTGCGCCCCGCTTGACCCTAGCGTGAGAGCTCGAATTAGTGAGGAAGAGAGGATTGCGATGAAGCTTAAAGAAGAGATTGGGCGAATTCGTGCTACGCAAGCCAACAAGATCGAGCGAGTCCGTGCTATGCATGCCAATTCCAAGAGCTCGGATCGAATCGGTATTTCCAACAAGAGACCACTGAAGAGAAATGCAGAAAACATTAATGGACTAAGCACTCTCGTCGGATCTGCAGAACACAAGGCGTTTGAAGAATCAGTGCTGGAGAAACTAAGAAACGCTGCTCAAAGGCAAAAGCTCGAACCAAAGGAAGGTATTTGTTTTTCAGTTGAGACTTCATCTTAGTGGATTCTTTTGTTGTATTTTTATTTTATAATAGGTGCTTCTATCAATTTTAAATACAAATTCACCTATTATTTCACAAATTCAATTGAAATATTTGTTAAGTGGAGTTACGTGTCCCTAATGACAAAAAAATAAAATAAAGTTGTCATATTATAAATTAATATAATATAAGACTACTAGCCATTTGGTTTAGTGATATGAATTCTCGCACTAAATGTGAGAGGTTCTGAGATTTATTTTCATGTATAAAATTTTATGTAATATAAAATGTCTTAGAATTTTCTTAAATAAAAAAAGAATAAATTAATATAAGAGATAACTTTGAGGAGTAGTTCAACTAGTAAAGATCTTAAAGGTATACCTAGAGGTTGTCACATGACCGTTAACTTTAGAGCCTCATAAAATTAATCAAATAAAACTCAGATACCCACAAATTTAAAATATATAACAGATAATGCCTTCTATCTACCAACATTAGGGGACATAGTCAAATTTTTCCTACTTTTTGTGCACGAAGTCGTGTCAAGAACAAGTCTTTCTTCCATCATCCAGGTGTTTATGAAAAGTGTCCATTGTACTGGACCTCGCAATTTATTGGATAATTGGATCAAATGACAAATCACTTGACTGGGTGCTGCTACTTATTTCATTTGGGCCGAAAGGAATTAACGTTTATTTGCTGGAGTAGCTCAAATGCAAGATCAAATTTTTGCTAAGATCAAAGGTAGCGTCCAACTTAATGTACAAAATAAAAAACACAAATTCCATTTTCGTAATATCAATAGGTTCATTTGTATATCTTGATATTTTAACTTACACTACAAAAAAAAATGTTATTAGTGGCGGTTTTATTCATTATTCGTGGCGGTTTATAACCGCGGCTAAACCTTTCGCGGCGGTTGGGTGAACCGCAGCTTACAAACGCATCGCGAAAAGTATTCGCGGCGGTTGCAAGAACCGCCCCTAATAACTTCTGCAGCGGTTGCAAGAACCGCCGCTAATATATTGCGTAGCGGTTTTGAAAACCGCCGCTAATATCCTAAATCTTCTGCGACGGTTCCAATAACCGCTACTAATACCTTTACATGGCAGTTCTCAGGACCGCTGCTAATAATCTTTTACTTTTTTCTTTTCCTTATTTACTGTTTTGCTTCTAATTACTTTTTATATATTAATCATATAACAATTAATTATATTAGATGAATAAAGAATAGGGAAAAAACAATTGTACAAAAACAAGCTAAGAAAATTAAATTGTTCTTAAAAGTATAAATGTTTAATATGTACAAATAAAAAGTTAGAATATCTAGAATAAAGAAAATTAAGTTACAATAGTTATAATCAAGTATAATTGTTTAATATGTACAAATCAAAAGTTATAATTAAGTTACAATAGTCATGCTTATAAAGCACTTGATACGGGGGCAAAAAAATCAAAAGTTTTCAACTATTCCTTTGTTCTTAGCTAACCAACAAACTTAAACCATCCTTCGAGAATTTGCAATTTAAGTATAGGATCAAAAAGACTGGATGATATTCAAAATCTGCTTACCTGTCAATTAAAAGTATTGAAGAGTATTAGTCAAAAGAAAATTAAAATTTTATTATTCCTACATAACCAAATACTAGTAGGTGAACATATGATTTTGTATATTTAGCAAAGCAATTGTCTATATGCATATATCACTTACAAACCACATTCACATACCTATGTTACTATCATCCGATGTTGAAGCATTTTGCAAACTAATTGATTTGAAAACTAAAGATGATAAAATACATTTGGAAAAGTGTAAAAGAAGCGAAATTAATTTTGTCATAATCTATGCATTGTTATTATGGTTCAGGGAAGAAAACCTACCGTTTCCCTTGACGGTGAAAAGAAACATTCACGAACTCAATGTGTCCCATTAGCCTCTTTAGTTGAACTCCTGTTGACAGGTAAATGCACATTTGATGATGATAATCTGGAATAGAAACGAACTTAAGGCAATGAAAGTAAATACATACATCAAGTGCTATCAATTGTTAGAACGTAGTAACATACAAGATACAGAGTTTTATATATCAAATATCATCATGTACTAATGAATGAGGTGCAAAATAATTTTTTCTTTTTGATGTTTTTATGTCCTTTTTGCTGAGCAACATAGGGAATTTTTGTATGGATGAGCGTACAACCAAGCTAATAAACAAGGCTTCAGCAAAACAGTATAGAACAAACAATTCAGAGAAAACTATATTTCTTAATGTTTAATGATAAAACCTTGACTAGTTTATCTGCTTGTTGACATAGAATATTATAGGCATCTCGACTAACGAAACCAAATTGATATATGTGATCAACAATAAGGGTTCATAATCAAAAAGTCTTTTGCATGCACAACAGAGCTTCCACTTAAATGCACTGCCATCAAGTTTGTGGAAGTTAAGCTTTCAATTTGTTTAAATATCTATTGTTAATCTTACTAGGTAGTTTTCTTCCCCCAAAAGATTAAAATGACCCAAAAAGAGCATGTAAAAACATAGAAACTGCAATATCACACCTTTACTTAAAACGCAGAAACAATCTACAAAGTACAGAATCTTGCCTTTTGATAAGAATTGATCACAAGGCAAGAGATTCATTAGCTGATGCAGTTTTCCACAAAGAGTATCTACTACAACCCCCAAACACATAATAATGTTGAATTTCATTGTCTAAAAAGTAAACTTTAGTTCAACATGTAACAAAATAAGATGTATAAAAACTCTCGTCGCTTATTATGCATGTGTAAGAATGACTAAAATATAACAATAGAGGAAAACTAATGAGAAAAAAAAAAAGAGAATGAACAATCTCAGTTGGGGTTACAATGCAAGGATAATATAGCGCTACTCATTAATTTTGAATTATATCTTTAGATCATAATAAAAAAGTCATATTACCATGTATGCCATTAACGCTATTAGTAGTGTACACGTTTGCCATTAAGATCAATTGTAGATCATAAAGAGTAAAAATAAACTATGAGTGAAACAAAAGGCTCATAATAAAGGTTTTTCCCTTAGCAGAGAGATTTAATTAAACTGAAGCCAACTGTAGGCTATAATATCCTTGCACAATCAACGCCCCTCTACCTTCTCTACCTCACCACTACTACTAATCAATACCCACACAACACCCCCTCAAAATCGTTCCATGAACCCATCCAAACTAGCTGTAAACTATAATGACCCTAAAATATCCCATTTAAACCCCATACATAAGACAATGTCCCACTCAATAAACCCACACAACCCAACTAAGCAAAGCATTGACTCCAAAAACAACCCAAATGGCCAAATGCTCCATATTGTTTTCATACAGCCTAGTTGTTAGCAACTAATTGACTTCAAAACAACCTATGTGTTTGTATAAATAAAAGAGTATCTATTACAACCCACAAACACATAATAATGTAGAATTTCGTTGTCTAAAAAGTAATAGCATAATAAGATGTATAAAAACTCTCTTTTTACCTGCTCAAGTATAAGTCAAGCATTTGTTGTAGCCTATTGAGATGTGCCTCAGTCTTGTCATGCTTAGTCCGCTCAGCAACTAATTGTGCCTCCATGTTAGCACGTTCAACTAATAATTGTACCTCCCTCTCCTCATCACGTTTCTTCAAATTTTGAACTTCAAACAACAAACTTCTTAAATTATTAGACATACCATGCCACCTAAAACCCAAGAATGATGAAGGGGTAGGTCCCCGCCCTGCTTCTCTAACATGACCGGAGTGTTCCGGGCCCCGTACTTCATGAATGATCTTATTCTCTAAGTCGATAATATCAACTCCATGTGAGATTCTTTGCTTCTTGAGAGACTCGCATTCATCCTAGACATTTTCAGACTCAAATCAAGTTTTATACAACTTGTACAAACCAAAGAAAAGACTAAATGCATCATAAAATTGTTATAGAGCAATAAAAGAAAATAATACTCTGAATTTAAGATAGAATATCAACTAGCATGCTAAATCAAAATAAAGTTATATACCCTATGTTTAATTGCATTGATACAAACTCTAAATGAAAGTAAACACATTTCATTAGAGGTGTGTTGTAGTTGAATAAAGCTAGATGAGCATTAAAAAATTGCATTGTGCACAAAAAAATTTATGGTCCATTTCATATTAATATAACATAAATTTATCCAAAAAGCAAGAAAACAATTACCAAAATGTTCGTAGAGGTTAGATTTATTTTATCATTTTTGCTCTTGTGTGTTTCCCGATAAAATACAATGGGACTCACTGGTCCACCTTGCTCTATTTCCTACAAGATAACATATGTAAGTTTAATTGTAACGTTAGTCGTTTAGTGTGAAATTCTAACAAATCTAAGAGATGGGGTTTCAAATACCATAACATTTTCCTTTTGTGCATAACTTTGTCTACCCAATGTGTGAACTTCTGTTTGGTTGCTCCTATTCTTTTTTGCTTGATTTGATTTTGCCTGCCAATATAAACATAAAAGTTATAGGACTAACTTAATCATGACAACTATAACTACATATATCATAAGTCAATGTCATGGTACTTACTTTGGCCTCATTGGATAAAGAATAATTGACAAAATCTATCCACTGAGTATCATCTACCTCTTCTAGAACAATAGCATGAATTTCTTCTTTGGATTTTCCTTCCTCCACATACTTGTTTATTTTTTTCCTTAAATCATGTTTATAGTTCCTCCATTGCTCGCCAATAAAGCCAAGCACATAGTGTATGCACTTTTCATACTTTGTCTTATCATCAGGAAAAATATAACGCTCCTACCACATATAAGACTAATTAGTATAAAAAGAGCACACATAGAAATATAAACCTAAAGTATAGCTAAAAACGTTGAAATTTAGAGAAGCGTATGTTGACATTAACCTTCAAGTAACTAATAAATTTCTCCTTCGTGTGATCGTCTTTGATGATGTGTCTCCAATCTTTTTTAGCTATGGAACAATAGTAGCCCATTCGAGCAACTAATCCGAGACAAGTAGCTAAATCAACTGATCCATGCCCAATAGGTTGGCCGTGATTATTACATTCGATTCTAATTCGTTTGTCATCATCCAAGTGCCAAATTTGTTTGCACCTATTTTTGCCACGAATCTTTCTTCTTGCAATAGTTTCTGATTATTGTTACACAAAAAGAATTAATAACAAATGAATCATAGTATTGTTAGTTTCTAAATGTTTGATAAATGAATCAAAAAACAATTACCTGAATGATCTTGATTGTTAAGGCCTTCTCCATTTGAGAATGATGGAGTATTTGATTGGTTCCTTAGGGATATTAGCTGAAAATTTTGAACACAAAGCTGAAAAACTCTGATCATTATCTTTTACAAAGAAAGAAGCATAAAATTGCGAGCATAAGAAAAATCGTATCACAAATAGAGTTTCATCTTTGACCAATGAGATGGTCGGAGTTTCAATTTTAATCTCTTTTGCCTAATATAAAGTTTTTCGGTCTTGAAATCATAACCTTTACCATAGCCATAGCCATTGACATACACCTCACCATAGCCTTCATAACCATAGAAATAGCCAACTTAAGCCTCAAGCATTCTAACAAGTTACTCTAAACTTTTTGAAAGATTTTATCCTAAGAGTTAAACCCCCATGAATTATGCAAGTTAAAATTTTAATTCCTTAATGGTTTCAAGTTGATATAAAATTCCAGGCTAGCTAGTAACAGGAAGGAAAACAAAAAATAAAAAAACATGAGAACTAAACTTTTGAAAAAAAAATCACCCACAAAGATTCTACGCTGCTTGAGAACAAAAGACTCTACCTTGGTTTTTTGAAGTACCGTAAGCTCCTCATTGCTATCATCAACATCATCTTTGTCAGCAGAAGAACTTAACCCCTGAAGCTCATCATCCTCAACTGGCCTATAATTATCATCAATCTTTCTTTTACCCTTTCTCACTGATTTTGTACTCCTACTCTTCCCACTCTTTTTCTTTTCATTTTGAATAGAACCCGTCAAAGATTTAGCCATTGTTGTCAAACCCATAGCCTCCATTCTTACTCTATTCCCTTCAATTCTCTTTAATCTTTGCTTCTCATAGGCTGCCATCTTCTTATGCATTCAATAGTTGTAAAGAAATGCAAAAGACATGTATAACATCAACATTCTACAAGTAAGATAAAAAAATTTAGCCTGCAATTGGAAGCCAGTGGTCACACAATATAATCTTCTTCCTACCACTCAAACAGGGCAAAGAAAATGAATTGCCTTGACATGGTTTTCTCTGTTTTGTGGAGTTTACCAATTTTCTCTAAAAATTGGCACTATCCATTGTAATTTCTGCTAAATTCAATCAAAAACGTCTATGTTGTTCCCTCTTAATTCTGCACTCTCTTATATTTTAGTAACATCGTTACATAACTAAACTAATTTAGCTTACAAAAAAGTAGAATTAAACGGTTGAAAATAAAAAAATTACTCGAAAATGTAGGGATACATACTTAATAGAGCTGTATTCGTATGTATCTAGATGCTTGAGTGTGCTATGACCAGCCCAAATCAAAATTTAAACCAAGAACAATCATCAGCTCAAGTGCCCAGAAGAAATCAAAGAGCAAGAGTAACACTAATTACCCACCTCACAATAGACTGGATCAAATGATATACTTAAAACAAACAAAAAAAATACATATATCACAAATTTTCACTATTTTGGGGATGCTAACAAGTTACAATCATTTAAGGAAAAATATGACTCCTCCATTTTCTATTATACTATTAATCTTGGAAGCAACTAATTATAATATGGAAAACCACATTAGTTGTCACCATGAATAGGGGGAAGTAAAAAGGAATCTCCGTGCATAGCACGGGTTAATGTGATATTCTGAAAAAAAATGTGTGTTATTTACACAAAGTTTATATCATTGCAATAAGACTCCTTTGGTACAACACAAACCTTCAATCTTGCAGAAGCTGGATAAATGAAAGTCATTGGACCATAAGGTTCCACAATTCTTAGATCAGTATTATCCTTGTCTACTTCACCTTCATACACTACACTGAAACCCCATGTGCTAAGTGGATCACGTGTACTGTTAGCTACCTCAAATAAGCAACTAAGGCACAATTGATCATATTTTTAGCTTGTGGGGGTAAACGCACACCAGTGATCTAATAGTGTTATATATATAGTGTAAGAATAGGAAAAGTGAAAGGGCAAAGAGAAATAATCTTCTTCATTTCAACTTTCTTACATATTTTTAGCTTGTAATTCTTTTTATTTAACCAATGAACTTGCGCTTGCTGGTATCTTGGTTTTACAACTTCTGCAATTAATCCCAATTCATTACAGTGTGTATGTGTGTGTGTATGTGTATGTATGTGTGTGTGTTCTGTGTGAGAGAGATCGCGGAAACATATACCTGATTGCTTCTTTGGAGAAATTTTAGGTGCTATTGAAATTGGGTCAGATGAGAACTTTTGGTGCGAGATTGTTTTGGTGTTGTTAAAATTTTAGTGGGTGAGAAGTTTTGGTGAAGGGAAAATTTTGGTGGGAATGTGTACGGGTTTTGTTGGGTGGGAAGTTTTGGTTGATGTTTTGGCTTTAGTAAAAATTTTGTGGTTTATTGAGGATTTTTTTTTTTTAAGCCAAAAAAAAGGTCATATGCTTTTATTTTTTCTTAATCATAACAAAAAGATAAAAAAAATATATATTTATATTTGTGAGTTTTTGTGTCAAAACATGATTTAGTGAGTTTTTGTCGGAACATTATATTTTTTTTAGTGATATATGTATATTTGTATGGATTTGGTTTTTTTGATAATTAAAGAATACGAACATTTAAATTTATATAAATAATATTTTGTTCCAATGAATATTAGGAGAGAATTGTAATATGTATTAGTCAAATAATAACATTTTAACAAATTAGAAAAGTGAATGAGCAATAAATTATTATATTAGAATAGAATTTTGTTATTCAATACAATTGATTATAAAATAGAATATAATTAAGGATAATTGTTTATCAATGATAAATAAGTGCATGTTGATGAACAAAAGTTGTACTATTACTTGATATTTCACTTAGTAGGATAGATAAACTTTAACAAAATAGCATATGATGAATTAATGAAAGTTGAATTAATTAAGATAATGAGCTTCACGACTAATTACAACTAAGATTTGTGTATTATATTCAAGTGTGTATGAATAAAAAATAATTTCGATACAAAGGTACTACCCAAGTATGAAGTACATCATCAAATGTGATAATAGTATGTTCCTCGTTAGGGTTATGAAAATGGGCTTTTATAACACTAATAGGCACCAAACCTATCTTCCAAAAATTGATTGATTGGAATAATAGAAAAGTAAGAAGACTTTAGCGATTCATGGCGGAGTATCTAGAATAAGTAAGTACATAGATCCAAAACATATAAGATTAAATTTATTAAAACATAAATCATAATCTAAACTAATGTAACCAAGCTAATTATAAAATTAATTTAACATATTAAAAATATAATAAGAAAATACTATACTATATAAAATTCTAAATCTAAAACAATTGTTCACGATCTCTTATGGCCCAAGCTATACATTGGCGGCAAGAGTTTGAATTTTAAAAAAAAGGTCGGGTAAGAGAAAAATATCACTCAATTGAAAAGTAGTCATGATAGCGACAATATGATGAAAGTCGGTATTAGATTGACGGATATAACTTCTTTTGTTAGTATAAAAGGAAGTTGATTCGGCTAAGGTTGCTTGATATAACTTTGTTTGTTTATATATCAATACACATATATGTTCGACAAGAATAAAAAAATTAAAAAACCTTTATGCCCTCCATATCTCTATTATTACATAAAAGAATATGCAAGGGCAAAGTTGTCAAGGCATACATATTTGTAGGTCTTCAATGCATTAAAGGTATTGTACTATGTGTTAAGAGTTTTGTACTATTTGTATTTTATGACCATAATATTCATGGACAAAGTTGTCAAGACAGGCACGTTTGTAGGTGGTCTAATGCATTAAAGTTATTGTATTATGTGCTAATAACTCTGTACCTTTCGTTTTACGACTATAATCCCTTATTCTAATTGATTTTTGTGAGTGGAATCTAACAACATTCCACTAATTTCACACTTCTCTCTCTTCACACATTCACTCTCTTTTGCAGACAGAGACCAACCTTTCTCTCTCTCTCTCATCAGGTCAGTGAATACTTCTCTATCTTTTTACTTTTTTATTTTTTTATTTTTCTCTCATCATAGTAGCTTTGTGGATGTTTTGTGGGTTGTTTGTGTGTGCATTCTCCGTGTGGGTGTGTGCCATTGTGGTGTGTGTGCGCGAAGAGTGTGTGTGTGTGTATCTGCGTATGTGTGGGTGGTAGTGGTGGAAGGATGTGTGTGTGACCTGTAGTTTAGGTTTTATTCTTGTTTTGTTTCATGTATGCATTTGTTTTTTTTCAAAGTCTCTTAGGCTGTGGATGCAAGATTTGAATAAAAGGGCGTGTAATTGATGATTATGATAGTGATATAAAAGAGTGAATTTAGTGTGAAAAGCTTTGATTTGAATGGGTTAATGATTTGGAATGCATCATAGTGGACTTCCCAGATTGTAATTGAAATAGTTTATTTTTTATTTCTTTTTTCTTTTTTTCCCCCCTTTTCTTGCATTCTTTGAAAAGACAAGAGTGTTGGGCACTATGCGTGATGAATTAGTTGGCTAAGAGTTACTTTGTGTACCGCAGGAAATAATTGGTGTTGGGGAAGGTGATTGAGAAAAAGAAGGAAAAGAATTATGTTTTGGATGTCTTGGTTATGGTAAAAGGTTGTGGCTTTGGTGTTTAATTCTGTTTTTGGATTATTTCCGAGTAACTAAACAGTTACTACTAAGCATTTCAGGAGTAGAGATACTAAGAATATACGCAACATGAGATTGTGACCATTAGATGGGAAACATGATTTGTTATGTAAGGCCACTGTGGAAGGCCTCTGTTTTCCTAAGACAATTAAATATAGTGGCAGAAAAACGAAAGTAGATGCTTTTTCTTCTTTCTTATATGTCAAAAATTCAGTTTGAAGTAAAGTGTGGAGTTAATTGTGCACAATTGATTGTACCAGCTCAAAGTGGATACACACACATATATGTTAATGCATGTTGTAGTGTTATTCATAGAACACTCACCTGTCTTGTGCTAGATTGAAGGCTTCATAAGATGATGATGACGATGGAGAAAAATAGCCTAGGGGCGGCTTAATCTACGCCTTATCTCACAATACTAACATAAGATGTGTTTGTGAATGATGTAACTTTTGTAATGGCGAACTCTCTTTGTTTTTAGCTTCAAAAAAGAGAAATAAGCAATTAAAATATTAGCTTCTTGATTAAAGATTTTGGATGAGAATAAGCCATAAAAGTATTAGCTTGTTATCAGGAAAAAGAAGAATATAAAACTTTCATGAGAGTGGGCTGTAACGCCCCGACCCAACCCCAAGCTAAAGGTTAAGTCCGAACCCGACACACGGACAGAGTCTCCCCTGTACCGTGGACATTCTGAAAACCTGTACACACTCAAACAAAGCCTCAACAAGATAAGACAAGCTTTTCATAATTAAACATCAAAGGTTCAAGGCCATCCGAGTCTTGAAGCATACAATAGTCCCAAAACACACAAGCATGCTAGTGGCTAGAGTTAGAACATTCACTTCCAAGCATGCAAGGTAATTAAAGCAGAAACATAAGTTATTACAAGACTTAGGCTTCCAAATCTACACCACAACCAACTATCCTTCAACTTTGTACAACAAGCATATACATAGCCCTAGGCTACAAAATAGAACATAAGATAAACAAATGAGTCTCCCACATAGCAGCAAGAACAAAAACCACCTCAAGCTATCAGGCACAACAACTAAGGTAAAGGATCAGTCTGAACTTCCTCCTCTTCTACTATTACCTCAACTAGCTGGGGATCACCCTCAGCACATGCTGAAACATATATCGAGGTATGAGCAACCACTGTTGACCAGTGAGGGATAAAGTCTCCCGGGGCGTGCAATGTAACAAGTAAAACAGTTAAACAACAATTGTAATTAAACATTTTAAGAAGTAACGATAGCTTAAATAACCACACATTAAAAAGGATACATTTCACTTAACCCCAACACCAAATCTTCAATCCACGAACACGTTCCACGAACCACGATCACGATCACCATAAGCCGGCATAATCCCAAACACTCCAGTGGGTGTACTCCGGATGTACCCCGATAATCCTATGACCCAACACCCCCTGGCAATCTCCGGACCAGGCGAATGAGGGAATAGAGCACGGAGTTTGAATATTTGGCAAGCCCTCTACCGCCCAACCGATATTCAAAACATCCGCCCCTGACACTATGGTTGCGCAACCACTATGCAATGCACTTTACAATGGCAAGATAATATCAATAATATAAGCAAGATCACGTAGGAGGATCAACAAAGTAGGTTGACCTCAATACCGTTAGAATTGAAACAATTATACAAGCAAATAAGCAGTTTCACAAAGGGCATATCCAAGTTACATTTAGAATTACACCAAAAGTTCCAAATCAACTTGAAAACACATTTAAACGCACGAGAAGTCAAGCCAAGGGCTTAGAAGCATGGAACAACCAAGATTGCACTTAAACCCCTTTGTTTTTCAAACTATTTCTCTTCCAAACCAAAGTTAATGATTCAATTTCAAAGGAAAACTCTCCCAACCTTCGAACTAACCCTCAAGGAACCCTTTCAACCCTCTAACACATTCAAATACCCACAATAACCCTGAAAGCCCCAAATTCCCTCTTATAGCTTTATACCACACATACCTTATCTGGGCTTCAAACAAGGGCTAGCAAAGCTTCTATAGCACCTAGGTAGCCTAAGAATACTAAAAGTGAAGCCCGAATCCACACGGATTCGCATTAACCCCGAAACCCCTTTGTTAAAGTCGACTATTTCACGTTTTATGCGATTTTAGAGCAATTCAAGTGTACGGGGCTATTAGACTATCTTCATTAGCACCTAAAACATCTATTAGGAGTGTTGAATCAAGCTAATACGTGAAATTACACAAAACCCTAGAAAAATGTCACTATTCATTTCATAAATCAAACTAACGATTCTAACCGTTTAAAAGGCGAAACAATGGCTCAAATATGTTCTCTAGCACTCATATACAAGGTATAATAGCATAGATAATCAATACAATAACATTTGGTCACATTTTCAACAAATCAAGAAATTGATAACTATTTTAAAATGCAAAAATAAGCTGTGAAATCCCTCACCAATGCGCGTAGGAGCACCTAGGAAGCTTGAACACTAGTAGAATGACTTGAATCAAGCTTGGGAGGGCTTGGAATGGAGGGTTGAAGGTCAAAAATCACCTCCTTGGGCTGCTTAGGGTTCTCGGCTGTTGCACAGTGATTTTCAGCATTTTTTTTGTTTTGTTTTTTGCTAATTATGAGCTAAGGTGTGTTATATAAGGTGCATAGTTGGGTGGGGTCAAGTTTGGGTGTTTAAGTGGACTTCTAAAATGCGCGTTGTTAACTTTAAAATGAGCCTACGGTGAAAAGTGATTCTAGCTATTTAAATCTCTAAGTTTTGTTATATAATACTATTCATTTAACTACTAAAAATATTTTCTAAACGAGCTCTCCATCGCTTCTAGCTCAATTGCACATTTTTCCCACTCCTCTAACTATTAATGTGATTTAATAAAAATGCTAATTCACTAGTAGAATGTAGTTTGAAAATGGGATGAATAGTAGTTAAAGAAGACAGTTAATAAAGCACAGAAGGAAATGCGCAAACAATGGATGCAACAGTAAATGAATGTACTGCTAAAATCTTGGGCGTCACATCCTCTCCCCCTTAAACTAATTGTGTCCACGCAATTCTTACATGATTCGGTTAATAACTTTGGATATCGCTCCCGCATCTGATCCTCTCTCTCCCACGTCGCATCCTCTACACCGTGATGATCCCACAGAACTTTAACTATCGGAATGCTTTTAGTCTTCAACTCCTGAACTTTCTGATCAACAATTCGAAGAGGTTTTTCTGTGTAGGTCAAAGTTTCACTGATCTCTAAAGGCTCGGGCTCAAGAATATGAGAGGGATCTAGCTGATACTTCCGAAGCATAGAAACATGGAAGACATCATGAATTCTGCCTAGACTAGGAGGCAAAGCTAAACGATAGGCCAATTCACCAATAGTTTCAATTACTTCAAATGGTCCCACATAACGAGGACTAAGTTTACCTCCCTTGTCATGCCGAATCAAGCCCTTGCGAGGAGAAATTTTCAGAAATACCCGATCCCCAACGGCAAATTTCAGATCACGATGGCGTCTATCTGCATAACTCTTTTGCCGACTCTGTGCTGTAAGCATTCTTTTTCTGATAAGCTGAACATTATCAATCATTCTGTTCATCTCTGGCAATAAAGTAGGATCAATAGATTTCGGCTCTCCAACTTCATCCCAATATAAAGGAGATCTGTATTTTCGCCCATACAAAGCCTCATACGGTGCCATACCGATAGTAGCTTGATAACTGTTGTTATAAGCAAATTCTGCAAGAGGTAAGTATTTCTCTTAACTCTTACCGAAGTCCAAAATGCATGCTCGGAGCATATCTTCAAGTATTAAGATAGTTCTTTCAGATTGTCCGTCAGTTTGAGGATGATGAGAAGTACTGAAGTTCAATGCCGTGCCCAAAGCCTTCTGAATCTTCTGCCATAACTGAGATGTGAATCTGGGATCTCTATCCGACACAATACTCTTAGGAATTCCATGAAGTCTAACAATATTCTCAACATAAATTTCAGCCAACCGATCCAGAGATTTAGTCTTCTTAGTAGCAATAAAATGAGAGGTTTTGGTCAATCTATCCACAACAACCCAGACTGAATCATGACCCCTTGAAGACCGCAGTAAATCTGACACGAAATCCATGGTAATGTGGTCTCATTTCCAAACAGGAATAGCCAAAGGCTGCAACAACCCTGCTAGTCTCTGATGTTCAGCTTTAACTTTCTGACAGGTAAGACATTTAGCAACATAGTCAGCAATCTCTCTCTTCATGTTGTTCTACTAGTAGTTCTGTTTCAGATCTCTGTACATCTTGGTACTGCCTGGATGGATTGCAAGAATTTCTTTCTTTAAAGCTGGCTCAGAATGAATGCAAATTCTACCTTTGAATTTAAGAAGACCATCATCATGCAATTTGAAATCTGACTCTCCCCCTTTTGACTTTTCTAAGATTTCCATCAATTGCAGATCAACCTGCTGAGCCTCTCTAATCTTGGATAATAAAAGAGACTGAATATGCAAACTTGCAAATTGAACACCAAAATATGAAATGTTGGGCCTCCATAAACATAATTTCTCCATGAACTCCCAATTTTTGATGATTAGACTAGCAACTGTAACCTTTCGGCTTAAGGCATCAGCAACAATATTAGCCTTACTTGGCAGATAATTGATAGTACAATTATAATCCTCAAGCAACTCTAACCAACGCCTCTGCCTCATATTTAACTCTTTATGAGAAAAGAGATATTTCAGACTCTTGTGATCAGTAAAGATTTCAAATTTATTACCCCAAAGATAATGACGCCATTTCTTTAATGCAAAGATGATAGCTACAAGCTCGAGATCATGCATCGGGTAATTAAGTTCATAAGGTTTCAGTTTTCTGGAAGCATAAGCAATAACTCTCCCATTCTGCATCAATACACAGCCCAAACCTTCCTTAGAAGCATCACTATAGATTACCAGATTATCGGTACCCACATGTAGAACAAGAATAGGAGCTGTGGTTAATCTCTTCTTTAATTCCTGGAAGCTAGCCTCACACTTCTCATTCCAGTCAAATATAGTCTTCTTCCGAGTGAGTTGAGTCAAAGGTCCAGCAATTTTAGAGAAATCCTTGACAAATCTTCTGTAATAACCCGCTAAACCCAGAAAACTGTGAATTTTTGTAACAATCTTCGGCTGTTTCCATGCCATGACAACCTCAATCTTTGCTGGATCTACAGAAATTCCATCCTGAGAAATAATGTGGCCCAGAAAAGTGACTTGTCTTAACCAGAACTCACACTTACTGAATTTCGCAAATAACCGATGCTCCTGAAGAGTCTGCAGTACAATCCTGAGATGTTGTTCATGTTCCGCCTCAGATTTAGAATAGACAAGAATATCATCAATGAAAATAACCACAAACTGATCCAGATAGGGGCGGAATACTCTCTGCATCAGATCCATAAATGCGGCAGGAGCGTTAGTTAACCCAAACGGCAGAACAACAAACTCATAATGACCATACCGAGTTCTGAAAGCAGTTTTGGGAACATCATCAGACTTAATCCTTAACTGATAATAGCCCTGCTTCAGATCGAATTTAGAAAATACCTTGACACCTTGCAGCTGATCAAATAATTCCTCAATCAAAGGCAATGGATATTTGTTTTTGATAGTTATCTGATTAAGACCCCGATAATCAATGCATAACCGAAGAGATCCATCTTTCTTTTTAACAAATAAGACCGGTGCACCCCAAGGTAAAGAACTCGGCTGAATGAATCCCTTCTCAAGTAAACCCTGCAACTGAATTTTCAATTCCTGCAACTCGGGTGGAGCCATTCTGTACGGAGTTCTAGAGATAGGCGTAGCCCCTGGTAATAAGTCGATCACAAACTCTATCTCTCTATCAGGTGGTAAACCAGGTAACTCCTTAGGAAACACCCCCGGAAACTCTCTCACGATAGGTACATCATTCAGTTTCAATTGATCACCAGGTTGATTAATCAAGTAAGCAAAGTAAGCCTCACAACCCTTACCTAACATTTTTTATGCTTTAATAGAAGATATGATAGGAGTCCTCGTAAATTTTCTACTACCAACTATTTTAAGTACGGGCTAATCGGGCATTTCTAGTTTCACAATCTTCTTTCTACAATCAAGCTGGGCATAATATTTACCTAACCAGTCCATCCCCAATATAATTTCAAAGTCGCGGAAAGGTAGAATAATTAAATCGGCAGGAAAAACACAACCTTGAATATAAATATTACATGCCTTGCAGATAGATTTGGTGACAAACTTCGGCCCCATAGGAGTATAAACCACAATATCATGCAACAGTTTATCATGTTTCAACTTAGCATTTTGTGCACAAATAGGTGTAATAAATGAATGCGAAGCCCCAGAATCAATTAAAACCTTAACTGATTGATCATTAAGAAGAAAAGTACATTCTACTACAGCGGTCGTATCCGAAAGTTCCTCAGCATCTAAGGCAAATACTCGGGCCTGACCCCGTGGTACTGGTGCTACAACTGAACCCCTGGTCTGATTGCCTTGACTAGATGTCTGACCCCTGGTATTCTTGAATTTCTGGCAGTCTCTAACCCTGTGTTGATCACTGCCGCATCCGGTACATCGGCCCAATCTCTTCTAACAATTCTCCTCAGTATGACCCTGGCGTTGACAGAAGCTGCACTGCTGGTGACGTCTTGCAACAGTGCCTCCCGAAGGAGCTCTGTAAGTAGAGGTAGCTGAACTACCCTGCTGAGAACGAACTACTGCTGGTCGGGTCTGCCCCTGACTCTGACTCTGACTCTGGGCTGGTCGCGACTGAATCTGAACAGGCCCTGTATAACTCTGTGTCTGCCTCGGCTGTGGACTCTGCCCAACTGGAATAGTCTGCCTCTGGTACCCCTGACTCTGAGACTGAAACTGTTGCTTACTCAATTGACTAGACTCTGCCAACACGTCTGCCTTTCGTTTTTCATACCTCGAGGCGGCTTTGACCATTGCAGCATAGTTAGGGTAATCATTCGCAGACAGACTAAGCATAATGTCCTTCCTCAATCCCATAATGAACCTCTGCATCTTCATATCCTCAAGTTGTACCAAAGCCGGCACATAGCGAGAAAGCCTAGTAAAAGCAGCCTTATATTGATCCACTGATATGCTCCCCCGTTTCAAAGCTATGAACTTTGCCTGACGCCTCTCACGGGCAACCACGGATATATACTTATCCCGGAATTCTCGAGCGAAATCAACCCACGAATGTTGAACCGCCTCAGCTTCCCATTTCTCATTAATAGTACGCCACCACTTCTCGGTGTCACCCTCCAACAAAAATGTAGCATAAGTAATCTTTCTCTCATCACTGCACTCTAGAATTGCAGCCACCCTTTCAAATTTCCTCAACCATAATTCGGCCTTCATATCATCAGGTTCACCAAAGAAGCTGTAGGCCCCGTGATGTAAAAATCGGTCATACAAATTAGCTCCAGCAGCACCACTACCCTCGGCTCTGACGGCCTGATTACCCCTAGGATCCCCTGCCTGACCCTACTGAGTTACAAACTGTGCAATAGTGTTCATTGCAGTAGCCATAATACCCAGAATCTGTGTAATGCTGGGTTTTGGTCCCTGCGGTGGTGCATTCTCTGCTACTCATTCACTCTCTCCCGGCACACCCTGCCTAGGAGCTTCTTCTAGCTCTCTCCCCGGTCTGCCCCTTCTCCTCATCTCAATAGCTAGAATGCAAAGTATTATGACAGGCATTTACATAAATTACAGGTAAAGCACATAGGAAGAAGTTCAAATAAATTCACATAAGTCACATATTACATTAGAAGAATGTTCACATACAAGAGATTCATAGTCACTTAATCATGCTTGACATTCTAGACTTCTCACTTTCAACCATTAACTCTTAGAGACCTTTCGCATTCCATTATCATGCTAGCATGTTCCTTTCTAATTTCAAATTCCACATAGGCAAATCAAAGGACCATAAATTCATACAATCACAAGGTCACATAACAGATCTCTACCCACAGACTGAGAAATTTAACCTGGCTTCATGCAATCTATAGCTCTGATACCACCTAAAATGTAACTCCCCGACCCAACCCTAAGCTAAAGGTTAATCCAGACCCGACACACGGACAGAGTCTCTCCTGTACCGTGGACATTCTGAAAACTTGTACACACTCAAATAAAGCCTCAACAAGATAAGACAAGCTTTTCATAATTAAACATCAAAGATTCAAGGCCATCCGAGCCTTGAAGCATACAATAGTCCCAAAACACACAAGCATGCTATTGGCTAGAGTTAGAACATTCACTTCCAAGCATGCAAAGTAATTAAAGCAGAAACATAAGTTATTACAAGACTTAGGCTTTCAAATCTACACCACAACCAACTATCCTTCAACTTTGTACAACAAGCATATACATAGCCCTAGGCTACAAAATAGAACATAAGATAAACAAATGAGTCTCCCACATAGCAGCAAGAACAAAAACCACCCCAAGCTATCAGGCACAGCAACTAAGGTAAATGATCAGTCTGAACTTCCTCCTCTTCTACTATCACCTCAACTAGCTGGGGATCACCCTCAGCACATCCTGAAACATATATCGAGGTATGAGCAACCACTGTTGCCCAGTGAGGGATAAAGTCTCCCGGGGCGTGCAATGCAACAAGTAAAAATGTTAAACAACAATAGTAATTAAACATTTTAAGAAGTAACGATAGCTTAAATAACCACACATTAAAAAGGATACATTTCACTTAACTCCAACACCAAATCTTTAATCCACGAACACGTTCTACTAACCACGATCACGATCACGAAAAGCCGGCATAATCCCAAACACTCCAGTGGGTGTACTCTGGATGTACCCCGATAATCCTATGACCCAACACCCCCTGGCAATCTCCGGACCAGGTGAGTGAGGGAATAAAACACGGAGTTTGAATATCCATTGGCAAGCCCTCTGCCGCCCAGCCGATATTCAAAACATCCGCCCCTGACACTATGGTTGTCCAACCACTATGCAATGCACTTTACAATGCCAAGATAATATCAATAATATAAGCAATATCACGTAGGAGGATCAACAAAGTAGGTTGACCTCAATACCGTTAGAATTGAAACAATTATACAAGCAAATAAGCAGTTTTACAAATGGGCATATCCAAGTTACATTTAGAATTACACCAAAAGTTCCAAATCAACTTGAAAACACATTTAAACCCACGAGAAGTCAAGCCAAGGGCTTAGAAGCATGGAACAACCAAGATTGCACTTAAACCCCTTTGTTTTTCAAACTATTTCTCTTCCAAACCAAAGTTAATGATTCAATTTCAAAGGGAAACTCTCCCAACCTTCGAACTAACCCTCAAGGAACCCTTTCAACCCTATAACACATTCAAATACCCTCAATAACCCCGAAAGTCCCAAATTCCCTCTTATAGCTTTATACCACACATACCTTATCCGGGCTTCAAACAAGGGCTAGCAAAGCTTCTATAGCACCTAGGTAGCCTAAGAATACTAAAAGTGAAGCCCGAATCCACCCGGATTCGCATTAACCTCGAAACCCCTTTGTTAAAGTCGACTATTTCATGTTTTATGCGATTTTAGAGCAATTCAAGTGTACGGGGCTATTAGACAATCTTCATTAGCACCTAAAGCATCTATTAGGAGTGTTGAATCAAGCTAATACGTGCAATTACACAAAACCCTAGAAAAATACCACTATTCACTTCATAAATCAAACTAACGATTCTAACCGTTTAAAAGAAGAAACAATGGCTCAAATATGTTCTCTAGTACTCATATACAAGGTATAATAGCATAGATAATCAATACAATAACATTTGGTCACATTTTCAACAAATCAAGAAATTGACAACTATTTTAAAATACGAAAATAAGCCGTAAAATCCCTCACCAATGCGCGTAGGAGCACCTAGGAAGCTTGAACACTAGTAGAATGACTTGAATCAAGCTTGGGAGGGCTTGGAATGGAGAGTTGAAGGTCAAAAATCACCTCCTTGGGCTGCTTAGGGTTCTCGGCTGCTGCACAGTGATTTTCAGCATTTTTTTGTTTTGTTTTTTGCTAGTTATGAGCTAAGGTGTGTTATATAAGGTGCATAGTTGGGTGGGGTCAAGTTTGGGTGTTTAAGTGGACTTCTAAAATGCGCGTTGTTAACTTTAATACGAGCCTACGGTGAAAAGTGATGCTAGCTATTTAAATCTCTAAGTTTTGTTACGTAATACTATTCATTTAACTACTAAAAACATTTTCTAAACGAGCTCTCCTATCGCTTCTAGCTCAATTGCACATTTTTCCCACTCCTCTAACTATTAATGTGATTTAATAAAAATGCTAATTCACTAGTAGAATGTAGTTTGAAAACGGGATGAATAGTAGTTAAAGAAGACAGTTAATAAAGCACAGAAGGAAATGCGCAAACAATGGATGCAACAGTAAATGAATGTACGGCTAAAATCTCGGGCGTCACATGGGCTCTTTTTATCTTTTAGCTTCAAAAATAGAAATAAATGATAAAAATGTTCCTATTTAATTCAAAATTTCAATTTTGATCTTTCTCTTCAATTTATGTGAAGACAATTTGAGTCGAATTCACAAAATATTTCATCTTTGATGGCATGAAATTGAGGTCTTAATGTATAGATGTTTACATAATTCCAATTATGAGCTGAAAGCACTGTGCTGTGGAGAAAAGCTTGGATTTTGAGCAGTTTATGTTAAATAATTGCATGTTTCGCGATTGAATTTTATGTGCTCATAGTGAATCTTAAGCCAAAATATTTTGTCATGCATTTTCTTGGTTTTTCATACGTTTTATCTCTTTTGCAGACATCGAGACGACCATTCCTCTCTCTCTATATTTTTCTCTCTACCCTACATCAGGTCAATGCTAATACTTCTTTTTTTTTATTCTTTTTCTCTCATCAAAGTAGCTTTGTGAATGTGTGCCGTGGTGGTGTGTGTGCGCTATTTGTGTGGGTGTGTATTTTCGTGGTGTGTGTGCACGAAGAAAGTGTGTGTGTGTATGTTGTGTGTGTATATGTGTGGGTGGTGGTGGTAGAGGGATATGTGTGTGATTTGTTTTTTTTTTTGTTTTTCAAAATCTCTTAGCTTGTGGATGCAAGATTTGTTTTTTGTATAAGAACAATTGTCTATTTTTTGTCTTTATTCTTGTTTTGTTAACATTTAGAAAACTATATAGTGACAACAAAACCAACCCTAACTATTTTCCTTATTACTCTGCTTTTTTCCCTTTTTTTTAATAGTTTTTAACATATTTGGTTAGGAAAAATATTATTAAAATGTTGAAATTTATTTATTTTTGTTTAGAGTTCTTGACGTTTTCGTGATTGGTATATTTAGCTTTGGTGGGATGTTATTGTGAGTTTCTGTAAAAAGATTGAATTTTTTTGGTGGGTACGTTAAACAAATTGTGTCAAGGTTGTAATTTCTGATGCATAAACATAGTGGTTATGTCTTCTTTAAAATTCCTAGGCATATCAATTGAATTCGCATTTAAAAAACTGAACTTTGAAAGTTGAAACGCTTGATGAACTGATCATAAATGAGGATTAGTTTATTGCTGTCAAAATGAGTGCTCTTTGAAGAATACAAACAAAAGATAGCATCTTTTTATAATCTATTCATACAGAGCTGACTCTTATTAGCTAATTATTTGATTTTCTTTTTTTTTCTTTTTTGTCCTCGATTTGGAGAATGCATAAGAATGAAAAAATTAGGGAAACGTTTTTTCTAATATAATTTGTAGTAGTTTGACAAGATTATTTTGTAGTAGTTTCACTAATTTCTATTCATTATGCTATGTTATTATTGTGTATTTAGTTCTCTTTTGTTTGGAAATGTCATTGAGTTTTCCTGCTTGTTGTTGGGATTGTAATTCTGGTGAAGTCTAATGGTTGTAATTACAAAATATTGGAAGTCTCAGTTGTAAAGTTTCACCTTGGAGAATCCATTACTCTTGGGAACTCTGTTAATTTAAGATGTTTAATCAATTGTTGTTGAAATTCCCAGTTAATGGCCCGAACAAAATTGTCAAGTAGACGATCTTCAAATGGGGAAAGCACTTCCCTTAACAATCAAGAGCAAAACCATCCAGGTAGTTGTTAAGAGTATAGGAATTACTATGATTTCTTATTATGTTATACATTTATAATTGTTGTACTTGTTGGATTCTTCAGTTACTACTTATAAAAGAAAGACCTGAGGACCGTCTATGGGCAACACAGATTGGGCACTGGATCCAGATAAACGAATTAGAGTAGACTTTAACAAACATGGCTAGCCTATTGGGGATCATGCGGCTGGTTTTGTAACTAGTAGTGGAGTAATTGCTCGAATGGGCAAATATTGTGATATAACTAAAAATGATTGGAGGGATTTGTCCGACCTTGAGAAGGAAAAACTTATGGATTACATGAAGGTTAATGTCAAATTACGCTATTCTAAATGTTTGTGCTTTTCATTATGCTTTTAGTCGTCGTTTATGTTAGTATATATGCATTTCTAGTTGTCGAAGCTTTCCATATTATACTCTTCTTATACTAATACTTTTATATGTGGTAGGAGCGCTTCATTTTTCCCGAGGAGAATGATGCATATGAAACTTGTGAAAGAGTTTTGCTACAATCTATTGGGCATAAATGGAAAAACAATAAAAGCAGATTGAGGGATTTTATAAATATAGATTTAGAAAACGGATTTACTAAAACCCAAATTTATGGTCGTGTTCCCAAGGGGGTGGAAAAATCTCAATGGAATGATTTTGTAGATATAACTTTATCGGAGGCATTCATAGTAAGTAACATACATGGGATTATTGTATATATTTTACTGAGGAGTTATATTTACCTTCATTTTACTGCAACATTGGTGTTCATATTGGCAGGAAAAATCAACCAAGGCAAAAGAGTACAGGAAACAACAAACAGAGACCCACATAGGCGATAGTAAGAGTTTTGTCCAAAAGAGGAAGGAGATGGTATTTGGAACTAAATCTATTCGATTTCATTCGTAGTTGATTAACTTTACAATTAAATTACGTATAACGTTGCAGGAAAAAGTCAAAGGTGGACCAGTGGGTGAAGTTGAATTATATGAAGCTACCCACCAAAAACTAAATGGTGCAGCAAATCCTACTTCTGCTGGGGTTTTGGTAATTTCTAGTGACATGTATCTCATCTGGTACTTACTTTTTCTACTTTGTTTTAGTCTTGCTATTTATATTTTATATGTCTAGGACAAATCTTGGCGCCTCGTAGAGGAAAGAAGAGCCTCATCTGAACTTGATGAAATTGAGTTACAAAGTCAAGTAATTCGTGAGGTACGAGGCCCAGAACACCCCGGTCGTGTAAGAGGACAAGGATTGGGACCAACGCCATCAACATTCTTTGGCACTAAAAGTCATGCTACATCTACTGGCATAAGACGTTTGAAAGCTGAAGTTGAGCTTTTGAAAAAATACGACGCCGAGCGGGAGGCCGAGAGGGCTGAGCGAGATGAGTTAAAGGCCGAGATAGATAGCCTAAGAAAAATGTTATACTTATACGTGAGCCAGGTAAACTTTTAGTTTATTACTTGAATTATTAAGTATGGAAACTTTGACATACATGTTACTATGTTGTATGTTGAAGTGAGGGTTATTGTAGACAACCAAATTTTGATATGGGTGATAGTTTTGTGGAAAACTGGAAGGTAGCTATTACATTTATTTTGTTAACGTGCCTAATTTTCTTTCATTATCTTAATTGTCAGGGAAGCAGTTCTTAAATCTCTGTCAATGAATGAACAAAGGATTCTGTTTTGTTGAGAGGATTATGATTTTATTTGTATTGGTTCAGACTGCTTAGCTTTAGATGCTTAGCTTTAGATCTTTGTATGAGGCCAATTATTTAAATTTAGCTAATTATATTGAGTGTTTTTGGATATGCTTTACTGCTTGGATTGCTACAACAGTTGGTTCTTTCTGTAATGCATCTTACCAAAATAGTGGTTGTGACTTGTGCATTGACTAATCAGCATTAAGAACTATTTTGTTTTCATTGATCATCTCAACTTCAAGGATACTTGCACGTATTAAATTGATGTTAATGCAAGTGGGTGGATATGTATTATAGTTATTTGATTCAATTATCTTGTGAATGACAAAATATTTGTCAAGCTTAGTGTTTGCAGTGGCTGGTTTTATATGTTGTTGTATGGCCGTTGGTTTAACCGTTTCTCAAGCTATCTTTTTAAGGATTGGTCTTTGGCATTTTACATGTCTCTGATCCTCACCATTCTCAAGCCTAGATACTACTCATGTAACCACTAGAGAATCTCAATGATTCTTCAAGAATAGGACTCAAAGCTATATCAAAAACATACTTTGTATTTGAAATTAATGTCTTTTAGGACCCCAATAAACAGACTCTAAAATATCATATATATTTTTTGATATTCACATATATCTTAAAACTTCAACATAGAGACATATACAATGCAAATAATTAAACAAGGCCAGCCTCTCAATGAAGTACTATTACATAAGTTCAGTTTTGATCATATATACTACATTACTTGTTCAACAATACATACTAGCATAAGCTTGAATTGTAATATTATATATTACACGATGGATACTAGTTTCCATAGATTTCCAGACTATTCACTACCAAGTTTGCATCGAACGTTCATTCCTCATCATCTGCAAAATGTAATACTATTAGATGAGCAAATGGTTCATTAAGTAGGTACCCCAAGAGTTTATATAAGAGCGAAAAGTTATGTTTAAATAAATATAACAACACAAGAGTAAAAACATTTAAATAATCTGAATAATCAACAAACAAGATCTATAGAATAGTAATGACGAGTTGAAGAAAAATGATATAAGTTCAATAGAACATACAGGGCCAAAGATAATATAATGCTTTTCTAAATTAAAAGCAAACTAAAGGGCAGTAGGAACAAATGATGGCATGTCCAAGAAAAATTCTTTCAATCTTTTAATAGTAGCAAACAAGGATAATTTAAAACACTTTAAATTAGTGGCAGAGATTTAGTCAATACATATTCAATATCATTCTATTCAAATTTTACAAAACTGAAGTTGATAAAATTGGCCAGAAACAGAGACAATCCACGGGCAATTGATAGAGACAACAACTGTTAAGAATAACCAACATAGAGGCTCAAATGAAATGAGTAATTGTAACACCCCGATCTCTCACGAGACCAAAGGCCCAATCCAAATCCCGAAGTCATGAAAAATTAAGAAAAAAGGACGGAGTTTCCTCTATTTCTAGGACTAACCGGTTACGTGCACATAAAAGAAATGACCACAACCACAATATACAATATTCATTTCACAACTTCCTATGTCTACAACCATCCGAGCCTTTCTATTAGCATAATATAACATACAAGCATGCATTTCATTAGTTGTTGAACACCTGTGATGATAATTCCGCTTATCTTACCATTCTAATATTTTCCATTTCATTATCTTAGATTTTTAAGCTGTTCAACCAACCTCCATACAATCCATGCAAGCATTCAAGCCAGTTAGACAATAAAGTAAATCATTATAGTTATTACAAACCAACTACACCTATCAAATCGTATGAGACTTTAACTTTACATTACACTTCTTATAAACCAATATATACAAGGCCCGCAGGCCTCAAAAGAAACATAACTATCATAAATATACATAGAAACAAACAACTATAACTAGAACATCCGATCAAAGAGAATCCCGAGCTTTCTTTACCTTAGACTCTAAAGGCACCAAAACTGAAATGGTTAGAAAGAGGGACTGAGCAACACAATTGTTCAATGAGGGAGGGGAAATAGATATCCGGGGTGTCACAGTAATCCTACTTACCTTTGGTCCAAATCAGCAAAGCTAAGACTATATTTCGATCCTGAAGCCTATGTTCACCAAGAAATAACATTGTACAAATTTACTGAAAAGAATAAAAGACGAGCGAAAAGAATGGAAAGAAAATGTGAATTAATTAACAAACTTGGAGGCAATTATTTACTTACCTATGATTGTTTTACAACATCACATAACAAATCTTCATTAATATCCTCCAGGATCCAGTCACTTTCTTCCAATTCTTGGCATTCGTAAGGAACACTTCTTGCAAAACTATCACCATTATCTTGAATATCATTATCCTCTTTGGCTTCAATCTCCACACCAAGATCAAACACATCCCTCGGGGTTGTTTTTATCACAACATGCCATGGGGAATACAAAGGATCTTTCACAAAGAAAGCTTGTTAGACTTGAGATGGTATAACAAATGGCTCATGAGTGATCCGTTACCTAGTATGTGCCAAGCGTGTTAAATTTACAAGTGTAAACCAAAATTCATCTTTTTTCACCCATTTTTCCTGTGTTAGATTAGCCCAATTACAACGAAACAACACCACCTTAAATTTTCTAAAATAGTCTAATTCAATTATCTCTGTGACTTCACTAAAGTACCCAATTTCTCTGTCAACTAAATTTGGATCTCGAGAAGAAGCTACGCTTGGTGTTGTCGATGTTACAACTACTCCATAATTTTGTGTTCTTTTTCCCCTATTTCCTTCCTTAGTGCGAAACTTAATCCCATTGAAAATAAAATATTTGCAACTTTTTACAAATTTTGAAGGACCCATAGAAAGCCATCTTATTCTTTCTAGCACATTTTCGTTATCCATATTTGATACCTATATTGTGAAAGATCAATATTTTAAGTCAAAAAAATTTAGCTCGTATGACATCATTTAAAAAAAAAAGTTCATACTTACATGGGTTTTAAACCATGCATGAAATTCCTCCGCCACCAACCGTTGTAGTGCGCTTGGATTGTTGTCATATCTCCTATGACGAAAATTTTTAATCTTGTATCTCTTAAATTCTCTGCATAAAAAAAGAAAAAAAATTCATTAAAAAAAATCCATAAATAAGACCCAAGAATGGATGTAAAAGACGCGATTTACTCAACATATGATTGTATTTCATCAAGATGTAACAAGACATATCGGTGTGCTTGCGCCAATGATAAATCATCTAATACTTTAACCTCAGTTGCCCCATTGAATGTACCACCACTTAAAAATAAATATTTATCTCTTCTTAAGGGATCAATGTCATTATTCCGACGTGGTCGATTAAAAACTGTCTCAATCCCATCAAAATATCTGGAGCAAAAAGTATGACACTCTTCTGCAATATAACCCTCCGCAATTGAACCTTCAGGATGTGTTCTATTACCGACATACTTTTTGAATACTTTCAAGCACCTACAGTAGATTTCAACCAATTATATGAGATTAAGAAAAATCAATTTGTAGCATATCTGCGAATGCACACATCTAAGTAAAGTAATAATACCTTTCAATTTGATACATTCATCTAAATTGAACAGGGCCTGCAATCTTTGCCTCATCTGCAAGGTGGATGACCAAATGTACCATTATAGTGAAAAATAAGGGAGGAAAACATCTTTCCACGTGACACAATACTAATGTTGCATGAGACTTCAATATATCTAACTCATCAATATTGAGTGTCTTACTGTATATAGCCTTGAAAATGCTACTCAATTCGATTAAAAGCTTCGTAACTTGTTTGTTCATAGACGAGCGCAATGCAATAGGAAGTAGATCTTGCATCAATATGTGATAATCATTAGTCTTAACGGATTGTAGTTTTCTATCTTTAACATTAATATCCCTTGATATCTGTGATACATAACCATCAGGTACTTTGACATCTTTCAATACACTGAGAAATATTTCTTTCTCTTTTCTAGTCATTGAATAAGAAGCAGGAGGAAAAAACTCTTTTCCATTAGGTTGCTCCACAAGATGAAGTTTTTCTCATATTCCTATGTCTCTCAAGTCATAGCGTGCTTCTGGATCATCTTTACTCTTTCCCTTGATGTTCAACAATGTTCGAAGCACATTTTCACATACATTTTTCTCAATATGCATAACGTCAAGATTATGACGCAGTATATTGAACTCCCATTAAGGAAGTTTGAAGAAAATACTTTTTTTCCATGACATTGAGTCACCAATAATCTCATCACCCTCCTCAATTTCTATCTCATCAAAAAACTCATTTACTGGACGTGCGGTTCTTTTTCTCTTTCTTTTAGAAGTGCTTGCCTCATTTTTCGAATTAAATATGGCCTCATCAATGAAATTAATCCCTTCCATTTGCCTTAATGCATCTGACCCAGACAATGTTTTCTATGCTATGCCCCATTCCTCAGTCCCGTCAAAATCATGCTTTCATGCTCGAAACTTGTATGATTCACTCAACCACCGATGCTGTCCTAAATAACAAAATTTGTGCCCATTAGGTAACCACTTTGATTTTGTCATATTTGCACAACATGGACATGTTTTCTTTCATTTAGTAGTCCAACCTGATAAAGAATCATAGGCAGGAAAATCATTAATAGTCCACATTAATGAAGCTCGCATTGTGAAATTGTTTTTACTTGTTGCATCATATGTTCAGACGCATTCCCACAATTATAGCAACTCATCAATAAGTGGCTGAAGAAAAATATCTATTTTATCTCCTGGGGCCTCTTTTCCTGGGATGATCATCGACAATATTAATGAAGATTGTTTCATGCACATCCATGTGGGTAAATTATATGGGATCAAAATTACAGGCCATATGCTATATGCATTGCTCATCAATCCAAACGGATTAAAACCATCGCTCGCTAATCCAAGTCTCACATTACGAGGATCATTAGCAAAATTAGGATATCTTTGATCAAATGCCTTCCACGAATGTGAATCAACAGGATGCCTTAAAAGTCCATCATTTGTGTGACTCTTATTATGCCATAACATTGAAGAAGATGTCTTTGACGAAGAATACAATCTTTGTAACCTTGAGATCAAAGAAAAGTACCTCATAACTTTACATGCTGTCTTCTTCTTTCTATGTCCTCTGGTGTTACTATCATCGTCTTGTTGCCAACGAGAAGCATTACAAATATGACAGGATTGTTGCTCTGCTTTATCTCCCCTATACAACATGCAATTATTCGGGCATACATCAATGTTCTCACACCCCAAACCCAAAGCATTTGTTATCTTGTTTGCTTCATATAGAGATGTTGGAATGTTTTATTCTGGAAATTGTTGTTTTAAGAATTTAAGAAGCATGCCACTGATGTTCCACTCCATTTGTAGTACGACTTTATATGCATCAGTTGGATTGTAAATGACAAAATGGTTTATTTGGATCCAGGATAAAGTTCTTTGTTACCTTCCTCAAAATATTTTAAAAATCCAGTAGCTTCTACATTAGGACCATCATCAGTTTGAATGTAATGCTCAGTATTATCATTATCATCCTCATTACTTTCTTCTCCCTTTATATTTTCATTCGTTAGATGTGACATATCATGAAGTCCAAATGCATCCCTCACTAAGTCATGCGTATCAAAATGGTCTTCAAGTGGACTATCATGTGACCTATCTATAGGAGTAGGACGTGGTATATCTCTAGCTATAAAATCTTCTCCATGGAAAGCCCAGCGATTATACCCTTTAGTCATCCCATTCCAAACTACATGATTTCTCACATTATCTCGAACTTGCCATTTACGATTAGTGCATAAAACACAAGGGCATAATATCTTTCCGAAACTTGTACCAGTGTGACTGAATGCAAAGTCAAGAAATTTGTCCAAACCATCAAGGTATTCATCACTAGACCGTGGTTTCACCATCTATCTCTTATCCATTGTAATGTCTATGAAAATAAAAGCAAGGTTCAACATTAAGAATGTATGCCACCTATAGAAAAAATTCAACTTCTACTAAACAAGATTATATTTTCTTATTTCAATTCATTAACATGCTTTCATCTAAAGCAAAACTGTATTTAACAATGTTCCCTTTTGTCTAGGCAAATTTATAAAATTCACAATTTTTTTTTTTAGGGGCATTTATTTGTGGGTTTTTTCCTAAGAAGCATTGACACAAACATATGTAGTTCAGTTATGATCATAGTGAGAAAAGAAGAAAATAAATGAAATTGAAACAACCAATCGAGATGGAAACAAGAGGAACCTGATAATTTAGAGCAATTGAGATCAATTCCAGCACTTGGAATTGAATCTTTCTCGTGATTTTTCTTATCTACTGCAAATCAACAAGAATATACAAAGTAAACGTAGATATATACATCAAATGTAGTTTTATGTGGTGTTAAAAATAGCTTGTTAGCAGTATGCTGACATCTATTAGTTTTTATTCTTCATTCTATTAGGCCATGGGACCTCTATTAGGTTTCTTATAGAAACTCAGTGAATATACAAAGTAATGATCAACAACATACCCTTCAACAGCCACCTGTTATGACCCTAAAAGACCAGTCCACTCAGCCTAATCAGCAAACACGTAAGAGCAACCGCAATAACAATTGGAGTTCGAAATATGAGACTAATTTGAAGGAGAAAAAAATGTTAAGGCCAAATCAACCTTTGATTTTGAAGGCTAATTTAAAGAAGAAAGATATAACTATGATTTTGAAGGCCAAATCAACCTGTAACCTCAAATAATTCTATTATGAAGTCTAAGCAAGATATAACTATTCAAAATTTATAAGAGAGTGCTTTTGAAAAGTTTCAATGTTGATCAGAAATATAGATAGAGAAAAGTTCCAACCCTATGAAAGTCACCCTTCGACAATTTCTCAATTAGCGTGGCTCCTGATGAAAAGAATCGCCCGCAAGAGGATTGTAAGAAACAATTCCAATGCCAAGTTCTTTGATGCAATAAGATAATGGAAACTTAGCATGCATGATTTCCCTGAAGAACTGAGTACCACAAAACACTCCTTACTTGTAAGTAGGAACTATTTCTTGCTCTAGATCTCTTGACCACTCATTTTGAACAGCTATTCTCGGATGAACAACATGAGCCCTCCTAATTGTTGAAGCAAAGGCCTCCGATAAACCTATATATTTGATTTTACCCTTTTCAACCAGTTTCTTAAATTCTCCCACCTAGCCAAAAGTAAATAATATGAGGCACAACTGAAACGTATAAAAACAAAACCAAAAGTCCAAAGGAAGAGCATATGTGGAGATATCTATGGAGTGTAGAGATCATTTTTATAATATTATTTACATTATGTAAAACTTCATCATATGCTCATGGAAATCTCTCTGATAATGCTCCAACTATCTCTTTCCTGAGTTCCCCTTGGCCACAATTAATCCCCAACATCTAGAAACAACACTCTATAAAATGCTATGATGCGACATGGATTTAGATAGAAAAATTATCCATCGGCGCGAATGACATGTATCATTTTATAGTCAAGCTTCATGACCAAAACAACATGGAGTCATAATTAAAACAAAACCCATTAGCATTTTAGCATCAAGGATATGTCAAATAATACACAGATAGTCAATAGATAGATAAGTACATTTCTATAACCCATACAAAACTTGGACTAGTTATGAAGCCCTTGCACAATGTACACATGGAATGTGGGGAAAAGGAAAAGATCACCATGCTTAACTTACTAGATTTTTATGTTTTCTTATTGCTATTACTTAAAATTGCATACCTCACGTTTGCAAAAAGAGATCAAGATTTTTCGAGAAAAACGAGGAAACAAAAATGGTCCATTTTGGTAAAATCTCTCCAATTTGCATAAAATGGCCATGGGATGATGGTAATAATAACACAAAGACCCCAACCACAACCACCAATTAAGAACAACACCACCTGCGATTCGACACACAATGGCTATTCAAATCAGCAAGAACCGTAGGTTCTTTAGCACTCAACCTTTTCAACTCAAACCCATTTCAATCGAAGAGTGAAAACAAGAATTTAAGGAAGTTGAGTAGTGAAGAACAAGCAGAGGCTGAGCACAGAGCTTTTGCAACAGCTTTAGCGAGTGGGAAGGAGGCTACAGTGCTTGAGTTTTACTCAACCAATTGCAGGCTTTGCAATTCTTTGGTTGGTTTTGTTAATGACGTTGAGAAGATGAATGTTGATTGGGTTAATAGTGTCATGGCTAATGCTGAAAATCAACAATGGTTGCCTGAGGTATTCTTTTTCTAATTACTCATGTTTGATGAAATATAACAAATTTTTATGCTTTTATGGGTCTGATTGTTTCCTACACTAAGCATTATTGATTAGTTTTCCTTCTAAGTAAACATCTAACCCCAATTCATTCTACAATAAAATTTGGATTCATTGAAACATTACATCGAACACTTTGAATCATACTAAGCATACAATAAAATTTCTTTACAGAAATGATACAGAACCAAAGTGACCAACAATCTTAAGTTCACAAAAAAAATGCTCAAAACATTGTAAAATTAAACAAAAAGCATCATACCTTTCAATTTCAGGTTGATTCTTTCTCAAATTTCTTGATTTTTCTTCTTGCTTTCTGTTTCTTTTTCTTTCTTTACAAATACTGATTCTTTTGTGATCAATAATAGACCACGGGTGTGTGGTCAAAAATGTTAAAGACAAAGGTGGCGGTTGTGAGAACCGCCACCTATTCCAACTTATTCCATTATAGGCGGCGGTTTGTAGAACCGCCGCCCATTTCCCCTCATTTTTGGCCACATCCAACAAGCCAGAGATATTCGTGGCGGTTGTTCAAAACTAATCGCGACAGTTCAGGGAACCGCCACAAATGGTCATCGGCTTCCCTTTATTAGCGGCGGTTATTTAAACCGCCGCTAAATAAGTGTCGCCTATGTTCCATTTTTTTGTAGTGTTAGAGATTCTTTGTTAGACTGAGCATTACTAACACTTGTAAAGTTTTTAGTTATCAATAGAATCACTTGTTTATTTAGCAAAAAAAAAAAAAAATCACTTGACTGCTTGACTACTTACAGCTAGCTCAGGCCCGGTAGGGTTTTCCCTATTCTCCAAGTTATTATTCATACTATTATCAAACGAACTTTAGTTTTCTTGAAACATTCATTATCTCGAAACCCAATGAGAGAGATAAGATTTTTTATTGTTTGGTTTAACAGAGATAATTATGATGGTTATAATTACTACAAACTAAAAAGTGCTTCAATCTTTATTATTATGTTTCGTTACTATTGAATCAAATAATCAACTGTCAAAATTTTCCTTATGAATTTACGAGACAATAAATCTTATAAAGGATTCAATTGGCCCAAATTAGTTAAATTTCAACTTAATTAGATTAAGGTGTTAAAGTATTTTCCCATCATGATTCTCTCACGTTTACTCTTTCCTTTTATAACTTGATTAAGTCGTACCCCGTGGGACTCATCCAAGCAATTTTTAACTAATATCAAGAATTTTTATTATTACTATTTTTTAAAATCTTTATGAACTTCTTACAAATGTTAGGCGGATTTACCTACAACCCTCACTGGTCCCAAATTTTCTTAAAATCTGTGATGTGTATTAATTTTTTTAAAAATACATGTATTTTTAATATGAAAATGTAAATTAATTCTCACTAAAATAAATATCAGTATTATAACTTTTATTTAAACAAAATTTTGGATCCTATCCCGTGATAGATAGGTATAGACAGGTTCACCTTTGTTTTAATTGCTCACGTTCTTGTTGCTATATCTGTCCTAAAACTCCATCCACTTCATCACTAAGGTTGTAAAATAAAAAGCTAAGCTCCAAATATTTAAAGCAATCGTCTCTGCAGTGATGTCGTAATTCTGAAACTCTTGAATCTTCAGCTGTTATTAGAACCACAATGGCGTTGACCCTGAAATTATTGACAACTTCAACCATAAAATTATTGGCGTCTCTGGTTCGTGAAATGGTCATAATTGAAGATTAATCCCACTTTTTTTTTTCCAGAGAATTAATCCCACTTGAAACCTTCATTTTATGACATAATGCTAACATAGACCTAGTCACCTAGTAAATTGGTGTAGTGGTCAAGGCTTGATCTTTGACCCAAAAAAAAAAGTCAAGGCTTCGTCTTTAATTCGGAAGTTTGGACACCAAGTGTGCATTTACTCATTATTAGAGACAGATTTAAGATTTTTGATTGATAGACTATATAAATTTTAAATGGCTTTGAAAATAAAAATTAGTAGAATAGTGAAAATTAGTTAATTTGTTTAACTGAAATTACATATAAATTTAAGATGAATTTAAGGTATTCTTAAAAGTCAGTAGATGGAGATTGCACCATATACAAGATCTGCCATTGCTTGTCATTAGTCTTGCACAAGCAAGCTCAGAACTGACTGACTTCTATAAAAAATTAAAGATTTTAAGTTCGAATTATAATTTTAACATTTATTATAAATAAAAAGAAAAAAAGAAATTCACTCCCAATTTCGACTTTTATTATAAGACTTGCTTTCAAAAGTTAAAAAGTTCGATTCTGAAAACTTGTTCAAAAGTTTGACTATCCAATCAAAAACTTGTCAGTTATCACTTTACCTTTTTGACAAATAATCTATAGCATTTTATTTTATTTTTGCTGATTTAGCAACAAATATATATATATACAAATATATATATATACAAATATATATATATATATATATATATATATATATATATATGTATATATATATATGTATATGGGCTTTTATTTTGTAGATTTATTTTAAAAAAAGTTCCAATGGAAAATTTCTGTTATATGATGTGACACTCATGGTGGGTGACGTCTATCTTCATTGTATGTAGGTATTGGATTAACTATCATGTGCCAACTATTTTGCTTTTATTTTCTTACTTTTTCACTTTTTCTTGTTGGTGTACTCTTTCTAATTCCACTTATAGAGAAGAAAGAAATAAACAATAACAACCGTTCTAGACTAATAAAAATGAACAAAAGTTTTTACTCGTTAACCAAACACATCTATTAAAAAAGTGAAAGGCGCTGCCTATCACTTAATATATATATATAAAAAAAAAAAAAAGAGCCTCGCTGTGGGAGGAGAGTCCTGATGTACCACGTCCAGGGCCTGCTTCATGACTTGATTATGACAGCTTGGACCACGATGGCTCGAGTGGCGCAGCCAATGAGTCTTTAAAATTACTCTTATTGTTTTTGTTTTTTTGGTTGGAAAATTACTCTTATTGTTATTTGCCATTACTCTAATTTTTTTTAAAAGTAAAATAAGGATTTCATTAGAATGAAATATGAAACTGCAATGGTTCAACCAACTCCAAAAGGGGCAAAATCTACTATAAAAATATCAAATAGTGAAAGAGGAATGTTAGAGATCCAGTCAATTACTAACTTGTCAATGATGTAATACTTGGCGACCCAGTCTACAGTGGACTTTTTTAGTAAACTAAATTCTAACATTATTGATTTCAGCTGTAATGATCCGGATATCATCCACGATAAGCTTGATTGACCATTGATAGTCGTTGTTCGAAGAGGTAACTAAATTCTAACATTATTGATTTCAGTTGTAATGATCTGGATATCATCCACAATAAGCTTGATTGACCATTGATAGTCGTTGTTCGAAGAAGTAATGATATTAAGGACAGCAAGTGTATCATTCTTAAATATGATGTTGTCAATGTCAAGACTTCTTGCAAAACGGCAAGCATGCAGCAAAGCCAAACTTCAGCCTCCAAAGCAATTCCACAGGAAATATGAGACGTGGCATTCCATAAATTTCACACTTAATCCCTATTGTTTGCATTTTCTTTCAAGTTGGTCCTTAATATTTAAAAAAAAATTATATTAGTCCTTAATATTTACAAAGTGATTTAAAATGGTCTCTATTATTTAAAACTAACCAATTTAGTCCCTAATGTTACCCATAAAATTTAATTTAGTCCCCAAATACAGGTCACATGCATAGATTGAATTAAATTTTTTTAAGAAACAATAGAGACTAAATTGAATTTTTTGAAAAATAATAAGGACCAAATTAACTAAGTTTAAATAATATGGACCATTTTAAATAAATTTTATAAATATTAAGAACCACTATAAATTTTTTAAAATATTAGAGACTACATTAAAAAAGTATGTAAATTATAAGAACTAAGTGTGAAATTTACCCTTATTATTATCATTATTCTTGTATCTCGTTCTTTCAATTGCACCTCGTTCAACCATGAAAAAGAGCTCATGTTCTTCTATACTATTGTTCAATGAAGAATGCAACATGTCTTGTCAGTGTTTCATTTCATCCAAGTGTTCACATAGCTAAGGGTAAATTTCACATTTAGTTCTCATTGCTTACACTTTTTTTTAAAGTTAGTTTTTAATGTTGCAAAAAAAATTATTTTAGTCCTTAATATTTACAAAATAATTTAAAATAGTCTCTATTGTTCAAAACTAACCAATTTAGTCCTTATTATTTTTCATAAAATTTAATTTAGTCCCCAAATAGGAGTCACATATAGGAACTGAATTGAATTTTTTTAGGAAATAATAGTGATTAAATTAATTTTTTTAAAAAATAATAAGGACAAAATTGGATAAGTTTGAACAATAGAGATTATTTTAAATAACTTTTGTAAACATTATGGACCACTATAAATTTTTTAAAATATGAGGGACTACATTAAAAAAATATGTAACCATTTGGGTCTAAGTGTGAATTTTACTCCATAGATAATTTAAGAGGTATTGTGAGATTTTATTTTAAAATTGGTATTAGATGAAATAGTGCACGGTCTTCTTTTAATTGTTTACGTACAATAATTGGTTCCTCCAACACGCATAACACGAGAAAAAGACCACTTGTGAATATGTGAACAATTGACAAGCAAGTTGGTAAGATAATGTTAGGTACTATTCCATGTTGTAGCATAAGAATTATAAAAGAATAAAGGAAGAGAATTTAAGATGCCAACTAATAGTTGTTTCATAATTGAATGATCCCCCACCCCAACCCTTGCTTACCTCTCACTTTCTAGAATCGAGGAAGTAATTCAACAACTGAGCTACTCTAAAATTCTGAATGAAGTGGTTCAAATGGATCGACATTCTTTCATCTTTGTAGTGTGATAATGTCATCCTTTTCATTTGATGCAAAATATGACATTTAAAGTAGAGCTAGGTATGATCTTGATAGAACAAAAAAGGAAAACGTAGAGCTAGATATGAAACTAATAGGAACCACTGAGAGTGGTATATCTTTGAGTCAGATTGCAATATATCCCGGTAGCCTTACCACCTTGCTAAGGATAGATATTAAGCGTTGGATCTTGGAAGAAAGAATATCACATTTTTGTGTTCACTTTCGTTCATTTCATTCTCAGTGAAAAAGAATATTTGAAGGCAGCATCTAAGAAATATGGACTTGCAATCAAACTTAGCTCAATCGATGTTTGCAATTATTAAAGATTAGTTGATATAAAGTGAATTATGTAGTAGGGAAATATTTTTAATGTGGCTTTCCTTTTTTTTAATAAACTTTCAAGCATGTTAATTGAAGATGAAGCATGGAAAGTTATTGGGTTTAGTGAGCCGTTTAGATCTAACACTTACAAATTAACAAGACCCACATTATGTGAGCTTTACCAATGTGAGTGTCACAATATGATTAATTGGACTCAATTTTCCCAATGAATCATATTTCCTTTGGTCAAGTTAATACTTCATTAAAATTTGGAAGCACGAGATTCATCATCGAATACCTTCAAGGGGACATTTAGTTCATAGATAAATTTTTCATTTCTGGAAATGTGGTTAAAAGTGTCTAGTTTGTTAAAAATATTCATGGAATATTTTGTCAAATTCATAGGAATGTTATTTTATTATATTTGGTTTAACTCGATATTTTTTAGAAATGTTGAGTAATTTTTCAATAATGCCCCTAACTCAAAAAATAAGAATATTAAACAAAGTGTACAAATAACGATATATTTTGCATACTTTTGCTAATACGCGAGTAAAAAAAATATTTAACGTATTAATACGATGAAAGTAAATTTATTTTTATAATTTATAAATTTTAACTTGACACTTCAAAATTAGAAATTTAAATTTTTTATTTTTTAAAAAATATAAAAATTATTTATTTTATTTTTATTTTATTTTTAAATTTATTTAATTTAAAATTTTAAAATATACAATTTAGTATTAAAATATTTTAAAGTATTAATTTCTAGAGTAACATAGAAAGTTGATTTTTTTTATTTTTTTTTTTTTATTTTTCATTTTTATTGTTATTATTTTATTTATTATAAATGTTTTTATTTTATGTAGTTTTATTTTATTTTATTCTTACTAATTTTATTTTAATTTTTTAATTTTCTTATTTTAATTTTTATTATTTTATTTTTTCTAAATATTTTATTTTGTGTAATTTTCTTTTATTTTATTCTTCCTAATTTTAGCTTAATTTTTTTTAATTTTTTAATTTTCTTATTTTTAATTTTCTTATTTTATTTTTTCTAAATATTTTATTTTGTGTAATTTTATTTTATTTTATTTTTACTAATTTTATTTTATTTTAATTTTTAAAATTTTAATTTATCTTATTTTGTTTTATTTATTTTAGTTTCTTATTCTATTTTATCATTTACTTTTTTATTTTATTTTTTTATTATAATTTATATTTTTTATTATTTTTTTCTATTTTATTTATTTTTATCTTATTTAGTTATTTTATTTTAATTAATTTTCTTATTTTTTATTTTATTTTATTTTATTTTATTTTTTACATTATTTTATTTTATATTATTTTATTATTTATTTATTATTTATTTTTTATTTTTTTTTGTTTTTTGAATTATTTTTTTATATTTATTTTAGTTTTGTATTTTTTAAGATGGCTATTTAGGTTTTTTATTTTTTCAAAGTTATTCCCAAGACTTGGGAATGTGAGATTTCCATCTCCTCTCATGGGAATAGAAATAAGCTAAATTATGAGAATATTGCATTACCAAGAATGTGATATTCTCATAAATATTTTTTTATTTCGCAAACCAAACATGAGAATGTCATATTTCAAACTTCATATTTCCAGAAATTTTATAACATTCTGCGAACCAAATACCCCCAAATACATACATGTTTGTCATAGGGCTTTGGTTCATTGGTACTGTTAGTCGCTGTTATATAATAGATTGCAAGTTCGAGTTGATGCCGATATATGTTAATAACTTTTCTGAAATTTCTAGTTTGATTGAGGGCGGTACACTTCTCCCCAATTTTGAAATTTCTAGTTAACAACGTTTTCAAAATTTCTAGTTTGATTGAGGACAGTACACTTCTCCCCAATATGAGATCGGTAACGGTATGATTTTAAGCCTTTCTAAATCAAAAAAAAAAAAAAAAAAGTTGAGTGCATTGACTATTGAAGAGCTCAGATGCTTCACGCATTTTTTCAGAATCAGATTCCACAATGATAAAGGTTGCAAAGTCACGTAACATAGAAAACCACGACTTTTTTATTGGAATCTCTTTTGGTATGACAAAAAAAAAAAAAAAAAAACACACGATTTTTTTATGGTAAAAAACATAATTAATTAAAGTAGAATAAAACCAATTTCACGTGCTTGTACTTTTTTTTCTTTTTTTTTTGGGGTAACGTGCTTGTACTTCATTTGATAAATTGTACTACTACAACAACTTCAACGTATTGCTTGCAAGGAATCTCCTCGTATAACATGCATTATTTATGCATTCTTGCTAACTTCGGTTAGCCAAACTTTTCACCTAATCTAATATTCTAATTCAATAGTCAACACGATTTAAATAATAATTTATTATAATTAAAAATTTTAAATTTAAATATATAACGATTCCAATTTTTATTATAAAAAAAAAAGATTACAATAGTCAGCCGAATGCCGGACTTAATGCACATTAACATAGGAAGAAATGTATTTGTTAATTGTAATTATAGATTGTGTTTGATAGATCAATTAGTTCTCATTGTATTTCTCATTAACGACAAATAGAAAATATTTGAAACTTTAACAAGTTATTTAACTAATTCAATTTCAATCAACGGATTAATTATTTAGCAATTGGAAAACATCCTTTGCCTTTTTCCCTTTGCATTAATGCATCACATACTTTGTTATATTTATTTAGATTTATGGAACTATATATAGGGAACACCTAAAATCTAATTACAAATATTTCTAAGCTCAAAACACTAATTAACTGATTATCAAATTAAACAAATATTCACGTGATCATGTGGTCCAAAATGGGTCCCTGTTTCGTGACTAATAAAGTCAAAACTAAGATCTTTCACCAACCAAAATTTTCAATTTTGGTCCATCAGTGTACATATAATTTGTTACAAACCTTGTTGTTCCCGATATAAAAAAGGAAACCTCGACTTTAGAAACGAACACAAGCCTTTGACGATTAAGTGGATTGGTCAGGTAATGAGTTATTATAACTAAATGTTCAAGTTTAAATTTATGTTTCTTATCCCAAATTTAGTCAGGCTGTTATAGCATATGTCGGGGCGCATGATTGATGATGAGGTTTATAGTTTTAGGTGAATCTAAAGTGATCCTATCTACAATGAGTTCCGTGTCTTTAAAATAAAAAAACGGAAATGAATTTATAGTTTTGGGACAAATAGAACCGGATCATAACTAAGACAGGACGTTAGACTTACAAATAATATTGTTTTTTTGCTTTTTGGCCCTAGTACTTTTGTTAAATTCCAACTATAGAGTTCAGACAACTATTATACTTATTCAGACAATTATTTCACCTGATTGGACTGCTATTGTACATGCTCAAACAATTATTACACATCTAAATAACTATTATACTTATGTGAACGACTATTCAATCGGTCCGAACTGACTACTTAAACTTGTACGGACGACCAATAGACCCCATTCGAAATCCACTTCCACTAAGGTAATTTCCCTTATGTAGTGTTGTATTGGTCCCAATATCACTTGTTTTGGTGTTTGGTTTCTTGAGCTTATTCATAGATGTTCTGAAGTAGGGTATTGCATAGGAGAAGCAGCATCAAAGATTGCGTTCTGTTGCTGGCAAATTTGGAAAGTTAGAAATGGTTTCTGTTTGGAGAACCAAAGAATTGATATTACCAAAGCCATTATTAATGTTCAATATTCGATTTCAGAGTACCATGATGCCTTAGATCCACTTCCTCGATCTTCTCTCGGTTTTTCCAACTTTGAGACTAATAGTCCCCCTATTGTCTGGTCCCTTCCCCTTAGGGATTGTCTGAAAATTAATGTTGATGCCTCTTTTTGTAGGGATGGGAGAGTTGCTACAGCTTGGGTCTGTCGTAACTGGGTTGGAAGTCTAGTTGATGGTCATGTGGCGTTTGTTAAATGCAGTTTCGCTGCTGAAGCTGAGGCCCTAGCGATCCGTAATGCTTGCATTTTCGCGAAGAACCTCAGAGGTGTTTGCATCATATTGGAAAGTGATGTTGAGACGATTCTCAAAATAATCAATTCCCCGATACGTGTGCCCCATTGGAGGATTCGTCTAATTATAGAGGATGTCCAAAAGATTGTGGCTGAGATTTCTACTATTAGCTTTCAATGCATAAGGAGAAAAACCAACCAAGTATGTGACTGGATTACCAAGAGCAAAGCCAGTAATAGTCTGACCATTGATTGGATGTCTAATCTACCCTCTTCCCTTTGTTCCTTACTTAAACAAGACATTGAACCTACTGGTGTTGGATAAACTTTATATTTTCCTTCCAGTTATTTATATTTTCTCATGACCAAAAAAAAAAAAAAAAAAAAAAAGTAAGTTCCCGTCATGAAGAGAAAGGCAACAGAAAAAGTGAAAGGCACTTGAATACGCGTTTACGTTACGTCAAGGCATCAATGTGGGTCAACCCCAGCAGACAACCAAACCAAAGCCTAACTTCCACACCATACTTTTTTTATCAATAGATTTCTTTAACTAACTAATAATCTAATTTTCTTTCTTCATCATCTTGTTTGTCTATAAATACCAAAACTTGTCAAAAGCCTAAAACCTCCATCCCAATTTCAACTCGTCATTGAAAACTCTTTCACATTTTCTTCATCAACAAACAAAGGGCAATACCAAACATGTCTCAGGTAATTTTTCCTTTTTTTTTTTTTGTTTTTCCTTTTATTTTCATATTTTATTTTGCAAATATTTGTATCAGAAATGGGTTGATCATTACGTGATTTCTGGAAAATATATATATTTGTTTCTTTACCATATCATCTTGGTATTTGTTACTGAAGTGTTTATAATAATTGTTTGTTTTATTTTATTATGGATATGGATAGTAGTCTTGGGGAGTTGGGTCAAAGTTCAACAAGAAAATGTGAGAAAATTGGATTCTTTTTTAAATTAGAATTTATGGGTCTGATTTATTCAGCTCAAAGATCAGAAATTTAGATGGAATTGATGTAATAAATTTAAATACTTTTGTGTAATTTACTCGTGGCGGTGACGGATTTGAGTCGTGGAATAAGCCTGTTGTACTTAAGGCTGCATGTAATAGACTTCAAAGTGAGTCCGATCTTTCTCTGGACACTGCATGCGCTGAAAATTGTGCAATTTACTTGTGAATATTTTGCCTTTGCCCTGTCTTTCCGGTTGTCTTTACTTCATTGTAGTTATTCTTCACTTATTAATATTTTTCCACCCTACCAACCTTTTTGTTGTTGTTAAGATAATCTAAATCTTTATATGTCCGAAAGATTTTGCTATTGATCATTCTTAATTTGATCTTTTCATCTACTGAACTTATTATTCAGCTACTGTAAATTGGGAGGCCATGGCGGTCTTGATTCAATAAGTCTTATTTCACGAGGATAGATTCGGGTAAATGGACGCGATCGCCACCACAATATAGCATTAAATGTGGGATTCTTTTGGAAAATTCTTCTTATTAACTTTAATTACTTAATTTTAAGCCTAATTAAATTCCCTATGCTGAAGGCTTAGTGACGGTGTGAGCACGAACACCACCTGTCTCTTGGCCATTTTCTAGAGGCAGGGATCACAGCAGCCAACATTATACAGATCCCATTTCTTTTAGATTCTGAGCGTCGTAGTTATGAACCTTCTCTCATGTTTATGCCCTCGTGTTTATGCGGGAGCTAGTAATTGAAGGATGACCTTCTAAGCAAAACCATTATAATGTTATTGGCAATCCTCATATGGATTATAAGCACTTCATGTCAAACTGCTATTTTAACAGAGGATTTTACTTCTTCTTGGATAGTGCTCACGAAACAATATTAAATGCATCTGTATTTCACTATATGATCCAAACCCTTCTCATATAGCATGTTTGACACCGAAACTCCTTTGCTTCTGATTGCAGACTGTGGTCCTTAAGGTTGGCATGTCTTGCCAAGGCTGTGTTGGGGCAGTAAAAAGGGTTCTGGGGAAACTGGAAGGTATGTCATTTCGAATTTTATTCGTTGTTGATACTTTTTGTGATGATCTTTTACTAGCTTCGATTAAAAAAATAATTATTAAAGTCAGATTTGTTCTTACTTTGTTGTTTCTTCTAAAATATGAAATTGTTGGGAGGGAACGATTCTTTGAGGTTAAGCATGTGTTTAGAGAAGCAAACATGTATGCTAAGTGAAATGTTGACCTTGTATTAAGTCGTGTACCTCCTAGTGTAACCATATAGCATGTACACATTATATATGGTTCCAAGGTAAAATGTGTGACTTGGCGAGCTATGGACATTAGACTCGGAAAATTATGCACAATTGCATGCTGAACAAGAATCAGTTCGTCATAGAAAGTTCTTTCATTCATTTTCTTGTTGAGACTTGACATGTGTTCGAAGTAGGGTACTTCTTTCATCTTTCTGGGACTTGAGCTGATTCAATTGTGCTGCTTAAGTTTTATATTAGCTTGCATTTAGTAGTACTTATAGTAGTGTAAGTTCAGTGGTTGAAACCTCTGTAATTGATCGATAAAGGGTAATCAATATTGACTTTTTTACAAATGTGTACGCTTGTATATGCTCAAAAGAAGAGCAAGAGAGGCAGATTAACTAATAGACTGAAATTAAAGGCTGGTTTTCTACAGTCTCAAGTCTCAAGTCTCATGTCTTGTTGTTATTAGTGCTATCTTGTTTTTCATTTTGTCATTCAACCGGTAAGTTCACTGTGTTTCAAATATAATCCCTCGCTTTCACTAATCCTCTTCAGGTGTAGACTCGTATGACATTGATATCGAGCAGCAAAAGGTGACTGTAAAGGGTAACGTTGAACCAGAAGCAGTTTTCCAGACTGTTTCAAAGACCGGGAAGAAGACTGCCTTCTGGGAAGAAGCAGCACCAGCCGAACCCGAGACAAAGCCTGCAGATGCACCAGCTGAACCTGAAACCAAACCTGCAGAAGCACCAGCTGAACCTGAAACCAAACCTACAGAAGCTGAAACTGAAACAAAGCCTACGGAAGCAATTGCTGCTGCTTAATATAGTCATCTTCTAAATGACCAAGATGTATGCTAAAGTTTAATTTTGATTACTGTTTTATGAAACCAAGTTTCTGGACTCGTAAGCAATCAAATGTAAGCTGTCATAATCTCTGGCACTTTCTTGTATGATTTTCTGTAGTAATATATCTTGGACGTGTTTTGATGCGTAAGGATCCTCTCGTAGCATCCTAACATTATGATAATGATTCAACAGTTCTGCATCATTTCATTATAACTGTTTTTGCAGTTCACAACCGTTGGTTTCTTTCTTTCATAAACGTTATACGCTGATTCATTTCCTATTTTCATATGCTAGCAAATCACGAGAAAAATCTTGTTTTCAGTGCATCTGACTCTCTTTGTTGCTCTGTTTGTTCAACAGATAGACGATGAAAGAACATCGTTACAGAATTGAGAATGTCACAGAAGGATGGATCTTGAACTTAAATATATAAATATGTGAGTGTGTGTGTGTATTTCTATTATTGTCTTAATATTTATGTTATCTTAAATTTTTTCTGACTTCAAATTAGTAATTGAGCTTATACAAAACCGGAGTTAGAAATAGATTTTATTTAATTTTGCAAAAAAGTCTATTAGGAGAATTTTGTTAAATTCATTTATATATATATATCATCATCATGAACCAGAAAAGAAAATATATTTCAACGAAAACAGATTTGGCCCATTTCGGTATGTCACGACCGTGTAAAGCACATATTTTCAACATAAACACTTTTATTTCAAAAACGAAGGATATACAAAGGCTTTTGCATCTTCTCTCTATTGCTCTAATCAAACTCCACAGCATTTTCGAGTAGTCTTTTAAATATCTAAAATAGGGCCACGCATGCTTAAACCTTGGATTGAGGACTGCAACCCAATTTTACAACAACCCCGGATTTTATTTTATTTTATTTTATCTCAAAAGAGGTACGAAACCGAAAATAAAAGACACCTATACTATTATAAATTTAGAAAACGACTCTTTCTTTTTGTCTTTTTCTACAAAATTAATAAGAGCCGTGGTCGAACAAAATTGTAACTGTTGATGAGCATTGTAAAATCGAATTGACAATCCAATTTGTACACTATTTCTCTATAAACATGAGAGATGACATAGTTTCGGTGGTCTGAAAGTAGCTTCTTTCCATTCCTCGATGGCTGGCGTAAGTGGATGGCAAGGAGACATTGACTCTGGAACAAGAAAGTAACACCACTCTAAAATATGTCTCGATACCGAGTATATCTACACCTATTCTGTGAGCATGTCATAAACACCCCCGGATTTTCATGTAAGATAACATAACATCCAAACTTTCATGTGACACACGTTTCTCGTGAAATAAATAAATACACAGATTGTTTCGTCCATTTTGACATCCGACTAAACACATGTAACATAAGACTTTTCATATAACATTTCCATGGAGTCATGCCTCTCAGTCTTCCTACAAAGTTTAACAATCTCCTCCACTGCAACTTCTATCTCTTCCTCTCCTTTTGCCACCATTTTCTCACTCAACTCTTTCACCTTCCTCCTCACATCTTCTCTACACTTATCCACCACCACCACCATTCTTATCACCCTCGCAACCTCTTCTACATCAACTTTCCCATCCATGTCCCTCACAATCTCCTTCCCCACCCCAACCTCCTCAACGAGCCTTGCATTCATCGGCTGATCAAGATGCATTGGCATGGCAAGAATTGGTTTGCCATACTTTATCCCCTCCATGACCGAGCTCCACCCACAATGACTCAAAAACCCACCAACGCTTTCGTGTCGTAAAATTCTCCCTTGTGGTGCCCATCCCCTCACCACCATTGCTCTTTCCCCTACCCTCCCAAGAAACCCTCTCGGCAACGCGTCTCCGACTTTCATATTCTCCCCTGAAGGAAATCTAACAACCCATATGAAATTAACTCCACTAAGCTCTAGCCCTAAAGCTATCTCTTCTATTTCCTCCTTTGTCAAGAAATATTCACTCCCAAATGAAGCAAACACAGTTGAACCTCTTTCTTTCTTGTTAAGCCATTCAATGATCTCTTTGTGCTGCTCATCATCATCGTCATCATCAGTGCCTTGGCTTTGAACAAGTGGACCAACAGACACAATCTTTTTTCCTGACAATTCTGAGAAATAATCAATGTATTTTGCCTCTATCTCCCTCCATGTCTTGATCAAAATGATATCAGATGATTGTGCCACACATGCAAAGACCTTGTCTGTATCTTTTACATCATTTGCAGATTCAGCCATGGAAGCATACTTCTTCACTTCATAATTTCGAAAATATATAGCTGGAAATGGAAAATCAGAACTCGTTTTCCACCTCTTATGGCTTAGGTAAGACATCATAGTTGCACCAGTAGTCAAGAAAAGCACAGCTTGTATGTGATGAGACAAAGCCACTGATGGTGCCCATGGCTGGAGAAAATCATATATAACCAAGTCTGGTTTAAGAGTAAGAAGTATGTTGGAGAAGGTTGGCTTGGCCATGTCAAAGGCCTGTTTAAGAGAGGGCATGAGATGGGGTGGTAGGCCATTTGTGGTGTGGTAGTGTGGAGGAAGGTCTGCCATGGAAGGAAGTTGAAGCTCTACAAGTTTTATGGAAATGGTGTCCTTTTCAGACAGCTTTTGTCTGATGGAATCAAGATTGATTGATGTTGAACAGATGTAAATAACGAAGTTTCTGTTTGATAGTGCCTTGGCTAGCTCTAGAAATGGAGATATGTGACCATGTGCTAGCCATGGCAGCATAACAATTCTCATGCTTCTGTGTCTCGTATCCATGGAATTGTAGAGAACTGTTTTACTTTTTCTGCTATATGTTTCAACTCAGATGTTTATATAATTGAAAGCGAAAATAACAATTCTATGCATATATACATATATATGTGTGCGCATATGTGTCCTTGTGCAAATACGTGTATGAGGAAACGAGACAAGTGTCGTTTATGACGTGGCACATGCGAGAGAGACAACGGTTACGTGGTGGTCTGATGAAGAGGCACGTAAGTAAAGAAAGAAGTAGAACAAGACCAGATATATCATTGTAGGGTTGGACTTCAAACCGCCGAACGTCCTAAACTATCCAGTGACACAGTATTTTTGACTGGATGGGAGGTTGGGCGGATGAAAAAGTTATGATATATTAAATGGATGGTTACATTAAAAAAAAAGAAAAAAAAAAGGAGAGAAATGTGGATTGGGACGCATCCAATTTAGTTTTTTAATAAATTAATATGATATTATTTAGAGTAAATTTCTTGAAAAAAAGCAATGCTAGTTGTAAGACCTCTCTTCAAATTTTTTAGACAAATAAGTATCAAATAGGACGATTTTTCAAATAAAATGCGTAAAGTACTCATTAAAAAATAAAGTTTAAATAAAATAATTGAGGTGATATATATACATTATTAGTGTACAAAGAGCATCGAAAAACTTTTTACTTGATGTCATATTAGTTTTATCACTCAAATATTATATTTTACGTGTATATTTAATTAACATGCTCTTTTTACTTAATGTACAACGATGCTGAGCATAGTGCACCTTAAAATGTCAAGTAAAAACAGACAAGCAGAGTATGTGGCGGTATAAAAAATACAAAAAGATGTATTAGGGCATGCCTTTGCAATCTGGAGCATGGACATACTTGAGCGCATTTTTTTCTATTCAAAGAGAGGCCTAAGCCTTTGCATTATCTTTAAATGATGTTGTATACTTTGAAAATCGTTCTCGAAACTTTTCGCACCTAATAACAAGATATATAATATTTTAAATTGCAAAATAAAAACCAGAAATCAAAATAAAAAGAGATCGGTACTATCATAATATTTATGTAATGTCTCACATTAATAAAATATTATATCTTCCCTGAGATAAAAAGGTCAGGGAGGACATGGACATAATAAAACATACTAATTAAAAGTCGAAATATATTCCCAAAAATTTTGATAATACTCGTAGTCAATCAACGAAACTTCTTGGTGCAAAGTTTAACCAGCTGTTCCACGACTCCATCGATTTCTTCATCACCGTTGAGGCTCATTTTTTCACTCATATTCCTAGCCTTCTCCCTTACATATTCTCCACTTTTCTCAATCACCACTTGGTTGATCACTTTTGCAATTTCCCCTCTTTGAAGCTTCCCTTTACTATCTCTCAAAACTTCTAATCCCACACCAATTTCTTCCACTAGTCTTGCATTAATTGGTTGGTCCAAATGCATTGGCATGGCTATGATTGGCACGCCAAATTTCATACCCTCCATAACTGAATTCCATCCACAATGACTCACAAATCCACCAATACTTTCATGCTGGAGAATTTTTGCTTGTGGTGCCCATCCCTTCACGACCAGACCTTTCTGTCCAATTCTTTTAAAGAATCCTTCGGGTAATACTTCTTCTAGGTTAACTTCCTCGCCCTTAGGAAACCTCACAACCCATACAAAATTAAGGTTGCTAAGCTCTAACCCATGAGCAATCTCTTCTATATCTACTTTGGACAAAAAGTACTCACTACCAAACGAAACAAACACAGTTGAACCATGTTTCTTTTTGTTTAGCCATTCAATAATTTCTGAATATTCATCATCATCTTGTGGAGGGTCTTGAACAAGTGGACCAACGGGTACTATTTTCTTCCCACATAAATAAGAGAGATAATCACTATATTTCCCTTCGATTTCATTAAAGCTCTTGATCAAAACTATGTTAGTAGACATTTGAATGCTATCAAGAGCACGCATATCATCTTTACGTTTGTTTGCAGCAGCCTTTTGCATCGATTTCAAAAGCTGCATCTCATTATCACGAAAATAAATCGTAGATGAGAAAGGGAATTCAATACCTTGAGTCATGAAGACATGGTACATGAGGGATGTCATCGTTGCACTACTACTGATGAAGTCCACTGCTGGAATATCCTGTGCTGAAGCAGCCATGGCTGCCCATGGCTGGAGAAAATCGTATATAAGCAAGTCAGGCTTCACAGTCTTGAGGATGTTTGTGAAGCTTGGACAGGCCATGTCGAAACCTTCTTTGAGAGTGTTCATGAGATGTGGTGGGAGGCCATTGGTGGTGTGATAATGAGGAGGAAGATTAGATAATGTTGGAAGATGAAGTTCCACCAAATGAATGGACATGGAAAACTTTTCGCTAAGGTTTTGCCTGACAGGACTAAGATTAGCCGGTGTAGAACACAAGTATATGGTGAAGTTTCTCTTTGTGAGCTTTTTGGCTAACTCTAGGAAGGGTGAGATGTGCCCATGAGCCAGCCATGGAAACATAAGAACCCTTATGGCTCTAGGGTTAGCCATGAAACCATTAACGTAAGAATTCTCCATCTCTATAGCTATTTTTCTCTACGCTCTCTAACTTTTCTTTTGTGTGTTTGTTGTTGTTGCCCTAGAGACAATGGATGTTGTATTTATAGAGTACTGCTATAGATTATCCCTTCTCTTTCGTTATATAATAGATTTTTTCTATACATACGAGAATTTGTCACTCAATACATTAAATCTTACCATATAAAGACTGAAAGAGTGAAGAAATGACATAAAATATTGCTCATATTTCACTGAGCAAAAAAATGGTATGGTTTAATGTACAAGAAAGGTTACATAGATGAAAATTATTAAGACCTATGCAGAAAATTAGGCTACGGTTATGGTTAGAAATGGTATGACATTAAAAGCTTTTAAGTTTTACAATCGAAAAAGCAGGAAGATTTTGGCCTTTTTCCCCATTTTTTCTTCTCTTTTCTAGGTTATTAGTTAGGTTCGGTTTTATAGTTATAATGTCTTGGGATCTTTGACATGGGGTTTTCAATATAGGGTAGTTGTTTCCTAAAATTGTGTTAGTGTTTTACGTTTATAATGTACGTAGAATTAGGTGATATATTAAATGGCATATCAATCCATAGAGGAATATAAATCATATTGACCAAAAAGATTGCATACAAAATAATGATTTACCAAAATGATTTTAAGATCTCCAAGTCTTATTTACTTAAGTTCAGGAAAATTATCTAAGAAGAAATCTTCAACCATGATTTGCGTAGCTCTCAACCGGGAATTTAATTCTTGAAAGCTTTTTATATGTTAACGGCCTTTCATCGAAATTATAAAAAAAGGAAGAACCTCTCCTTTTACCAAAAAAAAAAAAATTATAAAAAATGAAATATTTGGAAGTTGAGATTGGTGGTTAGGATCTCATATTTTAGTCACTAGGTGAAGATTCAAGGAAAGAACATTTAAGGTGTTCTCGAGTTTTTAATTCCTTTTATTTTCCCAGAAAATGTTCTTTCCAAATGGAAATACTTCAAAAAGTTAATTAAATTAAAACATAAATTGAAAATTCATTAAATCGAAATAAACTGCAAAAAAAAAAAATTATTTTCATGTCGGTTTAACCTTTTCTTTTTTATTGGACTACAACTTTGACAAGTATGAACCGCTCAATTCCCCTTGGAAGTTTTGACCAAAAAAAGAAGAAGCATAAATTACCAAAATGATCCTTATCTTTGTACTTTGTGACAATTTCGTCCAGTATCTTCAAAATGAGACAAGTTAATCCCCTTACCTTTTGAAAATGAGATATTTTATACACTAATAAGTAATAACCATAAAATATTAAGTCAATATCACTTTACCTTCACAATGTACTAATGTAGGTACAATATAATATTTTGTCACCTAATGTTTATTTTATATCAGTGAACTTCCTTCCATGATTTAATTGACAAAAATGTCCCTTGTAATCATAAAAAAATATATGAATATAGAAAAAAAAACTCATTCTTTTTGTTAAGAATTCAAAGGTAATACAGATAAATGTTATAATAAGGAAAAAAAACAGTATTCTTTATACCTTAAAAGGGTAAAGTATTATTAATATTATGTTAATATTATTTTACCCTCTCAATGACAATGTAACATTTTGCCCCAATTTTTTTATATCAACCAACCCCTTTGTACTTTTAGTTAACAAAACTATCCGTTATGACCTTTATAAAATATAAAAATGTGTACTAAAAAATACTCCTTATTTTTTTTTTACCTATATTGACATTAAAGAAATCAAGTGATACAAAAATAATTATGAGAGTAAAAAAGTTACATTATTGTATATACATTAAGGAATTAAAAATTTATTAACCTAAACAATAATATAAATATTAAAGAAAAAGTATTATACTATTTATACAATGTAACAATTTACTTGAAGTTTTATTTCTTGTATGAATTTTTAAAATTTACAAAAAATTAAAAACAGAAAATTAATATTAAATTTATAAAGATGCTATTTTTGTACATTCGCATATTGTGAATGACTTCCAGCAATAATTTAGTTAACTAAATCACGTAAAAGATTAAGCAATATAAAGTAAATATATTGTATATATAATGTGGGTATAAAATAATATTATTTCAATATTTATAAATGTTTGAGCCACCCTTCCATTAAATATTTTGAAGTTCAAAACCTTAATTTTATATTGGACAAACTATAGGCCCTAAAAGTTATCCTTTAACCTAAAATATATCCTAGTGCTACTATCGACCTTTGAGTGTTTTTAATGATTGAGTAATTGATTCCCTCCCTTGTTGGACGTTGATCGAGATTTTAATAATTCAGGAAACTTTTTTTTCCTCACCCACTCTTATAAGATTTGAATTTTGATATCTCAATTGTGAAAAGGAGTAATCCACTAGCTAATAGACTACTCTTGAATCTCATTGTCAGGCCCTGAACTCAGGCCTGCAGGCGAGACTAAGTTCGGAACATGACGGAATAGTATTCAGAGTAAGACACTAGTCAGTACGGAGCTAAGTACTATGTGAGGTAAAGTGCTACACCTAGAAGGCTAGTGGAAGCCACTTCTTGAATCCGTAGGAGTCACCTCTAAAATCCTGCACCACCTAATTGGTTCTGGGTGTGTGTGCCCCTAACGAAGACGTCAGGTCTTTAACGGGGGAGTGTATGTAATATCCCACATCAGTAAAAAATAGTATGGTTGTGTGGTTTATAAGTGAGTACTGTGGGTATAAGAGATAATTTGGATTACCCATTTTGGGTCAGTAGAAAAGAGGCTCAAGTAGTTATTTTTTATACCTATAACACTAATCGCGCATGCAGGTTCGGGGTTTTGGGGCTCAGGACGTGACACTCATAATTAATTTTCATTTTCTTCTAATTTTTTTTCCTCATTCATTCATTTTTTTCTATTTAGGAAACTTTCTTTTTTTTTTCTTCTTCAATTTGTTTTTTCTTCTTCTTCAATTTAGGAAACTTGTTGTAACAATAGCCTTAATAACCATCTTATAACTAATTATATCAACTTGTTTTTAAAATCTCTTTTCCAGAAGACACAGGTCTTCGCAAATCTCCAAAGTGATGATGTCAGCACCAAATAAATTTCCCTGTTTAAATTTTCATTTTGGTACATCTGGCACCATCTAATTAGGATAATGCACATAAGGAAGAATTATTTTGTAAACAATGAGGATACGAAAACAAGAACTAGAAAATCATGGCTTAGAGCTAATGCTTGTTGGAAATTCTGGACTTTTTACTTGAAAGTGAATATGCACATGCACTTAATTTTTAATCTAGCTAAAAAATCTGAAATATTTTCTCATACATGTTGTCACTTGAATAAATGTAGAAAATAAAAGTATTATTTTGGGCTGTTAAATAATTTATTAATCGTGTTGCAAAACACAATGTCGTCACATCGTGAAACATGAAGCACCACCACCTATCAATACTAAAAAATAACCTGATGGGTAAAATTGAACTAAAAACAACACAACCTGGTGGGTAAAATTGAATTAAAAAGAAACAACACACCTGGTGGGACTCGAACCCACAATCGTTTGATTAGAAGTCAAACGCCTTATCCATTAGGCCACAGGTGCAAGTTGGTTTCCAAGTATATGAAATCGTTTTATATGGGAATCATCAGAAACTAAATGTAATGGTTTAATATGTTGTTTGAAAACTATTTTATATATGAACCAAACTTATCTCTTCCTGCAAGAAACTAAATGTAATTGTTTAGTTAACATACAAATTTGAAATAGTAGTCAGTAAGTGATAAGGAACATTAATTTGGAATAGAAATATATATATATATATATATATATTATTTCCTAGTGTAGACAAGAAGTTTTGCGGTGAGTCTTTTGATCTCGTAATTTTTTCCTTTCACAGTGGAAGATTTTTCTTGTAAATATTGGTGTTCATTTTTATGTGTCATGTTTACTTGGATTATCGTGTGTTAATTAATATTTACTAGTTTATTTTTTCAATTACTTGCACGCTAATACAAGTAAAAATAATTTCTATTCCACTGCATTTGTACTTTTTCCCAACACTTATAATTAACATTGCACATGTTCCCCTTGAATCCTAACGAAGTTACGAATCTGCTAAATTGTAAGGTTATAGTTATCTATTGTATTGAATCCCAGTTTTCTGTTTTTTCAACAATTTATTTTTTTTGATTCAACAATTGTGCTGCTAAAACAAGACTACACCTCCCGCTCAAGGCTGGTCGTGCAGGCATGCAAGAACTGCAGCATGGATGCACAGAGGCTCCTCCACCACCCTCGCCACCGCAGGGTCTTCCGGAAGATCTACAGCTCCTGTTTTTTTTTTTTTTATAACTAAATAATCAAGTGTATTTATTTCATATCAACAGTCCAAAAACAAACGACTTTTGTACACCAACAATGAAAAGAAAAGAATCTAGCTAATTAAATCCTCTAGATTCCAGTTTTTAAAAAATTTGCTTTTCAGACCACAATTCTTAACCTTGCACTGGAGACGAATTTTTGTCTAACAAAAGAGATGGTCATCGGTTGTTCTTTTTTCTCCAGATACTATAGACAAACGATCCAGAAAAAAGAACCTTAATAAAGTAGTACAACTCTTGTTGCTTGGCCTCCACTCGCTGTTTTTCTGTCTTAATTACAACATTTTTGTGACATGTCCACCCCAATTGGAAAAGTTATCGATAGTCCAAAATCAACCAGTTTAGCTTAAAAATTTTCATCGAGACATCTTTTGTCCCTGCACTTTGATTTCTTTTGTAATTTTTGACGAAAAAAGGAATAATGCACTATAATATTATTTTTTCCCTTGCAATTTGACCATTGTCGTCCGACTTGCTGTTGCACCAGTTTAAATAATTTCCAACTTGTTTGTTGGAATTTGACTGCACTAATGTAATTCTTTTTTTAACCAAGAAACAAATGGTCATGCTGATGTTTCTATTGCCAAAACTCCTTTCCACTGTGTCGTTGCATGGAGCAATAAAAATGCAAGCATAACAAATTTGTTGAGCTACATCACACGGGCAAAAATAGTATTTGAGTACATCACAAAAAAATAAAAAAAATTAAAATGCAAGGATTTGTGAAAAAAATTTCAAATTTATCAAGACTTATTTGAGACTTATCATATTTTCTCAAGAAATAACATGATTTTTTTTTCCGTAAAAGAAAATAATCTCATACTAAGTACAACCTTGTGCAGCGTCAACAGCTATTCTCATTGAGGCCCATGATTTCTGAATGTGTATAGGAGCTCTGTGACTCTCTTGTTTTGGTGTTTTGTGGCTTTTTTTTTTAGCTCTACGGCTCATATATATTTTTGTAGAGTTTTGGCTTAAATTACAAATGTATCATACATCTGATATTTATAATTGAAATTTATTCCTAGATTTTTCTAGCTTGATAATCGGAATTCGATTTGGTGTTGATCTTGAATTAGTTAGCTTGAGTTGTTGATTCAAAGTTTGGCACCTGACTTTGAATTTCTCAAACGTTCCACAGTTGTGTAATCTGGAAATTTCTATGTGCTTGAATATTCTTCAAATCATGAATTCTTTGTGATATTTGACTTTTTTCAACTCCACCATTAATTTCTTTAATTTTTTTGCTTGATTTCTAACACTCCCTTTCAAGTTAAAATTTTTTGTACTCCATGCTTTCCTGTTGTATCTTGAACTTCTTCTTGTAGATGCATTTCTGCGATTAATATGGTACATTATAGACACAACTTACCTTACATGTTTTTATATTAGTTCACATTACTCATATTTTGTCGTGGTATGCTTCGCGTGTTTTTGATTGATAGTTATAAATGTTTCATTTGACGTGTCTTCGTGATCCTTCTGCTTTTGGTCCTTTCTATTGTTTCACTTACGTACTAAGCATTTACTCGTGTCATCTTTGGGCAAAGACCCTCCCCACTTACTGAACTTTTGATTCGCTCACTCATTTTGTGTTTCTTTTCCTTTTAGATAATAACAAGTACGTGATGGTAAAGATAGTAAACTGTTTTATCTTTACCATCGAATAAGAGTTTTAGTGATGAGACACTATTTAACTTAGAATTTCACATAATGCAAGATTTGCCAGTTGGACAATTTAATTATACTCATTTCTTTTGAGGCTATCTTTTAAATATTTGGAGTGCAATAGTTTTAATAAATGACAGATTTTTAGCGCTTTGTTATTTTTGATTTATTTGTGAATTTATGTAACCTTGTGTTCTGAAAGAGTTACTCCTTTTTGGTATACGACGTGTCATGTCTTAAACTCATTTGAGTCCATGAGTACATGATTTTTTTCCGTAAAGAAAACAATCTCATATTACATACAACCTTCTGCAGCATCAACAACTACTCATAGCCTCTTTTTCCCCAGCGTAGTACATTAAGATATCGTGAGACTTGTAATGTTATCATTTGAATGAACTTAATAAAAGTCAAAAGGAAATTCTTTCCCCCATAAGCTTCTCTAAGTTCCCACTAGCATATAGTACTCATAGACGATTGATCCCACATTTGTGCCATCATAACAATTATCCAACAAGAGAGTCAATGATGAACGGTCATAAGAAGGCTCGTTTGTTTGTTTGTTTTTTTTGGAAAGTAAACAAATTTGTATATTTCTAAGAAAAAAAACAAAATAAAGAGTTAATACAAATAGATAAAGCAGGAAGTTTGCCAAGTCACCCGAGAAATATCAAGCAACACACAAGTATTAGCTACGATCTAATACTTGCAACAAACAAAGCCAACTGAAACGTACAAACAAAAATACAATCCCCAGGAAGAGAAGAGATCTGTTACCACAACTCCACAAGCATCATCAAATATTTCGCCAATAGAATTCACTTGAGCAATTAGTCTTTTGCTTGTAAAAAAATAATCAATTGCATCACGTTACCAAGATTAATAAAAAAATGTTAAAAATCAAGCTAAAAAATCATCTGTTAATTTTTCAGATGAGGGAAATATGCGACTTTTTCATTGATGGAAATGGGGAGTACAATATGCGTTTGAGATGGTGTTTGCTTAGAGCATTTCTACATGCTAATGAAGTATATCTCTAACTGTTCTTTGGATATCATGATTCTCTAATTTAGGCTTATGATTTCTGAATGTGTTTAGAAGCTCCTGACTCTCTTGTGATGTTAGAACTCTATGATTCTCTTGTTTTGGAGTTTTTTGATTCTGTCGTTTTTTTGGCTCTATGGCTCATAATTGAAAGAGTATATTGCTCAATGAATCTTTTGTGTATCATACATCGGTATATAAAGATACATGACTATTGTGCAACGAAGAGTTTTACTGTAGATATGACTCCTACCTAATATTTACCAAAAGAGTACAATATATTTTGTTAAGAAGCAGTTAGAATTTGAAGATAACTTTGAAAAGATATTTTGAATGCATATCCTTAACACCCCCTCAAGCGGAAGGGGAGGTCACCACTGGCAGCTTGTCACGAAGAGCTTCAAATCAGGGTCAGTAGAGTGCCTTAGTGAACAAATCCGCAGGTTGCTTAGAAGTCGAAATGTATTGCAGTTTAAAAGTGCCATTAGTAACTTTGTCTCTCACAAAATGAATGTCGATTTCTATATGCTTGCTCCGTTGATGAATTATTTGATTGGACACCATATATATGGCACTAATTTTGTCACAAAAAATTGTAGTAGGCTGCTGAATTTTTAAAAGCAAGAACTTTAGAATGTGAAGAAACCAAAGCATTTTTGAACTAAGCAAAGCCAAGGCACGATATTCCGCCTCTGAACTGGAGCGTGAAACTGTGGATTGCTTCTTCGACATCCAAGAGACTAAATTTTGGCCAAGATAAACTACATATCCGGTTGTCGAGCGATGCGTATCGGTGCACCCAGCCCAATCAGAATCACTGTAACCCGTAAGAGAAAGAGTAGGACAAGGCCTGAACCATAATCCATGACATATGGTGTGCTTGATATAACGCAAAATGCGTTTGGCTGCCACTAAGTGAGGGTCACAAGGGGCATGCATAAATTGACAAATAGTATTGACAGCATGAGGAATGTCAGGCCTGGTCATCGTCAAATATTGAAGTGCCCCTACAAGCTGACGATATTCTGTTGGATTGGGAAGTAAATTACCATCTGTGACATTCAGAGGTGTAGTAGCCATGGGAGTTGTTACAGTTTTGGAGCCATCCAAGCCATATTGCTGTAAGAGATCCACGACATATTTAGTTTGCGTCAAAAGAATGCTATTTGTGTGAGTGACCACTTATATACCCAGAAAATAATATAGAGGACCTAAGTCCTTCATGTCAAAGTGATGAGATAAGGATTGAATGAAGGAATTGACATGAGTACATGAGCTCCCAGTAATTATAATGTCATCGACATATATTAGGAGAATAATAACATCAGCTGAAGAATATCGGACAAAGAGGGAGGCATCGTGAGGAGAGTAATGAAAACCATAGGACAATAAGTAGGTGCTAAACTTGTGATACCAAGCCCGTGGGGCTTGCTTAAGTCCATATAATGACTTGCGCAATTTGCAGACATAGTCGGGACGGTGAGAATCAATGAAGCCTTGAGGTTGGCTCATATAGACTGTCTCTAAGAGATCACCATGCAAAAAAGCATTTTTAACGTCGAGCTGCCGCATGGACCATTTATTAAATAGAGCCAGAGTTATAACAAGGCAAATGGTTCCGGGCCGAACAACGGGACTGAAAGTTTCACCATAGTATCTATCGGGCTGTTGGGTATAACCCTTTGTGACAAGTCGAGCTTTGTACCGCTCCAGAGATCCATCCGAATTTTGCTTAATACAGAATACCCACTTGCTACCTACAACATTCATGTCAGGAGTATGAGGGACTAATGACCAGGTGTTGTTTTTCAATAATGAATTAAACTCTTCAACCATTGCGGCACGCCAATTAGGATTTTTGCTAGCTTTGGTGTAACTTGTTGGTTCAATAGGCAAAGATTGTTGCGTAGAGAGAAGACACATAGGTAGCGGATATCTGGTAGCGAGTAACACCTTTGGATGGCGAGTTCCATCCATGGTTCTTGTTACCATGTGATGAGTTCTGGCAGGTGGAGAGACAACTTGAACCAACGAAATGGGATGAGCAGGACTAGGCTGCTGATTTTCTGCATCAGTCAAAATTAAATCATGCATAGGAGTTGAAGCACTAGAATCACCAATATGTGTAGCATTAGGTGAAGAATCTTGATCTGAAGTTTGCAGTGGTGATTGAACAAATGAAGATGATGTACTAATATGACCAATATCACGTTGGAGTTGCATTGGATTGTCAATATGCTGAGAAGGAAATGGCCGTACCGTGAAATCCTTTATGCTCGACGGCGGAGTTTGCTTTTGCATAGAAAAAGATGGAAAGTTGGTTTCATAAAAAACCATATGATGAGATACAAGTATTCTGTTGTTGAGTGGATTAAAACAGATATAACCTTTATGAGACAGATTGTACCCCAAGAAAATGCACTGAAAACTCTTGAAATCCAATTTAGTTCTGCCAAATATGCTCATACAAGGATAACATAAAGAACCAAATACTCGTAGAAGAGAATAGTCTGGCAAGGTACCAAAAAATAATTCATAGGGTGACTTGTGTTGTAGTAAAGCCATAGGCATTCGATTAACTAAATAGACCGCCGTCGCAAATGTATGATGCCAAAATAGACTAGGAAGGCGACTATGAGGTAGAAGAGTCAGGCCTGTTTCAACCACATGACGGTGCTTTCGTTTAATAATCCCGTTTTGTTCTGGGGTACCTGGACAAGACATCCTGTGACCAATGCCATATTGTTTAAAAATATGTTGTAATGAATATGCTATAAACTCGCCACCACCATCACTTTGAACAAATTTTATGCAAGAATTATAAATATTATGTGCCATAGGAATAAATGAAGCGAAGACATGAGCAACATCAGATTTACGGCAAAGTGGATAATACCAAGTATAGCGCGTAAAATCATCTACTAATATGAGATAAAACTGGAATCTATTAATAGAAGTTGTCGGGGTAGGTCCCCATACATCACAATGAATAACGTCAAGTACATGAGATGACCTATTCACAGGACTATCGAATGGAAGACGATGATTCTTGCCCAGTTGACAGCTAGCACATAGAGAAACAGAAGCTGGGGCGGCAATTATTTGTTCTCAATGACTAAGCTGGTGAAGAACTCTATTAGACGAATGGCCTAGGCGGACATGCCAAACATCTGATGACACTTTATTTGTAAGAAATGCGAACTTGCTAGGCTGATGTAAGGAATATAGTCCACCTTTAATTTTTCCCTGGTGAAGCAGGTTGCCTGTCCTCGAGTCCTTGATACAGTAACCAGAATAGTCAAATATAAAGTAACAACTGTGATCCTTAGAGAACTGCACTACTGATAAAAGACGTTTAGTAATACTGGGAACAAGCAATACTTTTGATATAAGTGAGTTACCATTAGACAAAGCAATAGAGGCACTGCTAGTGTGGGAGAGAGGCAACCTATTCCCATTACCAACCAAAATTTTATCAGTACCTAAAATAAGGCTGCTTACCAGTCAAGTTAGCATTACCCGGAATGAGATGGTGAGTCACGCCTGTATCAAGATACCAATTGGGGTCCTGTGGGTCAGTAATTTGAACAGCAGAAAAGGCTTTATTGGCTGCATTAACAGCTTCATTAGGGGCCCAACAATTGTTGGCCTTATGATAGGGATGCCCATATTGGTAACAGACAATATGAGCGGAGCTAGAGTTTGATTGAGTAGAATTTTGTTGTCGGCATCCACGGCCACGACCTCTGCCACGGTTGCCACGCCCTTCTCAATGGCCAGACTGTGAAGCACGATTTGAGGAGAATTGAGGAGGCGACGAGGCATTGCCAGAGTCTTGCGTCGACGTGAATGCTATAGGGCTGGCCTGATTGGTTGGCTGCGAAGAAGTAAGTCTAATAAGAGGCCGCAAACTTCAGCAAAGGAAGGACAATCAGGTCGTGAGTTTATAACGGCAACTATGGGGTCAAATTCAGACCCAAGTCCTCGCAAAGTCCATAACACAAGATCCTCAACGTCAACGGGTTTGCCAGCATTAGCGAGAATAAGGGATAATGACTTCACATGTTGTACATATGCGTGAACGGTGCATGAACCTTTAGTAATTGATTGCAATTCTATTTTAACCTGTTGAATACGAGCACGCGACTAGGATCCATATAGAACCTCCAAAGTGACCCAAGCCTTACGAGCAGTAGAGGCATCAACTACTTGAGAGACAACGGCATCGGATAAAGAGACCAATAACCATCCTAGGACCATTTGGTCCAATCGAATCCAAAAAGCAATATCAGCAGCTGGAGTAGAAGGCTTGGGAATGGAACTATCAATGAAACCAAACAAACCATGAGAACGTAACACAAGATAGACTTGCGTCTTCCAAAGAAAAAAATTGTCGCTACCAAGCTTTAGAGAAATCTCCTGGTGAATGGTTTTGACATCGGGCAGAGTCGCCATAATGGAAGATGAAGGTGAAGTGCCATCCGTAGGGGATGATAGTGAGCCGCCAGTAAGTGACATGTCAGTAGGAGAGGAGGTGGAGGCCATTGGGAGGGAAGGAAGAGTGAAGTAATTGGGGTTAAAAAAAAAAGTTGCCTAAGCTCTGTATACCATGAAAGAGTATATTGCTCAATGAATCTTTTATGTATCATGCATCGGTATATAAAGATACATGACTATTGTGCAACGAAGAGTTTTACAGTAGATATGACTCATATCTAATATTTACCGATAAAGTACAATATATTATGTTGAGAAGCAGTTAGAATTTGAAGATAACTTTGAAAAGATATTTTGCATACATATCCTTAACAATAATTTGGTGGAGTTTTGACTCAAATTACAAATATATCATATATCTCATATTTATAATTGAAATTTATTCCTAGATTTTTCTAGTTTGTTAATCTGAATTTGATTTGGAGTTGATCTTGAATTAGCTGGCTTGAGTTATTGATTCAAAGTTTGGCACCTAACTTTGAATTCCTCAAATGTTCCATAGTTGTGTAATCTGGAAATTTCTATGAACTTGAATATTTTCCAAATGGAAAAATCTCACATTTAGTCCCTATTATTAAAAAAAAATTCAGTTTAGTCTCTATTATTTAAAATGTCTCAATTTAGTTCCTATTGTTGCCTTAAAAGTTTTAATTTCGTCCCTATTGTTTAAAATTTTTCAATTTCATCTTTATTATTTTTCAAAAAAATTAATTTGGTCCCTATTATTTTTAAAAAGTTTCAAATCCGTCCCTATTATTTTGCAAAAAAATTCAATATAGTCCTTAAATAATAGGGACGAATTTGAAACTTTAAAAAAATAATAGAGACGAAATTAAAACTTTTTAAAAATAATAGGGACGAAATTTAAACTTTTTGGGAAATAATATGGACTAAATTGAGACATTTTAAACAATAGGGACGAAATTAAAATTTTTGGTGAAATAATAGGAACTAAATTGAAATAATTTAAATAATAGGGACTAAATTACAATAGGGATTAAATGTAAAATTTTCCCTTTTCCAAATCATGAATTCAACGTGATATTTGACTTTTTCTCAACTCCACCATTTAAAAAAAAAAAAAATTTAGCTTGGTTTTTAACACTCCCTCACAAGTTAGAAAATCTTGTACTTCATGCTTTACTGTTGTATCTTGAACTTCTTCTTGTAGATGCATTTCTGCGAAGACATATTTGTTGGATTTTGTATAATAGGTATTTGATGTATATATGCAGAGATTGAAAATATAGAAATAAAAATAAGTTTATTCATCTCCCAAAATCCTAGCCTCTCTTTGCTATACACCCAAAATCCCACCAAGGTCAGAAATTCTTGTTGCAGAAAATCAAAAAATTGGAAATCGAAGATCCGAGGTTCTCACATCCGGTGAAGATCAGTAACACTTGAAGAAGAAGACGAAGACGTTGGTTTCTTTCGTGTTAAATCTTCAACGAAACAAGCTGGTGAAGACTAATAAGTAGTCTTCCGACAAGTACAAAGGAAAAGCAAAGGTGAAATTAGAGCTCGCCTACCCGGCCATAATTGTGTAAGCCAATATTCATTGAAATGATCTGGCATTTAATTTGTCATATATAAGCTAGTTATAACGTTATTGTCACGTTCCGAGCCCAAAATCTAGACCCACACGCAAGACTGGTGTTGTAAACATAATAAATAACTAGTTAGACCATCTTTTTTTATGGTATAAAATTAATGGTTAATCTAATTTATTACTTATACCTACAACACTCTTTTATAAACTACTCACAAATATTATCTTCCACATATATAAAATATTACAGTTATAGTCTAGCTTGCCAACTTGCAAAATAATCATTACCTTTGCAAAATAAAAAAACAATAAAAAATAAGAGGCAAGAAAAAATCCATATAATACAAATTTCACCCAACTCTTCAATCAGATGGCCATGAAATTCATTCATTGGCAAATGAAGGTTGAAAAAATTAGAACAACGACAATACGATATAATCAAAAGAAAGAAAAGACATAACTGAATAAATATCCATACTATTATATATTCAGAAGAGATTCATGGCAATGAATAAGCAACTGTTTTATTAATATATAGTTCTACAAGGAAAGTTCTATAACCAAGAATTTTATTTGATCCATTAATTAGCAGGGGAAACTATTATACATGGCCTATTTCCCAACACTGTTTTCACAAATTTGAGCCAACACTTGATAAGCTTCGTCTATATCTTCATTTTCTCTCATTTTCACTTTTTGTCTCACATCTCTTACTTGTTTCCTCACTTGTTCTCCCATGTTTCCAATGATCACATCCTTTATCGCCCTCGCAATTTCTTCTCTTTGAAACTTGCCATTATCATCTCTCATGACCTCTGCAGCTACACCAACCTCCACCATCAACTTAGCATTCAGGGGCTGGTCCCAAAGCATGGGCATGGCAATGAGAGGAATGCCAAATCCTAAACTTTCCATTGTGGAATTCCAACCACAGTGGCTCACAAATCCACCAATGCTTTGATGACTTAGAATTTTCGCTTGTGGAGCCCAACCTTCAACCACCCTTCCTCTATCTCCAATTCTTCCAAGAAAACCATCTGGTAGTGTCTTTTCAACGCTCATATTCTTCTCTACTGCTGGAAACCTAATAACCCAAATGAAATTCACTTCGCTAAGCTCTAAAGCAAAAGCTATCTCTTCGATTTCTTCTTTGTTAAGATAAAACTCCGATCCAAAGGATATGAACACGGTTGAATACTCATTCTTTTTCCCTAACCATTCGATGAGCTCGATAGTATGATCATCTTGATCATGATCAAAAAGAGGATCTTGAACTAGAGGACCAACTGAGATGATCTTGGTGTTGATAAGATCTGAGAGATAATCGATATATTTTCCTTCGATTTCTCGAGAGCTTTTTATCAACGTGATGTAACTTAATCTCAGAGGGAATATCACTACTTCATCTTCAGGCTCTCGTTGATCTATAAGCCGTGCAATAAACCTATGTAAGTTGGCTTTCTCAAACTCACGAAGTTGCAAAGCTGGAAAAGGGAATTCACTCCCTGGACTTTGCGCAACATGAGAGCAGTATGAGCACATCGCAGCGCTGAACGTTAAAAACAGAACTGTTGGGATATTATGCCCAGATGCCATGGTTGGCATCCATGGTACTATAGCATCATGGATAATCAAGTCTGGATTCAAAGCTTTTAGGATGTTGGATAGGCTAGGCTTGGCCATTTTAAGGGCTTTCTTAAGGGTGGGAATGAGATGAAGTGGTAGGCCATTGGTTGTGTGGTGTTGAGGAGGTAGTTCAGGCAAGGATGGTAAATGAAGCTCCACTAGTTGAATTTGGAGAGACAAATTTTTAGTAATTTGTTTCTCTATGGACTTTAGATTTACAGGTGTGGAGCAGAGGTATATGTAAAAACCTCTCTCTGATAGTTTCTTAGCCAGTTCCAGGAATGGAGATATGTGACCATAGGCCAACCATGGAAACAAGAAAACTCTTGGAGCAGTATGCTCTTTATCCATGAAACTCTGTGTGTGTATGTGTTTAGATGGCGGCCCTTATTTGGTAAAAACTTATCATGGAAAATTAGGTTGAGAAGATACTAGTAACAATCATTGACTCAATCAATTGATGTTTTTAGGTTGATGAATAAAGAATTAATGCTTTTTTTAATTAAAAAATAAGTTTAAAGTCATACAAAATATACTATAAATATAACAAATAAGACTGAAACTTAAAATTTATTGCAAATATCAAGCCGAAGTGATAGAGAATTAATTGTTGAATGTTGACAAGACTCAATGGGTGAGAAGAGTCAAAATTCAACAATAATGTCGAACTATTGGTGCAGCATTTGTTGAATGTTGAATGTTGAAAGGATGCTTGCTTACCTGCACACCATTGTTAGGCCGGGAGCTTCACTAAACTACCCTCTCCTGATGGTTATAATAGGGGGGGTTTGAGTGGAGTTCGCTGCCTCAATAGAAATGAATCGTACCGATCAAGATATGAACTGTATCGGACCCCTTTCATAGGTTTTAGGCTTTATTTCTCAAAAAGGCGGTACCATGCGAGTGTTTTTTCTAATCGGTTTTTGTCTATTCAAATTAAAAACTTGAAAACTGGCAAGCCATATGTGACAAGATAGTGAGCCCAACCACATTGAATATAGTGTGTACTGCTTGTCTTTATTATATTTTCTTAACTGGAAATTTACTGAAATTCCAAACATGAACCAATTTTAAATGACGAACTTACCAAGACAATTTTTTTTTTTGGTCAGATTATGACGGAGGTGTAACAGTTCATATGACCTTGTAACGTGGCGGCATGTGGCTTGCCAAACCTATGCTTCAAAGATTATAAAAATTAATATATTTCTGATATGAGGATATTTCAAACTTTTTATATATAATTCCGTATCCCAACAAAACAAGAAATTGTGAGTTCAAATCTTATTGATATTATATTGTGCGGTTTTGGACCTCTTCTAAATTTTTTTTTTATAAAAAAAACATAAAGAAAAGAAGATCCTTGATTGAGTGTAGACAAGGTTGCGCAATCCATGATGTATTGTTTTTATTATATTACTGTTGAATTTTCTTTAAAAAACGATATATGGAATAGAGGGTAGGCTCCACCAGACTCGTTGAATTTTCTTAAAAACAATAATTTTTCAATAACTTTTACATTCATTTAAATGGGTAGAAATCATCTTTTGCCATTTGATAATTTTTCGTATAACCCAAACTCAGTTGAATTTACCTCTTGTATCAATTCGTCCATAATTGTGCCATCATAACAATTATCCAACAAAAGTGGTGAAGTTTTCATGATGAATGGTCTTAAGAAGTTCGTCTGTATGTAGAAGGGAAAAAAAGATCAATTACATCATGTAACAAAGATTAACTAAATCAGCTACTTCATCCTTCGAAATCCACGACGCGTCACGCAAAATAAACCAATATTAAGAGAGCCGCTTCTCTGAGCCTGAATTTTTTTCGAGATTATTAAAAAGATGATGAAGAAGCTGTTAGTGAGCCACTTTTCCTACGTTTATTAAGCCAATTATTTGCAGCTCTAACTCCTTAGATGTACCTTGCAATCCTTCGAGACGATTTCAACGATAAAGATAAACTTCCTCTTTTCATCATGTCCATCCATATTATATTACAAGCCAAGAAAATTCATGTACTGAATTAATTGGCAAATGAAAAGGTTGAAATTTTTTTAAAGAATATGACAATATGATAGAATCAAAATTAGGAATGGAGCAAATGTTTTAATAATATAAAGTTGACAAGGCAATTTAGCGGCGGAATTATTATAAATCCCTATTTCCAACACTATTGTCACAAATTTGAACCAGCAACTGATAAACTTCGTCTATATCTTCTTTTTCTCTCATTTTTACTTTTCGTCTCACATCTCTCACTTGTTTCCTCAATTGTTCCGCCATATCCCCACAGATCACATCCTCGATTACTCTCGCAATCTCTTCTCTTTGAAACTTGCCATTAATGTCATCTCTCATAACCTCTACAGCTATACCAACTTCCACCATCAACTTAGCATTCAAGGGCTGGTCCCAATGCATGGGCATGGCGATGAGAGGAATGCCAAATTCTAAACTCTCCAATGTGGAATTCCAACCACAATGACTCACAAATCCACCAATGCTTTGATGACTTAGAATTTTTGCTTGCGGAGCCCAACCTTCCACCACCCTTCCTCTATCTCCAATTCTTCCAAGAAAACCTTCTGGTAGTGCCTTTTCAACGCTCATATTCTTCTCTACTTCTGGAAACCTAATAACCCAAATGAAATTGACTTGGCTAAGCTCTAAACCAAAGGCTATCTCTTCAATTTCTTCTTTGTTAAGATAACACTCCGATCCAAAGGATATGAACACGGTTGAATGTTCATTTTTCTTTCCCAACCAATCGATGAGCTCGCTAGTTTCACCTTGATCATCACAAGTAGGATCTTGAACTAGAAGACCAACTGGGATGATCTTGGTATTGGAAACATCTGAGAAATAATCTATATATTTTGCTTCGATCTCTCGAGAGCTTTTTATCAACATGATGTCACTCAATCTCTGAGGGATCTCATCTTCAGGGTCTGGTTGACTTCTCATAGATCCAGCTAATCTATGAAAGTTGGCTTGCTCAAACTCACCAAGACGCAAATCTGGAAAAGGGAATTCAATCCCCGGAAGTTGTGCGGCATGCGAAAAGTACGAGCACATCGCAGCACTGGCTGTTAACAACCCAATTGCTGGAATATTATGCTTATATGCCATAGCTGCCACCCATGATATTAGAGGGTCATGTATAATTAAGTCTGGATTCAAATCTTTTAGGATGTTGGATAGGCTAGGTTTGGCCATTTTGAGGGGCTTCTTGAGGGTGGGAATGAGATGAAGTGGTAGGCCATTGGTTGTGTGGTGTTGAGGAGGTAGTTGAGGCAAGGATGGTAAATGAAGTTCCACTAGTTGAATTTGGACACTAATTTTGTTCTCTATGGACTTGAGATTTACAGGTGTAGAGCACAGGTATATGTAAAAACCTCTCTCTGAGAGTTTCTTGGCTAGCTCCAGGAATGGAGATATATGACCATAGGCCAACCATGGAAACAAGAAAATTCTTGGAGCAATATGCTCTTTATCCATGAGACTATATATGGATGTAGTATGTGTTCAGATGGTGCGGTGAAAACTTATAATTGGGAAGGAAAGGGATCAATTAATGGAAGATTAGGTTGATAAGATGATATGTTATATATGACTACAGAGGAGCCACTACATTCTGCTGGTGCATGCAGCTCGCACAAGGACCAGCCCAAGTCAGGCTCAAGTTAACACGAGAAGCTCAAGAAGAAGCACGAGGCTCATTTGCAAGCCTAAGTACTTGAAGGGCTACGTGGCGGCAAACAATATTTGGCTGCAGGGAAAATTTCACATTTAGTCCCTATAAACCAATATTCATTGAAATGATCTGGCATTTGTCATATATAAGCTAGTCATCGTTATTATCACGTTCCGAGTCCAAAACCTAAACTCGCAAGCGAAATTAGTGTTATAAGCATAATAAATAACTAGTTGAACCATCTTTTTTTATGGCCTAAAATTAATGATTAATCCAATTTATTACTTATACCCACAACACTCCCTTATAAACTACTCACAAATACTATCTTCTACAGATGTAGAATATTTCAGTTATAGTCTAGCTTGCCAACTTGCAAAATAATCATTACCTTTGCGAAATAAAAAAAATTTAAAAAAAGAGGCAAGAAAAAGTCCATATAATACAAATTTCACCTAACTCTTCAATCAGATGGACATGAAATTCATACATTGGCAAATGAAAAGGTTGAAAAAATTAGAACAATGACAATACGATATAATCAAAAGAAAGACGAGACATAACTGAATAAATATCCATACTATTAATATTCAGAAGAGATTCATGGCAATGAATAAGCAACTGTTTTATTAATATATAGTTCTGCAAGGAAAGTTCTAGAAGCAAGAATTTTATTTGATCCATTAATTAGCAGGTGAAACTATTATACATGGCTTATTTCCCAAGACTGTTTTCACAAATTTGAGCTAACACTTGATAAGCTTCGTCTATATCTTCATTTTCTCTCATTTTCACTTTTTGTCTCATATCTCTTACTTGTTTCCTCACTTGTTCTCCCATATTTCCAATGATCACATCCTTTATCGCCCTCGCAATTTCTTCTCTTTGAAACTTGCCATTATCATCTCTCATGACCTCTGCAGCTACACCAACCTCCACCATCAACTTAGCATTCAAGGGCTGGTCCCAAAGCATGGGCATGGCAATGAGAGGAATGCCATATCCTAAACTTTCCAATGTGGAATTCCAGCCACAGTGGCTCACAAATCCACCAATGCTCTGATGACTTAGAATTTTCGCTTGTGGAGCCCAACCTTCAACCACCCTTCCTCTATCTCCAATTCTTCCAAGAAAACCTTCTGGTAGTGTCTTTTCAACGCTCATATTCTTCTCTACTGCTGGAAACCTAATAACCCAAATGAAATTCACTTGGCTAACCTCTAAACCAAAGGCTATCTCTTTAATTTCTTCTTTGTTAAGATAGCACTCTGATCCAAAGGATATGAACACGGTTGAATACTCATTCTTTTTCCCTAACCATTCGATGAGCTCCATAGTATGATCATCATGATCATGATCAAAAAGAGGATCTTGAACTAGAGGACCAACTGAGATGATCTTGGTGTTGATAAGATCTGAGAGATAATCGATATATTTTCCTTCGATTTCTTTAGAGCTTTTTATCAACGTGATGTAACTTAATCTCCGAGGGAATATCACTACTTCATCTTCAGGCTCTCGTTGATCTATAAAGCCTGCAATAAACCTATGTAAGTTGGCTTTCTCAAACTCACGAAGTTGCAAAGCTGGAAAAGGGAATTCACTCCCTGGACGTTGCGCAACATGAGAGCAGTATGAGCACATCGCAGCGCCGAACGTTAAAAACCGAACTGTTGGGATATTATGCCCAGATGCCATGGCTGGCATCCATGGTACTATAGCATCATGGATAATCAAGTCTGGATTCAAAGCTTTTAGGATGTTGGATAAGCTAGGTTTGGCCATTTTAAGGGCCTTCTTAAGGGTGGGAATGAGATGAAGTGGCAGGCCATTGGTTGTGTGCTGTTGAGGAGGTAGTTCAGGCAAGGATGGTAAATGAAGCTCCACTAGTTGAATTTGGAGAGAAAAATCTTGAGCAATTTTGTTCTCTATGGACTTGAGATTTATAGGTGTAGAGCACAAGTGTATATAAAAACCTCTCTCTGAAAGTTTCTTAGCTAGCTCCAGAAATGGAGATATATGACCATATGCCAACCATGGAAACAAGAAAACTCTTGGAGCAATATGCTTTTTATCCATGAGACTATGGATGTATGTGTTCAGATGGTGCCCCTTATTTGGTGAAAACTTATAATGGGGAAGGAAAGGGATCAATGGAAGATTCGGTTGAGAAGATGAGTTGATTATGCTACCGATTCAATGCTTATGTATTTAATTTTTTTATGGGTTATTAACACAAATGATCCTTTATCTTTGGCTCATGTGCCAACTAACTCCCTTATTTTTCAAGTGTGACATTTAGTCCTTGATGTATTGTCATAGTGACACCGTTAGTCCTATTGGTTAAAATCCGTCAAAATTTTAATGGAAAACACATGCATTGGTCACATGCTCTTCCAAGTAAGGGTAAAATCGTCTATTACAAGTCAAATATTATTTTGTCTTTGCCCCATGTGCCAAATAACTCTCTTATCTTTCAAATGTGACATTTTGGTCTCTGATGTATTGCTATAGTGATGCCGTTAGTCCTATCAATTAAAATTCATCAAAAATTTAACCAAAAACACATGTATTAGTCACGTGCTCTTTTAAGCAAAGGTAAAATTGTCCATTATGAGACAAATATTTACTTTTACCTTTTCACTTCATTCATTCTCTTCAATTTGGGGATTATTTACAATTAGGTAGATCTATCCATTCAAAAAACCCACATGATTCTCCAATGTCAAATTTCTGACAACCAAGAAACCTCTTACCTAGATTAGTATCAATCCAAGACGTGCTTAGATTGCTCGCAACACAACAATAGCACTTTGCTTCCATCCTTCACGATGTGTTGGAGAAATAATGTGGTTAAATGTGTGTTGTTGGAGAAATGGAGACAATCAGATGCAAAATGATGAAGAGATGCAAAATAAGATACTCAATCTCTATAAAAAAGCATAGGCATAACTTGTGACAGGCGATTTTACCTTTACTTAAAAGAGCACGTGACCAATGCATGTGTTTTTTGTTAAATTTTTGATGAATTTTAATTGATAGGACTAACGGCGTCACTATAGCAATACATCAGAGACCAAAATATCACACTTAAAAGATAAGGGAGTTATTTGACACACGGGGCAAAGATAAAATGATATTTGACTTATAATGGACGATTTTACCCTTACTTGGAAGAGCACTTGACCAATACATATGCTTTCCGTTAAAATTTTGACGGATTTTAACCAATAGGACTAACGGCGTCACTATGACAATACATCAAGGACTAAAATGTCACACTTGAAAGATAAGAGAGTTAGTTGACACATGAGACAAAGATAAATGATCATTTGTGTTAATAACCTTTTTTTTATTTGATCTCTAATTTTGGTACTTTATATTATTAATTTCGCTCATTTTCTTATGTTCAAGTAGTCATATATTACTAATTTCGCTAATTTATTTCTTATGTTCAAGTAGTCATATATTACTAATTTCGCTAATTTATTTCTTATGTTCAAGTTGTCATATATTATACGGTCAATGTTATAATCATGGGGTGATGCGGGCAACATATCAAAAAAATTGTCAATAAATTATATTGTTTAGGTTGATGAGTAGAAAAAAATATAAGTGTTTTATGTTACAAACAATTAAGAATGAACTACTGAATGTTGACAAAACTCCACGATTGAGAAGAATAAAAATTGAATAATGTCGAATTATGCTGCAGCATTTCTTGGAAGCCGAAGTGTGCTGGCATGCTTGCACATCATTGTTGGTGGAGCTTCACTAACCCACCCCTCCTGATGGTTATAATAGGGGTTATAGGGTGGAGGTTAAGTGTGGATAGAAAAGAGTTGAGGCCAAAGATTATGTTAAGAATTCTACGTACTGAAATTAATTAAAATCAAACCACATTAAAAATATTGTGTAATGTGTATCTCTGTGCAATGGTCTTAATTAATTGGAAATTTACTGAAATTCCCAACATTAACCCATATCAAATGACGTACGTTCTGACCAAGACCTCGATTATGAAACATTTACGTAGGTGCCATCTAGGTGTAACAATTCATATTATCTTGTAACGTGACAGCATGTGGCTTACCAAACCTTTCATTCAGAGATTAAAAAAATTAATGACATTACAGAAAGAAGGCGATAAGATGACATGTTAATAGATTTCGAGATGCACATTTGTTTGGCACATTTAGAGTAATGCTTTTATCTTATTTTTTCACTCTTTTATTTCTTTTTTATACAGTAAAAAATTTATATATTAAAATATTGAATTTTTTGTTTGTGCAATCAATGACGTCTTGTGTTTATTATATTCACATAGAAAAGAAGATGCTTTGATTGAGTGTAGACAACGGGGGTTGCGCAATCCATGACATATTGTGTTTATTATATTAAATGATTACTCTCGATGTTTAGTTACCATAAAAAAAAACTCTCACAAATCACTTTCTATAAGATAGACAGTTGCAATGGCATGCTTTTTTTTTTTCTCTCTCTTGACTTTGAATTTGTATCCTTTCCAATTAATGATTTCTCTTTTAAGTGGGCTAAGAGCATCTCTGAACTGTAATTGAAGGATCTTTCAATGATTTTCTTTGTTTTTTTTGATAAAGTGTACAGGACCTTTTTGTGTTTTTGCAAAATATATAATACTTATTTGTAGTTTTAAAAGTGTACGGTACCCCCTTATGGTTTTTAAAACTAAGCACAATAGCCTCCTCTGTCAAAAAATTCATCTATTTTAACGAAAAATATGATGCACGCGCGTCAAATGCGATTATTCAAGGTTTTTTTTGTTTAAATTATTAATTATTTAGACAAAAATACCCTTATATGACACATTGTTTGGACAAAAATACCCTTATATGACACATTTTTTTTCTTTAGAGTTGGAAAAAATGGATATTTTTGTCCTAACAATTAATAATTTAAGCAGAAAAAACTTTGAATAATCATATTTGACGTGCGTGCATCACACTTTTCGTTAAAATAGACAAATTTTTTTATAGAAGGGGCTACTGTGCTTAGTTTCAAAAACCAGAGAGAGTACCGTATACTTTTAAAACCACAAAGAGATATTGTACAACTTTACAAAATCATAGGAGGGTAGTGTATATTTTACCCTTAATTTTTTTTTTTTTTTTAAAGGTGATTCATTACATTCGGTTCAAATGGACAGGGTCGTTTTCTCCCATGAAATTTTGAGTATATTCCAAACTTCCCCATAACTGTGCCATCATAACAATTATTCAACAAAAGAGGCCAAGTTTTCGTGATGAGTGGTCATAAGAAGGCTCGTCTATAGAAGGTAAAAAAAGATCAATTATACCATAATTGAAGGCTCGTCCATCGATCCGGGAGAGATTTTTCTCGGGGTCGCTAGCATCCTCACTTTCTTGATTTGTATTGGTTACTTCCTTTTTCTGTTAGGTCTCAGCATAAGTTTTAACGATATATTATTAGAATAGGATCTCTCTGTTATTAGTCTTTTTATCCACCTTTTTTATTTTCATGTCATTAATCATACCTTTTGCTAGTTGAATCAGTTAAAAAAAAAAAAAAAACTGAATTAGCTACTTAATCCTTCAAATCCACAATGGGTCACGCAAAATAAACCAATATTATTTAAAGATTTGCTTCTCTGAATCAAGCCTTTAAATATACCAATATAATAAAAAAGATCATGAAGAAGCTGTTAGCGAGAGTAGTTTACCAATGGACGGCTATATATGGTTGAGATCATTTGATATAGTTTGAGATTTGAGAAGGGAGTTCTCAGAGGGGAAGATGAAAGATTGGTTGTGTTGGGATGGATTTTTTAGGACACATGGCGATCTTTGATAGATTTATTTTCGACAATAATTTTTTTTTTGTTTTTTCTTAAAATGAAAAAAAATAATTAAAACCTTATTGTTTATCATGAAAATAAAATTATACCTCCACTATCTAGCAAATTCTTACCTCTATTAGGTTTTACAGGAGAATCTGGGTAATGCTCGAAGTTGGTGGAGGTCCGGGAAGAGTAAGAAATTAAATAATCTGAGAAAATGGCTTTTACCCACTTGAAATAAACGATTTATTAATCTGTTTCACCGCATCATATATTTAGAATTAAATACTAAAATGACGGAATTTTATAAAACTTCCAAAAAACATTGGTCTACAAAGAGTACATATATATGTTATATCAAAAAATATAAATATCATAACCATGCTTAGCGTTGTTCATCTTTAAAAAATTCATGCCAAATGTTGAAGTTTCTCAAGTCATTGTCAAAAATTAAATTTATATTTTCGGAAAAAGGTCATTTTTGTAAATTAATTATATATGATGAAGGAAAAAGCATGTTATTTTAGTGTGAAATATAAGTCAGTTATAAGGTGTACAAATATGATTCTTTATTTAAGTGGATGTGCATGATACATCTTTTGCTTAAATAAACTTTGTATGAAGAAGTACAAAATTGTGTTCCCTTAGTACGTATAATTAATGACTAATGCAATGATGCTAATCTAACATGTTATTGGAATGGCTCAAACTTTTGGAAAGGGGTACTTTACACACTATTAACTATAAAATATTGAGTTAATATTACTGCACTCTCATAATGTATGTACAATATAATATTTTGGCTCCCAATTGTATACAATAAACACTTAACCCCTTCTATGATTTGGTTAACCACAAAGTCCCTTATAGTCATTAAAACAATATAAATATATAAAGTATCTTTTTTTTTGCTAATAATTCAAAAAGTATATATTAAGTGATACAAAATGAATATTCAGGAACAAAAGGTTATAAATATACAAATGTAACATTTTGCTCCAATATTTCTTTTATACCACTAAACTCCTTTCGTGTTTAGTTAACAAAAATGTATGTCATTATTATTATAAACACACAAATGTACAAAAAATACTCCCTATTTTTACATAATAACACAAAAGAGGCTAAGTGATTAAAAATAAATATGAAAGAAAAAAAACGGATACATTGTATATACAATTAGGAATTAGGATGATTTAATCTAAAAAAGAATATATAAACATTAAGGGGAAAAAAATGTTATACTGTTTATATAGTGTAACATTTTGTATGACATTTTATTTCTTATCTGAAGCTTTAAAATTTATAAAAATAAGAAAGAAGAAAATAAACATTAGATATAAAGAATGGGCATTTCTGTACATTCTATATTGTTAGTAGCTATGATGGACATTTTAGTTTACTAAATCAAGCAGAGAGGTTAAGTAATACGAAATAATCATTAGGGAACAAATTCATATTGTATATATAGAATCGGAACAAATTTATATTAATAAAATATTTTCTGGTTAATAGGTGTATAAAATAGGGTAAAAGACATTCAGGTCCCTTAATTTTTGGCTTTAGGACAAGTAGGTCCCTGAGTTATATTTTTCTCTTGTTAAGTCCCTCAAATTTGACACCGTTAGTTATTTTTAATGGTTGAGAGGTATAATAATCATTTTATTTAATTGAAAAATCAAAAAACAAAAATCCACCTGATTGTGAAAAAATAATTCCAAACGTCCCCCTCCCCAATCTAGCAGGTCCCTTCCCCTAAAACCCCATCCCCATTTGCAGCTACCAGTAATAGGGATAGGGTTTTGGGGGAAGGGACATGCCAAGTTGGGGGAGGGGTGTTTTTTTTTTTTTTTTTTTTTTTTTTTTTTTTTTTTTTTTTTTGCTTTTGGCAAATATTTTTTTGGAGACTATTATATCCCCTCAATCATTAAAATAACTAATAGTGTCAAGTTTGAGGGACTTGGCAAGAGAAAAAAATAACTCAGGGACCTATTTGTCGTCCTAATGCCAAAAATTAAGGGAGTTGGATGTCTTTTACCCGTATAAAATATTACATGTTTTAGACCCTTAATTTCATATTGGACTAAGATCAAACCCCAAAATTACTCATTTTCAAAGGGATGTATAAAATACTCCTTCTGAAAAATATGAGCCCTTGCATTAAATGCTTTAAGACCTTACTTTCATATTGGACCAACCATTTTTGCTTGGTTTTTTTTACAAAAAGGCACTATTTTTTAATAATAATTTTATTATAGTCATTTTCGTTTAACTTTATGTACTAGATTTTCAATAAAATGAATTATATATATGTTAAGAGTTTCATATGGTGAACTAAAGAATAAAAAGAAAGATTTTTCCCACATGAAAAGATTAGGAGAATAATGAGCTATTAATAAACATGTGTAGGCTTAAGACCCAATAGTTTAAGCTTTTGGATCAATAGTTGAGTTCTATACATGTGTGTTAAGGTCTATTTATTCTCAAATTCTCTAGACTCACCACAACAATATAAAATATTAATAAAAATGATGATTAATACTATAACATATATATCCGTTAGTATTTGAAAATGATGATTAAGAAATACTATAATATTATATCAGTATTTGGTAATTTCTTTTTTGCATAAGTTACATTTGAGATCCCTCAATTTGATCACTTTTGACAATTTCATCCCTTAATTTTCAAAATAAACCTTTTGAATATTATACTTTTATGACGTTATATGCTCTTGGTATTTTAGTAGAAAATTTAACATTGTTATCACGTGCAATGCATCTGCAAGAAAGAGGGGGAAAAGGACATTTTGGTCCCTCAACTTTGCGCAAAAGGCCATTTTGGTCTCTCACGTATGGAAAATGCCCACTTTAGTCCTTCTGTTAAATGCCCTCCGTTAAAATTAACTATGATATGGGTAAATTCGTCTTTTAGCAACAAAAAAAAAGCAAGAAAGTGGTTTGAAATGAGTATTTTGATCTCGAGCAAAAAAAAAAATAGTTTGAATAGATTGTTGGAAGATTATGATATTCAAACACTAGCTTTGTATCTACGGTAGTATCTTCTGTTTTTGAACTTAATCAAATTGCCGTTTACATTTTCCCGAACAATTGATGATGATAATGATGTTTTAGACATTTGAGTAAATTTCTTGGAATATATTTTTGTGATTTTTTGCCTCCAAGTTTTATTTATTTATTTTTTGATGTAGCAAGCAGAATTGAAGGAAAATATATGGAAAAAAAAAGAGATGAGATTAAGACTTAGGCATGGCTGGAACCCAGCCATGCCAAAATAGTCGTTGGGTTTCAACGGCTATTTCACAATCTTTTTTTTTTTCCCCTCTCTCTCTCATGCCCAAAATGTATAAGGGCAATTATGCCTTTTAACATAATCAAAGGTTTGACCGTTAACATGAACTAACGGTAATTAAAATGAAGGAATAAAGTGTGCATTTTCCATACATGAGGGACCAAAATGGCTTTTTAAGCAAAGTTGAGGGAGCAAAATGGCTTTTCCCCCATAACTAAATACATATATATCCGTACTATTATTCCCAAGAGTTGCCTGGCAATGAAACAAATGTTTTAATAATATAAAGTTCTACAAGGCCTACAAGCATGAATTCTATTTGATCCATTTAGCACGGAGGTAATATTACAACTCGCTATTTCCCGTACTTTTGTGACAAATTTTTGTCAGCAACTGATGAGCTTCGTCCATGTCTTCCTTTTCTCTCATTTTACTTTTTGTCTCACATCTCTCACTTGTTTCCTCACTTTTCCGCCATATTCCCAACGATCACATCCTTCATCACCTTTGCAATCTCTCCTCTTTGACGCTTTCCATTGTCATCTCTAATGACCTCTACTGCTATACCAACCTCCACCATCAATTTAGCTTTCATAGGCTGGTCCCAATGCATGGGCATGGCAATGAGAGGAATGCCAAATTCTAAACTTTCCAATGTGGAATTCCAACCACCAGTGACTCACAAATCCACCAATGTTTTGATGACTGAGAATTTTCGCTTGCGGAGCCCAACCTTTAACCACCCTTCCTCTATCTCCAATTAGGCAATTCTTCCAAGAAAACCATCTGGTAGTGTCTTTTCAATGCTCATATTCTCTCCTGCTGGAAACCTAATAACCCAAATGAAATTCGCTTCGCAGCGCTGGATGTTAAAAACCGAACTGTTGGGATATTATTCCCAGATGTGAGATGCCATGCACGGCTGGCATCCATGGCACTATAGCGTCATGTATAATCAAGTCAGGATTCAGAGCTTTCAGGATGTTGGATAGGCTAGGTTTGGCCATTTCAAGGGCATTTCTAAGGGTGGGAATGAGATGAAGTGGTAGGCCATTGGCTGTGTGGTGTTGAGGAGGTAGATCAGGCAAGTATGGTAAATGAAGCTCCACTAGTTGAATTTCCAGAGAAATTTTCTTAGTAATTTTATTCTCTATAGACTTGAGATTTATAGTTGTAGAGCACAAGTATATATAAAAACCTCTCTCTGAAAGTTTCTTAGCTAGCTCCAGAAAAGGAGATATATATATGACCATAGGCCAACCATGGAAATTAACAAGAAAACACTTGGAGCAACATGCTCTATGTCCGTGAGACTGGGGGGGTATGTGTTTGGATGGTCCTTATTTGGTGTAAACTTTTAATGGGGAAGGAAAGGGGATGATTTAATTTTTTTTTCTTAATTGGATCGAGAATCGTGTTAAAATATTGATAAATTGAGAAATAAATATTTTATGTTCCAGTATTAAAAATTAACTGTTTAATGTTAAAATTCACCAATGTTTGAATTGTCGCTGTAGCATTTGTTAAAAACCGATACTACTTGTTGTCTATAGGCTTTTGTCCTTTCAGAAATTAAACCTGTAACCCTTGGTGCGAAATTTTAGATTTTATGTCCATAAAGTTAAAAATGAATTGTGAACGTAGGTTATTAATTTGAACTAAACCACATTAAAAGTACTAATTAACGATCTTGATTGAGCATTTTTTGGGAATCCCCAACATTAACCAATATCAAAATGACGTACTGACCAAGACTTGATTATGAAACAATCGTGCAGGTTGTTAAGGAGGTGTAACAATTCATGTTACATTTCAACGTGAAGGCATGTAGCTTACCAAACATTTGCTGTCACCAAAGATTAAGAAATTAAGGACATTATAAAAAGAAGGTGACAAGCTGCTATGTCAATACATTTTGAGATGCACGTTTGTCTAACTACTAAGCCACGGGTTGTGTTTCAAAACGGATACCATTATTTTTAGCGCGTTGGTCCTATACATAGGTAAAGCTTACATCATTATTAGAACTGGGATGTTTAAAACGTCCACCAATTTTGAAGCAATTTAATTCCTTGAACCACATGTTTTAATCTCGAGAATACTATTATAACATTTCATGCATTTTCTCGCCTCTTCTGGGAAAGATCAAATGATCATAAAAATTGGCATAGTTAATTTCTGAATTATACTAATTACTTTTTATAAGAGATAGATAAATGCAATGGCATATTGTGTGTAAGTCAGGTTCGAAATAGAAGCAGGTTTGAAAAAGGATCTTAAAGTGTTTAGGGTTGGGCTAGGAGGGTCTCTTAATGCCTTCTTTTTTCTTCTCGTCGGAGTTATTTCACAATGACTTACCAGGGTAAGAAATAAGGGGGGAACAAGTACACTTGGAGAGCGCAACACAATAGAGAGTTATATGCTGTATTCGGAAAGGATGAATCACTCCCGGAAAGGAATCTATTTACTTGGTTATCTTGATTATATATTTTCAAATAACATGGTACAAGCCAAGCTTGAGCTACAAATCATTTCAGAATTTGGCTATGTCACTAATTGATCTCAAGAATGCCAATATTGAGTTTCGAGTAGCTTAATTTTTTATTTTTTTTATTTAGAGAAGGCTTAATGTCGTACAACGTAACTAACAAGATTTAAGCTCGTAACATCTCGCATACATAACGAGTAATATTACCACTGAATCAAAACCCTAGTGACAAGCTTAATTTGCTTTATATCCTGTACTCCTCAATTTGGGTAGACAATACATACGAAGTTAAGTATATAAAGTGGAAATCAAAGTGAAGAAAATAGTTATATATGTTTATTATACAAATCAAAGTGAACAGGGTATAGTTTTATATATATATGTGTTTGTCATAAGAGGATTGATGATTTACTCATATATATATATATATATATAATGGTTCTATATTCAAAGTAACTTCATCACCCTCTTCACCTCCTATCTCGCTCTCACTTTCACTTTGTTGATGATACTTTTTTTTTCCTATGTGAAGCCAATCAATTGGAGCTCAAAGTACTCCTTCGATGTACCTTGTGTTCCATCAAGGCAGTTTCAAGAATAAAGATAAACCTCCTCTTTTCTACTCTGTAACGAATGTCCATCCATAGAATACAAGACGAGAAAATTAACACACTTGGCAAATGAAAATGTTAAAAACTTGTTAAGCAATTACAATAAGATAGAATCAAAGAAAGAGGGGACATAAACTTGTTAAGCAATCACAATGGAGCAAATGTTTCGGCAATATAAAGTTCTGTAAGTCAATCTTTACAAAGCATGCATATTTGATCCATTTAGCAACACATTTATTATAAATCGTTATTTCCAGTACTTTTGTTACAAATTTGAGCCAGCAACTGATAAGCTTCATCAATGTCTTCCTTTTCTCTCAATTTCACTTTTTGTCTCACATCTCTCACTTGTTCTGCCATATCCCCAACTATCACATCCTTGATCACCTTTGAAATCTCTTCCCTTTGAAGCTTGCCATTGTCATCTCTCATGACCTCTACTGTCACGCCCCGAATTTCAACTCTAAAACTCGAGTCGTGACCTGTCACAGACCTAAGTCAAACACCCTAAGTCTGCAAGGCGATCTAATATAGTAATCATTAATAACAGTCAATCTGTCAAAACTAAACCAGAGCATCTATACACCACGATAAGCATTACACAAAACCTGGTTCTGTTTATATTTATATAGCTACTTCTGCAAAACTACATCAACCTTAACTAGGAAGTTTATCCACAGTGCTAAACTGATGACAAAAGAAACAGCTTTCAAAAGGTACAACTAGTAAAAAAAACTATGTCTGGTCCCCACCCTGGTCCTCGTCTACCTAATACTCCTCTCCTTGATTCTCTTCTCCCTGGTACTCTTCTCCCGATACTCTATGCCCTGATATTCTTCCTCACTTTCCTCTGCACAGCCAATAAATGAAATGAGCGAACGAAACTCATTAAGTAGAATACCCTGAAAACTTATGAAATATCAATGAAACATTTGGTAGAAAGATGAGGTAATAAGCATACAAAATAGAATTTGAGTACAACAGCACTGCTGTGATAAACAATTGATACATATAATTAACAATTGCGGAGTTTTGTCGGCCACTGATACAATTGCCTAACAGATATGTCTAACAATTGATGCATTCCTGGCATCGATGCGTATGCCTAACAATTGATGCACAACTTAATCATTTGAACAATTGATACATACATATATAATAGAGTAGGCCTAAAAGCCAGGACGGCTATATATTTCACCCTGCCGTTTGGGTGTCACAACATACATTTAGTAAGGGCAAGTGCTTTTCTCAAGGGATAAAGATCAAAGAGTCAAAAGTGATTTAGTTTGAATAGGAAAGAAGGCGTATAGCTCGAACTGAAACAAAATAGATATGTGTATAACGGAACGGGTATTCTACTTACCTTGACCCGGCTTTAAACTTATTCAACCCTCTGACTAAGATAACTGACTCAAGAGTGACCCAAAGCTGCACCATAATAAATTATACTAAAACATTAAACTCTAAAAGACAAGTAAAAAAAAAGTCTAAAATAATAACACATTGTATTTCATTTACCACCTTATCTATATTATTTTACTTGACTTCTTCTTCTTTTTTTTACTTAACTTTCTTTCCTATATGGCAGTAACATATATACATATTTCATCAAAACTCAACATAAAGCCCTTAACAATTTTAATTCATGAATTCCAAGGAACGTATGATTTCTAGCAAATATGCAGCTAAATCATCGCCAAAAACCCAAGTCATGCTCCCTTTAATTACATACACATGCAACAAAAATATAGAACTTATACAATTCTCAATTACATATGTATACAGAGAACTTCCTTTTTCCTATTACACTCACGACAACACAACTATATAGCCAGACATGTACACCTAAATTCTCTAATGTGCAAATGCTATACAACAAGGTCAATAACTTCTCAAACCAACTCATATTACACACATACAAGCATATATACATATCAATTACTAAAAATTCAGAATTAATCTAAACCCATTTACCTACCATTCTACACATGCAAACCAATAACCATCTCTAAATCATGTAAGCCTTTAGCTAAGTCAACATCCAACAAGTATGTTAAATATTTATGCCAAAAACCAAGTCACCATAAGAGTTTACACATATATATACATATACAAGCCAAGATTGCTTAAAAGAATTAGACCCACTTACATTCTATGACCTCAAATGCGTGAAATTTCACATTCTCTAGGTTTAGTGAGTAATTTAGCTAGGTTTGCAGCTGGGTCGCGCTCTGCTTCTGTGTTATCGGGTAGGGGGGTGTTGTGAAGAAAGTGGGAAAAGTTGTCTTGGTTTGCTAACCTTAAGCTTATCTGATAGCCTTTCATACATAAGTACTATTAGCGTTTAGTTTTGGTAACAAACTAACATTAGCTCAGATGGTCAAGGTGTGTGTAACAATGAAGGAGGTCATAGGTTCGAATCTGTCAGGTGCCTTCTTAGTTTTGCTAAGTTCTTCTTTCTTTTTTCCTTTTTTATTTTAGCTTATTTAACAAATAAATAAATGAAATAACATTTAAATAGCATGAGGTGTAATACTATGTAGTGCTCGGTGGTACATTCTTCCATCCTTCAAAAAGTTTCGTCCTCAAAACTTATTTACCTGGCACTTCAAATAAAAATGAGTACTTTTCACGCATCTCTAATTCTAGTTCCCAAGTGGCTTCTCTATCTGTACGATTATTACTCCACCGAACCTTCACATATGGTAGTACGACGCCGTAATACTTGATCTTTTCGGTCAATAATAGCCACTGGATGTTCAACATACTTCAAATCATCTATCACTTGAATATGGTCATACTATAGAATGTGGCTGGGATCCGGTACATATTTCCGCAGCTATGAGACGTGGAATACATTGTAGACACCTGCCAATGCTAGAGGTAGAGCTATTTTGTAAACAACTGCTCCAATTCGTTCTAATATTTCAAACGAGCCCACATATCGTGCATTCAACTTCCCTCGACTATCGAATCTGATTACACTTTTGGTAGGCGACACCTTTAGAAACATATGATCACCTACCCCAAATGCTAAATCTTTCCACCTTATATCTGCCCAGCTCTTTTGTCTGTCTAGTGCTGTTTTAAGCCGTGCTCGAATCAATTTAACTTTTTCTTCTGCGTCTTCAAGGAGTTGAGAGTTTACCACTTTTCTTTCATCCAAATCCTAATATAGTGGAGTCCTACATTTCCGACCATATAATGCTTCGTAGGGTGCCATCTGATTGCTGGACTGGTAATTGTTGTTATATGCAAATTCAACTAAAGCCAAGTAGGAATCCCAATTACCGCCCCAACTCATAACACAAGCTCGTAGCATATCTTCCAAAATTTGGATAGTTCTCTCTGTTTGGCCATCTGTTTGAGGATGGAATGCAGCACTCATTCTTAACTGTGTACCTAATGCTCGTTGTATACCCTGCCAGAATCTTGATGTGAATCTCGGATCACAATCAGACACAATTTTCTTTGGTACACCGTGAAGACATATTACCTCATCTATGTACTGTTTAGCCAACTTGTCTTTACTTTCATCAACCTGAATAGGTAGAAAATGAGCCGTCTTAGTCAGCCTATCCATGATTACCCTAATTGTATCTTTTTTACTTTTAGTCTTCGGCAAACCCATAACAAAATCCATGGATACACTATCCCATTTCCACTCGGGAATCTTCGATGGTTATAATAGTCCTGAGGGCTTTTGATGTTCAGCTTTGTTCTTTTGACATGTTAAACATTTAGCTATGTAGTCCCCAACTTCACGTTTCATGTTATTCCACTAGAAATGTTCTCGAAGATCCCGATACATTTTAGTTCCACCTGGATGTACTGTAAACAGAGAGTCATGTGCTTCAGACAGAATTCCGGTCTTCAATGCTGGGTCATCCGGCACACATAATCTACTGTTGTAGTGAACAATGTCATTTTCATTTTTTTGAAATTCAATTTCCTTTCCTTCTTCTAATTTATTTCTGATCTTTTCCAGGAAAGGATCATTCTTCTGAGCTTCCTTGATTCGATCCAATAATGTAGGATGAATGGTTAAGTGAACATATAAGCTTTTCTTACCAGGGGCAACTACTTCAAGCTGTAATCTTTCAAACTCTTTAATCAATCCTTTCTCTGATGTCAATAAGGACGCTGCAGTCACTACCGGTCTTCTACATAGAGCATCTGACACTTTATTAGCTTTTCCAGGATGGTAGTGAATTTGCAAATCATAGTCCTTTAGAAGCTCTAGCCATCTCCTCTGTTTGAGATTCAATTCTTTTTGTGTGAAGATGTACTTTAAACTTTGATGATCAGTGTATACATCACAAGTAGCTCCATATAGATAATGTCGCTAGATCTTAAGAGCAAATATAACCACTCCTAGCTCCAGATCATAAGTGGGATAATTCTGTTCATAACTCTTCAATTGCCTGGAGGCATATGCAATCACTTTTCCATGCTGTATTAATACACATCCTAAACCACTTCTGGAAGCATCACTGTATATAGCGAAGCCCTCTGTCCCAGATGAAAGAGTTAATACTGGTGCCGAGATTAAATGATTCTTCAATTCTTGAAAACTTCGGTCACATTTCTCAGTCCACTCGAATTTGGAGCTCTTCCGAATTAACTGTGTCAAAGGTGTAGCTAACCGCGCAAATCCCTCCACAAATTTCCTGTAATATCCAGCTAACCCGAAAAAACTGCGAACTTCAGTAACAGATGTTGGTTTTGGCCAATTACTCACTGCCTCGATTTTCTGGGGATCTACAGATATGTCATCCTTGGATATAACATGGCCCAAGAAAGTCACACTACTCAACCATAAGTCACATTTTTTTAGTTTAGCATATAGCTATTTTTCTCGAAGGGTCTATAACACTGTTCTAAGGTGTTGCTCGTGGTCCTTATGGCTCCTGGAGTATATCAGAATGTCATCTATAAATACCACCACAAATTGATCTATGTATGGCTTGAATACCATGTTCATCAAATCTATAAAAGCTGCTGGTGCATTTGTTAAACCAAACAGCATCACCACAAACTCATAATGCCCATATCTGGTCCAGAAAGCTATCTTTGAAACATCTTCTGCTTTAACTCTCAACTGATGGTAACCTGACCTCAAATCTATCTTTGAGAACATCTGAGCACCCTGAAGCTGGTCAAAGAGGTCATCGATACGAGGCAAAAGATATATGTTCTTCACTATAACTTTATTAAGCTCACGGTAGTCAATGCATAACCTTAAACTGCCATCCTTCTTTTTTACAAATAATACTAGTGCTCCCCAAGGAGAAACGCTAGGACGGACCTGACCCTTATCAAGTAACTCTTGCATCTGTATCTTCAATTCTTTCAGTTCTATCGGAGCCATTCTATATGGGGTCTTTGATATTGGTTGAGTATCTGGCAGAAGTTCTATTTTAAACTCAACTTCACGATCTGGAGGCAACCCTAGAATATCATTTGAAAATACATCCTGAAACTCTTTGACAATAGGAATGTCTTCAACTTTTTGCTCTTTCTGCTCAGTATCCACCACATAGGCAAGAAACCTATTATAGCCCTTCCTCAATAATTTCTAAGCTTTCAACGCAGATATAACATGAGGCATTTCCCTTTTTCTTCCTTGAAATTCAAACTCATATTTACCAGATAAGCAAAATATAACCTTTTTTGGCAAAACAGTCCATATAACCATGGTATGTTGATAGTTAATCCATTCCCAAAATGATATCAAAATCCTTCATATCCAAGCAAATTAAATTGGCTAATAGTTCTCTGCCCTCTACATGCACTATGCAGTTTTTATATAGAGTATCCGTATTAATAAAAACCACAACAGGAGATTTCACACATAATGGTGTCTCTAATAGTTCAGGTAGAATATTTAACATGGATGCAAATACCGAAGAAGTAAAAGAATAATTCGAGCCAGTATCAAATAACACATGTGCATATGCATCAGAAATTTGTAAGATACCTGTAACCACTGAATCTGAGGCATGGGTGTCTCCATAAATCAAAGCATATAATCTAGGCCGAGGCTGAGACCCCTGACCACCACCTCTAGGAACAGACTGCTGAACCGGTCGAACTGCCAGTGGAAGAGCCGGTCTAACAGTAGATACACGAACATCTCCCTGACTAATTGCCAAGGCAATTAATCTCTGAAGATATTCCTGGATACGATGGTCCGCAGATCCACACCAAAAGTACCTACCAGTCAACCAACGGCATGCCTCAGTATGATGAGCTTTACCACACTGCATACATTTAGGTACCTCTGTCGAAGGTGGTCTTTGACCTGCTGGTCATGGTGCATACGGCCTGTACTGAGAAGTCTGACCACTAGGCTGCTGTTTGAAAGGTTTCTTTGAAGAACTACCTCCGACCTTTTGACCCTGCGGTTCACCCCATGGCCTATCTCACCTCTTATCCCTTGTAACTGTTTGTTGTGGCTGAAATTGGGATTGAAATAACATGTTTTCTCTTTTCTCAGCAATCATCGCTGCCTCGTAAACATGTTAAAAAACCTGATGTTGCTGAGTTGCCACAAACTGGAATATATGGTAGCAAACTAGGTTCAAATCTCTTAATTTTTGCTCGTTCTGGTCTTACTAGATATGGTGCGAATTTAGAAAGCGCAATAAACTTGTCTGTGTAGTCACTCGCTGTCATGTTGTTTTGTTTCAAATGGATGAACTCATCTAACTTGATATCTTTGTAAGACTCCGGATAAAACTCAGCTTGGAACAACTCACGGAAATCTGCCCAAGTAATTGGACCCTCTAATTCAGTCTTTTTGATGCTCCACCACGACTCTGCGTTATCACGAAACATATGAGTCTCGAAACGAACTTTCCTTTCATCATCATACTGTAATACCTCATATATTCTCTCTACTGCATCGAGCCATTCAAAAGCTATTTTAGGGTCACTTTCTCCTCGAAGTAACGGTGGCTTCATATCCTTAAAATCCTTCAGTGCTTGATATTCATTTGATTCTTCTCCCCTACGAGCAGATGCCTCTATTGCCATAGTTACGGCTACCTGCTGTAACATAGCATTTGCAACTGATGCTGAGTCGACCTGGGGTACCTGACTAGTCTGAGGAACTGGCTCTTTGGTGGCTGTTTCTTGCACATCATGGCATGTTGTCTCAGAGGAAGAAATCCCTAAACTAGAGGTGGGACGATATACCATTTCCTGTAATAATGACATGAAAACACTTCCAATATTTTACAACATAATATAATAATCATATATATAAAGTTAACATAGTAAAAGCCTAGCTACCCATGACCTAAATCCCATAGATTGCCAAACCTATTGCTCTGATACCAACTCTGTCACGCCCCGAATTTCAACTCTGAAATTCAGGTCGTGACCTGCCACAAACCTAAGTCAAACACCCTAAGCCTGCAAGGCGATCTAATACAGTAATCATTAATAACAGTCAATCTGTCAAAACTAAACCAGAGCATCTATACACCATGATAAGCATTAAACAAAACTTGGTTCTGTTTATATTTACATAGCTACTTCTGCAAAACTACATCAACCTTAACTAGGAAGTTTATCCACAGTGCTAAACTGATGACAAAAGAAACAACTTTCAAAAGGTACAATTAGTAAAAAAAACTATGTCTGGTCCCCACCTTGGTCCTTGTCTACCTGATACTACTCTCCTTGATTCTCTTCTCCCTGGTACTCTTCTCCCTGATACTCTATGCCCTGATATTCCTCCCCCCTTTCCTTTACACAGCCAATAAATGAAATGAGCGAACGAAGCTCATTAAGTAGAATACCCTAAAAACTTATGAAATATCAATGAAGCATTTGGTAGAAAGATGAGGTAACAAGTATACAAAATAGAATCTGAGTACAACTACACTACTGTGATAAACAATTGATACATATAATTAACAATTGCGGAGTTTTGCCGGCCACTAATACAATTGCCTAACAGATATGTCTAACAATTGATGCATTCCTGGCATCGATGCATATGCCTAACAATTGATGCACAACTGAATCATCTGAACAATTGATACATACATATATAATAGAGTAGGCCTAAAAGCCAGGACGACTATATATTTTACCCTGCCGTCTGGGTGTCACAGCGTACATTTAGTAAGGGCGAGTACTTTTCTCAAGGGATAAAGATCAAAGAGTCAAAAGTGATTCAGTTTGAATAGGAAAGAAGGCGTATAGCTCGAACTGAAACAAAGTAGATATGTGTATAACGGAACGGGTATTCTACTTACCTTGACCCTGCTTTAAACTTATTCAACCCTCTGACTAAGATAACTGACTCAAGAGTGACCCAAAGCTCCACCATAATAAATTATACTAAAACATTAAACTCTAAAAGACAAGTAAAAAAAAAGTCTAAAATAATAACACATTGTATTTCATTTACCACCTTATCTATATTATTTTACTTGACTTCTTTTTTTTTTTTTTTACTTAACTATCTTTCCTATATGGTAGTAACATATATACATATTTCATCAAAACTCAACATAAAGCCCTTAACAATTTTAATTCATGAATACCAAGGAACGTATGATTTCTAGCAAGTATGCAGCTAAATCATCACCAAAAACCCAAGTCATGCTCCCTTTAATTACATACACATACAACAAAAATATAGAACTTATACAATTCTCAATTACATATGTATACATAGAACTTCATTTTTCCTATTACACTTACGACAACATAACTATATAGCCAGACATGTACACCCAAATTCTCTAATGTGCAAATGCTATACAACAAGTATATAGGTCAATAACTTCTCAAACCAACTCATATTACACACATACAAGCATATATACATATCAATTACTAAAAATTCAGAATTAATCTAAACCCATTTACCTACCATTCTACACATGCAAACCAATAACCATCTCTAAATCATGTAAGCCTTTAGCTAAGTCAACATCCAACAAGTATGTTAAATATTTATGCCATAAACCGAGTCACCATAAGAGTTTACACATATATATACATATATAAGCCAAGATTGCTTAAAAGAATTAGACCCACTTATATTCTATGACCTTAAATGCATGAAATTTCATATTCTCTAGGTTTAGTGAGTAATTTAGCTAGGTTTACAGCTGGGTCGCGCTCTGCTTCTGTGTTATCGGGTAGGGGGATATTGTGAAGAAAGTGGGAAAGTTGTCTTGGTTTGCTAACCTTAAGCTTATCTGATAGCCTTTCATACATAAGTACTATTAGCGTTTAGTTTTGGTAACAAACTAACATTAGCTCAGATGGTCAAGGTGTGTGCAACAAGGAAGGAGGTCACAGGTTCGAATCTGACAGCTGCCTTCTTAGTTTTGCTAAGTTCTTCTTTCTTTTTTTATTTTTTATTTTAGCTTATCTAACCAATAAATAAAAAAAATTAACATTTAAATAGCATGAGGTGTAATGCTATGTAGTGCTGGGTGTTACATCTACAGCTATTCCAACCTCCACCATCAACTTAGCATTGAGGGGTTGATCCAAATGCATGGGCATGGAAATGAAAGGAATGTCAAATCCTAAACTTTCCAATGTGGAATTCCAGCCACAGTGACTCATAAATCCACCAATGCTTTAATGACCTAGAATTTTCGGTTGTGGAGCCCAACCTTCCACCACCCTTCCTCTATCTCCAATTCTTCCAAGAAAACCATCTGGTAGTGTCTTTTCAATGCTCATATTCTCTCCTGCTGGAAACCTAATAACCTAAATGAAATTCACTTGGCTAAGTGTAACGACTTGCGATTTTAGGAGTAGAGTTAACAGCAAATTTAAAAGAACATAATAGAAAATTATATTGAAATACAAGGCTAAAAGAAATTACAGAAAAAAAATACAAATAGAAGATAATTGTTTTTGCTTAGTTTGTTTTGTGTCTTCTCTCTCCTTTTATAGGCTACTCAATACCTCACATGTCAGTTGCCTTAGCCAATTCCAGTTACAACTAACTGGACACGTGGAGTCGTTACATTACCTTCCCCATTTGAGAGAACCTTGTCCTCAAGGTTCAGATTCGTCCCAATGGATGGGAGTTCGTCCTCATTTGGAATCACAAAGCTATCTTGCATTGGCCAAGCACTTGTGTGTTTGGAAGGATGATGATATTGCTGTTGAATATGAGGGTGGAGAGACTTCCTTTTGAATCCCAAAAACATTCCTCCAAAAATTTCAAGAACAGGTAAGCCAATGTTGAGAGAAAGCTTCCCCAGTGAACCAAATAAGTCGTCTTCTTCTTTCTCAGCCAAGAGTATATCATCACTCCATATACTAGGATCAGGTTCCAGAACTCCTGTGCCCGCAAGAAGTAGAATACAATATGAATTAACCACCAAAACCACGACCACGAGCAGTAGCTTTGGAAAGGTCCTACTTGCATCCTCAATTTCCCCTGCTAGTGTACTCTTCTTGTCCCAATAATTCAGATTCCAAAATATGCTAATGAAGTATCCCCTTCAATCCACCTTCTTGAAATCTACAACCAACCATCTTCTAGGCTGAAAAACCAGCAAGCATAACAGCTTGAAAATAGGAAGTATAACCAGCGAAAAACCAAACAAGCATAACAGCTTGATAAAATCAATAATGGAAAGGAGTTCTACATCTGAATTCTGAATAAGCTTGTCGTAGGCTTTCTTCACTTCTTCTACAAAGCTATACTTCTTAATCCCCACAATATCGTAATGCGAAGGAGGAAAAATGCAATCTCCAAGTACTACAACGATTATATCTCCCACAGTTCGTAATATAAACTCTACAAATGCACAAGTCGATACCTTACCTTTGGTACTGGCAACATGGATAATCTTGAGCTGCTTAATCGGTTCCTCCAACTCCAGTATCTTGAGATAATCACAAAGTAAATCAAATCTATTGCCCGAGTTGTTCTTATTAGCATGACGACATTTCATGATAAGAGAAGATAACGCCTCCATTGTTTCATTGTAAGGTGATTGAGTTTGTGTCAAGCCGTTGTCGCCTCCTTGTGACATACTGCAAATACTTTTCAATATTACAGAAAGTTAAGCAAGATGTAATAGCTGTGGGCACAATCCATCCTCTGAAGATGAATTAATAATAAGAATCGTGGTCCTTATTTTGCAAAAGCTTCAAACCAAATTTTTTTAAATTCTCATCTGGTCCATCATGGACAAGTTGTCTAGTAGCTGTACTCCCATTTTCAACCATTTGGGTGTTAACATATGACTTTACTTCTTTCCACACATATATAGTATGTGTCTCAAGCTCTTCTTCTGTCAGATTGGCCGCATGACTATAATTATCCATAATCTAAATCCTTGAATCACTCACTAGGAAACTATTATGTAGAGCACCTAATGCTAAACTCTGAATAATCTCACCATTCACAGTTGCTTCCGCAAACTCCGTCCACAAAATTCTAGTCATTGCAATAATTCTCCCCTTCAAATACACACTCCACGGTATCCACCAAGGAGAATTTACTAGTCTCTTCGCCTCTACCATATCACTTTTCAAATACACCGAACTTCTCTCAGTCATTTCATCAAACACCTTCCGTGCAGACTCCATTTCACCTTTCTCTATTTCAGCTACATTATCATCTGCATCATCCTCATTATGACCCTTCTTGATGAATATGGTACCATCTTGCATTCTCTGGATCAAACCTTCTCTAAAATGGTTGAAGGCAATTGTGACCTGCATGCTCTTGTCTCTGACATAAGAGTCATTGTGTCCTAGTAAAATAACGTCATTGTGGTGTGTAAGACAATTGTTCGAGATGGTAATTGTAGTTGATCCCATAATGGCATTGACAAGTCCATCAGCACAGTTAGCATTTGCAGGCCCTTCACACCCACTGCCAACTGAAGAATGATCAGAAGTCCTTGGTCTTGATACCGTAGAAGCAGTACCCGAAGACCTGGAGCTCTAATCTCTATTTTCATTATTTTGGTGACTATTTTTACATCTAGATCGCTTAGATTTTAGCTCCTGCTCATAGAAATAGAGGCCATCGTTTATTGCAGAAACAAGCTCATAGGATATGGGTTTTGATCCTTTGGAAACATTAGCGGACCCTTCGCCAATCCGAATATCCTGGGCGACAATTACAAGTTTCTCAACATCCTGATCAATGGCAACCATCTCATCATCTTCATCATCAACCCTTTCTACATAAGAAAGTTGATCCTTCATCCCCGCTTTACGTTCAAATTCTAACTCTTCGCCCAGCAAAAATGTATCCCTAAAACCATTGGATGCGTCATCAAGATCCTGGCCAGACAAATTTGAAGTCAATTTCCTCTGGTCACTCTTTTTAGGCATTTTATCAAACAGTTCATGTGCCTCATCTCTCTCGTTTTTTTCACCTACAAGTTCATCAATCTCCCGCGCCATTGCCGTTCGAGTCTCCAATCCTTCAACACACTTCTTCTCTAATTCAGCCACGCTGCTAGACAACCTTTCCTCACCAAATTCGTCGTCATCGGTGTCTTGGATTTGGATTTCGGACTGGGTCGGGCAATACTTGAGTTGTAGAACTTTTGACCTTTTCTCCACTTCGTCTTGGGTATGTTGTTGGGTCGAGTTGTAATTGAGCTGCAGAGCTTTCTACCTGATCTCCACCTCGTCTAGAGCCGACTGCATTTGTTGAGTGTTGGGGTGTTGTGAATCGTAAGACGATGGTGTAATTTATGACTGGTGATAGTAGTAGTATTGTTGATAGGGGTAGTATTAGTGAGAGGAGTAGTAATGTTGATAGGGGTAGTATTGTTGCCGATAATATTGTTGATAATCACCTTGTTGATAGGGATAGTATAGGCAAAAATCACCATTATCAATGAGGCTTATTTCTTCTGCCATGTTCGACTCTCAACGAGAGCACCAATGTAACGACTTGTGATATTAGGAGTAGAGTTAACAACAAATTTAAAAGAACATAATAGAAAATTATATTGAAATGCAAGGCTAAAAGAAATTACAGAAAAAAATACAAATAGAAGATAGTTGTTTTTGCTTAGTTTGTTTTGTGCCTTCTCTATCCTTTTATAGGCTACTCAATACCTCACGTATCAATTGCCTTAGCCAATTCCAGTTACAACTAACTGGGCACGTGGAGTCGTTACACTAAGCTCTTAACCAAAGGCTATCTCTTCGATTTCTTCTTTGTTAAGATGACACTCCGATCCAAAGGATATGAACACGGTTGAATGATCATTTTTCTTTCCCAACCATTCGATGAGCTCGATGTTTCACCTTGATCATCATCACAAGTAGGATCTTGAACTAGAAGACCAACTGGGACGATCTTGGTATTGGAAACATCTGAGAAATAATCTATATATTTTGCTTCCATCTCTCGAGAGCTTTTTATTAACATGATGTCACTCAATCTCTGAGGGATCTCATCTTTAGGGTCTCTTTGACTTCTCATGGATCCAACTAATCTATCGAAGCTGGCTTTCTCAAACTTACCAAGACACAAATCTGGAAAAGAAAATCCAATCCCCGGACGTTGCGCAACATGCCAGAAGTACGAGCACACCGCAGCACTGCTTGTTAAAAACCGAACTGCTGGAATATTATGCTCAGATTCCACAGATGCCACCCATGATACTAGAGGGTCATGTAGAATCAAGCTTGGTTTAAGAGCTTTTAGGATGTTGGAGAGGTTAGGTTTGGCCATTTTAAGGGCCTTTCTAAGGGTAGGAAAGAGATGACGTGGTAGGCTATTGGTTGTATGGTGTTGAGGAGGTAGTTTAGTGTAATAAAATAAGTCTAAAGGAAGATCCCATCCCAAAAGACTAGTTTGTTAGGTGGGAGAACCCCTTGTACTTAAGAAGTACCCTTTATGAGAGTGAGATTCCGATGTAGGATCATTACATTTCATCCCCCTTAAATTAAGAGCCGACGTCCACGTCAGGCTAGCCTATTGACACTGACCCGACGGTAGCCCTTTCCTTTTTTTTTTTTGGGTGGCTGCACCCACCTATCAGTATTCAGTGTGGCACTTACCACACCTTAATCTAGCCTATAGTCTACCTGCCATGGATATCACTCTCAATGAAAGCACCAATATAATAAAATAAGCTCAAAAGAAAAGTCCATCCCAAAAGACTAGTCTGTTAGGTGGGAGAACCCCTTGTACTTAAGAAGCACCCTTTGTGAGAGTGAGATTCCGATGTGAGATCATTACATCCAGACAAGGATGGTAAATGAAATCTCACTAGTTGAATTGGGAGAGAATCATTTTTAGGAATTTTGTTTTCTATGGACTTGAGATTTACAGGTGTAGAGCATAGATATATGTAAAAGCCTCTATCTGAGAGTTTCTTGGCGAACTCCAGGAAATGAGATATATAACCATAGGCCAACCATGGAAACAAGAAAATTCTTGGAGTAAAATGGCTTAGATCCATGAGATTTTGGGTGTGTGTGTCTAGCGAAATAGCTATTAATTTGGTGAAAAGTACTTATAATGGTGAAAATGAAAGTGGTCGATGGAAGACAAGTTCGAGAAGATATAATGTGTTGATGTTGCCTATTCTTTGCACTTGTGCTTTCTCTATTTGTTCACTAATCGTTGGACTCCATAGTCTTGGGCTGAATTTTTTATGTTCATATTGTCGTATATTAGTTGGTTAGTATAATCAGGGCAGCAACATATATCACCATCGTTGTCGGTCAAAGTTTTTTTTTTTTTTTTGGGTTAATCCTAGGAAATATCTTCACTCATCCAGCCTATAATGCATAAACTCGATTAATTTTCACTATTTAGATGGGACACGCCTGCATCCCACTACCTGACCAAAGGTTTAATGTAAACTAAAATCCCGGGGTGCAGCAGCTCACAACAAAGCATGCATCAGTTCTTTCAAGAGTCTAGTCGAAGTCTCGTACCCGAATTGACGGTTGATCGTCTTCTCCTACTTACCTCTAGAGCAACCCCGACCCTTGAGGTTATCAAAGTTTATTTTTTGATTGATGAATACAGTATAATTAAGTTACCATACATGTAAAAGTTTAACCTATTAAAAATGAGTTTTTTTATGATTTGTGTTATTTTTAATACACTCCCGCACCTCAGGCAGGACTCTTTTTAATTTTAGTCATGTACATAGACAATTTTGATATTTCTAAACGGATAAAAATGAAACTTAAACCCAAAACTATTTAGTATCTTCAATTATGATATTATATTTATTTATTATTTTCAATATAAAGAACTAAGTATTTTATGCTCCACTATTAATAATTATCGGTTGAATGTTGATAAAACTCCACATGTTACATTAGAAGTGTAAAAATTCATAAATGCTGAATTGTTGGTACCTGCAGCATTTGTTGAAAGCCGAAAGTATGCTGCCATGCTTGCACACCATGTTATGATAGCTTCACGATCCCCCTCTCCTGAGGATTATAAAAGTGGGGAAAGGGTGGAGGTTAAGTTCGTCGGACCAAAGAGAATCGTTATCCTATTCAATACGAAGTACTGAATTTTAATGTTAGAAAAAGACTTTCAGTATTTGATAATCAGATACCTGCAATCGATATATATCTTTGAAAGCTTAGACGGAGAGAATAAACGGATTCTTTGAGGGCTACTTAAGCCACTTTAGTGCAAATCAAAATGACTACAACTCTCGGATGTTATTCAGTGGTGCTATAACTTAACAACCAAAAAACCATGCGTCAAACTTTAACCCCTTCGAGGGCAACAACCTCTGATGCCCCACACCATTGCGAGAAGAGGGAGCTTGCCCATCAGCCTACTTTGCCAAGAGGCAGCAGGAGCGCAACGACCTAGCCCATATATAGGCTTTGTTTGTTCAAAAAATTATAACACTTTGCATAAGAAATTAGACTTTTTTGTGCTTAAAAGTCTTATGAAAGAGGGTCTAGGTTTTTTCAATATTGTTGTAATCGTTATTGCATAATAATAAATTCTCTCATAAACGACTCATAAACATAATCAATTGAAGTCTAACTACGTTAAAAATATTGTATATTACGTACGAATTTGTTAAAATTTCCAACATTCCAATATAAGATGACGACCTAACCAAGACTTTTTTTTGGTCATGAACTGACCAAGACTTGATTATGAAACATTTATGCAAGATATGCCGTCATGGAGGTGTAACAATTCATATTAACTTGTCACTTGGCGGCATGTGGCTTACCAAACCTTTGCTATCACCAAAGATTCCAAAAATTTAGGACATCACACAAAGAAGGCGATAAGCTGCTATGTTAATAGATTTCGAGATGCATTTGTTTGCCATGCTTAACTACACATTTTAGAGTAATATTTTATGTTATCTTTTTATTTTTTTCTTTATATGATAAAATTTATATATTGATCGTTAAATTTCTTATGTAAATGATAAAAATTTTATTATATAAAAAATATTCATACAGTAGAAGGAATAATATATAACAATGCTCTACGTTTTAATTTTGAGAACAGTGGCGGAGCCACTTAGGTGCCTTCAAGTTGAAAAAAAAATTATTTTTTTGGCATTTTTTTAAAAAAAAATATTATATTTGACACTTTTACTGTATGAATGCACCCTTGACCTCTCTCATTGTACGAGTACATCCCTTGACCTTGAGTTTCTGGCTCCGCCACTGCTCAAGAATACTTATACCATATAAAATTTCATACATTTTCTCAGCTCTTTTGGCTAAACAGATCTACATAGGAGTTGATAAATGGATAATAAAAATAGAATAGTATTTAGCATTTCTCAAATTGAACTATATTAAGAGAAAATGTTATATGTCACTATATTTTTATCACTTATTAATTTATCACCTCCTATATATATATATATATATATATATATATATATATATATATATATATATATACTTAGTTGACCGGGCAAAATAAGTGAGAGAAATAAAAATGCTGGTTATTTTAGTATGTCAATCAAACATACATATACAAAATGATATTTTTTTTGTTGACGTAGAGGATAATTAATAGATGATGAAAATAAAATAATATCAAGCAACTCTTTTGTTCTAATTACTTTTTCTACAAAGTCCAATCAATTCCTCTACCACAATATCTATCGCTTCCACCCCTTTATTTTCTAATTTTTCACTCAATCCCTTCACATTTCTCCTTACATCCTTCCCGCTTTGGTCTACTACAGCTTGTCTGATCACTCTTGCAATGTCCTCGCTTTTGAGCTTCCGATTCTTGTTCCTCACAACCTCTACCCCAACTCCAATTGCTTCCACCAATCTAGCATTCAATGGCTGGTCAAGATGAATAGGCATGGCGATGATTGGCACACCATATACTATGCTCTCCATGACAGAACTCATTCCACAATGGCTCACAAACCCACCTGCGTGTTGAAGATAATAACTAACATAATAAATTCTTTTCGAAAAGTTTAAATTTTTAAATGAGAGGGTAATTTTAAAATATTAAGCCAGTCTATGTAGGGCCCAAAAATAATTCTGTCTACACGTGATAAAACATGTTGAAAAAAGTAAATAATATAATAAACTCATTTGTAACGTGTTAAACCTTTTGATAAATGATCATTTAATACCTGTGTTTGGATGTTGTAAATTTTTTGCCAGAGGAGCCCATTCTTCCAAGACAATTCCTTTATCTTTAACCCTTTCAAGAAAACCTTGAGGTAAAGCATCCACGAGTGTAGCAGATTGCCCTAATGGAAACCTTAAAACCCATATAAAACTGACCTCACTAAGCCCCAACCCTTTAGCTATTTCATCTCTTTCTTCTTTGGTTAAAAAATACTCTGAACCAAAAGAAACAAACACCACTGAAGCTTCCTCCTTTGTGTCAAGCCATTTCATGAGCTTTACATGCTCATCATCTTTATTGCTGATCTGGTGTCTTGAAGCACTACAAGTAGACCAACAGGAACAACCTTCTTTTTACACAATATGGATAAAAAATCAATGTATTTCCCTTCAATATCTCTGCAAGATCTTATCAACAAAATGTTGCATGATCACCTCAGAGCTTCGCCAAATCAATCTCTATCTTTGCTATCACCATTACTTGAAGTATCAAGCTTAATTTTTTCATACCCACGAAGATAAATTTCAGGAAATGGATATTCTTCTTCATTTGGCTGCTTCGCAAACATGTGAAGACCAAAAGAAAGCAACGTAGCCCCCATAGTAATGAACTGAACGGCAGGAATGTTTCTATACGAAGCTGCTTCTGCTGCCCATGGCTGATTAAAATCATAGATAACCAAGTCTGGCTTGAGATCATCTACAATGGTGGAAAATTCTGGGCTTGCCATTTCATAGTCATTTTTTAGAGTGCCCATGAGGTGGGGTGGTAGGCCATTGGTTGTATGGTAATGAGGAGGTAATTCTTGAAAAAATGGAAGATGAAGCTCTATTAGTTGGATTGATAGGGAATATTTTTCACTAATTTTTTTCTTGATTGAGGTGAGATTTATTGGAGTGGAACATATGTAGATATGGAAGTTTCTTGTTGTCAATTTTTTGGCTAGCTCTAGAAAGGGAGATATGTGTCCATGGGCTAGCTATGGTAACATTAGTACACTAATTGTGCCTTGTGTAACATCCATCAATGTTGCTCAGGATCTATTGAACTTCCTGGTTTTCTTATGATGGGTATGGCAAATGTGATGTGCCGTATATATAAATATACACATCCAAACAAAAAGAAACAAATAGCATGAAGTTTTATATGTAGGGTTCGAATTAGGTATGAAATTAATTTTCTTAGAACGAGTTTTAGTAAATCTTGTATCTAATCAACCTAGACCATGCCTTTTCTAAATAGGCTAATATGTTTCAAAGTTGACACCCCCAATGTACGGGGTCAGATTCAGGATTTTTTATTTAATGATGGCTAAAATCACACAATTTAATACTTATATATAGATCATTTTTTTAGTGGGAGTTAAATTAATTTTTTAGTCTAAAAATAATTTTTAAATATATACATTTAAAAAGAAAAAAAGAAAAAAAAAAGAGGTGAACGAGGGTTGCATAAAGTAGCTCTGCCAATATTGATGTGTTGGACTTTGGGCATATTGCACCCAAGTTGGGGTGGCCCAATTAAATGACGCAAATAGTGGAGGCCCACTACTCTATATAAAAGGGAAAACCCAAAACAGAAAACATACGTTCTGTAGGTTTTAACCTCCAACAAATAAAGCAAACTCTCTCTACACTCTAGGCATTTAGGTTGTGGCAAATCAGTGGGTGGTCTTGTACTACACGCTACGACTCTTTGCTAGTGCAGTGGAATAAACTAGATCGTTGATTACTCGCTTCCGCATTTTCAAGGTATATGTGAATATCTCACTCTGAATCCACATTGGTATCAAAGCCTTAATGTTTGTTCTCTGTACGATATTTAATTATATGCACTAGAACCCTTATTTTCGGTTTTTCATAATCTTTTAGCGGATTAATTATAGAATAACATTTCTGTGAAGTATCTCATATGGAGATAAAATTAATACTACTAGAAAGCTCGTGTTTTAAGGGTTCTAACGTAGTTGATTTCATATTTTTTCTGCTAAGTGTAGAATTAATTATGAATTTTTTAATTTAGAATAACGTTCTGCCTTTTAATTGTGTTACTATTCATAATCATATATGTGCATATAATTGGTACTGGTAGAAACTACGTGTTTCAAGGATTCTAATGGTGTAAATTTTATAATTTTTGGATATCGTATGAATTTATTATGAATTTTTGAATCCTTTCGATGCGTATTATGTTTTGTACATTGTTTACATGTCTTTTTCGTGCTTTTGCTGCATCAAAAAGTAGAGAAATCCTAGGGCCAATTCTGTAGTGACACAAGGCAGAGAGAGGGATTATTTTTTATTTTGTTTTGAATTTTAAAATGAGTTTTAAATATTCTTTTTTCCCAAAAATAAAAAATAAAAAAGGGAGTTTTTTTGACAACCACTCAAGTGGCACCACATGGCGGCCACGAGGGCAGCTGGCCGGTGCCAAGTGGCGCTGGCAGACCACCGGACGGCAGCAGTGGTCCGGCAGTCTGACCGAATTAAAAAAAAAAAAATTATATTAGATATAAAATATTGTTTTAACCCTCCATATCTTTGTGATATTTTCAGTTCTGACCCATGCATACAAAACTTTGTATTATTTGTGTTTTTGGCCCTATGTCACTTATTTTAAGCCCTATATCTTAGTGATATGCTTAATTAGCTTCTCGCTTTCACCTTTAGACTACGAAACTTTAATTAAATCAAATTAAGATTTAGAAATTATGGTATTTTCCATATAATGTCTCAATCTAAGTGATATATGTTGTAAAATTACATTTCTAAGCATGAAATTTTTGGGTAAAATCTCATTTTTGAGTAGAGCCAAGGAATTTGAAATTTTACAACTCAGAGACATGAAATTTTAGTAATTTCATTATGATACATAAAATTTGTGTAATTTTGTTTGTTGTTCAGTACAACATTTCGAATGTTGTGAGCATCATCTTCTTTTGATATTAATCTAGACAAGCTTTGTTTTTTCCTTTTTATTCCCAGGACTTGTTTAGTTGACTAGTGAGGATGAGTAGCATTGAGAGGAGAGAGATGAGGGCTCTAGCTATTAAATATGGTCCCAGCACTAGACCTAGAAGGCGTGAACTTATGTGAGTCTACGTTGGTCAGATGATAAATCCTTTCGTGATAACATGAACACATTATTAGATGACGTATATGTACTTTCAATTAAATATAACATAACTACAAGTATACGTATAATTAATCAAAGAATACTTGGAAATTAAAAATACGAGACTTTAATAAATCTGAATCAAAACATATATACAAGAATAACCTCACACATACCACCTCAAATCTTGGGTCTAGTGTGCCATGATAAACTTTAAAGTACACAAATTCATAACGAAAACAAAAATCAAAGAATACTTATCGTGTTTGAACGGATTTTGGTAGACCGGTATGACTTTGATATGTTGATAGCTCAGTAGACCCTTCCCTCGGGATTATAACTTCTACACAAACTAACTACTAACAAAAACATTTTAAGAAATCACTCAAACACTCACAGTAGCAACAGAAAATAAGCTTAAAAAAAATATGGTATGTCTTGTTGCTGAAAATCGCGGCTTTTATAGACAAAAAATGCAGGGGGGCGCTCGAGCGCCTGCAGAGGGCGCTCGAGCGCCCTTCTGCACTTTTGAATATTTTTTTTTTTCTGTCGTTATCAATCTGCACTGCCGCTCAATTGTCGGTCTTTTTCAAAAAAGGGCGCTCAAGCGAAAAAATGGGGCGCTCGAGCTCCTTTTTGGCTGTGGTAGGTGAACTTTGACTCTGAACTTTGACTTTGACTATTGAATGTTGACTTTGACCATTGACCAAAAAGTTGACTGGGTCTAGTCCAAGATTTTTCAGCGCCCTGAATCCGTTTCCGCACTAGGTTTGGCCAAATTCAATCTCGAATTGCTTGTTTTGAAATTGTTCTATCATTTTCCTTCAGTGTTGCACCGAAAATCCGCTTCAAAAGTTGGTTTTTATGGCTGTTTTTGCACTTTCTTCTTTAAAACCTATATTGCACTAAATTTGTGTAAGATATATAATTGAGCCTGAAATAATAATGCAATATACATGATTCAACGGGTTAAAGTTACTAAAAATACGGATTTATCAACCTCTTCAAACCCATTCTTTGCTTGTCCTCAAGTAAATGCATCAATTACTTCATATATTCATAAATATTAAATCTAAGCGGTCAATGTATTCATACAGTTAAATTTTATAAAATTACAAAATTAATAATAAATTTGTCTTCCAAACAATTCCACCCCAAGAAATCATTTTGTATCTAGAATAAATGAAACCAACTTAATTACAAAAAATCCTTTGAGCCTTTTTAAACACTTGTAACTCAATTAAGATGTAAGAAAATTAATCACGCAAAATTTGTAAAATCGAAAATATTTTCTATGGATAGTCATGAAATGTTAAAACTCAACTACCTTCCAAATCATGTAATACTCCCTTAGTTTTTTTTCTATATTTATTTTTTATATATATATTTTTTTATATATGAATAAATGACTCGAATGATAGATGTTGGTTGATTCAAAGACTTTCTTGAAGTATTGCCTTTCTTCGGTTGAATTGTGTTTGGTGAAAGAAGACTTGTCTGGCAGGATTTGTATTGATATTTTTTTTTTTATAACCAAAAATGGTTAGACGAAAGCATTTTGTTATGAGTTTCTTTTCTACCTCTTTTATTTGTTGAATCAACACTTTTGAAATTTGAATGATATTGAGCGAGTCATCTAAACATTTTTTTATATTTTATTTTATTTTTTTAAAGGAGTATACCGATCTAGAAAAATAAGTCAAATTTTAATAAAACACAACATCTCACATTAAAAACATTTCAATTTACACCTTTTTTATAATTAATCAAAAACATCTAATTGAATCATGTGACGTTGTTAGGATGTAATAATAGTTAACAAGGTTTCAGAAAAAAAAAATGTAGATACAAACTCAACTCTTAGAGGCTAATCATTTTTCCATTCCAAATTCACAGTTAATTCAAAATTTTTATCACAATCTAACCATATTTCAACAATTAACCACTCAAATTTAATTATTATGAATAAGTGAAGTAAAAGTTTTGAAATTTGAAAAAAATTTAAATAGGTAGCGACTATTTTCTCCTACCTCCTCAAACCCGAACCTTACATTGCCATCAATGTAAGAAAGTGATGCAATGCATTGCAAATTAAAAAGATAGATACAACCTGATAAAAATTCCAAGCATTGTTCCTCAAATGGTCCTGAAAGAAGATTTGTCATTAAAAGCTCAAAAACCAACATTAACTGTGCGTGGAATAAAAACTAAAATATTTCTAAAGAAAGATGAAATAAAAAAAAACAAAAACTAAAATAACATAGAAAACACGCCACTAAATTACGGTAGTGGTGGCGGCTGAGGATCTGAGCATGAACCTCTCATTGAAGCAAGTTCAACTCGTAATGCAGCAAACTTTTCCCTCTGTGACTGCTTAAATTCAGCAAATTCAGCTTCCAGTTCACCTATGTCTAACTTTTCCCTCTGTGACTGCTTAAATTCAGCAAATTCAGCTTCCAGTTCACCTATGTCTCCCAATCCTGCAGCAAGGTTAGTATTCATGCCTTGCAGTTCTCTGTACATTTTTTCGATTAATGATTCTTCAGATTGATCACCCTGTTGTTGGGAAGATGTGGCGCCTTCAACAAATTGAGTGGAAGGTCGTGGAGCGTTTAATGCTAAGGGCATTTTTCGAACAGTGCGCTCCAAATGTTTAAAACTCTTTGAGAACTCCGATTCACCATATGAAGTAATAGGGAGATCCATGTATAGCTCATCAGGTGCAAAAGGAAAATCAAACCGTTGAAGCAAAGAAATTATAAATCGAGGAAAACGAAGTGTAGATGTAGCATCAAACCTCCTCATATGGTCTATAAGACTCATCATGTTGTCCCCAATAACAGCCCCAACATCAAAAAGAGCACCTTGATAAATCCAATATAAAACTTGTAAAATAACTCCCGTCCTTTCATGATCATGACCATAAGGGCAAAGGTTCTTTTTAACAATGATATCTGTTAACCACATGTCCCTTGGAAGGGAAGATCTCCTTACACTCACACCGTGTGGCAGAACCGGACCCCCACACAAATTTGTAGCAATGTCTAAATCAGTAGATGTAGCAGGGAAATCCATATTTTCCTCATAAAAATAATCATGCCCACACAGTATAGTCATGATATCAGCCGTAGTAAATTAAAATTCAAAACCATCAATTGATGCAGTAAATTTTCCATTATCGTACGAAAGATGCTCATATAGATGGCAAATGAGACGTGGAAAAACAGGAACATCATCAAAAGGTAGGTGCAGAAAACAATCAAGAAAGAACCCCTCAAAAAATTCAAAAGCACGTTGCCCACCTTCGGAGGCTCTCAACGCATCCGAAAAATTAGTTCCGGCCTCAATTTGAGCATTGTCAAGTCTTGCAGTCAATAATAATTTATGCCTTTTGGGAGGCATAATCTTAATAATAAACAAAAAAAATAAAATCAGAAAAGTCACAAAACAAAATTATATATATATATATTCATATTCAGAATTAAATTTAAAGTAATTCTAACAGAAAATTTAAATTTAAATCTAACCAAATTCTATATACATTCTATATACATTCTATATACATACACATATACATACATATATACATACATATATCTGGAAAAAAAATCATACCACAACGAAGATTAAGAGCTATAGAACAACAATAAACCGAAAGTAAGCAGTAAGAATCATCCTAAAGCCTTCAAATATGTGTATATACATACGTAAATAAATATGTAAAAATAGATCTAATACTTGAAATAAACTGAAAATAAATGCGAAAATAAGAAAGAAAGCATAAAAACTAACCTCTTAATGTAGATCTGGAGAAAACTTGGGGTGGGGAAGGGTTTTGTTGAGGTTTGTGGGTGATTTCCGTGGGTGGGGGTGTGTTTTTAGGGTTTAATAGCTGTTGCAGTCGGGGCTTTCGTTATAAGCCCCGACTGTGATTGGGCGCTCGAGCGAGCGCCCTGCTGCGTTTTTTTTCAGTAATTTTTTTTAAAAATAATAATAATAAATAAATACACATATAGCAGGTTAACATAAATAAATACATGTATACATAAATATATACATTATTTAACATAAATATCTTGACAAAAATAAAAAATACATAAATATATAAATATAAATTATATAAATGCAAAAACCATAAACAAACCACACTATTTTATTAATCATAAAAACATTACATAAAAGAAATGAAAATACAACAACAGAAGGCTATCCCTAATTTCAATCATTCCTAATATACCTACGATCCCACAAGACTAGGAGATAAATAAAAAAAATGTAAAGGATGAAAATGCTTGCAAAATAGTACACAACCATGGAAAATTGATCAGGCGTGAGAGTTTCGAACATCATTGTGTTGAATGCAGCTAAATAGATAAATGAAAGAAAAAAAATTTGAGAGAGAGATAGAAAGAGGAGGCGGCAGTGGAAAGAAAGGAAAATGAGGAGAAGAAGAAAGCAAGAGGGCTTTAAACCTGTCGGTTAGGTCGTACCGCGCTCGAGCACCCTTTAAGTTCGTTCGAGCGTGATTCTTCTCGTTTCTACCTTAAATGCTTTTGCAAATTCACAAAGTAGGAAGATATAATCTTCCTTAAACCTATTTTCTACGATAATTTTTTTTTTTATAAAATAAAATAAAATTGGTACATCAAACAAATAAATAACGAATTTTAAACTATTTAAATATCCTAAAACAAGTGTAAGAATATACAAATGAACACCGACCAATAGTTATCTATCAAGATTCAAACCTTAAATATGCTTTCAAAAAGAACAGTTGGATCCAGATTTAATTTAAGAAAATTTGAGTTTAGACTAAATTTAGAGTTCATCAACTTAACGAAGAGTTGTCCGCCAGTTTGGAAGGCAACACTGGAAGCATGGGAAAAACAAAAATAGGATCCCAACCCTATTTCAGTTTCATACCTATGCAGCAAAGTAAACCACATCCGAACACCAAGTGAATGGCATTAAAATCTGGAAAGTAAATCTACCCGCCATAGCGTAAGAACTGGCTGAAGCAGAGGTGATGAATCACGTATCATTTACCCCTCAGAATGGTATAAGTTATCTTTCTCTCAAATATCATGAGAGCCACTATTTCTATAACAGTAGAAAAAGACCTCATAACGTTGAAGTTAACGCCAATTTAAAGTTAATTGGTAACCAAACGACAACATCTAGAACAAACCTTAAAATGTTACCGCCACGAGATCCTAGATTACCCAGAGATCACTTGGGTTCATGTGAGGCACACACCCTAGTACAAACAACACCCTGTTTTATCCTCAGATAGTCACTACCGAATGTTGCCATTGTGTACCCATCCTCCCACCCATTTAGGATGAGTGCGTCACATAAATTGTCAGAGTTTTTCCTTTTAACCGGGAATGGGCACTGGAACCATTTAATATCATCCAACAAGACATGCACACACAGTTAAGTGTCGTAGTTTAATGCCTTTGGGCAAGAAAATCTTTTTTTTTAATAAAATAAAATAAAAACAAGGGACTAGCTCTTCTAGAGGTTTCTGTGTTCACGCCATCCAATACTTTCCTTCGGCAATCACATGGGGCCACAGCCAGTTCCACAGGGTCAAGAGCAAAACAATGGGGTTTTACGTTACAGACAATACCGTCTAGTGAATGCTCTCACTCCTAACTACCTTATCAAGTAAAGCCTAACAAACCCAAACTACATTAAGCTGGTGGAGTGGCAAGTACTGTTAGACAGAGTTGCACTGGTCAGACAATCGCACACAGAAAACGTATAGTGACCACTAGTATCATGACAATTATACCTTTATGAGTGTTTCTCAGGGTTACGACCCAAACTACTTTAAGTTGGAGAAAGACTCATTTGGTACTAAATATAAATAACAAAAAGAATAAAAATAAAATCATTGGTTGCCTCCTAGGAGCGCTAAGTTTAACGTCTTCAGCCAGACAGAATTACTTTGAAATTGCTACTCTGCAAGGATTGGATTCTTAAGTTCAATTGACTCTTCACCCCAATTCTTTAACTGGATCGCTGGTTTTAGCCTTTGTCCATTTACAAACAAAGTTTTCCCATTTGTTTTATCTTTTATCTTGACAACCCCAGACGGAAAAACTTGTTCAACCTTAAATGGTCTATCCCATCTATACCTCAATTTTCCTAGGAACAATCGTAACTTATAATTAAATAACCATACATCTTCTCCAGGAGTAAATGACTTCCGAATAATCATTTTATCATGCGTTCTCTTTAATTTCTCACTGCAAATCTTGGCATTCTCGTATGCCTCCAAATGCATCTCTTCAAGTTCAATTAAATGGAATAACTTATTTTTACCAGCTTTTTGCAAGTCAAAATTCACAGTTCTAATTGCCCAATAAGCCTTATGTTGTAACTCAACAGGTAATGACATGTTTTTCCAAAAACTAAACGAAAATGTGACATTCCTATGAGAGTTTTATATGCAGTTCTATATGCCCAAAGTGCATTATTCAATCGAGTAGACCAATCCTTCCTATCAAGTCTTACTGTCTTTTCAAGGATTGATTTAATTTCCCTATTATAAACCTGAACCTGTCCACTAGTTTGTGGGTGATATGGAGTTGCAACCTTATGAATGACAGAGTATTTCTTCAATAATTTTTCAAAAGTTTGGTGAATGAAATGACTTCCACCGTCACTAATGATGGCTCTTGGAATTCCAAACCGACAGAAAATGTTTTCTTTTATGAATTTCATCACAACAGTGTGATCATTAGTCTTTGTTGCAATTACTTCAATCCATTTAGGCACATAATCTACACCAACCAAAATGTATTGAAAACCAAAGGAGTTAGAGAAAGGACCCATAAAATCAATACCCCAAACATCAAAAAGTTCACAAACCACGATGGGATTTAAGGGCATCATATCCCTTTTTCCCATGTTACCTGTCTTTTGGCATCTTTCACATGCCTTGCAAAACTCATGAGTGTCCTTGATTAATGTGGGCCAATAAAACCCACTTTGCAGAACTTTGATAGCTGTCCGTCGTCCTCCAAAGTGTCCCCCACATTCCTGCGAATGACAAAATGACATGATGTTTAGCTGTTCAGACTCGGGTACACATCTGCGAATAATTTGATCAAAACAAATACAAAACAAATGAGGATCCTCCCAGAAATAATGCTTTGCAATTGAGAAAAATCGGTCTCTCTCAACCTTGTTCCACTCCTTGGGTATTTTACAAATTGCAAGATAATTTACAATATGAGCATACCAAGGAAGTTTAGGAGTAGAAATTAACAGTAACTGTTCATCAGGAAATGTATTTCTCAGGGGTAACTCATTTTCTGTTTCTTGAGTTATAATCCTTGACAAATGATCAGCAACAACATTTTCTCGACCCTTCTTATCCTTGATTATTAAATCAAATTCTTGAATTAATAAAAACCATCGAATAAGCCTAGGTTTAACATCTTTCTTTTCCAATAGGTATCTTAATGCCGAGTAGTAAGAATAAATGATTATTTTTTTACTCTAACACATAAGACCGAAACTTTTCTAATACAAAGACTACAACAAGCAATTCTTTCTCTGTGGTGGTATAGTTTTTCTGGGCATCATCCAAAGTTCGGCTGGCATAATAGATCACACATAATCCGAAGCATCACACATAATTTCAAAAGGAAGAGAATAATCTGGTGGTTGAATCACTGGAGCAGTGGAAAGTGCATTTTTCAGTGTTTCAAAAGCAGTAGCACATTTTTCATCAAATTGAAATTGAGTATCCTGTGCCAACAAATTCGATAAAGGTTTAGCAATTTTACTAAAATCCTTTATAAATCGTCGGTAGAAACCAGCATGTCCAAGGAACGATCTCACCTGTTTAACAGTTGTTGGAGGGGGCAAATCAGAAATAATATCAACCTTAGCTTTATCAACCCGAACTCCTTCCTTGGATATAATGTGTCCGAGAACTATTCCTTCCTGAACCATGAAATGACTTTTTTCTCAACTAAGTATGAGATTAGATTTCTGACATCTTTTCAACACCAAAGAAAGATTATTCAAACAAGTGTTAAATGAAAAGCCAAAGATAGAAAAATCATCCATAAAAACCTCAACAAATTCATCCATCATATAAGTGAAAATAGACATCATGCATCGTTGGAAAGTGGCTGGTGCATTACAAAGGCCAAAAGGCATTCTTCTATAAGCAAACGTGCCAAAAGGACATGTAAAAGTTGTCTTTTCCTGATCTTCAGGGTCCACAGGGATCTGATTGTATCCCGAGTACCCGTCAAGAAAACAATAATAACCTTGTCCTGCCAACCTGTCCAAAATTTGATCAATGAATGGTAAAGGAAAATGATACTTTCTTGTTGCACCATTGAGTTTTCTATAATCAATACACACACGCCATCTAGTTGTGGTGCGGGTAGGTACAAATTTACCTATATCATTTGTCACAACAGTGATTCTAGATTTCTTAGGTACAACTTGAATAGGACTAACCCATTTAATATCCAAAATAGGATAAATGATACCTGCATCTAACAACTTCACTATTTCCTTCTTTACAACTTCCCTCCTCTTCGAGTTCAGCTTACGTTGCATCTCTCTAGATGTCTTGGCTCCATCTTCCAAATTAATCTTATGCATGCAAAAAGAGGGATCTATTCCTTTAAGGTCCGCAACAGTCCAGCCTAATGCTTCCTTATTTTTAGACAACACATCTACAAGATTAGCTTCCTACTCCAAAGTAAGGTTAGAAGCAATAATGGCTGGAAGTGTTTGTTCTGCCCCTAGAAAAACATACTTGAGATTACTAGGAAGTTGCTTCAGTTTCAACTCAGGAGGAGATTGTATAGAAGGAAGCATGGGTTCGTTAGAAAGAGTCAAGGATGGTTCTATTGCACAAACTTGAAGTTTTTCATCAAATCTTAAATTCCTTTCTAAAGATTCATCAAATTTCTCCTCAAACCTACTCAACACTACTTCCTCATCATTCAAAGTATTCTCCAAAAAATCTTTTTGCATAAGACTAAGAAAAGACTCTTCAATTAATGGATCAATCTTATCAAGACTAAAACATTCAAGATCATCACCTCCATCTGCAGACCTAGCAACATTAGCAACATTCAGCTTTACCTTAATATCTCCAAATGTAAACTCCAATTCTCCAGTTGCACAGTGAATTTTTGCATTAGCTGTTGCTAAAAATGGTCTCCCTAGTATAACTAGAGTTTGGAACTTTTGAATTTCTCCTGGTTTTATATCTAGCACAACAAAATCCACAGGAAAATAAAATTCATCAATCTTTATCAACACATCTTCAATCATGACCCTAGGAATTCTAAGTGATCTATCAGCCAATTGAAGGGTGACAGGAGTAGGTTTCAATTCTCCTATATCTAACTGCTCAAAAAGATTAAAGGGAAGAAGATTCACACTAGCTCCTAAATCAAGAAGGGCACGATCTATACAATGATTACCAATATAGCAAGGAATGGTAAATGCACCTGGATCTTTCAATTTTGGTGGAACATGAGAAGTAAGAATGATGACTACCTTTTTAGTCAATCTTACTTTGTTTGATATCAAAGCTGAATTCCTTCTTTTCTGAGTGCACAAATCCTTAAGAAACTTTGCATAAGCAGGAATTTGCCTGATGATTTGACTTGTGGATGCTACATGGGCCTTACCTTTTTGGTTTCCATCTGGTTGGGCAGGGAGTGTTCCTTGTTCGCTTTTCTGAATTGTGTTAGCTAATTGCCCAATTTGTCTTTCCAAGTTGGCAATTACCTTTGTATGTGTACTTACCAGTTGCATAGTTGGTTCTCAACTGTGAAGCTTTTTCAAAACTTGTTCTTCAAAAGTAGTTCCATAAGAATTGGAACCTGAATTAGAGCTCGTAGGTACCTGTCCTTATAGAACTGAATGAAATCCTGGAGGATAGCTTATTGGTCTTTGTTGTTGAACCTCTTCCCGATTCTGATCCCACCGGAAATTTGGATGATCTCGTGTACCTGGATTATATGTGTTAGAGAATGGATCATAATTACGGGGATATCTATAAGCAGCACAAGCTTGCTCTGAAATTGAATTGGGATTTGATGCAAGAACACCTTCACTTGAATCAACTACATGCAATAATTCCTTTCTTTTAACCATTTTTTCCAAAGCAAGAGTTAGGTTTTCAATCTTTGATGTCAAAGAGTTATAATCATTTGATCCTACACTTTTTCTCTTTTCTCTAGATGAAGTTGCACGCTTTTGTGAATTGTTGCCCAATTTTATGAACAATTCTGTGGCTTCTTCCGGAGATTTTTCAAGAAGTGAACCATTACAAGCTGAATCAAGCAAACTTTGATTATGCTCATTTAACCCTTGATAGAAATTCTGAGCTAATTGCCAATCTGGAATACTGTGGTGTGGACATTCATAAGTTAAGGTTTCAAATCTGTCCCAACTCTCATGAAGTGCCTTTCCAGGTAACTGAAAAAAATTATTTAATTGATTCCTACATTCATTGGTTTTTGAAGAAGAATAAAATCTTTCAAGAAATTCTCTTTGCAATTGATCCCAAGAAGTAATAGAACCAGATCGTAATCTGTAAAGCCAATTTTGTGCTTGACCCATTAAAGAATAAGGAAACAATCTCAATTTAACAACATCTTCTGAGGCAGTTCTAGTATTGATCGATCTGCATGTATGAACAAAAGTATTAATGTAATCATATAGGTTTTCATTAGAAAGACCGTGGAACAAGGGAAGCATTGAAATCATGTGAGACTTTATTTTAAAACCATCATCAGTTTTAGGTAAGGCGATAGATCGTGGAGGAACATAATCTTGTGGTGTGGAAAAATCTTTTATGCTCATCCTCACATTTCCTACTTCTCTACCTTCAACTTGATCCTGATTTTGGTTTTGATTCGAATGTTGATCAGCCATGATTAGAAAAGTTCATGCTTTGATTCTGGATTTAAAGGTTTTCTCAATTTCTGAATCCAAGACAAAAATGGGTGGCTTTAAAGATCCCCGACCATGCATACAAAACTACAACTCAAAAAGATGAATGAAAATGAAATACAGTCTATATACAAAAACAAGATTAAATAAAATAAGAAATAAAATCTAAAATATATATACATAATAATACATATATACATAAATCAAAGACTTACCTTATTTAATGAACACCGATCCCCGGCAACGGCGCCAAATTTTGATCGCGTCATTTTGTGCTAAAAAATAGTAAGGTTAAATGATTGAAAATATTGCTACCTTGAATTACCTCTTGCTGTGGCGAGTAGAGGGTCGATCCACGGAGATTCGGTTATCAAATTATGTTAAGTCCTTAATTTAGAATTGTTTGACTATCTCCCGTCACGGATAAGTTTGATTAAGTCCAAAAGTCCAAAAGTACGGTAAATTAAGTCCAAAAGTCCAAAAGATACGGTAAGAACAAGATCCAAAAGTGAATTAGACAAAGGTATTAAACTGAAGAATTACAACACTCAACAAAGAAAATCCAAAAGGTTAATGATTCAGGGTGGTTATGGCTCGGTATACACAAGTATAAAGTTATTGATTCAGATTTAAAGTTAAGTCCTTCAGAAATAGGGCTACAAGCTCCCACTACTGAAATGAGCCTTTAATTACATAAGTGAGAAGATTAATTAATTAGTAAGACTGGATGTATTGGTACAATCTAACGATTTCCAATCTCTCAATTAATCTTTCACTTATGTAACTTGGAAGTGTCGGTACAACCAGACTAGAATCCATCCGAAGTAGTCTCATATTGCCACTGGTTTACATAACCGGGCGTATATGTACTTTTAATTAAATATAACATAACTACAAGTATACGTATAATTAATCAAAGAATACTTGGAAATTAAAAATACGAGACTTTAATAAATCTAAATCTAAACATATATACAAGAATAACCTCACACATACCACCCCAAATCTTGGGTCTAGTGTGCCATGATAAACTTTAAAGTACACAAATTCATAACGAAAACCAAAATCAAAGAATACTTATCATGTTTGAACGGATTTTGGCAGACCGGTATGACTTTGATATGTTGATAGCTCACTAGACCCTTCCTTCAGGATTATAACTTTCACACAAACTAACTACTAACAAAAACACTTTAAGAAATCACTCAAACACTCACAATAGCAACAGAAAATAAGCTAAAGAAAATCTGGTACGTCTTTCTGCTGAAAATCACGGCTTTTATAGACAAAAATGCAGGGGGGGCGCTCGAGCGCCCCTGTATTTATTTATTTTTCTGTCGTTATCAATCTGTACTGTCGCTCAATTGTCGACCTTTTTCAAAAAGGGGCGCTCAAGCGGGAAAAAGGGGCGCTCGAGCTCCCTTCTGGCTGTGGTAGATGAACTTTGACTCCGAACTTTGAATTTGACCAGCTCGGTTGACTTTGACCATTGATCGTTGACTTTGACCGTTGACCGAGTCTATTCCAAGGTTTTTCAGTGTCCTGAATCTGTTTCCGCACTCGGTTTGGCCAAATTCAATCTCGAATTTCTCGTTTTGAAGTTGTTCTACCTTTTTCCTTCAGTGTTGCGCCGAAAATCCGCTTCAAAAGTTGGTTTTTATGGCCGTTTTTGCTCTTTCTTCTTTAAAACCTATATTGTACTAAATTTGTGTAAAATATACAATTAAGCTTGAAATAATAAAGCAATATACATTATTCAACGGGTTAAAGTTACTAAAAATACAGATTTATCGGCCATTATTTGCTTGTCCTCAAGTAAATGCATCAATTACTTCATATATTCATAAATATTAAAAATAAGCGGTCAATGTATTCATACAGTTAAATTTTATAAAATTACAAAATTAATAATGAATTTGTCTTCCAAACAATTCCACCTCAAGAAATCGTTTTGTATCTAGAATAAATGAAACCAACTTCCTTTGAGCCTTTTTAAGCACTTGTAACTCAATTAAGATGTAAGAAAATTAATCACGCAAAATTTGTAAAATCAAAAATATTTTCTATGGATAGTCATGAAATGTTAAAACTCAACTGCCTTCCAAATCATGTAATATTCCCTTAGTTTTTTTTATATATTTATTTTTTATATATATTTTTATATATATGAATAAATGACTCGAATGGTAGATGTTGGTTGATTCAAAGACTTTCTGGAAGTATTGCCTTTCTTTGGTTGAATTGTGTTTGGTGAAAGAAGGCTTGTTTGGCAGGATTTGTATTGATAATTTTTTTTTATAACCAAAAATGCTCAAAAATGGTTAGACGAAAGCATTTCGTTATGAGTTTCTTTTCTGCCTCTTTTTTTTTGTTGAATCAACACTTTTCAAATTTGAATGATATTGAGCGAGTCATCTAAACATTTTTTTTTTAAAGGAGTATACTGATCTAGAAAAATAAGTCAAATTTTAATAAAACACAACATCTCACATTGAAAACATTTCAATTTACTCCTTTTTTTGATAATTAATCAAAAACATCTAATTGAATCATGTGACGCTGTTAGGATGTAATAATAGTTAACAAGGTTTTAGAAAAAAAATGTAGATACAAACTCAACTCTTAGAGGCTAATCATTTTTCCATTCCAAATTCACAGTTAATTCAAAAATTTTATCACAATCTAACCATATTTTAATAATTAACCACTCAAATTTAATTATTATGAATAAGTAAAGTAAAAGTTTTGAAATTTAGAAAAATTTTAAATAGGTAACGACTATTTTCTCCTACCTCCTCAAACCCGAACCTTACATTGCCATCAATGTAAGAAAGTGATGCAATGCATTGCAAATTAAAAAGATAGATACAACCTGATAAAAATTCCAAGCATTGTTCCTCAAATGGTTCTGAAAGAAGATTTGTCATTAAAAGCTCAAAAACCAACAATAGCTGTGAGTGGAATAAAAACTAAAATATTTCTAAAGAAAGATGAAATAAAAAAAACTAAAACTAAAATAACATAGAAAACACGCCACTGAATTACGGTAGTGGTGGTGGCTGAGGATCTGAGTCTGAACCTCTCATTGAAGCAAGTTCAGCTCGTAATGCAGCAAACTCTTCCCTCTGTGACTGCTTAAATTCAGCAAATTCAGCTTTCAATTCACCTATGTCTCCCAATCCTACAGCAAGGTTAGTATTCATGGCTTGCAGTTCTCTGTATATTTTTTTCATTAATGATTCTTCAGATTGATCACCCTGTTGTTGGGAAGAAGTGGCACATTCAGCAGATTGAGTGGAAGGTCGTGGAGCATTTAATGCTAAGGGTATTTTTCGAACAGCGCGCTACAAATGTTTAAAACTCTTCGAGAACTCCGATTCACCATATGAAGTAATAAGGAGATCCATGTATGGCTCATCAGGTGCAAAAGAAAAATCAAACCGTTGAAGCAAAGAAATTATCAGTCAAGGAAAACGAAGTGTAGATGTAGCATCAAACCTCCTCATGTGGTCTATAAGACTCATCATGTTGTCCCTAATAACAGCCCCAACATCAAAAAGAGCACCTTGATAAATCCAATATAAAGCTTGTAAAATAACTCCCGTCCTTTCATGATCACGACCATAAGGGCAAAGGTTCTTTTTAACAATGATATCTGTTAGTCACATGTACCTTGGAAGGGAAGATCTCCTTACACCCACACCGAGTGGCAGAACCGGACCCCCACACAAATTTGTAGCAATGTCTAAATCAGTAGATGTACCAGGGAAATCAATATTTTCCTCCTAAAAATAATCATACCCATACAGTATAGTCATGATATCAGTAGTAGTAAATTGAAATTCAAAACCATCAATTGATGCAGTAAATTTTCCATTATCGTACGAAAGATGCTCATAAAAAGGGCGAATGAGACGAGGAAAAACAGTAACATCATCAAAAGGTGGGTGTAGAAAACAATCAAAAAAATACCCCTCAAAAAATTCAAAAGCACATTGCCTACCTTCGGAGGCTCTCAACGCATCCGAAAAATTAGTTTCGGCCTCAATTTGAGCATTGTCAAGTCTTGCAGTCAATGATAATTTCTGCCTTTTGGGAGCCATAATCTTAATAATAAACAAAAAAAATTAAATTAGATAAGTCACAAAACAAAATTACTTATATATATATATATATATATATATATATATATATATATATATATATATATATATATATATATTTTCAGAATTAAATTTAAAGGAATTCTAACAAAAAATTTAAAATTAAAATCTAACCAAATTCTATATACATTCTATATACATACACATATACATACATATATACATATATATATCTGAAAAAAATCTTACCAAAACGAAGATTAAGAGCTATAGAACAACAATAAACTGAAAGTAAGAAGTAAGAATCATCCTAAAGCCTTCAAATATGCGTATATACATACGTAAATAAAAAAGTAAAAAAAGAACTAATACGTGAAAAAAACAGAAAATAAATGCAAAAATAAGAAAGAAAGCATAAAAACTAACCTCTTAATGAAAATCTGGAGAAATCTTGGGGTGGGGAAGGGTTTTGTTGAGGTTTATGGGTGATTTCCGTGGGTGGGTGGGGGGGGAGGGTGTGTTTTTAGGGTTTAATAGCTGCTGCAGTCGGGGCTTTCATTATAAGCCCTGACTGTGATTGGGCGCTCGAGCGCCTGAGCGCCCTGCTGCGTTTTTTTTTTAGTAAATTTTTTTTTAAATAACAATAATAAATAAATACACATATAGCAGGCTAACATAAATAAATACATATATACATAAATATATACATTATTTAACAAAAATATCTTGACAAAAATAAAAATACATAAATATATAAATATAAATTATATAAATACAAAAACCATAAACAAACAACACTATTTTATTAATCATAAAGACATTACATAAAAGAAATGAAAATACAACAACAGAAGACTATCCCCTAAACCTAGAAATGTATGATTAACTTCAATCATTCCTAATATACCTACGATCCCACTTGACTAGGAGATAAATAAAAAAAATGTAAAGGATGAAAATGCTTGCAAAATAGTACACAACCATGGAAAATTGATCAGGCGTGAAAGTTTCAAACATCATTGTGTTGAATGCAGCTAAATAGATAAATGAAAGAAAAAAAATTTGAGAAAGAGAGAGAGAGGAAGCGGCAGTGGAGAGAAAGGAAAATGAGGAGAATAAGAAAGAAAGAGGGCTTTAAACCCGTCGGTTAGGTCGTACCGTGCTCGAGCACCCTTTAAGTTCGTTCGAGCATGATTCTTCCCGTTTCTGCCTTAGATGTTTTTGCAAATTCACAAAGTAGGAAGATATAATCTTCCTCAAACCTATTTTCTACAAGAATTTTTTTTTTATAAAATAAAATAAAATTGGTACATGAGAAAAATAAATAACGAATTTTAAACCATTTAAATATCGTAAAACAAGTGTAGGAATATATAAATGAACATCGACCAATAGTCATCCATCAAGATTCAAACCTTAAATATGCTTTCAAAAGGAACAGTTGGATCCAAATTTAATTTAAGAAAATTTGAGTTTAGACTAAATTTAGAGTTCATCAACTGAACGAAGAGTTGTCCGCCAGTTTGGAAGGCAACACTAGAAGCCTGGGAAAAGCAAAAATAGGATCCCAACCCTATTTCAGTTTCATACCTATGCAGCAAAGTAAACCATATCCGAACACCAAGTGAATGGCATTAAAATCTGAAAAGTAAATCTACCCGCCATAGTATAAGAACTGGCCAAAGCAGAGGTAATGAATCATGTATCACTTACCCCTCAGAATGGTATAAGTTATCTTTCTCTCAAATACCATGAGAGCCACTATTTCTATAACGGTGGAAAAGACCTCTTAATGTTGAAGTTAACGCCAATTTAAAGTTAATTGGTAACCAAACGATAACATCTAGGACAAACCTTGGAATGTTATTGCCACAAGATCCTAGATTACCCAGAGATCACTTGGGTTCATATGAGGCACACACCCTAGTACAAACAACACCATGTTTTATCCTCAGACAGTCACTACCGAATGTTGCCACTACGTACCCATCCTCCAATCCATTTAGGATGAGTGTGTCACATAAATTGTCAGAGTTTTTCCTTCTAACTGGGATTGGGCACTAGAACCATTTAATATCAACCAGCAAGACATGCACACACAGTTAAGTGCCGTAGTTTAATGCCTTCGGGCAAGAAAATCTTTTTTTTTTAATAAAATAAAATAAAAACAAGGGACTAGCTCTTCCAGAGGTTTCTGTGTTCACGCCATCCAATACTTTCCTTCGGCAATCACATAGGGCCACAGCCAGTTCCACAGGGTCAAGAGCAAAACAATGGGGTTTTACGTTACAGACAATACCGTCTAGTGAATGCTCTCACTCTTAACTACCTTATCAAGTAAAGCCCAACAGACCTAAACTACATTAAGCTGGTAGAGTGGCAAGTACTGTTAGACAGAGTTGCACTGGTCAGACAACCGCACACAGAAAACGTATAGTGACCACTAGTATCATGACAATTCTACCTTTATGAGTGTTTCTCAGGGTTACGACCCAAACTACTTTAAGTTGGAGAAAGACTCATTTGGTACTAAATATAAATAACAAAAAGAATAAAAATAAAATCCTAGGTTACCTCCTAGGAGCGCTAAGTTTAACGTCTTCAGCCAGACATAATTACTTTGAAATTGCTACTCTGTAGGGATTGGATTCTTAAGTTCAATTGACTCTTCACCCCAATTCTTTAACTGGATCACTGGTTTTAGCCTTTGTCCATTTACAAACAAAGTTTTCCCATTTGATTTATCTTTTATCTTGACAACCCCAGACAGAAAAACTTGTTCAACCTTAAATGGTCCATCCCATCTAGACCTCAATTTTCCTGGAAACAATCGTAACTTAGAATTAAATAACCATATATCTTCTCCATGAATAAATGACTTCCGAATAATCATTTTATCATGCGTTCTCTTCATTTTCTCACTGTTGGCATTCTCGTATGCCTCCAAACGCATCTCTTCAAGTTCATTTAAATGGAATAACCTATTTTTACCAGCTTTTTGCAAGTCAAAATTCACAGTTCCTATTTCCCAATAAGCCTTATGTTGTAACTCAACAGGTAAATGACATGTTTTTCCAAAAACTAAATGAAAATGTGACATTCCTATGGGAGTTTTATATGCAGTTCTATATGCCCAAAGTGCATCATTCAATCGAGTAGATCGATCCTTCCTATCAAGTCTTACTGTCTTTTCAAGGATTGATTTAATTTCCCTATTAGAAACATCAACCTATCCACTAGTTTGTGGATGATATGGAGTTGCAACCTTATGAATGACTGAGTATTTCTTCAACAATTTTTCAAAAGTTCGGTGAATGAAATGACTTCCACCGTCACTAATGATGGCTCTTGGAATTCCAAACCGACAGAAAATATTTTTTTTATGAATTTTATCACAACAGTGTGATCATTAGTCTTTGTTGCAATTGCTTCAATCCATTTAGACACATAATCAACACCAACCAAAATATATTGAAAACCAAAAGAGTTAGGGAAAGGACCCATAAAATCAATACCCCAAACATCAAAAAGTTCACAAACCACGATGGGATTTAAGGGCATCATATCCCTTTTTCCCATGTTACCTGTCTTTTGGCATCTTTCACATGCCTTGCAAAACTCATGAGTGTCCTTGATTAATGTGGGCCAATAAGACCCACTTTGCAGAACTTTGATAGTTGTCCGTCATCCTCCAAAGTATCCCCCACATTCCTGCGAATGACAAAATGACATGATGCTTAGCTGTTCAGACTCGGGTACACATCTACGAATAATTTGATCAGAACAAATACGGAACAAATGAGGATCCTCCCAGAAATAATGCTTTGCAATTGAGAAAAATCGGTCTCTCTCAGCCTTGTTCCACTCCTTGGGTATTTTACCAACTGCAAGATAATTTACAATATGAGCATACCAAGGAAGTTTAGGAGTAAAAATTAACAGTAACTGTTCATCAGGAAATGTATCTCTCAGGGGTAACTCATTTTTTGTTTCTTGAGTTATAATCCTTGACAAATGATCAGCAACAATATTTTCTCGGCCCTTCTTATCCTTGATTGTTAAATCAAATTCTTGAATTAATAACAACTATCGAATAAGCCTAGGTTTAGCATCTTTCTTTTCCAACAAGTATCTTAATGCCAGGTGGTCAGAATAAATGATTATTTTTTACCCTAACACATAAGACCTAAACTTTTCTAATGCAAAGACTACAGCAAACAATTCTTTCTCTATGGTGGTATAGTTTTTCTGGGCATCATCCAAAGTTCGGCTGGCGTAATAGATCACACAAGGAACACAATCCTTGCATTGACTTAAAACAGCTCCTATGGCATAATCTAAAGCATCACACATAATTTCAAAAGGAAGAGAATAATCTGGTGGTTGAATCACTGGAGCAGTAGAAAGTGCATTTTTGAGTGTTTCAAAAGCAATAACACATTTTTCATCAAATTGAAATGGAGTATCCTGTGCCAACAAATTCGATAAAGGTCTAGCAATTTTACTAAAATCCTTTATAAATCGTCGGTAGAAACCAGCATGTCCAAGGAACGATCTCACCTGCTTAACAGTTGTTGGATGGGGCAAATCAGAAATAATATCAACATTAGCTTTATCAACCTGAACTTCTTCCTTGGATATAATGTGTCCGAGAACTATTCCTTCCTGAACTATGAAATGACTTTTCTCTCAACTAAGTATAAGATTAGATTCCTGACATCTTTTCAACACCAAAAAAAGATTATTCAAACAAGTGTCAAATGAAGAGCCAAAGATAGAAAAATCATCCATAAAAACCTCAACAAATTCATCCATCATATCAGTGAAAATAGACATCATGCAGCGTTAAAAAGTGGCTGGTGCATTACAAAGGCCAAAAGGCATTCTTCTATAAGCAAACGTGCCAAAAGGACATGTAAAAGTTGTATTTTCCTGATCTTCATGGTCCACAGGGATTTGATTGTATCCCGAGTACCCGTCAAGAAAATAGTAATAACCTTGTCCTGCCAACCTGTCCAAAATTTGATTAATGAATGGTAATGGAAAATGATCATTTCTTGTTGCAACATTGAGTTTCCTATAATCAATACACACACGCTATCCAGTTGTGGTGCGGGTAGGTACAAATTCACCTTTATCATTTGTCACAACAGTGATTCCCGATTTCTTAGGTACAACCTGTATAGGACTAACCCATTTACTATCCGAAATAGGATAAATGATACCTGCATCTAACAACTTCACTATTTCCTTCTTTACAACTTCTCTCCTATTCGAGTTCAGCTTACTTTGCATCTCTCTAGATGTCTTGGCTCCATCTTCCAAATTAATCTTATGCATGCAAAAAGAGGGATCTATTCCTTTAAGGTCTGCAACAGTCTAGCCTAATACTTCCTTATTTTTAGACAACACATCTACAAGTTTAGCTTCCTGCTCCAAAGTAAGGTTAGAAGCAATAATGGCTGGAAGTGTTTGTTCTGCCCCTAGAAAGACATACTTGAGATGACTAGGAAGTTGCTTCAGTTCCAACTCAGGAGGAGATTGTATAGAGAGAACCATGGGTTCTTTAGAAAGAGTCAAGGATGGTTCTATTGTACAAACTTGAAGTTTTTCATCAAATCTTAAATTACTTTCTAAAGATTCATCAGATTCCTCCTCAAACCTACTCAACACTACTTCCTCATCATTCAAAGTATTCTCCAAAAAATATTTTTGCATAAGACTAAGAAAAGACTCGTCAATTAATGGATCAATCTTATCAAGACTAAAACATTCAAGACCATCATCTCCATCTGCAAACCTAGCAGCATTAGCAATATTCAGCTTTACCTTAATATCTCCAAATGTAAACTCCAACTCTCTAGTTGCACAGTGAATTTTTGCATTAGTTGTTGCTAAAAATGGTTCCCTAGTGTAACTGGAGTTTGGAAGTTTTGAATTTCTCCTGGTTCTATATCTAGCACAACAAAATCCACAGGAAAATAAAATTCATCAACCTTTATCAACACATCTTCAATCATGCCCCTAGGAATTCTAAGTGATCTATCAGCCAGTTGAAGGGTGACAGGAGTAGGTTTTAATTCTCCTATATCTAACTGCTCAAAAAGATTAAAGGGAAGAAGATTCACACTAGTTCCTAAATCAAGAAGGGCATGATCTACACAATGATTACCAATATAGCAAGGAATGGTAAATGCACCTAGATCTTTCAATTTTGGTAGAACATGAGAAGTAAGAATGCTGCTTGCCTTTTCAGTCAATCTTAACTTGTTTGATATCAAAGCTGAATTCCTTCTTTTCTGAGTGCACAAATCCTTAAGAAACTTTACATGAGCAGGAATTTGCCTGATGATTTCTAACAGAGGTAAATTGATTTTCACTTGCTTAAAGGTTTCAAGCATTTTTTCTCTTTTTGAATCTTTATTAGGTGGATTACCTAATGGCTGTGGAAAGGGTCCCTTGGGACTCAGTGTCAATGGAATATTTTCATGTGAAATTAAAGTTTCAGGTTCAATTGCAGTTTCTTATGATGAATCAACAGTAACTTGAGACTTAGCTTTTTGCTTTGTAAGTCTTGCATTTTCATAAGGTTCAACATTTACCTTGTTATCAACTTTCTTACCACTTCGCAATGTAGTAACAGCTTGAAGATCCTCCACTATTTGACTTGTGGATGCTACATGGGCCTTACCTTTTGGGTTTCCATCTGGTTGGGCAGGGAGTGTTCCTTCTTCACTTTTCTGAATTGTATTAACTAATTGCCCAATTTGTCTTTCCAAGTTGGCAATTACCTTTGTATGTGTACTTACCAGTTGCATAGTTGGTTCCCAACTGTGAAGCTTTTTCAAAACTTGTTCTTCAAAAGTAGTTCCATAAGAATTGGAACCTGAATTAGAGCTCGTAGATACCTGTCCTTGTGGAACTGAATGAAATCCTGGAGAATAGCTTATTGGTCTTTGTTGTTGAACCTCTTCCCGATTCTGATCCCACCGAAAATTTGGATGATCTCGTGTACCTGGATTATAAGTGTTAGAGAATGGATCATAATTACGGGGATATCTATAAGCAGCACAAGCTTGCTCTGAAATTGAATTAGGATTTGATGCAAGAACACCTTCACTTGAATCAACTACATGCAATGATTCCTTCATTTTAACCATTTTTTCCAAAGCAAGAGTTAGATTTTCAATATTTGATGTCAAAGAATTATAATCATTTGATCCTACACTTTCTCTCTTTTCTCTAGATGAAGTTGCATGCTTTCGTGAATTGTTGCTCAATTTTATGAACAATTTTGTGGCTTCTTCTGGAGATTTTTCAAGAAGTGAACCATTACAAACTAAATCGAGCAAACTTTGATTATGCTCATTTAACCCTTGATAGAAATTCTGAGCTAATTGCCAATCTGGAATACTGTGGTGTAGACATTCATAAGTTAAGGTTTCAAATCTGTCCCAACTCTCATGAAATGCCTCTCTAGGTAACTGAGAAAAATTATTTAATTGATTCCTACATTCATTGGTTTTTGAAGAAGAGTAAAATCTTTCAAGAAATTCTCTTTGCAATTGATCCCAAGAAGTAATAGAACCAGATCGTAATCTGTAAAGCCAATTTTGTGCTTGACCCATTAAAGAGTAAGGAAACAATCTCAATTTAACAACATCTTCTGAGGCAGTTCTAGTATTGATCGATCTGCATGTATGAACAAAAGTATTAATATGATCATACGGTTTTCATTAGAAAGACTGTGGAACAAGGGAAGCATTGAAATCATGTGAGACTTTATTTTAAAACCATCATCAGTTTCAGGTAAGGCGATAGATCGTGGAGGAACATAATCTTGTGGTGTTGAAAAATCTTTTATGCTCCTCCTCACATTTCCTACTTCTCTATCTTCAACTTGATCCTGATTTTGGTTTTGATTCGGATGTTGATCAGCCATGATTAGAAAAGTTTGTGTTTTGATTCTGGATTTAAAGGTTTTCTCAATTTCTAAATCCAAGACAAAGATGGGTGGCTTTAAAGATCTCCGACCATGCATACAAAACTAAAACTCAAAAAGATGAATGAAAATGAAATACAGTCTAGATACAAAAACAAGATTAAATAAAATAAGAAATAAAATCTAAAATATATATACATAATAATACATATATACAAAAATCAAAGACTTACCTTATTTAATGAACACCGATCCCCGGCAACGGCGCCAAATTTTGATCGGGTTGTTTTGCGCTAAAAAATAGTAAGGTTAAATGATTGAAAATATTGCTTACCTTGAATTACATCTAGCTGTGGCGAGTAGAGGGTCGATCCACGGAGATTCGGTTATCAAATTATGTTAAGTCCTTAATTTAGAATTGTTTGACTATCTCCCGTCACGGATAAGTTTGATTAAGTCCAAAAGTCCAAAAGTACGGTAAATTAAGTCCAAAAGTCCAAAAGATACGGTAAGAACAAGATCTAAAAGTGAATTAGACAAAGGTATTAAACTGAAGAATTACAACACTCAACAATGAAAATCCAAAAGGTTAATGATTCAGGGTGGTTATGGCTCGGTATACACAAGTATAAAGTTATTGATTCAGATTTAAAGTTAAGTCCTTCAGAAATAGGGCTACAAGCTCCCACTACTGAAATGAGCCTTAATTACATAAGTAAGAAGATTAATTAATTAGTAAGACTGAATGTGTTGGTACAACCTAACGATTTCCAATCTCTCAATTAGTCTTTCACTTATGTAACCTGAAGGTGTCGGTACAACCAGACTAGAATCCATCTGAGGTAGACTCGTATTGCCACTGGTTTACAAAACCGGGCGTATATGTACTTTCAATTAAATATAGCATAACTACAAGTATACGTATAATTAATCAAAGAATACTTGGAAATTAAAAATACGAGACTTTAATAAATCTGAATCAAAACATATATACAAGAATAACCTCACACATACCACCCCAAATCTTGGATCTAGTGTGCCATGATAAACTTTAAAGTACACAAATTTATAACGAAAACCAAAATCAAAGAATACTTATCGTGTTTGAACGAATTTTGGTAGACCGGTATGACTTTGATATGTTGATAGCTCACTAGACCCTTCCCTCGGGATTATAACTTTCACACAAACTAACTACTAATAAAAACACTTTAAGAAATCACTCAAACACTCACAATAGCAACAGAAAATAAGCTAAAGAAAATCTAGTACATCTTGTTGCTAAAACTTGCGGATTTTATAGACAAAAATGCAGGGGGCGCTCGAGCGCCCTTATGCGCTTTTGAATATTTTTTTTTCTGTCGTTATCAATCTGCACTGCTGCTCAATTGTCGGCCTTTTTCAAAAAAGGGCGCTCAAGTGTGAAAAAGGGGCGCTTGAGCTCCCTTCTAGCTGTGGTAGGTGAACTTTGACTCTGAACTTTGACTTTGACCAGTTCGCTTCACTTTGACCATTGACCGTTGACTTTGACCGTTGACCAAAAAGGTTACTGGGTCTATTCCAAGATTTTTAGCGTCCTGAATCCGTTTTCGCACTCGATTTGGCCAAATTCAATCTCGAATTGCTCGTTTTGAAGTTGTTCTACCATTTTCCTTCAGTGTTGCGCTGAAAATCCGCTTCAAAAGTTGGTTTTTATGGCCGTTTTTGCTCTTTCCTCTTTAAAACCTATATTGCACTAAATTTGTGTAAAATATACAATTAAGCTTGAAATAATAATGCAATATACATGATTCAACGGGTTAAAGTTACTAAAAATACGAATTTATCAGTATGATCCCGTAAAGCACAAGATAACTCAATCTGAAGATATGTGCTTCGATGGTACTGTGTGCGAAGTAGAGTTATTTGATAGATAACGTGTGCTCCAAGGGTTTAGACGATCAACCCTATTGTCTCTTTCTTCCAACATGAATAAAGCTAAAGGTGTGCATGAGAATGGCTTCATGTTTAATAAAGTGGCTAAGGACAAAATTAAGGATCTATAGATAAAAAACTGAATCTGATGCTTTAAGCTATGATCGATCAGATTCATAATTCATTTGGCAAGAGATAGTGCGCAAAGGACGTAGAAAGCATGATTAGTTTATACTTTCTGCGTAATACCTTCTTTAAATTTGTGTTTGACTTTTGCGTAACATTTCATTGGTGAATTTTTTTACACGTGTTTTCTTTGGATATTATTGAACAAACAATATGTCTGTTCTTTTTTCAATAATATATGAAATGCATAATTCTAGTGGGAGTTTCATGGTAGACTGTGTGATTACCACATGGAGCTATTTTCTAACATTATGAATTTTAGTGATTCATCTTAGGAAATGCTATTTTGTTGGAATAAGTTTTGTTGTATCTCTTAGACACCTGTATTACAGATGATGGCAAATCGTACTACGATGCGCTGATTTTGTATCTTGTTTCTACTAGTTACATTCTGACACTTAATCCAATAAGATTATTAGATACAAGTATGTGCTTAATATCTCTTACAAACATCTATGTAGAGCACCCTAATGGCATCAAAATCGATAATTGCTTACCTAAACAAGGGTGACAAACTGAACGGGGACAATTACGATATGTGGCATTGTAAAGTTCAATACATACTTGAGGAATAGGAAGTCCATGAAACACTTAACCATGTAATGGAAGAACCTGAGCAGGGTAATAGTGCCCAATATCGTAGGGATGCTGAAGCTTACCAGGTCTGGAAATGAAAAAATTTCATCGCTTGCATTACGTTGCTGAGCACAATGCATAATGACTTGATAGTTGAGTTTGAAGTATTCCCGACAGCTTCAGACATATGGGCAGCCTTGAAACAGAAGTTTTGTGGAACTTCCATCTCAAGACTGCGCCGGCTCACCATCAAGTTTGACACCTATAAGAAGAAGCCCGATGTAAGCATGAGGCAACACATCAGGGACATGTCAAACATGATCAATGAGTTGAAGGCAGCAGACCATCTACTCATGGATGAACAACAAGTGCAAGCTATTATACGATCTCTTCCAGCCAGTTGGGAGTATATGATTGTCAACATGACGCACAACGAGAGTGTGAAACACTCGAAGACATGGCACGTCATCTGAAGCTTGAAGAGGAGCGCCTCTTGGCTATCAAGACCACTGGCCAAGCCTATGTGGCTGAATCCAGCAAGCGTGGAACATCTGGCTCAAAATGCAAAAGAGGGAAACAATTTGGTAGGAAGGGAAACTGTGATACCCCGAACCCAACATATAATTAGTGATATCTATTTGCATTTAAATGAGTTTTATTTTGAATAATAGTATAAACTTAAGTGATTAATTTAGCTAAAGTCATTTGTTATGTATTATTTTCATATTTCTTTTTAAAATACTCAATAATACTTGAATTAATTAATTTGAATAAGTATTAACTATGTTATTATATTTAATACTCAGTTTCATTTTCTTGTATTTAATTAAGTGTCATCTTAAATGTTAGCATTTAATTGCATTTGATTACGTGTTTATATTAATTTATTCATTCGTATCTTGGCATTATTTTTATAAATTCTTCAAATATTCTAATAATAGTTAAATTAATAATTTTAAATGAATATTAATTATTTTGGTTATTTTTAATGCTCAGTTTTATTTTCTTGCACTTAATTACTTATTTTTCAACTAAAAGGAAAAATGGCCCCGAGCCTGGAGTGAATTTTGAAACTATTTTACTTTTCAAAATTATATTTTTATATTATTCCTCATCATTTTAATAGCGATCGTTTATTGACCGTTTGATCGTAGCGCATCGAAAACGAGAGTTAAAGAAATATTTTTCAGATTTAGTGAATAGTGTTTATAGCTTAATTTAGTTAGTTTTTAGATGATTTTCATTAAATTGCATTGTTTTAACTAGAGTTAGAGTAAATGCCATCAAAATAAGCTTGTTTGACCATATTTTCACTTAAACTTGATTTGCCAAATGACCAAATTAACCTTGTCATCTTTTAAATACAAAACAAAGCAAAATAAACACAAAAACAAATCCCAAAATTCCCCCCATGTCCCCCCCATGTCCGAAACTCAAGGAAAAAGAAAAGAAAAGATTTCTTTGCATTTTTAAGCTAAAATCTTGCGTGGAATTGCTCGGGGATCATGGCTCGGGTCCTTGCAGGGCTTTTACTTCAATCTTTGTGAGGGTTTTCACATTTTTGTATATTTTTATTCGAATTTGATTTTTATTTCAAATTTTCAGATTTGATATTTATTGCGTTATAATGCCTGTTATAGCTTGAAATAACTGCCTTAGGGTTCGTAAAGCATTGCTTGTTAGTTATTTAGCAATTTTTACAGCTAGAATTGCGTATTTGAATTAAGGAAGAATGTGAATAGTAAAAATAAATAGTAAAACCCTACATTTTTTAATTTTTGATCCAAATCGCGTTTTCTTGATTTGGTTAGGTGCTATTAGTGTTAGAAAGATTAAATGTGCAATAAAAATGGACCGACCTTTGTTAAAATTGAGAATTAGACAACGAAACGTAAATGGGCCGTTTGACCAAGTGTTGATCGTGCTCGAATTGAGTTGGGGGTTTGACTTGAGAGGGCATGGAAGCACTTTTGGCACTGTTGTGGCGTTGATTGGATGTCCGGTTAACATAGCTGTAGTTCAAACGCGGTAGGTGGACTTTCGGGCTCTGGTTGGGAAAGTGAGGTTTAATAGCATGGAAACGTGCCTTGTAGTGCCTGAGTAAGGGTAGTGAAGACGGTTTTCCAATTCCATAACTCGTTTGCTCGTAATTACTTTTGGGAGTTAGAGATTGAATAGTGTTATTTGTAGCTTTTCTTGTTTGAACTGCTATTGCTTGTTTAATTGATGTTCTTGCTGATATTAATGATAATCATGCTTGAAAAATCAATTCATTACTATTATTGATTGTAAGTGCTTGATATATTGAATGTTGATACAAATCTGCACTTTGGTGCTATCGCTCGTTTATTGCTTGTATCTCGTGTTGCATTACATAGTGTCAGCCACGTGGGTGATGAGCCTCTCTAGGCAGTCTCGGGCTGCTAGGGTTGGGTTACTCTAGCTCCGTGTCTATTCCCATTCTTGCTAGGGGTGTCGCCCTGGGAGATTTGGGTCGTAGATGGGTCGGGGTACTTCCGGAGTACACCCAGTCGAAGTTATAAGATGGATGCGCGCTTATTGTCATCGTTGCTAACATCAAGCTCGTGATTGATGTATCGCTTGTGGAATTGAATCGCTTGGTACATTACTCGTATGAATGAACCATAGCCTTCAAAGTGTGGTATAACTTTGATTGGTTGTGTTAATACTTTCTTTAATTGTTTACTGTATTGTTGTTTATATTGATTGCTCTCTTTATGGATTATACTGCTTAACTGTCTCTATTTGCATTGCACGACCTTCTTTCTCTCCACCTCGATATTTGTTCCGCCCTCACTGAGTATACGTGTTGTGTATACTCACTCCTCACCACCACATTTCAGGTATTGCAGTGTTAGAAGGAATGTTCGTGCTTGTGTTGATTGCTCTTGCCTGGAAATCAATGTATACGAAAAGTCATTTAAGTTTGTGTAATAAGTTAATGAGTTTTGGGTTCAATGCATGTTTGTAGTTGTCTTAAGGAAAATAGTTAGGATACACTACAAAAAAAACTAGATTCTGTGAGAGACGGTTCCCCTCACCGTGCCTTCGCTAATGTGGAATTTACGACGGCACCGTGAAGGGAACTGTCCGTCAGACAGGAGATTGTCGCCAAAATGGTTCATCTTACCGTGCCATTACTGTTTTGGCGACGGTTGGAAACGCTCTCCATCCCGTCTCCAAATCTGCCCTTACCAACCCCTCATTATAATTTCCTATCTCCAGGCCGTCACTACAATCCGTCTTCACCAACCCCTCACCATAATTTTCCGTCTCCAGGCCATCACGAAACGTTCCTATCACCGGCTCCTCGTCAATTAGAGCCGTCTCACAACTGTCACTGTGTATCCCATCGACAAACCCTCGCCAACATTTTCCCGCACTCGGCCGTCACCAATGATTGCTATCACTGAACACTCGCCAACTTAACCCCCTCACCAAACTGTCACAAAATTGTCGTCGCTAAGCCTTCACCAACATTTCCCCTCACCAAACCGTCACTAACCATTCCATCTAATTAAACTAGTCATAATTCCTTAAAAAATTTTGAAAATTTGTCCCAAATTGAACCTATTTCATATATGAAATACAATTCAAATAATGACGCCAATACGATATTATCTATATCTATTTAAAATGCAGACTGTTATTTTAAACTGTAATCAAAATGAATGTATTGTACATGCCAGTGTATTAAACATCAAACTACAAAGATAACATTCTCACAAATTACTCTCCATCTCCATCACTATGTGAAGATGAAGATTGTTGGTCTTCAGGTTGACCACATACTTTCGCGTAGAGAACTTCCAACACTTTGTTCTACTTCGTTATTTGTTGCTGAAGTTGAATGATTAACTCGTCCTGACTCTCGATCCGCTGGCGATGACTTTGTACAGTTTCATTCAAAGTCATTGTGGCACGCGTAACTACGGCAGTCAGTTGTTCCTCTGTGATGACACGCCGATGATGGGATGCAGTATTTGACACGGACTCAACGGATACCTGAGAACCTACCCCGTATATCCGACCTTTTCGTGGTGGTCCAACAGCTTGCAAAAATACTGCGTTCTCATCCACAGGCGTTGGATTCGAGTCTGATTCAGATGCATTCCTAGCCGTTTGGAGCATTTCTTCGTAACGAGCCTACAAAAACAGTAGTAACAAGTTAGTGTTAAATAACCGATGTGAGTTACAACCAAATGATAACAAGCTACATATACTTAATATTGAAACACATAATATTAAATTACTGCATCTGTCTTTAATGCATTTACTCGTCAAAAAATAAACGGAGTTACAACCAAATGGGCCGTAAGCTATACATACTTAATATTGAAACACACAATATTGAAAATACTACATCTGTCTTTAATGCATTTACTCATAAAAAAAAAAACGGACAGAATCTCCTCTATATTTTGGACTTCTCCCAATTACCTGTTTGTGAATAAAGTCAACCTAGTACATAGTATCCAAGCTCATACAGTACCACACTTAACCTCAACATATTAATCTGTTCTACTACAACCCTAAGGAGACATTTTTAAATACATTACACAACACAACAAGTTAGTGTTAAATAACCGATGTCAACATGCAAATGTTTATAAGCTACACATACTTAATATTGAAACACACAATATTAAGTTACTACATCTTTCTTTAATCAATATTTACTCATAAAAAAAAATGGACATAGTCTCCTTTGTATTTGGGACTTTTTCCAATTACCTGTTTGTGAATTAAGCCAACCTACTACATAGTTACAACTCATACAGTACCACATTTAACATCAACATATTAATCATGTTCTATTACAACCTTAAGAAAACATTTCTACACTCGTTATACAACACAACAAGTTAGTGTCACATAACCAATGTGAGTTACAACCAAATTTTTATAAGCTACACATACTTAATATTGAAACACACAATATTAAGTTACTACATCTATCTTTAATACATTTACTCGTCAGAAAATATTAAAAACGAATAGAGTCTCCTCTGTATTTAGGACTTTCCCAATTACCAGTTTGTGAATAAAGCCAACCTACTACATAGTATCCAAGCTCATACAGTACCACACTATGAATCAACATATTAATCATGTTCTACTACAACCATAATGAGTCATTTCTAAATACATTAGACAACACAACAAGTTACTGTTACATAACCGATGTGAGTTACCACCAAATTTTTATAAGCTACACATACTTAATATTCCAACACACAATATTAAGTTACCACATATGTCTTTAATTAATATTTACTCGTCAAAAAAAAAAACGGACAGAGTCTCCTCTGTATTTAGGACTTTTTTCAATTACCTATTTATGAATAAAGCCAACCTACTATGTAGTATCCAATTTCATACAGTACCACACTTAACCTCAACATATTAATCATGTTATACTACAACCATAAGGCGACATTTCTAATTACATTAGACAACACAACGGAGGAAAACAAGTAACCATATTCCATTTGTGAAATGTTTTGGCACCGTGTACATACGTATTCATGCTCACTAATCACGAAGTATGTTTTCCCTCTGTCACTGTAGCTTTAACAATAAAAAATACTTTGCAAAACCAACAAACCTGTAGTCAAAAATTGTGAATCCCAAATTATCCTCAACAAAAACCTTATGCATTGCTTCCTCTTATAGAAATTACATGAAAAATACATACCATTGTCTGCTCAGCCCGAGAGTCTGTGTACGGTCCGTCAGTCCCCTTACGATGAGCTTTCTTGAAAACCTCTGCATAAGTCACTGTCCTCCCTAGTTCTTTTTCCTACAATAGCAAGTGACCAAATCAACTTACATATAATTGTGTAGTTCTACGAATTTTTATTCGTATACATAACATATAAGAGTAAACAAGATTGTATGACGAAATCAAAACCATTCTTCTAGCTGCCTCATGGGTTGGGATTGAACCCAAATGGTGAATAGACAGATTGGCCTTTCGATTGGATGAATTTCTCTTTGAGATTTCCTGCCATTCTAGGCTTTTCTATTGTTCCAGCATTTCGTTCCATATGTCAAGTGGTATGAAATCTGGCTTCTTCGTTCTTGTTCGTCCTTTGTTTGTCAAATCTGAAATTCGGCGTCTTGCAGTAGATTCAATTTATGCCAAACTTCAGCTTCATCAATTGGAAGCCATTTGTACTCCCTCTGAAAGCGTTAATACTATCATCCATATAACTGAACAATGGAATATACAATTAAACAATAGTTCCCACAATATCTATTGCTTTAACAGTTTATACCCTGAAATATTCAAACCATAATTTCTTTGTATCACTTGGGACATGTCTGTATATCAACCACGGCTCTACATACCCAACATGTAGAGCTCTTGTAACCCCTTTGATGGTGTTATATGGATCCCATCTATAACATAACATAATTCAAACAGATATATTAGGGTACAAAAAAGAGAATATTTAAACTTCAAATTGTAACTATTACATACCCATTTCCTACGACCTTCACATAGCATCGCTTGTCATTTTGCCACACCATATAATCAGCTTGAGACTGGAATCCATAAAATTTCCAATCTTCAATACCTGGAGCCCGTCTCTCGGCAGCGTGCGTTGACTCAGGCATATTAGAAAATATTTCACCACCGGGTATTGAAGAGCCATCACCATCTACACATAAGTCTTGTAACTCCTGTGGCAGTCCATCTGATGAACAGTGTTGTTGTTCATTATGACTAGTGGACGTGGCCTGTACATATGGCTGCTCTTGTTGGGGTTGCGCATCGTCTGGGATCCGATGTCGTATTCCTACTGATGAATTAGATGAACCACGCCCAATGACCACAGGGACATTACCACCAACAGGGTCAGTTGCTGTATGTGCACTTGTGGATCCACGACCACTCATATGATATGCACCTATAGATCCACGGCCACCCATTTGTTGAGCGTCATTCGGTCCGGCCCGATTGAATCGCTGCGTCTCGGGCACAGTAGGGGGGGTATTCGTCGATGATGTCATTTTTCCTAACAAATTGCTCTGCTTCAATTGTTTTTTCCCCTTGCAAGTTGAATCTTGACCGTCTCCCATTGCCTGTTTTGACACAATAACATTAGAATATATACATAATATATATTGACTGAATAAATGTAATTATGTAACATAACATACCATAAACGTCATATATATATCTATAACACTATGAATCAATGCTTGATCAATTGAAATACAACCATGACAAATATTTTTTCACTAGCCTATCTTTTTTTCAAAATTCATCATTTCCCTCATTATCATCGTCATGATTGTGGAAGGTTGAACATTCCCCCTCTTCCTCCTCATCATTATCCTCATCATCATCGTCATTGTCATCATCGTCATCTTCATCATCATATGGGTCACAATCATCATCTTGGATATCTTCATCATCATTATCATCACATTTATCATTTGTTTCATGCTCATATTCTTCATCATTTACATATTCTTCTACGTCTCTATGTTCGTCATTAAATATTCGCTTACATTTTCACTATATACATCCGAATAATTAATATGTGAATTAGAATAAAAAACATTCGGTTCCACTGGGGGCACATTCATGTGATCTGATTGAAAACTTGTGTTATCATCCAAATCTATCTCTTGTCTGTCCATGTCATAGAAATGTCTTGGACGGATTTTAACGATGGCCACCTAATCCACTCGTTCTCTCTTGGCCCATAGATAAACACAATAGTACACTTGTTGGGCTTGACCTGCCAATACAAATGGTTCGTGCTTGAGATATCTTTTTTTCACGTTCACCTCAACCAATCCGGTCCTATGATTTGACTTTACATCTCTATCATTTGTGGTATCATACCAATCGCACTTAAACAGAACAACTCTTGTATGTTGTAATGTTGGATTAGGATATTCTAGTTCAATAATGTCCTTCAATACCCCATAGTACCATATTTCCCCAACTGTACCATCGCCTGTACCTTTTACAAAAATTCCACTATTGTTCATGGATTTTGAAGACCCATATTCGATCGTAAAGAACCTGTACCCGTTTACCATGTATCTACACCATCTGCGTGCCTTTCTGTGCGGCCATTTAGAGAGATATTTCACACGATCATCTACATCATACCGATCTCTTAACTGCAAAGTGATTACATTTGGTTAATACTCAACTAATCGTGCCCTTGTATCCATCGGTAAAAATTGCATACAAAATACTGATCTGGCAATATAACCATCTTGGGAAAGATTTGTCAATATGCAACTATCTATCTCTGTTGTTAATAGGGCCGTATTGTTCTTCCAAGTATTCCTCAAACAATCTGCATTCAATTTTTCAAACTGCTCATTAAACAAGGTGTAATAATCCCAACGGATGAAATTGCATACCAAATCGTTGCAAACATACCTTATATAAGGTTGCACCTTTGGGCAATTCATGAGTACATATAAGTGTACCAACTGGAGATCATGCTCGAGTAGTGAGATCTCTGCATTCGCCCCAATTGAACAACCCGGACAAGTAAATATAGATTAGCAACCCTCAAGATATTCTACCTCGTTATACTGGTTGTTTCGACCTAACCTTCTACTTTTAGTTGACACGTGTTGTTCAAAATAATATGAACCGAAAGTTGATGTCTCTAGGACGTGATAAGCTTCACAAATAGATTCTTCAACACGTGCTTTATTCTTAACTACCCTCTTCAGGCCTTGTAAAAACCTCTCGAAAGGATACATCCACCGATATTGAACAGGTCCACATCATATAGCTTCATAAACCAAATGGATAGGTAAATGCTCTATTGAGTCAAAAAATGCAGGAGGCAACATCTTCTCCAGTTTGCACAACATCATGACAATATTATATTGCATCATTTCTAAATCGGTTCTTTGCAATGTTGAACAACATAGATTGCTAAAAAATAAGCTCAGTTCAACAAATGTCTCTGAAGCCTGTTTCAGCATGAGTTCTCGCAATGCAATGGGAAGTAGTCTCTCCATAAAGATATGACAATCGTGGCTCTTCATGTGTGACATTTTCAAATCCTTCATGTCGACACAATTTGATAGATTAGAAGCATAACCATCGGGAAATTTTATGTCTTCAACCCATTGTAGTAGCATTTTTCTCTTTTCTCTTGTTCGTATTGTCTTCGCACAACTCTGGCCGATTGCAAAAAGTGTACATGTTTTTCCGAGCTTGAAGGTTGTCTTTAATCTTACCATTAACTGCCATTATAGTATTGAATACATTGTCAAAAATATTTTTCTCAATATGCATCACGTCTAAGTTGTGACGAACAAGATGCGTCTTCCAGTATGGCAATTCCTAAAAAATACTTCTTTTCGTCCAATTATGATCAATACTAAACCCATTTAGCTTTTTGCAAGATATCTCTTGGATTGTTGGGAAATTTTTCACCCGTTCCCAAAATTGTTGTCCAGATAATCGTGGTGGATGTGTAGATATCTCGTGCCTATCATTGATAAAAATTTTCCTATCAAGTCTTAATGAACTATTCTGTGGTAAGAATTGACGATGACAGTCAAAGAATGAATGCTTCTTCCCTGCTGGTAAGCGAAAAGCTTTTGACTTTTCCATGCAAATAGGACACGATAACCTTCCATGTGTGCTTCATCCCGACAACATACCATAAGCTGGGAAGTCATTTATTGTCCATATCAAGACTGCCCTCAAACAAAAATTAGACTTTGTAGCAATGTCATAACATAATGTTCCTTCCGACCATAGAGTTATCAATTCATCGATTAGAGGCTCTAGGTAGACATCAATATTCTTACCGGGATGCTTGGGACCAGGAATGATTAGTGTCAAAAACATTACGGGATCCTTCATGCACATCCATGGTAGAAGATTGTATGGGGTAATGATAACTGGCCAGTAAGAGTAAGGTTGAACATTTGAACTGTACGGGTTAAAACTATCTGAACAAAGGCCTAGCCGAACATTTCTTGGTTCTGCAGTGAATTCTGGATACACGGAGTTGAAATATTTCCAAGATTCGGCATCTGATGGATGACAAATATTCACATCCTCCACATTGTGATCTTTGTGCCACGTCATGTGTCTCGCAGTAGCATTTGACATGTACAATCTTTTCAACCTCGGTGTCAGAGGGAAATATCTTAAATGTTTGTGGGAAATAGGCTTTCCCCGTTTTTTACCACCAGTTGTATCCTTGAAACGTGCGTGGCCACAGCGCGGACAATTTTCCACGAGTCTCCGATCTTTGTAAAACAAGGTGCATCCATTTATACAAACATCAATTTTTTGATATCCCAACCCCAATGGCTTGATTAGTTTCTTAAATCTATAAAGGTTTTCAGGCAATTTATGATTCTCGGGCATCACTTCCCTTAATTCTTCTATGAACCTGTTAAATAGGAAGTTGCTCATATTATGCTCGGACTTCATATTCATATATCAAGCCACGGTTGACAATTGAGTAAGTTTAGAACAACCATCAAACAATGGCCTATCAGCGACATTCAACAACTCAAAAAATGCTTGTGCTTCCATGTTAGGTTCTTCATTAACCTCAACATTGTGATCATTGATGAACTGCAGACCGGCAGCGTCAAAAACCAATGTTCGGTAATTATTAGTTTCATCAAGCTGTTGTTCTTGATTATACGCCCATGTTGGTGCACTTGGAACATAATTGTTATACACATGTTTGCCTTGTGCAATCCATTGATAGTATAAAGGCATAAAACCCTTCTGATACAGATGATCTACCACAATTCCTGTTGTTTGGAATTTTAAGTTCCGGCATCTTATACATGGACATCTTATCTTGGTGCCATCCATATAATAATGTTGGTTACTTGCGAAGGATACAAAATCCGAAACACCTTGGATAAAGGCCTTATTAAGATTACCGTCAATCCATTTCTGATACATCCATTCACGATTTGACTCCATGAAATGATACATTGAGCAATTTGTTAAATGTTATTTCCTTTTAAATATTTTGTAATACATTATTATGTAAAAGAGCTATCCGAATTTGATGAGTGAGACTTATCATGCATGAGTTTGACAACATGGCAAAGATACACAACAATCCAATCCAAAAACAATGTTATTCAATGCAGAAAATGATAACAAATTAAAAAATTGTGCAACTAAAAACATACATGAAATTAACTTTAAATTATTTGACAAATATTAATCAAATTATTCAAAATCTTCGTGTGCAAGGTACAATGTTCATGATAAAGCGTTAAAGGGCCCAAAGTACAATGTACAAGGTTACTCAACATAAATATGTGACAACTCAATAAAAATGAAGTTAGAATCATTCAATAAAATAGGTTAATAGTTGATCCGGGCTCGGACGTGACATTGGAATTAATAATTTTATGGTTTACGATTATCTGAATCTGAAATTATATACCACAAATTGTGAAGATAAAAAAAAAAATTCGAAGTTTCAAAATATATTACCGTAAAATCTGTAAACTCCGGACGCGACAAACGGACAGAGGTTCCCTGCAACACCCCTTATATATGATAATCTGCAATTAAAAGATTTACACAGCAACAGTACATTATAACAAATAAAAAAACGGAAAATACAAAAAATTCTGAAAATTTAAAAACCAAATATCAGAAAAATAATAAAAAAATCAGAAAATAAAATCAAAATAACCAAAATATATTAAAAATAACACAAATTTAAAAAAAAAAGAAATTATAACAAATAAAAAAAGGACAAATAAAAACGAAAAAAAAAATCTTAACTAAAACAAAAATTAAATCCAAAAATAAAAAATAAAAAAAATTGAAAAAAAAGAAAATTCAATCAAAATAACCAAAATGTGTTAAAATAACACAAATTAATAAAAATAAGAAATTATAACAAATAAAAATAATAGACAAAAAAAAATCGTAAATAAAAAAAATTAAATCAGAAACAAAAATGAAAAAAATTATGAAAATAAAAAAAAAAAGAAAATAAAATCAAAACAACCAAAATGTGTTAAAAATAACACAAAGTAAAAAAATAAGAAATTATAAAAAAAAATAGACAAAAAAAACAAAAAAAAATCATAAAATAAAAAATTAAAAAAATGTGAAAATAAATTAAAAATCCAAAAATAAAAAAAACTAAATCAGAAAATTAAATAAAAAAACCAATGTGTTAAAAATAACACAAATTAAAAATAAAATTATTACAAACAAAAATAATAGACAAATAAAAATTGCAAAAATAGTTTGTAAATTAAAAAAAAAAATCTGAAAAAAAACCATCCGAAAATACAAAAATAAAAAATAAAAACGAATTTAACATATTTAGGTTAGGTGCATTATTAACATGGATTCATAACAACACATAAAATGTATCATATTTACATAGATGTACATACATATACAAATGTTTATATAAATAAACTCAAAAAAATAAATTATTTCTAAGGTGGGGGAAAGGGTAATGTGTTGAGAGTATATAGCATGATAGGAGGGGAGGGGGGTTATAGCTAGATCTATACATACATATACATATATATATATATATATACATATACACACAACATGTATAAAAACCAAAAAAATGTACATTATTACCTCAAAATCGTTGATGGCGAAGGGTATATAGAGAGGTGGGAAGGTTGGGGGGGAGGGGAGGGGGGTGGGGTGGAAGGTGGGGTTCTTTTTGCAGCTTGAAAAAAAAAACGTAACAGAGGGCAGAACTAGGTTCTGCCCTCTGTTAAATTAATTCAATTGGGCGACGGCCCGGCATGAGCCAGGGCCGCCGCCCAATTAAAAGAGGCCCATTGTGGGCCTCTTATTGGAGACGGGCCAACAGGGAGACAGGCTGATGCCCGTCTCCATTTAAAAAGGCCTACAAACGTAGGCCTCTTATTGGAGACGAGCATCGGCCCGTCTCCAATATGGAGACGGGCATGCCCGTCTCCATTGTGGAGACGGGCTGCCGTTACCAGCCCGTTTCCAAGGGAGACGGGACTGCCAACCCGTCTCCAATAAAATAGGCTGATATGATTCCAAAAATTTGATGATTACAATCTAACCGTGCCTTCATCGAGCCGTCGCCAAACCGTCGCAAATGTTTAGAAGTCACGTGAAGATGGCACCAATAATTTGGGGAGAGATCCTTCACCGTGCCGTTGCCAAATTTTCACCAATTTGAGTTATATATAAAGAGTAAACAATCCCGCATGTTGTCTTTCATATTTGCAACCGGCTTTAATCTAATTGCTTCAATATCTTATAAACGATGAGTAAGGAAGTTCAAGGTGAGTGGGTTACCGTGAAAAAGAAGAAACAGACAAATAAATGTGATTTATCGAAGGCAAGCAGTAGCAGAGTTGAAGGTCGATTTAATCTAAACGAACCACCAAAAGAAGATGGTTACATTTCGATGGCTCAACACCATCAAAGGAATGTGGATCAAATGTATCGGATCCTTCTGCCGAAGTTGTTCGAGTGAAAAATTATGTAAAAACGTAGTAAGTAACATTAACAAATATGTGATATATTAACAAAATATGTGTGTGTATCTTGTTATGGACTTTTGTATGGTTTCCAGTAAAGTTAACCGTCTGTTAATGTAATCCCTAATTATCGAATGTTATGCAATAAAATCATGTTCATTGCAAATTATGTTATGAAATTTCTATAATATTGTAGTAAATACTATATATGTAGACAAACATAATATTTAATTATTGTGTTTAAATAACGACTATACTTGAATTGCTGTCACATTAGTAATTGGTACTGTCACTGAAACAATTTTAACACATCGTTGTTACTCAGTGTTTAAAGACGTTGTTCGTTAAAATAAATATGGGAAACTGAGCAGCAAACTTTTTGGCGATGGCATGGTGACGGACTGTCACCGTGCCGTCACCGTGCCGTTTTTATATATCGGAAGGGGAGAAACTTATCACTAAGCCGTAACCAAATTAGTGATGGTCGTAGATGGGCCGTCACCGAACGAGTGACGGCTCGGTGACGGTTATTGTTGCCCGTACCTGTGCCGTCACTTTTCCATCACAAAATTAATGTCAACATTTTCCTTCACTGTGCCGCCGCCATATCAGCGACAGTTTGGTGACGGTCTGTCGCATAATCTAATTTTTTTTGTAGTAATAGTTGTGTAACTTATGGAACCATATTTGTTGTATATACTTGTTGTGAACCATGGCTCAGATGGCCTTGAGAGGTTTGTATGTTTGGACACGGCACTGGTCTATTTATGTACTGTTTGCAGATTTTGTTTTTGCCTAGAAACAGGGGAGACTCCGTCCGTTTTTCCTAAATATTATGCACGGGTTTGGAATTGGGTTGCGATTAGTTTGGTTAATAGAATTTCTGATCTCGCGAGGGATCGGGGTGTTACATAAACAAAGATGGTAAGTCGGAAGACAAGGACAAGAAACAAAAGAAAAGAGGCAAGAGCAATGGCAAGAGGAACATTGCGAAAGTTAAGTGCTACAATTGCCAAAAGAAGGGTCATTATGCTCAGGATTGCCCAGAGCCCAAAACCCAAGTAATGTGTTTTACCAAAACTTCTTCTGAGGCATATGTTTCTACTTGTGCGCTATTAACTGAATCTTTTCCTTTGTGGACTATTGACTCAGCAGCGACAAACCACATAGCTAGAAACAAATGAGCATATGTGGAATACCGATGCATCCCGGCTGGGTCCCAGTGGATATATGTTGGTAATAACACAAGGGTGGAAGTCAAGGGCATTGACACTTGCAGACTTCAGTTGCGTTACGGCAAAACCCTCCTACTCTACGATGTTCTTCATGCCCCGGACTTTAGACGGAATTTGGTCTCCGCATTAGTTCTTTTGAGCTTGGGTTTTACTATAATCATGACTGGTAGTTGAACTTCTTTTAAATTCTATTTTTTATGGGTACGGTTTTCTTTATGATGGATTCCTGGTGTTGGATGTTGAACATGTTAGTTATGTTTCAAATAATAAATGTTCGTCATTTCATACATCTTCTAGCACTATGGATGTAGATATGAATGTATGGTATAGCAGGTTAGGGCATATTGGCCAAGATAGCATGAATAGACAGGCCAAGAAAGGCCTTTTAGGCCCATTAACAAAGGTCAATTTGCCTGTTTGTGAAAAATGCATTGCCGGTAAATCCACTATTAAACCGATTAGTAGAGGCTTGAGGGCCAATTTTCCCTTGCAATTAGTTCATTCTGACGTATGTGGTCCAATGAGTATTAGGGCAAGGCATGGGGCCTTCTATTTCATCATCTTCATAGATGATCTTACACGTTGCGGGCATGTCTATCTAATGTCCCATAAGTCTGATGCGTTGGACTGTTTTAAAAGGTATGTGGCCTACATGGAAAATCAGCTAAATGCAAAAGTGAATTCACTGCATACCGACTGTATGAGTAATTGTCATGCTTGAGCCATTACCAATTAAGACTTGATCAGAACCAGAGTAAGGCAATTTACCTGTAACTTGCTTGTCATCTGGGGTCATGTGGTATGTAGCCCCTGTATCAACATACCAACTGGAATCTGCAGGACTAGACAGATGCATAGCATTGAAAGCTTGAGTAAAAGAATTGATAACATCGTCAAGAGCCCAGCAATTATTCGCCTTATGGTAAGGATGGCCATACCGACAACACACCACTTATTGAGGACCATTATTAGCAGAGGAGGTAGAGACAGGCTGAGTAGATGCACATCAACAGCTGCGCCCTCGGCCTCGACGACCACGACCCCTTCGTTGAGAACGTCCCCCAGATTGCATATTGGTGGGTAGAGGAGATGGTGGTGAAGAGGCATGGGATATTTTTACTGGACCAGTAGAGAAAGCAACCTGCTTGTCAAGCAAGAAAATTGAGGATGCAATTCGCAATTCAAAATCTAAAAGCAATCCACAGACTTATGTGAATGTAGGACAAGTAGGACGCGAGTTTATGGCAGCTACAATGGGATCATACTCAAAGTTGAGCCCACGCAATGTCCATAATATGAGGTCCTCATCATCAACGGGTTTACCTGCACTGGCAAGGATTAAAGAGAGAGACTTGGCATGTTGGACATAAGAATGAACAGATTGTGTGCCCTTGGTGAGAGATTGAAGTTCTGTTTTTATTTGCTGAACACGTGCGCGAGATTGGGAGCCATATAACAGCTCGAGAGTGAGCCAAACGTCACGCGAAGAATTCTTGTCAACGACCTAAGATAAGACTGAATCAGAGAGGGATACGAGCAACCACCCAAGAACCATCTGATCAAGTCGTAACCAAGCAGCGGTATCGTCATCAGACGAAGTAGGCTTGGGCGTAGAACCATCAATAAACCCAAGCAATCCGTGACATCGCAACACGGGGTACACCTGCGTTTTCCATAATAAGAAATTATCGCTAGAGAGTTTCAGCGTTATTTTTTGATGAATATGCTTCACAATAGGCAGAGACGCCAATTTGGATGCAGTAGTGGAAGAAGAAGGCAAGGTGGACTCGGCAAGTAAAGGAGAGGTAGAAGATGCCATTCTAGAAAAAAAAACCTAAGCTGCTGATACCATGTAATGAACGAATTTCCCACACCGATTTGTGGTATCTTTCATTAATATTTATAATGCAATTTACAGTTTGGATAAGTATACAAAGAGTTTGAAAACCAGCTATGTGAGATACAAGATAACAACTAAGATACAATTGCAAGATTTGAGAGATTATGTTGTAACTCCATGAGATGTGGATAAGCTCGATAGAGATTGCCTTGACAAGAACTTCATGACTCTTGTTTTGGAATTTTGTGATTCTTTTGTTTTTCTTAGCTCTATGGCTCATAATTTGGTGGAGTTTTGACTCAAATTACAAATATATCATATATCTCATATTTATAATTAAAATTTAATTCTAGATTTTTCTAGTTTGTTAATCTGAATTTGATTTGGAGTTGATCTTGAATTAGCTGGCTTGAATTATTGATTCAAAGTTTGGCAACTAACTTTGAATTCCTCAAATGTTCCATAGTTGTGTAATCTGGAAATTTCTATGAGCTTGAATATTTTCCAAATCATGAATTCAATGTGATATTTGACTTTTTCTCAACTCCACCATTTTTTTTCTAGCTTGATTTCTAACACTTCCTCACAAGTTAGAAAATCTTGTACTCCATGCTTTCCTGTTGTATCTTGAACTTCTTTAGATTGTAGATGCATCTCTGCGAAGACATATTTGTTGAATTTTGTATAATAGGTATTTGATGTATATATGCAGAGATTGAAAATATAGAAATAAAAATAAGTTTATTCATCTCCCAAAATCCTAGCCTCTCTTTGCTATATACACAAAATCCCTCGTCTCAAAATTCAAAAGTGGTATCTGCGCCTGGTTGGATCATCAGTTGGGCGTCAATCAAAAAGAAAGCCAACATCACGCTTCAACAAGCTTCCGCATGCACATGCAAGCATCAACATTAATCCCCAATGTGATCAAAGCAATAAAAACTGGTGAAATGGAGTACAAGCAATATCAGGAAACAAAAAACTTCAAGTCAAGAGAATACAAAAATCTTACCAAAAAGAAGTCCCACCAAGGTCAGAAATCCTTGTTGCAGAATATCAAAACTTCGGAATCGATGATCCGAGGTTCTCACATCCGGTGAAGATCAGTAACACTTGAAGAAGAAGACGAAGACGTTGGAGACGTTGGTTTGTTTCGTGTTAAATCTTCAACGAAACAAGCTGGTGAAGACTAATAATTAGTAGTATTCCGACAAGTTCAAAGGAAAAGCAAAGGTAAAATTAGAGCTCGCCTACCCGGTCATAATTGTGTAAGCCAATATTCATTGAAATGATCTGGCATTTGTCATTGTCACGTCCCGAGTCCAAAACCTAAACCCGCAAGCTAGATTAGTGCTATAATTATAATAAATAACTAGTTGGACCATCTTTTTTTTATGGCCTAAAATTAATAGTTAATCCAATTTATTACTTATACCCACAACACTCCCTTATAAACTATTTACAATTACTATCTTCCACAGATGTAATATTACAATTATAGTCTAGCTTGCCAACTTGCAAAATAATCATTATCTTTGCCAAATAAAAAAAAAATAAAAGAGGCAAGAAAAAATCCATATAATACAAATTTCACCTAACTGTTCAATCAGATGGCCATGAAATTCATACATTGGCAAATGAAAAGGTTGAAAAAATTAGAACAATGACAATACGATATAATCAAAAGAAAGACGAGACATAACTGAATAAATATCCATACTATTATTCAGAAGAGATTCATGGCAATGAATAAGCAACTCATGTTTTATTATTATATAGTCTGCAAGGAAACTTCTATAAGCAAGAATTTTATTTGATCCATTAATTAGCAGGTGAAACTATTATACATGGCCTATTTCCCAACACTGTTTTCACAAATTTGAGCGAACACTTGATAAGCTTCGTCTATATCTTCATTTTCTCTCATTTTCACTTTTTGTCTCATATCTCTTATTGTTTCCTCACTTGTTCTCCCATATTTCCAATGATCACATCCTTTATCGCCCTCGCAATTTCTTCTCTTTGAAACTTGCCATTATTTTCTCTCATGACCTCTGCAGCTACACCAACCTCCACCATCAACTTAGCATTCAAGGGCTGGTCCCAAAGCATGGGCATGGCAATGAGAGGAATGCCAAATCCTAAACTTTCCAATGTGGAATTCCAGCCACAGTGGCTCACAAATCCACCAATGCTTTGATGACTTAGAATTTTCGCTTGTGGAGCCCAACCTTCAACCACCCTTCCTCTATCTTCAATTCTTCCAAGAAAACCTTCTGGTAGTGTCTTTTCAACGCTCATATTCTTCTCTACTGCTGGAAACCTAATAACCCAAATGAAATTCACTTCGCTAAGCTCTAAAGCAAAAGCTATCTCTTCAATTTCTTCTTTGTTAAGATAACACTCCGATCCAAAGGATATGAGCACGGTTGAATACTCATTCTTTTTCCCTAACCATTCGATGAGCTCGATAGTATGATCATCTTGATCATGATCAAAAAGAGGATCTTGAACTAGAGGACCAACTGAGATGAGCTTGGTGTTGATAAGATCTGAGAGATAATCGATATATTTTCCTTCGATTTCTCGAGAGCTTTTTATCAACGTGATGTTACTTAATCTTAGAGGGAATATCACTACTTCATCTTCAGGCTCTCGTTGATCTGTAAGCCATGCAATAAACCTATGTAAGATGGCTTTCTCAAACTAACGAAGTTGCAAAGCTGGAAAAGGGAATTCACTCCCTGGACGTTGTGTAACATGAGAGCAGTATGAGCACATCGCAGCGCTGAACGTTAAAAACAGAACTGTTGGGATATTATGCCCAGATGCCATAGCTGGCATCCATGGTACTATAGCATCATGGATAATCAAGTCTGGATTCAAAGCTTTTAGGATGTTGGATAGCCTAGCTTTGGCCATTTTAAGGGCTTTCTTAAGGGTGGGAATGAGATGAAGTGGTAGGCCATTGGTTGTGTGGTGTTGAGGAGGTAGTTCAGGCAAGGATGGTAAATGAAGCTCCACTAGTTGAATTTGGAGAGAGAAATTTTTAGTAATTTTTTTCTTTACGGACTTGAGATTTACAGGTGTGGAGCCAGGGGCGGAGCCACCTTTGGTATTGGGTGTGCAATGGAATACCTTAAAATTTTGGGTGTGTAGTCTTTTTTTTTTTTCTCTTTTAATGAAAATAACATTTTTGCAGTGGAACACCCTGAAATTATGGTTCAATGCTATGAATACAACATTTTTTGCAATGGAACACCCTTATATTTGTGTTATAAAGTGTTTAAATTAAGTATTGGTTTAGTTATAGTATAAAAATATGATTTTAGACATAAAACCATCAATTTTTTTATAGTTTATATAAAAATTTATGCATAAATAATTATCCTGTAATCCCGGTTACTGACTTTGATATTGTAGTGCACACCCTAATACCCGGTGCCTGGCTCCGCCACTGTGTGGAGCATAGGTATATGTAAAAGCCTCTCTCTGATAGTTTCTTAGCTAGTTTCAGGAATGGAGATATGTGACCATAGGCCAACCATGGAAACAAGAAAACTCTTGGAGCAGTATGCTCTTTATCCATGAGACTGTGTGTGTGTGTGTGTTTAGATGGCGGCCCTTATTTGGTAAACACTTGCAATGAAAAATTAGATTGAGAAGATACATATAATATTACTTAAGCCTGCTTTTCTTATGTTTTTTCTTAGGAAAATTTCACAAATACTCCCTATTGTTACCTAATTGTCTCACTTTAGTCCTTATTATTTTATTTGTTTCAATTTAGTCCTTATTGTTTGCAAAAAAATCTCAATTTCGTCCATATTGTTTAAAATTTCTCAATTTCGTCCTTATTGTTCTAAAAAAGTTTCAATTTTGTCCTTATTATTTTTAAAAAGTTTCAATTTCTTCCCTATTATTTTCTTAAAGTTTCAAATTTATCCCTATTATTCAATGATTAAATTGAAATTTTCTGAGAAACAATAGGGACGAATTTGAATTTTTTGAAAATAATAAGGACGAAACTAAAACTTTTGGCAAACATTAAGGATGAAATTGAAAAACTTTAAACAATAGGGATGAAATTGAAACTTTTAGAGAAACAATAGGGACTAAATTAAGATATTTTAAACAATAGGGACCAAATTAAATTTTTTTGTAAATAATAGGAACTAAATGTGAGATTTTTCCTTTTTTTTTTTGGCCGGAGATTTTCTTACGTTCAAGTTCCTATATATTATTATACGGTTAAGGTAATCAGGGCGGCCACATATCACAATCATTGTCAATCAATTGATCTTTTTAGGTTGCTGAATAGAGATTTAATGCTTTTTTTTTATTAAAAGAAAAGTTTAAAATCTAATAAAATATACTATAAATATAACTAATAAGACAGAAACTCAAATTTTTTTATAAATATTGCGAGTAACATATTACTGGATCAAAACCGAAGTGATAGGAAATTAATTGTTGAATGTTGACAAGACTCCACGGGTGAGAAGAGTCAAAATTCAACAATAATGTCGAACTAGTGCAGCATTTGATGAATGTTGAAAGTGTGCTTGCTTACCTGCACACCATTGCTAGGGGAGCTTCACTAAACTACCCTCTCCTGGTGGTTATAATAGGGGGGTTTGAGCGGAGTTAAGTGCAGCAATAGAAATGAATCGTACCGATCAAGATATGAAGTGTATCGGACCCCTTTCATAGGTTTTAGCCTTTATTTCTCAAAAAGGCGGTACTATGCGAGTGTTTTTTCTTATAGGTTTTTGTATATTCAAATTAAAAATTTGAAAACTTGTCCGAGGGTTAAGGTGTTTTTATACGTAAAAGCCGAACCACATTGAATATGGTGTGTAGCAATCTTTATCATATTGCCTTAACTGGAAATTTACTGAAATTCCAAAGACTTAAATTAATTGGAGTTGTCTTTGTGCAATAATCTAAATCGGAAATTTACTGAAATTCCAAACATGAACCAATTTTAAATGACGAACTGACCAAGACAATTTTATTTTATTTTTTTGGTCAGATTGTGACGGAGGTGTAACAGTTCATATGACCTTGTAACGTGGCGGCATGTGGCTTGCCAAACCTACGCTTCAAAGATTACAAAAATTAATACATTTCTGGTTTGAGGATCTTTTGAACTCTCTAGTTTTCTTATGATGATATGGCAAAAGGCGATGTGCCATACAAAATATATATAATTCCGTATCCAAACAAAAAGAAACACACCACTGGGGATGTAACTTGTTATACATGCGAAAAATTATAAGTTCAAATCTTACTAGTTATGTTATGCGGTTTTGGGCCTTTTCTAAATTAAAAAAACATAAAGAAACATAAAGAAAAGAAGATGCTTGATTGAGTGTAGACCACACAGAGGTTGCGTCATCAATGATGTATTGTTTTTATTATATTACTGATTGAATTTTCTTAAAAACAATATATGGAATAGAGGGTGTACTCCACCATACTTATCGAATTTTTTTATAAACAATGAAATATAGGATGTGTCCTAGCAGCACGTGGAGTTCACGTGTTAAAAATAGAGATGAACCCACAACCGTTTTTAAGATCAACACGTTATTGATTACTACTACCAATATAATTTAGTTCCTATAAAAAACTCTGAGGAGCCACTTTCTGTAAAAGAAGATAAATACAATGGCATATTTTATATAAGTTATGTATCTAATTACTTACAGTGTTTAAAAGTATCACAAACAGTCTCTCTATTTTGATTTCGAATATTTGATACCTTTCAAATTAGAGGCAGTTAGATAATTTTTCAATAACTTTTGAAAACTGACATACTATTACATTCATTTAAATGGGTAGAAATCATCTTTTGCCATTTGATAATTTTTCGTATAACCCAAACTCAGTTGAATTTACCTCTTGTATCAATTCGTCCATAATTGTGCCATCATAACAATTATCCAACAAAAGTGGTGAAGTTTTCATGATGAATGGTCTTAAGAAGTTCGTCTGTATCTAGAAGGGAAAAAAATATCAATTACATCATGTAACAAAGATTAACTAAATCAGCTACTTCATCCTTCGAAATCCACGACGCGTCACGCAAAATAAACCAATATTAAGAGAGCCGCTTCTCTGAGCCTGAAATTTTTTCGAGATTATTAAAAAGATGATGAAGAAGCTGTTAGTGAGCCACTTTTCCTACGTTTTTTAAGCCAATTATTTGCAGCTCTAACTCCTTAGATGTACCTTGTAATCCTTCGAGACGATTTCAACAATAAAGATAAACTTCCTCTTTTCATCATGTCCATCCATATTATATTACAAGCCAAGAAAATTCATGTACTTAATTAATTGGCAAATGAAAAGGTTGAATTTTTTTTAAAGAATATGACAATATGATAGAATCAAAATTAGGAATGGAGCAAATGTTTTAATAATATAAAGTTGACAAGGCAATTTAGCGGCGGAATTATTATAAATCCCTATTTCCAGCACTATTGTCACAAATTTGAACCAGCAACTGATAAGCTTCGTCTATATCTTCTTTTTCTCTCATTTTTACTTTTCGTCTCACATCTCTCACTTGTTTCCTCAATTGTTCCGCCATATCCCCACAGATCACATCCTTGATTACTCTCGCAATCTCTTCTCTTTGAAACTTGCCATTAATGTCATCTCTCATAACCTCTCTAGCTATACCAACTTCCACCATCAACTTAGCATTCAAGGGCTGGTCCCAATGCATGGGCATGGCAATGAGGGGAATGCCAAATTCTAAACTCTCCAATGTGGAATTCCAACCACAATGACTCACAAATCCACCAATGCTTTGATGACTTAGAATTTTTGCTTGCGGAGCCCAACCTTCCACCACCCTTCCTCTATCTCCAATTCTTCCAAGAAAACCTTCTGGTAGTGCCTTTTCAACGCTCATATTCTTCTCTACTTCTGGAAACCTAATAACCCAAATGAAATTCACTTGGCTAAGCTCTAAACCAAAGGCTATCTCTTCAATTTCTTCTTTGTTAAGATAACACTCCGATCCAAAGGATATGAACACGGTTGAATGTTCATTTTTCTTTCCCAACCAATCGATGAGGTCGCTAGTTTCACCTTGATCATCACAAGTAGGATCTTGAACTAGAAGACCAACTGGGATGATCTTGGTATTGGAAACATCTGAGAAATAATCTATATATTTTGCTTCGATCTCTCGAGAGCTTTTTATCAACATGATGTCACTCAATCTCTGAAAGAGTACAATTGGGTAAAAATTGTTTTGTGTTTCATTGAAAACACCCGTGTACAATTGTGCCTATTTATATTACAATGACTAGCAGTTACAGTGGCGATATCTATGGCTACAAGAAACAGAATGATAAGATACAATCAAACTTTAAAATTTAAAATACAACTACCATTATCACACCCCCACAAGCGAAGCCGGATTATATACGGAGAGCTTGGTACGTAACGTAGTGAACCGTTGCCGCGAAAGAGGCTTTGTCATAATATCCGCCAACTGATCCATAGTCGAGATGAACTTGACTTGCAACTCACCAGATGCGACTTTCTCTCTGACGAAGTGAACATCGACTTCAATATGCTTGGTACGTGCATGAAAAATAGGATTAGCCGTTAAATATGTCGCACCAATGTTATCACACCAAGCACAGGTTGTGACTGAGAGACAACGTGTAGCTCACGTAGAAGTGACTGAATCCAACATAATTCAGCAGTGGAAAAAGCAATGGCACGGTACTCTGCTTCAGTGCTAGAACGTGAGGTAGTGGGTTGTTTCTTTCGACCATGAAATTAAATTAGGACCAAAGAAAATGCAATATCCATTTGTACTTCAGCGATCATCTGGACAACCGGCCTAATCCGAATCGGAATAGGCATGTAAGACTGTATCTGTCGAAGCTTTAAAAAACAATCCATGGGAAACAGTGCCTTTCAAGTAACGCAAAATATGTTTCACAGCGGACCAGTGAACATCAGTAGGGGCATGCATAAATTGGCATACCTTATTGACAGCAAAACTGATTTGAGGACATGTGATGGTGAGATATTGAAGAGCACCAACAATACTCCGATATAATGTCGAGTCAGAAAAGGGTTCACCAATATGCAGTGATAATTGTTGCGAAGTTTCCATTGGTGTTCCAACATTCTTAGCCTCATGAAGTTTCGTTCGGCTCAACAAGTCTTTAATGAAACGTTGTTGGTGGAGAAGTAAGCCTGTGGGAGTACGTTGAACTTGAATCCCTAGAAAAAATGACAACTCCCCCAAATCTTTGAGAACAAATTGACGATTTAGTAAAGTAGTTACAGATGTTATGGCCTCTAGGCTGTTACCAGTGAAAATGATGTCATCAACATAAACTAGTACATATAAAGTATCAGTCCCAGAGTGTCGCATAAACAAGGAAGTGTCAGACTTGGATGCAACAAAACCAAGATTAAGTAAAAAAGAACTGAGGCGAGAAAACCACGCTCATGGTACCTGTTTTAAACCATAAAGTGCCTTCTGTAACTTACACACATGAGTTGGAAGAGAGGAGTGAGTGAACCCAGGTGGTTGAGCCATGAATACATCCTCCTGAAGAAAGCCATGTAAAAATGCGTTGTTGACATCTAGCTGTCGAATCGGCCAATTGTGTGATAACGCCAGAGACAAAACAATCCGAATCGTAGTGGGTTTAACAACAGGACTGAAAGTTTTAGTATAATCAACACCCTCTTCTTGATTGAACCCCTTTGCAACCAGTCGAGCTTTGTAACGCTCAACAGAACCATCTGCCTTACGCTTAACACAGAACACCCACTTACAACCAATAATGTTTGCAGTAGCCGGTTTGGGAACCAAGAGCCAGGTACCATTCTGAATTAAAGCATTGTACTCTGCACTCATGGCTTCACGCCAATGAGAAAATTTTGAAGCCTGAGAATACGAGGTGGGTTCAAAGGTATCTGAGGTAGAAGGAGATGATTGCAGTGTTTCAGCATTAAAAGTAACGTTGTCAGTGAATTGCTTGAGAGAACGAGTATTATCGCGATTTCTGGTGACCATGGGATGCTGTGAACTGGATGAAGGCAAAAGTGTATTAGAGGGGCACGGAGCGCGAGATGAAGAATGTAATTGCGGGGAGAGAGAAGACTGAGGTGAGAAAAATTGATTGTCATGCGTGTAACCCGCAGAGTTGGTGGATGCTACATTGTCTGAATCTGTTCCTGATTCTCGCTTCGATAATATCGCTCATTCACGTGTTTCTCTCTCTTCTGATATGCTAGCTGTCCCCACTATTTGCCCATTAAATGCTCAAAATCTTTCTCTCACTCAAAATCCACCACAATCTCAAGTCTTCCAACCCCTGGTCCCATGTGCTCCTTCTTTATCACCACCAACTTTGACTTCTTCTTCACCTTTATCCAACATGCCAACTTCAAATCCCATACCCGTTACTACCTCTCCCTTATCACAAGCTTCCAACATGTCGACATCTAACGGGTCCCATACTCTATTATCTCTCTCCCCTCCCACATTAACATCATGTGGTCCCCACCATAATAACTCACCTTCAGCTCTTCCTGTTGTTAATTCGAAAAATTCTTCCATCAGTCATGGCTGACGGTCAGCCAAAAAAATCTCAGTCATTGAGATGATTTATTGATCATCTCAACCATTAAAGCTCTCTAAATGCTAGCCCCATGATGATGACGTGTCACAATTCTATTCATTTATTTTGTGGCTGATCATCAGCCATGGCTGATGGAAGACTTACTCAATTCGAAAAATTCTTCCATCAGCCATGGCTGATGGAAGAATTTTCTGAATTAACAACAGGAAGAGATGAAGGTGAGTTATTATGGTGGGGACCACATGATGTTAATGTGGGAGGGGAAAGAGATAATGGAGTGTGGGACCCGTTAGATGTCGACATGTTGGAAGCTTGTGATAAGGGAGAGGTAGTAACGAGTATGGGATTTGAAGTTGGCATATTGGATAAAAGTGAAGAAGAAGTCAAAGTTGGTGGTGATAAAGAAGGCGCACGTGGGACTATGGGTTGGAAGACTTGAGATTGTGGTGGATTTTGAGTGAGAGAAGGATTTTGAGCATTTAATGGGCAAATAGTGGGGACAGCTAGCACATTAGAAGAGAGAGAAACACGTGAAGGAGCGATATTATCGAAGCGAGAATCAGGAACAGATAAGACAGAGGAAATACGAGTAGGTGTTGATACGCGAAAGTTGGAATTCAAAAAGGACGAAGATTGAGGAAATCGAGTGAGCTTTGCGTATGGAAAAGCATTTTCTTCAAAAATAACGTGTCTGGATAAGTAGACACGGCCAGTAACTCTGTCATAGCATCGATATCCTAAATGGTCCAAACCGTATCCAATGAAAATGCACGGAACAGACTTGGGACTGAGCTTATCAGACTTTGTTGCACCAATAAAAGGAAAACAAAGACACCCAAACACTCGAAGAGTGGAATACGTAGGAGGTGTACAATGCAATTTTTCGAAAGGAGAACACTGATTTAGAACCGGGCTAGGCAACCTATTTATTAAATAAACAGCTGTAGTGAATGCTTCTAGCCAAAATTGCTTAGTGAGGGAAGCATGGAATAACAAAGTGGTTCCTAATTCAGTAATGTGGCGAATTTTACGCTCAGCCATGCCATTTTGTTCTGGAGTGTGAGGACATGAGATCCTATATTGAATACCCACAGAAGTAATAAGGGATTTCAAACGTCCTTGTATTAGTTCTTTAGCTCCATCACACTGGAAAGATTTAATTTTGGTGGAAAAATAGTTTTCAGTTAATTGTTTAAAGTGATAAAAACAATTAACGCTGACTGATTTTTTTTTCAGAGGATAAATCCACGTGAAACGGCTAAATTCGTCAATAAAAATAATAAAATATCATAAACCAGAAAATGAGGAAACAGGGGCAGGTCCCCAAATATCACAATGTATTATTTGTAATGGACTAGTTGCATTATTATCAGACTGTTGAAAGGGAAGCTTATGACTCTTCCCCATCATACAGGAAGTACAAATTGAACTCAATGACAAAACATCTGAAAAACTAACATGAGACCTAGAACGCAAAACAGATAAAACAGACTTCGAAGTATGTCCTAAACGATTGTGCCACAGCAAAGATGAAACTCGAGAAGCCGCCAATGCCACAGGATTGACTGCAGAGCAGAAAGGAGACACTGGAAGCGAATAAAGATTGGCATCAACGCGGCCCTTGAGGAGAGGAGTCCCGGTGCGGAGATCCTTAACAACGCATTCAGAAAGAGAAAATTCAAGTGAGACCAAGTTGTCTTTCGTAAATTGAGAAACAGAAAGTAAATTTTTGGTGAGTTGGGGAACGTGCAAAACATTTTTAAGAGAAAATGTGCGAGAAGGAGTAGAAAGAAAAGAGGAACCTATATGTGAAATAGGCAGAGCCTTACCATCACCGACAATTACTTGATCAGTACCATTGTAAGGATGAAGCTGTTGCAATAAGGATGGATCAGAAGTCATATGAGAAGAGGCGCCAGAGTCTGGAATCCAGGGGTCAGCAGAGATAGAGAAAGCGGAGGAGACGGAGTTTTGTTGGTTATGATGGTAACCGGCAAAATGAGTGTTGGATGCACTGTTCCGTGATTGAGCATAGCGATATCGACACTTGGCAGCAGAGTGACCAAATTTGTGACAAATTTGGCATTTGTTGCTAGGAGTAGAGGATGAGTTTTTAGAAAAAGAAGCCCCTTGTGATGAAGAAGACTTGCTATTTCCATGTGTCGAAGAGAATATGGGTTTAGAAGTTGGGGTAGGAAGCAACCCTCCCTGGGTGACATTCGTAGAACGGAGATGAGCAGTAAGGGCAGAGACAGTAGCATCATCAATGGTGGTGGAGGAAGTAGTGTCCAAAAGAACCCTTTGTTCGTATGTTAATAATTTTGCACGAATGACAGAAAATGATGGTGTAGTAGGCAAGTTTTCGATAGAAGTGACAAATGGACGGTAATCTAGTGGAAGCCCATCAAGAGTTACTAAAACCAAATCGGAGTCAGAGAGAGGATCACCAATAGCCGAAAGGGACGTAGAAAGGATATGAATTTGCTGAAGATATTCAGCTACGGAGAGAGAGCCTTTTCGAAGATTTCGGAGTTGAGTGCGAAGAAGTGATTTGCGAGCAAGAGATTGCTGCAAGAATGACTATTTCAAGGAGTCCCAAAGAGCTTTAGCAGAATCATGACCAATAGCTTGATGGACCAACGAGTCAGACAGAGTAGCAGTAATGCAGGAGGTGACAAAGCTGTCATAGCAAGTCCAATCGTCAATGGACATGGGAGTGGACGAAGTAGAAGAAGTAGCGGAGGAAGAAGTTTTATCGGGTTTAGGAATAGTCCCATCAATAAAACCCAATAAGTGATTAAATGTGGGGAACGTCTAGTATACGGGGTGCGGGAAACGGGGATAAAGGAGATTGGGACAAGTGGCAATTGGACCCGGCTGCATTAATGGGTAGCAATTGAGATGAAAACAAAAAAGGATGAGTAAATGTCTTTTATATCCATGCGTATGTGTCAGTGGGACTGCAAGCATTTAATGGAGTCAGATTGGGATAAATGATGTCAAGTGGTGATATCTTTTTTATGCCCTCATATTGTAGACTAAATGTCTATTATGTCCTTACAGTGGGATTTAAAATGTTATTAAATAGTGAAGACAAAATAGTGGCCAAATGACAAAAATGACACGATGAGTAAAGACAAAATAATTTTTAAATGACGAAAAAAGGACAAATAATTCAAAAAAATATATTTAGAAATGATCAAAATGGGCAAATAAATAAAGACAAAAGATATATAAAATGAATAGTAATATATGAAAATATCAAAGTGAAACATAAAGTTTTGAATTTTCTTTTTTGGCGCTCAAATTTGGAGAGCCTTTTCCTCATGTCATATAGGTTCATTATTTTTTTTGAAATTAATGGGTTAATAGTAACGTATGAGTATGTATGATTCTATTGTTATATAATGTATCATTTATAAAATTCAACAATTGTATGTATGATTCTATTGTTATATAATGTGTCATTTATAAAAGTCAACAATTGACTATTTCTCGTAAATTAGAGGACAATGTAATTATAATAAATAATTATAAAATCAAGTTTCAAATCGATTGAATGGGCTTAACATACAATAAACTAACATGTAATGAGGAACATTTTACATATAAAGTATCATATGTGTTTAATGGCGAGAAAATTAACCTATACAATATCTTATATTTGATCAACATTGAAAAATTATAAACCCCCTTAGTGCATGTAATGACCATGAGCATTCATGATTTGGTCGTACTAAATTTTATCGCTTGCAAAAGGGTCGTCTCTTATGTCATTATATCTCACGGTTTGATCAACTAATTACCACATAAAAAAACCAAACACAATTTAAATTTATAAATAACAGAATTGATTTAATATTGTTTTCAGTTCTAAACAAGAAAATTCATTTGTAAATGAATTCCTCATAAAATTCATTTATAAATTAAATGAATTCCACATGTGAATTGATTTCAAATACTATGTAAGTGTTTATTTATTTTTTAAATCGTGAGGAAGTGTGTCTGAGAAGTTTTGAATACAAATTTGGGTATAAAAGTAATTTCATGTTTGCAAAATCTTTTTTAAGTGTTAAGAAAAATTTAGTAAAGGCTGGTATTATAGTGTGATGTGATCTCATGTGAAATTAACCAATCCAAGGGTAATAATGTAATTAAGCATTAAAATATAATTAATGCTTTCAAAAAAGTTAAATATCAAATCGGTCAAATCGATAGGGTCCTACAACCATCAAATACAATTAGGGATAAATTTGTAATTACACAATACAACTAAATTTTAAAAAAAACAAAAGCAGTCATTAACCTAAGCCGTCGATTCGAATCAACAGCTTCCCGCATCCCGCACAGGAGAACGACCCTTGTTATTTTCAATATCTTTATTACCAATTGAGAAGACTTGCCAGCCTTGTATGTCTAAGCCGCCTTTCAACGTTGTACTTCACGTGATTGACTGCTAAGATGACTACAGATGACAATGTCTACGCACTGTCAACTTCCAACTGATAATATTTCAATATAAAATAAATCTCTCATCATCATGTCAATAATCATCTAATGCCTTATATATAAATAGATATCACATCATGTATAACTTATTATTTGTATCATAATTGGATGGCAAATTTTTATTCAATAGAAAGATCTTCTTTTTACTCCAATTCTATCCCTAATCTAAATCAACTGTTTAGGAATATTCATACTGAAAACCTTTTTTTTTTTTGGCTTTCTTAACATCATTCCCTCCTATCCATAAGGGGGAAAAGAACGAAAAACCAAAAAAAAAAAAAAAAATTCTATGATAGTTTTCTAACCCTTGGCCCTTGGGCGCCAAAAGGGATTCTTCACATTGAGAGACACGAGGGTTTTGTCTCATGGCAGCTGCGGGATCTAAAAGGATTTGCACCAATGGGCCAGAATAAGGTAGGTAGTTACAAGGTAGGTAGTACGCATTGTTCTGTATAATGCTTTTACGGTGCGGGTCGTTCTCCTGTGCGGGATGCGGGAATACGGGGTGAGCATGGAGCTGTTGATTCGAATTGACGACTTAAGTTGATGACTGTTTTTGTTTTGTTTTATTTTAATTTAGTTGTACTGTGTAATTACAAATTTATCCCTGATTGTATTTGATGGTTGTAGGACCCAATTTGACCGATTTGATATTCAACTTTTTTGAAAGCATTAATTATATTTTAATGCTTAATTACATTATTACCCTTGGATTGGTTAATTTCACATGAGATCACATCACACTATAATACCAGCATTTACTAAATTTTTCTTAACACTTAAAAAAGATTTTGCAAACATGAAATTACTTTTATACCCAAATTTGTATTCAAAACTTCTCAGACACACTTCATCACGATTTAAAAAATAAATAAACACTTACATAGTATTTGGAATCAATTCACATGTGGAATTTTTTTAATTTATAAATGAATTTTATGAGGAATTCATTTACAAATGAATTTTCTTGTTTGGAACTGAAAACAATATTAAGTCAATTATATTATTTATAAATTTAAATTGTGTTTTGTTTTTTTTATGTGGTAACTATAGTAGAACCTCTTTAAATTAATAGTATTAGGACCACCAAATTCTATTAATTTAGCGAGATATTAATTTATCGATAAATTAATAACTATTAATTAATAGATATATTTTTTTATTTTTTTGGCTTTATAGTAAACATATTATGATTATGATGTCTTTTTTTGTCCAATTTGAAAAGATAAGTAATGAGAATAGAATATAAAATTTAATTTAGTGAGAGTAGAAAAAAGTTTTTCTAATCTCGTATCCAAGTTCTTGTAGGATTAGGATGTGAATTAATTTATCTAATCTTGTATCATAATCCTTGTTGGATTATCTCAATTTTTTCTCTTTCAATAATTAAATATGAGATTCAACTAGATTTGAAGTTCAACAAACGACAAGCTACTCTTGATTCATATTTTAAGAAAATCTCATAGTCAATTTATTATATACTTTTTAGCTAATTATTAATTTATGAAATATTTAAATCAATAAAATACAAAGGAAATTTTTTAAAATGTATTATCTTATAATTTTATCGAATTTATTAACTTTTTACACTGGTCTCAAGTCGGGACCGGACATTTTTATTAATTAAAAAAGATTATTAATTTATCGAGTATTAATTTAAAGAGGTTTTACTATAGTTGATCAAACTGTGAGATATAATGACATAAGAGACGACCCTTTTGCAAGCGATAAAATTTAGTACGACCGAATCATGAATGCTCATGGTCATTACATGCACTAAGGGGGTTTATAATTTTTCAATGTTGATCAAATATAAGATATTGTATAGATTAATTTTCTCGCCATTAAACACATATGATACTTTATATGTAAAACGTTCATCATTACATGTTAGTTTATTGTATGTTAAGCCCATTCAATCGATTTTAAACTTGATTTTATAATTATTTATTATAATTACATTGTCTTCTAATTTACGAGAAATAGTCAATTGTTGACTTTTATAAATGACACATTATATAACAATAGAATCATACATACAATTGTTGACTTTTATAAATGATACATTATATAACAATAGAATTATACATACTCATACGTTACTATTAATCCATTAATTTCAAAAAAAATAATGAACCTATATGACATGAGGAAAAGGCTCTCCAAATTTGAGCACCAAAAAAAAAAATTCAAAACTTTATGTTTCACTTTGATATTTTCATATATTACTATTCATTTTATATATCTTTTGTCTTCATTTATTTGCCCATTTTGATCATTTCTAAATATATATTTTTTGAATTATTTGTCCTTTTTTCGTCATTTAAAATTTGTCTTTACTCATCGTGTCATTTTTGTCATTTGGCCACTATTTTGTCTTCACTATTTAATAACATTTTAAATCCCACTATAAGGACATAATAGACATTTAGTCTACAATATGAGGGCATAAAAAAGATATCACCACTTGACATCATTTATCCCAATCTAACTCCATTAAATGCTTGCAGTCCCACTGACACATACCCATGGATATAAAAGACATTTACTCATCCTTTTTTGTTTTCATCTCAATTGTTACCCATTAATACAGCCGGGTCCAATTGCCACTTGTCTCAATCTCCTTCATTCCCGTTTCTCGCACCCCGTATACTAGACGTTCCCTTAAATGTGAAGAAGTGCAGTATTTGAGTTTGTCATGTTAGGTAGTCCGTATTGTCGAGTGTGATGGTGACGTAAGTCTTCACGTTATGGGAGGGTAGAGCGAGAGGGGAAGATTGTGAGGCCATGTGCACAAGAGAGAAAAAGGACAGAAAAAGATGACAAGATGTGATTGAAGGCAGGTTGATATTGACGTGAGAGAGAAAAATGAGAAAAGAACAGTGGCCTAGGAAGAGCAGGAACGTGATGAGAGGTAAAAAGACGTTTGTCGTGAGATTGTTAATATCATAAAAGATAAAAGAGTACAATTGGATAAAAATTGTTTTGTGTTTCATTGAAAACACCCGTGTACAATTGTGCCTATTTATATTACAATGACTAGCAGTTACAGAGGCGATATCTATGGCTACAAGAAACAGAATATACAATCGAACTTTAAAATTTAAAATACAACTACTGTTATCAATCTCTGAGGGATCTCATCTTCAGGGTCTGGTTGACTTCTCATAGATCCAGCTAATCTATGAAAGTTGGCTTGCTCAAACTCACCAAGACGCAAATCTGGAAAAGGGAATTCAATCCCCGGAAGTTGTGCGGCATGCGAAAAGTACGAGCACATCGCAGCACTGGCCGTTAACAACCCAACTGCTGGAATATTATGCTTATATGCCATAGCTGCCACCCATGATATTAGAGGGTCATGTATAATTAAGTCTGGATTCAAATCTTTTAGGATGTTGGATAGGCTAGGTTTGGCCATTTTAAGGGCCTTCTTGAGGGTGGGAATGAGATGAAGTGGTAGGCCATTGGTTGTGTGGTGTTGAGGAGGTAGTTGAGGCAAGGATGGTAAATGAAGTTCCACTAGTTGAATTTGGAGAGTAATTTTTTCCTCTATGGACTTGAGATTTACAAGTGTCGAGCACAGGTATATGTAAAAACCTCTCTCTGAGAGTTTCTTGGCTAGCTCCAGGAATGGAGATATATGACCATAGGCCAACCATGGAAACAAGAAAATTCTTGGAGCAATATGCTCTTTATCCATGAGACTATATATGGATGTAGTATGTGTTCAGATGGTGCGGTGAAAACTTATAATTGGGAAGGAAAGGGATCAATTAATGGAAGATTAGGTTGATAAGATGATATGTTATATATGACTACAGAGGAGCCACTACATTCTGCTGGTGCATGCAGCTCGCACAAGGACCAACCCAATTAAGTCAGGCGAAGCTCAAGAAGAAGCACGAGACTCATTTGCAAGCCTAAGTACTTGAAGGACTACGTGGCAGCAAACAATATTTGGCTGGAGGGAAAATTTCACATTTAGTTCCTATTGTTTGTAAGCCAATATTCATTGAAATGATCTGGCATTTGTCATATATAAGCTAGTTATAATGTTATTGTTACGTTCCGAGTCTAAAATCTAAACTTGTAAACAAGACTGGTGTTATAAGCATAATAAATAACTAGTTAAACCATCTTTTTTTATGGTCTAAAATTAATAGTTAATCCAATTTATTATTTATACCCACAACACTCTCTTATAAACAACTCACAAATACTATCTTCTACAAATGTAGAATATTACAGTTATAGTCTAGCTTGCCAACTTGCAAAATAATCATTACCTTTGTGAAATAAAAAAAATAAAAAAAAAGAGGCAAGAAAAAGTCCATATAATACAAATTTCACCTAACTCTTCAATCAGATGGACACGAAATTCATACATTGGCAAATGAAAAGGTTGAAAAAATTAGAACAATGACAATACGATATAATCAAAAGAAAGACGAGACATAACTGTTTAAATATCCATACTATTATTATTCAGAAGAGATTCATGGCAATGAATAAGCAACTGTTTTATTAATATATAGTTCTGCAAGGAAAGTTCTATAAGCAATAATTTTATTTGATCCATTAATTAGCAGGTGAAACTATTATACATGGCCTATTTCCCAAGACTGTTTTCACAAATTTGAGCTAACACTTGATAAGCTTCGTCTATATCTTCATTTTCTCTCATTTTCACTTTTTGTCTCATATCTCTTACTTGTTTCCTCACTTGTTCTCCCATATTTCCCATGATCACATCCTTTATCGCCCTCGCAATTTCTTCTCTTTGAAACTTGCCATTATCATCTCTCATGACCTCTACAGCTATACCAGCCTCCACCATCATCAACTTAGCATTCAAGGGCTGGTCCCAATGCATGGGCATGGCAATGAGAGGAATGCCAAATTCTAAACTCTCCAATGTGGAATTCCAACCACAATGACTCACAAATCCACCAATGCTTTGATGACTTAGAATTTTTGCTTGCGGAGCCCAAACTTCCACCACCCTTCCCCTATCTCCAATTCTTCCAAGAAAACCTTCTGGTAGTGCCTTTTCAACGCTCATATTCTTCTCTACTTCTGGAAACCTAGTAACCCAAATGAAATTCACTTGGCTAAGCTCTAAACCAAAGGCTATCTCTTCAATTTCTTCTTTGTTAAGATAACACTCCGATCCAAAGGATATGAACACGGTTGAATGTTCATTTTTCTTTCCCAACCAATCGATGAGCTCGCTAGTTTCACCTTGATCATCATCACAAGTAGGATCTTGAACTAGAAGACCAACTGGGATGATCTTGGTATTGGAAACATTTGAGAAATAATCTATATATTTTGCTTCGATCTCTCGAGAGCTTTTTATCAACATGATGTCACTCAATTTCTGAGGGATCTCATCTTCAGGGTCTCGTTGATCTATAAGACGTGCAATTAACCTATGGAAGTTGGCTTGCTCAAACTCACCAAGACGCAAATCTGGAAAAGGGAATTCAATCCCCGGACGTTGTGCGGCATGCGTAAAGTACGAGCACATCGCAGCACTGGTCGTTAAAAACCGAACTGCTGGAATATTATGCTTATATGCCATAGCTGCCACCCATGATACTAGAGGGTCATGTATAATCAAGTCTGGATTCAAATCTTTTAGGATGTTGGATAGGCTAGGTTTGGCCATTTTAAGGGCCTTCTTGAGGGTGGGAATGAGATGAAGTGGTAGGCCATTGGTTGTGTGGTGTTGAGGAGGCAGTTCAGGCAAGGATGGTAAATGAAGCTCCACTAGTTGAATTTGGAGAGAAAAATCTTGAGCAATTTTGTTCTCTATGGACTTGAGATTTATAGGTGTAGAGCACAAGTATGTATAAAAACCTCTCTCTGATAGTTTCTTAGCTAGCTCCAGAAATGGAGATATATGACCATAGGCCAACCATGGAAACAAGAAAACTCTTGGAGCAATATGCTCTTTATCCATGAGACTATGGATGTATGTGTTCAGATGGTGCCCCTTATTTGGTGAAAACTTATAATGGGGAAGGAAAGGGATCAATGGAAGATTAGGTTGAGAAGATGAGTTGATTATGCTACCGATTCAATGCTTATGTGTTTAATTTTTTTATTTGATCTCTAATCGTGGTACTTTATATTATTAATTTCGCTCATTTTCTTATGTTCAAGTTGTCATATATTACTAATTTCACTAATTAATTTTCTTATGTTCAAGTTGCTGTCATATATTATACGGCCAATGTTGTAATCATGGGGTGATGCGGGCAACATATCAAAATCATTGTCAATAAATTATATTGTTTAGGTTGATGAGTAGAAAAAAATATAAGTGTTTTATATTATAGACAATTAAGAATGAACTACTGAATGTTGACAAAACTCCACAATTGAGAAGAATAAAAATTGAATAATGTCGAATTATGCTGCAGCATTTCTTGGAAGCCGAAGTGTGCTAGCTTGCTTGCACACCATTGTTGGTGGTAACACCCCATCCCCCCCCCCCCCCCCCCCCCCCCCTCCCTCCCTCCCTCCCTCCCTCCCTCCTGATGGTTATAATAGGGGTGATAGGGTGGAGGTTAAGTGTGGATAGAAATGAGTTGAGGCCAAAGATTATGTTAAGAATTCAACTGAGAACCGAGAGTTGATATAGTAGAAGATAGAACCGAGAACAGACATGAAGTAAGGGAGAATCAAGAAACAGACAATAAATGGGTTACACGTGGATGGATATGACTGAACCAAGATCTCCTCTTTGATATCATCTTAAAAATTATGAGTATCCATCTTAAAATTATTTGGTGCCAAGTAGGCTAGGATCTTATATATATGGTAAATTTGAACTTCAAGATTTTTTATATATCGGAGGATTGTTTATTTCAACAAATTAATTAAAATCAAACCACATTAAAAATATTGTGTAGTGTGTATCTCAGTGCAATTTGGAAATTTACTGAAATCCCCAACATTAACCCATATCAAATGACGTACGTTCTGACCAAGACCTCGATTATGAAACATTTACGTAGGTGCCATCTAGGTGTAACAATTCATATTATCTTGTAACGTAACCTTTTTGTTTTACCAAACCTTTTTTTCAAAGATTAAAAAAATTAATGACATTACAGAAAGAAGGCGATAAGATGACATGTTAATAGATTTCGAGATGCACATTTGTTTGGCACATTTAGAGTAATGCTTTTATCTTATTTTTTCACTCTTTTATTCCTTTTTTATACGGTAAAAAATTTATATATTAAATATTGAATTTTTTGTTTGTGCAATCAATGACGTATTGTGTTTATTATATTAAATGATTACTCTCGATGTTTAGTTCCCATAAAAAAACTCTCACAAATCACTTTCTATAAGATAGACAGATGCAATGGCATGCTTTTTTCTTTTTTTTTTCTCTCTCTTGACTTTGAATTTGTATCCTTTCCAATTAATGATTTTTCTTTTAAGTGGACTAAGTGCATCTCTGAAGTGTAATTGAAGGATCTTTCAATGATTTTTTTTGTTTTTTGGGTAAAGTGCACAAGACTTTTTTGTGCTTTTGTAAAACTGCATAATACTTCTTTGTAGTTTTAAAAGTGCACGGTACTCCCCTATGGTTTTTAAAACTAAGCATAGTAGCTCTCTCCGTCAAAAAATTCATCTATTTTAACGGAAAGTATGATGCGCGCGCGCGTCAAATGTGATTATTCAAGGTTTTTTGTTTAAATTATTAATTATTTAGACAAAAATACCCTTATATGACACATATTGTTTGGACAAAAATACCCTTATATGACACATATTTTTTTCTTTAGAGTTGGGAAAAAATGGATATTTTTGTCCAAACAATTAATAATTTAAGCAAAAAAAACTTTGAATAATCACATTTGACGTGCGTGCATCACACTTTTCATTAAAATAGACAGATTTTTTTATAGAAGGGATTACTGTGCTTAGTTTCAAAAATCACAGGGGGTACCATGCACTTTTAAAACCACAAAGAGATATTGTACAACTTTACAAAATCATAGGGGGTCCTATGCATTTTACCCTTTAAAAAAGAAAAAAAAGTGATTCATTACATTCGCTTCAAATGGACAGGGTCGTTTTCTCCCATGAAATTTTGAGTATATTCCAAACTTCCCCATAACTGTGCCATCATAACAATTATTCAACAAAAGAGGCCAAGTTTTCGTGATGAGTGGTCATAAGAAGGCTCGTCTATAGAAGGTAAAAAAAGATCAATTATACCATAATTGAAGGCTCGTCTATCGATCCGGGAGAGATTTTTCTCGGGGTTCGCTAACATCCTCACTTTCTTGATTTGTATTAGTTACTTCCTTTTTCTCTTAGGCATTAGCATAAGTTTCAACGATATATTATTAGGATAGAATCTCTCTGTTATTAGTCTTTTTATCCACCTTTTGTATTTTTATGTCATTAATTAATCATACCTTTTGCTAGTTGAATCAGTTAAAAAAAACTGAATTAGCTACTTAATCCTTCAAATCCACAATGGGTCACGCAAAATAAACCAATATTATTTAAAGATTTGCTTCTCTGAATCGAGCCTTTAAATATGCCGATATATTAAAAAAGATGATGAAGAAGCTGTTAATGAGAGTAATTTACCAATGGACGGCTATATATGGTTGAGATCATTTGATATAGTTTGAGATTTGAGAAGGGAGTTCTCAGAGGGGAAGATGAAAGATTGGTTGTGTTGGGATGGATTTTTTAGGACACATGGCTATCTTTGATAGATTTATTTTCGACAATAATTTTTTTTTGTTTTTTCTTAAAATGAAAAAAATAATTATAACCTTATTGTTTATCATGAAAAGAAAATTATACCTCCACTATCTAGCAAATTCTTACCTCTATTAGGTTTTACAGGAGAATCTGGGTAATGCTCCAAGTTGGTGGAGGTCCGGGAAGAGTAAGAAATTAAATAATCTGAGAAAATGGCTTTTACCCACTTGAAATAAACGATTTATTAATCTGTTTCACCGCATCATATATTTAGAATTAAATACTAAAATGACGGAATTTTATAAAACTTCCAAAAAACATTGGTCTACAAAGAGTACATATATATGTTATATCAAAAAATACAAATATCATAACCATGCTTAGCGTTGTTCATCTTTAAAAAATTCATGCCAAATGTTGAAGTTTCTCAAGTCATTGTCAAAAATTAAATTTATATTTTCGGAAAAAGGTCATTTTTGTAAATTAATTATATATGATGAAGGAAAAAGCATGTTATTTTAGTGTTAAATATAAGTTAGTTGTAAGGTGTACAAATATGATTCTTTATTTAAGCGGATGTGCATGATACATCTTTTGCTTAAATAAACTTTGTATGAAGAAGTACAAAATTGTGTTCCGTTAGTACGTATAATTAGTGACTAATGCAATGATGCTAATCTAACATGTTATTGGAATGGCTCAAACTTTTGGAAAGGGGTACTTTACACACTATTAACCATAAAATATCGAGTTAATATTACTGCACTTTCATAATGTATGTACAATATAATATTTTGGCTCCCAATGTGTATACAATAAACACTTAACCCCTTCTATGATTTGGTTAACCACAAAGTCCTTTATAGTCATTAAAAAAATATAAATATATAAAGTATCCCTTTTTTTTGCTAATAATTCAAAAAGTATATATTAAGTGATACAAAATAAATATTCAGGAACAAAAGGTTATAAATATACAAATGTAACATTTTGCTCCAATATTTCTTTTATACCACTAAACTCCTTTCGTGTTTAGTTAACAAACATGTATGTCATTATTATTATAAATACACAAATGTACAAAAAAATACTCCCTATTTTTACATAATAACACAAAAGAGGCTAAGTGATTAAAAATAAATATGAAAGAAAAAAACGGATACATTGTATATACAATTAGGAATTAGGATGATTTAATCTAAAAAAGAATATATAAACATTAAGGGGAAAAAATGTTATACTGTTTATATAGTGTAACATTTTGTATGACATTTTATTTCTTATCTGAAGCTTTAAAATTTATAAAAATAAGAAAGAAGAAAATAAACATTAGATATAAAGAATGGGTATTTCTGTACATTCTATATTGTTAGTAGCTATGATGGATATTTTAGTTTACTAAATCAAGCAGAGAGGTTAAGTAATACGAAATAATCATTAGGGAACAAATTCATATTGTATATATAGTATCGGAACGAATTTATATTAATAAAATATTTTGTAGTTAATAGGTGTATAAAATAGGGTAAAAGACATTCAGGTCCCTTAATTTTTGGCTTTAGGACAAGTAGGTCCCTGAGTTATTTTTTTCTCTTGTTAGGTCCCTCAAATTTGACACCGTTAGTTATTTTTAACAGTTGAGGGGTATAATAATCATTTTATTTAATTGAAAAATCAAAAAACAAAAATCCACCTGATTATGAAAAAACAATTCCAAACGTCCCCCTCCCCCAATCTAGCAGGTCCCTTCCCCTAAAACCCCATCCCCATTTGGGATAGGGTTTTGAGGGAAGGGACATGCCAAGTTGGGGGAGGGGTGGATTTTTTTTTTTTTTTTTTGCTTTTGGCAAATATTTTTTTGGATGACTATTATATCCCCTCAATCATTAAAATAACTAATAGTGTCAAGTTTGAAGGACTTGGCAAGAGAAAAAAATAACTCAGGGACCTATTTGTCATCCTAATGCCAAAAATTAAGGGAGTTGGATGTCTTTTACCCGTATAAAATATTACATGTTTTAGACCCTTAATTTCATATTGGACTAAGATCAAACCCCAAAATTACTCATTTTCAAAGGGATGTATAAAATACCCCTTCTAAAAAATATGAGCCCTTGCATTAAATGCTTTAAGACCTTACTTTCATATTGGACCAACCATTTTTGCTTGGTTTTTTTTACAAAAAGGCACTATTTTTTAATAATAATTTTATTATAGTCATTTTCGTTTAACTTTATGTACTAGATTTTCAATAAAATGAATTATATATATGTTAAGAGTTTCACATGGTGAACTAAAGAATAAAAAGAAAGATTTCACTCACATGAAAAGATTAGGAGAATAATGAGCTATTAATAAACATGTGTAGGCTTAAGACCCAATAGCTTAAGCTTTTGGATCAATAGTTGAGTTCTATACATGTGTGTTAAGGTCTATTTATTCTCAAATTCTCTGGACTCGCCACAACAATATAAAATATTAATAAAAATGATGATTAATACTATAACATATATATCCGTTAGTATTTGAAAATGATGATTAAGAAATACTATAATATTATATCAGTATTTGGTAATTTCTTTTTTGCATAAGTTACATTTGAGATCCCTCAATTTGATCACTTTTGACAATTTCGTCCCTTAATTTTCAAAATAAACCTTTTGAATATTATACTTTTATGACGTTATATGCTCTTGGTATTTTAGTAAAAAAATTAACAATGTTATCACGTGCAATGCATCTGCAAGAAAGAGGGGGAAAAGGACATTTTGGTCCCTCAACTTTGCGCAAAAGGCCATTTTGGTCTCTCACTTATGGAAAATGCCCAATTTAGTCCTTCTGTTAAATGCCCTCCGTTAAAATTAACTATGATATGGGTAAATTCGTCTTTTAGCAACAAAAAAAAAAAAAGCAAGAAAGTGGTTTGAAATGAGTATTTTGATCTTGAGCAGAAAAAAAAAATAGTTTGAATAGATTGTTGGAAGATTATGATATTCTAATACTAGCTTTGTAACTACGGTAGCATCTTCTGTTTTTGAACTTAATCAAATTGCCGTTTACATTTTCCCGAACAATTGATGATGATAATGATGTTTTAGACATTTGAGTAAATTTCTTGGAATATATTTTTTTTATTTTTTGCCTCCAAGTTTTTTTTATTTTTTATTTTGATGCAACAAGCAGAATTGAAGGAAAATATATGAAAAAAAAGGGATGAGATTAAGACTTAGGCATGGCTGGAACCCAGCCATGCCAAAATAGCCGTTGGGTTTCAACGGCTATTTCACAATCTTTTTTTTTTTTCCTCTCTCTCATGCCCAAAATGTACAAGGGCAATTCTGCCTTTTAACACGGTCAAAGGTTTGACCGTTAACATGAACTAACGGTAGTTAAAATGAAGGAATAAAGTGTGTATTTTCCGTACATGAGGGACCAAAATGGCTTTTTAAGCAAAGTTGAGGGAGCAAAATGGCTTTTCCCCCATAACTAAATACATATATATCCGTACTATTATTCCCAAGAGTTGCCTGGCAATGAAACAAATGTTTTAGTAATATAAAGTTCTACAAGGCCTACAAGCATGAATTCTATTTGATCCATTTAGCGCGGAGGTAATATTACAACTCGCTATTTCCCGTACTTTTGTGACAAATTTTTGTCAGCAACTGATGAGCTTCGTCCATGTCTTCCTTTTCTCTCATTTTTACTTTTTGTCTCACAAGTCACATCTCTCACTTGTTTCCTCACTTTTCCGCCATATTCCCAACGATCACATCCTTCATCACCTTTGCAATCTCTCCTCTTTGACGCTTTCCATTGTGATCTCTAATGACCTCTACTGCTGTAAACCTCCACCATCAATTTAGCATTCATAGGCTGGTCCCAATGCATGGGCATGGCAATGAGAGGAATGCCAAATTCTAAACTTTCCAATGTGGAATTCCAACCACCAGTGACTCACAAATCCACCAATGCTTTGATGACTGAGAATTTTCGCTTGCGGAGCCCAACCTTTAACCACCCTTCCTCTATCTCCAATTAGGCAATTCTTCCAAGAAAACCATCTGTTAGTGTCTTTTCAATGCTCGTATTCTCTCCTGCTGGAAACCTAATAACCCAAATGAAATTCGCTTCGCAGCGCTGGACGTTAAAAACCGAACCGTTGGGATATTATTCCCAGATGTGAGATGCCATGCACGGCTGGCATCCATGGTACTATAGCGTCATGTATAATCAAGTCAGGATTCAGAGCTTTCAGGATGTTGGATAGGCTAGGTTTGGCCATTTCAAGGGCATTTCTAAGGGTGGGAATGAGATGAAGTGGTAGGCCATTGGTTGTGTGGTGTTGAGGAGGTAGTTCAGGCAAGTATGGTAAATGAAGCTCCACTAGTTGAATTTCCAGAAAATTTTCTTAGTAATTTTATTCTCTATAGACTTGAGATTTATAGTTGTAGAGCACAAGTATATATAAAAACCTCTCTCTGAAAGTTTCTTAGCTAGCTCCAGAAAAGGAGATATATATATGACCATACGCCAACCATGGAAATTAACAAGAAAGCACTTGGAGCAACATGCTCTATGTCCATGAGACTGGGGGGGTATGTGTTTGGATGGTCTTTATATGGTGTAAACTTTTAATGGGGAAGGAAAGGGGATGATTTAATTTTTTTTTTCTTGGATCGAGAATCGTGTTAAAATATTGATAAATTGAGAAATAAATATTTTATGTTCCAGTATTAAAAATTAACTGTTTAATGTTAAAATTCACCAATGTTTGAATTGTCGCTGTAGCATTTGTTAAAAACCGATACTACTTGTTGTCTATAGGCTTTTGTCCTTTCAGAAATTAAACCTGTAACACTTGGTGCGAAATTTTAGATTTTATGTCCATAAAGTTAAAAATGAATTGTGAACGTAGGTTATTAATTTGAACTAAACCACATTAAAAGTACTAATTAACGATCTTGATTGAGAATTTTTTGGGAATCCCCAACATTAACCAATATCAAAATGACGTACTGACCAAGACTTGATTATGAAACAATCGTGCAGGTTGTTAAGGAGGTGTAACAATTCATGTTACATTTCAACGTGAAGGCATGTAGAATTACCAAACATTTGCTGTCACCAAAGATTAAGAAATTAAGGACATTATAAAAAGAAGGTGACAAGCTGCTATGTCAATACATTTTGAGATGCACGTTTGTCTAACAACTGAACCACGGGTTGTGTTTCAAAACGGATACCATTATTTTTAGCGCGTTGGTCCTACACATAGGTAAAGCCTACATCATTATTAGAGCTGGGGTGTTTAAAACGTCCACCAATTTTGAAGCAATTTAATTCCTTGAACCACATGTTTTTATCTCGAGAATACTATTATAACATTTCATACATTTTCTTGCCTCTTCTGGGAAAGATCAAATGATCATAAAAATTGGCATAGTTAATTTCTGAATTATACTAATTACTTTTTATAAGAGATAGATAAATGCAATGGCATATTGTGTGTAAGTCAGGTTCCAAATGGAAGCAGGTTTGAAAAAGGATCTTAAAGTGTTTAGGGTTGGACTAGGAGGGTCTCTTAATGCATTCTTTTTTCTTCTCGTCGGAGTTATTTCACAATGACTTACCAGGGTAAGAAATAAGGGGGGAACAATCACACTTGGAGAGCGCAACACAATAGAGAGTTATATGCTGTATTCGGGAAGGATGAATCACTCCCAGAAAGGAATCTATTTACTTGGTTATCTTGATTATATATTTTGAAATAACATGGTACAAGCCAAGCTTGAGCTACAAATCCATTTCAAAATTTGGCTATGTCATTAATTGATCTCAAGAATGCCAATATTGAGTTTCGAGTAGCTTAATTTTTTATTTTTTTTATTCAGAGAAGGCTTAATGTCGTACAACGTAACTAACAAGATTTAAGCTCGCAACCTCTCGCATACATAATGAGTAATATTACCACTGAATCAAAACCCTAGTGACAAGCTTAATTTGCTTTGTATCCTGCACTCCTCAATTTGGGTAGACAATACATACGAAGTTAAGTACATAAAGTGGAAATCAAAGTGAAGAAAATAGTTATATATGTTTATTATACAAATCAAAGTGAACAGGGTATAGTTTTATATATATATGTGTTTGTCATAAGAGGATTGATGATTTACTCATATATATATATATATATATATATATATATATATATATATATATATATATATATGTATAATGGTTCTATATTCAAAGTAACTTCATCACCCTCTTCACCTCCTATCTCGCTCTCACTTTCACATTGTTGATGATACATTTTTTTTTTTTTTCTATGTGAAGCCAATCAATTGGAGCTCAAAGTACTCCTTCGATGTACCATGTGTTCCATCAAGGCGGTTTCAAGAATAAAGATAAACCTCCTCTTTTCTACTCTGTAACGAATGTCCATCCATAGAATACAAGACGAGAAAATTAACACACTTGGCAAATGAAAATGTTAAAAACTTGTTAAGCAATTACAATAAGATAGAATCAAAGAAAGAAGGGACATAAACTTGTTAAGAAATCACAATGGAGCAAATGTTTCGGCAATATAAAGTTCTGTAAGTCTCTCTTTACAAAGCATGCATATTTGATCCATTTAGCAACACATTTATTATAAATCGTTATTTCCAGTACTTTTGTTACAAATTTGAGCCAGCAACTGATAAGCTTCGTCAATGTCTTCCTTTTCTCTCAATTTCACTTTTTGTCTCACATCTCTCACTTGTTTCCTCACATGTTCTGCCATATCCCCAACTATCACATCCTTGATCACCTTTGCAATCTCTTCCCTTTGAAGCTTGCCATTGTCATCTCTCATGACCTCTACTGTCACGCCCCAAATTTCAACTCTAAAATTCGGGTCGTGACCTACCACAGACCTAAGTCAAACACCCTAAGCCTGCAAAGCGATCTAATACAGTAATCATTAATAACAGTCAATCTGTCAAAACTAAACCAGAGCATCTATACATCACGATAAGCATTACACAAAACCTGGTTTTGTTTATATTTACATAGCTACTTCTGCAAAACTACATCAACCTTAACTAGGAAGTTTATCCACAGTGCTAAACTGATGACAAAAGAAATAGCTTTCAAAAGGTACAACTAGTAAAAAAACTATGTCTGGTCCCCACCCTGGTCCTCGTCTACCTGATACTCCTCTCCATGATTCTTTTCTCTTTGGTACTCTTATCCCTGATACTCTATGCCCTGATATTCCTCCCCACTTTCCTCTGCACAGCCAATAAATGAAATGAGCGAACGAAACTCATTAAGTAGAATACCCTGAAAACTTATGAAATATCAATGAAGCATTTGGTAGAAAGAGGAGGTAATAAGCATACGAAATAGAATCTGAGTACAACTGCACTGCTGTGATAAAAAATTGATACATATAATTAACAATTGTGGAGTTTTGCCGGCCACTGATACAATTGCCTAACAGATATCTCTAACAATTGATGCATTCCTGGCATCGATGCGTATGCCTAACAATTGATGCACAACTGAATCATCTGAACAATTGATACATATATATATAACAGAGTAGGCCTAAAAGCCAGGACGGCTATATATTTCACCCTGCCGTCTGGGTGTCACAGCGTACATTTAGTAAGAGCAAGTGATTTTCTCAAGGGATAAAGATCAAAGAGTCAAAAGTGATTCAGTTTGAATAGGAAAGAAGGCGTATAGCTCGAACTGAAACAAAGTAGATATGTGTATAACGGAACGGGTATTCTACTTACCTTGACCCGACTTTAAACTTATTCAACCCTCTGACTAAGATAACTGACTCAAGAGTGACCCAAAGCTGCACCATAATAAATTATACTAAAACATTAAACTCTAAAAGAAAAGTAAAAAAAAAGTCTAAAATAATAACACATTGTATTTCATTTACCACCTTATCTATATTATTTTACTTGACTTCTTCTTTTTTTTTTTTACTTAACTTTCTTTCCTATATGGCAGTAACATATATACATATTTCATCAAAACTCAACATAAAGCCCTTAACAATTTTAATTCATGAATACCAAGGAACGTATGATTTCAAGCAAGTATGCAGCTAAATCATTGCCAAAAACCCAAGTCATGCTTCCTTTAATTACATACACATACAACAAAAATATTGAACTTATACAATTCTCAATTACATATGTATACAGAGAACTTCATTTTCCCTATTACACTCACGACAACACAACTATATAGCCAGACATGTACACCTAAATTCTCTAATGTGCAAATGCTATACAACAAGTATATAGGTAAATAACTTCTCAAACCAACTCATATTACACACGTACAAGTATATATACATATCAATTACTAAAAATTCAGAATTAATCTAAACCCATTTACCTACCATTCTACACATGCAAACCAATAACCATCTCTAAATCATGTAAGCCTTTAGCTAAGTCAACATCCAACAAGTATGTTAAATATTTATGCCATAAACCAAGTCACCATAAGAGTTTACACACATATATATATGTATTCATACATATATAAGCAAAGATTGCTTAAAAGAATTAGACCCACTTACATTCTATGACCTCAAATGCGTGAAATTTCATATTCTCTAGGTTTAGTGAGTAATTTAGCTAGGTTTGCAGTTGGGTCGTGCTCTGCTTCTGTATTATCGGGTAGGGGGGTGTTGTGAAGAAAGTGGAAAAAGTTGTCTTGGTTTGCTAAACTTAAGCTTATCTGATAGCCTTTCATACATAAGTACTATTAGTGTTTAGTTTTGGTAACAAACGAACATTAACTCAGATGGTCAAGATGTGCGCAACAAGGAAGGAGGTCACAAGTTCGAATCTGTCAGTTGCCTTCTTAGTTTTGCTAAGTTCTTCTCTCTTTTTTCTTTTTTTATTTTAGCTTATCTAACAAATAAAAAATAATAATAACATTTAAATAGCATGAGGTGTAATGCTATGTAGTGTTGGGTGTTACATTCTTCCCTCCTTCAAAAAGTTTCGTCCTCGAAACTTATTTACCTGGTACTTCAAATAAAAATGGGTACTTTTCACGCATCTCTGATTCTAGTTCCTAAGTGGCTTCTCTATCTGTACGATTATTACTCCACCGAACCTTCACATATAGAATTGTACGACGCCGTAGTACTTGATCTTTTCGGTCAATAATAGCCACTGGATGTTCAACATACTTTAAATCATCTCTCACTTGAATCTGGTCATACTGTAGAATGTGGCTGGGATCCGGTATATATTTTCGCAGCTGTGAGACGTGGAATACATTGTGGACACCTGTCAATGCTGGAGGTAGAGCTATTTTGTAAGCAACTGCTCCAATTTGTTCTAATATTTCAAACGGGCCCACATATCGTGCATTCAACTTTCCTCGACTACCGAATCTTATTACACCTTTGGTAGGCAATACCTTTAGAAACACATGATCACCTACCTCAAATACTAAATCTTTCCGCCTTATATCTGCCCAGCTCTTTTGTCTGTCTAGTGCTGTTTTAAGCCGTGCTCGAATCAATTTAACTTTTTCTTCTGTGCCTTCAAGGAGTTGAGAGTTTACCACTTTTCTTTCATCCAAATCCCAATATAGTGGAGTCCTACATTTCCGACCATATAATGCTTCGTAGGGTGCCATCTGAATGCTGGACTGGTAACTGTTGTTATATACAAATTCAACTAAAGCCAAGTAGGAATCCCAATTACTGCCCCAACTCATAACATAAGCTCGTAGCATATCTTCCAAATTTTGGATAGTTCTCTCTGTTTGGCCATCTGTTTGAGGATGGAATGCAGTACTCATTCTTAACTGCGTACCTAATGCTCATTGCATACCCTGCCAGAATCTTGATGTGAATCTCGGATCACGATCAGACACAATTTCATTTGGTACACCGTGAAAACATATTACCTCATCTATGTACTGTTTAGCCAACTTGTCTTTACTTTTATCAACCCGAATAGGTAGAAAATGAGCCGTCTTGGTCAGCCTATCCATGATTACCCAAATTGCATCTTTTTTACTTTTAGTCTTCGGCAAACCCACAATAAAATCCATGGATACACTATCTCATTTCCACTCGGGAATCTTCAATGGTTGTAATAGTCCTGAGGGCTTTTGATGTTCAGCTTTGATCTTTTGACATGTTAAACATTTAGCTACGTAGTCCCTAACTTCACGTTTCATGTTATTCCACCAGAAATGTTCTCGAAGATCCCGATACATTTTAGTTCCACTTGGATGTACTGTAAACGGAGAGTCATGTGCTTCAGACAGAATTTCTGTCTTCAATGTTGGGTCATCCGGCACATATAATCTACTATTGTAGTGAACAATATCGTTTTCATCTTTTTGAAATTCAATTTCCTTTCCTTCCTCTAATTTATTTATGATCTTTTCCAAGAAATGATCATTCTTCTGAGCTTCCTTGATTCAATCCAATAATGTAGGATGAATGGTTAAGTGAGCATATAAGTTTTTCTTACCAGGGGCAACTATTTCAAGTTATAATCTTTCAAACTCTTTAATCAATCCTTTCTCTGATGTCAATAAGGATACTGCAGTCACTACCGGTCTTCTACATAGAGCATCTGCCACTTTATTAGCTTTTCCAGGATGGTAGTGAATTTGCAAATCATAGTCCTTTAGAAGCTCTAGCCATCTCCTCTGTCTGAGGTTCAATTTTTTTTTTTTGGTGAAAATGTACTTTAAACTTTGATGATCAGTGTATACATCACAAGTAGCTCCGTATAGATAATGCCGCCAGATCTTAAGAGCAAATATAACCGTTGCTAGCTCCAGACCATGAGTGGGATAATTCTGTTCATAACTCTTCAATTGCCTGGAGGCATATGCAATCACATTTTTATGCCGCATTAATACACATCATAAACCACTTCTGGAAGTATCACTGTATATAGAAAAGCCCTCTGTCCCAGATAAAAGAGTTAATATTGGTGCCGAGATTAAACGATTCTTCAATTCTTGAAAACTTCGGTCACATTTCTCAGTCCACTCGAATTTGGAGCTCTTCCGAGTTAACTGTGTCAAAGGTGTAGCTAACTGCGCAAATCCCTCCACAAATTTCCTGTAATATCCAACTAACCCGAGAAAACTGCGAACTTCAGTAACAGATGTTGGTCTTGGCCAATTACTCACTGCCTCAATTTTCTGGGGATCTACAGATATGTCATCCTTGGATATAACATGGCCCAAGAAAGTCACACTACTCAACCAGAAGTCACATTTTTTTAGTTTAGCATATAGTTGTTTTTTTCTCGAAGGGTCTGCAACACTGTTCTAAGGTGTTGCTCGTGGCCCTTATGGCTCCTGGAGTATATCAGAATGTCATCTATAAATACCACCATAAATTGATCTAGGTATGGCTTGAATACTGTGTTCATCAAATCCATAAAAGTTGTTGGTGCATTTGTTAAACCAAACGGCATTACCACAAACTCATAATGTCCATATCTGGTCCGGAAAGCTGTCTTTGAAACATCTTCTGCTTTAACTCTCAATTGATGGTAACCTGACCTCAAATCTATCTTTGAGAACATTTGAGCACCCTGAAGCTGGTCAAACAGGTCATCGATACAAGGCAAAGGATATATGTTCTTCACTGTAACTTTATTCAGCTCACGGTAGTCAATGCATAACCTTAAACTGCCATCCTTCTTTTTTACAAATAATACTGGTGCTCCCCAAGGAGAAACGCTAGGACAGACCTGACCCTTATCAAGTAACTCTTGCAACTGTATCTTCAATTCTTTCAGTTTTGTCGGAGCCATTCTATATGGGGTCTTTGATATTGGTTGAGTATCTGGCAGAAGTTCTAGTTTAAACTCAACTTCACGTTCTGGAGGCAACCCTGGAATATCATCTGGAAATACATTCGGAAACTCTCTGACAATAGGAATGTCTTCAACTTTTTGCTCTTTTTGCTCAATATCCACCACATAGGCGAGAAACCCATTATAGCCATTCCTCAATAATTTCTGAGCTTTCAACGCATATATAACATGAGGCATTTCCCATTTTCTTCCTTGAAATTCAAACTCAGATTCACCAGATAAGCAAAATATAACCTTTTTTGGCAAAATAGTCCACATAACCATGGTATGTTGATAGCCAATCCATTCCCAAAATGATATCAAAATCCTTCATATCCAAGCAAATTAAATTGGCTAATAGTTCTCTGCCCTCTACATGCACTATGCAGTTTTTATATACAGTATCCGTATTAATAAAAACCCCAACAGGAGATTTCACACATAATGGTGTCTTTAATAGCTCAAGTAGAATATTTAACATGGATGCAAATGCCAAGGAAGTAAAAGAATAATTCGAGCCAGTATCGAATAACACATGTGCATATGCATCAGAAATTCGTAAGATACCTGTAACCACTGAATTTGAGGCATGGGTGTCTCCATAAATCAAAGCATATAATCGAGGCCAAGGCTGAGACCCCTGACCACCACCTCTAGGAACAGACTACTGAACCGGTCGAACTGCCGGTGGAAGAGCCGGTCTAACAGTAGGTACACGAACATCTCCTTGACCAATTGCCAAGGCAATTAATCTCTCAGGATATTCGCGGATATGATGGTCCGCAGATCCACACCAAAAGCACCTACCAGTCAACCAACGACATGCCTCAGTACAATGAGCTTTACCATATTGCACACATTTAGGTACCTCTGTCGAAGTTGGTCTTTGACCTGCTGATCGTGGTGCATACGGCCTGTACTGAGAAGTCTGACCACTAGGCTGCTATTTGAAAAGTTTCTTTGAAGAACTACCTCCAAACTTTTGACCCTGCGGTTCACCCCATGGCCTATCTCACCTCTTATCCCCTGTAACTTGTTGCTGTGGCTGAAATTGGGATTGAAATAACATGTTTTCTCCTCTCTCAGCATTCACCGCTGCCTCGTAAGTATGTCGAAAAACCTGATGTTGCTGAGTTGCCACAAACTGGAATATATATGGTCGCAAACCAAATTCAAATCTCTTAATTTTTACTCGCTCTGGTCTTACTAGATATGGTGCGAATTTAGAAAGCACAATAAACTTGTCTGTGTACTCACTCTCTGTCATGTTGTTCTGTTTCAGATGGATGAACTCATCTAACTTGATATCTTTGTAAGACTCCGGATAAAACTCAGCTTGGAACAGCTCACAGAATTCTACCCAAGTAATTGGACCTTCTAATTCAGTCTTTTTGATGCTCCACCACGACTCTGCGTTATCACAAAACATATGAGTCCCGAAACGAACTTTTCTTTCATCATCATACTGTAATACCTCATATATTCTCTCTACTGCATCGAGCCATTCAAAAGCTATTTTAGGGTCAGTTTCTCCTCGAAATAACGATGGCTTCATATCCTTAAAATCCTTCAGTGCTGGATATTCATTTGATTCTTCTCCTCTACGAGCTGATGTCTCTCTTGCCATAGTTGCGGCTACCTGCTGTAACATAGCATTTGAAACTGATGCTGAGTCGACCTGGGGTACCTGACTAGTCTGAGGAACGGGCTCTCTAGTGGCTGTTTCTTGCACATCATGGCCTGTTGTCTCAGAGGAGGAAATCCCCGAACTAAAGGTGGGACGATATGCCATTTCCTGTAATAATGACATGAAAACACTTCCAATATTTTACAACATAATATAATAATCATATATGTAAAGTTAACATAGTAAAAGCCTAGCTACCCATGACGTAAATCCCATAGATTGCCAAACCTATTGCTCTGATACCAACTCTGTCACGCCCCGAATTTCAATTCTAAAACTCGGGTCGTGACCTGCCACAGACCTAAGTCAAACAACCTAAGCCTGCAAGGCGATCTAATACAGTAATCATTAATAACAGTCAATCTGTCAAAACTAAACCAGAGCATCTATACACCATGATAAGCATTACACAAAACCTGGTTTTGTTTATATTTACATAGCTACTTCTGCAAAACTACATCAACCTTAACTAGGAAGTTTATCCACAGTGCTAAACTGATGACAAAAGAAATAGCTTTCAAAAGGTACAACTAGTAAAAAAAACTATGTTTAGTCCCCACCCTGGTCCTCGTCTACCTGATACCCCTCTCCCTAATTCTCTTCTCTTTGGTACTCTTCTCCCTGATACTCTATGCCCTGATATTCCTCCCCACTTTCCTCTGCACAGCCAATAAATGAAATGAGCGAACGAAACTCATTAAGTAGAATACCCTGAAAACTTATGAAGTATCAATGAAGCATTTGGTAGAAAGATGAGGTAATAAGCATACGAAATAGAATCTGAGTACAACTGCACTGTTGTGATAAACAATTGATACATATAATTAACAATTGCGGAGTTTTGCCGGCCACTAATACAATTGCCTAACAGATATCTCTAACAATTGATGCATTCCTAGCATCGATGCGTATGCCTAACAATTGATGCACAACTGAATCATCTGAACAATTGATACATACATATATAACAGAGTGGCCTAAAAGCCAGGACGACTATATATTTCACCCTGCCGTCTGGGTGTCAGCGTACATTTAGTAAGGGCAAATGCTTTTCTCAAGGGATAAAGATCAAAGAGTCAAAAGTGATTCAGTTTGAATAGGAAAGAAGGCATATAGCTCGAACTGAAACAAAGTAGATATGTGTATAACGGAACGGGTATTCTACTTACCTTGACCCGGCTTTAAACTTATTCAACCCTCTGACTAAGATAACTGACTCAAGAGTGACCCAAAGCTGCACCATAATAAATTATAGTAAAACATTAAACTCTAAAAGACAAGTAAAAAAAAAGTCTAAAATAATAACACATTGTATTTCATTTACCACCTTATCTATATTATTTTACTTGACTTCTTCTTTTTTTTTAACTTAACTTTATTTCCTATGTGGCAGTAACATATATGCATATTTCATCAAAACTCAACATAAATCCCTTAACAATTTTAATTCATGAATACCAAGGAACGTATGATTTCTAGCAAGTATGCAGCTAAATCATCGCCAAAAACCCAAGTCATGCTCCCTTTAATTACATACACATACAACAAAAATATTGAACTTATACAATTCTCAATTACATGTGTATACAGAGAACTTCATTTTCCCTATTACACTCACGACAACACAACTATATAGCCAGACATGTACACCCAAATTCTCTAATGTACAAATGCTATACAACAAGTATATAGGTCAATAACTTCTCAAACCAACTCATATTACACACGTACAAGTATATATACATATCAATTACTAAAAATTCAGAATTAATCTAAACCCATTTACCTACCATTCTACACATGCAAACCAATAACCATCTCTAAATCTTGTAAGCCTTTAGCTAAGTCAACATCCAACAAGTATGTTAAATATTTATGCCATAAACCAAGTCACCATAAGAGTTTACACATATATATATATATATATATATATATATATATATGTATTCATACATATATAAGCAAAGATTGCTTAAAAGAATTAGACCCACTTATATTCTATGACCTCAAATGCGTGAAATTTCACATTCTCTAGGTTTAGTGAGTAATTTAGCTAGGTTTGCAGCTGGATCGCGCTCTGCTTCTGTGTTATCGAGTAGGGGGTATTGTGAAGAAAGTGGGAAAAGTTGTCTTTGTTTGCTAACCTTAAGCTTATCTGATAGCATTTCATACATAAGTACTATTAGCGTTTAGTTTTGGTAACAAACTAACATTAGTTCAGTTGGTCAAGGTGTGTGTAATAAGGAAGGAGGTCACAGGTTTGAATCTGTTGGCTGCTTTCTTAGTTTTGCTAATTTCTTCTTTATTTTTTCCTTTTTGATTTTAGCTTATCTAACAAATAAATAAATAAATAACATTTAAATAACATGAGGTGTAATGCTATGTAGTGCTGGGTGTTACATCTACAGCTATTCCAACCTCTACCATCAACTTAGCATTCAAGGGTTGATCCAAATGTATGGGCATGGCAATGAGAGGAATGCCAAATCCTAAACTTTCCAATGTGGAATTCCAGCCACAATGACTCACAAATCCACCAATGCTTTGATGACCTAGAATTTTCAGTTGTGGAGCCCAACCTTCCACCACCCTTCCTCTATCTCCAATTCTTCCAAGAAAACCATCTGGTAGTGTCTTTTCAATGCTCATATTCTCTCCTGCTGGAAACCTAAAAACCTAAATGAAATTCACTTGGCTAAGCTCTTAACCAAAGGCTATCTCTTCGATTTCTTCATTGTTAAGATAACACTCCGATCCAAAGGATATGAACACGGTTGAATGATCATTTTTCTTTCCCAACCATTCGATGAGCTCGATAGTTTCACCTTGATCATCATCACAAGTAGGATCTTGAACTAGAAGACCAACTGGGATGATCTTGGTATTGGAAACATCTGAGAAATAATCTATATATTTTGCTTCCATCTCTCGAGAGCTTTTTATTAACATGATGTCACTCAATCTCTGAGGGATCTCATCTTCAGGGTCTCTTTGCCTTCTCATAGATCCAACTAATCTATCGAAGTTGGCTTGCTCAAACTCACCAAGACGCAAATCTGGAAAAGGAAATTCAATCCCCGGACGTTTTGCGGCATGCCAGAAGTACGAGCACACTGCAACACTGCCTGTTAAAAACCGAACTGCTGGAATATTATGCTCAGATTCCCACAAATGCCACCCATGATTCTAGAGTGTCATGTATAATCAAGCTTGGCTTCAGAGATTTTAGGATGTTGGAGAGGTTAGGTTTGGCCATTTTAAGGGCCTTTCTAAGGGTGGGAAAGAGATGACGTGGTAGGCCATTGGTTGTATGGTGTTGAGGAGGTAGTTCAGGCAAGGATGGTAAATGAAATTTCACTAGTTGAATTGGGAGAGAATCATTTTTAGGAATTTTGTTCTCTATGGACTTGAGATTTACAGGTGTAGAGCATAGATATATGTAAAAACCTCTCTCTGAGAGTTTCTTAACGACCTCCAGGAAAGGAGATATATGACCATAGGCCAACCATGGAAACAAGAAAACTCTTGGAGTAAAATGGCTTAGATCCATGAGATTTTGGGTGTGTGTGTCTAGCGAAATAGCTATTAATTTGGTGAAAATTACTTATAATGGTGAAAATGAAAGTGGTCGATGGAAGAGAAGTTCGAGAAGATATAATGTGTTGATGTTGCCTATTCTTTGCACTCGTGCTTTCTCTATTTGTTCACTAATCGTTGGACTCCATAGTCTTGGACTGAATTTCTTATGTTCATATTGTCGTATATTAGTTGGTTAGTATAATCAGGGCGGCAACATATATCACCATCGTTGTCGGTCAAAGTTTTTTTTTTTTTTTTGGGTTAATCTCAGGAAATATCTTTACTCATCCAGCTTACGATGCATAAACTGGATTAATTTCCACTATTTAGATGGGACACGTCTGCATTCCACTACCTGACCAAAGGTTTAATGTAAACTAAAATCCCGGGGTGCAGCGGCTCGCAACAAAGCATGCATCAGTTCTTTCAAAAGTCTAGTCAAAGTCTCATACCCGGATTGACGGTTAATCGTCTTCTCCCACTTACCGCTGGAGCAACCCCGGCCCTTGGGGTTATCAAAGTTTATTTTTTGGTTGATGAATAGAGAGTATAATTAAGTTACCATACATGTAAAATTTTAACCTATTAGAAATGAACTTTTTATGATTTGTGTTATTTTTAATACATTCCCGCACCTCAGGCGGGACACTTTTTAATTTTAGTCATGTACATAGACAATTTTGATATTTTTAAACGGATAAAAATGAAACTTAAACCCAAAACTATTTAGTATCTTCAATTCTGATATTATATTTATTTTTTATTTTCAATATAAAGAACTAAGTATTTTATGCTCCACTATTAATAATTATCGGTTGAATGTTGATAAAACTCCACATGTTACGTTAGAAGTGTAAAAATTCATAAATGCTGAATTGTTGGTACCTGCAGCATTTGTTGAAAGCCGAAAGTATGCTGCCATGCTTGCACACCATTGTTATGATAGCTTCACGATCCCCCTCTCCTGAGGATTATAAAAGTGGGGAAGGGGTGGAGGTTAAGTTAGTCAGACCGAAGAGAATCGTTATCCTATTCAATACGGAATACTGAATTTTAATGTTAGAAAAAGACTCTCAGTATTTGATAGTCAGATACCTGCAATCGATATATATCTTTGAAAGCTTAGACGGAGAGAATAAACGGATTCCTTGAGGGCTACTTCAGTGCAAATCAGAATGACTACAGCTCTCAGATGTTACTCAGTGATGCTATAACTTAACAACCAAAAAACCATGTGTCAAACTTTAACCCCTTCGAGGGCAACAACCTCTGATGCCCCACACTATTGCGAGAGGAGGGGGCTTGCCCATCAGCCTACTTTGCCAAGAGGCAGCAGGAACGTAACGACCTAGCCCATGTATAGGCTTTGTTTGTTCAAAAATTTTTAACACTTTGCACAAGAAATTAGACTTTTTTGTACTTAAAGTCTTATGAAAGAGGGTCTAGGTTTTGTCAATATTGTTGTAATCGTTATACCATAATAATAAATTCTCTCATAAACAAGTCATGAACACAATCAATCGAACTCTAACTATGTTAAAAATATTGTATGTTACGTACAAATTTGTTGAAATTTCCAACATTCCAATATAAGATGACGACCTGACCAACACTTTTTTTTGGTCATGAACTGACCAAGACTTGATTATGAAACATTTATGCAAGATATGACGTCATGGGGGTGTAACAATTCATATTAGCTTGTCACTTGGCGGCATGTGGCTTACCAAACCTTTGCTATCACCAAAGATTCCAAAAATTTAGGACATCACACAAAGAAGGCGATAAGCTGCTATGTTAATAGATTTCGAGATGCATTTGTTTGCCATGCTTACCTACACATTTTAGAGTAATATTTTATGTTATCTTTTTTTTTTTATATGATAAAATTTATATATTGATCGTTAAATTTCTTGTATAAATAATAAAAAATTTATTATATAAAAAATATTCATATGGTAGAAGGAATAATATATAACAATGCTCTACGTTTTAATTCTGAGAACAGTGGCGGAGCCACTTAGGTGCCTTCAAGTTGAAAAAAAAAATTATTTTTTTGGCATTTTTTAAAAAAAATATTATATTTGATACTTTTACTGTATGAATGCACCCTTGACCTCTCTCATTGTACGAGTACATCCCTTGACTTTGAGTTTCTGGCTCCGCCACTGCTCGAGAATACTTATACCATATAAAATTTCATACATTTTCTTAGCTCTTTTGGCTAAACAAATCTACATGGGAGTTGATAAATGGATAATAAAAATAGAGTAGTATTTAGCATTTCTCAAACTGAACTGTATTAAGAGAAAATGTTATATGTCACTATGTTTTTATCACTTATTAATTTATCACCTCCTATATATATATACTTAGTTGACAAGGCAAAATAAGTGAGAGAAATAAAAATGCTGGTTATTTTAGTATGCCAATCAAACATACATATAGAAAATGATATTTTTTTTGTTGACGTGGAAGATAATTAATAGATGATGAAAATAACATAACATCAAGCAACTCTTTTGTTCTAATTACTTTTTCTGCAAAGTCCAATCAACTCCTCCACCACAATATCTATCTCTTCCTCCCCTTTATTTTCTAATTTTTCACTCAATCCCTTCACATTTCTCCTTACATCCTTCCCGCTTTGGTCTACTACAACTTGTTTGATCACTCTTGCAATGTCCTCGCTTTTGAGCTTCCGATTCTTGTTCCTCACAACCTCTACCCCAACTCCAATTGCTTCCACCAATCTAGCATTCAATGGCTGGTCGAGATGAATAGGCATGGCGATGATTGGCACACCATATACTATGCTCTCCATGACAGAACTCATTCCACAATGGCTCACAAACCCACCTGCGTGTTGAAGATAATAACTAACATAATAAATTCTTTTCGAAAAGTTTAAATTTTTAAATGAGAGGGTAATTTTAAATATTAAACCAGTCTATGTAGGGCCCAAAAATAATTCCGTCTGCACGTGATAAAACGTATTGAAAAAAGTAAATAATATAATAAACTCATCTGTAATGTGTTAAACCTTTTGATAAATGATCATTTAATACCTGTGTTTGGATGTTGTAAAATTTTTGCCTGAGGAGCCCATTCTTCCAAGACAATTCCTTTATCTTTAACCCTTTCAAGAAAACTTAGAGGTAAAGCATCTTCGAGTGTAGCAGATTGCCCTAATGGAAACCTTAAAACCCATATAAAACTGACCTCACTAAGCCCCAACCCTTTAGCTATTTCATCTCTTTCTTATTTGGTTAAAAAATACTCTGAACCAAAAGAAACAAACACCATTGAAGCTTCCTCATTTGTGTCAAGCCATTTCATGAGCTTTACATGCTCATCATCTTCTTTGCTGATCATGGTGTCTTGAAGCACTACAAGTGGACCAACAGGAACAACCTTCTTATTACACAATATGGATAAAAAAATCAATGTATTTCCCTTCAATATCTCTGCAAGATCTTATCAAGAAAATGTTGCATGATCGCCTCAGCGCTTCGCCAAATCGATCTCTATCTTTGCTATCACCATTACCTGAAGTATCAAGCTTAAGTTTTTCATACCCACGAAGATAAATTTCAGGAAATGGATATTCTTCTTCATTTGGCTGCTTCGCAAACATGTGAAGACCAAAAGAAAGCAACGCAGCCCCCATAGTAATGAACTGAACGGCAGGAATGTTTCTATACAAAGTTGCTTCTGCTGCCCATGGCTGATTAAAATCATAGATAACCAAGTCTGGCTTGAGATCATTTACAATGGTAGAAAATTATGGGCTTGCCATTTCATAGGCATTTTTTAGAGTGCCCATGAGGTGGGGGTGGTAGGCCATTGGTTGTATGGTATTTAGGAGGTAATTCTTGAAAAAATGGAAGATGAAGCTCTATTAGTTGGATTGATAGGGAATATTTTTCACTAATTTTTTTCTTGATTGAGGTGAGATTTATTGGAGTGGAACATATGTAGATATGGAAGTTTCTTGTTGTCAATTTTTTGGCTAGCTCTAGAAAGGGAGATATGTGTCCATGGGCTAGCCATGGTAACATTAGTACACTAATTGTGCCTTGTGTAACTGTTAAGAAGCCTGAGGTTCCAACTTAAAACCAATTGGTATCAAGTGGAGTGGTCCAAGATCTTATATGGTGGACTTGGAGTTGGTGATTTTTCGATGTGAGATGAATGTATATTCCAACAGTAACATCCATCAATGTTGCTCAGGATTTATTGAACTCCCTGGTTTTCTTATGATGGGTATGGCAAAGGTGATGTGCCATATATATAAATACACAAATCCAAACAAAAAGAAACAAATAGCAAGAAGTTTTATATGTAAAGTTGCAATCAGGCATGAAATTAATTTTCTTAGAACGAGTTTTAGTAAATCTTGTATCTAATCAATCTAGACCATGCATTTTCTAAGCAGGGTCATATGTTTCGAAGTTTGACACCCCCGATGTACGAGGTCAGATCCAGGATTTTTTGTTTAATGATGGCTAAAATCACACAATTTAACACTTATATATAGATCATTTTTTTAGTGGGAGTTAAATTAATTTTTTAGTCTAAAAATAATTTTTAAATATATACATTTAGAAACAAAAAAAGAAAAAAATTGAGGTGAGCGAGGGTTGCATAAAGTAGCTCTACCAGTATTGATGTATTGGACTTTGGGCATATTGCACCTAAGTTGGGGTGGCCCAATTAAATGACGCAAATAGTGGAGGCCCACTACTCCATATAAAAGAGAAAACCCAAAACAGAAAACATACGTTCTGTAAGTTTTAACCTCCAACAACAAACAAAGCAAACTCTCTCTACACTCTAGGCATTTAGGTTGTGGCAAATCAATGGGTGGTCTTGTACTACACGCTACGACTCTTTGCTAGTGCAGTGGAACAAACCAGATCGTTGATTACGCGCTTCCGCATTTTCAAGGTATGTGTGAATATCTCACTCTGAATCCACATTGGTATCAGAGCCTTAATGTTTATTCTTTGTACGATATTTATTTATATGCACTAGAACCTTTATTTTCAGTTTTTTATAATTTTTTAGCATATTAATTATAGAATAATGTTTCTGTGAAGTATCTCATATAGGGATAAAATTAATACTGCTAGAAAGCTCGTGTTTTAAGGGTTCTAACGCAGTTGATTTTATATTTTTCTGCTAAGTGTAGAATTAATTATGAATTTTTGAAGTTAGAATAACGTTCTGCCTTTTAATTGTGTTACTATTCATAATCAGATCTGTGCATATAATTGATACTGGTAGAAACTATGTGTTTCAAGGATTCTAATGGTGTAAATTTCATAATTTTTGGATATCGTATGAATTTATTATGAATTTTTTAATCATTTCGATGCGTACTATGTTTTGTACATTGTTTAAATGTCTTTTTCGTACTTTTGCTGCATCAAAAAGTTGAGAAACCCTAGGGCCAATTCCGTAGTGACACAAGCCAGAGAGAGGGATTATTTTTGATTTTGTTTTGAATTTTAAAATGAGTTTTAAATATTCTTTTTTCCCAAAAATAAAAAATAAAAAAGGGGTTTTTTTGACAACCACTCAAGTGGTGCCACATGGAGGCCACGAGGGCAGCTGGCCGATGCCAATTGGCGCCGGCAGACCACCGGACGGCGGCGGTCATCCGGCGGTCCGACCGGATTAAAAAAAAAAATTATATTAGATATAAAATATTGTTTTAACCCCCCATATCTTTGTGATATTTTCAGTTTTGACCCCATCCACACAAAACTTTATATTATTTGTGTTTTTGGCCCTATGTCACTTATTTTAAGCCCTATATCTTAGTGATATGCTTGATTAGCCTCCTACTTTCATCTTTAGACTACGAAACTTTAATTAAATCAAATTAAGATTTAAAAATTATGGTATTTCCCACATAATACGTCAATCTAATTAAGTGATATACGTTGTAAAATTACATTTCTGGGCATGAAATTTTTGGGTAAAATTTCATTTTTGAGTTAGAGCCAAGGAATTTGAAATTTTACGACTCAGAGACATGAAGTTTTAATAATTTCATTATGATACATAAAATTTGTGTAATTTTATTTGTTGTTCAGTACAACATTTCGAATGTTGTGAGCATCATCTTTTTTTGATATTAATCTAGACAAGTTTTGTTTTTTCATTTTTACTCCCAGGACTTGTGTAGTTGACTGGTGAGGATGAGTAGCGCTGAGAGGAGAGAGAGGAGGGTTCTAGCTATTAAATATGGTCCCGGCACTAGACCTAGACGACGTGAACTTAAAAAAATATATGAGTCTACATTGGTCGGATGATAAATCCTTTCGTGATAACATGAACACATTATTAGATGGCGTTATCCATTTATGTGAACAACTAGCTCTTTTTCTGCCTAGAACAAGGGAAGAAGTAGAAGGCTTACTTAATTTCCTACCGAGCATGTATGATCCCGTAAAGCACAAGATAACTCAATCTGAAGATATGTGCTTCGATTTTGCTGTGTACGAAATAGAGTTATTTGAGAGACAACGTGTACTCCAAGGGTTTAGACGATCAGCCCTACTGTCTCTTTCTTCCAACATGAATAAAGCTAGAGGTGTGCATGAGAATAGCTTCATGTTTAATAAAGTGGCTAAGGACAAAATTAAGGATCTATAGATAACAATTGAATCTGATGCTTTAAGCTATGATCGATCAAAATCAGAATTCATTTGGCAAGAGATAGTGCGCAAAGGACGTAGAAAGCATGATTAGTTTATACTTTCTGCGTAATACCTTCTTTAAATTTGTGCTTGAATACTCTTGCGTAGCATTTCATTGGTGAATTTTTTCCCATGTGTTTTCTTTGGATATTATTGAACAAACAATATGTCTGTTCTTTTTTCAATAATATATGAAATGCCTAATTCTAGTGGGAGTTCCATGGTAGACTGTGTGATTACCACATGGAGCTATTTTCTAACATTATGAATTGTAGTGATTCATCTTAGGAAATGCTATTTTGTTGGAATAAGTTTAGTTGTATCTCTTAGACACCTGTATTACAGATGATGGCAAATCGTACTACAATGTACTGATTTTGTATCTCGTTTCTAGTAGTTACATTCTGATACTTAATCCAACAAGATTATTAGATACAAGTATATGCCTAATATCTCTTACAAACATCTATGTAGAGCACCCTAATGGCATCAAAATCGATAATCGCTGACCTAAACAAGGGTGACAAACTGAACGGGGACAATTACGATGTGTGGCATCGTAAAGTCCAATACATACTTGAGGAACAGGAAGTCCATGAAACACTTAACCATGTAATAGAAGAACCTGAACAGGGTAATAGTGCCCAACATCGTAGGGATACTGAAGCTTACCAGGTCTGGAAACGAAAAAATTTCATCGCTCGCATTACGTTGCTGAGCACAATGCATGATGACCTGATAGCTGAGTTTGAAGTATTCTCAACAACTTTAGACATGTGGGCAGCCTTGAAACATAAGTTTGGTGGAACTTCCGTCTCAAGACTGCGCCGGCTCACCATCAAGTTTGACACCTATAAGAAGAAGCCCGATGTGAGCATAAGGCAACACATCAGGGACATGTCAAACATGATCAGAGAGTTGAAGGCAGCAGGCCATCTACTCATGGATGAACAACAAGTGCAAGCTGTTATACGATCTCTTCCAGCCAGTTAAGAGCATATGATTGTCAACATGACGCACAACGAGAGTGTGAAAACACTCGAAGACATTGCGCGTCATCAGGAGCTTGAAGAGGAGCGCCTCTTGCCAATCAAGACCACTGGACAAGCCTATGTGGCTGAATCCAGCAAGCGTAGAGCATCTGGCTCAAAACGCAAAAGAGGGAAACAATCTGGCAGGAAGGGAAACTTTGATACCCCGAACCCAGCATATAATTAGTGATATCTATTTGCATTTAAATGAGTTTTATTTTGAATAATAGTATAAACTTAAGTGATTAATTTAGCTAAAGTCATTTGTTTTTTATTATTTTCATATTTTTTTAAAAAATACTCAATAATACTTGAATTAATTTTTTTGAATAAGTATTAACTATGTTATTATATTTAATACTCAGTTTCATTTTCTTGTATTTAATTAAGTGTCATCTTAAATGTTAGCATTTAATTGTATTTGATTACGTGTTTATATTAATTTATTCATTCGTATCTTGGTATTATTTTCATAAATTCTTCAAATATTCTAATAATAGTTAAATTAATTATTTTAAATGAATATTAATTATTTTGGCTATTTTTAATGCTTGGTTTTATTTTCTTGCACTTAATTACTTATTTTTCAACTAAAAGGAAAAATGGCTCCAAGCCCGGAGTGAATTTTTAAACTATTTTACTTTTCAAAATTATATTTTTATATTATTCCTCATCATTTTAATAGCGATCGTTTATTGGCCTTTGATCGTAGCGCATCGAAAATGATAGTTAGAGAAATATTTCTCGGATTTAGTAAATAGTATTTCTAGCTTAATTTAGTTAGTTTTTAGATGATTTTCATTAAATTGCATTGTTTTAACTAGAGTTAGAGTAAATGCCATCAAAATAAGCTTGTTTGACCGTATTTTCACTTAAACTTGATTTTCCAAATGACCAAATTAACCTTGTCATCTTTTAAATACAAAACAAAGCAAAATAAACACAAAAACAAATCCCAAAATTCCCCCCATGTCCCCCCATGGCTGAAACTCAAGGAAAAAAAAAGTTTTTTTTTGCATTTTAAGCTATAATCTTGTGTGGAATTGCTCAGGGATCGTGGCTCGGGTCCTTGCAGGGCTTCTTCTTCAATCTCTGTAAGGGTTTTCACGTTTTTGTGCATTTTTATTCGAATTTGATTTTTGTTTCAAATTTTCACATTTGATATTTATTGCGTTATAATGCCTATTATAGCTTGAAATAACTGCCTTAAGGTTCGTGGAGCATTGCTTGTTAGTTATTTAGCAATTTTTACGGCTAGAATTGCGTATTTGAATTAGGGAAGAACGTGAATAGTAAAAATAAATAGTAAAACCCTAGATTTTCGGATTTTCGATCCAAATCGCATTTTTTTGATTTGGTTATGTACCATTAGTGTTAGAAAGATTAAATGTACAATAAAAACGGATCGGCCTTTGTTAAAATTGAGAATTAGACAACGAAACGTAAAGGGGCCGTTTGACCAAGTGTTGACCATGCTCGAATTGAGTTGGGGGTTTGGCTTGAGAGGGCATGGAAGCACTTTTGGCGCTGTTGTGACGTTGATTGGATGTCCGGTTAACATAGCTGTAGTTCAAACGCGGTAGGTGGACTTTCAGGCTTCGATTGGGAAAATAAGGTTTAATAGCATAGAAACGTGCCTTGTAGTGCCTAAGTGAGGGTAGTGAAGACGGTTTTTCAATTCCATAACTCATTTGCTCGTAATTGCTTTTGGGAGTTAGAGATTGAATAGTATTATTTGTAGCTTTTCTTGTTTGAATTGCTATTGCTTGTTTAATTGATGTTCTTGTTGATATTAATGATAATCATGCTTGAAAAGTCAATTCATTGCTATTATTGATTGTAAGTGCTTGATATATTGAATGTTGATACAAATCTGCACTTTGGTGCTATCGCTCGTTTATTGCTTGTATCTCGTGATACATTGCATAGTGTCAGGCGCGTGGATGATGAGCCTCTCTGGGCAGTCTCGGGCTACCAGGGTTGGGTTATTCTAGCTCTGTGTCCTATTCCCATTCTTGCTAGGGATGCCGCGCTGGGAGATTTGGGTTGTAGATGGGTCGGGGTACTACCGGAATACACCCAGTCAAAGTTATAAGGTGGATGCGCACTTATTGTCATCGTTGTTAACATCAAGCTCGTGTTTGATGTATCGCTTGTGGAATCGAATTGCTCGATACATTGCTCGTATGAGTGAACCATAGCCTTCAAAGTGTGGTATAGCTTTGATTGGTTGTGTTAATGTTTTTTTTAATTGTTTATTGTATTATTGTTTATATTGATTGCTCTCTTTATGGATTATATTGCTTAACTATCTCTATTTGCATTACACGACCTTCTTTCTCTCCACCTCGATATTTGTTCCGCCCTCACTGAGTATACGTGTTGTGTATACTCACTTCTCACCACCACATTTCAGGTTTGCAATGTTAGAAGGAATGTCCGTGCTTGTGTTGATTGCTCTTGCCTGGAAATCAATGTATACGAAAAGTCATTTAAGTTTGTGTAATAAGTTAATGAGTTTTGGGTTCAATGCATGTTTGTAGTTGTCTTAAGGAAAAGAGTTAGGATAGTCGTGTAACTTGTGGAACCATATTTGTTGTATATACTTGTTGTGAACCATGGCTCGGATGGCCTTGAGAGGTTTGTATGTTTGGACACGGTACTGGACCATTTATGTACTGTTTGCAGATTTTGTTTTTGCCTAGAAATAGGGAAGACTCCGTCCATTTTCTTTAAATATTATGCCCGGGTTTGGAATTGGGTTGCGATTAGTTTGGTTAATAGAATTCCCGATCTCGCGAGGGATCGGGGTGTTACATAAACAAAGATGGTAAGCCAAAAGACAAGGACAAGAAACAGAAGAAAAGAGGCAAGAGCAATGGCAAGAGGAACATTGCGAAAGTTAAGTGCTACAATTTCCAAAAAAATGGTCATTATGCTCGGGATTGCCCAAAGCCCAAGGCCCAAGTAATGTGTTTTACCAAAACTTCTTCTGAGGCATATGTTTCTACTTGTGCGCTATTAACTGAATCTTTTCCTTTGTGGACTATTGACTCAGCAGCGATAGACCACATAGCTAGAAACAAAGGAGCATATGTGGAGTACCGACGCATCCCGACTGGGTCTCGGTGGATATATGTTGGCAATAATGCAAGGGTGGAAGTCAAAGACATTGGCACTTGCAGACTTCAGTTGCGTTGCAGCAAAACCCTCCTACTCTACGATGTCCTTCATGCCCCGGACTTTAGACAGAATTTGGTCTCCGCATTGGTTCTTTTGAGCTTGGGTTTTACTATAATCATGACTGGTGTCACAGTTGAACTTCTTTTAAATTCTATTTCTTAAGGGTACGGTTTTCTTTATGACGGATTCCTAGTGTTGGATGTTGAACATGTTAATTATGTTTCAAATAATGAATGTTCGTCATTTCATACATCTTCTAGCACTATGGATGTAGATGTGAATGTATGGCATAGCAGGTTAGGGCATATTGGCCAAGATCGCATGAATAGACAGGCCAAGAAAGGCCTTTTAGGCCCATTAACAAAGGTCAATTTGCCTGTTTGTGAAAAATGCATTGCCGATAAATCCACTATTAAACCGTTTGGTAGAGGCTTGAAGGCCAATTTTCCATTGCAATTAATTCATTCTGGCGTATGTGGTCCAATAAGTGTTAGGGCAAAGCATGGGACCTTCTATTTCATCACCTTCATAGATGATCTTACACGTTACGGGCATGTCTATCTAATGTCCTATAAGTCTGATGCGTTGGACTGCTTTAAAAGGTATGTGGCCTACATGGAAAATCAGCTAAATACAAAAGTGAAGTCACTGCATACCGACCGTATGAGTAATTGTCATGCCTGAGCCATCACCAATTAAGACTTGATCAGAACCAGAGTAAGGCAATTTACCTATAACTTGTTTGTCATCTAGGGTCATGTGGTTTGTAGCCCCTGTATCAACATACCAACTCGAATCTGCAGGACTAGACAGATGCATAGCATTGAAAGCTTGACCAGAAGAATTGATAACATCGTCAGGAGCCCGCCAATTATTCGCCTTATGGTAAGGATGACCACACCGATAACATACCACTTGTTGAGGACCATTATTAGCGGAGGAGGTAGAGACAGGCTGAGCAGATGCACATCCACAGCTGCACCCTCGGCCTCGACGACCACGACCCCCTCGTTGAGAACGTCCCCTAGATTGCATATTGGTGGGTAGAGGAGATGGTGGTGAAGAGGCATAGGATATTTTTGCTGGACCAGTAGAGAAAACAACCTGCTTATCAAGCAACGAAATTGAGGATGCAATTCGCAATTCAAAATCTAAGAGCAATCCACAGACTTCTGTGAATGTAGGACAAGTAGGACGCAAGTTTATGGCAGCTACAATGGGATCATACTCAGAGTTGAGCCCATGCAATGTCCATAATATGAGGTCCTCATCATCAACGGGTTTACCTGCACTGGCAGGATTAAAGAGAGAGACTTGGCGTGTTGGACATAAGAATGAACAGATTGTGTGCCTTTGGTGAGAGATTGAAGTTCTGTTTTTATTTGTTGAACACGTGCGCGTGATTAGGAGCCATATAACAGCTCGAGAGTGAGCCAAACGTCACGCGAAGAATTCTTGTCAACGACCTGAGATAAGACTAAATCAGAGAGGGATACGAGCAACCACCCAAGAACCATCTGATCAAGTCGTAACCAAGTAGCGGTATCGTCATCAGACAAAGTAGGCCTGGGCGTATAACCATCAATAAACCCAAGCAATCCGTGACATCGTAACACGGGGTACACCTGCGTTTTCCATAATAAGAAATTATCGCTAGAGAGTTTCAGCGATATTTCTTGATGAATATGCTTCACAGTAGGCAGAGACGCCAATTTGGATGCAGTAGTGGAAGAAGAAGGCAAGGTGGACTTGGCAAGTGAATGAGAGGTAAAAGATGCCATTCTAGAAAAAAAAAACCTAAGCTGCTGATACCATGTAATGAACGAATTTCCCACACCGATTTGTGGTGTCTTTCATTAATATTTATAATGCAATTTACAGTTTGGATAAGTATACAAAGAGTTTGAAAACCAGCTATGTGAGATACAGGATAACAACTAAGATACAATTGCAAGATTTGAGAGATTATGTTGTAACTCCATGAGATGTGGATAAGCTCGATAGAGATTGCCTTGACAAACTTTATGACTCTTGTTTTGGAATTTTGTGATTCTTTTGTTTTTTTTAGCTCTATGGCTCATAATTTGGTGGAGTTTTGACTCAAATTACAAATATATCATATATCTCATATTTATAATTAAAATTTAATTCTAGAATTTCGTAGTTTGTTAATCTGAATTTGATTTGGAGTTGATATTGAATTAGCTGGCTTGAGTTATTGATTCAAAGTTTGGCAACTAACTTTGAATTCCTCAAATGTTCCATAGTTGTGTAATCTGGAAATTTCTATGAGCTTGAATATTTTCCAAATCATGAATTCAATGTGATATTTGACTTTTTCTCAACTCCACCATTTTTTTTTTCTAGCTTGATTTCTAACACTTCCTCACAAGTTAGAAAATCTTTTACTCCATGCTTTCCTGTTGTATCTTGAACTTCTTCAGCTTGTAGATGCATCTCTGCGAAGACATATTTGTTGAATTTTGTATAATAGGTATTTGATGTATATATGCAGAGATTGAAAATATAGAAATAAAAATAAGTTTATTCATCTCCCAAAATCCTAGCCTCTCTTTGCTATATACACAAAATCCCTCGTCTCAAAATTCAAAAGTGGTATCTGCGCCTGGTTGGGTCATCAGTTCGGCGTCAATCAAAAAGAAAGCCAACATCACGCTTCAACAAGCTTCCGCATGCACATGCAAGCATCAACATTAATCCCCAATCTGATCAAAGCAATAAAAACTGGTGAAATGGAGTACAAGCAATATCAGGAAACAAAAAACTTCAAGTCAAGAGAATACAAAAATCTTACCAAAAAGAAGTCCCACCAAGGTCAGAAATCCTTGTTGCAGAACATCAAAACTTTGGAATCGATGATCCGAGGTTCTCACATCCGGTGAAGATCAGTAGCACTTGCAAAGGAAGACGAAGACGTTGGAGACGTTAGTTTGTTTCGTGTTAAATCTTCAACGAAACAAGCTGGTGAAGACTAATAATTAGTAGTCTTCCGACAAGTTCAAAGGAAAAGCAAAGGTAAAATTAGAGCTCGCCTACCCGGTCATAATTGTGTAAGCCAATATTCATTGAAATGATCTGTCATTTGTCATTGTCATGTTCCGAGTCCAAAACTTAAACCCACAGGCGAAATTAGTGCTGTAAATATAATAAATAACTAGTTGGACTTTCTTTTTTTATGGCCTAAAATTAATGGTTAATCCAATTTATTACTTATACTCATAACATTCACTTATAAACCATTCACAAATACTATCTTCCCACAGATGTAAAATATTACAGTTATAGTCTAGCTTGCCAACTTGCAAAATAATCATTACCTTTGCGAAATAAAAAAAAAAAAGAGGCAAGAAAAAATCCATATAATACAAATTTCACCTAACTCTTCAATCAGATGGCCATGAAATTCATACATTGGCAAATGAAAAGGTTGAAAAAATTAGAACAATGACAATACGATATAATCAAAAGAAAGACGAGACCTAACTGAATAAATTTCCATACTATTATTCAGAAGAGATTCATGGCAATGAATAAGCAACTCATGTTTTATTATTATATAGTTCTGCAAGGAAAGTTCTATAAGCAAGAATTTTATTTGATCCACTAATTAGCCTGTGAAACTAATATACATGGCCTATTTCCCAACACTGTTTTCACAAATTTGAGCTAACACTTGATAAGCTTCGTCTATATCTTCATTTTCTCTCATTTTCACTTTTTGTCTCATATCTCTTACTTGTTTCCTCACTTGTTCTCCCATATTTCCAATGATCACATCCTTTATCGCCCTCGCAATTTCTTCTCTTTGAAACTTGCCATTATCATCTCTCATGACCTCCGCAGATACACCAACCTCCACCATCAACTTAGCATTCAAGGGCTGGTCCCAAAGCATGGGCATGGCAATGAGAGGAATGCCAAATCCTAAACTTTCCAATGTGGAATTCCAGCCACAGTGGCTCACAAATCCACCAATGCTTTGATGACTTAGAATTTTTGCTTGCGGAGCCCAACCTTCAACCACCCTTCCTCTATCTCCAATTCTTCCAAGAAAACCTTCTGGTAGTGTCTTTTCAACGCTCATATTCTTCTCTACTGCTGGAAACCTAATAACCCAAATGAAATTCACTTCGCTAAGCTCTAAAGCAAAAGCTATCTCTTCAATTTCTTCTTTGTTAAGATAACACTCCGATCCAAAGGATATGAACACGGTTGAATACTCACTCTTTTTCCCTAACCATTCGATGAGCTCGATAGTATGATCATCTTGATCATGATCAAAAAGAGGATCTTGAACTAGAGGACCAACTGAGATGATCTTGGTGTTGATAAGATCTGAGAGATAATCGATATATTTTCCTTCGATTTCTCGAGAGCTTTTTATCAACGTGATGTTACTTAATCTCAGAGGGAATATCACTACTTCATCTTCAGGCTCTCGTTGATCTGTAAGCCATGCAATAAACCTATGTAAGATGGCTTTCTCAAACTCACGAAGTTGCAAAGCTGGAAAAGGGAATTCACTCCCTGGACGTTGTGTAACATGAGAGCAGTATGAGCACATCGCAGCGCCGAACGTTAAAAACGGAACTGTTGGGATATTATGCTCAGATGCCATAGCTGGCATCCATGGTACTATAGCATCATGAATAATCAAGTCTGGATTCAAAGCTTTTAGGATGTTGGATAGGCTAGCTTTGGTCATTTTAAGGGCTTTCTTAAGGGTGGGAATGAGATGAAGTGGTAGGCCATTGGTTGTGTGGTGTTGAGGAGGTAGTTCAGGCAAGGATGGTAAAAGAAGCTCCACTAGTTGAATTTGGAGAGACAAATTTTTAGTAATTTTTTTCTCTATGGACTTGAGATTTACAGGTGTGGAGCATAGGTATATGTAAAAGCCTCTCTCTGATAGTTTCTTAGCTAGTTCTAGAAATGGAGATATGTGACCATAGGCCAACCATGGAAACAAGAAAACTCTTGGAGCAGTATGCTCTTTATCCATGAGACTGTGTGTGTGTGCCCTTATTTGGTAAACACTTACAATGGAAAATTAGGTTGAGAAGATACATATAATATTACTTAAGCCTGCTTTTCTTATGTTTTTTTTTTTTGGCCGGAGATTTTCTTACGTTCAAGTTCCTATATATTATTATACTGTTAAGGTAATAAGGGCGGCCACATATCACAATCATTGTCAATCAATTGATCTTTTTAGGTGATGAATAGACATTTAATGCTTTTTTTTTATTAAAAGAAAAGTTTAAAATCGTATAAAATATACTATAAATATAACTAATAAGACTGAAACTCAAATTTTTTTGTAAATATTACGAGTAACATATCACTGAATCAAAGCTGAAGTGATAGGAAATTAATTGTTGAATGTTGACAAGACTCCACGGGTGAGAAGAGTCAAAATTCAACAATAATGTCGAACTATTGGTGCAGCATTTGATGAATGTTGAAAGTGTGCTTGCTTACCTGCACACCATTTTTAGGGGAGCTTCACTAAACTACCCTCTCCTGGTGGTTATAATAGGGGGGTTTGAGTGGAGTTAAGTGCATCAATAGAAATGAATCCTACCGATCAAGATATGAAGTGTATCGGACCCCTTTCATAGGTTTTAGGCTTTATTTCTGAAAAAGTCGGTACTATGCGAGTGTTTTTTCTTATAGGTTTTTGTATATTCAAATTAAAAACTTGAAAACTTGTCCGAGGGTTAAGGTGTTTTTATACGTAAAAGCTGAACCACATTAAATATGGTGTGTACTGCTTATCTTTATCATATTGCCTTAACTGGAAATTTACTGAAATTCCAAAGACTTAAATTAATTGGAGTTGTCTTTGTGCAATAATCTAAATCGGAAATTTACTGAAATTCCAAACATGAACCAATATTAAATGACGAACTGACCAAGACAATTTTTTTTTTTTTTTTGGGTCAGATTGTGACGGAGGTGTAACAGTTCATATGACCATGTAACGTGGCGGCATGTGGCTTGCCAAACCTAAGCTTCAAAGATTACAAAAATTAATACATTTCTGGTTTGAGGATCTTTTGAACTCTCTAGTTTTCTTATGATGATATGGCAAAAGGCGATGTGCCATACAAAATATATATAATTCCGTATCCAAACAAAAAGAAACACACCACTAGGGATGTAACTCGTTATACATGCGAAAAATTATAAGTTCAAATCTCACTAGTTACGTTGTGTAGTTTTGGGCCTCTTCTAAATTAAAAAAACATAAAGAAACATAAAGAAAAGAAGATGCTTGATTGAGTGTAGACCACACAGAGGTTGCGTAATCAATGATGTATTGTTTTTATTATATTACTGATTGAATTTTCTTAAAAACGATATATGGAATAGAGGGTGTACTCCACCATACTTATTGAATTCTTTTATAAACAATGAAATATAGAATGTGTCCTAGCAGCACGTGGAGTTCACGTGTTAAAAATAGAGGTGAACCCACAACCGTTTTTAAGATCAACACGTTATTGATTACTACTACCAATATAATTTAGTTCCTATAAATAACTCTAAGGAGCCACTTTCTGTAAAAGAAGATAAATACAATGGCATATTTTATATAAGTTATGTATCTAATTACTTACAGTGTTTAAAAGTATCACAAACAGTCTCTCTATTTTGATTTCGAATATTTGATACCTTTGAAATTAGAGGCAGTTAGATAATTTTTCAATAACTTTTGAAAACGAGTGACATACTATTACATTCATTTAAATGGGTAGAAATCATCTTTTGCCATTTGATAATTTTTCGTATAACCCAAACTCAGTTGAATTTACCTCTTTGTATCAATTCGTCCATAATTGTGCCATCATAACAATTATCCAACAAAAGTGGTGAAGTTTTCATGATGAATGGTCTTAAGAAGTTCGTCTGTATGTAGAAGGGAAAAAAAGATCAATTACATCATGTAACAAAGATTAACTAAATCAGCTACTTCATCCTTCGAAATCCACAACGTGTCACGCAAAATAAACCAATATTAAGAGAGCCGCTTCTCTGAGCCTGAAAATTTTTCGAGATTATTAAAAAGATGATGAAGAAGCTGTTAGCGGGCCACTTTTCCTACGTTTTTTAAGCCAATTATTTGCAGCTCTGACTCCTTAGATATACCTTGCAATCCTTCGAGACGATTTCATCCATAAAGATAAACTTCCTCTTTTCATCATGTCCATCCATATTATATTGCAAGCCAAGAAAATTCATACACTTAATTGGCAAATGAAAAGGTTGAAATTTTTTTAAACAATATGAGAATATGATAGAATCAAAATTAGAAATGGAGCAAATGTTTTAATAATATAAAGTTGGACAAGGCAATTTAGCAGCGGAATTATTATAAATCCCTATTTCCAGCACTATTGTCACAAATTTGAACCAGCAACTGATAAGCTTCGTCTATTTCTTCTTTTTCTCTCATTTTTACTTTTTGTCTCACATCTCTCACCTGTTTCCTCAATTGTTCCGCCATATCCCCACAGATCACATCCTTGATTACTCTCTCAATCTCTTCTCTTTGAAACTTGCCATTAATGTCATCTCTCATAACCTCTACAGCTATACCAACTTCCACCATCAACTTAGCATTCAAGGGCTGGTCCCAATGCATGGGCATGGCGATGAGAGGAATGCCAAATTCTAAACTCTCCAATGTGGAATTCCAACCACAATGACTCACAAATCCACCAATGCTTTGATGACTTAGAATTTTTGCTTGCGGAGCCCAACCTTCCACCACCCTTCCTCTATCTCCAATTCTTCCAAGAAAACCTTCTGGTAGTGCCTTTTCAACGCTCATATTCTTCTCTACTTCTGGAAACCTAATAACCCAAATGAAATTGACTTGGCTAAGCTCTAAACCAAAGGCTATCTCTTCAATTTCTTCTTTGTTAAGATAACACTCCGATCCAAAGGATATGAACACGGTTGAATGTTCATTTTTCTTTCCCAACCAATCGATGAGCTCGCTAGTTTCACCTCGATCATCATCACAAGTAGGATCTTGAACTAGAAGACCAACTGGGATGATCTTGGTATTGGAAACATCTGAGAAATAATCTATATATTTTGCTTCGATCTCTCGAGAGCTTTTTATCAACATGATGTCACTCAATTTCTGAGGGATCTCATCTTCAGGGTCTCGTTGATCTATAAGACGTGCAATTAACCTATGGAAGTTGGCTTGCTCAAACTCACCAAGACGCAAATCTGGAAAAGGGAATTCAATCCCCGGACGTTGTGCGGCATGCGTAAAGTACGAGCACATCGCAGCACTGGTCGTTAAAAACCGAACTGCTGGAATATTATGCTTATATGCCATAGCTGCCACCCATGATACTAGAGGGTCATGTATAATCAAGTCTGGATTCAAATCTTTTAGGATGTTGGATAGGCTAGGTTTGGCCATTTTAAGGGCCTTCTTGAGGGTGGGAATGAGATGAAGTGGTAGACCATTGGTTGTGTGGTGTTGAGGAGGTAGTTCAGGCAAGGATGGTAAATGAAGCTCCACTAGTTGAAATTGGAGAGAAAAATCTTGAGCAATTTTGTTCTCTATGGACTTGAGATTTATAGGTGTAGAGCACAAGTATAAATAAAAATCTCTCTCTGAAAGTTTCTTAGCTAGCTCCAAAAATGGAGATATATGACCATAGGCCAACCACGGAAACAAGAAAACTCTTGGAGCAATATGCTCTTTATCCATGAGACTATGGATGTATGTGTTCAGATGGTGCCCCTTATTTGGTGAAAACTTATAATGGGGAAGGAAAGGGATCAATGGAAGATTAGGTTGAGAAGATGAGTTGATTATGCTACCGATTCAATGCTTATGTGTTTAATTTTTTTATTTGATCTCTAATCGTGGTACTTTATATTATTAATTTCGCTCATTTTCTTATGTTCAAGTTGTCATATATTACTAATTTTTCTAATTAATTTTCTTATGTTCAAGTTTTCATATATTACTAATTTCGCTAATTAATTTTCTTATGTTCAAGTTGTCATATATTATACGGCCAATGTTATAATCATGGGGTGATGCGGGCAACATATCAAAATCATTGTCAATAAATTATATTGTTTAGGTTGATGAGTAGAAAAAAATATAAGTGTTTTATGTTATAAACAATTAAGAATGAACTACTGAATGTTGACAAAACTCCTCGATTGAGAAGAATAAAAATTGAATAATGTCGAATTATGCTGCAGCATTTCTTGGAAGACGAAGTGTGCTAGCATGCTTGCACACCATTGTTGGTGGAGCATTTCCTGATGGTTATAATAGGGTGGAGGTTAAGTGTGGATAGAAAATGAGTTGAGGCCAAAGATTATGTTAAGAATTCTACTGAGAACCGAGAGATGATATAGTAGAAGTGAGAACCGAGAACTGAGAACAGACATGAAGGAAGGCAGAATCAAGAAACAGGCAATAAATGGGTCACACGTGGATAGACATGACTGAACCAAGATCTCATATCTGATATCATCTTAAAAATTATGAAGTTTCATCTTAAAACTAATTAGTGCCAAGTAGGCTAGGATCTTATATATATGGTAAATTTGAACTTCAAGATTTTTTATATACCGGAGGATTGTTTATTTCAAGGGAAAATCTCACATTTAGTCCCTATTGTTTGCAAAGTGTCTCAGTTTAGTCTTTATTGTTTAAAATATCTCAATTTAGTCCCTATTATTTCCCTAAAAGTTTTAATTTCATCCCTATTGTTTAAAGTTGTCAATTTCGTCTTTATTGTTTCTCAAAAAGTTTCAATTTCGTCCCTATTATTTTTAAAAAGTTTCAAATTCATCCCTATTATTTTTTAAAAAAAATTAATTTAGTCATTGGATAATAGGGACGAAGTTGAAACTTTTTAAAAAATAGTAGGGACTAAATTGAAACATATTAAACAATAGGGATGAAATTGAAACTTTTGGTAAAACAATAAGGACTAAATTGAAACATTTTAAACAATAAGAATTAAATTGAGACATTTTACAAATAATAGAGACTAAATGTGAAATTATCCCTTTATTTTAACAAATTAATTAAAATCAAACCATATTAAAAATATTGTGTAGTGTGAATCTCTGTGCAATGGTCTTAATTAATTGGAAATTTACTGAAATTCCCAACATTAACCCATATCAAATGACGTACGTTCTGACCAAGACCTCGATTATGAAACATTTACGTAGGTGCCATCTAGGTGTAACAATTCATATTATCTTGTAACGTGACAGCATGTGGCTTACCAAACCTTTTTTTCAAAGATTAAAAAAATTAATGACATTACAGAAAGAAGGCGATAAGATGACATGTTAATAGATTTCGAGATGCACATTTGTTTGGCACATTTAGAGTAATGCTTTTATCTTATTTTTTCACTCTTTTATTCTTTTTTTATACGGTAAAAATTTTATATATTAAATATTGAATTTTTTGTTTGTGCAATCAATGATGTATTGTGTTTATTATATTCACATAGAAAAGAAGATGCTTGATTGAGTGTAGACAAGGTATTGTGTTTATTATATTAAATGATTACTCTCGATGTTTAGTTCCCATAAAAAAACTCTCACAAATCACTTTCTATAAGATAGACAGATGCAATGGCATGCTTTTTTTTTCTTTTTTTTCTTTTTTTTCTCTGTCTTGACTTTGAATTTGTATCCTTTCCAATTAATGATTTTTCTTTTAAGTGGGCTAAGATTGAAGGATCTTTCAATAATTTTCTTTGTTTTTTGAGTAAAGTGTACAGGACTCTTTTGTGCTTTTGCAAAACTGTATAATACTTCTTTGTAGTTTTAAAAGTGCACGGTACCCCCTCTATGGTTTTTAAAACTAAGCACAGTAGCCCTTTCCGTCAAAAAATTAATATATTTTAATGAAAAGTATGATGCACACGCGTCAAATGCGGTTATTCAATGTTACTACAAGAAAAACAGGATGAGGCGACGGTCAAAATCCGTAGCCTAGCAGAAGCAAAATTGGGACGGGCGACGGATTTCCGTTCGTAGTAAAAAGCCCCGTAGCCAAATTGATATTTCATAGCCCATCCGTAGCCAATTTCGGGAATTAATTTGTATTTATTTTTTATAACTTCCGTAGCAAAATAGCTATAGCCCATCCGTAGCCAACTAAAATTGTGATTTTTTTTATTAATTATTAATGTCCGTAGCCAATCCATAGTCGTTTCGGTCGTAAATCGGTCGTAGTCCACGGCTACAGATTAATATCCGTAGAATATCGGTAGCCACATATTCGGTAGCCAATCCGTAGCCAAATAAATTTTTTATTTTTTTAATTAATTATTAATGTCCGTAGCAAATCCGTAGCCGTTTCAATCATAAATCGGTCGTAGCCCATGGCTACGGATATATCGGTAGCCACATAGTCGGTAGCAAATCCGTATCCCATTCGTAGCCAACTAAAATTTTGATTTTTTTAATTAATTATTAACGTCCGTAGTAAAGCCGTAGCAAATCCGTAGCAATTTGTCATCACATATCGGTGGCCAATCCGTTGTCCAAATCCATAGTCATTTGTCCGTACAAAAACGGTGGCTAATTTTATATGGTTATTCTGTAACCTAATAATTATTAATTATTCTGAAAATAATATGAAATGTAAATATTAAAAAATAAAACAAATTTACACAACAAAACATAAAATTAAATATATAAAATAATATTTACATAACGCATCTTTTAAATTCATAAAAATATTAAAATATTGTTCGAAATTAGCTGCTAAAATTGTCCAAAAAAACAAAATCCTAAATGTACCATTGATCATGTTGATCGGGCTAATATCGTGGGTGTTTTAGCCAATTAATCTCCTGCTGCAAATGCCTCACAAGTTCCATGACTTCGTTCACTTGTCACTGTGTCTCTTGCTGTTCCTTTCCTTGGTTATCAAGTTGTTGCCTCAAGGACTCCATTCTGGCAATGACTCGCCTATCGACTTCTTCTTCCGAGAGTCCAACTCTAGTGTTGATGGTGGGAATAGAGGGTGTTTCCCTACCAATACAGACTCCTTGCGAGCTAAGTCCATAGACACGCCCTTTTTTTGTCCCACCAATAGCTTGGTAGAAGATATCATCGGGATTAACGGGCGGCGCCGTGGGGTCTTCTCAAGTTCACGTTACTGGAGCATCGCCTCATATCGTGACTACAAAATTAATATTTATAAATATTTAATATTCTTATACCACTCAATGTCACATCCCAACTCAACCCCACCTAAAACCAAGTCGGGACGCGACGAAATTTCTATATTATAACATCTGTAATATAGCCCTAAACATAAAAATATAACTTGCATAACAATTATATAGCCACAACAACCAACATACAACCACAAATAAACCAAATTCACAATCCTGGGCCTCCAACTTACAACCAAAGGATATGTCGTCTGTTACAACCACTTCAACATAATCATAATGATACAATCCTCATTATGAAATGCATAAGTCTAACCACCTATACATTACAAAAGAGATTTATAAAATTCAATTTTTATAACCTTTTAAATTAAAATTAACTAGCAACTTAAAATTAACATATACATTATATAAATTTAACAAAATTAAACAACAGTAAAAGTAATACACTATATAAATACTTACTATCGTCTCAGCAGCCTTTGGATCAAAGTACTGGATACCATCACCCTCCCCTTTACTGTGGGCGGCCTTGAAAATATCAGCTCTATAGACAGGGGAGTTTATTGTCACCGCCTATATTATTAAATTCATAAGTAGTAATTACTCAAAAACCAGAATATTAAGATAAACTAATTTATGCTATTAAATTTAAGTAGTTAATTTTAGTTACATACCATCCTTCTCTGAACCTCATGAAAGGGGGTGGCACCCGTGTAGTGTACCGATTGATTTTTCTCCCTATTTTTCTTGGCCGCTTTTGATTTCTTTATCCACTTCGGCTCGCGCCATCTTACTTGCATTTGCTCCCAATTTTCTAATGTCATCCACTTAGGAGACTTGTCAAATTTACGGGCCTTAGCCAATTGGTCTTTCATTCTCTTCGCTGCCTTATAATGGAAGCAATGCTTGATGCGTGTCCTGTCACATGGGTGCCATTTATAATCTTTCTGCAACGAAGAAAAAAGGGCAATGCGAACATGTGTTAATTGAATATGCATGTATAAATGTACAAGTGTATAATATAATATATATTGACTGCATTATTGTTTATAAAAACCTCAAACGAACAAAACCATCAGTCTTTGACATCTTGCGGAATTTCTCCATAAGTAATCCAGGGTTCTGTGAATCCGCCTGCGAATATTGACTTAAAATCTTGTATCGCTGAAGCAGGTACAAATCTGTTAAAAAGTATATCAATTCTATAAGTTAGTGTCACTTGCATTTACATATTATAACTTCAAAAACTAATAACAAACAATTAAAGTAATTGATCTACAATTTTATTGAATTGTATTTCACCCATTATTATATAATCGAATGTGAGTACGTCTATCCTCCAACCATGTGGCGTACTGAGCGAGTGACTCGAATCCTATAGGCTTCCAGTTTGTTGTGCCAGCTGCACGTGATGATGGTTCTGGCTGTTCCGTTTGATGCTCGAAGTTGTTCGTGGCTGTGGCATTAACACGACAATCCTCGGTAGTCACTTGGATGCCAGACAATGGGGCAGATAGTCCGATAGAACGAACGGATGTCCCTGGAGTGCTAGAAGACTCACTATTACCTTCACCACGTGTTGCGGAGGACGAAGTTGATGGCGTGTCGGATCGTGACCGATCTGCTTGCGATCTACCACCTCTAACCATAATTGCTACACAAAAAAATATAAGATACATACATATGTACAATATATTCTATAAATTAAGAGATATTATAACCACTTTTCATTATAGTTTTCGATTATCAATCGTACACTTTACATACAGTTGACATACAAAATATTGAATTTATAGGTATAAATTCTCAATTAGATAATTCATTGTCTTCGGATTCTAAGTCATTATCGGAGTCACTTTCATGATCTTCATCATCATTGTAGCCATAGTCCTCGTGTTCTTCTTCTACATCTCCAACCACATCAATGCATTCACTTGATTCAAGACAGCGCAATACGCCACCATCATGATCATCTTATTGTACCAATGTCACGTTCATCTCATCGGACAGAAAATCCGATTGTTCATCTTTATCATTATCATCATTGTTCATGCACACATCAAATTGGTTCCTTGATCTTATCTTGCATACAGCCGACCAAGATGCCCGTTCTCTCTTAGCACCAGGATACCTGACGTAGTATGCTTGTTATGCATGCTCTGCTAAAACAAAGGGGTCATACTTTGGGTATTTTTTCTTCACATTTATATCAATCAATCGAAATTTCAGATGAACCTTTAATCCCTTATCATTGTGAGAATCGTACCACTCACACTTGAAAAGACAATTCTTGTGTACTTCAAAGTTCCATTATGGTATTCTAACTCAATAATATCAGTCAACATACCATAATAATGACTCTTCTCATTATCAGGCGTTGTCCCTTTCACAGTGACCTCACTATTCATAGTTGTCTTTGAAGATCCATACTCCAAAGTGTGAAATCTATACCTATTCACCAAGTACTTTGACCATGTACTTACCACCTTACTTGGACCCATTGAAAGATATTTCACGCGATCATCCAAAATGTTATTGTGGGCAAGCTGAAAGGGGTAAATTAGGAACAATAACAAATATCAAGGTCGGAATGAGTCAAATATATAATTGCCACGTTAAAGACGAGTAATACTAACATGGTGACGTAACCAAGTCGGGAAAAATTTGTCAATGCTGTTATTGATTTGTGAATCAGTGAATGATGGATTCTCTATTCGAAGATCATCCTCAAACGTCCTGTACAATATTAATTAGTGGATTATATATGTAATGTGTATTAATAGAACTAAAGAGTTGAGTCATGTACTTACTTAATATATGGGGACACTTCTTCGCAATTCATCAAAACACACAAGTGAGCAACATTGAAATCTCGATCGTCTAAATCTTTAAAAATCATATTCCCCATCGGACGACCTGGAGGTTTGAATATGGGTAAACACCCTTCAGGGTAATCTGAATCCATGGACTCTTCATTTCGACCGATGTTTCTTGCTTTTGTTTGCACATGCGGTTCGAAATAATATGAACAAAATGTCGACGTTTCAAGAATAAGATATGCTTCACATATAGATCCTTCAACACGTGCTTTATTTTTCACCTTTCTCTTCAAAAGTTGCAAAAACCTCTCAAAATGGTATATCCACCGATATTGTACAGGACCACCGCAAATTGCTTCATGAACCAAGTGTACTGGAAAATGCTCCATTGAGTCAAAGAAAGCTAGAGGTAAGATCCTTTCCAACTTACAAAGGGTGATCACAATATTTTGTTGCATTCTTTGAAGGTCGATTATTTCAAGACACGTGCAACAAATGTTTCTGAAAAACAAGCTTAGTTCGGTAAAAGGTTCCCATACACTATTAGGCAATAACTCGCGTAAGGCTATAAGAAGCAATCTCTCCATAAATACATGGCAATCATGGCTCTTCATATGTGACAACTTCAAATTGTTCATGTCAACGCACCTTGCTATATTTGATGCATATCCGTCTGGGAATTTTAACTCTTTTACCCATTCCAAAATTGCTTTCCTAGAAAGAATCGGAAGAGTATGCACGACCCTTTTCATCACGCCATCTCTAATGCATAATTCAGGGCGATCACAAATTCTCTCAATATCAGCCCTTGAATTTTTCGTATCCTTTGTCTTCCCCTTCATGTTCATTATAGTGTTAAAGACATTATCAAAAACATTCTTCTCTATGTGCATTACGTCTAGATTATGACGCACAAGCTGTGACAGCCAATAAGGCAAATCCTAAAAGATGCTTTTTTTTTTATCCAGTTATGCCTTCTTCCAAAACCATCTATTTTATCTTTACCCAGTTCATTTATGTTTGGAAGATCCCAAACTTCTTCCCACATGTCCTCACTACTCAATCTCGGCGGAGGGTCTGAGTTCTCTATCATATTTTTTCGAAAGTTTTTCATGTCTCGTCGAAAGGGATGATTTCTTCGTAAGAACTGCCGATGGCAGTCAAAAAAGCAATTCTTTCTCCCTACAGTCAATTGAAATGCCTTAGAAGATCCCATACAATACGAACATGACAATCGTCCGTGCGTACTCCAGCCAGATAACATGCTATATGCTGGGAAATCATTAATTGTCCACATTAAAGCTGCCCTTAATTGAAAATTGGACTTGGACGACACATCATAATAAGGTACCCCTACATCCCATAGTTTAATCAATTCTTCAATCAGAGGCTCAAGGTATATATCTATACCCTTTCCCGAACTCTTTGGCCCCGGAATAAGAAGGGTCAAGAACATTACAGGATCCTTCATACACATCCATGGTGGAAGATTGTACGGTGTGATTATCACAGGCCAACAAGAATAAGGTTGAGAAGAAGAGTTGAACGGGTTAAAACCATCAGAAGAAAATCTGAGACGTACATTTCTCGGTTTAGAAGCAAAGTTTGGAAATGTTTTATCAAAGTGTTTCCATGCCTCAGTATCGGATGGATGACAAATTTTTCCATTCTCAACTTGGTGTCTATAATGCCATTGCATATGTTTAGCTGTTACAGGAGACATGTATAATCTGCTCAACCTGGGTGTTAATGGTAGATACCTCAATCGTTTATGCGTATTTGGTCTACCACGTTTTTACCAACTTCTGTAGGTTTAAATCGTGGGTGACCACACATTGGACAAGATTTCGGTTGATCTCTATCTTTGTAATATAACGTACATCCATTTACACACACGTCAATTTTCATGCAACTCTAACCTAAAAGACTCATTTCGCTCTTAAACCTATAGTAGTTCTCAGGCAAAGTGTTATCCTTGGGCAACATTCTTCGAATAACTTCAACAATTTGATTAAAACAATGTTCAGACATATTATCCTCTGACTTGATGTTCAACAACAAAGACACCGCTGACAGATGAGTGACCTCACATCCACTCCACAAAGGCTCATCTGCAGTTTTTAATAGATCATAAAAATATTTTGACTCCATATTAGGTTCTTATTCAATTGGTTGATTAGGAGTTAGTGGTACATTTGATGGGCCAAATGCATCAAATACCATTCTCCTATAAATGTTTCCTTCATCACATCTAGAATTATCATCAACATTATGGTTGTTATCCTGATAGAGGTCATCATGCTCCCCATGTGAAGTCCAAACATAGTAATGCCTCATGAACCCCCATGAATAGAGATGATGTCTACAAGTATGAGGGTCCTTAAAGTCACAATTCTTACATTTCACACAAGGACATCTAATTTTGCCTCTATCCATGTACTTTCGTTGACTACATGCAAAATGAATGAATTCTTCGTCTACACCATGAACAAACTTAAGATTTAATGATCCCTTAGATGTTAATCGATCATTCATCCACTGTCGTCTGAGTCTTTCCATTTTCTCACTTTCTGTATAATAATATTTGTTCATCCCATTAAATACAATTTATGATTTACTACTTAATCTTTGTTAATTAATCACAACAAATATTACTACAATACAACATTCATGTTAAATATACTACCAAAAATTTATGACAAAACCTCTTTCAAAAAAATTAGAAATAAACATAACAATAAATATAAAAATAATAGAGCCGAACAAATTAAAAAAACAAAATTACATATATGAAGATATATATTGTACACATATATAAATATGTCTATACTAGACAACAAAATAGAGGGAAAATGTATAAATTAAAATACTTACTAGTAGAAAAGAGAGAGAAAGAGATGGTGGTGGTGTCTTTGGTGGTGATGGTAGTGGTCTTGGTAGTGGTGGGTGGTAGGGATGGTGCCCTAGATATGGTGGTAATAGTGGACCTTGGTGGTGGTGGGTGGTGGTGATAGTGCCCTAGATGGTGGTGATGGTTTAATAGATGGTGGTGAGCAATTATCTTGTGGTGGTGAAAATGCCTTTGTTGGTGGTAATGGTGATGGTGCCCTAGATATAGTGGTGATGGTGGACCTTGGTGGTAGTGGGTGGTGGTGATAGTGCCCTACATAGTGGTAATGGTGGACCTTGTGGTGGTGATGGTGCATTTGTTGGTAGTGGTGGTAGTACCCTTGGTGGTGATAGTAGTGGTCTTGGTGATGATGGTGGTGGTGGTGGTGATAGTAGGGTGGGGATGGTGGTGGGGGTGATGGTGGTGAGAGAGAAATAGATTTTTTTTTGTAAGAGATAGAGAGAGTAAAGTGATTTTGGGAGAAAAATGTTTTAAAACATTTTTAAAACTTCAGCATTCACCAACAAAAAATTAAAAATTAAAAATTGTGCAGGTCACGGCGGGCCGGCGTTCCACCCAGCATGGGGATGCAAGACAATGATATCTCGCTGTTCCCGCCGGACGACGGGGCCGGCCAGCCGGCCCAGTCGTCCGACACTAGCAGCCAGCCTTAACTTCACTTCTCTTCACCTTTCTCTTCTAAAACTCTCTCAAAATCTCTCTAAACTCATCAAAAACTAACCATTAAATCTCAAAATATTTTCCACAATCACATTACCCACTCCATAAAATATCAAAATCTCCAATGATTTTTCCCAAACACCAATTTCTTCAACCCTATTGCAAAAAAAAAACTCAAAAAATCTCTCTAAAATTCTCAAAATCTAGCCATTAAACCTCAAAATTTCTTCCATAATCACATTACCCGCTTGCCAAAACCTCAAAATCTACAAAGAGTTCTTCCAAACCCCAATCTCTTCAAGCCCTAAGCCAAAAAATAGGTAAAGTTATATTAAACTCAAAATTTAGCCATTAAATCTCAAATTTTTTTCCATAATCACATTACCCACTTTCTAAAACCTCAAAATCTCTATATTTTATTATGGTTGTTACTACAAGGACAAGTGGGAAAAAAACCCTCCTAAGAAAAATAATCCAACCTCCTCTAGAAGGCTTCCAAATTCGGATAGGGATCCTCCTCCCACAAGTGCAAACAACGAGGTTGTCAAGCCGATATTGTATGGAAAGTGTTTGATAGATGAGGACATACAAGGTACTAGAATTTCTGAGTTCGTGCAACACCAAGGTTGGTATGACTTCCTATATATTTGTTGTCCTGTTTATCCATTTTTAATCTGTGAATTTTATAGTAATTTGGAAAGAGATGAAATTATTGTTGTGAAAACTAGAGTTAGAGGTGTTGATATTGAGTCAACCCCGGATATAATAGTTACAATCTTTAATATGAGAAACGATAGGGTAAAAGCTTACGACACCACTGGTTGGCCAGAAAGTAGAATGGAGCCCGAAGACAAAGATAATTGTTTAAGATTTTTTTGGGCGGAAAGGTTTGATGGAACTGGTCATAGAGGAAATACACCAGATAAAAGAGAGTTGCCCATGCTAAAGAAAATTTGGGTAAACTTTGTAGGCTCTTGTCTTGTGCATAGAAATATTAATGATGAAAGAACACTTCAAGGAGATGCTTATATTGTATATTTGTTGGTTAGTGGTAGGCAAGTGAACTTACCGTATATGATTGCTCGTCACATGATTTATACGGCTGAGAAAAACAAATCCTTGCCATATGGAGTAGCCCTTACCCGAATTTTTGAGTACTTCGGGGTTTCATTTGATGGGGTTGAAAGGAAAAAATTCAATCCTTCTTGGTATCTTAATATACTATCTCTGAATAAGCAACAAGCTTATTGGTATCAAGATCGTTATATAAACCAAGAAGAATTTAATAGACTACCTGAGGAAACCAAAACACTCATTAAGTTAAAGGCTACCAAGAACACTACCTTTGTTGAGAATTTGAGTTATATTGGTGATGTTGAGATGGAAGAGAACTTATATCGCGAATTGCCTATGGAAACGGATAATCCGGAGGAGCATATTCATGCAGAGAGAGTGTCACAGATAGATGAGCAAGAAAGGAGGAGAGGTGCTAGTTCTAGTCGTGCTTCTAGTTCGTCATATGATCTAATTTTGGAAAAACTAAATGATATATCTTCTTCTATGGGCAACAATGATAGAACTCTCTGCCATTTGCAAAATCAACTTCAAACTATGGAACAACGTAGAGCGGCAGATCGTCAATATTTTGAAACTCAATTTCAGACTTTGGAAGAACATAAAGCGGAAGATCGTCAATACTTTGAAACTCAGTTTCAGAGTCTGGAAGAACGTAGAGTAGAAGATCGCCAATATTTTGAAACTCAATTCGAGGATATACAAGGTCGCCTTCTACTCATGGCTGATGACATTCCTGGTGAGGGAGTTGGACAAGACCCTGGGTTTGTCGACTATCTGAGTCGATAAGGTCAACGTGGAGGTCGTGGTCGTGTACCGAGACAATAGTTTTATTTTTGCCAACTTGCTCTTAGTTTTAATAATTATATTTGCTTTTGGATCTAGATATCTGATTTATCATTTATGTATCTTAAATCTTTACAGACATTGCTCTTAATTAGTTTGTGGTGCCCCTCCTTCATTTTGACACTGTCAAAGAGGGACAAATTATGGTAGTAATTATAGACATCTATCTTTTGACAAATTGTGGTATATATCTTTTAGACATCTTTAGTTTTTTCTTGTTTAATGAATGGGCTACGGATGGGTTACGGAAAAAATAATTTCGTAACTCATCCGTGGTAATTGACTACGGATGGGCTATGAAAAAAGGAAATCCGTAGCCAATTGCCACAGATGGGCTACAGACCACTAATAGTATGAATTCTAACTTGTTAATAGGTAGGAACAACGTACTAAAGCGTGTTTATATCTTTATATTTTTCATGTTTATGAAGTTTAGCACAATGTGAGAGTTTTTGAACCCCTAGATTGAACGTCTATTAACATTAACACAATGTTAAGTGAGGACATGATAACTTCGATTTAAACGGCTATTGACTTCGTATGAGATTTCTCTATTAAAATACGCACGATAATAAAATACGGACCAAGTTTATTTTTATTTAAAAAACTAGCATCTCAAGTGAATTTTACTACGTTGTAAATGCAATCAAAATTCCGTAATTTCAAATTAAAACCAATAAACCTCATTTTTTTCTAAAAGTCCGTAGTCCATCCGTAGCCAATTGCTACGAATGAGCTACAAACTTTGTTATTTTTATTTTTCCCTCTGGTCCTTTATTTTTTATGAACATTTTTTTGAATAATACATAGTCCGTAGCCAATCCGTGGCTATTTGGCCACCGCATGGTTACAGAATTTGTTATGATTTTTGTTGCCGAATTAATTAAATAATCCGTAACTAATCCGTAGCAAATTTGTCACGGCTAGGCTACGGAATATATATTTTTTTATAATTAAAATTATTGTTTGTAGTCAATCCGTAGCCATTTTTTGTCGCCATTTCAACGGGACCTAAGTTGGCTACGGATGGGCTACGGAATTAGTTGCCCGTAGCAATTCTATAGCCCATCCGTAGCCAATTTACTACGGAAAAAATTCGTCGCCCAAATCCGTCGCTCGTGCGCTGTTTTCTTGTAGTGGGTTTTTTGTTTAAATTATTAATTATTTAGATAAAAATACCCTTATATGACACATTTTTTTCTTTAGAGTTGGAAAAAAATTGATATTCTTGTCCAAACAATTAATAATTTAAGCAAAAAAAAATTTTGAATAATCACATTTGACATGCGTACATCACACTTTTCGTTAAAATAGATATTTTTTTTTATAGAAGGGGCTATTGTACTTAGTTTCAAAAATCACAGAGAGTACCATGTACTTTTAAAACTACAAAATGATATTGTACAACTTTACAAAATCATAGGGGGATCCTGTGCATTTTACCCTTGTTTAAAAATAAAAAAAAGTGATTCATTACATTCGCTTCAAATGGACAGGGTCGTTTTCTCCCATGAAATTTTGAGTATATTCCAAACTTCCCCATAACTGTGCCATCACAACAATTATTCAACAAAAGAGGCCAAGTTTTCGTGATGAGTGATCATAAGACTAACTCCAACAGACTCCCTATTTTTTTCTCTACATTTAGGGAATTTAGGCTTGCCTCTTTAACTTTAGGGGCTCCTTATTCTAGTTTTACTCCAGCAGCCTCCCTACTTTTAATTTATCCTTATTTCAGGGACTCCCTATTTCAATTTCACTCCAACAGTTTCCCTATTTTAGGGATTCCATATTTTTTTTACTCTAATATATCTATATTTTAAATCAAACACGTCATTTTAATTTTTGTATTTACATTTTTTATTTTTAATGATGACATACTATTTTAATTATTAATAATTATTTTCTATTATAGTTTATAATAAATAACTTTTTTTTTCATTGTCCATATTTTTTTTTTCATTTTCATTAAAAAAACTTTTTAGTGATATATTAGAGTAAAAAAACTAAAATATTCGTATTTTAAAGGCTCTCTATTTTATAGGCTCTCTATTTTATTTTAATCTAATATATCTCTATTTTGATTATACACACTATTTGATTTTTTTATTTTTTATTTGTTAATGATGAAATTCTATTTTAATTTTTATTATCTTATTATATTTTCAATTAATATTATTTTTTTATTTTATTTTTGTATTAATCGAAAAAGTTGGTATCGATTCGACTAGAAAGTTGTCATTAAAATTTAAAATTTCGTAAATATTATAATAAGTTAGAAATAAAATTAATTTGATTTCGCAACTATAAAAAAAATCGTTTAAATTTTACAGATATAGAGAGCCACTTTTGGCTCTCTACATGTAAAGAGCCAAGCAAAAAAAAAAAGGGGCTCCCAATTTTAGAGAGTCCCTCATAGGGAGGCTGTGGGAGCATTATTTGAACATTTGCCTCCCTAAAAGGAGCCATTTTAGGGAGGCTGTTGGAGCCAGCCTAAGAAGGCTAGTCTATAGAAGGTAAAAAAAGATCAATTATACCATAATTGAAGGCTCGTCTATCGATCCGGGAGAGATTTTTCTCGGGGTCGCTAGCATCCTCACTTTCTTGATTTGTATTAGTTACTTCCTTTTTCTGTTAGGTCTTAGCATAAGTTTCAACGATATATTATAAAGATAGGATCTCTCTGTTATTTATCTTTTTATCCACCTTTTGTATTTTCATGTCATTAATCAATCATACCTTTTGCTAGTTGGATCAGTTAAAAAAAAAAAAACTGAATTAGCTACTTAATCCTTCAAATCCACAATTAATGGGTCACGCAAAATAAACCAATATTATTTAAAGATTTACTTCTCTAGCGAGAGTAGTTTACCAATGGACGGCTATATATGGTTGAGATCATTTGATATAGTTTGAGATTTGAGAGGGGAGTTCTCAGAGGGGAAGATGAAAGATTGGTTGTGTTGGGATGGATTTTTTAGGACACATGGCGATCTTTGATAGATTTATTTTCGACAATAATTTTCTTTTTGTTTTTTCTTAAAATGAAAAAAAATAATTAAAACCTTATTGTTTATCATGAAAAGAAAATTATACCTCCACTATCTAGCAAATTCTTACCTCTATTAGGGTTTACAGGAGAATCTGGGTAATGCTCCAAGTTGGTGGAGGTCCTGGAGGAGTAAGAAATTAAATAATCTGAGAAAATAGCTTTTACCCCACTTGAAATAAACGATTTATTAATCTGTTTCACCGCATCATATATTTAGAATTAAATACTAAAATGACGGAGTTTTATAAAACTTCCAAAAAAACATTGGTCTACAAAGAGTACATATATATGTTATATCAAAAAATATAAATATCATAACCATGCTTAGCGTTGTTCATCTTTAAAAAATTCATGCCAAATGTTGAAGTTTCTCAAGTCATTGTCAAAAATTAAATTTAGCTTAGTCAAAAAAAAAAAAAATTAGTGACTAATGCAATGATGCTAATCTAACATGTTATTGGAATGGCTCAAACTTTTGGAAAGGGGTACTTTACACACTATTAACTATAAAATATTGAGTTAATATTACTGCACTCTCATAATGTATGTACAATATAATATTTTGGCTCCCAATGTGTATACAATAAACACTTAACCCCTTCTATGATTTGGTTAACCACAGAGTCCCTTATAGTCATTAAAAAAATATAAATATATAAAGTATCCCGTTTTTTTGCTAATAATTCAAAAAGTATATATTAAGTGATACAAAATGAATATTCAGGAACAAAAGGTTATAAATATACAAATGTAACATTTTGCTCCAATATTTCTTTTATACCACTAAACTCCTTTCGTGTTTAGTTAACAAAAATGTATGTCATTATTATTATAAATACACAAATGAACAAAAAAATACTCCCTATTTTTACATAATAACACAAAAGAGGCTAAGTGATTAAAAATAAATATGAAAGAAAAAAACGGATACATTGTATATACAATTAGGAATTAAGATTATTTAATTTAAAAAAGAATATATAAACATTAAGGGGAAAAAAAATGTTATACTGTTTATATAGTGTAACATTTTATTTCTTATCTGAAGCTTTAAAATTTATAAAAATAAGAAAGAAGAAAATAAACATTAGATATAAAGAATGAGTATTTCTGTACATTCTATATTGTTAGTGGCTATGATGGACATTTTAGTTTACTAAATCAAGCAAAGAGGTTAAGTAATACGAAATAATCATTAGGGAACAAATTCAAATTGTATATATAGTATGGGAACAAACTTATATTAATAAAATATTTTGTGGTTAATAGGTGTATAAAATAGGGTAAAAGACATTCAAGTCCCTTAATTTTTGGCTTTAGGACAAGTAGGTCCCTGAGTTATTTTTTTCTCTTGTTAGGTCCCTTAAATTTGACACCGTTAGTTATTTTTAACAGTTGAGGGGTATAATAATCATTTTATTTAATTGCAAAATCAAAAAAAAAATCCACCTGATTGTGAAAAAACAATTCCAAATGTCCCCCTCCCCCAATCTAGCAAGTCCCTTCCCCTAAAATCCCATCCCCGTTTGCGAGTAGCAGTAATAGGGATATAGGGATAGGGTTTTGCGGGAAGGGACATGCCAGGTTGGGGGAGGGGTGGATTTTTTTTTTTTTTTTTTTAGCTTTTGGCAAATATTTTTTTGGATGACTATTATATCCCCTCAATCATTAAAATAACTAATAGTGTCAAGTTTGAGGGACTTGGCAAGATAAAAAAAATAACTCAGGGACCTATTTGTCGTCCTAATGCCAAAAACTAGGGGAGTTGGATGTCTTTTACCTGTATAAAATATTACATGTTTTAGACCCTTAATTTCATATTGGACTAAGATCAAACCCCAAAATTACTCATTTTCAAAGGGTTGTATAAAATACCCCTTCTAAAAAATATGAGCCCTTGCATTAAATGCTTTAAGACCTTACTTTCATATTGGACCAACCATTTTCGCTTGGTTTTTTTTCACAAAAAAAGCACTATTTTTTAATAATAATTTTATTATAGTCATTTTTGTTTAACTTTATGTACTACATTTTCAATAAAATGAATTATATATATGTTAAAAGTTTCACATGGTGAACTAAAAATAAAAAATAAAAAGATTTCTCCCACATGAAAAGATTAGGAGAATAATGAGCTATTAATAAACATGTGTAGGCTCAAGACCCAATAGCTTAAGCTTTTGGATCAATAGTTGAGTTTTATACATGTGTGTTAAAGCCTATTTATTCTCAAATTCTCTGGACTCGCCACAACAATATAAAATATTAATAAAAATGATGATTAATGCTATAACATATATATACGTTAGTATTTGACAATGATGATTAAGAAATACTATAATATTATACTAGTATTTTGTAATTTCTTTTTTGCGTAAGTTACATTTGAGATCTCTCAATTTGATCGCTTTTGACAATTTCATCCCCTAATTTTCAAAATAAACCTTTTGAATATTATACTTTTATGACATTATATGCTCTTGGTATTTTAGTAGAAAATTTAACACTGTTACCACGTGCAATGCATCTGCAAGAAAGAGGGGGAAAGGGCATTTTGGTGCCTCAACTTTGCGCAAAAGGTCATTTTGGTCTCTCATGTATGGAAAATGCCCACTTTAGTCCTTCTGTTAAATGCCCTCCGTTAAAATTAACTATGATATGGGTAAATTCGTCTTTTAGCACACAAAAAAAGCAAGAAAGTGGTTTGAAATGAGCATTTTGATCTCGAGCAAAAAAAAAAAAATAGTTTGAATGGATTGTTGGAAGATTATGATATTCAAACACTAGTTTTGTATCTACGGTAGCATCTTCTGTTTTTTAAGTTAATCAAATTGTCGTTTATATTTTTCCGAACAATTGATGATGATGATGATGTTTTAGACATTTGAGTAAATTTCTTGGAATATATTTTTGTGATTTTTTGCCTCCAATATAAATATATATATATATATATATATATATATATATATATATATATATATTTTTTTTTTTTTTTTTTGATGCAGCAAGCAAAATTGAAGGAAAAGATATGAAAAAAAATCCCTCTCGCTCATGCCCAAAATGTACAAGGTCAATTCTGCCTTTTAACACGGTCAAAGGTTTGACCGTTAACATGAACTAACGGTAGTTAAAATGAAAGAATAAAGTGGGCATTTTCCATACATGAGGGACCAAAATAGCTTTTTGTGCAAAGTTGAGGGAGCAAAATGGCTTTTCCCCCATAACTAAATACATATATATCCGTACTATTATTCCCAAGAGTTGCCTGGCAATGAAACATATGTTTTAATAATATAAAGGGTAAATAGCACCACAACCCCCTATGGTTTAGCCAAAATACACATTACCCCCATGTGGTTTAAAAAGTGCACCAGAACCCCCTATGGTTTTCAAACAGTGCACACGCACCCCCTTCCTAATTTTTCGTCAACAAATTTAACTGAATTGTATAAAAAGACTAAAATGCCCTTCAATTTTTTATTTTTTATTTTAATTATAAGGGCATTTTTGTCCAATTAAATAATAATTTAAGCCTAAAAACATAAAAAATCGCACCAAACGCGCGTGTAACGCACTCTCCGTTAAAAGTAACGGTTTTTTTAACGGAGGGGGCTGTGGTGCTACATTTTTGAAACCATAGGGGGTTCCGGTGCACTTTTTAAACCACAGGGAGGTAGTGTGCATATTTGCTAAAGCATAGGGACTTGTGGTGCTATTTACCCTAATATAAAGTTCTACAAGGCCTACAAGCATGAATTCTATTTGATCCATTTAGCGCGGAGGTAATATTACAACTCGCTATTTCCCGTACTTTTGTGACAAATTTTTGTCAGCAACTGATGAGCTTCGTCCATGTCTTCCTTTTCTCTCATTTTTACTTTTTGTCTCACATCTCTCACTTGTTTCCTCACTTTTCCGCCATATTCCCAACGATCACATCCTTCATCACCTTTGCAATCTCTCCTCTTTGACGCTTTCCATTGTCATCTCTAATGACCTCTACTGCTATACCAACCTCCACCATCAATTTAGCTTTCATAGGCTGGTCCCAATGCATGGGCATGGCAATGAGAGGAATGCCAAATTCTAAACTTTCCAATGTGGAATTCCAACCACCAGTGACTCACAAATCCACCAATGTTTTGATGACTGAGAATTTTCGCTTGCGGAGCCCAACCTTTAACCACCCTTCCTCTATCTCCAATTAGGCAATTCTTCCAAGAAAACCATCTGGTAGTGTCTTTTCAATGCTCATATTCTCTCCTGCTGGAAACCTAATAACCCAAATGAAATTCGCTTCGCAGCGCTGGACGTTAAAAACCGAACTGTTGGGATATTATTCCCTGATGTGAGATGCCACGGCTGGCATCCATGGTACTATAGCGTCATGTATAATCAAGTCAGAATTCAGAGCTTTCAGGATGTTGGATAGGCTAGGTTTGGCCATTTCAGGGGCATTTCTAAGGGTGGGAATGAGATGAAGTGGTTGGCCATTGGTTGTGTGGTGTTGAGGAGGTAGTTCAGGCAAGTATGGTAAATGAAGCTCCACTAGTTGAATTTCCAGAGAAATTTTCCTAGTAATTTTATTCTCTATAGACTTGAGATTTATAATTGTAGAGCACAAGTATATATAAAAACCTCTCTCTGAAAGTTTCTTAGCTAGCTGCAGAAAAGGAGATATATGACCATAGGCCAACCATGGAAATTAACAAGAAAACACTTGGAGCAACATGCTCTATGTCCATAAGACTCTGGGGGTATATGTGTTTGGATGGTCCTTATTTGGTGTAAACTTTTAATGGGGAAGGAAAGGGGATGATTTAATTTTTTTTTTTGCTGAACTGGATCGAGAATTGTGTTAAAATATTGATAAATTGAGAAATAAATATTTTATGTTCCAGTATTAAAATTAACTGTTTAATGTTAAAATTCACCAATGTTTGAATTGTCGCTGTAGCATTTGTTAAAAACCGATACTACTTGTTGTCTATAGGCTTTTGTCCTTTCAGAAATTAAACCTGTAACACTTGGTGCGAAATTTTAGATTTTATGTCCATAAAGTTAAAAATGAATTGTGAACGTAGGTTATTAATTTGAACTAAACCACATTAAAAGTACTAATTAACGATCTTGATTGAGAATTTTTTTAGAATCCCCAACATTAACCAATATCAAAATGACGTACTGACCAAGACTTGATTATGAAACAATCGTGCAGGTTGTTAAGGAGGCGTAACAATTCATGTTACATTTCAACGTGAAGCCATGTAGCTTACCAAACATTTGCTGTCACCAAAGATTAAGAAATTAAGGACATTATAAAAAGAAGGTGACAAGCTGCTATGTCAATACATTTTGAGATGCACGTTTGTCTAACTACTGAACCACGGGTTGTGTTTCAAAACGGATACCATTATTTTTAGCGCGTTGGTCCTACACATAGGTAAAGCCTACATCATTATCAGAACTGGGATGTTTAAAACGTCCACCAATTTTGAAGCAATTTAATTCCTTGAACCACATGTTTTTAATTATCTCGAGAATACTATTATAACATTTCATGCATTTTCTCGCCTCTTCTAGGAAAGATCAAATGATCATAAAAATTGGCATAGTTAATTTCTGAATTATACTAATTACTTTTTATAAGAGATAGATAAATGCAATGGCATATAGTGTGTAAGTCAGGTTCGAAATGGAAGCAGGTTTGAAAAAGGATCTTAAAGTGTTTAGGGTTAGGCTAGGGTAAGAAATAAGGGGTAACAAGCACAGTTGGAGAACGCAACACAATAGAGAGTTATATGTTGTATTTGAGAAGGATGAATCACTCCCGGAAAGGAATCTATTTACTTGGTTGTCTTGATTATATATTTTGAAATAACATGGTACAAGCCAAGCTTGAGCTACAAATCATTTCAAAATTTGGCTATGTCACTGATTGATCTCAAGAATGCCAATATTGAGTTTCGAGTAGCTTAATTTTTTATTTTTTTTATTCAGAGAAGGGTTAAAATCGTACAACGTAACTAACAAGATTTAAACTCGCAACCTCTCACATATATAGCGAATAATATTACCACTGAATCAAAACCCTAGTGACAAGCTTAATTTGCTTTATATCCTGTACTCCTCAATTTGGGTAGACAATACATACGAAGTTAAGTACATAAAGTGGAAATCAAAGTGAAGAAAATAGTTATATATGTTTATTATACAAATCAAAGTGAACAGGGTATAGTTTTATATATATATGTGTTTGTCATAGGAGGATTGATGATTTACTCATATATATATATAATGGTTCTATATTCAAAGTAACTTCATCACTCTCTTCACCTCCTATCTCGCTCTCACCTTCACTTTGTTGATGATACTTTTTTTTTCCTATGTGAAGCCAATCAATTGGAGCTCAAAGTACTCCTTCGATGTACCTTGTGTTCCATCAAGGCGGTTTCAAGAATAAAGATAAACCTCCTCTTTTCTACTCTGTAACGAATGTCCATCCATAGAATACAAGACGAGAGAATTAACACACTTGGCAAATGAAAATGTTAAAAACTTGTTAAGCAATTACAATAAGATAGAATCAAAGAAAGAGGGGACATAAACTTGTTAAGCAATCACAATGGAGCAAATGTTTCGGCAATATAAAGTTCTGTAAGTCAATCTTTACAAAGCATGCATATTTGATCCATTTAGCAACACATTTATTATAAATCGTTATTTCCAGTACTTCTGTTACAAATTTGAGCCAGCAACTGATAAGCCTCGTCAATGTCTTCCTTTTCTCTCAATTTCACTTTTTGTCTCACATCTCTCACTTGTTTCCTCACTTGTTCTGCCCTATCCCCAACTATCACATCCTTGATCACCTTTGCAATCTCTTCCCTTTGAAGCTTGCCATTGTCATCTCTCATGACCTCTACAGCTATTCCAACCTCCACCATCAACTTAGCATTCAGGGGTTGATCCAAATGCATGGGCATGGCAATGAGAGGAATGCCAAATCCTAAACTTTCCAATGTGGAATTCCAGCCACAGTGACTCACAAATCCACCAATGCTTTGATGACTTAGAATTTTCGGTTGCGGAGCCCAACCTTCCACCACCCTTCCTCTATCTCCAATTCTTCCAAGAAAACCATCTGGTAGTGTCTTTTCAATGCTCATATTCTCTCCTGCTGGAAACCTAATAACCCAAATGAAATTCACTTGGCTAAGCTCTAAACCAAAGGCTATCTCTTCGATTTCTTCTTTGTTAAGATAACACTCCGATCCAAAGGATATGAACACGGTTGAATGATCATTTTTCTTTCCCAACCATTCGATGAGCTCGATAGTTTCACCTTGATCATCATCACAAGTAGGATCTTGAACTAGAAGACCAACTGGGATGATCTTGGTATTGGAAACATCTGAGAAATAATCTATATATTTTGCTTCCATCTCTCGAGAGCTTTTTATTAACATGATGTCACTCAATCTCTGAGGGATCTCATCTTCAGGGTCTCTTTGACTTCTCATGGATCCAACTAATCTATCGAAGTTGGCTTGCTCAAACTCACCAAGACGCAAATCTGGAAAAGGAAATTCAATCCCCGGACGTTGTGCGGCATGCCAGAAGTACGAGCACACCGCAGCACTGCCTGTTAAAAACCGAACTGCTGGAATATTATGCTCAGATTCCACAGATGCCACCCATGATACTAGAGGGTCATGTATAATCAAGCTTGGTTTCAGAGCTTTTAGGATGTTGGAGAGGTTAGGTTTGGCCATTTGAAGGGCCTTTCTAAGGGTGGGAAAGAGATGACGTGGTAGGCCATTGGTTGTATGGTGTTGAGGAGGTAGTTCAGGCAAGGATGGTAAATGAAATTTCACTAGTTGAATTGGGAGAGAATCATTTTTAGGAATTTTGTTCTCTATGGACTTGAGATTTACAGGTGTAGAGCATAGATATATGTAAAAGCCTCTCTCTGAGAGTTCCTTGGCGAGCTCCAGGAAAGGAGATATATGACCATAGGCCAACCATGGAAACAAGAAAACTCTTGGAGTAAAATGGCTTAGATCCATGAGATCGATTTTGGGTGTGTGTGTCTAGCGAAATAGCTATTAATTTGGTGAAAATTAGTTATAATGGTGAAAATGAAAGTGGTCGATGGAAGACAAGTTCGAGAAGATATAATGTGTTGATGTTGCCTATTCTTTGCACTCGTGCTTTCTCTATTTGTTCACTAATCGTTGGACTCCATAGTCTTGGACTGAATTTCTTATGGGAAAACTCTTAAAAAAGTCAGACTGACCGATCAGTCAGGCTTTTTTACTCACAATGAATGGTCCCCACATGTGTTTGGCCCCAATGTTTTGTGTGTAAAAAGCCTGACTGACCGGTCAGTCTGACTTTTTGAAGAGTTTCCCTTTCTTATGTTCATATTGTCGTATGTTAGTTGGTTAGTATAATCAGGGCGGCAACATATATCACCATCGTTGTCGGTCAAAGTTTTTTTTTTTTTTTTTTGGGTTAATCCTAGGAAATATCTTTACTCATCCAGCTTACGATGCATAAACTGGATTAATTTCCACTATTTAGATGGGACACGTCTGCATTCCACTACCTGACCAAAGGTTTAATGTAAACTAAAATCCCGGGGTGCAGCGGCTCGCAACAAAGCATGCATCAGTTCTTTCAAAAGTCTAGTCAAAGTCTCATATCCGGATTGACGGTTAATCGTCTTCTCCCACTTACCGCTGGAGCAACCCCGTCCCTTGGGGTTATCAAAGTTTATTTTTTGGTTGATGAATAGAGTATAATTAAGTTACCATACATGTAAAAGTTTAACCTATTAAAAATGAGCTTTTTATGATTTGTATTATTTTTAATACACTTCTGCACCTCAGACGGGACTCTTTTTAATTTTAGTCATGTACATAGACAATTTTGATATTTTTAAACGGATAAAAATGAGACTTAAATCCAAAACTATTTAATATCTTCAATTCTGATATTATATTTATTTATTATTTTTAATATAAAGAAATAAATATTTTATGCTCCACTATTAATAATTATCGGTTGAATGTTGATAAAACTCCACATGTTACGTTAGAAGTGTAAAAATTCATAAATGCTGAATTGTGTGTACCTGCAGCATTTGTTGAAATCCGAAAGTATGCTGCCATGCTTGCACACCATTATTATGATAGCTTCAGTAATCCCCCTCTCCTGAGGATTATAAAAGTGGGGAAGGGGTGGAGGTTAAGTTCGTTGGACCGAAGAGAGTCGTTATCTTATTCAATATGGAGTATTGAATTTTAATGTTAGAAAAAGACTTAGTATTTGATGATCAGATATCTGCAATCGATATATATCTTTGAAAGCTTAAACGGAGAGAATAAACGGATTCTTTGAGGGTTACTTAAGCCACTTTAGTGCAAATCAGAATGACTGGAGCTCTCAGATGTTACTCAATGGTGCTATAACTTAACAACCAAAAAACCCTGCATCAAACTTTGACCCCTTTGAGTTGGCCATGGGGCAACAGCCTCTGACGCCCCACACCATTGCGAGACGAGTACTTTGCCAAGAGGCAGCAGGAGAGCAACGGCCTAGCCCATATATAGGTTTTGTTTGTTCAAAAAATTATAACACTTTGCACAAGAAATTAGACTTTTTTGTGCTTAAAGTCTTAAGAAAAAGGGTCTAGGTTTTGTCAATATTGTTGTAACCATTATTACATAATAATAAATTCTCTTATAAACGAGTCATGAACATAATCAATTGAAGTTTAACTACGTTAAAAATATTGTATATTACTGTAATGATCTTGAATTTTAGGGAGAAGAAAAACAACCAAAAAGAAAGAACAATAGCTGAATTGATTTAATTGCAGGAAATAGGAAGAAGAAAGTTACAAAAAAATTAAACAAGAAGAGAAGAAAAGTATAAATGAACATAGTGTTTGCTTAAAGAAAACTATGCTGCTACTCGATACTTATATGTAGCTACTGTGCAAGGCACTTCATTCACATGCTATTCCAACAGAATGCAGTTGCAACCAATTCCACCACATAGTCCATCAGATGTTTAAGAATGCTTCTGGCTCGTGTGCTCTTTCTAGCCACTGAACTTGGTTGATCAACTGAATTGGGCTCCCTCGTTTGGGTTGGGCCATTAGCATAATTATAGCAATTCACAACTATCGTGTTCATAACATTACCTTCCCCATTTAAGAAAACCTTGTCCTCAAGGTTCAAGCCATAAGATTTATATGTTGGATTCTTCTGCTCTTTGGAAAGAAAAAATTGAAGAAACACAACTGATGACTCAGGTTGAGAGCAGAACCAATTCCAAGCTTTCGAGCTAAGAGGCACGGCAACCCGAAATCGAAGTATCCCACTTGAACCACAAGGTGGCTTCGTCTTCAACTCATCAATAGCAGCTTGAATCTTATCAAAGTCTTTGTTATCGACATTTGTATCAACTTTTGAAGGAACCTGCTCTGCTGGAACAACCATTTTTTTCTTGAAGCCATCTGAACCATTGTGCTTAATAATTTTTTCATCTTCACTAAAAGACAGGTCTAGGATGGAATGTAGCTTTCTTGGAGGATCTAAAATAGGAACAATAAATGAACTCCCATAGTTCTTGATCAGAAGCCTGGTTTTCTCCTCTTGCAAGATCTTCTGTCTATTCTCGTAATACATGAGGTCATCAATTAAAGATGTCCTTGATGCATGGACATGCCTGAAGTTGGGATTTGACACATTCTTTATGATGTGCCACTTAACAGAGAAGCTACCAGTCCATTTATCTTGCTGCCAAAAATCCATATCTTTATTAAAATCAACAGGGCCAGTCATCCCTGCAAGACCACAGAACTGGCCACTTGCATTAACGGAAAACAATAGGAAAACAGTGCAGCCTCTTAAATCTACAACTGATGAAACTAGATGACCAGTTGACCATTTAAGCAACGTATGCTCTGGTAAGTGAGGTGGATTGAGGGTTACTAGATAAGGAATCTTAGTCTCTCCAAGGTTCTCCTGCGCGAAAACAGCATCCTCATCACTCAACAATCTATGCATAATCATCAAAGCCTGCAATGCCACAATCCAATCCCGGTTTTTACGCAACCTCTTCGAAACCCCTTTAATAGAAGAATTGACATAACCTTTCGAATAAGAAATCAAATGCAAAATCTTCTTAACAAATTTCTTATCACTATAAAATTCCATCGCCCACGCGCCTTTATCACCCAAGTCAACCATTTCCCTTTGATCACTAAACATCCTCAATTGTATAGCTGTCGAAACCCGAATCCTACCCTTTTTCCTCACTTTCCACATTAACAAATCTTGTTGAGGAATTTGAACAAACAGTTTGTGATGATATAACCTGAGAGATGAGCCTATGGGTCGTTCAATGTCGAAGCCAAGCTTGGATTTCGTTCCATAGTCAATAGAAAGCCTCTCCAAAAGCAGAGATCCAAGCCCAAATCCAGTTCCAACACCCACAGCATAGAACACCCAAAATCCTTGCAGACTACCGTTGTCTGCTAGCTTCCTGATTTTATCCAAGCACAGATCCACAATTTCCTTGCCAATTGTGTAGGGGCCATGAGTGAAGTGGGTCGCGTCTTCCTTGCCGCTAACAAAAAATGTGTTGAAGGCATCGTCTCTACCGCAGTGGAAGGCCGCGAACTCCTTCAAGTCAATAGAACCGTCGTCGTTAACATCCAGTTCCGCCATTATGCGTTGAAGCTCCTCCGGCGAAGCTTTCGAGCCGAGAGCATTGAGAATAGCCTCCAACTCCGCTATCGAGATTCTGCCATCACCGTTCGTGTCAAACTTGTTGAAAACTTTCTCTACGTTGTCAGTTACTAGTAGCGACGTTTGATTTGAATCTTTTGAATTTGTTACCATTGCAGAGGGCGAAACGAAGGACAGATTTGAAGGAAGAGAAAAAAAATCAGTTTTGTGTTTTTCTCCACCGCCCACGTTTCTGTCTCCAGGCATTAAATCATCAGGTTGAATGTCATGTTCGAGGTGTGGTTGTGGGTCCAATTTGACTAGTTGGTTAATGGTTGTTGTGCTTGTAGGTGTGGACGGAGCCGTCATCGTTATCATTGAAGAAGTTGTCGCTAGAGGCGAAGCTCCCATTTTTTCAGTTACGAGTTGAAGAACTTGATCAAGTTTGCCCTCAAGCAACGAGACCTTGAAAACGAGGTCGCCAAGTGCTTGTTGATGGGCATGAGTCGTTGATAATGCTTGGCTGCAGTTTGCTCCAACTTTTTTACCGTCTCCTCCACAGTGTCGAGTGTTGTTCCGTTCGCCATGAGTTTGGCTCTCAACGAAAGCACCAATGTAATGATCTTGAATTTTAGGGAGAAGAAAAACAACCAAAAAGAAAGAACAATAGCTGAATTGATTTAATTGCAGGAAATAGGAAGAAGAAAGTTACAGAAAAATTAAACAAGAAGAGAAGAAAAGTATAAATAAACACAGTGTTTGCTTAAAGAAAACTATGCTGCTACTCGATACTTATATATAGCTACTGTGCAAGGCACTTCATTCACATGCTATTCCAACAGAATGCAGTTGCAACCAATTCCGCCACGTAGTCCATCAGATGTTTAAGAATGGTTCTAGCTCGTGTGCTCTTTCTAGCCACTGAATTTGGTTGATCAACTGAACTGGGCTCCGTCGTTTGGGTTGGGCCATTAGCATAATTATAGCAATTCACAACTATCGTGTTCATAACAATTACGTACGAATTTGTTGAAATTTCCAACATTCCAATATAAGATGACGACCTGACCAAGACATTTTTTTGGTCGTGAACTGACCAAGACTTGATTATGAAACATTTATCCAAGATATGACGTCATGGAGGTGTAACAATTCATATTAGCTTGTCACTTGGCGGCATGTGGCTTACCAAACCTTTGCTATCACCAAAGATTCCAAAAATTTAGGACATCACACAAAGAAAGGCGATAAGCTGCTATGTTAATAGATTTCGAGATGCATTTGTTTGCCATGCTTAACTACACATTTTAGAGTAATATTTTATGTTTTCTTTTAATTTTTTCCTTTATATAGTAAAATTTATATATTGATCGTTAAATTTCTTGCATAAATGATAAAAAATTTATTATATAAAACATATTCATACGATAGAAGGAATAATATATAACAATACTCCACATTTTAATTTTGAGAACAGTGGCGGAGCCACTTAGGTGCCTTCAAGTTGAAAAAAATAATATTTTTTTTGGGATTTTTTTAAAAAATATAATATTTGGCACTTTTACTGTATGAATGCACCCTTGACCTCTCTCATTGTACGAATACATCCCTTGACCTTGAGTTTCTAGGTCCGCCACTGCTCGAGAATACTTATACCATATAAAATTTCATACATTTTCTCAACTCTTTTGGCTAAACAGATCTACATAGGAGTTGATAAATGGATAATAAAAATAGAATAGTATTTAGCATTTCTCAAACTGAACTGTATTAAGAGAAAATGTTATATGTCACTATGTTTTTATCACTTATTAATTGATCACCTCCAATATATATATATATATACTTAGTTGACCAGGCAAAATAAGTGAGAGAAATAAAAATGCTAATTATTTTAGTATGCCAATTAAACATACATATAGAAAATGATTTTTTTTTTTGTTGGCGTAGAAGATAATTAATAGATAATAAAAATAAAATAACATCAAACAACTCTTTTGTTCTAATTACTTTTTCTACAAAGTCCAATCAACTCCTCCACCACAATATCTATCCCTTCCTCCCCTTTATTTTCTAATTTTTCACTCAATCCCTTCACATTTCTCCTTACATCCTTCCCGCTTTGGTCTACTACAACTTGTTTGATCACTCTTGCAGTGTCCTCGGTTTTGAGCTTCCGATTCTTGTTCATCACAACCTCTACCCCAACTCCAATTGCTTCCACCAATCTAGCATTCAATGGCTGGTCGAGATGAATAGGCATGGTGATGATTGGCACACCATATACTATGCTCTCCATGACAGAACTCATTCCACTATGGCTCACAAACCCACCTATGTGTTGAAGATAATAAATAACATAATAAACTTTTTTCTAACAATTTAAATTTTTAAATGAGAGAGTAATTTTAAAATATTAAACCAGTCTATGTAGGGCCCAAAAATAATTCCGTCTGCACGTGATAGAACGTGTTGAAAAAAGTAAATAATATAATAAACTCGTCTGTAACGTGTTAAACCTTTTGATAAATGATCATTTAATACCTGTGCTTGAATGTTGTAAAATTTTTGCCTGAGGAGCCCATGCTTCCAAGACAATTCCTTTATCTTTAACTCTTTCAAGAAAACCTTGAGGTAAAGCATCCTCGAGTGTAGAAGATTGCCCTAATGGAAACCTTAAAACCTATATAAAACTGACCTCACTAAGCTCCAACCCTTTAGCTATTTCATCTTTTTCTTATTTGGTTAAAAAATACTCTGAACCAAAAGAAACAAACACCACTGAAGCTTCCTCCTCTGTGTCAAGCCAGTTCATGAGCTTTACATGCTCATCATCTTCATTGCTGATCATGGTGTCTTGAAGCACTACAAGTGGACCAATAGGAACAACCTTCTTATTACACAATATGGATAAAAAATCAATGTATTTCTCTTTAATATCTCTGCAAGATCTTATCAACAAAATGTTGCATGATCGCCTCAGAGCTTCGCCAAATCGATCTCTATCTTTGCTATCACCATTACCTGAAGTATCAAGCTTAAGTTTTTCATACCCACGAAGATAAATTTCAGGAAATGGATATTCTTCTTCATTTGGCTGCTTCGCAAACATGTGAAGACCAAAAGAAAGCAACGCAGCCCTCATAGTAATGAACTGAACGGCAGGAATGTTTCTATACGAAGCTGCTTCTGCTGCCCATGGCTAATTAAAATCATAGATAACCAAGTCTGGCTTGAGATCATCTACAATGGTAGAAAATTATGGGCTTGCCATTTCATAGGCATTTTTTAGAGTGCCCATGAGGTGGGGTGGTAGGCCATTGGTTGTATGGTAATGAGGAGTTAATTCTTGAAAAAATGGAAGATGAAGCTCTATTATAAGTTGGATTGATAGGGAATATTTTTCACTAATTTTTTTCTTGATTGAGGTGAGATTTATTGGAGAACATATGTAGATATGGAAGTTTCTTCTTGTCAATTTTTTGGCTAGCTCTAGAAAGGGAGATATGTGTCCATAGGCTAGCCATGGTAACATTAGTACACTAATTGTGCCTTGTGTAACATCCATCAATGTTGCTCTCAGGATCTATTGAACTCCCTGGTTTTCTTATGATGGGTATGGCAAAGGTGATGTGCCATATATATAAATATACAAATCCAAGGTCATATGTTTCAAAGTTTAATATGTAGGGTTCAAATCAGGCATGAAATTAATTTTCTTAGAACGAGTTTTAGTAAATTTTGTATCTAATCAATCTAGACCATGCCTTTTCTAAGCAAGGTCATATGTTTCAAAGTTTAACACCCCTGATCTACAGGGTCAGATCCAGGATTTTTTATTTAATGGTGGCTAAAATCACACAATTTAACACATATATATAGATCATTTTTTTAGTAGGGGTTAAATTAATTTTTTAGTCTAAAAATAATTTTTAAATATATACATTTAAAAACAAAAAAAGAAAAAAATTGAGGTGAGCGAGGGTTGCATAAAGTAGCTCTGCCAGTATTGATGTGTTGGACTTTGGGCATATTGCACCCAAGTTGGGGTGGCCTAATTAAATGACCCAAATAGTGGAGGCCCACTACTCCATATAAAATAAAAAAACTAAAACATAAAACATATGTTCTGTAGGTTTTAACCTCCAACAAACAAAGCAAACTCTCTCTACACTCTAGGCATTTAGGTTGTGGCAAATCAGTGGGTGGTCTTGTACTACACGCTACAACTCCTTGCTAGTGCAGTGGAACGAACCAGACCCTTGATTACTCGATTCTGCATTTTTGAGGTATATGTGAATATCTCACTCTGAATCCACATTGGTGTTAGAGCCTTAATATTTGTTCTCTGTACGATATTTAATTATATGCACTAGAACCCTTATTTTCAGTTTTTCATGATTTTTTAGCGGATTAATTATAGAATAACGTTTTTGTGAAGTATCTCATATGGGGATAAAATTAATACTTCTAGAAAGCTTGTATTTTAAGGGTTCTAACGCAGTTGATTTCATATTTTTCTGCTAAGTGTAGAATTAATTATGAATTTTTGAAGTTAGAATAACGTTCTGCCTTTTAATTGTGTTACTATTCACAATCTGACCTGTGCATATAATTAGTAGTGGTAGAAACTACGTGTTTCAAGGATTCTAATGGCATAAATTTTATAATTTTTGGATATTGTATGAATTTATTATGAATTTTTGAATCCTTTTGATGCGTACTGTGTTTTGTACGTTGTTTACATGTCTTTTTTGTACTTTTGCTACATCAAAAAGTAGAGAAACCCTAGGGCCAATTCCGTAGTGACACATGGCAGAGAGAGGGATTGTTTTTGATTTTGTTTTGAATTTTAAAATGAGTTTTAAATATTCTTTTTTTCTCAAAAATAAAAAATAAAAAAGGGGGGTTTTTTCGACAACCACTCACGTGGCGGCCACGAGGGCAGCTGGCCGACGCCACATGGTGCCGACATACTACAGGATAGCGGCGGTCGTCCAGTAGTCCGGTCACCGGACGGCGGCGACCGTCTGGCGGTCCGGCCGGAGAAAATATATATATATATTTTATATTAGTTATAAAATATTGTTTTTGTAAGAATATAACCAATTTTCCAGAAACGTCTTAACAACAATCAAGTAGAAAGACAACACTACTCGTTATAACAATTCAATATAACACTTACAAGATAATTGTCCCACCGTGCTCTCTCAAGATTAGAGCTTCAATGGCTTCTAGACTTACAAGAAGAATACAAGAAAGAAAGACTAACTTAGGATTGTGTTTGGAGTTGTGTTGTGGATGAAAATGATGAACTAATGCATGCCTATTTATAGAATTCAGCTAGCCCGCCACAAGAGACTTTCATATCAAACATTTCAATCTTGGTTGGCTTTACCAACCATGTTCAAAGTATTAACCACCCATATTTATCACATGGGTGGCTACAATTGACCACATGGGTGGCTAGCATCCAAGTCAACTTCTAGGAAGTTTCCTTTGGTCAAATTGGCTAACTTTAGCATTGCATCATCCCGACGTCATCTTAGGTAATTCCAAATTCCCGAACTTCTTTCTTGTAGCCATCGCGATCTCTTTTGACCTCATCGACGTTTAAGTCAGAATCATTAATTTATGCTACCATATAATTAACGATACTTATTATGAAGATGTGGATATTGACATATATCAACACCCCCCCTCAATGTTCACCTCATGTTGACTAAGCTATTGGGCCAACACCCAATGTTTGAAGATGCTTGCTCAATTGGACGCTCCCTAACGCTTTAGTGAAGATATCTGCACAATTATCTTCTGTAGGGCAGTACTCCATGTAGATTTCACCTTCCTCGATCAGTTCCCTCACATAGTGATACTGAATCTCTATGTGTTTTGTTCTAGCATGAAATACCGGATTCTTTGACATGGCTATACAACTCTGACTGTCACATTTCAACATTGTTGCTTCCTCTATTGGAATGCCAATATCAGTCATGATGCGTCGTAGCCAAACAGCTTCACAGGATGCTACACAAGCAGCCTTGTATTCTGCCTCCGTTGATGAAAGTGCAACAGTGGGTTGCTTCTTACTAGCCCATGAGATGACTCCACCACCGAATGTGAATACGTAACTAGTAACAGATTTTCTTGAGTCAATATCACCAGCCCAGTCTGAGTCATAGTACCCAGATAAAGTATCTCCAGACTTGTATGATATCCCATACTCCAACGTGCCTTTGAGATATTTGAGGATCCGCATCCCTGCTTGCCAATGACTTTGTTTCGGTTTATTTGAAAACCGACTGAGAACTCCCACAGCATAACTAATATCAGGTCTTGTGTTACAAAGGAAGATTAAACTTCCCACCAACCTTCTGTAGAGCTTGTTATCAACTTTTTCTGAAGGATCGTCAATTGATAACTTTGTATTCACTTCCATCGGGGTGACAACTGGTTTGCACTCGGACATACCAAATGCAGTGAGAAGCTCACGAACATATCGTTGCTGCGAGATGAAGATAGTATGAGGTTTTTGCCATACCTTGATTCCCAAGCAATAATGAAGAAGACCAAGATTTGTCCTTTCAAATTCTTGGCTCAACCATTATTGCGTCTTCCGAATATTATCTTTATGGTCACCAGTGATTACAAGATCATCCACATATATGACTACAATTACCTTCTTTCCTTGTTCACTTAGAACATACAAGTTGGCCTCTGATTTGCTTCTACAGAAACCATGTTGCAAGAAGAAAGAGTCTATACGTTTGTACCAAGCTCGTGGTGCTTGCTTTAACCCATATAAAGCCTTTTTCAATTTGCAGACTTTTTCTTCTTCACCTGGTATTTGGAAGCCAGGGGGTTGTGCAACGTAGACTTCTTCTTCAAGTTGCCCATTAAGAAAAGCTGACTTGACATCCATTTGATGTACAATCCATTCATAATGCGCGGCAGCTGCAACAACTAGCCTGATTGTTGACATTTTTGCTGTTGGAGCAAAGGTTTCATATACATCGAAACCTTCGACTTGCGAAAATCCTTGTGCTACAAGGCGTGCCTTGTATTTTTCAAGACTTCCATCTGCCTTGTACTTCACTTTCCAGATCCATTTGGTGCCGATAATTTTTCTGTTCGGTGGCTTTTCAACGATCTCCCAGGTATCATTTTTCATGATACTATCATACTCGGCTTGCATAGCTGCTCTCCAATTTGGATCTGACATGGCTTCCTCCACAGTTACCGGTTCTTTTACCCTCTTGATGATTTGGGTCATCAAAGCCATGTTTACTAGTTGTTGTCCTGATCTGTTCTGCTCCTCTATTCTCTTTGATCGTCTTAGTCCATCAGGACGTGGACTATCATCAGTAATTCCTGGATTTCTTCCATCAAAGAGCTGTTGGAACCACTTCGGTTGTGGCTTCCTTGTGGGTACAACAGGTTGGTCTTCAGTCTCCTCATCATTAGAGACTTCTTCATTGTTCAACGGTCGTTGTTCAGGCACTTGGTGGATTACTTCATCAATTGATGACGAAATGGCAGGACCGCTATCCTCCATTGAGTGTGGTCGCTCATTAAACACCACATCTCGGCTTATGATCACCTTCTTGGCCTCTACATCATAGAGTCTGTATGCTTTAGACTCTTCACTATATCCCAAGAAAATGCCCTTCTTGCTCTTGTCATCCAATTTCTTTCGATTTTCATTTGGAATGTGTACAAAACACTCACACCCAAATTTTCTTAAATGAGACACAGAAGGTTTCGTACCATAATAAGCCTCATTAGGAGTCTTATCGTTGAGTACCCTGGTTGAGCACCGATTGAGGATGTATACCGCTGTGTTGACTGCTTCAGCCCAGAATGTGTCAGGTAGGCCAGCACCTTTCAACATGCATCGAGCCATTTCTACAATTGTTCGATTTCTTCGTTCCACAACTCCATTTTGTTGTGGTGTGTATGGAGCAGTCAATTGGCGCTTAATCCCAAGCTTGTTGCAGTAGTTGGTGAACTCTGTAGAACAGAATTTCCCTCCACGATCGGTACGAAGTTTCTTCAACTGAGTTGTGTTCTCATTTGTCATAAGTTTGTGCCACACTTTAAATTTTTCAAGAGCATCAGCCTTGTCCCGAATGAAGTACACCCACATCTTCCTACTATAATCGTCGACTAACAGCATAAAGTAGGAAGATCCTCCCAACGCCGTCGTAGTCATTTTTCCGCAGAGGTCAGCATGTACCAACTCTAGAGGAGCCTTTAATTGGTTATGACTCTCTTTGGGAAATGACTGTCTATGTTACTTGCCCAGCATACAAGCTTCACATGGTCCTTCAATTTCTTCAATTGAAGGCAAGTCGGCCACCATCTTCTTCTTTTGTATTTCCTTTAACACAGGATAGGAAATGTGCCCGAACCTTTCATGCCAAAGTTGACTTGTTTTGGCATCCACGACAACAGAAAGAGAGCTGATTTCGTAAAGATTATTTTTGCGAATACCTTTACTCACGATATTTTGATCCTTGTCAAAAATCAAAGCTTCCGTCTTCTTGAACCGCACTTCTAGATCATTATCTGTAATAGCAGCTACAGATAGCAAATTTCTGGTGATCTGGGGTACAAAGAGTACGTTGGACAGCTTCTTGTTTCCTCCATCTTTAGACACGAGCGAGATGGTTCCAGTGCCCTCAACGGGACACCTAGCATTATTCCCGACGATAACATTCATTGGTTCTTGTAGAGGTTTTATGGAGTCATATAACTCCTTCTTGCTGGTCATGTGTCGGGAAGCTCCACTATCTTACACCCATGCACTTGTTTGATGTACATGTGCGCTAGTACACGTTTCCTATGATACATCTGTTACAGTAAACAGATGCACTTCCGTTTCAGCCGTATTGGCAGATTCTTTATTTCTCCAATTTGGCTTTAAAGTTTCGTTCTTCTCGTCATGGATTCGTTTCCTGCAATCTTTGACAACATGGCCTTTCTTATTGCAGTAGTAGCACGATCCAGAGAACGTCTTCTTCTTTGCTTTCTTCTTTTCTTCTTGGTTACTCCTCGCCTTGGCTGTAAAGGCAGAGTCGAGTTGATTTTCTCTGCTCCTCAGCCTCATCTCCTCCTCCATCAACATGGCAGTGAATTCTTCAAACGTCAAAGGAGGAATGCGAACTTGTGTATTGAGTGCTGTCACAAGGCCGTCAAATTTTGGAGGCAACACTCTAATGCACCTTCGAGCTAGTTCCTCGGTTGATTTGGCAATACCAACTGCAGCCATTTGATCACGTAGGTTTTTCATCCTACTGATAAATGACTTAGCTGCTTCATCTTCACTTAATCTCTCAGCAGCTAACTGATTCTCCAAGTTCTGAATGCGAGTCTGGTTCCTTGTTTCATACTGATTTCTCAGTATGTTCCAAGCTTCAGTTGCCTTGGTTGTGTGTTGAATTAAAGTAAGGACGGAATCTTGAACACTTGTTACAATTGCACAAAGTGCATCAGCATTTCGTCTCCTCCATTCTTTAACAAGCTGAGGATCTGGAGGTGTGACCTTTTTTGTGTCATCTTCAGCACGGACTGCAACTGGTTCTGCATCTGTGCCTAACACCGTATCAAGGAGTTCGTAGGAGTCCAGAACTGTAGTGATTTTGAACTTCTACAAAAGATAGTTCGTGCCATCAAGCTTTCCTTCTGTGCAGGTAGGGGGACGGATACGAATTGTCGGTACTGAACCGGAACTAGAACTGGTAGAAGAAGAACTAGCACCTTGAGTAGTCATAGTTGTTAAGCTTTACTAGACAAGATTGTTGTTAAGAGCCCCTTAAGCTCTTGATACCATGTAAGAATATAACCAATTTTTCAGAAACGTCTTAACAACAATCAAGTAGAAAGACAACACTATTCGTTATAACAATTCAATATAACACTTACAAGATAATTGTCCCACCGTGCGCTCTCAAGATTAGAGCTTCAATGGCTTCTGGACTTACAAGAAGAATACAAGAAAGAAAGACTAACTTAGGATTGTGTTTGGAGTTGTGTTGTGGATGAAAATGATGAACTAATGCATGCCTATTTATAGAATTCAGCTAGCCCGCCACAAGAGACTTTCCTATCAAACATTTCAATCTTGGTTGGCTTTACCAACCATGTTCAAAGTATTAACCACCCATATTTATCACATGGGTGGCTACAATTGACCACATGGGTGGCTAGCATCCAAGTCAACTTCTAGGAAGTTTCCTTTGGTCAAATTGGCTAACTTTAGTATTGCATCATCCCGACGTCATCTTAGGTAATTCCAAATTCCTGAACTTCTTTCTTGTAGCCATCGCGATCTCTTTTGACCTCATCGACGTTTAAGTCGGAATCATTAATTTATGCTACCATATAATTAACGATACTTATTATGAAGAGGTGGATATTGACATATATCAACAATTTTAACCCCCCATATCTTTGTGATATTTTTAGTTTTGACCCCATGCACACAAAACTTTGTATTATTAGTGTTTTTGGCCCTATGTCACTTATTTTAAGCCCTATATCTTAGTGATATGCTTGATTAGCCTCCCACTTTCACCTTTAGACTACGAAACTTTAATTAAATCAAATTAAGATTTAGAAATTATGGTATTTCCCATATAATGTCTCAATCTAAGTGATATGCGTTGTAAAATTACATTTCTAGGCATGAAAGTTTTGGGTAAAATTTCATTTTTGAGTAGAGTCGAGGAATTTGAAATTTTACGACTCAGAGACATAAAGTTTTAGTAATTTCATTATGATACATAAAATTTGTGTAATTTTATTTGTTGTTCAGTACAACATTTCGAATGTTGTGAGCATCATCTTTTTTTTATATTAATCTAGACAAGTTTTGTTTTTTCCTTTTTACTCCCAGGACTTGTGTAGTTGACTAGTGAGGATGAGTAGCACTGAGAGGAGAGAGAGAAGGGCTCTAGCTATTAAATATGGTCCCGGCACTAGACCTAGACGGCGTGAACTTAAAAAAATATATGAGTCTACGTTGATCGGATGATAAATCTTTTCGTGATAACATGAACACATTGTTAGATGGCGTTATCCATTTACGTGAACAACTAGCTCTTTTTCTGCCTAGAACAAGGGAAGAAGTAGAAGGCTTACTTAATTTTCTGCTGAGCATGTATGATCCCGTAAAGCACAAGATAACTCAATCTAAGATATGTGCTACGATTTTGCTGTGTGCGAAGTAGAGTTATTTGAGAGACAATGTGTATTCCAAAGGTTTAGATGATCAACCCCACTGTCTCTTTCTTCCAACATGAATAAAGCTAGAGGTGTGCATGAAAATGGCTTCATATTTAATAAAGTGGCTAAGGACAAAATTAAGGATCTACAGATAACAACAGAATCCGATGCTTTAAGCTATGATCGATCATATTCAGAATTCATATGGCAAGAGATAGTGAGCAAAGGACGTAGAAAGCATGATTAGTTTATACTTTCTGCGTAATACCTTCTTTAAATTTGTGTTTGAATACTCTTGCGTAGCATTTCATTGGTGAATTTTTTCCCACATGTTTTCTTTGGATATTATTGAACAAACAATATGTATGTTCTCTTTTCAATAATATATGAAATGCCTAATTCTAGTGGGAGTTCCATGGTAGACTATGTGATTACCACATGGAGCTATTTCCTAACATTATGAATTTTAGTGATTCATCTTAGAAAATGTTATTTTGTTGGAATAAGTTTATTTGTATCTCTTAGACACTTGTATTACAAATGATGGCAAATCGTACTACGATGCACTGATTTTATATCTTGTTTCTACTAGTTACATTCTAACACTTAATCCAACAAGATTATTATTGTAAGGCCCGACCCCGAATAACGTGTGTTACCTCGATTTACGTGCCCTGTCTTGAATTTTGTGCATGCTTCATCATTCGTGCCTTGACCTAGAATTATGTGCCCTAATCCTTGAATTACGTGCCCTGACTTCGAATTGCGTGCGTTACCTTGTTTCGTGTGCCCTGACCTTGAATTGCGTATCTTAACATAGGTTTAAGAGTCGTACCTCGATTTACGTGCATTGCATTGAATTATGTACCTTGCATTGGTTTATGTGCATTCACCTAGGGTTACGTGCATTTACATTAGAATCCGTACATTTATCTTGAAGTACGTGTCTTACCTCGTAGTTCGTGTCTACCTCGTGATTCCTACCCCGTATTGATTTATGTGCGTGTCTTGTAGTGCGTGCCCTAGACCTAGAAAAGCGTGCCCTCACGCTAATCAAGAAAGCATTTTGCACGAAACACTAGGTCATTAATTAATCCTATAAATTCCACTAACTAATATTAAATTACTAATTCAACCCACTAGAAGACAAAATCTCACAAAAAGCTAGACATTCCTTATTCTTTTGCACTTTCAAACACACAATTATTTAATGCTCAAAAGATGACAAAAAATCAGATTTTTACATGCCTTGGCCGACCACCTTGTGGCATTTATGCTTGCTTGCTCAATTCAAAATTTATTCTAGACAATTCTATGACAAGTTATGACACAAATGCACAAAAAAACTAGCTCAAAACTCTACCAAACTCCACCAATCTCGACATAAGCTCCTTGCCCATGCTAGGTGATTCAAAAATTGTGCTTCTTGAAGACACAAATCTGAAATTGCAAGTCTCAAGGCCAACACATGCTTCAAATTTGCAAAAGCCTTCATTTTTCTTTCATTTATCTCATTCCCTCTCACTCATCTCTCTCCCTCTCATTCTTCTCTCTCTCTCTCGGCTTTGGCTGAGTTGCTTCACACCATAGCTCATCTTCATCACTCCATAGTTAATCAAGGCAAGCAAGAATGTAGGGAACTCGACTAAGCAAGCTAGGTTGCAAGAAAACTCACATGTAAGCTCTTTGAACAACCATTTCGGCTTAGGTGAGTTTGTTAGCTTCCATTTCTTTTCTTCTTGTTCTAACCACATGCACCTACTAAGAACTTGGTCACTAAGCTAGGAAAAATAGAGAAAATTTGAGTGGTGTCTCGGCTAAGCAAGGAAGAAGATCAACTTTGTGTTTCACCAAGACTCTTGTGCATCTTCTTGTTGTTTGCTAAGGTGAGGGCTAAAACTTCTTGAAAATCTTTCAAAAATCCACATGCATGCTCTTAAATGTTTTTCTTTGCTTCTGTACTTGGGATATATGTGTGTTCATAAGCTTTTACAACCATGCATGGCAAGATTTTGGGCTAGAAGGTGATGATAGATGAAATTGGGTTTGTGACAGCTTTCTGTCTTGTTGGTGCGAGGTGATTTTGGCTAGGTAAAAAATGTTAAAAATGCATGAAAATTGGTAAGTAACTATTTTTTCCAGTTTTGAACATTTTTCGCAGAAATAGGCCAAAGCCAATTTTGAATCTAAGGCCCTCAACATGGCAAATCATTAAAATGTGTCCAAATCTGAAAGTCTGGAAAAATGAAGCAGGTTTTGGCAGATTCACTGACCTTGTAGAACGAACCAGTTTTGACTTAGTAAATGATATCCAAGATGCATGAAATTTGGTGTGATGCTATATTTTTCAGTTCTGGACATTTTTATCAGAAATGGACTAAGGCTAAATCTGACCCTAAGGACCTCAAAAATGACAAGTATTGAAATGTGTGCAAATCTGGACAGTTTTGTGCAATCCCACTGTTTTGGCTATAACTATTGATCCCGAACTCCAAATGATGCGAGGTTTGTTTCTGAATTTATTTTACTTCTTAAGCTTTAATTTGACATCTTATTCACTAGAATTGGAGATTGTTTGCTTGTCTTAATAATTGTGAGAAAACAGCCCATTGCAGTAAGGGTTTCACTTAGTGATATGCTTAGAAAAATTGTTGTAACTTCTCTTGTTGAATTAAATGCTTGGGATTGTGGCATTGGGATGTTGTGTGGACTGTTTTGAATACTTGAGGATGTTTGAATTAATCGATGCATGGCTTGGGATTGATTTTGAGTTTACTTGGGGCTTAATCGCATGGGTAAGCACGAAATGGAAACCCTAGTGACTAGGTAAATTCACTAAGTGTTGATCCTATGAATATCGTGTTTAATTATATGTTTAGTAGGCTGCCCGTAGTTGCCATTTTAGCCCTAAATGCGATCTTGATAATTGCATGTTGACAAGTAGGTTTTTCTTGCACCCGAACCCACGTAGATGTCGTTGCATGTTAAATAATCTTATTATTTGATTACATGAACTTCGAAATGAGTTATATGGCTTAATTTACATGCGTTACATGGCGGCCCGTTTAATGTTCATATAACTCCATGTGCCTTTCAAGTGAAATTATTTGTCTTATCGTGCCTCGCTTGTTTACTTGTCAATGTGCAATCTTATGACTGCTCGGAGGCAACCTACTTTGTTGTCCTCCTAATGTGTTATATTAAATGTCATAAATGTACATTGCATACAAGGTTGCAACCTTTCATTCTGGCGTGGTAGCGTTCACGCACACTGGGCGGCATCGGGCTTGTCGATACAACCGTGACTACCATTGTCCAATTCCCTTTCTCGCTTGGGGGCTAGACTTCCTCGGAGAGTTGGATCGTAGGATTTCAGGGTATATCCGGAGTACACCCATTTGGCGTGATAAGGGGATGATTTGAAGTCGGCCGCAACAACTGATACTGGAAATGAACTGAGAGCAAAATCTCACCGTATCATTTTCACTATGTGTATAAGTACTCTCGCTTGGTTCCTAGAGGACCTCGGGGAGGAAAGATGGGTAATTGTGTTCTTTTACTTTTACATTACATTATGTACTTACTTGTGATATAATGTCATGCTTGCAAAAGGGTTTTCATAAGTTGAACTGGAAAATGAGTTTCAAAACTTATTTCTCGTTCCCATTCGCTGAGTTCATAAGGACTCACCCTCTTTTATCATCTCAGGTGAAGAAGACCAGGAACAGGTACCCGAGGACGACGTGCCTAATGATGATTCCTTGGAATGATTGCTTGTCCTATGTGCCTTACTTGACTATGGCCATTTTGTGAACGATATGTTGCTTGAAGACTATTTCTTATGTTGTTTGTTGATGTAATTGACCCCGTTGTAATTTGGGTCTACTTTTGGATTGTACTATCTATAACCGGACAAACTCTTTATTTGGTTGTTTGCTTTCGTTTTCTTAATTAGTAGTTACCGTAGGCATTTAAACCACTAGATGAACAATCAACTAAGTTAATTCTATCTAATTTTACTTAGGTGCTCATTTGTAAACTAAAAGATAATAGGTACTTGCATGATAGGAAATTGACAAATAAACGGGACATAGTTATCATGTTAGGCTTATTAACCAAACGAGACTTTCAAGATAGACTAGTAGGCATATCAGTTGATGACAAAATAGGAGTCCTTAATGGAATTGGATTAATGATTGGAATAATTGAGGCGTTTAGAAATTAGGTCAACTAAAAGGTCTTAAATACAGCCGTTATGCCGCCGATTTTCAGGAAAAACTTTTGGAGTTCTAGGCTAACGTTAAGCATTAATCATAGTGAAACAGTTAAGGACGTAAAATAACGATAATGATTAGCTCATACCCTAGTCTAGCCTCTATAGGTCGGGTTGGGGCGTGACAATTATATACCAGTATGTGCCTAATATCTCTTACAAACGTCTATGTAGAGTACCCTAATGGCATCAAAATCAATAATCGCTGACCTAAACAAGGGTGACAAACTGAAGAGGGACAATTACGATGTGTGGCATCATAAAGTCCAATACATACTTGAGGAACAGGAAGTCCATGAAACACTTAGCCATGTAATGGAAGAACCTAAGCAGGATAATAGTGCCCAACATCGTAGGGATGCTGAAGCTTACCAAGTTTGGAAACGAAAGAATTCCATCGCTCGCATTACGTTGCTGAGCACAATGCATGATGACCTGATAGCTGAGTTTGAAGTATTCCCAACATCTTTAGACATGTGGGCAGCCTTGAAAGAGAAGTTTGGTAGAACTTTCGTCTCAAGACTGCGCTGGCTCACCATCAAGTTTGACACCTATAAGAAGAAGCCCGATGTGAGCAAGAGGCAACACATCAGTGACATGTAAAACATGATCAGAGAGTTGAAAGCAGCAGGCCATTTACTCACGGATGAGTAGTAAGTGCAAGTTGTTATACGATCTCTTCCAGCCAGTTGGGAGCATATGATCTGGAGCTCGAAGAGGAATGCCTCTTGACAATCAAGACCACTAGACAAGCCTATGTGGCTGAATCCAGCAAGCGTGGAGCATCTGGCTCAAAACGCAAAAGAGGGAAACAATCTGGCAGGAAGGGAAACAAAGATGGTAAGCCGGAAGACAAGGACAAGAAACAGAAGAAGAAAGGAAAGAGCAATGGCAAGAGGAACATTGCGAAAGTTAAGTGCTACAATTGCCAAAAGAAGGGTCATTACGCTTGGGATTTCCCAGAGCCCAAGACCCAGGTAATGTGTTTTACCAAAACTTCTTCTGAGGCATATGTTTATACTTGTGCGCTATTGACTGGATCTTTTTCTTTGTGGACTATTGACTCAGCAGCGACAGACCACATAGCTAGAAACAAAGGAGCATATGTGGAGTACCGACGCATCCCGGCTGGGTCCCGGTGGATAAATGTTGGCAATAACGCAAGGGTGGAAGTCAAGGGCATTGGCACTTGCAGACTTTAGCTGCGTGGCGGCAAAACCCTCTTACTCCACGATGTCCTTCATGCCCCGGACTTTAGACGGAATTTGGTCTCTGCATTGGTTCTTTTGAACTTGAGTTTTACTATAATCATGACTGGTGTCACAGTTGAACTTCTTTAAAATTCTATTTCTTATAGGTACGGTTTTCTTTATAATGGATTCCTAGTGTTAGATGTTTGAACATGTTAGTTATGCTTCAAATAATGAATGTTCGTCATTTCATACATCTTCTAGCACTATGGATGTGGATGTGAATGTATGACATAGCAGGTTAGGTCATATTGGCCAAGATCGCATGAATAGACTGGCCAAGGAAGGCCTTTTAGGCCCATTCACAAAGGTCAATTTGCTTATTTGTGAAAAATGCATTGTTGGTAAATCCACTAGTAAACCATTTGGTAGAGGCTTGAGGGCCAATTTTCCATTGCAATTAATTCATTCTGACGTATACGGTCCAATGAGTGTTAAGGCAAGGCATAGGGCATTCTATCTCATCACCTTCATAGATGATCTTACACATTACGGGCAAGTCTATCTAATGTTCCATAAGTCTGATGCGTTGGACTATTTTAAAAGGTATGTGGCCTACGTGGAAAATCAACTAAATGCAAAATTGAAGTCACTGCATACCGACCGTGGTCGGGAATACCTTTCTGATCAGTTCAAAAACATTTGTGATGAAAAAGATATAGCTCAACAGCTAACTATTCCTGGATACCGCAACAAAATGGTATAGTAGAAAAAAGGAATAGAACCTTACTTGATATGGTTAGGTCTGTGATGGCTCAAGCAAGTCTTCCGATTTCATATTGCGGCGACGCTTTATTAACAGCCACGTATGTACTTAATCGTGTGCCCACAAAGTCTGTGAGTACAACTCCCTACGAATTATAGACAGGTAGACGACCTGACCTAAATAATTTACGGCCTTGGGGAGTTGTTGCTTATATTCATGATAGTTCCCATATGCATGGAAAATTGGGACCGAGAGGAAGAAGTGTATTTTCATTCGGTATTCTGAACACTCCAAGGGATATGTTTTCATTAGAGAACAAGCAGATGGGAGTTTATCTGAGTTAGAATCACGAGACGCAACATGCTTAGAGACAGAATTCTCGCATAAGGGCAACGTTGATCGAGATGTGCAGCTAATCGAGTTGGACAATCTGGACATCCCTAGAACCTCTACACGTGCAGGTAGGCTAAAAGTAGTGCTTTTGTTCCCTAATCCAAGTGGGAGAGAAACACTGGTTACTCAATTTGAGTCTGAATCAATTTCAGAACCGGTAGGTAGATCAAGTGCACTACAGACTCCTGTAAGGAAAAGCAGCCGTAAGAGTGTTCCTCATCGACGTTTTGAGGTTGAAGGGAATCTCTTATGGTTACAGCACAAGATGATGAGGAGCCCAAGAATGTGTCTGAAGCGCGCTCATCTTTGGAGCGGGAAAGTTAGATTAAAGCAATAGAAGAAGAAATGGATTCCATGAAAAAAAACCAAGTGTGGTATTTGGTTGATATTCCGCCTAATGGAAAAGCTATTGGGAAAAAGTGGATTCTCAAGATCAAACGAAAGGCAGATGGATCCATTGAAAGGTATAAAGCTCATCTTGTGACTAAGTGATACACCCAGTTGAAGGGTATAAATTATGAGAAAACCTTATCTTCGGTAGTTAGGTTTGCTTCAATCCGGTTGATTCTGGCCATTATTGCTCATCTAGATCTTGAATTACATCAGATGGATGTAAAAACGGCATTTCTCAATGGAGAACTGGATGAAGAGATTTACATGCAACAACCAGTAGGTTTTGTGGAAGAAGGTCAGGAGAGCAAAGTGTGCAAACTCCAACGATCTATCTACGGGTTGAAGCAATCATCCAGACAGTGGTATCTAAGGTTCCATAAAGAAATCATTTCGTATGGTTTTGAAATGGTTCAGGAAGACCACTATGTTTATGTCAAAAGGTCTCAAAATAGATATGTGATTCTATCTTTGTATGTTGATGACATCTTGTTGGCTGAAAACAACAAGGAGTATCTGATCACTATTAAGAAATGGTTATCATCAACTTTTAAGATAAAAGATATGGAAGAAGCAGTATATGTGCTGGGGGTCAAGATCCAAAGGGATCAGACCAAAAGGCTTATTGCTTTATCACATGAGTCATATATAAAAAAGGTGCTTGAACGGTTTAGAATGCATGACTCCAAACCCATAGATACTCCTATAGCCAAAGCTGAAAGCTTAAACCAAGGGATGTATCCCGAAACCCCAGAAGAAATAGATGAGATGAAGGATGTTCCTTATGCTGTTATTGTGGGTAGCCTGATGTATGTCATGTTATGTACAAGGCTGGACATCTGTTTTGTTGTTGGATTGGTGAGCCGTTACCAATCCAACCCAGGATGAATCCATTGGAGTGCAGTCAAGAGAATCATACGATATTTGAAAGGCACCGTGGATTATTGCCTATGCTATCAAGGAGGTGATCTAAATCTTAGGGGTTTTTCCGACGCTGACTAGGGTGGCGACCCGGACGAGCATAAATCTACCTTCGGATATACCTTTTTGCTGAATGGCGGGGCCATTTCTTAGGCAAGCAAGAAACAGACGTGCATAGCGCTATCCACCATGGAAGTTGAGTTTGTGGCTTATTCAGCGGCTGTACAAGAAGCTGTGTGGCTTAAAAGGTTTATATCAAATTTGGGTGTGGTCACAAATGCTGGAAAACTTGTGACAATCTTTTGTGATAATCAAGCAGCCATTGCCTACACCAAGGATCTGAAATATCGTGGCAAGACTAAACACATAGACATTAAGTATAATTTTGTAAGAGATATGGTGATAAAAAGGGATATAATCATAGAACATATTTCTACGCACGAGATGGTTGTCAACCCTCTTACCAAATCCATTCCTAGAGATATTTATTTGTCTCATGTAAAAGCTCTAGGCTTGCGTAGACCTTGATATATATGTTTCATGTGTTGAGATTTGATTATCCTTTTAAGCTGATACATTTATATATTTTTGATGCCTTATTGATGAATGAAATATATTTGTACACTTGAGTTGTGTTGGTTCTTTATGATCTATGTAAATGAGACACTGTGTATGAGTACAGTAGCACATATTGTTGGCATCAAAAAGGTACGTCGACGGGTTAGAAAGGTTGGCTCTCCCACATGAGCAACCGCCTCTGACGCAGTAGGAGCGTGTAGGGATGAGACATAATGAGTTGGTTAGTATTCGTCGAAAATGCTATACTCATTCTAGCGTCGCCTTGAATATTGTTGAGGATTAATTCTAACAACAATCACCAAGATGAGACCTCTTATTGCATATGTTGCAATTTAAGATTGATATATAGTTGGTATGGATACCCACGATCCATATGTAACCTATCAATAGCCATATGTGAAACCTCGATTACTGTGTGTATTAGGTTCGGGGATTCAGGTTGGTTACTAAGTGATAACGAGACCAAGATTTGTACGGTGTCTGGGTAAAGTTATGACGTACGCCCTATTTTGAAGGAAGTCATACCGTAACTCACATATTATACCATGAGTGCTATAGCGACTACATAAGGGAGTTGATGAATGTATCCCTACTTCATCACTGTGTGAGCCCTTGAAGCTTCGAAAGCTTCTCTTGTGTGCCCTTAGTGACTTATATCCATATTCTAATAATTCAAGTTCAATGTTAGTTACTTTGGTATGTTGCCTAAGAATCACAATATATTAGGTCACACGGAACATGTCCAGGAAAGCAGTTGACTTGACTTAAAGGAATATTGGATGAAGGGAAGATTGTTTGCATCAAGTGCTGCATATGTTCATTGGTCGACCAGTTATACAATCTCTGTGATTGAACGATCTTAGTGATCGAATATTACTATGAATATATGCTTGAGATTTTAGTCATCGAACATAGCCTATGAGGGATTGGGCATGTATTGACGGATGTGAACTTAATTGGTCTAGGGAACAACGAGACTCTATCTTTCTTTGCAGGAAGTGACTCCCGTGTTATCCCTAACAGTTACACGGTTTTAGAGCCTCCACTTTGTACGAGCTCGCGAGTCGCACGACCTATCTACCAGTATGACTTAGGAGTGTTTTGGAATTAGTTTCCAAGAGAGATATCATGGGATACGTTCCTACCCCACCTTGTGTGAGTAGGAGATGTTGGACTTTGGGCATATTATACCCAAGTTGGGGTGGTCCAATTAAATGACCCAAATAGTGGAGGCCCACTACTCCATATAAAAGGAAAAACCCAAAACAGAAAACATACGTTCTGTAGGTTTTAGCCTCCAACAAACAAAGCAAACTCTCTCTACACTCTAGGCATTTAGGTTGTGACAAATCAGTGGGTAGTCTTGTACTACACGCTACGACTCATTGCTAGTGCAGTGAAACAAACCAGATCGTTGATTACTCGCTTCCGCATTGTTGAGGTATGTATGAATATCTCACTTTGAATCCACATGATGCAAGTCCGAAAGACTTTTCAAAAAGAATTCTACGTTATCAGAAAAAGAAAGAAAAAAAAAAGGAAAGAAAAGGAAAAAAACAAAGAAGCTTCTAGATTGAGTAGAAGGGTTGGCCCCGTTGGTATTTGATGTAGACAACGAAGGTTGCGCATTCCATGACGTACTGTTTTTATTATATTTTCAGAACACTGCTAAGGTAGTTTGTTGCCATGCCAAGGGTGCCTAGCTTCAATCTGCAAAGACGTGTATGATCCGCTTGGAACTCTGGTTTATGCACATGTTATGCTGTAAAGAGATAACTGTATATCATATAGCGTTGTTCAAGGTTTACACTATTTGTCATTAGAACTTTGGTCCAGTGGTAATATTATTTATTTTGTATACGAGAAGTTATAAGTTCGAATTCGTTGAATACGTTGTATGATATTAGACATTCTCTGAATTTAAAAAAAAAAAAAAATGATTTACACTCTTTTTGATCTTCTATCTACCCTTTGAACATTTGATAAGTATGGAGTCAGGTTTGATGCTAACATACGAATCATTGAGAAAAAAATTAAAAAGAGATTAGTGAGAAGTTAGAATTTACTGTGGTTCGGTAACGTTATATATTTATGGAGAAGTCAAATCAATTCCGTTATACGACGAAGACAAGTTACAAACTTCTCTAGACCTCACTGATTGTATTTTCACAAACTCTTTTTTTTATTATAAGGGTAAAACCTTGCCAAATTTAAGAGTAGGGGTACTACCCCGTAGATTTTAGTAATTTTTCAATTGAGGCCAAATAGTAAGAAGTGTATCCACCCAAGAGTTGGGAGTTTTTTTTTTAACGTATGTAATATAATTTTTTTTAAAAAAATGGTATAGTCGTTCTAATTTTTTTTCTAATTCAATCTTGACTCTCGAATATGAAATTTCTGGCTCTATTTCTAGACTAAAAGTTTTAAATTTGAACAATAGCTTCAACCTTTATTTTAAGTTTGAACTGCAATTTTGACCGCTAAGTAATAAGGGGAGTAACCTATTCCAATACCATTTTTAAAGACCAAATCCAACAAAACTAGCATTATACATTGAGCCTATCAAGTAGTCTAGTTTAGATGGGTTAGTGACCACGAATCGGGCATCGCAAGTTTGGGTTGGATTAGTTGAGGCAAGTTCTTGTATCAACTCGACTAGGAAATCTGACGTCGAGTCCAACGAGATAGACCCTAGTTATGATGTCTTGGTGAATCCAATTCGTATTGGACCACTTGGATCCAATTTGTTGTCACTTTGCGATTTAAGGTCAAGGGACTACATTGATTCTTCCTTTTTACACTTTTTGACAAATATAACTCTATGTTCGCGGCTAGCAAGGTCAATAGATTCCCGTTGAAGCAAGTCCATTTTTACTCTTTTTGTTGGTCCAAACTAGAAAGAAAGGAGAATTTTCCAATGGTAGACTCTGAAGTGACAACATATTATCGTTATTTTTATTGGATTGGATTCTCACGTATCAAATAATATTATAAAAGAGATTCTACAATGATGAATTATTTATATCATTTCACTATAATTTTATATAATTGTATGAATAATTTATCATTATTAAATTCTCGAGCAAGCACATATTTGACTTTTTGTTGGTCCAAACTAGAAAAGAAAACAGAATTTTTCAATGTAGAATCTGAAGTCAAACATATTAGCGTTGTTTGTCCTGAACTCCAATACTTCGGTGAGCACAATTTCCATAATATTGAAAAATCTGAAGAATTGTATGTGAAATGAAATCTCAAGTCAGTAAAGTATTGTATAGTTAGTAGTCCAATAAAAATGCCCCAAGCAATCCAAAATGAAAGCACCACAAGTGACTCGAGCGCCTTATTCAAGTAAAATTGATTCAAAACAATTGGTCATTTTGATCGATCAGTAGTTTTGTTTTAAGATGGTGATGCATATATGTGATGATGATACGTATTATAATTACTAGGATTTACATGCTTTTTGTGAGCTCGACATATATTTTGTCTAACTCTCATTTTCATCGACTAGAATGCGTGTTCTTATTAAAAGAGAGAATTCGTCAACAGAAACCAAAATTTTCCATGAAACTTCCTTTTCTTTTAACTTGTTTTTCCTTTTTCAGGCTGAAGGATCCTAGAAACCATGTAAGAACTCGGACAAAGGAGCTCATATGTCCACATAATCAACATGCTGACTGATTCTATCAGATGTTTGACTTTGTCCATTGCTTTCATTGAATTCATCGAAGGCCGAGATATAACTCTCACAATTCATGCCTAAAATATATATTCCTTAAAATGAAATGAAAAAATTCTAGAAAAAAAAAAATTGTATTCAGCCAATACGCGTTGCTTTGCTTAGTGGACTTCCAACAATTTGAGTGTTCTGCAAGTTCTAACACCTATATATATATATGTACTAAGAAAGCCAAACCTTAGGACAAACATATACCCAAGACATCAACGCAATCATTCGCCAATAGTATAAGCTAATCCAACTTGAGTCTGTTATTTGTCTACTAAAAAAAAATTCACATAAAAGAGTCTTCTTTCATTTGTCTTTTCACTCCAGCTACACGAGAATCAGAAACGAAAAGTTTTTTACCTTTTTTCAACCGATTCTTTGATCTTAAGAAGGCTGGTTATTCTCCTCAAAAGATGTCCACGGATGAAACATATGGTTGCTCTAGGCAATATGGAACTCATGATCAACATGTCCAACGTGAATCAAGTTGTTCAAATTCCAGCTTTGATAATGATTTTTCTACGCAAGAAATTGATCTGGACCAGGTTGATTCCAGGCACGAGGATAATCAGCCTTATATGATTCGCTGGAAGTCTGGTGAAAAGGTTGATCCCTGGATGCTGACGGTGTTAGAATCGTTCCGGGAACTTTACGTCAGCAGACGGGAATTTTTCAAGAAAGTATTTCCAGGGATTTATGATGAATCTGTAGATGTTTTTAACAAGATTGGCTCGATGATTAGGACGAACAAGAAAATGAAATCGCCATCCCTGGTGCGGAGTTTGAGCCTTGGTGAGGAGCGTGAAGTTGAAAAAACGGCAGAAGGATCTGATCAGATGAGGCTTGAAAACTTCAAAGTTAAGACGTTAGGATCTGATCAGATGAGGCCTCAAAGGTTCAAAGTTAAGAATCCAAAAGTTATTGTGGCTGGATCAGATGGCCAAGGTGATCAAACTGATCAGGGTGCCACTGATTCTGGTTCCAAATAAATTACTGATTCCTGGTTGTTATTTCACAATTTGCCCCCTTCCGCCTCCCCTCCCAGCCCGGGGAGGGGCGGGAAGGGGGGGAGGGCGTGGGGGCACGGATGGTTAGGTTTCGTGGCTTACAGGAAGACTCAGAACATTGCTCTGAATCTGGGTTTTTAAGCATGAATCACCCAAAAATGAAGGACTAGTCTTGTGCCACCCCTAGACTATGCAAGACGAGGGGCAAGACAGCAAGCTTTGGTCAGCAGTACATTTATAACCTGTACAGTTAAAAGTTTTGTGTGCATGAAGTTACTGCAAAAGGATGTAGGCATATATATTTGCATGAGACATTGGACACTCGCGGGTAGCGTTGTAAGGAAGATCACTGGTGGTGAATATAATGGCGCACTACTCAAGGATTTAAATTATTTTCTCATAATCATATCTGTACTTCACGACGGTTGAGTCAAAAAATTCAAATCGCTTGCTTTTTCGGTTTTACGCATTGTTTTCACTTGAGTTTTTGAGTTTTTTTGGGGGTCAATAAGTTGAGTCTGTACTAGCTATCTAAGTTGATTGTTAAATTCTTTATATCGATGATGACTGGGTTTGGTTTCTGTTTGTAATTAAACTTACATATTAATAAAAATAGCTACATATTTTTTATTATTATTATTCAAAGGAAGCATAAATTAAATTTATATCATTTTCAAATAATGTTGCACATTTTGAGAATTAATTCTAATTTTTTTTTGTATTTAAAATAAGAATCATACTACTAAATCAAATGACTATTAGCATATAGCTACAACTTTGAGGTAAGTATGAAAATCCACCTTTTCTATTACAGGAGAAAAAAAATGGAAACAGGCCATCCAATGATCAATGTATAAATGGTCACAAGTGTTGAACCTTTTCTAAATAGTGACCAACCTCTACATATCTTACTATCTATCTATCTATATATATATTATATACATATATATATATATATATATATATTATATACATATATTGAAGATTTAAGAGTAGCCTAATAATAATTTAAATTCGAACATCATTGGAGTGGGAGTTAGAAAAAATGAAACACACATATTGCTCAAGTCTTAACTCTATCTTTAAGAATATGATTATAATTTAACTTTAACTTGCTTCCATTTACTTCGTTAGGTATATAGATGTACTGTATTTGGTTATCAAGCTGAATATCCATAAGATAATGCTAAACTAAAGGCCAATGACAGTTAATAGTCCAAAGATAATAATAATAATAATAATAATAATGTTATGAAAAGCGACAAACAATAGCAATAAAAAGCGGAATAAAAATAAGAAACACGTAGATTTAACGTGAAAAACCCTTGACGGAAAAAACCACGGGCAGAGAATGAGCAAATCCACTATATCGAAAATTGGTACAAGAGATTAGCAATAGAGTCGATTACCAAAACTCACACGACAAACCTAAATACATTACTATATATCCGTACTATTATTCCCAAGAGTTGCCTGGCAATGAAACATATGTTTTAATAATATAAAGTTCTACAAGGCCTACAAGCATGAATTCTATTTGATCCATTTAGCGCGGAGGTAATATTACAACTCGCTATTTCCCGTACTTTTGTGACAAATTTTTGTCAGCTGATGAGCTTCGTCCATGTCTTCCTTTTCTCTCATTTTTACGTTTTGTCTCACATCTCTCACTTGTTTCCTCACTTTTCCGCCATATTCCCAACGATCACATCCTTCATCACCTTTGCAATCTCTCCTCTTTGACGCTTTCCATTGTCATCTCTAATGACCTCTACTGCTATACCAACCTCCACCATCAATTTAGCTTTCATAGGCTGGTCCCAATGCATGGGCATGGCAATGAGAGGAATGCCAAATTCTAAACTTTCCAATGTGGAATTCCAACCACCAGTGACTCACAAATCCACCAATGTTTTGATGACTGAGAATTTTCGCTTGCGGAGCCCAACCTTTAACCACCCTTCCTCTATCTCCAATTAGGCAATTCTTCCAAGAAAACCATCTGGTAGTGTCTTTTCAATGCTCATATTCTCTCCTGCTGGAAACCTAATAACCCAAATGAAATTCGCTTCGCAGCGCTGGACGTTAAAAACCGAACTGTTGGGATATTATTCCCTGATGTGAGATGCCACGGCTGGCATCCATGGTACTATAGCGTCATGTATAATCAAGTCAGAATTCAGAGCTTTCAGGATGTTGGATAGGCTAGGTTTGGCCATTTCAGGGGCATTTCTAAGGGTGGGAATGAGATGAAGTGGTTGGCCATTGGTTGTGTGGTGTTGAGGAGGTAGTTCAGGCAAGTATGGTAAATGAAGCTCCACTAGTTGAATTTCCAGAGAAATTTTCCTAGTAATTTTATTCTCTATAGACTTGAGATTTATAATTGTAGAGCACAAGTATATATAAAAACCTCTCTCTGAAAGTTTCTTAGCTAGCTGCAGAAAAGGAGATATATGACCATAGGCCAACCATGGAAATTAACAAGAAAACACTTGGAGCAACATGCTCTATGTCCATAAGACTCTGGGGGTATATGTGTTTGGATGGTCCTTATTTGGTGTAAACTTTTAATGGGGAAGGAAAGGGGATGATTTAATTTTTTTTTTTGCTGAACTGGATCGAGAATTGTGTTAAAATATTGATAAATTGAGAAATAAATATTTTATGTTCCAGTATTAAAATTAACTGTTTAATGTTAAAATTCACCAATGTTTGAATTGTCGCTGTAGCATTTGTTAAAAACCGATACTACTTGTTGTCTATAGGCTTTTGTCCTTTCAGAAATTAAACCTGTAACACTTGGTGCGAAATTTTAGATTTTATGTCCATAAAGTTAAAAATGAATTGTGAACGTAGGTTATTAATTTGAACTAAACCACATTAAAAGTACTAATTAACGATCTTGATTGAGAATTTTTTTAGAATCCCCAACATTAACCAATATCAAAATGACGTACTGACCAAGACTTGATTATGAAACAATCGTGCAGGTTGTTAAGGAGGCGTAACAATTCATGTTACATTTCAACGTGAAGCCATGTAGCTTACCAAACATTTGCTGTCACCAAAGATTAAGAAATTAAGGACATTATAAAAAGAAGGTGACAAGCTGCTATGTCAATACATTTTGAGATGCACGTTTGTCTAACTACTGAACCACGGGTTGTGTTTCAAAACGGATACCATTATTTTTAGCGCGTTGGTCCTACACATAGGTAAAGCCTACATCATTATCAGAACTGGGATGTTTAAAACGTCCACCAATTTTGAAGCAATTTAATTCCTTGAACCACATGTTTTTAATTATCTCGAGAATACTATTATAACATTTCATGCATTTTCTCGCCTCTTCTAGGAAAGATCAAATGATCATAAAAATTGGCATAGTTAATTTCTGAATTATACTAATTACTTTTTATAAGAGATAGATAAATGCAATGGCATATAGTGTGTAAGTCAGGTTCGAAATGGAAGCAGGTTTGAAAAAGGATCTTAAAGTGTTTAGGGTTGGGCTAGGGTAAGAAATAAGGGGTAACAAGCACACTTGGAGAACGCAACACAATAGAGAGTTATATGTTGTATTTGAACATGATGAATCACTGCCGGAAAGGAATCTATTTACTTGGTTGTCTTGATTATATATTTTGAAATAACATGGTACAAGCCAAGCTTGAGCTACAAATCATTTCAAAATTTGGCTATGTCACTGATTGATCTCAAGAATGCCAATATTGAGTTTCGAGTAGCTTTATTTTTTATTTTTTTTATTCAGAGAAGGGTTAAGATCGTACAACGTAACTAACAAGATTTAAACTCGCAACCTCTCGCATATATAGCGAATAATATTACCACTGAATCAAAACCCTAGTGACAAGCTTAATTAGCTTTATATCCTGCACTCCTCAATTTGGGTAGACAATACATACGAAGTTAAAGTACATAAAGTGGAAATCAAAGTGAAGAAAATAGTTATATATGTTTATTATACAAATCAAAGTGAACAGGGTATAGTTTTATATATATATGTGTTTGTCATAGGAGGATTGATGATTTACTCATATATATATATAATGGTTCTATATTCAAAGTAACTTCATCACTCTCTTCACCTCCTATCTCGCTCTCACCTTCACTTTGTTGATGATACTTTTTTTTTCCTATGTGAAGCCAATCAATTGGAGCTCAAAGTACTCCTTCGATGTACCTTGTGTTCCATCAAGGCGGTTTCAAGAATAAAGATAAACCTCCTCTTTTCTACTCTGTAACGAATGTCCATCCATAGAATACAAGACGAGAGAATTAACACACTTGGCAAATGAAAATGTTAAAAACTTGTTAAGCAATTACAATAAGATAGAATCAAAGAAAGAGGGGACATAACCTTGTTAAGCAATCACAATGGAGCAAATGTTTCGGCAATATAAAGTTCTGTAAGTCAATCTTTACAAAGCATGCATATTTGATCCATTTAGCAACACATTTATTATAAATCGTTATTTCCAGTACTTCTGTTACAAATTTGAGCCAGCAACTGATAAGCCTCGTCAATGTCTTCCTTTTCTCTCAATTTCACTTTTTGTCTCACATCTCTCACTTGTTTCCTCACTTGTTCTGCCCTATCCCCAACTATCACATCCTTGATCACCTTTGCAATCTCTTCCCTTTGAAGCTTGCCATTGTCATCTCTCATGACCTCTACAGCTATTCCAACCTCCACCATCAACTTAGCATTCAGGGGTTGATCCAAATGCATGGGCATGGCAATGAGAGGAATGCCAAATCCTAAACTTTCCAATGTGGAATTCCAGCCACAGTGACTCACAAATCCACCAATGCTTTGATGACTTAGAATTTTCGGTTGCGGAGCCCAACCTTCCACCACCCTTCCTCTATCTCCAATTCTTCCAAGAAAACCATCTGGTAGTGTCTTTTCAATGCTCATATTCTCTCCTGCTGGAAACCTAATAACCCAAATGAAATTCACTTGGCTAAGCTCTAAACCAAAGGCTATCTCTTCGATTTCTTCTTTGTTAAGATAACACTCCGATCCAAAGGATATGAACACGGTTGAATGATCATTTTTCTTTCCCAACCATTCGATGAGCTCGATAGTTTCACCTTGATCATCATCACAAGTAGGATCTTGAACTAGAAGACCAACTGGGATGATCTTGGTATTGGAAACATCTGAGAAATAATCTATATATTTTGCTTCCATCTCTCGAGAGCTTTTTATTAACATGATGTCACTCAATCTCTGAGGGATCTCATCTTCAGGGTCTCTTTGACTTCTCATGGATCCAACTAATCTATCGAAGTTGGCTTGCTCAAACTCACCAAGACGCAAATCTGGAAAAGGAAATTCAATCCCCGGACGTTGTGCGGCATGCCAGAAGTACGAGCACACCGCAGCACTGCCTGTTAAAAACCGAACTGCTGGAATATTATGCTCAGATTCCACAGATGCCACCCATGATACTAGAGGGTCATGTATAATCAAGCTTGGTTTCAGAGCTTTTAGGATGTTGGAGAGGTTAGGTTTGGCCATTTGAAGGGCCTTTCTAAGGGTGGGAAAGAGATGACGTGGTAGGCCATTGGTTGTATGGTGTTGAGGAGGTAGTTCAGGCAAGGATGGTAAATGAAATTTCACTAGTTGAATTGGGAGAGAATCATTTTTAGGAATTTTGTTCTCTATGGACTTGAGATTTACAGGTGTAGAGCATAGATATATGTAAAAGCCTCTCTCTGAGAGTTCCTTGGCGAGCTCCAGGAAAGGAGATATATGACCATAGGCCAACCATGGAAACAAGAAAACTCTTGGAGTAAAATGGCTTAGATCCATGAGATCGATTTTGGGTGTGTGTGTCTAGCGAAATAGCTATTAATTTGGTGAAAATTAGTTATAATGGTGAAAATGAAAGTGGTCGATGGAAGACAAGTTCGAGAAGATATAATGTGTTGATGTTGCCTATTCTTTGCACTCGTGCTTTCTCTATTTGTTCACTAATCGTTGGACTCCATAGTCTTGGACTGAATTTCTTATGTTCATATTGTCGTATATTAGTTGGTTAGTATAATCAGGGCGGCAACATATATCACCATCGTTGTCGGTCAAAGTTTTTTTTTTTTGGGTTAATCTCAGGAAATATCTTTACTCATCCAGCTTACGATGCATAAACTGGATTAATTTCCACTATTTAGATGGGACACGTCTACATTCCACTACCTGACCAAAGGTTTAATGTAAACTAAATCCCGGAGTGCAGCGGCTCGCAACAAAGCATGCATCAGTTCTTTCAAAAGTCTAGTCAAAGTCTCATACCCGGATTGACGGTTAATCGTCTTCTCCCACTTACCGCTGGAGCAACCCCGGCCCTTGGGGTTATCAAAGTTTATTTTTTGGTTGATGAATAGAGTATAATTAAGTTACCATACATGTAAAAGTTTAACCTATTAAAAATGAGCTTTTTATGATTTGTATTATTTTTAATACACTCCTGCACCTCAGGCGGGACTCTTTTTAATTTTAGTCATGTACATAGACAATTTTGATATTTTCAAACGGATAAAAATGAGACTTAAATCCAAAACTATTTAATATCTTCAATTCTGATATTATATTTATTTATTATTTTTAATATAAAGAAATAAGTATTTTATGCTCCACTATTAATAATTATCGGTTGAATGTTGGTAAAACTCCACATGTTACGTTAGAAGTGTAAAAATTCATAAATGCTGAATTGTTGGTACCTGCAGCATTTGTTGAAAGCCGAAAGTATGCTACCATGCTTGCACACCATTGTTATGGTAGCTTCACTAATCCCCCTCTCCTGAGGATTATAAAAGTAGGGAAGGGGTGGAGGTTAAGTTCGTCGGACCGAAGAGAATCGTTATCCTATTTAATATGGAGTATTGAATTTTAATGTTAGAAAAAGACTTAGTATTTAATGATCAGATATCTGCAATTGATATATATCTTTGAAAGCTTAAACGGAGAGAATAAACGGATTCTTTGAGGGTTACTTAAGCCACTTTAGTGCAAATCAGAATGACTGGAGCTCTCAGATGTTACTCAATGGTGCTATAACTTAACAACTAAAAAGCCCTGCATCAAACTTCGACCCCTTCGAGTTGGGCACGGGGCAACAGCCTCTGACACCCCACACCATAGCGAGACGAGTACTTTGCCAAGAGGCAGCAGGAGAGCAACAGCCTAGCCCATATATAGGTTTTGTTTGTTCAAAAAATTATAACACTTTGCACAAGAAATTAGACTTTTTTGTGCTTCAAGTCTTATGAAAGAAGGTCTAGGTTTTGTCAATATTGTTGTAACCATTATTACATAATAATAAATTCTCTTATAAACGAGTCATGAACATAATCAATTGAAGTTTAACTACGTTAAAAATATTGTATATTACGTACGAATTTGTTGAAATTTCCAACATTCCAATATAAGATGACGACCTGACCAAGACTTTTTTTTGGTCATGAACTGACCAAGACTTGATTATGAAACATTTATGCAAGATATGACGTCATGGAGGTGTAACAATTCATATTAGCTTGTCACTTGGCGGCATGTGGCTTACCAAACCTTTGCTATCACCAAAGATTCCAAAAATTTAAGACATCACACAAAGAAAGGCGATAAGCTGCTATGTTAATAGATTTCGAGATGCATTTGTTTGCCATGCTTAACTACACATTTTAGAGTAATATTTTATGTTTTCTTTTTATTTTTTTCTTTATATAGTAAAATTTATATATTGATCGTTAAATTTCTTGCGTAAATGATAAAAATTTCATTATATAAAACATATTCATACGGTAGAAGGAATAATATATAACAATACTCCACGTTTTAATTTTGAGAACAGTGGCGGAGCCACTTAAGTGCCTTCAAGTTGAAAAAAAAAATATTATTTTTGGCATTTTTTTTAAAAATATTATATTTGACATTTTTACTGTATGAATGCACCATTGACCTCTCTCATTGTACGAGTACATTCCTTGACCTTGAGTTTCTAGGTCCGCCACTGCTCGAGAATACTTATACCATATAAAATTTCATACATTTTGTCAACTCTTTTGGCTAAACAGATCTACATAGGAGTTGATAAATGGATAATAAAAATAGAATAGTATTTAGCATTTCTCAAATTGAACTGTATTAAGAGAAAATGTTATATGTCACTATGTTTTTATCACTTATTAATTGATCACCTCCTATATATATATATATATACTTAGTTGATCAGGCAAAATAAGTGAGAGAAATAAAAATGCTAATTATTTTAGTATGTCAATTAAACATACATATAGAAAATGACATTTTTTTTTTGTCGACGTAGAAGATAATTAATAGATGATAAAAATAAAATAACATCAAGCAACTCTTTTGTTCTAATTACTTTTTCTACAAAGTCCAATCAACTCCTCCACCACAATATCTATCTCTTCCTCCCCTTTATTTTCTAATTTTTCACAAAATCCCTTCACATTTCTCCTTACATCCTTCCCGCTTTGGTCTACTACTACTTGTTTGATCACTCTTGCAATGTCCTCGGTTTTGAGCTTCCTATTCTTGTTCATCACAACCTCTACCCCAACTCCAATTGCTTCCACCAATCTAGCATTCAATGGCTGGTCGAGATGAATAGGCATGGCGATGATTGGCACACCATATATTATGCTCTCCATGACAGAACTCATTCCACTATGGCTCACAAACCCACCTATGTGTTGAAAATAATAAATAACATAATAAATTTTTTTTAGCAGTTTAAATTTTTAAATGAGAGGGTAATTTTAAAATATTAAACCAGTCTATATAGGGCCCAAAAATAATTCCGTCTGCACGTGATAGAACGTGTTGGAAAAAGTAAATAATATAATAAACTTGTCTGTAACGTGTTAAACCTTTTGATAAATGATCATTTAATACCTGTGCTTGAATGTTGTAAAATTTTTGCCTGAGGAGCCCATGCTTCCAAGACAATTCCTTTATCTTTAACCCTTTCAAGAAAACCTTGAGGTAAAGCATCCTCGAGTGTAGAAGATTGCCCTAATGGAAACCTTAAAACCCATATAAAACTGACCTCACTAAGCTCCAACCCTTTAGCTATTTCATCTCTTTCTTCTTTGGTTAAAAAATACTCTGAACCAAAAGAAACAAACACCACTGAAGCTTCATCCTCTGTGTCAAGCCAGTTCATGAGCTTTACATGCTCATCATCTTCATTGCTGATCATGGTGTCTTGAAGCACTACAAGTGGACCAACAGGAACAACCTTCTTATTACACAATATGGATAAAAAATCAATATATTTCTCTTTAATATCTCTGCAAGATCTTATCAACAAAATGTTGCATGATCGCCTCAAAGCTTCGCCAAATCGATCTCTATCTTTGCTATCACCATTACCTGAAGTATCACGCTTAAGTTTTTCATACCCACGAAGATAAATTTCAGGAAATAGATATTCTTCTTCATTTGGCTGCTTCGCAAACATGTGAAGACCAAAAGAAAGCAACGCAGCCCCCATAGTAATGAACTGAATGGCAGGAATGTTTCTATACGAAGCTGCTTCTGCTGCCCATGGCTGATTAAAATCATAGATAACCAAGTCTGGCTTGAGATCATCTACAATGGTAGAAAATTCTGGGCTTGCCATTTCATAGGCATTTTTTAGAGTGCCCATGAGGTGGGGTGGTAGGCCATTGGTTGTATGGTAATGAGGAGGTCATTCTTGAAAAAATGGAAGATGAAGCTCTATTATAAGTTGGACTGATAGGGAATATTTTGTTGGAGGAGAAGTTGGTGAATGAGAAATGAAGTTGACCCACGACCCATTGCCCACACTTGCTGTTTGTTGGAGATGCATGGAGTGTGGGGTGTGGAGTAGAGAATATGGGTATTCCCATACTTGACTTCATCAGCAGAATGGAGAAAGTGGGAGTTGTCTTCAATCCCACAACTTGAGTGGAGTAGTGGCTGGCCATATTTTCACACCAAACTTTGCCTATAAATACTCGTGCCATCATTTGTAACAAAAAACTGAAGCATTCGCATCATTGCATACAGAGAATAGTTAGGCTAACATAGCATTCGTCGAGAGAGAGTTTATACACTGTCAGTTCGATAGATTTTGTATTTTGTGGTACTTCTAATACAAAAGATAAAGTCGTTGTATCCTGGGAGGTTGTTGTTGTTGAAACCGTAAGTACCTAGCGGAGCAATAAACCTTAAGGACATCGAGTCTAACTCGAACCTCGGTTTGTGTACTGCTTTATTTGTATAAATATATTATTTTTCTTCTTTACTGTTTATTTTATTAATTTACATACATGTACTGTTAATATTTTATTTCTCAGTTTCTATTGTTATTTTATTTTATTTTATTTTTTATTTTTTTTATTTTGTCTCCGCTGCCTAATCTCATATTCGCACAAAAGATTTCTAACAATCTTAAGGTTTAATGCTGCTTCTGTTGTTTTTGCTTCTTTGTGCGAATTTGTTTGCTAACTTGTTTATCTTTTGAAGTCGACTGGAAAGGAAAGAAAATCAAACTTGTTATCTTTTGAAGTTGACGGAAAGAAAAAAAAAAGAATTTAAATGTTGTGCAAGATTTTCGGTTATGCCAAGTATTGAACTCTTGACATGTCATACGATTTAAAGCTATACTACCAAAGCTATACTACCAGTAAGCTGAACATTCTTTCTTGTTTAATCTTACATTTGTAAATAATATCTATATTCGTGTACCTTATGATCCAGTCCATAGCTTTCACAATCATTAACACTGCATAGCTTATGTAAAATATTTTATGCGTTAGCTAATGGTTCTGATTTAATTTCTATTAGAATCAATTTAATGTTTGACTTTTACATGCAATAGTACTATAAAAACAATGTTATACTGCATGTGTACTGATATCAAATATAAAAGCTTTGAGAATTCCTTTGATATAGCTTACTTATATGTGATTCATTATAATATAATATGCTGAATTTGACAATCTGTGCATATTATTGAGATACATGTTCGAGAAGATATGTTAATTTCATCGATAAGTTGGTTTCTATGGTTAGTCATCTACTTATGCTTTTAATTAAAGGTTGATCTTTTTTTTTTTTTTTTGGAGATATATCTTATTCTTATTTCTCTCAAATTGCTGCTTCAAGTTAAATTTATTTCTAATGAATTTCGGTTCTAATTTTAGTTGTGTACTTTTATACACTTATTGAGATTTGGAAACGAATTTTCTCCTTTGAAGTGCAGCAATTAAACTTTTGTACTTAATTTATTAAAAAAAAAAATTATTACCTATGGCTTCTGGAGACATGAACGTGGAACGAGGACCTAATAACCCAAATGTGTCCTTGACTGGAAGTGGATCAAATAGAGGATCCGAGTACGAGAACATTCCTATGGCGAGGCCTGTTGTGACTATGGCAACAGCTACTCCTTTTGTTGCTTCAACTCCTGTTGGACATGGCGAGAAGCCAGAGAAGTTCAACGGGAAGGATTTTAAGAGGTGGTAGCAGAAAATGCTGTTCTACTTGACCACCTTGAACCTTGCTCGGTTCTTGAAAGAGGATGCACCACAGTTGGGTGACAATCCTGATTTGTAGACTATTGCTGTTGTTGATGCTTGGAAGCATGCAGACTTCCTTTGCAAAAACTATATCCTCAATGGGTTGGATAATGCGCTGTATAACGTCTACAGTCCAATACCAACTGCAAAGGCTGTGTAGGAATCTTTAGAGAAAAAGTATAAAACGGAGGATGCTAGCACAAAGAAATTCGTTGTGGCCAGATTCCTTGACTTCAAAATGGTAGATTCCAAGCCTCTGATGCCCAGGTAGATGAGTATCAGGTACTCATTCATGAGTGTCATGCAGAAGGTATAAACATGGGAGAACGTTTTGAATCCGGTGCACTTATTGAGAAGTTGCCTCCCAACTGAAAGGACTTCAAGAGTTATTTAAGACATAAGCGAAAGGAGATGACTCTTGAAGACTTAGTTTTGAGATTGAGGATTGAGGCAGACAACCGCAAATCTGAGAAGAGAGTTGGTCTTCCGCCTTTGGAATCAAAGGTTAATGTGGTTGAGCATGGTCCGAGCAACAAAAAGAGAAAGTTCTCCAACCAAGGTCAGAAAGGGGGAGAACAGAAAAAACAGCAGTTCGGCGGGAATTGTTTTGTCTGTGACAAGCCAGGGCACAAGGCAAGAGAATGCAGGCACCGCAAGAACCAGGGCAATCCGAAGAAGAGGAAAGCTCAAGCAAATGCTGTGGAAGACCTGGGAAATGATCTCTCTGACATCAACTTGTCAACTGTTGTGTCAGAAATCAATTTGGTGGGGAATCCAAAACAATGGTGGATGGACACTGGGGCCACTAAGCATGTTTGCTCTGATAGGAAAATGTTCACCACCTATCAAACAGTTTCTGAAACCATTTACATGCGTAACTCCTCCACATCGAAGGTGGAAGGAACTGGGAAGGTAATCCTGAAGTTTACCTCAGGAAATGAGCTGACACTCAACAATGTGTTGCATGTCCCAGACATCCGGAAGAATTTGGTTTCTGGATCCTTGTTGAGTAAGAACGGATTCAAAATGGTGTTTGAGTCTGGTCAATTTGTGTTAACCAAATTTGGAATGTTTGTAGGCAAGGGCTATGAGTGTGATGGCTTATTTAAGCTTAATGTAATGACTATAGCTCCAACTGTTGTAAAGGCTGATGAGCCTACCAAATTTGGAATGAATAAGAATAAGTCTGTTGCTTATGTCTTGGACTCTCCTAATTTATGGCATGATAGATTAGGACATGTGAATTTTGATTCTTTGCATAAATTGATCAATTTAGGTCTAATACCTAAAGCTGATTGGAACATAAATAAAAAATGTGAAGTATGCGTAGAATCAAAATTAACGATAACTTCTTTTAAATCGGTAGGAAGGAGTTCAGAACCTCTGGATTTAATTCACAATGATATTTGTGATTTAAAATATGTGCAAACTAGAGGTGGGAAAAAGTATTTTATTACTTTTATTGATGATTGCACAAGATATTGTTATGTTTATCTACTCAGAGGCAAAGATGAGGCTTTGCAAGTATTTAAACTATACAAAAATGAGGTAGAAAATCAACTCGGCAAAAAGATTAAGATGTTGAGAAGTGATAGATGAGGAGAATATGTATATCCTTTTGAGGAATACTGTACTGAACATGGAATTGTTCATCAAACAACGGCTCCTTACTCTCCTCAACAGAATGGTATTGCTGAACACAAAAACCAAACTCTTAAAGAGATGATGAATGCCTTGTTGATTAATTCGGGTTTACCTCAGAACTTGTGGGGCGAGGCAATATTAACTGCGAACTATATTCTTAATAAGGTACCCCACAAGAAATTAAACAAGACACCTTATGAGTTGTGGAAAGGTCGACCACCTTCTTACAATTACTTAAGAGTGTGGGGGTGTCTAGCTAAGGTAGGAGTTCCAGCTCCTAAAATGGTCAAAATAGGACCAAAAACCGTGGATTGTATCTTCATTGGATATGCACACAACAGTGCTGCATACAGGTTTCTTGTGTATAAGTCAGAAATAACTGATATACATGTGAATACAGTTATTGAATCAAGGAATGCAGAATTTTTCAAAGAAAAATTTCCTTGTAAAGGTACGCAAGAATCAAGTTTTACGAAAAGAACATACGACGAGAGTCAAGAATTAGGTATAGATGATGAGGCTATATCTAGAGATACTGAAGATGAACCAAGACGTAGCAAGAGGGCTAGAACGTCTAAGTCTTTTGGTTCAGATTTTCTAACGTATTTGTTAGAAAATGAGCCTCGCACTTTTAATGAGGCAATGTCTACTCCCGAAGCTCCTTTATGGAGAGAGACGATAAATAGTAAAATTGAATCCATCATGCAAAATTATACATGGGAACTGGTGGATCTTCCTCCTAGAAATAAACCTTTAGGGTGTAAATGGATTTTTAAGAGGAAGTTGAAAGCTGATGGATCAATTGATAAATACAAGGCCAGACTTGTCATTAAGGGATATAGACAAAAGGAAGGTCTTGATTATTTTGATACATATTCACCAGTCACGAGAATTACATCCATTCGGATGTTGATAGCTATTGCAGCTATCAATAATCTTGAGATACATCAAATGGATGTAAAAACAGCATTCTTAAATGGAGATCTAGATGAAGAGATCTACATGAAACATCCTGAGGGGTTTGTAGTTCCTGGGAAAGAGAAGAAGGTTTGTAAGCTTGTAAAATCCCTTTACGGACTAAAACAGGCGCCTAAACAATGGCATGAGAAATTTGATAAAGTCATGATGTCAAATGGCTTTAGGATTAATGAATGTGACAAGTGTGTCTATGTAAAAGGCACAAGTCAAGAATATGTCATTGTTTGTCTCTATGTTGACGATATGTTGATTATGGGAAACAATATCAATGTCATTAAGTCTACCAAGAAGATGTTATCCAGTAACTTTGATATGAATGATATGGGTGTGGCAGATGTTATATTGGGTGTCAAGATCACCAAAACATCTGACGGACTAGTATTGTCCCAATCTTATTATATTGAAAAAATACTGGACAAGTTCAACAAGAACGATGAGACACTAGTCAAGACACCAGTAGATGTTAACGTACATCTAGCTAAAAATACTGATGAAGGAATATCTCAAGTGGAGTATTCAAGAATTATTGGTAGTCTAATGTACTTGATGAATTGTACAAGGCCCGATATAGCATATGTTGTTAACAAATTGAGTAGATACACTAGCAATCCAGGGCAAGACCATTGGATAGCTATAATAAGGGTTCTAAGGTATCTGAGATATACTTTGAACTTCGGATTGCACTATACCCGATATCCAGCTGTACTAGAGGGGTACAGTGATGCCAATTGGATATCAGATACTAAATACTCCAAATCTACAAGTGGATATGTTTTTACTTTAGGAGGTGCAGCCGTTTCTTGGAAATCCACTAAGCAAACGTGTATAGCCAGATCCACAATGGAGTCTGAGTTTATAGCTTTGGATAAATCTGCAGAGGAAGCCGAATGGCTTCGACAGTTCTTAGAGGATATTCCAAATTGGCCGAAACCTGTTTTAGCTATCTGCATACACTGCGATAGTCAATCTGCTATTGGAAGGGCACAGAGTAGTATGTACAATGGTAAGTCTAGACATATTCGTCGCAGACATAATACCGTTAAACAATTGCTCTCTAATGGAGTCATCTCAATTGACTATGTAAAGTCAAAGGATAATATTGCGGATCCGCTTACTAAAGGTTTAAACAGAGATCAAGTTTACAAGTCGTCGAGGGGAATGGGTCTTAGGCCTATGTCTAAAGAGTCATCATAGTGGAAAACCCTACCTACGTAACAGGAGATCCCTGAATGTAGGTTCAAAGGGAAAAACTGAACTATGAATAACTCACCCAAGGCACTGTGGGGGTAATACTCATTCCTATTCCTATGACAAACAGACAGTGCTGCCTGCATATGTTTTAAGCTAAGCTATGCTTTTAATGATACTTATATCTTGAAAAATTCAAGTGGGGTATTGTAGGAATACTCTTAATAAGTGATCACCTATGTGAGTAGGGACTGGGCCGATCCTACGAGAATTTTGAAGGCTGAATTCTTTAGAGTACTCATGAATACTGGGAGTTGTTCAGGGCCAAAATGAACACAACCGTGAGAACTCGACAGTGTACTGAAGGGTACTGTGTGAACTCTATTGTCTTGGTTTACAAAAAAGCTGAACAGTTCAAGACATCGCGTTCACTGGTTAGCAAGTAAATCCGATAGTTTTCACTAAGGAAGGTTCAAAGCCAAAAGCTACCTATCCTGATGCAGTATCTTTCTACTGAACTCTCTCTAGTGTCTGCATTTTTATCTGACTGGTCAATTTCCATTCATGTGGGGGATTGTTGGAGGAGAAGTTGGTGAATGAGAAATGAAGTTGACCCACGACCCATTGCCCACACTTGCTGTTTGTTGGAGATGCATGGAGTGTGGGGTATGGAGTAGAGAATATGGGTATTCCCATACTTGACTTCATCAGCAGAATGGAGAAAGTGGGAGTTGTCTTCAATCCCACAACTTGAGTGGAGTAGTGGCTGGCCATATTTTCACACCAAACTTTGCCTATAAATACTCGTGCCATCATTTGTAACAAAAAACTGAAGCATTCGCATCATTGCATACAGAGAATAGTTAGGCTAACATAGCATTCGTCGAGAGAGAGTTTATACACTGTCAGTTTGATAGATTTTGTATTTTGTGGTACTTCTAATACAAAAGATAAAGTCGTTGTCTCCTGGGAGGTTGTTGTTGTTGAAACCGTAAGTACCTAGCGGAGCAATAAACCTTAAGGATATCGAGTCTAACTCGAGCCTCGGTTTGTGTACTGCTTTATTTGTATAAATATATTATTTTTCTTCTTTATTGTTTATTTTATTAATTTACATACATGTACTGTTAATATTTTATTTCTCAGTTTCTATTGTTATTTTATTTTATTTTATTTTTTTTAATTATTTTGTCTCCGCTGCCTAATCTCATATTCGCACAAAAGATTTCTAACATATTTTTCACTAATTTTTTTCTTGATTGAGGTGAGATTTATTGGAGAAGATATGTAGATATGGAAGTTTCTTGTTGTCAATTTTTTGGCTAGCTCTAGAAAGGGAGATATGTGTCTATGGGCTAGCCATGGTAACATTAGTACACTAATTGTGCCTTGTGTAACATCCATCAATGTTGCTCTCAGGATCTATTGAACTCCCTGGTTTTCTTATGATGGGTATGGCAAAGGTGATGTGCCATATATATAAATATACAAATCCAAGGTCATATGTTTCAAAGTTTAATATGTAGGGTTCGAATCAGGCATGAAATTAATTTTCTTAGAACGAGTTTTAGTAAATTTTGTATCTAATCAATCTAGACCATGCCTTTTCTAAGCAAGGTCATATGTTTCAAAGTTTAACACCCCCGATCTACGGGGTCAGATCCAGGATTTTTTATTTAATGGTGGCTAAAATCACACAATTTAACACATATATATAGATCATTTTTTTAGTGGGGATAAAATTAATTTTTTAGTCTAAAAATAATTTTTAAATATATACATTTAAAAAGAAAAAAAGAAAAAAATTGAGGTGAGCGATGTGAAACCCCACTTTTCTATCCTGTCTCGTTTTGCGTGAATTGATCTGTTTATGTGCTATATGACTTAGAATGTGATAATTTTGATATTAATACTCCTAGAACATGCTAAATGTGCATTCATGAAATTTTCATCAAAAACAGAATCAGAAATTTTATCGTCGGTTTTGGTGAATAGTACTTTTGAACACCTGTCCGCTAAAATTTTTACAGGGGTGTTTTAAACGTCTTAAAACCTAGTCCTCTATTATTAATAGACCCATGCTTGATAAAAATTGATTCTGAAACATAATAGTAATTTAAATAGACTTTTCGGGCGAAAAGTAGCGTTTTTGAGCCAAATAGTAATTTCTTCTAAACCCGATTCTTGCATTGACTTTTGTTGACCTAGTATATATTAATATAAATGTATTTATATGTGGTATTAAATGATTTTAGATTAATTATGCATTCAAAAGACATTTGAAAATAAATAATATGACTTTTCACCTTCTTTTGCAAAAATTGAGTTATAAGCCGACTCGGGTAGAATTGTTTGATTGTAAAACTTCTTGTCACCTAAAAATAATCTACTTGAACTATCTTGAGTGTTGAATAATTTTTTTGAACTTTGGTGATCAAGAAAATGCATTTAAAGTCAAGAAAACACAAAAAAATGCTAAGTTTCAACTTTGACTATCATTTAAATGGTTGACCAACAAGCTTATATCACCAACACACACTCACAAAGCACAAAAACACCCCAAAAATACACACAAAACCGTGGCTCTTTGGAGGAGAAAGATGAAGGCATTTTCAAAGCATTTTTCTCATAGATTTTGCATTTCAAAGCCGAATTGAGTGATTCAAAGCTTGATTTCACTCGTTTGGCATCCATTCTACACATTTCTTGCATCAAAACACATCAAAGGTGAGAGAAAAATTCTAGATCTCAAAACTCATATTTTGTGCTTATGCGTATAAATGATTATTGAACCGTTAGAATGTTAATCTGATGTTAGATTATTGCTCCTTGCATGCTAGGGATCATTTAACTGTAATACTACGAGTTTTTATCGGTTGTAGCATAATTTTTATTTTTCGGGTATTTAAATTTGATTAATTTGTTCAAAGTTGATTAAATTGAGTTGTGTTGATTGGAATCGATTGCCTTTGATTTCTAAAAGTTTGTTAATTACGTGGTAGCGCCGTTGTAATGCCGAATTTTTGATTGTGATGTTCGTGCCAAAATCCGGAAATTTCAGCCATGACATCTTAGGGTTTTAGGGTTATTGGGCATGATTTGGATGTGTTTTGGTTGGTTTCCGAGGGGGCTAATGTAGTTGATTGAATGGGTGAGTGTTTGAAACTGATTTGGAGTTGTTTGGATTAGTAGAATGTAAGATATGACTTATTGAAGTTTAGGTTATCTTTTTTTAAATTGTTGAATTGAGCCTTAGTTGATTGGGTGTGGTTTGAGTGATTGAATTGTGAGTTGATGATAGGTAAACTAGGGTTTGATTGTGTGTTTAATGCATGTTCGGTTAGATGGCCTACTTTGTCATCTAACTTAGTTGTTTGTTGTTTAATTAAATATTGATGTTATATTGATTATTATTGAGTACGGGAATCGGGCACTTTTGTTGTTGATCTCCCAGATTATTGATTGATTATTGAGTACGGGAATCGGACACTTTTGTTGTTGATCTCCCAGATTATTGATTGATGATTGATTGATTATTGATGATTGTTATGGAGTCTTGGTATGTGTATGCCACCTCTCGGGCAGCGTTGGGCTGTCGGGTTGAAAACGGCATGACTGCTAGAGACTACCCCCAGCTCGCATGACAGAGGTGTCATGGAGGGAGGGGCTAGTAAGGTACCTCGGGTGCGTGTGTAATGGGGAGTTACAAGAAGAATGGTTGAGATCGTGATGGCGTTTGGAGCTACACCAACTATAGTATCCTTTATTGAATGGTTATATAGTTAAGTGATGATAATATTATTGTTATTGTGTGTTTACTGACTCAAATGATTATTCCAAGGAGTTTAGTAGACCTTGCTCGAGATCTATCGGATCCTCGCTGGACTTATTTTATATAAGCTTACTCTCTATTATTGCATGCATACAGGTGTACTTTTGCAGGATTACGGGTACGTGCCTCCTGAAGAGGAGAATGTGGAAAACGTGCCTTACATGGATGAGTCCTATGTTCCAGAGTCTTATCCATGATGTCGTACATGTTTTATTATCTTGTAAATTAACTTAGTAGACTTTTATCTGCTTTGTAGTTTATAATGTATAAGATGTTGATAAGTTAATGAATTAGTTGATGTTGTCTTAGTAGCTTTTCTTTTGTTTATGATTAGGTTGCTAGATTGGCTCAATGTGTTTTTGTATTGTATAGTAAGGGTTAATGTATTATGTTGGAACGGAGGCATATAACGAGGACTGTTTATTGTATAATATGGTTATGATGTATGTTGTTATTTTATTGAGGAGTTGTTTGTTGTATGGTTTGTGAAGTTGATGTATGATGTTCTATTGAGGTTGGTTTAGAGCCTTGGTGTCCTATTTACTGTCGTTATACTGCCGAAATTCCGTTACGTCCTGACTGATTGTAGGAGGGGTCGAGTTGGGGCGTGACAAGCGAGGGTTGCATAAAGTAGCTCTGCCAGTATTGATGTGTTGGACTTTGGGCATATTGCACCCAAGTTGGGGTGGCCCAATTAAATGACCCAAATAGTGGAGGCCCACTACTCCATATAAAAGAAAAAAACTAAAACATAAAACATACGTTCTGTAGGTTTTAACCTCCAACAAACAAAGCAAACTCTCTCTACACTCTAGGCATTTAGGTTGTGGCAAATCAGTGGGTGGTCTTGTACTACACGCTACGACTCCTTGCTAGTGCAGTGGAACAAACCAGATCGTTGATTACTCGCTTCTGCATTTTCGAGGTATGTGTGAATATCTCACTCTGAATCCACATTGGTATTAGAGCCTTAATATTTGTTCTCTGTACGATATTTAATTATATGCACTAGAACCCTTATTTTCAGTTTTTCATGATTTTTTAGCGGATTAATTATAGAATAACGTTTTTGTGAAGTATCTCATATGGGTATAAAATTAATACTTCTAGAAATATTGTGTTTTAAGGGTTCTAACGCAGTTGATTTCATATTTTTCTGCTAAGTGTAGAATTAATTATGAATTTTTGAAGTTAGAATAACGTTCTGCTTTTTAATTGTGTTACTATTCACAATCTGATCTGTGCATATAATTGGTAGTGGTAGAAACTACGTGTTTCAAGGATTCTAATGGCATAAATTTTATAATTTTTGGATATCGTATGAATTTATTATGAATTTTTGAATCCTTTCGATGCGTACTGTGTTTTGTACGTTGTTTACATGTCTTTTTCGTACTTTTGCTACATCAAAAAGTAGAGAAACCCTAGGGCCAATTCTGTAGTGACACATGGCAGAGAGAGGGATTATTTTTGATTTTGTTTTAAATTTTAAAATGAGTTTTAAATATTCTTTTTTGTCAAAAATAAAAAATAAAAAAGGGGGGGTTTTTCGACAACCACTCACGTGGCGGCCACGAGGGCAGCTGGCCGACGCCACATGGTGCCGACATACCACCGGACGGCGGCGGTCGTCCGGTAGTTCGGTCACCGGACGGCGGCGACCGTCCGGCGGTCCGGCCGGAGAAAAAATATATATATTTTTTAAATTAGTTATAAAATATTGTTTTAACCCCCCATATCTTTGTGATATTTTTAGTTTTGACCCCATGCACACAAAACTTTATATTATTAGTGTTTTTGGCCCTATGTCACTTATTTTAAGCCCTATATCTTAGTGATATGCTTGATTAGCCTCCTACTTTCACCTTTAGACTACGAAACTTTAATTAAATCAAATTAAGATTTAGAAATTATGGTATTTCCCATATAATGCCTCAATCTAAGTGATATACGTTGTAAAATTACATTTCTAGGCATGAAAGTTTTGGGTAAAATTTCATTTTTGAGTAGAGCCGAGGAATTTGAAATTTTACGACTCAGAGACATAAAGTTTTAGTAATTTCATTATGATACATAAAATTTGTGTAATTTTATTTGTTGTTCAGTACAACATTTCGAATGCTGTGAGCATCATCTTTTTTTGATATTAATCTAGACAAGTTTTGTTTTTTCTTTTTTACTCCCAGGACTTGTGTAGTTGACTAATAAGGATGAGTAGCACTGAGAGGAGAGAGATGAGGGCTCTAGCTATAAAATATGGTCCCGGCACTAGACCTAGACGGCGTGAACTTAAAAAAATATATGAGTCTACGTTGATCGAATGATAAATCTTTTCGTGATAACATGAACACATTGTTAGATGGCGTTATCCATTTACGTGAACAACTAGCTCTTTTTCTGCCTAGAACAAGGGAAGAAGTAGAAGGCTTACTTAATTTTCTGCCGAGCATGTATGATCCCGTAAAGCACAAGATAACTCAATCTAAGATATGTGCTTCGATTTTGCTGTGTGCGAAGTAGAGTTATTTGAGAGACAACGTGTGCTCCAAGGGTTTAGATGATCAGCCCTACTGCCTCTTTCTTCCAACATGAATAAAGCTAGAGGTGTGCATGAAAATGGCTTCATGTTTAATAAAGTGGCTAAGGACAAAATTAAGGATCTACAGATAACAACTGAATCCGATGCTTTAAGCTATGATCGATCATATTCAGAATTCATATGGCAAGAGATAGTGCGCAAAGGACGTAGAAAGCATGATTAGTTTATACTTTCTGCATAATACCTTCTTTAAATTTGTGTTTGAATACTCTTGCGTAGCATTTCATTGGTGAATTTTTTCCCACATGTTTTCTTTGGATATTATTGAACAAACAATATGTATGTTCTCTTTTCAATAATATATGAAATGCCTAATTCTAGTGGGAGTTCCATGGTAGACTGTGTGATTACCACATGGAGTTATTTCCTAACATTATGAATTTTAGTGATTCATCTTAGAAAATGTTATTTTGTTGGAATAAGTTTATTTGTATCTCTTAGACACCTGTATTACAAATGATGGCAAATCGTACTACGATGCACTGATTTTATATCTTGTTTCTACTAGTTACATTCTAACACTTAATCCAACAAGATTATTATATACCAGTATGTGCCTAATATCTCTTACAAACGTCTATGTAGAGCACCCTAATGGCATCAAAATCGATAATCGCTGATATAAACAAGGGTAACAAACTGAACAGGGACAATTACGATGTGTGGCATCGTAAAGTCCAATACATACTTGAGGAACAGGAAGTCCATGAAACACTTAGCCATGTAATGGAAGAACCTGAGCAGGGTAATAGTGCCCAACATCGTAGGGATGCTGAAGCTTACCAGGTTTGAAAATGAAAGAATTTCATCGCTCGCATTACGTTGCTGAGCACAATGCATGATGACCTGATAGCTGAGTTTGAAGTATTCCCGACATCTTTAGACATGTGGGCAGCCTTGAAAGAGAAGTTTGGTGGAACTTCCGTCTCAAGACTGCGCTGGCTCACCATCAAGTTTGACACCTATAAGAAGAAGCCCGATGTGAGCATGAGGCAACACATCAGGGACATGTAAAACATGATCACAGAGTTGAAGGCAGCAGGCCATCTACTCACGGATGAGTAGTAAGTACAAGCTGTTATACGATCTCTTCCAGCCAGTTGGGAGCATATGATCTGGAGCTTGAAGATGAACGCCTCTTGGCAATCAAGACCACTGGACAAGCCTATGTGGCTGAATCCAGCAAGCGTGGAGCATCTGGCTCAAAACGAAAAAGAGGGAAACAATCTGGCAGGAAGGGAAACAAAGATGGTAAGCCGGAAGACAAAGACAAGAAACAGAAGAAGAGAGGCAAGAGCAATGGCAAGAGGAACACTGCGAAAGTTAAGTGCTACAATTGCCAAAAGAAGGGTCATTACGCTTGGGATTGCCTAGAGCCCAAGACCCAGGTAATGTGTTTTACCAAAACTTCTTCTGAGGCATATGTTTCTACTTGTGCGCTATTGACTGAATCTTTTTCTTTGTGGACTATTGACTCAGCAGCGACAGACCACATAGCTAGAAACAAAGGAGCATATGTGGAGTACCGACGCATCCCGGCTGGGTCCCGGTGGATATATGTTGGCAATAACGCAAGGGTGGAAGTCAAGGGCATTGGCACTTGCAGACTTTAGCTGCGTGGCGGCAAAACCCTCCTACTCCACGATGTCCTTCATGCCCCGGACTTTAGACGGAATTTGGTCTCTGCATTGGTTCTTTTGAACTTGGGTTTTACTATAATCATGACTGGTGTCACAGTTGAACTTCTTTAAAATTTTATTTCTTATGGGTACGGTTTTCTTTATAATGGATTCCTAGTGTTAGATGTTTGAACATGTTAGTTATGTTTCAAATAATGAATGTTCGTCATTTCATACATCTTCTAGCACTATGGATGTAGATGTGAATGTATGACATAGCAAGTTAGGGCATATTGGCCAAGATCGCATGAATAGACTGGCCAAGGAAGGCCTTTTAGGCCCATTAACAAAGGTCAATTTGCTTATTTGTGAAAAATGCATTGTTGGTAAATCCACTAGTAAACCATTTGGTAAAGGCTTGAGGGCCAATTTTCCATTGCAATTAATTCATTCTGACGTATGTGGTCCAATGAGTGTTAGGGCAAGGCATGGGGCATTCTATCTCATCACCTTCATAGATGATCTTACACATTACGGGCATGTCTATGTAATGTCCCATAAGTCTAATGCGTTGGACTGTTTTAAAAGATATGTGGCCTACGTGGAAAATCAACTAAATGCAAAATTGAAGTCACTGCATACCGACCGTGGTCGGGAATACCTTTCTGATCAGTTCAAAAACATTTGTAATGAAAAAGATATAGCTCAACAGCTAACTATTCCTGGATACCGCAACAAAATGGTGTAGCGGAAAGAAGGAATAGAACCTTACTTGATATGGTTAGGTCTGTGATGGCTCAAGCAAGTCTTCCGATTACATATTGCGGCGACGCTTTATTAACAGCCATGTATGTACTTAATCCTGTGCCCACAAGTCTGTGAGTACAACTCCCTACGAATTATAGACAGGTAGACGACCTGACCTAAATAATTTACGGCCTTGGGGGGCTGCTGCTTATGTTCATGATAGTTCCCATATGCATGGCAAATTGGGACCGAGAGGAAGAAGTGTATTTTCATTTGGTATTCTGAACACTCCAAGGGATATGTTTTCATTAAAGAACAAGCATATGGGAGTTTATCTGAGTTAGAATCACGAGACGCAACATGCTTAGAGACAGAATTCCCGCATAAGGGCAACGTTGATCGAGATGTGCAGCTAATCGAGTTGGACAATCCGGACATCCCTAAAACCTCTACACGTGCAAGCAGGCTAAAAGTAGTGCTTTTGTTCCCTAATCCAAGTGGGAGAGAAACACTGGTTACTCAATTTGAGTCTGAATCAGTTTCAGAACCGGTAGGTGGATCAAGTGCACTACAGACTCCTGTAAGGAAAAGCAGCCGTAAGAGTGTTCATCATCGACGTTTTGAGGTTGAAGGGAATCTCTTATGGTTACAGCACAAGATGATGAGGAGCCCAAGAATGTGTCTGAAACGCGCTCATCTTTGGAGCGGGAAAGTTGGATTAAAGCAATAGAAGAAGAAATGGATTCCATGAAAAAAAACCAAGTGTGGTCTTTGGTTGATATTCCCCCTAATAGAAGAGCTATTGGGAACAAATGGGTTCTCAAGATCAAACGAAAGGTAGATGGATCAATTGAAATGTATAAAGCTCGTCTTGTGACTAAGGGATACACCCAGTTGAAGGGTATAGATTATGAGAAAACCTTATCTCCGGTAGTTAGGTTTGCTTCAATCCGGTTGATTCTGGTCATTGTTGCTCATCTAGATCTTGAATTGCATCAGATGGATGTAAAAACGGCATTTCTCAATGGAGAACTGGATGAAGAGATTTACATGCAACAACCAGTAGGTTTTGTGGAAGAAGGTCAGGAGAGCAAAGTGTGCAAACTCCAACGATCTATCTACGGGTTGAAGCAATCATCCAGACAGTGGTATCTAAGGTTCCATAGAGAAATCATTTCGTATGGTTTTGAAATGGTTCAGGAAGACCACTATGTTTATGTCAAAAGGTCTCAAAATAGATATGTAATTCTATCTTTGTATGTTGATGACATCTTGTTGGCTGAAAACAACAAGGAGTATCTGATCACTATTAAGAAATGGTTATCATCAACTTTTAAGATAAAAGATATGGAAGAAGCAGTATATGTACTGGGGGTCAAGATCCAAAGGGATCAGACCAAAAGGCTTATTGCTTTATCACAGGAGTCATATATAAAAAAAGTGCTTGAACGGTTTAGAATTTATGACTCCAAACCCATAGATACTCCTATAGCCAAAGTTGAAAGCTTAAACCAAGGGATGTGTCCCGAAACCCCAGAAGAAATAGATGAGATGAAGTTTGTTCCTTATGCTGTTGTTGTGGGTAGCCTGATGTATGTCATGTTATGTACAAGGCTGGACATCTGTTTTGTCGTTGGATTGGTGAGCCGTTACCAATCCAACCCAGGATGAATCCATTGGAGTGCAGTCAAGAGAATCATGCGATATTTGAAAGGCACCGTGGATTATTGCCTATGCTATCAAAGAGGTGATCTAAATCTTAAGGGTTTTTCCGACGCTGACTGGGGTGGCGACCCGGACGAGCATAAATCTACCTCCGGATATACCTTTTTGCTGAATGGCGAGGCCATTTCTTAGGCAAGCAAGAAACAGACGTGCATAGCGCTATCCACCATGGAAGTTGAGTTTGTGGCTTGTTCAGCGGCTGTACAAGAAGCTGTGTGGCTTAAAAGGTTTATATCAGATTTGGGAGTGGTCACAAATGCTGGAAAACCTGTGACAATCTTTTGTGATAGTCAAGCAGCCATTGCCTACACCAAGGATCTGAAATATCGTGGCAAGACTAAACACATAGACATTAAGTATAATTTTGTAAGAGATATGGTGATAAAAAAGGATGTAATCATAGAACATATTTTTAAGCACGGGATGGTTGCCAACCCTCTCACCAAACCCATTCCTAGAGATATTTACTTGTCTTATGTAAAAGCTCTAGGCTTGCGTAGACCTTGATATATATGTTTCATGTGTTGAGATTTGATTATCCTTTTAAGCTCATACATTTATATATTTTTGATGCCTTATTGATGAATGAAATATATTTGTACACTTGAGCTGTGTTGGTTCTTTGTGATCTATGTAAATGAGACACTGTGTATGAGTACAGTAGCACATATTGTTGGCATCAAAAAGGTACGTTAACGGGTTAGAAGGGTTGGCTCTCCCACATGAGCAACCGCCTCTGACGCAGTAGGAGCGTGTAGGGATGAGACAGAATGAGTTGGTTAGTATTCGTCGAAAATGCTATACTCATTCAAGCGTCACCTTGAATATTGTTGAGGATTAATTCTAACAACAATCACCTAGATGAGACCTCTTATTGCATATGTTACAATTTAAGATTGATATATAGTCGGTATGGATACCCACGATCCATATGTAACCTATCAATAGCCATATGTGAAACCTCGATTACTGTGTGTATTAGGTTCGGGAATTCAGGTTGGTTACTAAGTGATAACCAGACCAAGATTTGTACGGTGTCTGGGTAAAGTTATGATGTACGCCCTATTTTGAAGGAAGTCACACCGTAACTCACGTATTGTACCGTGAGTGCTATAGCGACTACATAAGGGAGTTGATGAATGTATCCCTACTTCATCACTGTGTGAGCCCTTGAAGCTTCGAAGGCTTCTCTTGTGTGCCCTTAGTGACCTATATCCATATTCTAATAATTCAAGTTCAATGTTAGCTACTTTGGTATGTTGCCTAAGGATCACAATATATTAGGTCACACGGAACATGTCCAGGAAAGCAGTTGACTTGACTTAGAGGAATATTGGATGAAGGGAATATTGTTTGCATCAAGTGCTGCATATGTTCATTGGTCGACTAGTTATACAATCTCTGTGATTGAACGATCTTAGTGATCGGATATAACTATGAATATATGCTTGAGATTTTAGTCGTCGAACATAGCCTAGGAGGGATTGGGCATGTATTGACGGATGTGAACTTAATTGGTCTAGGGAACAGCGAGATCCCTAACAGGTACACGGTTTTAGAGCCTCCACTTTGTACGAGCTCGCGAGTCGCACGACCTATCTACCAGTATGACTTAGGAGTGTTTTGGAATTAGTTTCCAAGATAGATATCATGGGATACGTTCCTACCCCACCTTGTGTGAGTGGGAGATGTTGGACTTTGGGCATATTATACCCAAGTTGGGGTGACCCAATTAAATGACCCAAATAGTGGAGGCCCACTACTCCATATAAAATGAAAAACTCAAAACAGAAAACATACGTTTTGTAGGTTTTAGCCTCCAACAAACAAAGCAAACTTTCTCTACACTCTAGGCATTTAGGTTGTGGCAAATCAGTGGGTGGTCTTGTACTACACGCTACGACTCATTGCTAGTGCAGTGAAACAAACCAGATCGTTGATTACTCGCTTCCGCATTGTTGAGGTATGTGTGAATATCTCACTTTGAATCCACATGATGCAAGTCCGAAAGACTTTTCAAAAAGAATTCTACGTTATCAGAAAAAGAAAGAAAAAAAAAAGGAAAGAAAAGGAAAAAACAAAGAAGCTTCTAGATTGAGTAGAAGGGTTGGCCCCGTTGGTATTTGATGTAGACAACGGAGGTTGCGCATTCCATGACGTACTGTTTTTATTATATTTTCAGAACACTGCTAAGGTAGTTTGTTGCCATGCCAAGGGTGCCTAGCTTCAATCTGCAAAGACGTGTATGATCCGCTTGGAACTCTGGTTTATGCGCATGTTATGCTGTAAAGAGATAACTGTATATCATATAGCGTTGTTCAAGGTTTACACTATTTGTCATTAGAACTTTGGTCCAGTGATAATATTATTTATTTTGTATACGAGAAGTTACAAGTTCGAATTCGTTGAATATGTTGTATGACATTAGACATTCTCTGAATTTAAAAAAAAAAAAAATGATTTACACTCTTTTTGATCTTCTATCTACCCTTTGAACATTTGATAAGTATGGAGTCAGGTTTGATGCTAACATACGAATCATTGAGAAAAAAATTAAAAAGAGATTAGTGAGAAGTTAGAATTTACTGTGGTTCGGTAACGTTATATATTTATGGAGAAGTCAAATCAATTCCGTTATACGACGAAGACAAGTTACAAACTTCTCTAGACCTCACTGATTGTATTTTCACAAACTCTTTTTTTATTATAAGGGTAAAACCTTGCCAAATTTAAGACTAGGGGTACTACCCCGTAGATTTTAGTAATTTTTCAATTGAGGCCAAATAGTAAGAAGTGTATACACCCAAGAGTTGGGATTTTTTTTTTAACGTATGTAATATAATTTTTTTTTTTAAATGGTATAGTCGTCCTAATTTTTTTTCTAATTCAATCTTGACTCTCGAATATGAAATTTCTGGCTCTATTTCTAGACTAAAAGTTTTAAATTTGAACAATAGCTTCAACCTTTATTCTAAGTTTGAACTGCAATTTTGACCGCTAAGTAATAAGGGGAGTAACCTATTCCAATACCATTTTTAACGACCAAATCCAACAAAACTAGCATTATACATTGAGCCTATCAAGTAGTCTAGTTTAGATGGGTTAGTGACCACGAATCGGGCATCGCAAGTTTGGGTTGGATTAGTTGAGGCAAGTTCTTGTATCAACTCGACTAGGAAATCTGACGTCGAGTCCAACGAGATAGACCCTAGTTATGATGTCTTGGTGAATCCAATTCGTATTGGACCACTTGGATCCAATTTGTTGTCACTTTGCGAATTAAGGTCAAGGGACTAAATTGATTCTTCCTTTTTACACTTTTTGACAAATATAACTCTATGTTAGCGGCTAGCAAGGTCAATAGATTCCCGTTGAAGCAAGTCCATTTTTACTCTTTTTGTTGGTCCAAACTAGAAAGAAAGGAGAATTTTCCAATGGTAGACTCTGAAGTGACAACATATTATCGTTATTTTTATTGGATTGGATTCTCACGTATCAAATAATATTATAAAAGAGATTTTACAGTGATGAATTATTTATATCATTTCACTATAATTATATATAATTGTATGAATAATTTATCATTATTGAATTCTCGAGCAAGCACATATTTGACTTTTTGTTGGTCCAAACTAGAAAAGAAAACAGAATTTTTCAATGTAGAATCTGAAGTCAAACATATTAGCGTTGTTTGTCCTGAACTCCAATACTTCGGTGAGCACAATTTCCATAATATTGAAAAATCTGAAGAATTGTATGTGAAATGAAATCTCAAGTCAGTAAAGTATTGTATAGTTAGTAGTCCAATAAAAATGTCCCAAGCAATCCAAAATGAAAGCACCACAAGTGACTCGAGCGCCTTATTCAAGTAAAATTGATTCAAAACAATTGGTCATTTTGATCGATCAGTCGTTTTGCTTTAAGATGGTGATGCATATATGTGATGATGATACGTGTTATAATTACTAGGATTTACATGCTTTTTGTGAGCCCGACATCTATTTTGTTCAACTCTCATTTTCATCGACTAGAATGTGTGTTCTTATTAAAAGAGAGAATTCGTCAACAGAAACCAAAATTTTCCATGAAACTTCCTTTTCTTTTAACTTGTTTTTCCTTTTTCAGGGTGAAGGATCCTAGAAACCATGTAAGAACTCGGACAAAGGAGCTCATATGTCCACATAATCAACATGCTGACTGATTCTATCAGATGTTTGACTTTGTCCATTGCTTTCATTGAATTCATCGAAGGCCGAGATATAACTCTCACAATTCATGCCTAAAATATATATTCCTTAAAATGAAATGAAAAAATTCTAGAAAAAAAAAAATTGTATTCAGCCAATACGCGTTGCTTTGCTTAGTGGACTTCCAACAATTTGAGTGTTCTGCAAGTTCTAACACCTATATATATATATGTACTAAGAAAGCCAAACCTTAGGACAAACATATACCCAAGACATCAACGCAATCATTCGCCAATAGTATAAGCTAATCCAACTTGAGTCTGTTATTTGTCTACTAAAAAAAAATTCACATAAAAGAGTCTTCTTTCATTTGTCTTTTCACTCCAGCTACACGAGAATCAGAAACGAAAAGTTTTTTACCTTTTTTCAACCGATTCTTTGATCTTAAGAAGGCTGGTTATTCTCCTCAAAAGATGTCCACGGATGAAACATATGGTTGCTCTAGGCAATATGGAACTCATGATCAACATGTCCAACGTGAATCAAGTTGTTCAAATTCCAGCTTTGATAATGATTTTTCTACGCAAGAAATTGATCTGGACCAGGTTGATTCCAGGCACGAGGATAATCAGCCTTATATGATTCGCTGGAAGTCTGGTGAAAAGGTTGATCCCAGGATGCTGACGGTGTTAGAATCGTTCCGGGAACTTTACGTCAGCAGACGGGAATTTTTCAAGAAAGTATTTCCAGGGATTTATGATGAATCTGTAGATGTTTTTAACAAGATTGGCTCGATGATTAGGACGAACAAGAAAATGAAATCGCCATCCCTGGTGCGGAGTTTGAGCCTTGGTGAGGAGCGTGAAGTTGAAAAAACGGCAGAAGGATCTGATCAGATGAGGCTTGAAAACTTCAAAGTTAAGACGTTTGGATCTGATCAGATGAGGCCTCAAAGGTTCAAAGTTAAGAATCCAAAAGTTATTGTTGCTGGATCAGATGGCCAAGGTGATCAAACTGATCAGGGTGCCACTGATTCTGGTTCCAAATAAATTACTGATTCCTGGTTGTTATTTCACAATTTGCCCCCTTCCGCCTCCCCTCCCAGCCCGGGGAGGGGCGGGAAGGGGGGGAGGGCGCGGGGGCGCGGATGGTTAGGTTTCGTGGCTTACAGGAAGACTCAGAACATTGCTCTGAATCTGGGTTTTTAAGCATGAATCACCCAAAAATGAAGGACTAGTCTTGTGCCACCCCTAGACTATGCAAGACGAGGGGCAAGACAGCAAGCTTTGGTCAGCAGTACATTTATAACCTGTACAGTTAAAAGTTTTGTGTGCATGAAGCTACTGCAAAAGGATGTAGGCATATATATTTGCACGAGACATTGGACACTCGCGGGTAGCGTTGTAAGGAAGATCACTGGTGGTGAATATAATGGTGCACTACTCAAGGATTTAAATTATTTTCTCATAATCATATCTGTACTTCACGACAGTTGAGTCAAAAAATTCAAATCGCTTGCTTTTTCGGTTTTACGCATTGTTTTAACTTGAGTTTTTGAGTTTTTTTGGGGGTCAATAAGTTGAGTCTGTACTAGCTATCTAAGTTGATTGTTAAATTCTTTACATCGATGATGACTGGGTTTGGTTTCTGTTTGTAATTAAACTTACATATTAATAAAAATAGCTACATATTTTTTATTATTATTATTCAAAAGGAAGCATAAATTAAATTTATATTATTTTCAAATGATGTTGTACATTTCGAGAATTACTAACTTTTTTTGTATTTAAAATGAGAATCATACTACTAAATCAAATGACTATTAGCATATAGCTACAACTTTGAGGTAAGTATGAAAATCCACCTTTTCTATTACAGGAGAAAAAAAATGGAAACAGGCCATCCAATGATCAATGTATAAATGGTCACAAGTGTTGAACCTTTTCTAAATAGTGACCAACCTCTACATATCTTACTATCTATCTATCTATCTATCTATTTATATATATATATATATATATATATATATATATATATATATATATATATATATTTTGAAGATTTAAGAGTAGCTTAATAATAATTTAAATTCAAACATCATTGAAGTGGGAGTTAGAAAAAATGAAACACAAATATTGCTCAAGTCTTAACTCTATCTTTAACAATATGATTATAATTTAACTTTAACTTGCTTCCATTTACTTCGTTAGGTATATAGATGTACTGTATTTGGTTATCAAGCTGAATATCCATAAGATAATGCTAAACTAAAGGCCAATGACAGTTAATAGTCCAAAAATAATAATAATAATAATAATAATGTTATGAAAAGCGACAAACAATAGCAATAGAAAGCAGAATAAAAATAAGAAACACATAGATTTATCGTGAAAAACCCTTGACGGAAAAAATCACGGGTAGAGAATGAGCAAATCCACTATATCGAAAATTGGTACAAGAGATTAGCAATAGAGTCGACTACCAAAACTCACATGACAAACCTAAATACATTATTATATATAGGCTCATACGAACAAAACCCTTTAGGGAACCTTTATCCTTGTTTAGAATGACTTTTTGAAAGGAGGAAAAGGTTATGGAGGGATTGAACAATTTTTTAATGAGAGGATTTTGCAATCCTCCAAATTTGTGTTTTTATAGAGGGAAAAAGGTTAATGTGTACGAGCTTTTAATTGTCTTAGTACTTTTACATAATTTAAATTATATATTTACTATAACAATAAATATGAAAAAAGTATTTACATAACTTTAATCTAAAATTATTAGTTTATTTCCTTCCCTTTACTACTCCAATCTTAACAGCGAATTATGAAATCATTTCATTTCCTTTCCCTTTTTGTTTTACAATCCAAACAAGAAAATCTTTATCTTCTCCTCTCTTTTATTATATATTTTTCTACTATCTTACTTTCCTTTCCTTTCCCTTATGCAATAATCAAACATAGTTAGCCAAGTTTGGGCATAAGTCCTGCTCCTGGAGCATGAAACTCCAAAGGATACCTAAGTTTTTTTTTTTTTTTATTACAATAGAGGCCGTAACATCTGAGAATTTCAACCAACTCTTTTGTGTAAAATATATCTAAGTTTAGATAGACGATGGTCAAGACCTACATGGCCATGCCATTTGAAAGGATCAAACATTTCCTAAACCAAGTTGATAACAGACAGTTTTTGCCCCAAAAGCATGCAGCAGCATCAGCCATATTCTGATTAAAGGATTTCTAAAGTCAACTTGTTAATTAAAAAAAAAATCTCTCTAACCATTAAATTTGTTTTTAATATAATTTAAAAAAATTAATATGCATTTCTCAGATGACATAGTGCTATGTGTCATAGCATAGCATTCTTCTGCACAGCATTGTTTCATTGCCGAAATAAAAGAATTTCATTGACGTGTCTATACAGGAGCCATGCATATAGCCTAATTACCCGAATGCTGAACGTTACTTGTGATTGGTTCTAACGTGCCTTTGTAGGATAGTGTATGCTTCATATTACTCTCTATTTTCTTTTTTTAACAACAACAGAGGCGAAAACCAAGTTATATTAAAACCAGTTGGGAGATTTCTCCTCTCTCTTGTCCTTCTTCAACAAGAGTAGCATCGGTGGTGGTATCTTTTCAATTTCATAGTATCCTATCGGTAAACCAATATCTAAATTGGCAAGCCAGTCTGCGCATAAGTTTGCCTCCTGAAACACATGCATCACCCTAAACCTCTTTTGCAACTCTATTTTCATTACTAGTTTTGGCAGAATGAAAGAATTGAATGTCAAAACGAAATCAACAAATGCAAGAAATGCATCTATGAAGTTTCCAGAAAAAGTTTCTGTTTTTAATTCTTCTCCAAACGTTACAACCTAAGAATATGTCTTGCAATAGTAAATGTGGCCGTGGCACATTCATGGGTGTCATTTTTTCTTTTTCATTTTCCGAAAATTTGCAAGAGTCTATATGGAGAGAAGAGATAAACTATAATTTAGAATATAAAAGTTATATGAAATGGTTAACTTGATGTAATTAGAGTTTTTAAATTTAAAATATGATTTTAGCCTCTATTATAAAAATTATAATTAAGGGGGAGAGAATCTCTTACGTACAATGCATGTAAGCGATGAGAAGTTTGGACACCAAAGACTTCCTCTGAATGTTTTATGTGGAATTGAACAGCTATGGACGAGATAATACAGGCGATCGATGTGTTTTTAAATACATATAGTATGCATGCAAAAGTAAATGAATTTTGTTGTGGGATTTCATTTAAAAATTAATTAGTATGACAGTAACTCAATATTGATATGATTGTTTTTAAATTTATGATTTATCAGTAAAGGAGAATAGTATTTCATTTATACGTGAACCAAATTTAGTGGCGGAGGTATATATGTGGGCGCCAGTGAGGGCTGCAACCATCACTAACCAAAGAAAACGTTAAAAATTCTCTGTATTTTAAAAAAAAAAATTAAATATCTATGTATTTTTAGTTAAAAAAGAAATTAGTCTACACTAAAAATTTATAGATATTTATATAGTTAAAAAATTATGAATTTTATCCCCTACTACAAAAAGTTCCTAAATCCGCCCCTAACCAAATTAAAGAGGGAATTTTATATACAAGAAGTGACATAAAAGACTAGAGTCAGCGAGAAAATTACGTTAAAAAAAAAAACTGATATAGACGAATAAAGTCAACGAAAACAGACAAGTCACACTTGTAAGAATAAGATTGAATTGAATTAAGAATCAACTCTAATACCACATTAAGAAATACAAAGTTACACAAATACCATGTTTCTTATCAAATTCGATGAACGTACAGCTTGTATTCAACTGCAAAAAGCTATGAAGGTCCATGGTAATTCCAAAAATTGTAGCTCCTTTGATGAAAGCTGTGAAGAGCATGTCATAGACGATTATGGCACAAAAATACACCCTATATACTTCTGAATTTTGTGATGAAATTGCTGGTAAACATAAGCACCACGTGTCTCTTACTGATGATCATCAATGCCTGGTTAAATGTACAAAGAGAACTCTTCATAATTTTCTTAATATGGTTGACTATTTTCCAGGACATCAGCTACCACTATAAATTATCAAACATGGCCAAACTTGAAACACAAAACAACTTCACAATCCATATGCCATCTTTGTTATCGGTTAAGTAGTTTATGTTTGTGTCTACAACGCTGTGTGTGTTTTTTAAGGCTTATCCATTGTTGACAGATCTGCTGCCACATCTCGAATCGGTACGTCCATTCTCTTGGAACACCTTCCTCACAAGTCACATCCTTGGTGGTTCTCCTTCAAAGCACTTGTCGCAAGCTTCTATAGACACCATGTCCAGTTTTGCGCCTTTGAGTGACAATACAACAACTTATGACATTTTTCCTCATGCTAGTAGCTCTTCTTTACCTGGATCTGAAAATGACTTTTCACAACAAGAAAGGTTAATTAACCTAGCTAAGGGAATTTCAAACATAACACACTTAAGTCTCTTAGAATTCGTTCGAATTCAGGAGAAAGATTTGATTGGAGATTAATGAATCTGCTAAAAGCTGAGCTTCATGGTGTGTTCAAGAAAATTGGTGCAGTGTCATGGAAGAAGAATCGATTGAACGTTCGAGCATTGCGAAGGAGCTCGAACCTTGTTACCTCGCGCACGACCAGACAGATTGACGAATCAGACCTAAGGCTTGGTCGTTTTAAAGTCCGTACACCAGATGTATGTAAGATTAGTTCAGGTGGCCAAGATGATTCTAGGTCGGATATTTCCAAATAAAATGCTGGGAAATTGATCATTCATATATAATTTCTGTATTACTAATTCGTGGAAATGTAAATATGTCAATGCTAAATATAATTCCAAGTCATGTACAATTTGTCCTGTTAATTTGAAATTTAAATGATTAATAAGTGTTAGTTTTTCAATCTTGTGTACATGAGAATATCAAGAAGACACGTGCCCTTGGATCATCAAATTTGCTAAAAGAAAGTCAAACGTATGGTAATTTTTACTATTAACAAGCAGAATACCGATCCTAATACTTGAATATCAATTTCACATGGAAAATAATGATGCAGCACAACCGGACGTGTAACAATATACTCTAGTGGTAATTGTTTTTCTTTTTTTATGTGTTTGAGAAATTTTAGTGCCAAATAATGGCTTTGATTATTATTGAAACTACTAATTACTTCAAGGTACATCCGATAATTTCCAGCTGCTGAAAGGATCTCACAGTGTTTAAAAATAAGCGAGCAACACAGCCTTTTTTACACGTGACAGTAACAACAAATAAAAGCAACAACTATTTAAAACTGTTTTGAATAATTTTTCAAAATGAACAGTCTTGTCTGCTAAAAAACGAAACTACAGTTTCGACTTCACGCGGCATTCTACAGCGTCCACTTTGATAGCCTGCTCGTCCAACAAAACAAACATAGAAAGTTATGAATTGCTTTCATTGAGAGTCGAACGCAAGACCTCCCGCTTACTAAACGGGTGCTCTAACCAACTGAGCCATGAAAGCTGGTTGCCGCACTTTCTCAGATTTATAATACTACACAATATTTTTTGTTTTGACCCAAAAAAAAAAGAGAAAATTTTTTTTTTACTCCCTCCAAGGTAACTGGATAATCAACTTCTAGCGGTTGTAGAATACGTTCCATGCATATCCAAGAAGATTATGAAGACTTTAATTTGCAATTCAATCAACATATTAATTCGTCTTACGATAAATATATCTCACTAAAAACTCCATATAAGTTTGCAAGATCGCTTTACAATCATCTATCAACTATTTAAGGGGGCATTCTATAATTTCTTTTTGGTCAAATAGTATAATTAGCTTCAACCAAAAAATATATATATATATATATATATATAGTATAATTAGTTTTAGCAATTAGCAGATTGATGCGCGAAGGCGCGCACCTCATACAGATTTCTTGGTATCAAAAGCTACCATCCCTTACCACTTCTCACTTTAGAATAAAATTAATATAAAATTAATATTCAAGTTTCTCGAGACAATAAAATTGTAAATCCTTGTGCAATTTGGATTAGCTTTTAATGATTCTTCTGAACAATGATGATGATAAAAATGAAAAGAAAAAAAAAAGTAGAATAATACACCTGTTCGCTTCAGAACTGTTTGTAATCACAAAAGTTTTCTAATTGATAACGAGCAAAGCTAAAAAGCTGCTTTTGACTCCCCACTAATTAATATTTATACCAATATTAGTAATAAGTTGGATCAACTTTAATCCATTTTGAATCGATTATCTTAACAATTGATGCCACTTGAGGGATCAACTAGTTCTTTATTTAGTGGTGTATACTAATAAAGTGTATTTAGTTAGTGTTAGTTTAATAATGATTATGCCGTTTGTTGATAAGGAACCCAATTAAGTGGTAGGTCCATTATTTGCAGCCCAATATATTTTTGTCGAAGATATTTTGGTTCTCGAGACACATCACTGTTTACTTCCGAAAAAGTTGTCCATTTTTATTTTTTTTATTTAAAAATGTCTAAAGTCGTATAATATAATAAGTAAGATTTAAATTCGTAACTTCGTATATAATAGCGAGTAATATTGTCACTGGTCCGAATTCTTAGTGGCTTGTTCTAGCTTCTTGCTGAGTAATTTTTTTTTTTTGTTGGTAAATAAAGAAGCTATAATCGGAATTAATCAACAACACTTCTAGAGAATTTCATCCCTTTCTATTATTATCCAAAAACTCACACAAATACACAAGAACTTGACGGATGGTGCTACTTCCTTTTACTTTTGCATCGTGTTGAACAAAAATAAAATAAAATAAAATAATGTCCAGATGGGATGAGCATTGGACGACTCTTTTCAAAAATAATTGGAGTTAAACCAAAAAGCGTTCACCATTGGAGTGATAAACTTCGCACTATAACTGGTGCGCTCTTTACTTCTTTTTATTTTTTTACTCCACATGCTGAGATGAGCGCTAACTGATAACCATCTTAAGAAATGTCTCATCCATCTTTTATATTTTATGATATGCCGGAATTACGTGATAATTATTTTAGTGAATGTCTTCTTTTTTATATATATACAATTTTATATAATAAATATTAAAAGAAAACGTTGCTATCAATAATACCTAAACTATTTCTTTCTTTTTCTGTAGTTACAAATATTAGTAAAAAGATATAATAAGCGAATTTTTTATAAGAAAGTATTACTAATTTAAATAATAATTTGAGTTATACTAGTCTTGCTTATAAGTTTAAAACTTTCTGACTTTATCACTCTAATGTCCTCTTAACCATACGAGTAGTGATATCAATTTTGAACTTAAAGTTAAAAATCATTACTCTTAACTGTAAAATACTAGTCTTGCTTATAAGTTTGAGATTTTTAGACTTTATCACTATAATATCCTCTTGAATGGTGATATCAATTTCAAATTCAAAGTTAAAAATTAAAACTCTTAACTGTAAAATACTAGTCTTGTTTGGAATTTTCAATCTTTATCACTGTAAAATACTAATCTCTATCTTTTCCTTTATTTGCCTTTTGACACCAAACTTCGCTTTTGTGATTTTAATATTTATCTGGACCACATTAGATGCTCATTTCGTTTATTATAATCACGGCCATGATTTTGGAAGATTTCGACACTGCTATAAAGAGAAAGTGTCATGTGAAATAATGATTTTGTTGCGAAATACTATCCTTTTTTGTTTTGGCCGGAAACGGAATTTTATATTCATACTAAGGATAATAAACATTTCAACTTCAACCAATTCCTGTGGTTTCAAATACAAAATAAAAAGTATTTTTAAACATCTTGATTGAAGGAATAACCATCTGACGAGGGGTTCCCGAGCTGAGCTAAATTAGCCGACCTGATCAGAGATGGGCCAATCCGCGCTCCATCAGCAGCTCGCTCAGCCCAATGATCAACCCCAGATGACTGACCCGACCCCGTTAACCCCGACCTAAGTTCCAGCTGTTCCGATGGGACATAAAGCACTGATGGGACATAAAGCTGCGTCGCATTAAATGCTGTCAGACCTAAACTTAGTATAAATAGAGCTCAACCCTCCTCATTTACTCTCTCTCGTTATTAATTGCTCTAAACTACTTTGCCAGCTCGGACATATTAATCATTCGCGCGCCTGAGGGGAAAATCCGGGTCGTCACCCCGCCTTTTCCTTGTCTTCCTTGTGCAGGACCTACAGCCGACCAGGAAAGTTTAGCTCGGAGTCGGATCGAAGGAGTCCAGCTCGGCCAAAGCAGCTTCCGAATCTAACTGTGAGATTTTCAACCTCGACAGTTTGGCGCCGTCTGTGGGAAACGACGAGTTCTTCTATAACTCTCTTCACCACTCATTGAGAAGCCATTATGGTGCAAACTAGAAGCCACAACATACCGGCAGAGGATTCGCCCAACCTGGAAGGGGACCTCGAAGCCACACAGGCGCCCAGCCAAAACCTAACCCAAGCCGACGTTGGAACGAGCCAACGCATACACTTAGCCACTCAAACCAACCCCGCAGCAGAAGGAGACCCAAACTCCAACCTATCACCGGAGATAAGGATGATGCTGAGGATGTTCGAAGAACTTAAGGAGCAGGTGGCCCGGCTGGCTGAGGGCCCCCTGGCACCGCAAGAGGCCGGGCCGCGGCCATCGCGCCCCCAGTTCCACATCCCGGAGTCGACGAAAACGGACGCAGGAAGAGGAGGGCTTCTACGAGCCAACACCAAGGTCCGACCCGGAGAGAGGCAAAAGGGCGGTTCAAGCCGACCCCGAGCAAGCAAAGACCGCGGCTGCCATAGCTAAGGTCATCAACCAACTCGGTGTAAGCCCACTCTCTCCCGAGGTATTGGCCACGCCCCTACCCACCGGCAATCGCATGCCCAACCTGGCCGTTTACAATGGAGACGGAGACCCAGCCAGCCACCTGCTCAATTTTGACCACCACATGACTCTGCATGATATGCCAGATCTCATGAAGGCGAAGACGTTCCCGACCACCTTGGTTGGCAATGCCTTGGATTGGTTCCAAAAACTTCGTCCAGGTTCAATTGCAAGTTTCCACCAGCTGGCTGAGGCATTCCTGTCTCGCTTCGCGGGAAGCCGCCGCGCCACTCGTCATACTTCAACATTGCTGTTGGTGAAGCAGCATCGAGGGGAAAGCTTGAGGGCTTACACGGCCAGATTTAACGAGGAGTCCCTCCGAATTCCGAACCTGGAGGACTCCATGGCTCTGATGGCTTACCAGAGTGGGCTTAGGTCGGGCCCACTCACGTCTTCCTTAGCAATTGATCCTGTGGATACTGTGTCCGAGCTGATGGTACGAGCAGAAGGGTACATACACTCGGAGGAAATCCACCAGGCGAAAAGGGATGATGACAAGGAGAAGGAGGCTGGGAAGAAAGGAGAGGCCTCCCGAGCCCAACCTGGGGCCAAAGCCCAGAATGACCGAGGCAAGCAGCCCCAGCAGCCGAAGCCGAACCCACGGTTCACGATGTTCACTCCCCTCAACACCTCGAGGGAGCAGATCCTGATGGAGATCCAGCACCAAAACCACCTGCCTCCGGCAACGAGAATGAAAGGCCGGCCTGATAAGCGCAATAAGACCAAATATTGCCGCTACCACATGGACTACGGCCATACCACCGAAGAGTGTAAAGACCTGAAGCAGGAGATCGAGGCACTGATTGCCCGAGGCCACCTCCGGAGGTATATAGATCAACAGCCGACCCGAAATCCGGAGCAAAGGGATAGGGAGAGGAGTCCGCCCAGGCGCCAGGTTGGGGGCGGACGTCTGGCTGTGATTGAAACCATAGCGGGAGGGCTAGCGTCAGGGGGTGAGACCTCGGCAGGCAGAAAAGGTTATGTTCGCGCAGGGAGAGAATATGGACCAACGAAGGGACCGGCCCCGGGGATGCAAGGGATCACCTTTTCCTCAGAAGACTTGGAGGGGGTCATATTGCCTCATGACGACCCCCTGGTGATCAGCGCAGAGATAGCCAACTTCACCGTCAAAAGGCTGATGGTGGACACCGGGAGCTCGGCAGAAGTCTTGTTCCTCAGTGCTTTTGAGCAAATGGGGTTGGACAGGAACCGACTCAGGCCATTGCGTGGTACTTTAGCAGGTTTCACCGGGCAGTCCCACCGAGCCGAAGGAGTCATCAACCTCCCGCTGAAGTTGGAGGATGGGGATAAGTGGGTGTCGATGCAGGCCAACTTCATTGTAATGAATTGTAGCTCCACCTACAACGGGATCTTAGGTCGGGTGGCGCTTAATCATTTCAGGGCCGTCCCCTCAACGTACCACCAGGCCCTGAAATTCCCGACCCCGTCTGGGGTAGCCACCATTCGCGGAGCCCAGCTCTCAGCTCGGGAGTGTTATGAAAACTCACTCCGACCCAAGTATCAAATCGGCTGGGGGCCGGATCTGCCCGAAGAAAAGAGAGACGCTAAGAGGGGAAGCCCAGCTGAGGACCTCCAGGAGGTGGAGCTCTCTGACGAAACAAAGAGAGCAAAGATTGGGTGCGAACTATCTGCCAATCTCAAGAAAGGTATAAGCCAATTTCTTTTAAAGAATGAGCATGTATTTGCCTGGTCTGCTTCTGACATGAAAGGAATTGAGCCGAGTGTGATCGAGCATCCCCTGAATGCCGACCCAAATCACTATCCAGTAAAACAAAAGCGTCGGCACTTTCATTATGATAAGCAACAAATCATAGCGGAAGAAGTGGACAAGTTGGTGGACGCCGGCCACATAAAGGAAATACAGTACCCGACTTGGCTGTCCAATGTGGTGCTGGTGACGAAGTCTTCTGGTGGATGGAGACTATGTATTGATTTTACCGACCTCAACAAAGCTTTCTCCAAGGATTGCTTCCCCCTGCCACGGATTGACCAAATGGTGGACGCCACCTCCGGGTTCGAGCTGCTCTCCTTCATGGATGCCTTCAAAGGTTATAATCAAATCAAGATGGCTCCCGGGGACAAAGAAAAGACCGCCTTCACCACCGATAAAGGACTCTACTACTATGAGGTCATGCCTTTTGGCCTCAAGAATGCTGGAGCCACCTACACTCGGATGGTGAACAAGGTCTTCAAGAACCAGATTGGCCGGAATATGGAGATCTATGTAGATGACATGTTGGTCAAGAGCAGGAGGGCGGAAGACCATGTAACCGACCTGGCTGAGGCCTTCGCCGTAATGGAGCACTTTGGGATAAAATTGAACCCGGAAAAGTGCGCATTCGGCGTCAAGGCAGGCAAGTTCCTGGGCTTCATGGTAACAGCCCGCGGAATAGAAGCCAACCCGGAGAAAGTCCAGGCGATACTAGACCTAGTGCCCCCGACCTGCGTGAAGGACGTCCAGGTGTTGGCAGGGAAAGTCGCGGCGCTGAGCAGATTCATGTCCAGGTCGGCTGACAAGTGCGCTCCCCTATTCAAAATATTGAGGAACCCTAAGAACTTTGAATGGACTGAGGAATGCCAAAACGCCTTCCAGGAGCTGAAAAGGTACTTGGCCTCGCCACCTCTATTATCCCGACCTGAGGTGGGGGAGGAGCTGGTAGTATACTTGGCATGCTCGGGAACAGCGGTGGCGGCGGCGCTAGTCCGAGAAGAAGGCAAGGAGCAGAAGCCGGTCTACTACGTTAGTAAAACCTTGCAGGGAGCCGAGGTGAGATACTCCTCCTTGGAAAAACTCGCCCTCGCGCTCATCACGGCGGCTAGAAAGTTGAAACCCTACTTTGATGCTCATCCGATTAAAGTCATGACTGATGCTCCGCTCAAATCCATCATGCACAAGCCAGAGGCGTCGGGCAGGCTACTGAAATGGGCAGTTGAGTTGAGTCAATTCGACATCACCTACCAGCCCAGGACAGCCATCAAAGCCCAAGCCATTGCTGACTTTGTCGTAGAGTGCACTGGCCGAGCAGAGTACGACCCGGAGGACGTGTGGAAGGTCCATGTGGATGGGGCCTCAGGGAAGTCTGGGAGCGGAGCTGGGGTGGTCATCCTCGACCCAAACCGGCATGAGCACCAGTACTCCCTCAAGTTCGCCTTCTCGGCGTCCAACAATGAAGCAGAGTATGAAGCGGTGATTGCAGGGCTGAAAATTGCTGCTCAGCTCGGGGCACAGACAATCGACCTAAGCACCGATTCTCAGTTGGTTGCAAGTCAGATATCTGGGGAGTTCGAAGCCAAGGACAGTGCTATGCTAGCCTACCTCAACAGAGTTAAGGATTTGACCTCAACACTCAGAAGGTTCACGATACAGCAGATTCCCAGGGAAGAGAACATGAAGGCTGACGCCTTATCCAGGCTAGCCTTGGGCGAAAGCCGACCTACCCTTGTCCACGTGGAAGAAGTATCTGAACCTAGTATCCAGTTGGGGATACGAGCGGTAGCCGAGCTCAACTTAAATCCAGATTGGACCAAACCAATCCTGGACTATTTGGAGGGGGGTATGACCCCGGAGGATGAAAAAGCTGCTCGAAAACTCATGAAGCAGGCCTCAAGGTTTGTCATAATTGCCGGGCAGCTCTACAAAAGAGCCTACACTTGGCCTCTTTTGAAATGCGTTGCACCCGAGGAAGGAAACTATGTACTCCGGGAGATTCATGAAGGGGTGTGTGGAAACCACTTGGGGGGTAAAGCTCTGGCTCGGAAGGCGTTAAGGTACGGCTATTTTTGGCCAACCTTAGAGCAAGATGCCAAAGAGTATGTAAAAAAGTGCGACACCTGCCAGAGGTTCGCCAACGTGCAGCGGAAGCCTGCTGTAGACCTCACAGTGATGATAAGCCCTTGGCCATTCTATCAGTGGGGTCTAGACATCATCGGCCCCTTGCCGGCCAGTCTTGGCCAAAAGAAACACGCCTTCGTGGCCGTAGACTACTTCACTAAATGGCCCGAGGCTGAAGGTGTTGCCAGAATAACAGAAAAGGCAGCTTGGGATTTCGTATGGAAAAATATCATATGCCGATTTGGGGTACCAAAGGTCATTGTCACCGACCACGGCAAGCAATTCGACAGTGCATACTTTCGAGGCAAATGTGCTGAGATTGGAATCGACCTCAGATTCTCGTCTGTTGCTCACCCTCAAAGTAATGGCCAAGTTGAGAGAACTAACCAAATCATTTTGCAGGGTCTGAAAACCAAGCTGGAGGAAGCAGGGGGCCAATGGGCATCAATTCTCCCAGAAGTGATGTGGGCTCAGCGGACCAATATCAGCTCGGCGACGGGAGAATCGCCCTTCGAACTGACCTTCGGCACTCAAGCCGTGCTGCCAGTGGAGATCGGGTCTCCAACCAGTAGAACCCTCCACCATGACCCAGAAATAAACGGAGCACGAATCCGTGAAGAGCTCGACCTCGCTGAAGAGCTCCGAGCTAAAGCTCAAATCAGAATGCTGGCCAGCAAAGCTGCAATGAAAAGAGCCTTTTCCAAGCAGGTCAAGCCTAAGCCTATTAAGGTCGGCGACCTCGTACTCAGGAAGGCCATCTTTTTGCCGCGCTCCACTAACAAGCTTTCCCCGACCTGGGAGGGACCCTACGAGGTCATAAAAGAAGTCCGACCCGGGACCTTCTACCTTCGAGACAAGAACGAAAAACTGTTAAAAAATGCATGGCATTCAGAACATTTGAAACGGTATTTTGTCTAAAAACGGCCCCGAGCCGGAATATTCTGTCAACGGCCCCGAGCCGTAATATTTTGTAAACGGCCCCGAGCCAAAGTATTTTGTAAAGGCCCCGGGCCGAAACATTACTTGTACAAATTCAATACAATGTGATCTTGTAAACTAGTGCAATTCCCGACTTGGGAACAAGTACACCAACCAGTGCAATGCCCGACCCGGGTGCAAATGCTACAACGACAAGATTACTCGAACTCGGATTAACGCGGTGGCCACGCTTAATCACGAGCAAATGACAAGTAAACCAGCTCGGACTAAGTTCCAGCTCGGGTATAATTGATAACAATTTGATCAGTTTGCCAGTTCGGATTATGTTCCAACTCGGTGCATTCCGGCCTCAGGTCGGTGTATTAGCTTGGGTCTAAACTCGAGCTCAATACTTGTCGACATTAGTTTGACCATTTTTATAACGGACTGACGAGTTCGAATCGGTAACCACTATGAGTTGCCCCTATTATACCAGCTCGGATTAGGATGTTAAAACATCAGTCGCGTCCAGCTCGGGTTATTACTCCTAAGTTTGTATGGTCCATTAAAATTGGTCCGACCCCACTAACTTAGAAAAAATTTGCGGAGAGGAAAGTACGCGTGTACGAACTCAATTGAAACGCAAATAAAGCCAAAATAAATCTTTCATTAAAAACCGGAAAATGATTACAAAGGCCCAGCTTGGGCAAAAAATACAATAGCCCTATCAGGGAAACAGTGCTAAATCTACTTTGGCGCGGCAGCGGAGGTGGTGGCTTCAGCTTCATCCCCAGCTTGGTCCAGGCCCTTCTGGACAAACTCAGAAACCTCATTGGCCTGGGATATCAGGTCGGAGGGAAGCTCGGGGATCTCCCAGAATTCTGGCGGCGGGACCTCCAGGATCTCGATGTAGTCGTTCTTGGAGGATGGAAAGAAAGTCTTCGCTCTCTCCCGAGCCGCAACTTGACCCCGGAAGTAGAACTCCATTTCCGCGTATTTTGCCATGGCCCCGCCTTCCGTGGCCAACCAGTCCACCGCCGCGTCGCTGGTTTTGAAGGCCTCCACCGCCTTTTCCCCGTGGACGCCGACCCGCTCCGCCAACTCCTTGAACTTTGCCTCTGCCTCCCGCTTCTCTCGCTTATAGCGGTCGACGTCCTTGGCCGCGGCTTCACGTCGGCCCTTCTCTAGGTCCAGCTCCTTCCTTAAGCGCTCGACCTCCGCCGCATCAGCCCTCTGCCTCTGAGCGGCTTCCTCTCTCACTGTCTCAAGTTCGGCTCGGGAATCCACGTACCGTTGCTCGAGCTCAACGCAGTGAGTTTGGGCCTTGATTAAGAAGTTGGGGGCAGAGAGGATGTGGGACTCGGCCTGTTCAGCAGAGGACAAAGCAATTAGCCGAGCTAAGAATGCGAACCCTATGTAAAATGGATAGGGGCTTACCGTAACAATGGCCGTCCTCAAGTCCAGCGAGAGTTGCTCGGCTGGGACCGTCGCCAGTTTGGGGTCGCGATCCACTTTGGACGCTGCCATGAGGTGCTGGTCGGGAGGACTGAACTCCGACTCCTTGCCCTTTCCGGGGTGCCCGGGCCGAGGCCGCTTTCTGTTCTCGGATCGGGGGGAGGAGCGCTCTGGGATCGTTAGGCCCGACCCAGATTTCTTCGGCAATGGGGACCCCGAAGCCCCTTTTGAGGAGACCTCGGGACCGACCTCACGCCCTTGGCCGCTGTGGCGTTGCCTCTGGCCTTGTCCAGTGCCGCCCGGTCCTGACCGCACCTGGGCGTACGCGAGCTTCCTCATATCCGCCATATCTGCAAAGGTAAAGAGCAAAGGGAATCAAAAGTGAGTCGAAGACCCAGCTAAAGCGAAGTTAATAAGACGGGACGGGAGGTCGGACGCCAATCCTGCAAACTGACCCTCTTCCGAGCCGGCCCCGTCATCTCCTTCCGGGTCGGGAATCAGGTGGGGATGATCCTTTGAGAGGTCGGGCTCCCGACCAAATAACTTAGAATCCCAGATTCGCTCCCATTTCAGCACACTGTCAATGTTTATCAGCATCCCGGGCGCGGGCCTGAGCACTGCAACTTCTCCACGCTCCTCCTTCGAGAGTTTAGGATCATCATTGACGGTTTTCCTCAGGCTCGGGAGCCAGTCCAACCTACATCCAGGATTCACAGACGACTCCACCCAATAGTAATCATTATGCCAGCCCTTGTTAGATGAGTGCCACTTGGTGAATATGGAGTGGCCGACCCGAGCTGCGAAGTGGAACCACCCCGGTTGCTTCGGATTGGGCTTACATACAAAGAAATGCCTGAATCGACGCAAGGTCGGCTCCACTCCCTTCTCCAAACAGAACACATAGAAAGCCACCATTATAGCCCAACCGTTCGGTGACATCTGACCCGGGCTGAGCTCGAAATGGTTCAGGATTCCAACGATGAAGCCAGGGAGGGGGAGCTGGATGACGTCGAAGGCCAGATCGTATATGGTGTAGTGGTTGGCTGGGGGGTAACACGCCGATTCTTGCCGACCTGGAACCTTCAACTTGTGATGCCGATCAACCGACCAGTTCCTCAGTCTTGCGTTCGCCATCCGCACGGTGGAATGGCACTCTCGCTTGCAGCAGGCAAACAACTGCTCGATCCTCTTTCCCCGAATTGAAGAAGCGCTAGCTGAAGCCGAGCTCCGGGGTCGAACAGCACTGACTGGAACAGCCTCGATCGGCTCGGTGGCAGCCACCCCGGCTAAGAACTCCTGCGGTATCTCGATGCCCTCCAGTCGGTTCAGCGGCTCCTCATCCTCCCCGGCATCGAATCCTCCCAGGTCGGCCATAGGGTCCTCTTCTGCCTCTTCTCGCACCAGTCTAACCCCGATAACTTGGCAGTCGTCGTCACTCTCCTCGCGATTGGATCTCCGAGCCGGCCCTGAGGACGAACTGGTGCTCTCTCCGCCACGGATCCTGTTCGAGGTAGATGCCGAGCTCGGCGGACTTTCATCTCCGCCGTAAGACCTTACATCCATTGCCTGAGAATCTTCTGATTCCGACCTCCCCATCCTGTCTACAGCAAATACAAATGTACAGGAATGACTAAAGGGAGTCGGGACGTACCTAATGCTCTCGAACTGCGGAGTGCGGCCGACTATTCTGGTCCGAGCTGAAGAATCCCGAGAATATTCTTTCCGAGCTAGTTGCGTCCGACCACTCTTGCGTCCGACCTAAATTCCTCGAGAAATATAAAGTGAAGTATGCAGTGAATCTCGGAGGAGGTGGCCCTATTTATAGGCGCCCGTGAAATTCGCCTCGGGAAGACCAAACGTCGCGTCTCGTCAGAACCGCCAGGTGGCGTGGCAGCCATCCGTTGGGCGTGCACTGCTGACGTGGCCATCCCTACTCTATCGGGGTCGGGCACCTGCAGCTCGGGATTAGCTTCTACCTCTAGATCTCGCCCACTCGATCTCGACTGGGGGGGGGAATTGACGAGGGGTTCCCGAGCTGAGCTAAATTAGCCGACCTGATCAGAGATGGGCCAATCCGCGCTCCATCAGCAGCTCGCTCAGCCCAATGATCAACCCCAGATGACTGACCCGACCCCGTTAACCCCGACCTAAGTTCCAGCTGTTCCGATGGGACATAAAGCACTGATGGGACATAAAGCTGCGTCGCATTAAATGCTGTCAGACCTAAACTTAGTATAAATAGAGCTCAACCCTCCTCATTTACTCTCTCTCGTTATTAATTGCTCTAAACTACTTTGCCAGCTCGGACATATTAATCATTCGCGCGCCTGAGGGGAAAATCCGGGTCGTCACCCCGCCTTTTCCTTGTCTTCCTTGTGCAGGACCTACAGCCGACCAGGAAAGTTTAGCTCGGAGTCGGATCGAAGAAGTCCAGCTCGGCCAAAGCAGCTTCCGAATCTAACTGTGAGATTTTCAACCTCGACACCATCTAATTTGAAGAAATGATACCCAATTTAACATTCATAACCAACTAATTTGTCACCTCATTTGTTGTAAATGTGTTTGACATTATATCCCCGTACATTTTCTAGTAAGACTTTAGCATCATCAACGAGGTAGTCAATGGTTCACATCTATGATGGTTTGACATAATGAACCTTGAAAGCTAAAAAAAAACATATAGAAAACAGAATAGAGAAGAGATTAAAGCAACGGAATTGCTTGACCTTTGCGCAACAAAAGCACTTCTGATATCATATAAGGGGAAACAAAAAATTGTATTAACAAAAGATGTTTTACTTTACTTGTGTGTGTGTATATATACAATTTAGAGTTACTATACATGGAAGAAAATAAATTATTGAGAAATATAAATAAAAAGGAATTAATAAATAAAACGACTCGCGGAGCTAAATAAGGAGAGAAATTTATCTAATTATGCACAATATTTTTCCAAAACTCAAGCCATATAGACGTTGAGCAATTTCTTTGAAAACGAGTCAAGCATCATCCGATTTCGGATGGAGCAAAAGTACAATAGAGTAAGGTCACGAGCTCCATCTGAGGATCACACAATATTTAACGACGGGAGAGAAATTCTAATCTAACATTATTTGTTAGTCAATAGATGAAATATGTATTTTAACATCTTGTTAAGTATTCTAATATATTTCTCGACATAAATATAAGAAATTGTGAGATCAATTTTCGTTAGTGAAATATATGTATTGAACGGTTTAGAACTCCTTTAATTTTCATTTTTTATTTTTTTTAAAAAAAAAGTATTCTAATGTTGAAAATGAAGAGTTCCAAACGACAAAAAAATGTTATTACCAATGAGATACTATGTTATTATAATTTACAGCATTTATAAGAACCTTTGCGGAAAATTGAAATAGGCCCACAAGAGTGTCATCCAATATCAATCAAGAATCTCAAAATTCCAGTGGCACATAATAAATCCCATCTTCAACGTGTAAGAATCTTGAATAAGTCAACTTTTCTCCTTCCATAAATGATAATATACTAGAAAAAAAAAATTCCACTAAATTGGATGGTGACATAACCTTCACCACCTATCTCACTTCCATTTTTTTTCCCTTCTGGGTGAACACCTATCCCATGCACGTCACCTATGGGCAATTGTTAGACATCTAGTGTCTCTATCTGCTAGCTGTCTGATTCAAGTGTCTGGTGTATGTAATGCTCTTGCTAATTGGATAACGAAACATAATAATCATTCTAATTAGGAATGGATTCAAACACTTAAATTTAAAGTATATAATTATATAATGAGAAAGATCAGGATGTGTCATTTATATAATAAAAATATTTAATATAATAATTTTTAAAAAAATATAAATAATTTTTTTTCCAAATTGAGAGTGTACTCAACTTAACATAGATCTGATTCTAACCAACCAGAGTTAGATTATGTAACATTTCGTTAAGCCTTGTATGTTTGTTGTATGCTGACTTTTCAATTACGAGAAATTGGCTAAATTTTTTATCTTGAACGTAATAGAAAATTATTTCAACGAAAGCCAAAAAAAAAAAAAACTCTATAAAAAGTAAACCACCTCAATCTCAAAAAATCAAAATGACTAATTACTCTGGTGCAATTTGCCAAGCTCGCAGTCCAATATAATCAAATTTTTTTTTTTTTGTCGGAAGTATAATCAGATGACAATTAGCACATTACTATCACATGGATACTAATTAAGAAAATGACAGAGAATAAATTAATAGGAGCACTATAAAAACAAAAAGGAACGCTATAAAGTCTCTTAGTTATATAGAGATAGGTATTACAGGAAAACAGCTGGTACTAGAAATCACACGCACCAGTAAGTGAGCCTTGAATACAACATTAAAAAAAAAATGTGAAGTGAGCTCAATAAAGATAGAGTCATCTCAATAATAATTTTTTTTAACGATATTGTATTAATTTTTTAAAGATAATAATTTTTTTAATAATACTATATAATTTTTTTTGAAAAAAAAGACTTGGGGCCCCTCCCTAGCTCCGCCATTACATGTGATAAATGAACACATATGGAAATGTTGAACGCACGTGGGATACATGTGAAAGATTGAATACAAGTATGACCTAAGTTTTTCAGTTATAATTTTTCGATGTGAGAAAAATGTATATTCTAACTCTCTCATTTACGTGTGATTGATTTGAGATGGCCACACATGAAAAATAATATTGAATACACACACGTAGACCTGATTTGATATGAGTCACATGTGGATAAACACACATGAAAATGGCAACACGCGCTAGATTAAACGCACAGAGAACACATATGAAAGATAAATAAAACTAAATCATAGGTCTAGCTCTAATATCATATTAGGAAATCTGGGGTTTCATCTTAAAATCAATTGAAGTTAAGTGGAGTAACTCAAATTTATAAAGTAATCTTGGAGTTTATGATTTTTCAATATGTAATAAGTGTATATTGTAACAGATTTCTCATCACAATGAATATAGTCATGGGTGGATCTATTAAGAGATAAGCCTCCATTTATTCTAATTTTTTGTTGAAAATATGTGTATTTTTAAGATATTTTTAATTTAAAAGAATTAATTTAATATTTATTTAAAAAATTATTTTTATATAAATACTAAATTATATGTTTAACGCTCACTAAATTATAATTTTGGATCCGTCACTACTTAAGCACCTAAGGTAGCAAGAACCACTTGGACATAATATATGAAGCAAATGGTAGTTGGCTACCAATGGGATCTGTCAATCATGTATGTAAATAGTCCATTAAGCTTATGAGTTCTACAAGTTGGTGAAATTCTTTTTTAGAGTTGTTACCACCATTATATCATGGTAGGTGGAGTCTAATACTATGTTTATATTGATTGATTGGTATCTAATTTTTATTTGTGAGGTGGTTTTTCAAGACAACTTTACATATATCTCATACTAATTCAATCTTCCCACTTGATATGAGGTAAAAATCAGACCCCAAGTATAATTACCAAAATGCCTCTAAACTGGGATATTGAAAGAGGCTCGCGGATGACTTCAGTCCGAGGCCTTCCTTCTCCGAGGCCCGAGGTCAGATTTGAACAAATAAGATAGTGTCCCGGGACTCGAGAATAAAGACAAATCCTGAAGATCTCGGGAGAAGCTGTTACAACTAACTTTGACGTAATCGCAGAGAGTCAGATAGGAGAGAGAAAACAAAATCTCCCAAAAAAGTATAAATAGCCCTCTCATATCCAGAAAAGGTAATAAACACATTCTATATATTTTCCTAAAAAGTTCATCTTTCTTCTTCATCAAGTAAATCACTAATTTGATCGTCGAAGTGCTTACGTGGGCTCAACCCACAATGCTCGTTTTGCAGGTCTAACCCAGTTCAGCTCTCTGGCATTTTTCTACCTTAACAACACCATATCAATATTGATTATTAACCACATTAATATAAATGTGTAATTAACAATCAAATCAATATTTTCTTATATATGTTAGTGACTTTAATAGTGTGTTTGGATTGAGGGAAAAAAATTTATTAAAGGAGAGGAAATGAGAGAAGAGGAGATGAGAAGATTAAATCATATTTGGATTAGATAATTTAATGAAAGAAGAATATAATAAAGGAGTATGAGTGTCTTTTGTTTAGATTAGGAAAAAAATAAAAGTAATGGATAAATTTTATATATAAAATAATTTTTATAAAAGAGATTTATTTTCCTTTCCTTCCATTTTATCTCATATTGGAAAGAAAAAGTGAGCTTAGGAGGGATTGTTTTCATCCCTCCACTTCTTCCTCCTTTGAAAAATTTTTAAAACAAACAAGGAAAAGAACTTTTTAATTTCTCTCTTTACCTCTCCTTTCTCTCATTCCTTTTAATCCAAACAAACCCTAAACTTCTCTCTCTATATAGGAGGATTTAATTCACCGCACGATTCATATGATTAAAAAAAAATTGACAAGTGAAATAGTTTTGACCGAAGATTATGTACTGGACCCATGTGCCAACGTGCAGCAAAAAATATCAATGCGTAAAACATAATTACGCCACTCATGGACATCCCACCCTGATAACATAATAAATAATTTATATTTTATTTTAAAACTAATTAATGTTAATACAATAACCAATACCTTATAAATTATTCTAAAACTCGTAATTTATTAACATCAAAAAGTATTAAATCTTTTTCAGTAATTGAAGGAATTGGCCCTTGTATTTCTTGATTTTTAGTGTCCTCTAGTCTATGATTAATGTGCATTAACAACCAATTTTTTTTTTATTGACGTGAAGACCAATTAATAAAACTTAATTATTAAACTATTCGTTAAAATTCAATTACTAACTAATAAATTGAGTGTAATAGCGCAGCCCACACAGTCCCTTCGGATCTGAGATCTCATTATCTCTCACTAATCTCCCTTGTTAATTTTCTTAAATCTTTCTCTCCCTCACTCCATCCCTAGCCACCGCACCCCCCACCCCCCCAACCGGCCACCCCACCCTCTTCTCTCTCTCTCTCTCTCTCGGTTTTATTCTTTCTCCACATGGGGTTACTCAAAACTCCATCGTAGCTTCTCCAAATTGAACCATATAGCGTTCACCACAATGAACTCCTTGTGAATACAAATGCAAAGTCCAATGCATACACATGCAAATATGTGTTTATGTATGCAGAAACACATAAAAGACTCTGCTTAGTGGAAAAAGATTGAATTTCTGTGACAGAAGCAGCACAAGGAAAATCCAAGAAACGATTTATTATGTGTGAAAGTAGAAACAAGTATGAACCCAATGATATTCAGAGACAGATTTTGGGTTTGTGTTGGTTGATGAAGTCGATGAGACAGTGTAAAGTTTCAATTTTTCTCGATTGTGTGAGGTGGATGCAGTGCAAAAGTTGAGTCTTTGTAGCACTAATAAAGCTCAATAGGACTTGGGTGCGCTCCGTCGCCAGTGCAGGTCTCACAGTCATATTGAAAGTTTACCCGCCCGTTAACTTGAGTATCGTGTGAGATTAGTAGGGCAAAACTTGAATAGCCACAGGTTTAAAAATAAAATGAACAAGACTTTAAATTTTGTGGGACTTTCAATGCATTGGTTTTAGTGGGTAGCTAGAATTAATTGGCTTGTGTTGGAGCAGAGAAAGTAGGAAGAAGAATCATGTCTTCAGGGATAAATTTGGTGATGACAGTGATTGGATTTGCAGTGAGTACCATGTTCATAGTGTTTGTTTGTACAAGGTTACTCTGTGCTCGTTTTCAATTGAATGCTTCAAGGAGGTCTTTTGCTATAGCTACTAGATCAGAACTTAGCATAGTAAGCACTTGTTTCATCACTGATTCATTGGTGTATGTATTCAACTTTCTCCAGTTTTTATTTGACAAAGACAATTTTGTTGCCACATGCTTGCTCAATGTCTTCATTTATTTGTTATCTGTATTTTCTGTCTGCTCTTTTGATTTCTTATTGTTTCGTAGATGCTCAATCATATGATGTCACTCATGTCTTTGCCATGTTTGCGTTTGGAGTCACTTCGTATGTAGTCTTACTTTGCATTTTCATTGAACCATCCTCTTGCAAAATACAAGTTAAAGTTGCATACCCAGAGTGAGTCTAACCCTTCCTTGGAACCGTACATAGCGGGAGTTTCGTGCTTTTGGGTTGTCCTTTTATGTTTGTGTTTTGATAGGTTGCTGGTATGATTTTGATGTTCTTGTTTGTCTGGTTTCTTAAACATCAAATATTCTTGTGTGACATCCTTGCTAATTAACACGCACTTGAAAGATTAGTACCCACAGCTAAAATTGCACATGTGAATCATTCCTGTTCTTGTTTTTCTTCTTCCATATATTTGTTATTTCCATTTGTACATGCTATCGGCTCATAGAGTCTTGAGAATCTTGCTCTTTCATCTCTTAGAACAGTAATTATTTTCTTATGGACTACGGCTTTCTATTTTGAGCTGAAAGGTGGTTCTTTACTATCGTTGGACAGTTGGAACGGGGTTTGCACGGTCTTGAACCTTGTCTTGTGGCTAATTTTCCGACAAACAAGTACAGTGATGCCCATTTTTCTGTAGGAGATAATGCTCAGTAAGTCAAATTTCTGTATTTCCTGAATTAATTTTAATGAAAACTTGTATCAGCCCTGTATTTGGAGTTGAAATCTGATATCTAAACTCAACTACGTACAAAAACTTTTATCATTTTAAAATTTAAGGTATCGATTTTATTTTTTCTTGAATATTGTGATCCTATGTTCCAATTTTACAACCCAATCCTACTCCTGTGTACGATCCCAATTTTAAAAACCTTGATCAGATTAGGTCCACTTAAGATTCAAATCTTAGGGGGAAATTGTCTATTTTCCTAGCCTCACCCTACTGGAAGTAACTTGAGTTGAATCTCACCTAATTACCTAGCGATTATCATTTCTTTAGTGAAGTTCCTCTAAGTTACTACTCTCCCGGAGATATACAGGGATGGTCGTTATATGACTGATCGAAGAAAAAGAAAAAAAACTTAAAGACCAGGAATTGATTTGTAGAGTCTGAACTACTTTCACACCATTGACTTGGATATCTCCATTGATTCTAAGCTAGAGTTGGTTTTTCTGCTCTCTGGAGCATTCTTTTAGTTCACCTCCTTGAATTGCATATGTACTCATCATACATTGATAGAGAAATCAAAAGGTATAGATGGCCAGAAGTTGCTCTCTTCTTTTTTGGTGCTCTTTTGATTCATTAGATTTTGTTTCTCCGGTTCAGGGATATACATTAGTTGTCTGATGAACAATTTGAATTTTGTAAGAAACTAAGTTATATCTTCTTCCCTTCCTTTTAGTTCTCCGGAGGCAATAGTCCTGACATTTGAGTCTCTTGGTCTACCTGACCCTACTGATATAGGACACATAAACAACTCCATAAAAGATATGTGAGTCTGGCTAGGACTAAGCCTCTCCAGGTATAGACCCCTTGAAGTGAAGATTATGCCTTTTATATGCCACAAACAGGCTTTAGTGTGAGTTGGCTAAAATAAATCCTAACAAAACCTGGACGAACTTTTGAGATTGTTATTGGATAAATAAAGAAAAGTTCTTATCATGGGGATGAAGTTTTGTTCTAGTTTACTACTATTAAATACTACCAAAATCCACTTCATTCTGTGCATTTCCGCAATTGTTCTCATTGAGGTTGGGGTATAGATTGATGCAAAATGGCACTAGCGTAGCAGGATGCTAACCTTTTTACATTTCTTAAGTATGAGGTTCGATGTTAGCTTCTCCATGTTAAATAATTTCCTCAAGAAATCTATTCAGTTAAAAACTTCTCTTAATTCTTACCTATGGGATATCATCTCTAAAACAATTTGTTCTAAACATGCTTTACTGTAATTTTTTCCCCTTTCCTATTTTGCTGTTGAGATCTCAATAGAGTAATTCTAATAAATTTTGTCTGACTGCAATGTAAATCTATCCTTTTCGCTACCTGTGCCTTAAAAAGCAGTTTAAACAAACCACTGTATTTGATGGCACAGGTGCACAGTTTGCCTGGCTGAATATAATGGGGAAGATCTATTACGTATCCTCCCCTTTTGTGGACATTCCTTTCATGCAGCATGTATTGACATATGGCTGCAGCAACACTCCACATGTCCAGTTTGTCGAGTATCTCTGCGCGAGCATTCTGAGAAAAAGCGCTTCATGCACCCTATATTTGGTCCAGCTGTCCGATCTCAATACACTACAGAATCCCCTAATGCAAATTCTTTTCAATGTACATCAACCGGTGATAGATTTCCATCAAGATTGCATGACAACCAGAGAATGGACGCCATAGAGGAGGAACACAGTCAGTCCGAGTGTGAGAGAATGGAAGTTGGAGGTGGCAACTCCATCTTACTTGATGGTAGTCAAATGACAAAAGATTCAGCAAACAAGCAAGTCGAGAGTCCATCAAATGTGTAAGTCATTCTACTGGCACATTCATTCAGAAAGCATCAAGGATTATGGATTCTTAGTCTAGTGGCTTTCTGTACATATAGAAAAAGTTGGGATTTTTTTCTTTCTCAGTTCTCACTTTTTTTTAAACCTATACCAGCTGTGTTATTGGCAGTTTTGTAAGTTACAGTTGTAAGTATAGTGGTTTGATGTAGGAGAAGGTTTTCCAAATCCTCTGTCATCTCCTTCTCTTACTTTGCTCGCTTCCATGAATTTATTCATACATGTGCATCTGCAACCGTATCAACCACACCAAACATGTAACCATTCAATCTTTGCCTTCTCCCCAGAATAACTAGTTATTTTGAGCTTACATGGCACAGAGATGAGAACTGAGTTTGTAGAAATCTCTGTATTCATTTTGTAACCCTTAAACCGAGAGCATTATGACATTGCGTGTAGATTTTTCTACAGTGCTTTTGTCTTTCTTTAGCCTACTGCCCAGAAATGAACCTGAAATTTGCTGCAAATATTATAAGTTCGTAATGGGGTCTATGCATCTTAACAGAGCCTATCGAGCATAGATGAATACATCTCATACAAGAAGCACACGTCCCCTCCTCATCCGTCAGTTCAGTTTGGTGCATATATACTCTTGGCTTACGGCGTGATTCATATACACATACACACGCATATAAGAAGTTGGACTTATTGTATTTATGTTCATCTAACGGCATTATGCATATAAGAAGACTGCTCTGCTGTATCTAATCGTCTGTTATAAGTTCAAGTCTTCCCAGGCCCCCAAAGGGTCCACCCCCCATGTTCGAGCATTAAAGTTGCATTTTAACCCATCTCTTCTGCAGGTATTTCACAAAGATCACCATATTAAATGTTAAATTCATTTCAAATGTGTAGCCAAATTTCATAATGATTTTAGTAAGAAGTGATTACACTTCAGAATAGTTGTGATACCTTTAAGGCAGAGAGCTAGTCGACATGTGCTCGGTGCAAATCGCCATGTGGCATCCAATCCCCAAAGGCAGGGATGGGTCAGCTAGCTACACCGGGTCGTAGGAAGGTCGACAATAGTTATTACATGTGTTTTGGATATCACACGTTAGTACACAATAGGTATAAGAGCGGTTCATGTGGCTAGAGGCCTCTTAACTAGATGCACGAGTCTAGAGGATCCGTCAATCCATAACATCGTGCTCTGTTGAGCTAAATAAATAATTACAAGGATGATGTGGACCAAGAAAACAACAGTGAATTTAATTAAATGCTCTCTCATCTTCCAAACTCTCCAAACAACCAAAAAGAAAAAAGAAAGGAAATCATAATAATAACTGGCCCAAAATATTTAAGCACGTGTTGACAATTATAGAGAAACCAAACTATTATAGATAGAATACATATCTTTTACATAACCGGACAGTGTGTCACAGTTTACGTAACTTATGAAACCAGAAACTTGGACTGGGAGAATCCCATGTTTTCACCAACTAGCAAAGCTACTATTGTCAGAGTTGAATGAGTTTGTGAATGCTGATGCCTTGGGGGGTGCAATATCTTCTTCAGTGTCCAAGAGTTGATCAGTTTCTTCTTCAGTCCCGAAGAGGTCTCTGCACTGAAGTAACCCAGAGTAGATATTTTCCAAAACGAAATCAAAGTCGTCAGAACACTTCATACTCTGCTTAGTAGCTTCTGCCATGTCTTGCATTTCTGAAACAACCGTCAAACTTTGCACAACATTACTCATTGATGGCCGTTTCATCGCGTCAGCAGCCAAGCAACTCAAAGCAATCTGGAGAAATCCACTCAAACATGTTGCTGTTATTTTGCCAATCAGATGTGAATCAATGACCTGATGGAAGTTCCGCTCCTGGATGCTAAGCCTGACCCAATCTGGTAGATACTTTTGGTTGTGTTCTCGCTGACTATTGTACGTTCTCCTACCACAAAGTACTTCCAACAGAACTAGACCGAACGAGTAAACGTCCGAGTTCTGCGACACATACTCGGCAAAGTACTCAAATTCTGGATCGAAGTACTCGAAGTGAGGAGGTCTGATCAGGTCAATGATGGGGCTCATGACTGCCCACTCAAGATTCGAAATCTTTCCCACCCAATTCTCATCCACGTGAATGCTGGCTGGACTAATCTCTTGGTGGATTATGACTTTTCCTGCAGCAGGACATGAATGGAGGTATTCTAGGCCTTGCGCTGCATCTATGCATATCCGGAGCCTACCCTTCCATGGGAGAGGATCCTTTTCATTTCCATAGAGATAATCGCGGAGTGTGCCATTGGCCTGGTTATACACTGTCATAAACTTATCGTCCTGGTGGCAAAACCCAATCAAGGGAACCAAGTGCGGGTGTTGGAGTTCTATGAGCCTCTTGATCATAGGTTCAACAATACTCTCAAAATCAGTTTGCATTGTTTTGAACTGCTTGATGATAACTCTCTTTCCGATAGGCGTATCAAATCCTCGACGAATCTTTATAGATCCTGCATAAACCTTGCTGATATGGTCTTCAATGATTATTAGATCCTTACTGAAATTATGGGTGGCTGCTCTGATATCATCTTCTGAGAAGCGAAGGCATGTGTTATCGTCAATAGATAAAAATGACCAGTGCCACAGCGGTTTACGGCCAGAAGTGTGATGGTTTTTTCCTTTTAAATGATCTCTACTTTGAAACTGTTCAGCGGCACTCCCATATTTGGTAGAACCTACTGATTGGATGGTTTCATCATTGAATGATCGTCCAACATCAGTCGATTCCTCTGCGACATCGCTAAGAGATTGAGTGGTATAGTCACTCCAGCCAACATCAGCCGTCTCCTCTGATCTATTAGTGGAGGATTGCAGCTGCTTTAGTGCAGACTCGAGGCTTGCTACCACCTGAGCCATTGTAGGCCGTGCTTTTGGTTTCTTGTGCAAGCATCGTTCAGCAATTGTCACAAACTCCTTTGAACTCTCTGATGGAATCTGCTGCATCAGAGAAGGGTCAATGATCTGATCAACTTTTCCTTTTCTGATGCAGACTCGTGCCCACAGCACTAAATTCCGCTGTTCCTCCGCAAGTCTTGCATCCACTACTGGTCTTCCACACAGAACAACCAACAAAACAATGCCAAAGGCATACACATCAGATTTCTTAGTTACTCTCCTGGTTTGTAGGTACTCAGGATCCAAATAATCAAATGTTCCTCTAACACGTGTCTCAACGCCACTTTCTAACTGGCTTGTACTTTCTTCTTTTGCCAACCCAAAATCTGCAATCTTAGCCTCAAACATCTCATCCAACAAGATGTTTGTATCCTTAACGTCACGATGTATGACTCCAGGTTTAGTACCAGTGTGAAGATAGTTTAGTCCATGTGCAGCACCAATGCAGATCTTAAGCCGTTGCTCCCAAGTGAGGCACTGCTTACCCTTGATTTTGTAGAGATGATCAGCAAGGGTGCCCTGTGGCATGTAATCATAAACAAGGATCATCTCATGAGAATCATTACAATAACCTATCAAAGAAACGAGATGAACATGCCGGAGCTTGGAAAGTGTTTCAATCTCCGTCAGAAACTCCCTTTCTCCTTGCTTGGAGCTTGAACTTAACCGCTTTATTGCAACAAGCTTCCCCCCATCAACGGATCCTTTGTAGACTTTTCCATACCCACCCTTTCCAACGATAAATTTATCACTAAAGTTCTCGGTGGCTGATTGAATATCAGTAAGTGAAAAGCAACGACATAACTTTTCAGTTGAAGTTGACTGTATGTTTCTCTGTTCACCATGATTTGTTTTCTCAATGAAGCTGAAAAGTGTCTTCAACAATTTTGATTTGCGAATTTGCTGCAGATGATAGACAACGATGTTTACCAAAACAAGAATTATCGTCACAGTTGTCACAGTGGAATTTCTTCTGCCAAAAACTGATAGTGATTCTTAGAACTTCTGGCTCCAAGATGTTGAAGATTTATATGAGGGATTTGGACTAGCAAGATTGTTTTCAAGATTACTCAACTTGAAGATCTCTAGTCCATTAAGCAACCCATCTGTGAATTTCATCTTTGACTGCATAGCTATCAACAGATCATGCTTCCCCTTTCCCTTATCTCCTTTAATCATCAGTATATAGTCCCTATATACTGGGATCCCATTGCCACCACTCCATTTGATCACATCAGCATTTGTCTCAGCAATTTCACCATTGATGAGAACTTTGAACTCCCTTTGCCCACTTTCCGTTATCCTTGGATCAAGCTCGCAGAAATGAAGCCTGATCAAATATCCAAATCCCAGATCCACTGGAATTTTCCAGGTAAGCTTGTACATCTTGTTCACTTGTTTGTTTGCTTGTGTTGACCAGGATGTCTGGTAAACTTCGAGGGGCGCAACATATGTTGGAACCTCAGTGTATCTAATCATCCGCGTTGCATAATTTACCGGAAAAACTCTGGATTCCATCAAGTAATGAGAATCCTCAGACCATCTTCGGAACATGCCAGAATCTTCTGCTGGTAAAACGGAGTTTCCCCCAATATTTAGCCGTTGAACCAATTCGAGTGCAGTGCCATTATCTACATAGAATCGGCCATTTTGGCCAATAACACGGGCACCTAAATCACCAGCAGGTGTATAATAGAGACCGGTGGGAATGGAGATTATCTCAATTCCATTGACAAAAGCATATGTTTGTCTCGACACACTACTTTGAGACGCGGAGAATGTAATAGTCAATGCTTGATTTTCTTCTACACTTGCACAATATTCTTTCACAAAATATCTTACACCTAAGGCATTGGCAGTTAAGGAAGCGCTGAAGTTGCTAAGAAATGTAAATTGGCCAACTTTAACAGAGAAAAAGTCATCAGACTTCTCAAAACCGTGGTACAAAGCGGGATAAAAGTGTAAACGGATGAATATCTGACCCGGATTCACTGGAAGAGTATAGTAGAATTGAGTAGAAGAGACACGCGCGGTTTCATAGGGAATAGGATCATCTGGAAGTAATTTCTGCACGATTTTGGAGCTTAATGATTTGCCTTTCGCTTGTAATAAAGGCGAAAATTTTAAGCCCGCGTCTCCAGTCCAGTCTCGTCCATCCAGTGCAGTTGAGTTGCCAGTGTAGCCACAGTTAATCGCAATATCACTTATCATATAGTAGGGAGCCGGTGAATTACCAGCATCATTCAGAATCAAAATATGGAAAAACAAGAAAGACAATAGAAGGACATCTGAACCTGAGTAAAGAACAACCATATTTGTTTTGGTGTTTTATTGTTAGTAGACAAGAAAGATGGAAGCAATGAGATTATTTCGTATCTCGATTCAAAATGCATCCAAATTCAAACAGATATGGAAAGGAAGCGCAAGGAAGGATCATAAAACAGTTTTTTTATGATAAAGAGACTAAGATTCAACTAGATACAACGATATATTAAGTTTTTGTTTAAATTAACTTAGCCGAGTTGACTTATTCTGCACAAAGAGTGTTTCTCAGAAGCTAGCTGGTCTAAACGCTTTCAACGACCACCATGGGCCCCAATGTTCACTTATTCAACACCGTGTCCTTTGTGCTGTGTGATTGACAGAAGTTTTGAGGAATGGTAAAATTATTGCCACCAATGGTTACGATTCAAGTCGTGAAAACAATTTCTTATAAAATATATTTATAAATTCTTTAACTTGTGCATAGTGAAAGTTTAGTGGCTGAGTTGCCTTTCGTTGAAGTTATAATATCTCATATTGATAGGAGACATGTTAAATGAGTAGTTTATAAATAGAGTGTGTGTGATTTAAATAATAATTTGAATAAACTATTTTAAACTAGTGAATTTGAGGTTCAAATAATTATATTTAGGCTCCATTTTTTTGCCATAAAAAATATTTATAGGTGAAACTATTTTCTTAAAAAATAGAATATTTTTTTTTTATGTCTGATTGTGATGCTAAAAACTATTTTTCTAGTACAATAGAGCTTAAAATGAATCTAATCCTTACTTAAATCAACACATAATAAAAGTTTCGTATACTAAACTACCTTTCAATGTATTCATATATACTGTCAACGTAACGCAGAATACTTTAACTGGGGTTATTTGATCATGTACAAAACCTGATGGAATAACTTATTCCTTGGACATGTATTATATGCAAACATTACATTTTCGAGTTTGCTTGATTTATTCTGTCATTTACTTGTCAATTGTTATTGTTTTCCAATTGATGAAATTAATAATAAGCTAACAAGTGGGAAGCAAAGTTGTCTCGTCCAGTGAAGAGTTGACATCATTATTTATTTTACAATTTTGGAATGATTATTACATCGACAACATTTTGTGTATAGTCTGACTTTCATTTCTTGATACTACACATCTTAGTCTTTCTAATCAATGCAAGAAACCATATATGTTTTTCAATTTTTTTTTTCTTTTTCACAAATTTATAACATATTTCTCAACTTCTGCAATTACTTGGTGCCGATAATTATGAGCATCTTGGGCTTTAACTAATTAAAGTTTTGCGTGTATCATATAAGTCTCTGTAACCTAATATGAAATTATTGGAAAAGGAAAAAAGAAAAAGAAAAATGTGTTGCTAAATTGAGTCATGAACTATAATATTTACAATGGACTTTGTGCGAGTTTTCAACATCTACGACCGCATAGCGCAGTGGATTAGCGCGTTTGACTTCGGATCAAAAGGTCGTGGGTTCGACTCCCACTGTGGTCGATTACTTTCTTTTTCCTTAAAAAATATTTTTAAGAAAAAAAAAAAAAAAACAAAAACAAAAAATTTGTTTGAATAGAATTGTTTTCAAAACAATTTTTTAAAACAAAAAAAATAGAAAATTTGTTTGGCAAACAGTTTTAAGAACAAAAAAACATAAAATTCATTTGGTATCAAGAATGAAAACATTCTTCTTCTTTTTTTTCTCACATATTGCCTTCATGCTTGAACACCACAAATTCCGCTACTTGCACATTATTTTATTCTGCAAATTTTTTCCAGCCATCTTCAAAGTGCCTCCCAGTGTCTTTTACTGCCCATTTCTTACAACCTCTTCTCAAAACTGCATGTTCACACTTCATTCCTTTTAAGAACTTGAAGAAAGATTTTGGAATCATCTGCAAATTCATCTGCTAATAATGACTCAATTTAGTAATGAATATAGTGCCTTGGCATTCTAGAAAATGGTGTGAGAAAGAAGCAGATATGTAGTACAATGAAGCATATGTGAAAACTTCCACTGCTTCCATTCTATGACATCGTTGAGTAATAAAGAGAGGACAAGGAAAGCAAGTCAACTGAAATGTAACTGAAAACTAAATATATTTTCATTAAAAGGACCAACAGTGAGTAAATAACAATTTGCAACACACAAAAATAACAACTATAAATCACTATACACAATTTGACGTGCATTCTTATATTTATATATTTATCACGTTTATAGAAATTCGAATGCAGCAATTCCACAAACAGCTCGTGGGCATTATGGAGTGAGCCTTTCTCGACGTGCATTCTTATCATGGTGTTGTATGAGTGTAGTGTTCACTGAGGCATTTGATCGAAGAGTTGAGAAGCCTATGTGTTTGACTGCAGTGAGCGTAGGCCGCGATGAGGATAGACACAAAATGGGTAGGGGTGGGAGAGGAGAAGGATCAGTGGTGGTGATGCGTGCGTGGAGTTGCTCTGTAGTTGTAAAGATTTCGTAGAAAGAAGAGAGATGGAGAGTGGAGGGATGGTTGGAAGAAAGAAGAAGAAATGAGAGAGATATTTTCTAAAGTTAGTTTTCTGCTTTGCCATTGGAGTTGAGCTTATTTACAAAAACACCATTAAGGCTATCTTACAGGTTTGTTAAAATATAAAACATATTAAATTTAAAAATTTTTAGAGACCCAAATATTATTTTTGATTTAAATATATATGGGACCTATTACTTTTCATAACTTTTGAAGCAAAATGGGTCTCTAAATTATATTTGGTCTCTAAATTTAGCACCCCAAATGTAATTTAGAGACCTATTTTACCTCAAAAGTTATAAAAAAATGGTGGGTCTCATGTATATTTAAATAAAAAATAATGTTTGGGTCTCTAAAAATTTCTAAATTTAGTATGTTTTATATTTTAGCACCCCTGGTAAGGATAGCCTAATATAAAAAGTTTTCCCTTTTTTGAGAGTTTTGTGAACAAAAACTCTAAAAAACATGTTTTAAGTGTTTTGTATTTATGATTTTTGAGAATAGTTTTTTGGAAACATTTTTTAAAACAATTGCATCCAAACAACTTTTTTTATTTTTCAGTTTTTAGAAACTAAAAAAACAGTTTTCAAAACTCATTCCAAACAGGCCCTATATATTGGTGGTTCTCACGAATGCCTATGAAAAGTTTAGCGCCTTGGCAAAAATAATATTTGGGCTACAAAGTAAAAATTATGAAGAAGCTCTAGAGGTCCATGGCCAATACAAGTAAGGGTGATGCAGTGGATGTGACACCCGATATTTTTTCGTACTTCTAGCTTACTATTGCATCTCTTATTTGCGCATTTCTTCTGTGCTTTGCTTGTTATCTTTTTTAATTACTATTCATTCTATTTTTCAACTACTTAATTACCATGAATTAGTATTTTTCTTAAATTATATTAATTATTTTAGGAGTGAGAAACATGTGCGTTTGAGCTAAATGCATTAGGAACACCTATTTAGAAAACAGTTTAGTGAACTAAGGAATAGTGTTACATAGCTTAACTAAGAGTTTTAATTAGCTAGCACTTATCTGCACCCTTAGACTCGTTTTAAAAGCTAAGTAGGTTCATTTTAGTAAACCATTTAAACACCCAATATGACCCCACCATTTATATAACTCAAAATACATCTCATAACTCATAGAAACAATAACAAAAAAAAAAAGCAAGCTGAAAAATACTATAGCAGGGCCAACAACTTTGTGCAACCAAGAGGAGTGATTTTGCTTCTTCAAATCCTCATTCCAAGCCAAGCCAAGCGTATAGCAAGTGCTTTAGGGTGTCTTTTAGCCTCCTACGAGTTCTTACATGCTTTGGTGAAAGATTTGCATGCTATTTTTGTATTTGAAATATATGTCAACTTTCTTGAATTCTTAGATTTGTTTTCAAATACTATTTCAATGCTCAAATATGGTTATGTATGTTATATATAAGTAGTAGAAACCTAATTTATACTATTATTTCGTAGTTTAATCGGTTGAAATTGCTCGTTGAATATTTGGCATGAATAGTGACGGAAATGTTAGGGTTTTGTGAAATCGGACCTTATAACTTGAATTAATGGTTCTAATAGGTGCTTTAGATGTTAATGAAAGTAATGTAAAGGCCCCGTAGGGTTTAATCGCTCATTACCTAGCAAAAGAAGGAAATAGCCGACTTTTAGAAAGGGGTTTCAGGGTTATCGCAAATCCGGGTTAATTTGGCCTCCACATTTAGTAATTCTAGGCTATTTAGGACCTAACTAAGCTTTGCTAGCTCCCATTTGAGTCCCGGTTGAGGTACATGTAGTACAAAGTCAAAAGAGAGAATTTGGGGCTTTCGGGCTAAATGCGGGTGTTTGCATGATTTCGAGGATCCTAAAGGTGTCTAAGGGGTTAACTAGAAGCATTGTATAGGCCGCTTGCTAATCTAGAACCATAACATGAGTTTGGAAGGAAAATGGATTAGGTTACAAAGGGGTTTAAGTACAAATTCGATTGTCTCACGCTTCTAAGACCTTGGCATGATTTCTTATGTGTTTACATATGGTTTCAAGTTGTTTTGGAGCTTTTGGTATAGTTCAATGTGTATCTTGAATATGCCTCTTTGTAAATCTCTTAATTGTTTATATGAAACTGCTTTTTTTCAAACTGTTTCGAGGTCAACCTACTTTGTTGATCCTCCCACGTGTTATTGCTTATATTGTTGATATTGTCTTGCCATTGATAAGTGCATTGCATAGTGGTTGCGCAACCATAGTGTCAGGGGCGGTTGTATTGAATATCAGCTAGGCGGCGGTGGGCTTGCCAGTGGATATTCAATCTCCGTACCCTATTCCCTCACTCATCTGGTCTGGAGATTGCCACGGGGTGTTGGGTCGTAGGATTATCGGCGTACATCCGGAGTACACCCACTGGAGTGATTGGGAATTTGCCGGCATATTGATCATAGTTCGTGACTCGTGGCTCGTGATCGAAGACAAGAGAACTCTGGAGTGTTGGGGTTAAGTGTATCGTATCCTTTGTTATATGTGGTTATTTACTGTTTCAAGTGTACTTTACTTGCTTTTTCTTGATAACTGTTATAATTGTTGCATTGCACGTCCCGTTTGGCCTTTATCCCTCACTGGGCAATAGTGGTTGCTTATACCTCGCTAACATATTTCAAGAGACGCTGTGGGAGATCCGCAGCTAGATTTAGTTGAAGGAGAAGAACCGGAGGTTCAGACTGAACCATTGCCTTAGTTGCTGTGTCTAGTTGCCTAAGGTGGTTTATATTCTTGTTGTTTAATGAAGAACTCGTTTGTTTACTTTATGTTCTATTTTGTAGCCTAAGTGCTATGTTTATGTTATGTAATTGCAAGATTGGAAGATGGATGGTTGTAGTAGTAAACTTGGAACCATGGCATGTAATAACTTATATTTCTACTTCTAGCTACTTTGCATGCTTGGGTATGATTGTTTTCAACTTCCAAGAATGTTTCAATGCTATCATGGAGTGGCATGATAAGCGGTTTTGTAAAGAAGTAAAGTTGGATGCATGCTTGTGTGAATCTAAACTATTGTATGTCTTAAGGCTCGGATGGCCTTGAAGCTTTGAATTTTAGTTATAAATGCTTGTCTTGTTATGTTGTGGCTTTATTGAGCGTTTACAGGTTTTCAGAATGTCCACAGTACAGGGGAGACTCTGTCCGTTTGTCGGGTCCGGACTTAACCTTTAGCGTGGGGTTGGGTCGGGGCGTGACATTTAGGTGGTATCAGAGCTACTGAATGCACGAAGCCAGGTTAAATTTCTCGGTCTATGGGTAGAGGTCTATTATGTGATTTTCTGATTGCATGAATCAGTGGTTCTTTGATTTGCCTAAGTTAAATTTGAATTGGAAATGAACATGCTAGTATGACAATGGAATGCGAAAGGTTTTTAAGAGTTAATGTTTGAAAGTGAAAAATCTAGAATGTCAAGTATGATTAAGTGACTATGAATCTCTTGTATGTGAACATTCTTCTAATGTTATATGTGACTTTATGTGGATTCATCTGAACTTCTTCTTATGTGCTTTACCTACAATTGATGTGTATGCCTATCATAATACTTTGCATTCTAGCTACTTGAGATAAGGAGAAGGGGCAGACCAGGGAGAGAGCCGGAGGAAGATCCTAGGCAGGATGTATCGGGGGAAGGTGAAGGTGTAGCAGAGAATGCACCACCACAGGGACCAGAACCCAGCAATGCACAGATTCTGGCTACTATGGCTACTACTATGAATACAATTGCCCAGTTCGTGACTAAGCAGGGACAAACAGGGGCTGCCAAAGGTAATCAGACTGCAAGAGCTGAGGGTAGTGGTTCTAACAGAGGTAATTTGTATGACAGGTTTTTACATCATGGGGCCTACAGCTTCTTTGGAGAGCCATATGATATGAAGACTAAATTGTGGTTTAGAAAGTTTGAAAGAGTGGCTGCAATATTCGAATGCAGTGATGAGAAAAAAACTACCTATGCCACATTTCTTCTGGAGGGTGACGCCGAGGAGTGGTGGCGTACTATTACTGAGAGATGGGAAGCCGAGAGGGTTCAACATTTGTGGGCTGACTTCGTCCGTGAATTCCGAGATAAGTATATATCAGTGGTTTCCCGTGAGAGACGTCAAGCAGAGTTCATAGCTTTGAAGCAGGAAAATATGTCAGTGGATCAGTATGAGGCTACTTTTACTAGGCTCTCCCGTTACGTGCTGGCTTTGGTACAGCCGGATGACATTAAAATGCAGAGATTCATCATGGGGTTGAGAAATGATATTATGCTAAATCTATCTGCGAATGATTATCCTAATTATGCTGCAGTAGTCAGGGCTGCATCCAAATATGAGAAACGCAAGGTAGATGTGTTGGCTGAGTCTAGTCAGTCGAGTAAACGGCAGTACCAATCACAGAGTCAAGGGTTTCAGAGGCAGACTGTTTCCGTGGGCCAGAGTCAATAGCCGAGGCAAACTCAGAGCTTCACAAGGCCTACTCAGACTCAGTCATGACCAGTACAGAGTCAGAATCAAAGTCAATTCCGTCCAGTGGCAACTCGTTCACAGCAGGGTAGTTCAACTACTTCTACTCACAGAGCTCCTTCGGGAGGCACTGCTCTAAGATGACACCAGCAATGCAGCTTCTGTCAGCGTTAGGGCCACACTGAGGAGATTTGCTGGAGGAAACTGAACAGGTGTACGGGTTGTGGGAGTGACCAGCACAGGGTGAAAGATTGTTTAAAATTTAAGAACACCAGGGGTTAGACATCGGCTCAGAATTCTCAGACAAGGCAACCAGCTGCAGCACAAGCACCACGGGGGCATGCCCGAGTGTTTGCTTTAGATGTAGAAGAGCTTCCGGATACGACTGTTGTAATAGAAGGTACTTCTCTCCTTAATGATCAATCAGTTAAAGTTTTAATTGACTCCGGGGCTACTCATTCATTTATTACTCCCATTTGTGCACAAAATGCTAAACTGAAACCTGATAAACTGTTGCATGAGATTGTGGTTTATACTCCTATGGGTCCGAAGTTTGTTACTAAGTCTATTTGCAAAGCATGTAATATTTTTATTGAGGGTCGTGTATTTCCTGCTGATTTGATTATTCTACCCTTCAATGACTTTGAAATTATATTGGGGATGGATTGGTTGGGGAGTTATTATGCACAGCTTGATTGTAGAAAGAAGATTGTGAGATTAGAAATGTCCAATCAACCTATAATTGAAATAGTTGGTAGTAGAAAATTTACTGAAACTCCTATCATTTCTTCTATTAGAGCATCTAAACTGTTGAACAAAGGTTGTGAGGCTTATCTTGCATATTTGATTAATTAACCTGGGGACCAGTTGAAATTGAATGATGTGCCTATTGTGAGAAAGTTTCTGAGGGTCTTTCTTGAGGAATTATCTGGTCTACCACCTGATAGAGAGATAGAATTCATGATTGACTTATTGCCGAGAACTACACCTATCTCTAGGACTCCGTATAGAATGGTTCCACCTGAATTGCAGGAGTTGAAGGTTCAATTGCAGGGCTTGCTTGAGAAGGGATTCATTCAGCCGAGTTCTTCACCTTGGGGTGCACCAGTTCTATTTGTTAAGAAGAAAGACGAATCTCTTCGTTTATGTATTGACTATCGAGGTCTCAATCAGGTGACTGTCAAACACAAATATCCTTTGCCTTTAATTGAAGAGTTATTTGATCAATTGCAAGGTGTCAGAGTATTCTCTAAATTCGATCTAAGGCAGGGCTATTATCAGTTGAGGATTAAGAAAGATGATGTTCCTAAAACTGCTTTCAGAACTCGTTATGGTCATTATGAGTTGGTTGTCCTACCGTTTGGTCTAACTAATGCTCCTGCCGCATTCATGGATTTGATGCAGAGGGTATTCCGTCCTTACCTGGACCAATTTGTGGTTATCTTTATTGATGATATTCTTGTATATTCTAAATCTGAGGCGGAGCATGAACAGCATCTCAAAATTGTATTGCAGACTCTTCAAGAACATCAATTATTTGCAAAGTTTAGCAAATGCGAATTCTGGCTTAAGCAAGTTGCTTTTCTTGGTCATATTATCTCGCAGGACGGTATTTTTGTTGATCCAGCGAAGATTAAGGTTGTATTATCCTAGAAACGGCCAGAAACTGTTACGGAGATCCGTAGCTTCCTTGGCTTAGCTGGGTATTATCGGAGATTCGTCAAGAATTTCTCTAAAATTGCTGGACCTTTGACTCAACTTACTCAGAAGAAAACAGTTTTTGACTGGAATGATAAGTGTGAGGCCAGCTTCCAGGAATTGAAGAAGAGATTGACTACAGCACATATTCTTGTTTTACCTGAGGGTTATGATAATCTGGTGATCTATAGTGATGCTTCTAAGGAAGGTCTGGGTTGTGTATTGATGCAGAATGGTAAAGTTATTGCATATGCCTCCAGGAAACTGAAACCTTATGAACTCAACTATCCGACACACGATCTTGAACTTGCAGCTATTATTCTTGCATTGAAGAAATGGCGTCATTATCTCTGGGGTAACAAGTTTGAAATCTTTACAGATTATAAGAGCATGAAATATCTATTTTCACAAAAAGAGTTGAACATGAGGCAGAGGCGTTGGCTGGAATTACTTGAGGACTACAATTGAACTATTAATTATCTTCCAAGCAAGACCAATATTGTTGCTGATGCTTTGAGCCGAAAGGCTACTGTTGCTAGCTTGATTATCAAGAATTGGGAATTCATGGAAGAACTATGCTTATAGAAGCCTAATACTTCAAATTTTGGTATTCAATTTGCAAGTCTGCAGATTCAATCTCTATTACTATCCAGGATTCGAGAAGCTCAGCAAACTGATCCTCAATTATTGAAAATCTTAGAGAAGTCTAAAGGGGGAGAGTCGGATTTCATACTGCATGAGGATGGTATTCTCAAATTCAAAGGTAGAATCTGTATTCCGAGTGAGCCAACTCTGAAGAAGGATATTCTTGCTGAGGCACACAGTTCTAGATATACTATCCATCCAGGTAGTACAAAGATGTATAAAGATCTGAAACATAACTTATGGTGGAACAACATGAAAAGGGAGATTGCAGACTATGTCGCTAGATGCCTTACTTGTCAGAAAGTTAAAGCAAAGCATCATAGACCGGCCGGGTTGTTACAGCCTTTGGCTATACCTGAATGGAAGTGGGATCATATTACTATGGATTTTGTTTCAGACTTGCCGAGGTCTTTGAAGGGTAATGATTCAGTTTAGGTTGTTGCTGATAGACTGACCAAAACTTCTCACTTTATTGCTAGAAAGAAGACTGATTCTCTTGATAAGCTAGTTGAGTTATATATTGAGAATGTTGTCAGACTTCATGGGATTCTAAAGAGTATTGTGTCAGATAGAGATCCCAGATTCACATCTCAATTCTAGCAGAAGATTCAGAAAGCTTTGGGCATGACTTTGAGCTTCAGTACTGCTTATCACCCTCAGACAGATGGTCAATCTGAGAGAACTATCTTAATCCTCGAGGATATGTTACGAGCTTGTATTTTGGACTTCGGTAAGAGTTGGGTAAAGTATTTGCCACTTGCATAGTTCGCCTATAACAATAGTTATCAAGCTACTATTGAAATGGCACCGTATGAGGCACTTTATGGGCGCAAATGCAGGTCTTCTCTCTATTGGGATGAAGTTGGTGAGATGAAGACTATCGACCCTACTCTTTTGCCTGAGATAAAAAAAATGATTGATCATGTATAGCTTATCAGAAAGAGAATGCTTACAGCTCAGAGTCGGCAGAAGAGTTATGCGGATAGGCGTCGCCGAGATTTGGAGTTCGCCGTGGGTGATCAGGTATTTCTGAAAATCTCGCCTCGGAAATGATTGATTCGGCATGGTAAGGGTGGTAAACTCAGTCCGAGATATGTTGGAGCGTTTGAAATTACTGAGAGAGTTGGTGCATTAGCATACAGACTAGCTTTACCTCATAATTTGGGCAGAATTCACGATGTCTTCCATGTATCTACGCTTCGGAAGTATCAGCCAGATCTTTCTCACATACTTAAGCCAGACCCGCTAGAGATCAGTGAGACTTTGACTTATACAGAGAAACCTCTTCGAATTGTAGATCAGAAGGTTCAGAAACTGAGAACTAAAAGCATTCCAATGGTTAAGATTATGTGGGATCATCTCGGGGTAGAGGATGCTACTTGGGAGAGAGAAGAAGAGATGCGAGAGAAGTATCCAGAGTTGTTCGCCGAATCATGTAAGAATTGCGTGGACGCAATTAGTTTAAGGGGGAGAGGATGTGACGCCCGAGATTTTTCCGTACTTCTAGCTTACTATTGCATCCCCTATTTGCGCATTTCTTCTGTGCTTTGCTTGTTGTCTTTTTTAATCACTATTCATTCCATTTTTCAACTACTTAATTACCATGAATTAGAATTTTTTTTAAATCATATTAATTGTTTTAGGAGTGAGAAAAATGTGTGTTTGAGCTAAATACATTAGGAACACATGTTTAGAAAACAGTTTAGTGAACTAAGGAATAGTGTTACATAATTGAACTAAGAGTTTTAATTAGCTAGCACTTATTTGCACCCTTAGACTCGTTTTAAAGCTAAGTAGGTTCATTTTAGTAAACCATTTAAACACCCAATATGACCCCACCCATTGTATAACTCAAAATATATCTCATAACTCATAAAAACAACAACAAAAAAAGAGAGCAAGCTGAAAAATACTGTAGCAGGGCTAACAACTTTGTGCAGCCAAGAAGAGTGATTTTGCTTCTTCAAATCCTCATTCCAAGCCAAGCCAAGCTTATAGCAAGTGCTTTAGGGTGTCTTCTAGCCTCCTATGAGTTCTTATATGTTTTGGTGAGGGATTTGCATGCTATTTTTGCATTTGAAATATATGTCAACTTTCTTGAATTCTTAGATTTGTTATCAAATGCTATTGCAATGCTCAAATATGCTTATGTATGTTATATATAAGTAGTAGAGACCTATTTTATGTTATTGTTTCGTAGTTTAATTGGTTGAAATTGCTCGTTGAATATTTGGCATGAATAGTGATAAGAATGTTAGGGTTTTGTGAAATCGGATCTTATAACTTGAATTAATGGTGCTAATAGGTGCTTTAGATGTTAATGAAAGTAATGTAAAGGCCCCGTAGGGTTTAATCGCTCATAACCTAGCAAAAGAAGGAAATAGCCGACTTTTAGAAAGGGGTTTCGGGGTTATCGCAAATCCGGGTTGATTTGGCCTCCACATTTAGTAATCCTAGGCTATTTAGGACCTAACCAAGCTTTGCTAGCTCCCATTTGAGTCCCGGTTGAGGTACGTGTAGTACAAAGTCAAAAGAGAGAATTTGGGGCTTTAGGGCTAAATGCAGGTGTTTGCGTGATTTCGAGGTTCTAAAGGTGTCTAAGGGGTTAACTGGAAGCATTGTATAGGCCGCTTGCTAATCTAGAACCATAACATGAGTTTGGAAGGAAAACGGGTTGGGTTACAAAGGGGTTTAAGTACAAATTCGATTGTCTCACGCTTCTAAGACCTTGGCATGACTTCTTGTGTGTTTACATATGGTTTTAAGTTGTTTTGGACCTTTTGGTATAGTTCAATGTGTATCTTGAATATGCCCCTTTGTAAATCTCTTAATTGCTTATATGAAACTGCTTCTTTTCAAACTATTTCGAGGTCAATCTACTTTGTTGATCCTCCCACGTGTTATTACTTATATTATTGATATTGTCTTGCCATTGATAAGTACATTGCATAGTGGTTGCGCAACCATAGTGTCAGGGGCGGTTGTATTGAATATCGACTGGGTGGCGGCGGGCTTGCCAGTAGATATTCAATCTTTGTACCCTATTCCCTCACTCGTCTGGTCCGGAGATTGCCAAGGGGTGTTGGGTCGTAGGATTATCGGGGTACATCCGGAGTACACCCACTGGAGTGATTGGGAATTTTCTGGCATATTGATCGTGGTTCGTGGCTCGTGGTTCGTGATCGAAAACAAGAGAACTCTGGAGTGTTGGGGTTAAGTGTATCGTATCCTTTGTTATATGTGGTTATTTACTGTTTCAAGTGTACTTTACTTGTTTTTCTTGTTAACTGTTATAATTGTTGCATTGCACATCCCGTTTGGCCTTTATCCCTCACTGGGCAATAGTGGTTGCTCATACCTCGCTAACATATTTCAAGAGACGCTGTGGGAGATCCGCAGCTAGATTTAGTTGAAGGAGAAGAACCGGAGGTTCAGACTGAACCATTGCCTTAGTTGCCGTGTCTAGTTACCTGAGGTGGTTTATGTTCTTGTTGTTTAATGAAGAACTCGTTTGTTTACTTTATGTTCTATTTTGTATCCTAAGTGCTATGTTTATGTTATGTAATTGCAAGATTGGAAGATGGATGGTTGTAGTAGTAAACTTGGAACCATGGCATGTAATAACTTATATTTCTACTTATAGCTACTTTGCATGCTTGGGTATGATTGTTTTCAACTTCCAAGAATGTTTCAATGCTATCATGGAGTGGCATGATAAGCGGTTTTGGAAAGAAGTAAAGTTGGATGCATGCTTGTGTGAATCTAAACTATTGTATGTCTTAAGGCTCAGATGGCTTTGAAGCTTTGAATTTTAGTTATAAATGCTTGTCTTGTTATGTTGTGGCTTTATTGAGCATTTACAGGTTTTCAGAATGTCCATTGTATAGGAGAGACTCTATCTGTTTGTCGGGTCTGGACTTAACCTTTAGCGTGGAGTTGGGTCGGGCCATGACAGTGGAAGTCACCGCTTGCCCCTACTTAGCTACAACTTTTTATGTAATTTGAATATATAAATTGTTTTAGTTTCGTAAGATTGTCAAATTATGCACTATAGTTCCTATTGTCTTAGGTGGATGACCAAGTTTGCTGTGCCAAAGTTGTGGTATGGAGTTGACTACAATAGAACTGAATACTCTATGGCTTGAAGGTGTTGTTGGAGTAAAAAGCTTGACAGGTAGAGGGTACAAGTCATTGCTACAGGGCCCTTGAACTTGACTTTGTGTGTAATATTGTCCATAATTAGAACCTCCATAGGATTAAAAACAAGGGTGGTGTTATTATTTTTGGCTAGCCTATAAACTGAAAGTAAGTTGATTGAAATGCTAGGAACATGGAGAACATTATAAAGGTTAAGAGTAGAGTTTAAGGTATGAAGATTACCAATTCTAATGTGAGCAATGTTGAGAGTGTTACTATTTCCCACTGATACTGAATCATTCCCTTCATAAGGCTGATATGTGGTAAGATGAGACAACTCATTTGTCACATGTGAGTTTGCACCTAAATCAAGGAACCATGGTGCTTCTTGAGCAGAGTATTGGTTGAAATGCTGAGGTGGTGCATTCTGAGTATATGGTGAATTTGCGGGAGAGTAATTAACATGAGCAGCCATAACTTGTTTTTCATGCTTGGAACTAGTATAATTTGTGAAGTCTCTTCTGTGCTAACAATTTATAGCAAGATGATTAGGTTTGCCACAAATTTCAGTTATGCTCTTATTGGAGGTGTTAGTTGAGCCACTTCGATTAGAAAGTGTTTAAAGTGATTTAGATTTGATGGTTTTCTTGATGTGAAGGATTTTCATTTCAATTGAAACACATTGGTCTCTCACAACAATCTCAGTGTCCTCATTTGTGTGGGAAAAAAAATGTCAAAATGCCTTGTCATAAATGTTGTTGATTTGTATGATGAATGCCTTATTGCTTCTTGCAACATGAATACATACCTTGTTCATATAGATTTTATCGGATCATCCATATGAATACAAAATGAAATTCCAAATATTTGATACCACTCTCTTTGCATAAAATGTCAATTCCAGCAACGACTTCATCATATATCTTGAAATTAAAATCCCTCCTGTTTTCGATCCAGTTCCTCCACTACCGCGAACCCTAGTTAAATTTAAACATGCTATACTAGAGGCAAAGTCGACTAGACGAGTGACTAGATAGGAAGAGTGGAAGCTCGACAATTGATCATCTAAAGATTAACATTGGGGAAAGGGGTTTAGATTGGAGCTAGCTATTCAAGTCTCAAATATCATGTTATTTACATTCGTCAATTAAATTTGTGATACTTTAAATTCTAATTACCTCTTCAATTTTTTTATTATAGCTTTCAATTGTTTCATTTTAGATGCACCAATTTCAAGCATGATAATAGACAAAAGAGAACTTAAAAGTGCTATCTTAACATTTTATCCCCCAAAACTTGTAGGCATTTCGCTGACCGGTAGGGGAAAATATTACCAAGAGGTAAACACGTAAATATTAAGATAAATTTTAAAAATAGTAGACATTATTTATATTTTTTAAAATTTAAATTTAATTATTTTAAAAGTGACTCGCTTAATCTCTAAAAATTATAAAAAGTTTCAATTGAGTACTCAATGTACACTTTTTTTCAATTTCATGCATATTATTTCAAAAGTAACACATTTAGTTTTCAAAGTTTGCAAAAAAAATCAATTTAGTACCTATAGTTTGTGACCTACATGCAACACATAATTCTGGGGACTAAACTGGAAAAAGTAAAAATATTGAGGCAAAATTAAAACTTTTTATAAATTTTGAGAACTAAACTCGAATATGCCAACATTGAGGACCATTTATGAAATTTTTCATAAATATTAGATACTCAGGGGACCACACTGCAATTTCCACATACATTTTCACTTTTTTCTTCCCCCTCTTGAGCCCTTTGTCTGCAGAACCCCCAATTCCAGAAAATAAAAAAAATAAAAAATAAAAATGAAATCATTGTTAGGGTTCACCACCGCAAACTCACCAATCCACATACCTCTATTCGCAATTACCCCCCTCCACTCCCTCAAATTTTCACCATTGCCCCTCAAATCCCAAGCCCCTTGCAGAAAAACTTTTATACTCCATGCAGAGTCACAGTCTAACAATAACAACAATGGTGCTGAAAGAGCAAATGATGTGTCAAACAAGAAGAGCAGCAGCAACAACAACAATGGGAATAATGGTAATGGTGGTGTGAAGGGAAATGGACGGCCCAGATTGAATCTGAAATGGGTTGATCTGGTTCTTGACCCAGACCCAGATAACATCGTGGCCGTTGGATTAACTGGTCTGCTCACATGGGCAAGTGTGAATGTATTGTGGCAACTGTTTGTGATATCGTTGGCAATTTTATTGGCTGCTGTGAAGTATTCTCTTATTGCTGCGCTTCTCATCTTTATCCTCATTGCCCTTCTTTAATATATATTCATTTATGTAATAATTTTTCTTCTTTTATTTTCTCCTATTACATGTAATCTTTTGTACATATTATTTGCGTAAGCTGCCAAAACGTAATTGTGTTTGATTGAAATTACATGCTTTTTCTTAAATTATTACAATGATTTATCCTGCAACTTTAACAAAATATAAATGACTTTTTCTCCTCTGTTGAGTTCTTTATTGAGTGTTTTTTTTTTTTTTGACATTCTTTATTGAGTGTTTATTAGCTGTTATTTTCGTTTTAGATCCTCTCCTGGGATATTCGAGTCATTTTGTAGATTATGATTTTATGATAAAGAGTATTCTAGCCATAGTTTTAATTTAAAACTTTTAATTACTGAAAGTCGCTATTCAATTATCTCCCCCGAGTCAGCAAGTCGAATTTGCACGATGAGTGGAGATTAGTCATATTGAAATGCATTCAAAGAGTAGTCAGAAGCTGGGAAATTGGCACTTCGAAGCTTCAGACAAAATTAATAATAATAGTATCTTTAGGATTATAGACTTTTGCCTCATATTACAAATTTTAATATACTTTGCAATACAGAAAAATATAAAGGTCTTTGTTTTACAAAGTTTTATGGGAAGAAATATTAACTGGAAGGGGATTTCATTGAGAATGAAAGCTGTTAAATTACTCAAAAGAATATTGTAGCCCTTGAATTTACAATCAGGATCTACAGTTGAAACGTTTTGGAGCGTCAGAGCACCAACTTTTCAGTCTGTTACCAGAATATGCCACCTGATGACGGTTACACTTTTCAGAAATGCATAATTGCATCGCCATGGGGTTGCTCTTTTGAGCGACCAGCCGGACCAGTCCAGCTGAGAGGTGCCCGTGGCCCCACGCCTCTCACATCACAACCCGATCGTTCTTTGGTTAGTTTTTGCCGATACCAGCCTAGCAGATGTAAATAAAGAACTTCAATTCCCATCTACGATCACACAGCATGCGAGAGAGAGTAGTCAACAAGCATAACTCTTTGCCCCAAGGACTGCTGGTCATCAAATATAATCTTCTTCGGAGCAGGCAGGACGCTTCCCACCTGGAATGAAGGCAGATTGAAAACCAAGTTCAGAAACAAAGTTAATGCAATTGAAAAGGCTACACGGGGTAGGGGGAGGGGGAGGGGCATATCGAGATGTCATCCATGATCCACAAAATCTTATATGCGTGTGTTTGGATTGAAGGGGGGGGGGGGGGGGGGGGGGGAGAAGTTTAATAAAGGAGAGGAAGGGAGAGGGGGGGGGGGGGGGGGGGGGAGGGGGGGGGAGAAGTTTAATAAAGGAGAGGAAGGGAGAGAATCATAAAGAAAATAAGTAGAAAAGTTCAAATCATGTTTAGATTGTATAATTTTATAAAAGAGAAGATCATAAAGAATGATGAGTGTTATTGGGAGAAAAATTTTGTGTAAAATGACTTTTATACTTTTTTTATTTTATATTAAACTTTCATGATTTGATAAGAAAAAAAATAAAAAGACTATATTGTCATTACAGCAAACAGGATTTTTCCCTCTCCCATTTTACCCCAAATTGAAGGGACCATATTCTGGGAGTATGGAAGGGTGAGACTCATCTCCTTTATACCCCTTCCCCCCATTTCCTCACAAACCAAACAGGATAAGGCCTCAACCCCTCCCCTTACTAACCATCCCTTTCCCTCTATTTCCCCCAATGCAAACACACTGTTAGTTCCACCTAAAGAACGCAATGTAAACAATAACGATAAAGCCAGAACTTTCCTCAAAAAAAAAAAAAACCGATAAAGCCAGAGTTTAAACAATAATGATAATGATAGTTCCTTGTTTTACATCTATGTCCAGCATGTATCGCGTCTTCTTCTTCAGCTTTCTTTCTCATTATTGTCGTGAATATTCGGTGTAAGAGGAAATTTCAAGCAGCAGCTATATGCCTGTCAGCATATCCAAAAATATGGAACATCTTGTGTGTAGATGAACATGGTTGCCAGACAGAGATATATATGTGAGTAACAACAACAACAATAATCATCATCATAAAGATAAATTTGAAATGATAATTACTCCTCTTGACTACAAGGAAGCCTCTAGCATATTCATACTTAAGAAAGTAGTGACACGAGATTAATCAATGTATCTGCAGCACCAGAAACTTGAAGTATCTCTTGTGCAATCGAACTGTTGAAGAGAAACTGGGATGCTAATGAAATTGAAGCTTTGGATGTCTTGCCAATTTTATTCCTTTTCTGCTTGCTTGCGTTTATTTTAATTCCTAGGATGGGAAAGAAAATCAAACATCCCCATTTCCATCCTCTCTAACCGACAAACAACCACACAACCAAAGAAAAAGAAGTTAAGAAAGGAGCTACAGAGTTTTACGCGGAATAGATGACACCTGTTGAACTAAACTAATTCTATCGCACAAGAAATCATTCATGAGATACTTGAACAGCTGGCTTGACAAACATGTGTGTGTTAGATGAGAAAACAACTATGACTTAATTACATGCACTTCATTTACTAACAATAGCATAAGGTAGAAGATTAATCAATAATCAAATATAAAAAACAAGATAGATCTATCAAAATAGTATCTAAAAACTGCTCTTCATCTTATATGTGTTGCTAATTGAGAAGTAACTGCAGCTTGAAATTGCAATTCTTAATAAACAATCAAAAAACAGACGCAACATATTGAACACCATGTTAAATTCTTTACTTTACACAACAGAAGTGAAAAGAAAGCATACCAGTTACCTAAGAGAGTTTCCTAATGATCAAGCTCTGAACTTCTATCTGAACAAGTTGATGCCTTTCTTTGCACCACAGAAAGACTTGGACCAATCAACTCAACTGGTATGAGGTGCAAGTTAAAATTGCCAATGTAGAGCAGCTTTCTAGCCATACTACGTTTATGGCCTCCAAATTAAAACTAAAACAATCCGTTAGTTGAACTCATGAAGCAAGGTTTTGTCAGCAATGTGATGAATCGAGAACTGCAACTCTTGACGCTTGCAATGACTATAGCATTCACCCTAAAATCACTACCATGTTGAATCATTGACTAGCAACACTCGAGATCTTCCTTATAGAATCTATATAAGCTCCTGAAATTGCTACTCTTAACTTGTTTGTGAACGAATTCTCATCGCCACTTGAAGCAGTCTCGACTTTTGATATGCTAACAACCAGAACGAAGTTTTCCTCATTTCCAACATCTATTTCATATAACTCCTCAAAAACCTCCAGAAACTCGTTGATCAACATATCATAGAATGACTTACTTGGAGGAATCACATTAATAATAAGAACACCAAGCTCACAAAGAACAGCTCTTGCTGCCAAAATTACAGATTTCCTCACAAACTCCAAAGGCGGCGCACAAGTACCCATTCTAGCATCACTTGAATCCAAATCAACCATAACTATGTCAAATTTACCAGCAAAATCATTCACACAACACCCATTTTCCACATCACAACAACTCCTTTTAACCTCACCATTCTGATTATTCACCTGACATGCTAGCTTTTCAATCAACTTAATTCCATCTCCAATGCACAAATGTACTAACTCACTACTTTCCAACCAAAAATACTTCTTTGCAACACTCAAAACTACCTCATCTTCCTCCACACCAAATACCTCAAACCCCAACTGATTACTCAAAAAACCAAGCAATGCCCCTCCTCCTACCCCCAAACACAAAGCTTTAGGCCTTAACCCATCCCGAATTTGCTCATCCAAATACGAGCCAATCACTGAAAGCCCTGCCACCATCGGCTCCAAATACGGATGAACCAACACCTTATCATCCACACTAAACTCTACCCCCTCTAATCCTTCGGAATCCAAATTTAATCCATTTTTCTGATTAATCCTCACTTGGGTTTGTACTAAATTCGGCATTCTCTTAAACCTCAACCTTCGCCTAAAATCTTTATCACCGTTTGAAAACTTCAACTCAACATCTTCTACTATCATTTCTCCAACAAAAGACCCCTCACAAATTTCCAAAACTACACTTTGAACCACATCATCTTCATAGCTCAAGAAGGGTATTTCTGGAAGATCACCATTTGTTGAAAAAGCTGATCTTGGAGCCAAACCAAGTAACAAAGGCGTTAAACTTGCTTCAACTTGAAAAGGGTCGGTGTAGGCATGGTCTGTATTGACATGCAATGGGGGTTTATACGAGATGGGGTGGGGGCAATTCGGTAAATTGCCAATGAGGATGAGGCGGGAGAGGTGGGGGAAGGTGAGGAGGAGCTGGAGGTGGCCGGTTTCGGTGGAGAAAGTCCAGTCGGTTTCGCGGTTAAGTGGGACTAACATGGCAGCGATTTGGGTGGTGGTGGAGGTGGTGGAGGGAGAGTCAAGGACGGCGATGCGGAGGAGGGGTGTGTGGAGGAGGTAGGGGTGGGGGTGAGGGTACGGATTGGGCAAGGTGAAGGTGATGTAGCGGGAAGAGAGTATGGTTTCGAAGGTGGATGGGTCCAGGGACATTTTGATGGAGAAGGAAGATGAGGCGGAGAAACCAGATGGATTTTTTTTTTTTTTTCCTTCCTATAATCGATTCGTGATATAAATTTAAAATTTTAATATAATATATCATTCCTCAATAATCATATTGGACTTAAAATTTTAATATAACATATTATCACTCGATTATTCTATTCATTTTGGTGTGACCAGAGGAGTTTGATGCAGTTGACAGGCACCCGAGAGGCCGGAGATAACAAAGGCTCTTGTAGATGATTTTTCAGTCAACTTTTCATTTAATTAGAGAATCACGATAAAATAGTTGCAGTTATCAAACTAGCAGGACGTTTTATAAAAATACAATTCATTTTAAGATAAAATTTTGTGATTTTTAATTTATTATTAAAATAAGTTATTGATCCAATATTATTCATTTATATTTGACCCATTTTTGCACCTAATGTTTCTTTTTTTTTTTCCCCTCCTTTGATTGGATTCACAAATTATTAAATTATTATCATTTTAAGGAACGTTTTACTCATTTTATCGGTTTCCAACAGAATAGAAAGTTGTTGCCGAATATCATAATCAAATGTTTGCTGCTTTTTTTTTTTTTTTCTGTTTCATTTGCAAATAGATTTATAAAATTTTATAATTATGATTTGTTCCAAACAGTTTATGAGTATGCATCTTAATGCTTTTTCTTTTGTTACTAGAGCTTGAGTTTTACTCATAGGTAGGCTCGAGCTATAGTTAGCAAGACAAAGTTGTCATATGCGTTACCACAAAAAGAAAATGAAAGAAAAAAAAAAAACATACCACCAAATTAAAAGAAAACGTAAATGCTATACTTTTATGTTCTTTTTTTCTCTCTTAATGAAGCATGTAATATTTTCTTCTTCCTTTTTTTCTATTGTTTACTCAAAAAAAAAAATCCTTATTTCCATACCTTAGTTCTTCCATTCTTTTTTGCAGTTGATCTATTAAGCAATTTATAATTTACCATCAACTATTAATATGATGAAAATTAGATCAAACTTCATCGTAGTAAAAGACCCTTGACGTCCCTAGTCTTGTCCATGTTGTTTTCCTATCATAGTAGTTATTTGTTTTGTCAATTATTAGAGTTGAAAATCTTATTAATTGTGAAGTTTTTACATCCTAATTTATATCTTATAGCTTATGGCAACATGGGTAACTAGTGTGATATCATTGATAGTCCTATGTGAAATTAATAGAATATACTTGATTTTTATTTTGTTACTTGTGCTTTCTCTCAAATCTTATGCATCTTCTTTTACAACTTGGTCAAATGGGATTGATTTTTATATAGTTGATGATTGCGCTCAATTCCTTTAGATTTTACATTGTACCATACTTTTAAAATTTCGAAACATCATGTTCCTCTGAAATAAAACGTTGCATTTTGTTTGAAATGATAAGATCTATTTCCAACAACGTTTCTATTAATTCATTTGTTGATTATGTGCAAGTATGTATGACTATCGTTATGGAAATTGATAAGATACAATAGCTTCCTATTCAAATGCTGCATTTTGTTAAAATAAATGTCCATACCATAATTGATGTACTTGTTGTCGTGTTTTCTATAAGTTGAAAAATGCAAAAATGACGAAACAAATCTTTATATGGAAGAATCTTACAAAACATGAAAACAAATAACAATAGATCACGTGTGTGATAGTTGTAATATAAAGGTTAAGTGAATAGCTAATAATAGAAAATCTTACTTGTGTACACATTTCTTAAACTTGAAATTATTTTCATCATATATTCTCATTACATGCTAAAAGATAGATTAAATATAAAAGAGATTTTCACTTCCATATATCCTTCATCACGCATCTTTAATATACATCACATTCAAATTCATAGTTAGATACTTCATATGTAGTTCTCCATTAAAGTAGTGCAATCTATAACTACGTATCATACACATCTATAGTGAAATTATTAAAAGCGTGATACTTAATTTAAAGTAAATCGATTGAAATACTCGTATCTTTCTTGTCTTGATCATTGTTATTATTACCAAAAGAAGGCTCATTAGAAAAATTAAGATGTTCTAATGTCATTTGTGATGATTAATATCCACACAATTCATATACAATTTTCTCGTGACTTTTTAATATTCACCTTTGATTACTCATTACGGACAAGTAAGACTGAGTTGAGTGAGATACATATTTGTAGTTAGCTCAAATCATGCCGAAAAACTATGTCAAAGACTTGTGAGAGGAAAACCAGTTTCAACTAAAATAATAAGAAAAAAAGCTATTGCATCGAGTATTATGGTAAATAAATAGTAAGAGCTGCAATTATTAATTTCTTCATAGAAATTCCATATTGCATCACTTAATGTATAATCATTTAATATCTTATCTTGTACTCCATTGTCTTGTTACGTATGTGTACAAGCTAAAATTTGATGGTGCGAGAAAAAATACTAGTATAACTTTTTTCATTAACGTATCGACGTCTTGAAAATTAAACTCATTTTATAAATTGATAAAGTCAAAGCTATATTAACCTTAGAACGAGAATTCACTATTTCATTTTTAGCGCCATTTGAGATACCGGTGAGTTTTCTCGATGGTCTTTTGACAATATCGATACCTAACAAACATATCGGGATATACTTTATACACGGTCAAAAAACGAGATTCGATTTTTATGACTTGCTAAATCACTGTCTAGATTTAGCAAATCAGTAACCATCCGTGTAAAAATTTTAAGGCAAATCAGTATTATCGATTAAAGTTTTGCGGTCAAGAATACATAAGAAGACAATGCACTTTAGTTATATCATAACCATCCATGTAAAACGAGGTCAAAAGAATGTGTTCGTTGAAAGCGATACACAAAATATTTCTGATGAGCCATTTAAAACACTCATTTATATGTCTCCTCTTCATTTTCAATTCTTAGGCTATTATTTTTTTTTTGGTGAAATAAGCATTTTCATTTACATGAACGTAAAGAAAGTACAAAAGTTTCAATCCATTCCCATAGAGAATAGATCAGCATCTAACAGATCTTTAAGGAGAGGGGGCAAATTAACAAATCAGTCAAAAGTTAATTTATCCTTAGCTCTGCTTTTCGCTACCCAATCCGTCACTTGATTTGCAGTCCTCTTGATACTTTGAAATCTACAAACATTGATTTGAGCTGTGATTGATCTAATATCTTCCACAATAGGCTTAACTTTTCATCAGATCGCTCCCTTTTGTGAGACAATCACACTTTGGACTATACATACATCAGTTTCAAACATGATGTAGTCAAGGGATAAACTTTTTGCAAACAAACAACCAAGTCTGACTGCAAAAGCTTAGGCTATTCGAGAGAGCTTTTGGGCTTCATCAAAATAAATAGATATCTGGTAAAGTTGTTCATTTATAAGTTTTATTTCCCTTCGTTGATAAATGATAATTTAATCGTAAATATGTTTTATACTTATATCCAAAGGTTGATTCTTTTGCTCATGAATTCACTATATCCTGAATATATATGTATGTGTGTGTTATATGTAGGATGTTTAGAAGTCCATAACACTTTTAATTTTCAATATTTTCACAAATAATATAGAACCATTTTGAGAGCCACCATATTGGTTTATAGGTTTTAAAGAAGAACTAAACAAATATGTTTATGTTTTTGTCTTTTTTGTCATCTTTATTGCACAAAGACACTGCAAATCAAATTTTGTTCATAAAATGGTATAATTCCTTTTAATATTACTGAATATTTTGAACAATTTGAATACTCTTGGCCATTGCCAAACTCGCTACACAATTTCTAGCTGGTACGCTCCAAAATCAATTGTAGCAACAACTTTTATTTTTGAGGAATTAAATGCACCTAAGCATTGTTAATTTCAAACATGGAAATGAAATAATAGACTATAAATCAAAATGCTAAAGGTTATATTAACAATGTTATGAGAAAATAATTATTTTTTTGTTCAAAAAGAAAATATTGATTAAAATTATTATATAAAAACGATACTCTGACCCCTGTAACAAATACTTCGTGGAATGTATGAAATGAAATAACTGTTTTATCGATTTTTTTAAAGAGAGATGTCTTGCTATACCGATCTTATTAGAAAACTAATTGCTCCCACCTCTTTCCCCCCTTTTTTTTTTTTTTTTTTTTCAGTGACCACCTTTCAAATGGGCCAAAACAAAAATGAAAACATCGTTAGGGGAAATTTGGCAATTATTTTTTCTTTCATTAAGTTAAAAAAAAAAAATTAAAACAATGGCCCATTAATCACTTTTCATTTTGGGAAAGCGTAGCGGCAAACAAGTCAAATAAAAGGCGGCAAAATCTCTTTTCTTCTAGTTCATTCTTTCTCTCTCACACAGTACACGCAGCCTTGGATTCAAGCAAATTCGCAATAGGTACGTATCCTTCTCTTCCCAAATCATCTTACAGAGTTTTATTTTTATCTTATTTATTTTTTAATGCCTACCAAGAAGATAGTGAAAGGGTAACCGATACACGAATCTCACGCTATATGCGGAATTGGTAAAACTATTAGACCTACTTTGAGATTTATTATACTTATACTTTCTAAGAAGACAATATCTAAAAAAATAACCACTACGCATTTGGTCTAGTGGCTTTAAATGCTAGATGTCTCGAGATCGATTCTCGGGGTCAACATCCGACTCAACATGTCTTGTAAGGCTCCTTCAAATAAAAAATATCTAAAAAAAATCACATTAAATAAAAGTATATGTGATACTGGACATTGTATTGTGCAATTGTTGGATGTATATTGAGAATTTTTATTAAACCCTTTTTTTATTTTTCTTGCTGAAAAAATTAATTTAATCTAATGTAGCATATCAATCGTGTTAAGATGTAAGGTAGGGATGTAAAGCGAGCCAAGCTGCTTGGAGCTCAGGCTGAGATTGAATCGTTGAGAGTATCATTCAGGATCGATTTGTAAATTGTCGAGGCAAGCTCAAATAAGTTTTGTGCTTGATAACTTGTTGTCTAGATAATTGAATTGAAAGTGTCCACGCTATGTGAGCTTGAGTTGTGATTGGCTCAATTAAAGCTAGTCTAGTGTTGGTTGGTTAAGTTATTGTGCCAAGTTTGAACATGATTACAAGCGCGATTTGGAAATAAAGGCAAAATAGGATTTTTTGTAGCCCTCATGTGAGGAATAATGTTCTTGACGTGGGAAAAGGCTGTGCATCCACAAAATCTGTTTTGGATGTGCAAACATGAAGAAATTGAATGTCAGCAATTACGTTTTATTATCCGGTAAAATGTGTAGGATAGGTACTTCTTAGATATGGGCTGTTCCTGTCTATGTTTGATATGGTTAATCATTGTGTTTGTTGGATCCTATGTTCTTCCTGCACGTGTATGCTTTTCTTCTTTACACTCTAAAGTTGCTTCAGCTCTCTTTTATCTTCTGAGCTAATAAATCAGCAATTTTGGATTGCCGGTGCATTTTGACATTGTAGAGTTGATATGTAAATGCTAAATGTTAATTCGTAGTGTCGCAAATTTGTTAATTTGGACATACACCTACTAGTTACTGTATGATAAAGCATAGATAATAATGGATGCTCAGTAGCACACGGTATAGTTTCACTCGCGAGGGCATGCATGCAAGTTTCAGACATAGAACTTTGTTTTTTATATTGGTCTAAGCATTCGTTTATTTTGGTAATTAATTCTAGCTTGACTTATTTTACTTTTGATACAAAAGGAACCTTGAGTTTTCATTCCTTCTCTTTCAATCTTGCGAAGCAGGGTTACTGATGTTTACCTTGCCTAATTTGATAAACGAATATTGGATTGTTCATCTGACAGCTAAAATGGATAAGCTGAGTTGTATAATAAGGAGCACTAAAGTTACTCAGTGTTGCATAACTGGTCGAGATATGTTAGGCTTGAACTTAGGCTCAATAGTTTGCAGTTCTGTTTGTGAAGCCATCTGGAACCTGCAAGTGATTGATTCAATTTAATTGACCAAGTTGTTTTCAATGATTTCAAAATCTGCATTACCAACTAGAAAAGCTGTGCTTCACGTGTATTCCTTAGAGGCTCTGGATTTTCTTGATTGTGTCAAAGAAAGTTCACTTTTGCCTTTAGGTCTGTATTGATTTGCCAGGGAGATGAGATGGGAAATTTAACTTCCTACTCCAATTTTACTGTCCAGGATCGAGAATTTGATATATTTAAGGAAATATTGTATGTTTCCTTATAAGACTAGATTTGTTTCCTGATTTTCTTGGTAGAAGGAAACATTGGTTATACTTCTCATCCTAGGAGTTAGCAGGAAAGAGTCCCCCTCTCTGTCTGTCTCTCCGATATTTTTGAAAGCTTCATTATTGCTAGTATAATACAAAACATGGTCGTAAGAGGTGCTGCATGACACACGTTTAGCGCGTCAAACTGTATGAGGCAGTTTGTGGATAAGGCATTTATGTATGTTCATTCTTTATGTATGAGCGCTTTACTTCAATAGGGTGTACATATGCTTGTGCTTTGTGCCGTAGCCTCAAGAGCTTTTTGTGCCCCTTTGCCTCTTTGAACTTCAACAACTATGTTGCAAAAGCAAAGAAGTTGCTTTAATGGGTATCATTCCTAAAGATGAATATGTTAGAGGAATAAATATATTATGGCTTCTTTTGAAGGTTTAATTTTGTATGCTTACCTTCTTTAATTACATATCAACTTATCTAATCTGAGCTTGTTTTATTGTTAGGTTTGGAAATTACATATGATCAAGCTGTTTATGCCATATTTAAGATGCTAGCCCTTTTAATTCATACAGGTACAAACTCTGGACTTTGCACTAAACAAAAACTCGGTTTCCTCTGTGTCAAATTGCTTTGTGCCTATGACAATCACAAATATCAATATCCCTTTCTTGCTTAGTCCATGAATTTATGATAGCATTGAGTTATATACATGCATTTTGTATTTCTCATGATCTTTCATTCCATGTCTTAATAATTTGAGAGACCATAATGAGTTGATACGTGGACAGTGCAAAGAACAATTTATTAAGGTTTCAGACACTAGCTCTTTTTTTGATATAAAATTTTATCTTCTTAATTGCTTAACATAAATGGTTTCCTCGATAGATTTATACTGTCTGTCCTGTTGGTTTCCAAGGTTTATGCTGGAAGCATTTGAGCTTTTGTAATTTGTGGGTCGGTACATCTGGTGTATAATATGTTAAGCCTATTAAATAGGTTAGAAATTCCCATATATTGTGCACGAAGAATGAATTGTTAAGAAAGTCTAGGTATGCTGTTGAAAGGCTTTTAGGTGCTATACATTTTAGTTGGGAAAAGGAAATCTGGCTCTGTACGTACCATAGGTCTAACGAGAGGGACTGTTTTTGATTTAGGAAATTTCATATACTCCTTGGATGAAGATTTTCCTTCAAGACCTTACCCAGAAGCCAATTGCTTTTTGGTAAGGATTTTGTTATATATTGATTGGGGCTCAAATCAAGGTTTCCAACCAACAGCTACCCAAAGTCTTTGAGTAAAGTGTGCTTTGAGATTGTTCTAGGGCTGCTTTATGCACCATCTTTCTTCTTAGAAATCTCATTCCTAGGTTTTTGATTATTTTCCACAATCAAAATGCTTTTCGCAGGCAATCAGCTGTCATGTCTCTATCACTTGATGTACCAGAGACTTAAAGCTTAAAAGGTGCTAGAACAATATAAACATTTTTTAAAATTGATTAACAAATTTGGCAGAATACAATCAGTGTCTCATGAGTTTTAGATTTGATACATTTGGCAGAAGAGAGTCAGTAACTTGTGAGTTTTAGAAAGATGCATGAATTTATAGATAATGGAGTTATACATGTATACTGAAAGTTAATTCAGGAAGTAAAATAAATTGGCACAGCTCCTGTCCTGTATGTCATACAGTGCATGGCTTCCTCTTAGACAGAAAAAGAAGAATAATCAGAATAAAAGCATAGTTGTTGCAGCATGGCTAATTACAGTGTAAAGTATTTGCCTTGATCAAGTTGTATGCTATATTTTCTTTGTAGTGCTATCTCTCTCTACCCTCTGCTTGCCCAATTAACTTTCTTATCCATTTCATTATGTTGACTTACCAAGCTCGTTGAACTTATAGGAATAGGAGTTTATATTAGCACTTAATGCTTTAAGAGTTCAGCCAGTGTAATTGATATCTTGATTTATCATTTAACACGAACAGATTGCGATGAATGGACCCCTTTCAATAAATTTGCTTTTGTTAAGTTCATAATGATTAATGACCTTAAAACAGATTGGATGAAAAGGCATGTTTGTTATGCTGTACATTTTTTGTCGTGACAATATCCATCATCACATTATGTACTTTCTTCGATGCATTTTTATGGATGCTGCCATGCTGGTACAAAATTAAGGAAAACACTGGCTTATTTTAAGTTCTTGGTAGTTGTCCATAAAAGATATGAAGAATTTCCGTTGGTTCCTTGAATTTCTTCCACAGTTCTAACCAAGATGAAGGTGCAAAACTGTAATGAAATTATTAAATCGATGATGGTGCAAAGTTATTGCACATTCTATTTCATAAACTGTTATTACTTGCATTGTAAAAGACAGGTTTTTTTTCTTTCCCCCCTGTTCTTTTCGCAATTGGCAACTGTTTTCATGACTTTGGTTTTTATTATGATCTTTTAATACCTTGTGAGAGAAAACAATGCCAACTTTGGCATAAATTACTTTTGTCATTTGAGCTAACCACATCTGTGAGGATGTGATTATCAAAATATGTTTTATCTACCATATGCTCAAAATGCATACATAGAGATATTGTATAATTATGATCATAGAAGAATCTTATATGGTTTATTTTCCTTTTACAATGCTAAAGTCAAAGAAATTCAATTGATATAACAGGTAATATTTACATTTCATTTGTAAAGACACATAAAATTTGGCACTTTGTTTCCTGCAAGCATGAAAATTGAAGACTGGCACATTTATTAGACTCTTTTTGCAGTCAAGGTTCTACGATTGATGTGTAGTATATTTTGACTATAGTTTCTTTATCGGTACAATCATATTTTGAATGATATAGAATGCTTCCACAACAAAAGCACACACATTCTGCAGGAAACTTCCTGTGTAAATAGCTATGATTTAGTTCAAATGAATATTACATTGTGAATTTCTTCTCTTCTACATCTGCCTGTTAGCAATGTAATCCTCAGAAACATGGCTCACATTCTGAGCATAAATTGGAAAGAATTGTAGCTGTTTTCGATGTACATGCTAATATTCTCTAATGCTCTTGTTTGTCAATGAATTTGCCAAAGTAACTTAAAAAATCCCTTCTGCTGTCTGAACTACTTATAACAATTAACAATGGAACCTCTTGTCAAAAGAGGAACTATTAGGTGCACAACATAATGTCAGTTGGTCATCCTACCGAGCTGTCCTTTTCTTCTCTGTTATGGACAGTTCTCAGGAAGTTATCTGGCTTGTTATTCTCTTGGCAGCCTGGCCTCCTTTTTGTTTTCTACATTTTTAGTCTTCACCATCTTACTTGCAGGGAAGTGCAATCTGGCCATGAGAGGTCGAGGTGCTCTTGTTTTCTGGTCAAACCCCCTGACGCAAACAAATCCTGAAAATGATTGTCAAATAGCATTAAGCAATGAGAGAGTGTGAGCTTCTGGGCATGAGTATATGTAACAGGAATCAATGCTATCCTCTGCAAGGAGAAGTCAAGTGCACTTTGGTAAGCATCAATTTTAAGAATGTTAAGTAGCTTTCCTGTGGTTGCCGAACTCGCCTATATTATTTGAGGAACATCTACTGCTAAGATATCATCAGTCACTAAATGTGATAACACCTGACAATGTGAAGCATGCAATGCCTTTTGTGCAAAACTTGCATTCCCTACTATTGGTGTCCCGTTTTCACCTCCTAAAAGAAGTGACTGTTTTAAATTAAATGGCGTGCAGAATAGGGACTCTGATATTGTGTATTCCCCAAACAATTTCAAGTCTTATGATGGTTTGCCTGAATAACACACTGTTTCCTTGAAATTATTGTTCTCAAGCTGTTTTGTGTCAATATTAACGCAATGATTTGAATTCCAAATTCCTTTTCCTTTGAGTAAATGACAATTAAGCTCGTCAGGAATCTGTTTTCTATGTTCTCTATGTCAACTGGATGTCACAAAACACTTTGTTAAATGAGAAAAATGACGAATACTGCAGTAAATATTTGCATTGTGAACCCAACAATTATTTATTGCTCTCAATTTAAGAAGCCAAGAGTCAGTCCTCATACCTCTCCAAAAGCAGAACTGGATTCCTTCTGTCGTCAAACCTAGCAAATACCAGCATAGCAAACACCAATATTTCAACTAAATAATCAGGATTTTAATTCTTGCTGCAGTTTCATATTAAGTAGTTTTGCGTACCTTTAAAAATTGTTGAAACAGAGGTCCCAAAGTATACTGTGCGCCTTGGCAAGTTCCATATTAATGTTCTTGGAACATCAATTGGGTTAAGACTGGATTCATGATCTGCAAATACCTGCTCATTGATACAACTTATGTCTTAATGCTCCTGGCTTTAAATTATATGCGTAGGTCTTGCAACTTATATAGATAAATGTCTAAGCCCATGTTATGCCGATCTCAATGACATTTTTCTCTATAGGGGGTTGTATGTGATGCAAATGGAGATACAATGACGAGAATTGGATCTACCTCATTGACTTGGAAGTATGTGCCATTCAATGGGAAGCTCCCTCTCATGGCTGTTCTGCATGGTATCTATATTGATGAAGGTACTTTAGCTCGAAATCTGTCATTACATATGATTCGCAATTGCTAGTGAATCTCTTTGGTTGCTTACCAGAAGTGTGCCTCTGACTGTTTGGGAATTGGCTTCTTTTATACTATTGCATGAGAAGCATGTTTTTTCATTGCACAGTTGGCCCAATCCTTGATAATTGCACTTACTTTCAGGTGGGTCATTTGAATTTGCTGTTTCACCTGGTGCAGATAGTGTAATATTGTTATTAAAGTTGTCCAGAACATTATGAGATCATCCATGTCCAGAACATTAATGATCATCCATATGTTCATATTATGAACAATTGGGAATTGCATCATTCATACGTTTATAATGTGAATATATAAGCACTGCTGTTATTTAAGTAAGAAGAGTATATTTTGGTTCCTTTGACCATGGTTATTTGAGTTGAATACTTTGATAGTTTGGAACAGCAAAGCGTTTTATTTGTGGTCAGTACTGTCGTGCTTACCTGGTGTCCATAAAGCAAGAAGGTATGGACTTGGATCATCAAGTTCTCGTCTATCCATCTGAAATACTTAACATTTTAAGGTTAGTTCTATTCATTTTAGTTGTATATATGCAAAACAGATTTAAGAAGTGGAGAAAGACTAACCCCCTTAAGTAGTGGATGCGAGTCTGGAAGTTCGTACCTGCAGGAGATTAGGAGTCATTGACATTGTTGACGAAGGCATGAAAATTTATCATTTATAGAACTTTGTTGTGTCACTCTCTTTTTCCTTGATAAGTTGACATTTGATTTATAGAAATTTGATTACTTTTGACACCCTTTTAGCGGGAAATATTTTATGGCACAACTTCCTGTATATTTGTTTAATTATAATTAGATTTGTGTAGGGATTTTTTCTCTTTCAGTCCAGCTTTTCCTGTACTTCACTGATAAAAAGATGTAGCTGGAGTTAGAAACTTACACTTGATGCTCAGTCCGCAATCGACTGACATTCTTCAGTTTTGGAGTAGGAATAGAAGCGACTTGCGGATTCAATGCTACTATAGCTTTGGACAAATCTCCTTCTTGCATTTCCGCGTGCTCTTGCATAAAGCTCTGCAAATTTGTTGTAAATTCTTCTATGTTGAGTTTGATTGTAGGAATTTCATCAGGATCATCATAGAAGGCATCCTCAATATCACTTTCAGTGACTTCTATAGGTTCTGGTGTCATTGGTTCCTGAACAATAGGTTCAGTACAGCAATTGATCAAACCTGTCTCTCTGACCAGGTTGGTGTCAGCTGGAGGTAGGGGCATAGGCTTGATGAATGGAGCAGGGATTTCCTCAACTGCTATGGGAGCAGTTGAATTTACAATACTTCTCTCTTCCGGTCCTGGGAGGGCAAGCCTTGCGCTGCAGCATATGTACACATGATTTTGTTAAACAATTTGCAGTGCTGTTAGATGTGTCTTCATGAACGTAGGAAAGCAGAGATCATCAGAGAGGGTTCATAATGTTTGGAGTCTATATCTGCTGGCGACTAGCATATTGATGTCATTGTTCTGGTCCCCTTTAAGTAAATTCTCAATATTGTTCTTGATTTTCTCTACTTATGAAACTCAGTAAAAGGGCATCTTATCTCACAATATGCTTTACACTTTCCTTTTCTAGTTTTGAGTGATTACCCATTTTTGTGTACACTTTTCCATGTGCATCTTATAACATAGTAGGAGCAACTGAACATAAATAGACTAAAACATTTTAGGAAGAACGATGCGATGATTGAAAACCTATTAGTAACATGGGTTGATGCATTCAAGATCTGAAGTCTAAAGATTTAATCCAGTGTTTGCATGAAGGTGCTTCTTCTGCTGCTGACATGAAATTGTAAGAACTGTACTGGTAATTGAGCAAGCAGGCACAAAGGGAGAAATATTTTCCTTTTTCGTAAAATGAGACATGCTTTCTACCATGTGCAAACTCATGTTTTATTCTTCTCATGCATTAACATGTACATGGTATATCACTCCACCATTATTGACAGAGTGACAGTCTCTGTTCCTCTGCTTCCAAACATGAAAAATAGACTATACATGTCTCGATATGTACATTTATATACATACACGCACAGATAAATGTAGTAATATGAAATTTTTGTCTCTATATAGGTGCATATGACTCATGAAGAAGTGGGAGCTAACCTTGCAAAAGCACTTGCAAAGTGTCTGCACTCTCCTCTCATTGGACATGCATTACAATTTGGCTTACTCTTTGTGCAGAAAACCTGCATATTGTCGAACTGGTCACTTTGAGTTGTCTTCTCATGTGGATAGCTTTACATAATTTGTGAACAACAACATACCTTTCCAAATGTAATCATTTGATAGTGCAACTCGTACCTTCAGTTAATAGTATATTAGTCACAGGGGTATCCAGAGTGTATTGAAACAATTCATTGGTATGGTTTTTTTTTTGAGAAGAAGAAAGCATTTGTGGTTGAGGATATTGGTTCTGAGGTGGAATTAGGAACTTACAAGGTTCTCTGGTCCAGCTGGCAGAGTCTTGGCCAAAGATATTTCTGAATTGACTCCAGCACTGGGTACCTGAATGGCAGATCATTTGAATACCATATACTAGATAAGCTCCTTTAATGATCGGTCATCATTTACTACTTACAACTCGAGGAGATGCAACTGAAGTGACTCAGGTAGTGGTTGAAGCGGAACCCACCCAAGTCTCACAGCTATCCGACCGACATTTGTGTCAACCTGATAGGCACAATTGTGAAGTGAATATAGGGTTTGGTTGAATTTATATGAAACCTCTAGTTGGAAAATGGAACTTACGGGGAAAGCAACATGGTGAAGCGTCAATAGCCGAACACATTCCACACTCTTCAGTCCCAATCCTCGTACACTCAACAGATAATCCCTGCAGTATGAAATTTTTGTGGAAGGCAAGTAGTCAGTTTCTGCATGTGCATATATACATATCTTACAACTGCTAACTAGCATGTGCCTGACTTTAGTTGCACACTTCCAAGATGAGGACTTGATTAGGTTTATTCCTTAGAAAACTTACTTTGCTTTGTCGGGGGGAACATCTCTCAACCATTCTAGGTCAATCCTTTCATGTTCTCGAACCAATCGATCGAGGAAATCCTGCAAAATTTGACCCCACTCTTAGTTTTAATATCTGACTTTGTGTTTTCGATGGTTTTCTATGCCGTCCCAATTGATAGAACAATGGGTGTTTAATAGATTCCTTATGAGTACCTTGATTCGCTCTGCTAGCATGTTGTTCATACCCCTCTCCCTTATTGTGTCTGAGATCTCTTTAACATCAGCACGCCTTAGAGCTTCGTAGTCCAGTGAGTCCATCGCATCCTTGCTTCTCTCTTTTCTGCCACCTTTAGACAGCACCTGCTTCCTCAAGCTATCCCAGTCAAATGCTTTTGTCTTTTCCCCCTCAACCCTTCTCTTTCTCCCATTTGAGATATCTGAGCCTGCCCCACTAGTTGGTTTGTTGGAAGTAGTTGTTTCTCCTGCATTAAGTTTGTATCACTCTTAAGTATTTCAGATAGTACACCAAAGTTATCATCTGGATTTCAAAATCTTGTCATGTAGACATAGGGAAATCAGAAAATTGTGTTACATTACCTGCTTCGCTTCTGGGGAATGCTTCAGCAGGTCTCATAGGCTCTGAACTATATGTGCTTTCCAGTTGAATAGGCTTGGAGCTCTCATTTTGATTATTGTTGATCGAGGGTTGACTGCGTCCACCAGGAGTTACTGATTGTAAATGAGAGATGGCTTCAGCGTGCTTGTCTAGAAATGCAAGTTGGGTCTCTCTTGTTGCTTGAACCCTTGGGGTTCCAGTAAGTTGTGCTTTTGGGCCATTAGCATTTCCTGCCATCCCTCCTTTATATCTGCTTGGACTGTCAATTCCTGCTACAATGCTGATATTAGAACCCGTCAAAGGCAAAGAAGAGATGTCTCTCTTCCCTGGGAGTTTAAAGCTATTTTCTTCCTGTACTCCCAAGTCTGATTTTGACCCATGATTACTGGAAGGAATACATTCTTGGACATTCTGCACATTGAACTTGCTTGGGTAAGCATAAGCATCACAACCTGTATCCAATCTTGGATTTTGCCCATAATACGCTTGATGTTCTGGTTTCTGATACCTAAACTCTGGCATCTTCCCTGTGAATGAACTCCTAATCAAGTGATTTTGGTACTCCTGTAACAAAGAAGTTCTTTCTCTTTGGAGGGGAAAAAATTCAGAACTCTTATTCTTTTGGGAATTACACGAAATTATTTGATCCTCAGCCTCAGAGTTGGATCCTGAGCTGGATCTGGCTTCTTCTATAGCTTGATAAATGAAAGAATCAGGAGAAGTTTGAGATGAAATGACTTCATCCTTGGTCCTCTTATTCTTCTTTTCTGGAGAGACTCTTGTTCCTGTGATGAGATCCTCCGTTCTCTGTTCAGAGGTTTCACTGGATGTTGAAGAGCTTTGGTAGTACACTGGCTGCCTTTTTATTCTTGCATGATATGTGATGGTGCCATCTGGATCTATTATTTGAACTGGTTCTTCAACAATTGGATTTGCCCCATTCCACCAGCACGCTTGTTTTGTTGGATGCGGGGGAAACTTTGCTGCAAGAGACATGAAAGCAGAGCTGCACACAAGAAAGGAATGAACATCAATTTCATTCGTTTTCCTGGTTAAACATAATGTCTCTGTTGATGCAAAAGTGCTGACCGTACCTTGAAAGATGGTCTGATACGTTCTGCGTGAGGAACACACCTATGACTGAGTCAACAACCGATCCTTTCCACGGAGAGAATCGTCTATCTCCTGCAAAGGTAAATCCAAGAGAGTCAATTTTGCATATTGATAAAAGCTAATGCAGTCGCCAAACAAGGGCTGATCACTAAAATTGACTCTAGTCTTTAAGTGGGCAATTTGCCACCAATAAATACAGTGTGTGAAAGGTTTTGTGCAGTATATCATGGTGAGGTGCAAAACAATAAGCTAGAACCAGTGTCTCGTATTTATACTATTAGACCCATCAATATACCTTGTGAACTTAACAGCCTTCTTCACAGGATTGCCTTTTGTGATTGAAACTTTCACATGGTATACTCCAGTTAGTGGAAGGTTGTGAACGCAAAGTATTTCTATATCAGTTGGGGGCATGGTTTTTGGTTTATGATTCTCACCTATCTTGTGCTTGAGGATAGTTTGAGTTACTTATTTGCTTATTCTAATTGCTTCTCATAAGCAAGATAAAATGCATTTTAAGGCACATATGTCCTATTGCACATATGGTGTTATACCCATCAGCAATTTTGAGTAAGGTGCATTAGAACAGTTAAGCTTTAGCAAAAGCAATGTGAAATTTGTTTCCACAATAATTTCCATTTGATGTCTAGTAAAAGTCCATATTTTACACATAATCAAATATAAGTAGTTATCTTTTTGAAAATTTAGTTTATCTTTGGCCTTCACTTTACACCTCATCTATGTCTCTCTCTCTAGTTATGTGACAATTAAGCATGACTAAGTATAACATCAGAGAATAGATATAAAAGGTTTTCAATACCTTGAACTAGGTGCATTCGAGCAATGAATGAGTCCACTCGACCTTCAAACACCTTCCTTTCTTCTTCCCACCATTTCTCTGTGTGCTTGTCCATAGTTTCTGCCTTCTCACTTCCTTCCTTCCCCATCAAGAGGTTCCAAAGTCTATTTGTCTCTGGATCAAGGTCCACTTTAGGCCGTGGTCTGCGTCTTTTGAAGGAATCATATGGAACAATTGAGCCATCTCCCTTGTATGGGACAAGTGCAGTTTGGTCATTTTGCACTATTTCTTTACCACTGTCACCGATATGTAAACCTCTCAGTTGGTTTATAATTTGATCAAGCAAATCAAGGGGTTTTCTCTGTCCCAGTGAACCTGCACCTCATATAAGAAAATTGCTGTTATCAATTTCAGAATTGTATACTCTTCAAAATTAATGTTAACTTGGTGCTAACATGTTAAGCTTACTGAACAGATACAAACCTGCCACCCTTTTAGAGGGATTTTGATATTCAGAAAGCAGTCTGTCTCCACTGAGTGGTTGCTTGGATGTTGCTGGTCCCCTCGTCTGCTTTTTTGTTGACATGTTAGTGTAAGAAGTTTCAATCTCATGCTCTTGAGTGGATCTAGAGGCTAAGTGGATTGCGGATTGCAGATTCCAGTTAGCAAGTGCTATTAGACTATTGTGGCTATAGATATGAGAGTTTGGTTGAGACATCTTATTAGCTATTTGTTCCCTGTGTAAATGCACTTGAGATGAAGTATGCTGTTCCAAGAAATCATGCCTAGCAACCATGGGGTTGATATACTGGTTAGCAGTAATCTGATAGGCTCTGTTTAGCTTCTCATTTTCAAGGTTATAATCTGGTGTTGTACCCTTGATAGATGATGTTGAGCTGCTTGTGTAGACCCCATTCACAACCCTTGTATCCATCTGTCTCAAGCAACCATGAGTTGCTGGAATACAAGTAGGCAAACTGGTTGTGGTTCTGAGAGATATATCTGAAACTTTCTTTCTCTTCCAAATTTCTGAAGCGCCAAACCCGAGGTTGCTGCTGATGTACTGTTCATGCCTGTTAGATATTCCCTGGTGCAACAATTGAGAACTCATCAAGGTATCAGTTTGTGCATGAGGTAGCTCAGAAGTCTGGCAGTATGCTCTCTTGGACCCTCTTTGTTCACGGACACCAGTTACATCTTTCAGAACTTGAGTCCTCGGCAGGAGAAGCTGCCTTGTTCTGTCAATATTTGCTTGAGTAGTATTTGCTTGGTGAATGATAGTATGGCCTACAACTTCTCGGGCAATGTCTTGATGCCCATGACTGTACCCATTTTGGCTACTAGTTTGATATAGATTGGCATTTCGCATACTCAGATTCCTTGCAAGGACATTTAAAGTACGGTTGTTTGCAGTAGTCGCTGCTGCAGGGATAAACGGTGATGATACTCCAGCTAACATTTGATTTGTGAGAGTAACCTTAGTACCTTCAAGCTGTTTCTCAGCACTATATCCATGCTGCTTCTCTTTATCCAATGCTGACCTTGGGTTTGCACTATATCCCTGCTGCTTCTCGTTATGCAATGCCGATGTTGGGTTTGCTCTGTTGATTTCTGCACTGCATTCTGGATCTTGGAATTCCATGTTCAAATTGAAAGGTGCCTTACTCTCTTCATGCTTTTCTGCCTGGTTACCATCTATCCTGTCCTGACTCACATGTTCTGCTTGATTTTCCAAATCAAAATTTAGCACTCGTCGGCATGATTTTGTTTCTGATCCAACATCTGGAATTTTGACCTCATTTGGAACATTGCCTTGTGTCGAGGCACCAAGGCCCTTTCTACGCACATATTTCCTTTTCCCTGTTGGATTTTCAATGGAAGTCTTATCTTTTGGAGTAGTGGACCTTGGAGTCCTTTTGGGTTTCCCTTCTACCACTACCTTGGGCCGGTGTTTCCTTCTTCTGGGTGTCTTTTGCTTTGGTGTTTGGTTCAGGTCAATGCCTCCATGACCTCCTTCTAACGAAGCTTGATTCTCCATCAGTGATGTTCCAATGTCTGCAGATGACGAGTCCACAAGATTCTGTAGAAGTTCATTGCTATGGCTCTCAACATTTTTCTGTTGATTAGACATAACAAGATTCTCCTGCATATCCTTTCTTTGACTTGAGCCTTCATCAGTTAAAGAATTTGATATCCCAGAGAGCTGCTGGTTCTTTAACTGCTTTCCCTGATCTGGTGTCACCGGTGCAAATTGGAAGCAACTGGTGGCACTTGAAGCAACACCACCTACTGACCTTGGCGGTGAGTTTAGGTCATCAAGGGGCCAGTAAGGGACAGCAAATCCATCTGTCAGAACACAGCATCCAATGGCAAACTGGTTATTCATGTTTCAGTAATAGACTGTAATATATCTAGTGAATATAATGACCTGAATGCCAGTCTGACAAGAAGACTGGAATGACATTGTTAGCCGTTAAGTACACGCCTCTAAATCGTACTAGGATGGCCACCATTTTAACTTTCTACTATTATGCCAATTCTGAACAAGGTTTCGTACATTCTGATAAGAGGGGACGGGAAAGATGTAAACAACAATTACTTTTGTTCTTATGAAGGATGGAGGCTTCGTATTTGATGTATGCATTCTGTTGTTAGTGTGCCGTGAGGGTGGGGGGTTGCATTTTGTTTCTAATGCTTTGATATAACTGTTGTTTACTTTCAATACCTATGTTACCATTTTCATGCAGTAGAGATGAAAGGGACAAAGGGTTAGATTGTACTACTATTGAATTAGAAAATGTTCGCTCACCTTTGCTTGTTTGTGATAAGTTGTAATCACTGGTTCTCAGGTTTGAATTGATATTGTTATTCTGCTTCGTGATTGTATAAGTAGCAGAGTTGTAATCGAGACAACTTCCTTCAAGATGAGAACATGAACGTGAACCGGAACGATCACTGCTGATGTAACTGCTCTTGTATGGTGCTCCATTTAAATCGGGTGCAAAGAATGCATTCTTGTCTGGTCTTCTGCTTGAAGAGGATTCATATGATGCATTTCTGATAGCCGGCAGTTGTCGTGGTGGAGAATTTCTATACCAAACAGGGCTATTGTTGCCTAACTTCTGCACGTAAGAGTCAGCACGAAATCTGAAGCTCTCTCTATTCTCAACTATAGCAGCATTTCGAGTATTGTGCTCCACGAGTGTAGGATTCATTACACCACTCGGAATGAGATCCTGGAGTAACCCGTTGTTGTTTGTCCCTCCCTGCAAGAATCCACTGTAAATGCCGAGCAATTCCTGCCAATTTGATACACCCATGTTGTTCCCTTCCATTTCATCAGGGATGGGAGTAGATCTCGGCAGAACTGGCTTCTGGGGTGTCAAAGGAATCCAGGTATCCCCATTCTGGACAACATTTTGCTGGGGAGTTGAAAGTCCCCCCCTCCCATAGTTCATCCTCAAACTCGAGCAACCGCGTCAAATTCTGGCTATCCTCTGCCTTTGGTCTCCAGATGTCGTTCCCCGCGCATCAAATCATCCCTTCTGCCAATAAAGGGTTGAAATTTTCCAGGTAAATCTCTCAACTATAAATTTTTCGCAAATAATGTTCCTAAATCGTATTTTTATTGTCTTAGACTACCCTCCTAAAACTGCTAACACAAATTTTGTTCACTAGTGTTGCTTATGCATAATACAAGAAGCAGCATCTGACAAGAAGTTTTTGCAGAAAATAGAACAAAATGCCATGCATGCAACAATTCATCTGCAACAAATATTTCTTCTCATAAGCATTAAAGGGGAAATAGAAGAAACAAATAGAGAAACAAAACATTTACCTCATGTGTAAAATGTCTGCAGACCCATCTAGCTGTTTTCACTGCACACACACACACACACACACACACACAAAAAACAATTTCCAAAAAAAGGGTCAGAAATAACAAATATAAGACATAAAGGTGAAAAGAGTGATGTAAAAAACAGCAAATCACAAAATAGTTACAGTTGGTAATTAAATCACAGTAAATTAGAGGATTTTAATTCCAAATATAAACAAATGGGTGAGAATGAAATGTGCCCAGGTGAATTTAACCCACAAAATCTTTATTTAAAGAATCTCTCATATAATTCTTGGGAAAAACACAATCTTTTACAATTAATTGGCTTATTTATTCAGTGAATTTAAAGCATGAAAAATATGTTAAAATTCCAAGAAATGAAAAATGGAAAAAATTTACTATGTGCAGCTAACCTCACCGATCTCTCTAGCTGTGTTTTCTGGCCGGAGTTTTGTTGCTCCTGAACCAGTCAATGCCGGAGCGCCAAGTCAGTCTTCGTTAAAACAAGAAAAAGAGAGAGAAAGAGAGAGAGAGAGAGAGAGAGGAGAGAGGAGAGAGAGAGAGAGGGGAGAGAGAGAAATAAAAAATAATAAAGAAAGCAAACAGATGGAGCATACTTTATATATGGAAAAAGATTGAGGGAATTGTTAGGCAGCTTTGGCTTTATTGTAAAAGGGCACACCCACATTTGCTACCCAAAAAAAAAAAATTAACACCAACATTGAAATGGGAAATTAAATTTTTGTAATTTGGCCACATTCAAGGCATAGAATCAGATTTTGCTACCAAGAATTTACACCAACATTAAAAATTATGAGTTAGATTCTTGTAATGGCAAAGATTTTAGAGTTTTTGGATATCAAAGATTTTTGTTGTAATGAGAAACATAAGTGCACTCCAATGTTATGATGCACGTGCATTGGAGTGACAAATTGTTCTTTTATATTATGGATTTACTTTTGGTTTGGGATTATTTGATTATAAAATGGGTTTGGAATAAAGTTATAGTACTGTTTTATTCTCATGTCGAAATTGAGGTAAGCTTTATAGTTTACTTACTATAACGTGGAATTGAGATAAGCGCTACAATTTACTTACTAAAAAACTTGAAGCGAGATAAACGTTACAGTTTACTTACTAAAAAGTGAAATTGAGATGAGCTTCGTAGCTCACTTACTAAAAAGCTGAATTGAGATAAGTGTTATAGTTCACTTGCTAAAAAGTTGATTGAGATAAAAGCTACAGTTCACTTACTAAAAAACGGAATTGAGATAAGCGTTACAGTTTACTTACTAAAAAACTGAAGTAAGATAAGTGCGACAGTTCACTTACTAAAGAAGAAAAAGTGCATATGATTTCATCCGAAGTGACTATTACTATTGACTGTGTGAACACTTTAATTGACGGATTAGCGATAAGTATTACAGTTCACTTACTAAAAAAGAAAAAATAATATGATTACATTCCAGGCGAAATTTATTGTTGACTATGTAAACACTTTAATTAACAAAAATTACAGATGTTATATTACGACAGTTTTTCACGGTCTTAGCGGGGAAGAATTGAAAAGTAGTGTGCAATATTGTACCAAAATTGTGCATTGTGATGTCGATATTAGTTTTTCAATCGACATTTTTTTTAATAATTGCGTCGAATTTATATTGAAGTTTACGTATTGTAAAATTTCTCATGTCAAATTGAAATAAGTACTAGTAGTTTTACTCAAAAAGAAAAAGAAAATCGACACTAAATCTAAAGAATGATATTTACTAAAAGCTTAAATTGACTGTCTAAACGCTTTTGAGTGGCCAATTAGAACTAATTGTAGTATACAATCTCCTAGAAAAAGAATAAGAAATTTATTGAATGACATAAGCTATAAAAGCTCAATTTGTTATTATAATTATTATTTTTTTTGTAAACTCAAATTGACTATACAAACATTTTGACTGGCAAAGTGACAAAAATTACAGTTGTTAGATTATGACTAGTTATTAAATTATGATTGCTTTACACAATCTCTTAGAAAAAGAATTAGAAAACTTCCTAACTAGAAAATTATTATACTGTGATATTTTGTCATCATATTGAAACAAAGAATAATAGTTTGCTTACCCAAATAAAAAAAAGGTAATTATTAGTAACAACATTAATCATTGACTGTATGAACACTTCAATTGGTAGATCACTAAAGATTATATAAACGTAAAACAAAGTCTGGCAACATTTTCTTGTCCAATCAAGATAAAAACTATCAAGATGCCTACTAAAAAAAAAGAAAAGAAAATAGTAGTCTTAATTCATTGTGAACAACAATTATCACAAAATTTCATCTTCACTATGTGAATACTTAAAATTATACAATTTATGAAAATAACAGGGGTCAGATGAGAACATATCTTTTTTTTCATGGTCATGTTGTAAAAATTGAGAACCTGCTTTAACAGCCAAAATTTACTTCAATAATGGGGGTATAGAGGTCATTCAAATAAAAAAAAAGTTTGACCAATTAAATTCAGGAGTGCTCGTATCAGTTATTACTTAACATGCTTAAATTTCCATAAATAAAAATTTGCTAGGCTTTTCGAACTGATCCGAGAGAGTTTTATGGAGTAAATGTGAGTTAAAACGCTTTGACATTAAAATAAAAGATTTAAAGTAAGAATTCCTATTACGGGTTAAAGGATACATATCGAAAACTTAACAAGAAAATTTTATATCTTTAATTTTTTTTTTGTCGTGAAAAATATACAGGTTAAAATAAATTACTACAGTAGAGATTCAACGTAATTTTTAATTGGATTGAAAATTTATCCAAGAAAATGAAGAAATAAATAACTCTAATGGAGATTAGATGTAATTTTCTTACCGTATTTACCGTGCTGTAAATTGGAAGTAGTTAGCCATTTTAGTATTTTTTTATTTTTTTTTACCTAGAGTAGTTGTTTTGTGTGAAGCTTGGAATATAGTTGGTAGGCCATCAACAACACACGTGAGTCATGAATTTTATAATTCTTTAAGCTGCTGGCGCTGAAACACATGTTTTGTTTTTGTAAAGCCTATAATGAACGGTGACATCTATCACATCCAAATCTCGTAATTTGATAGGTTTCATTTACGTATGATACTTTTAGTCGATGATATAATTATTAAATGTTGTAAGTACATACGATATTTTTAAATTTAAAATATTCGTTAAAAGTTAAAATTACTTTTTTGTGACGGTTATAATATGTTTTGAAATAATACTTTTAGACCAGAAGGGAACAAGTGGCCACATCGCTAAATCATCTGAACCAATATCTACGATATTTTTAATTTAAAATATTTAATAAAACTCGAAATTACTTTTTATGTTAAGAATCTCAAATTTTTATTTTAAAATTAATTAGTGTCAAGTGAAATAGTCCAAAATGTTATAAAGTAATTTTAAAATTTTTAATATTTTAATGTGAAACAAGTATTATATTTTAATATTTTGTGATGGTGATAGTATGTCTTGAAGTATATATTTTAATCTAAAAGGAAACAGTTGACCCCATCACCAAGATCATTGGACCAATGTATACGATGTTTCTAATTTAAAATATTTGTTAAAAGTTAAAATTGCTTTTTGACGATGTTAGTATATCAGAACTATATTTCTTGGACTAGAAGGGAATAAGTGGTCCCATCACTAAATCATCTGGACCCACATGTACGATGTTTTTAATGTAAAGTATTTGTCAAAAGTCAAAATTATTTTTTACGATAATAATAGTGTGTCCCAAACTATGTTTTTTTCAGGACTTAGGAAGAGAACAAGTGGGCCTATCACTAAATAATATGGACTAGGTTTTTAATGAATGTAGGACGATTCGTGGTTGCATGTCATTTTCAGGAATAGGTTCGACCCACCAAAATATCTATCAGGGCTACCATCAATATTAAATTATGTGTTATTTTTTTATTTATTATTTCTATGTGAATATATTCTCATATCTTTATTAATAAAAGATAAAAATTGATTATCAGATTGGAATAATTGCTTATACCATTGGTGCCATGCGAAATGTGAATGATTTTTTTTTTTTTTTTTTCTATTACAGACTACTGATTTCTGTTTCTTTTTCTTTTATGTTAAAAGATATTAATCAGCATTATAATTCTTCAGCTAGACTCCAGTGACAAACTAATCTATAGATTTAGGATATTAAGCAATAAATTACCCTTTTACTGCAAATTATGAATAATGAAAATTTCACCTATGCTCAAGGCAAATCAGTTAATAATTAAGATGGATTAGATTTTCATCAAAATTGACAAATATAAGATATTATTAATCTAAAGTACCTAAAATTTTGTTGCCTCTTTTACATCATAAGAAAAATGATGTTTTGACGATTTTAGTTGGGAAAAGAGCAAGTATTCCGTGAAGATAAGATATTACATCTCAAAGAAAAAGTACATGCTCAATTGCATATATTCTCTGTTGAAGAATCATGTTTTATATCCTAAACACTTTTTGTTCTTTTTTTCTTGAGTTTAATAGCGAGAAAAGTTAAAGACGGTATTTGACTAATCTTGTAAGTTGGTTATACTAACTTATAAAATGTTATAATCACTAAATTATTGCTCAAGTTGTTTATATAAGCAAACCAAACATCTTCGTAGCTTGGCCAAACACTCACTTAGTGCATCTTAGACCATTTTTTTTTCCAACAATTCGAGGATGCGAAAGTACTTTTGGAATTAAATTTGTTTCTAAATAGAATTTGACAACTCAAATTGCTTTTGTTCTTAGGTGGTCAAAACACAATTTTCTCCTTATACTTAAAAGTTGCAATACCCCGTTTGTCTAGATGTAACTTAAAGTGATTTTATTTTCCTAAAATGCACTATTATTATACTTTTATATGGCAAATTAAATAAATGAAAAAGTTTAAAAAGTAATAATAGCTAATTTGACATTTAGAATTTCAAAATCAGTTTTACTTGGTGATTGCCAAACATCAAGATTGAATATATCTATAAAATAATTTTATAAGTTGGAAAATTACATTTTGCAAATGCGTGACTAAAATGACTCAATCTAATTCTTGTATCCTTGACGAAAAAAAAAAAAAAAGAAAAAAAAACTAATTCTTCTATCTATGTAAACATGGGTTTTAGCACCCTTCTATCTCAAATTTCACTAAACAAGGTTTAAGATCCAATGCAACATATTGTCACTGAGAAAAATGGAATGCCAATTGTTGCTTCTTTGAAAAATTCTATGTACTTGGGTTATAGGAACCTGCGTAATTATTTTTTTGAACCATTCCTACATATAGTTTGTTCTTACTTTTCTTTGAAATTGTATACATGTGCTTCTAAAAGTATTCTCACTTCTATGGATTTTCAATTTTTCATCATTGTACCAAAGTTGTGAAGCTCCAATGGTAAGTATTCTATTGGCCTAAAAGAAATGGGAGCTTCTCCAATTTACTTTGGTGATTATTAGAGAAATACGTGGCACACAAGATGAATTAATTGAAAGAATTTAGGTGTTGGAAATGAATTCAAGTACTAGTATCTAAATGACATTAATACTTGAATAGGGTGACAAACACATGATATTTACTCTTTATTTCATTTCTTTTAAACTAAATGAATTTATTTTTTCTTTTCAATGTCCAAAATAACATATATTTTCTTTGAAAAGTGAAACTTTTATGTTTTAACATATGTATGCTTTCTCTTGCATAGAAAGACTATGAACAATATTATTATTCCTTTCTTAGCTATAATATTCTTAATTGAATGGTCTCATTTTACTTTCAGGGATATTTAGAAATAAAATGTGGTGTTGTTCAAAAACCTTTTTCTCAATTATATATTGGAAGATTCTTTCTTCGGATCATTATCTTCCAATTTTTTGCTTTTAACTAAAAAACTTACACGATTCAATTACCACATTTGTATTGTAATTATAATTATTACAATATACATATAATTTCAACTATTTTCTAAAATTTTGTGCCAAGTCAAGAGGGAGATACCTAATTTGAGATGGATGGAGTGACAAAATATAAGGTAGCGATTGGTACACTTGAATGGATTTGGGCAGGAATTAAATGAGTCAAGGAATGGAATGAAACTGAGAATGGAATGAACTTGAGAATAAGAATAGCATGTTTGGTATGCTCTATGAATTAAGAGTAGTAATGTGAATAACTTGTATAATATGACATGATTGTCATTTTATTATTATAGTATTAACAATAAAAATAAAAAAAAACATAACCGTAAAAAATATAAACATAAATAATAATCATAATAATAATAACAACAACAACAACAAATAATAATAATAAATAATAATAACAACAACAACAACAAATAATAATAATAATAATAATAACAATTATTATTATTTTTATTAACAAAATTAAAATTAAAATTAAAATAATAATAACAATAATAATAACAACAACAACAATTATTATTATTATTATTATTATTATTATTATTATTATTATTATTATTATTATCATCATTATTATATTGGTGTTATTATTATTATTATTTTTGTTTTTATTTTTATCATTATTATTTTACTTTATTATTATTAGTAGTATTTTTTATTATTATTTTAATCACTATTATTATTTTTTATTCTTGTTTTATTATTATTTTATAATTTATTTATTTATTATTATTAGTATCATTATTATTTTTATTTTTTTTTTTATAATAATAATTATTATTTTTTTTAATTATTATTATTATTATTATTATTTATACACTATTTTTTTTTTATTTTCATAATAATAATTATTATTATTAAAAGTTTTAATTATTATTATTATTATTATTGTGAAACAAATTATTTATAAAAGTTATGTTATATAAGGGTATAGTAGTCAAGTTTAATCCCAAACACATGAGAATAGGCTATTCTTATATATTTGGTCTGGAATGACTATTTTTTGTATGTGGAAATGAGATTTCATTAAGAATGAGATTCTCAAGTTCATTCCCTCATACCAAACATGAGAATTAAAATAGAATTGAGAATGTCATTTTATTATTAACTTATTCTCACATACCAATCATTGCCTAAGGATCAATATCCAAAGTGAGGCGACAAAAGAGATAGTTTCTCCTTTGATATGATTATTCTTGAACAAGAAGGTTCTTTTAGTGGGCCACACTAGGTATTTCTTATTTTGGAAATTGAAAGTGATATGTTAAACTACTTGAACCATCTAAACATATAGTTTGTAAGTACATGAAAAGACACAAGGATTTAGATAAAAGGTCCCAAATGTTGGGATGGTCAAAGAAAAAGTTGGATACAAATTATATTTCCAATATTTTAGTAATATGAGATAAATTGAAAGGTACAACAATATTTATGATTGTTCTCGCCAACGAGTGCAAACTAAGCATAAATTGATTTGTACACTAGAGAAATGATTGAAATATTATAATTATTTGTGGAACTTATAAAGTATTGACCCTCTCATATGATTGGTCATACTAATAATTTTAGTTACAAAATATACCATTATTAAAAGTATCAATCATAATCTTAACAACTATAATCACCTAAGTATAAAAAAAAAACCAATTTGCTATGCTTTAATTTTATCACTAATTCCTTGATTACTATTGCTATTTGCTATCATTAACAAAATAGTCAAAATGACCCAAAAAATAAAATGTACTCAAGCCTTTGCTATTCTCCTTCCAAACCTAGGCTAGCACTACCTAGTGCCACAATTCCAAATCCCAAGAATATGATCCCATTGTTGCTTCAAACTTTGTTCTACCTCGTCGACTTCTATTTAAAAGAAAAGAACTATCCAATTTGGGACAAACTTTGGTTTCTAAGTTGCAAGGGGGCAAAAAGGAATTATACAAAAATCTTGTGAATTTGGAGGACTTTAAAGGACATCATGGCCCCATTTATCCCCCTTCAATCAAACGTGTCTATGAAATCTATAAAATTCTGAACACATATTTGAAAACATGATTGTCCTTCAAAATGTCTGTGGACTTTACTTCCATTTTTAGTACGTGAGTTTTACGTATTAGTAAAATTTAAATGAAACCCGCAGTTTTATTTGGTAGATGTTCGTTTTCAAAACTTTTCAATAAAGACTGTCCTACATGTATTTTTTCCATAACCTTTACATAACATATCCATTATATGCACACATATGCCCACAAGCACATTTACTGAAAAATGAGCACATTTATGGATGTTTGTCCAAGTATGAGATATTCAATTATGAGGAGCTTGAGCTCTATGTATTTTATTCTTTTTACTTTTTGATCCCAAAGAGTTGGACTTTCAAGCAGTAAAAGATACAAATATCAGATATATTATACGTTGTATGTAATTATCATCATGTGTATATTAAATTATATAAATAAGCTTAATTTAATCAAGGATAAGGCTACATTGAGTTGAATCTAGGATATTCACACTTATCTCTAACTAAAATTGAACATAAAATATATGCACAAATTCAATTAAGCTTAAGTTCTTTTAAGGTTTGACTCTAAAATACTCGAGTTGAGTAACAAGTTTCGAGTTTACCCGAATTTAGAGTATAGATATCTATAAAGATATTATATACATACATTCTAAACAAAAACATGTCATACATGTGTCATATGAGATGTATGTATAATAAGTCAAGAATTTTGATAAAATTCTTTTTCCTTTCCTTCTAGCTGTAGTCAATTGATGTCGAAGAATGCTAATTGCTAATATAGGACGTCAGTTATGTAACATAACCAATTCCTGAAATCTGAAACCAACAAGACAAACAAAATAATAAAATATCATCCAGGAATAATAAGGTTGAGGTTTCCAATTTTGCTACGTATGATTTATGAAGCTTTGTCAATATCTACTCGCATTCTATAGGGAGTAAAATAAATGGCTCCCTTATTTTTAAATTCTATTTCAATTTTACTTTATTATAATTTCACTTTGATATCACTCTCTATTTTAAATAACACACTATTTTAGTATTTTTTGAATATATTTTTATTTTTTTAATTGGGAATAGCTGTATTCTAACTATCATCGATAATATAATTAACATAATTTTAATTATTAATGCCCCCAAGGTTTTTAATTTTTTTAAAAATATCTATATAATGTCATTAAAAAAATATTTTAACTCCTAATTTTAAATTCTTAACTTTGCCTTGATTATTTGTTTAAGATTTTATTTGTTTTCCTACCTCACAATTAATTTAGGCAAAGAGTGTCGTACATGTAATTGTTGCATGAGATTTCTTTTCTATGGTCAAGTTTCATGAGATTTCATGAATGATGTCTATAGCAATAGTGTATTATTAGCCGACATTTGCGTATAGCAGCCATCACTATCCGTATTTTACCAAACACAAAAATGTTAAAAAGAAGTTAGTAGTTTCCATTTTTCTCAAATTGCCAATTTATAGTCTATTGAGGGCCATTTTATCTTCTTGAAAATCGATGAGCATTAGTTGTTGATTGATGTCTATCTCGACTTTTAAAAGTTCGGGCAATGATGTTAAAAATATGATATAAGTAAAGAGTCCAGTAATTATATAAACGAAGTATCTAAGTTAACCTAGCTAATGGCATGCAAATGGTAACTACATATTTGTATTTGATTAGTCGATGCATCCCTTTTCTCATCAAAATATTTTCAATAATTTAAAAAAATAGTTACAAGCCTCCCTACCCTGACCATATGAAAAGGAAAAGCCCCCCTTCCTACGACACTCATTAATTACATTGGCAGCAGCCAAGTACTTATAGCCGTTCAAATTTAATGTTAGAATGAAGGCTATGGATTGGTATAGTGTTGGTTGCATAGTAAGAAAGTAACCATTATTGAGAACGACTTGATGGGCCATAAATTAGAATATTAATTATAATTGAGGTTGTTGAGGACCTCTACCAAACAATTTCTAATTAACTAGGTAGTGTTATTCTTTCTTTTTTTTTTTTTTTTTTTTTAAATTTGTGACGTCATTATTATTTTTAACAAATTACGACAAACTTTTTAACATAAATTGCATGTACTCGAAATGTGACCAACTTAAGTTAGATTTTAAAAGGGTAAGAGACTAATTGATCTAGTGTCTGACGTATGTAATTTACGTTAAATAATTAACGAAATTTGTTAAATGAACTAATAGCGTCACAGATTTAAAAATAAATGACTAGTTTATTACGTTTAGTAGATAACAGATCAAAATATCAAACAGTCAAAAGATAAGACTGTTTCGGTCATTTACTCAGAAAAATATCTAATATCATCCAACAAAAAAGAAATAAAATATTAATTTTAAAGATTTTGTTTCCATTATTTAGTTGGCGCAAGTTAGCAAATAGTAAAGTGAAGGTACACTGTCGGTGATGCTTGGTGTAGTCTGCGTCACGTCCAAAGGATTGCTCCTCTTCAGCGTCCGCGGCTCTGCGCCAGCTTGGCTTCTTTGCCGCCGCCATCTGACGAAGCTGCTGTCTCTGTTGAGTGTTGAGGACAAAACCGATGGATTTATCTTCAATGTAATGAGCTCAGATGCATTTGATCATAGCTCCGCTAGTTTCAAAGTCAAAGGTTGAACCGATAACTTTTTAAAATGCTACACGTACGCATAGAGCGGGATACTGTAATAATTTATATTATAAGGGTGTGATAAAAAATCAGACGTAACTGGCTTGCACTTTTGGACACTGAACTGTAATAATTAAAATATAAGAACGTGACAGAAAATTTCCTATAATCAAATTAAAATATAAGTATATGACAAAAAAATCTCATGTAATCACACATAGCGACAACGAGACACATTCTTTTTAAAGAGATATATAAATACTACAGGGGCGGCGGCGGATGGGATGTGTTTGTTCAGAGCAGCGATAGCACATGCGGCGTGTCTGAGAAATGGACAAGAATGGTCAAAGAGAGCTGCTGATGATTTAAGAGCTCAAGTATATTTTCATTTGAAATGATTTTTCTCTGCTTTTTCTTGATTGGAATTTGCAAAATTTGCATGTTGTGGATGAGCTTTTAAGTAGGCGAAAACAAGCAGAATGATAATGTGATTGCTCCTTGCTTGTGCGGGATATGTTTATTGAAGAAGATTTTGATGCCTATGTGGAAGGAATTCAGCAGCAATCAGATTGTGATAGACTAAAATTCATTAATATTCGATGTATCAATTCTTGAATACCCGATATAGTAGAATATTTATATGAGACTTTATCAGATTCAGATATTATACATGTGATACATGTTCCTTCTATTTCTCCAAGCAAAGCTCTTCACATTGCAATGCCTATTGTGTTGGATGCTAATCAAATGAAGGTTTAAGACAGAAGAAAGAAAACTACGAATTAAATCAATGAAAAAAAAAATGACTTTTTATCAACCTAAGCAATTTCTTTAACTTTTCCCCTTTACTTCTTTTGCCTCCCGTCCTTTGCAGTTTTTGCAGAGCTTGTTTTCTTGTTGAACTTAAGTTGAATAAACTTCATACCAGCTTGAGTGTTTGTTGAAGTAATGTGGATCTCAATTTTGAATTGATTAGTAAATTGTCTTGATGCTCTCTTTACATTGGGTGATATCTTCATTTGAATTTGAAATCCCTCGATGATTGATATGAGGTAAAATCCCGACCCCAAGCGTAATTACTAAAATGCCCCTACGGTAGAATATAGAGACGAGCCCACAGACGACCTCAGCCCAAGGTCCCCTATTGTACGCAAAACAATATCTAAGAGCTTGGGAATAAGGACAAATCCTGAAGACCTCGGCAAAAGTTGTTGTTACTAACTCTGATATAATCGCAGAGAATCAGATATGAGAGAGAAAATAGAATCTCCCACAAATGTATAAATAGCACTCTTACATTCAGAAAAAGGTAACTCACACATACTATACACTTTTTTTTCGAGCTTATCTTTCTTCTTCATCAAGTAAATACTAACTTGATTATCGGAGTGCTCACGTGGACTCAACCCACAATGCTTGTTTTGCTGGGTCAAGCTCAGCTCAGCTTTCCGGAATTTTCTACCTTAACAGGTTGGTGCCGTCTGTGGGAATCGAAAGGTTGCTCACTGAGATTACCACCATGGTTCAAACATGAAGCCACAACCAAGCTCACATGCTACCACTGTCAGGAGATGTAGTACGGGGTAGCCACCAAAATCTTGAACCCCCACCGCCTGGAGTGTACCCTTCAAGTGGAGCCATAAATCAAACTATTCATATACCTCACCACTTAGCTGAACGTATACGAACCCAGATCCAGGGAGCCTCAGCTCCTGGTGGCTCACAGCCTGTTCAACCTCCGCAAGTGGATGTGAACAACCTAGCCAAAACCGTCGAAAACATACAAGAAACCTTGAACCGCTTGCTTCAAGCCAAACACAACCCCAACCGGTTCCACCACCCGATAAACCAGCCTATATACTTACATCCAAGCCACTAGAATCCCCAACCCATAAGGCCCGATGTGTCAGCCAGAAGGGTTGAACCTCAATATGCACCCCGTGCTTGAGAGGATGGAGATGGATCCTCTGATTCTGTTCATAGGGAGGAACCCCCCAAAAGGAGGCGTCTTCAAGAATGAGCCAATAGTGGATCTAGGTGTGAGGGGTCCCAAGCGCAGACATATGTGGGGCCGAACCTTTTTGTGAAGGCGATAAGAAAAATCCCACGCCCAGCTAGTTATAAGTTGCCATCACTGCCACCTTATGATGGAATGGGAGACCCGGAGGAATATTTGGCAATTTTTCGTCACAAAATGGCTTTTTATAAGATACCAGAAGCTTTGATGTATAGGGCATTTCCCACCACCTTGGTGGATTCGGCAAGAAGATGGTTTGATGACTTAGAGGTGGACTCTGTTGAGTCTTTTGCACAATTGTCTGAGGCCTTTACAGATCGGTTTGCAGCAAGTAAGAAACCAACTAAGCATACCTCCCTGCTGCTTAGTATTAAGCAAGGGAATGAGGAAACTTTGAGGCAGTATTTAGCTCAATTCAATCGAGCTTCCTTGGAAATCACTCATCTTGATGATAAGTTTGCCATCACGACATATATCAAAGGGTTGAATAACTGAAACTTCATGGCTTCTTTGACGAAGAGAGCTCTGAAGTCATTGACGGAGTTGATGAAGAGAGCCCAGGGGTACATTAATGCCGAGGAGGTCATACAGGCCAAAAGAGAAGATAAGTTAGGAAGTAAAGTCCAAAATGTGCAGACCTCGGGAGGGCATCCCAAGGACAAAGGTAAAGTAGAGGCTCGGTCCTCAGCAGTGCAAATGGAAAAATCGGAGAGGTAAGATTTGAGAAATACACGCCTTTAAAAGTCCTCGGGGAGAAATATTTGCCAAAATTCAAACCAGGTTTGATATGCCGGTACCCCAGAAGATGAGAGGAGACTCAGGAAGGAGGTCTCGGGACAAGTTTTGCCGGTACCATAATGACTATGTGCATGACACGAATGATTGCATTTAATTGAAGAACCAGATTGAGGCCTTGATTAGGAAAGGACATTTGGCAGCGTATATCAAAAGGGAGGAACCTCAGGCACCACAGAGGGGTAGAGGCAGAAGCCCACAGAGGGAGCGAGGTCGGAGCCCCCGACGTGAGTATGGCGGACCCCAACGAGAGATCGAGATGATTACTAGAGGAATGGCCTTAGGAAGGGAAAACCTAGCCGCAAAAAAAAACTATAGGAGGTCTGGGAAGGGAGAACCTCAATCCAAGAGGCCTAGAGTAGAAGAAAACATCACTTTCATAGATTAAGACTTGGAAGGTTTGATCTTACTGCATAATAATCCGTTTGTGATAATCGTGGATGTGGGCGGTTGCTTGGTGAGGCGGATGCTGATAAACACTAGGAGTTCGGCCGAGGTGTTATTCTTGGAAGCTTTCGAGAAGATGGGGTTTAAACGAGCCCATTTGAGGCAAATGAAAGACACACTGTCTGGTTTTTTGGGACAAGAGTTCAGGCCTGAGGGACTCATCACTTTACCTATGACCCTCGGGCAAGGGCAGTGGGAGAACTGTGAGATGATTCACTTCATAGTTGTGGATTGCAAGTCCGCCTACAATGAGATCCTAGGGCGGATAGCTTTGGGGAAGTTCAAGGCTGTGGCCTCAATCTACTATCTCGCCCTTAAGTATTCGACTGAGAATGGGGTCGCCACATTGAGAGAGGACCAAAAGTGTGCCCATGAGTGCTATGCTGCATCCCTAAGGTTGCAAAAGGAGGAGTCTAAGCCCTCAACTTTTGTCGCTTGACGTTGGGCCTTCCGGGTAGCCTTGTCCTCGAGCCTATTGCGTTCTATCTCCGCTGACATGGAAGTCGCATCTATTTCTGGGAACAAAATAAAGTCAAAAATTAGAAAACACAGTGAAATTGCAAGAAGAAATTACAAAAAAGTTGAGACAAGAAAGGGAATGATACCCTCATGGGGCTCGGGAACTTGGCCCGAAGTCTTTCCTGTATCTTGGGAGGGATTTTTGTCGCGATCGTATAACCTCGAAGACAAAACGTTATCGAAAACCAACAACTTAGTACCACTGATAGGCCGAGGTTGGGATAATAAAAATTTCTTAATATTTTCCTCGGCTGGGGTCAAGAGGGGCTCTTCCTGAAGGAGTTTATACATGACCACAGGAATGACGTGCCACTTTTTCCTAAATAGCCACCTAGTGGGGTGTTTTATGAAAAAATATTTATAATGCCACCCCTTATTGCTTGAAGACCAGTCATAGAAAAGGTTGGGACCAGACCTTGGCGAAAAATAATACCAACCTAACAATTACTTGGGGTCGTGCTTGAGCACATGAAACTAGAGATAAAGGTTAATAGAAGGGGTAAAACCAAAAGATTTTAACCACATATGGAAGGCTACTGCTTGCCTTCAGCTATTGGGAGGAAGCTGGCCCGGTGCGATGTCAAAGAAATGAAGGAGTTTTTCAATAAAGGGAGGGACGGACAAAGACATAAACTCAAAAATAAAATGATATATGGCTGTTTCTCCTTCCTAAGGTCGGCAAGCCCACTCTCTATGCTTTGGAACCCTAACCTCATACCCTAGAGGGAAAACGTCCTTGTTTTCCTACTTCTCTTTCTCCTCTAAGGTGGATTTACAGTCTCGGGATAAGGCCCCAAAGGCTTGAAGTTCATCAGCGCTATTAGAAGGAGAAGCAGGACTTACTGGGCCTTGAGAGGTGGTGGATGGTGCTTAAGGGGATAGGGATTCAGAGAATTCCGTACTAGAAACCTCGGCACGCGCCCTAAAATTATTTGGACTCTCTGAAGGAGGGTTAAGGAGTACGGGGTGAGGACCTTAGTATCGAATAGCAGTGATTGGTGCGATATCCAGAGGGATACGTCATGATCTATCTAATAAGGATTCTTCTGGAGGTGAGGATTCGTCAGCCAACACCTCCATATGGTCAGAAGCGGAAGAGGGCTCGTGGGCAGAAGCCCCTTCACCGGAGGTACTTGACTCAGAAAGGTCTGTAACATTTTTGTTGTAGGAATGAGGATGGAAGTTCTGGGAATCGTCCGAACTAGACATGGGGAGAAATAAAAGAAGAATCAAGAGGCACGCACCTAGTGGAGGGAAGTGGAGAAGGCTGGAGCCGAGATAAGCGATGAGATGAAGACTCTGTGTTCACCGGGGAGCCTTGGAAAACAGGAGAAGCCTGAGAAGGATTGCTCGTGAAGTGTTTGATGAAGTGTAAAGAAAAGTTTCAAATGATGCCACTATTTAAAGAAGCAAACTGAATTTGTAGGCAGAAAGGCCAAAAGGCCTATCATCACAACCACTTATTCCTACTTTAAATCTGGAGCTGGCACGTGTCCCACGATTTCACCCACTACTTTTCCTTTATTTAATACTCCATTAAGAAGAATATTTTTATGTTGGTAATTGTGTCTTCCAGGTCGGGCATTTTGGCTAAAAACTTCGATTCCCTCGACCAATTGCATTGCTCAGAGAATCGGGGGGTAATTGATATGAGGTAAAATCCTGACCCCAAGTGTAATTACCAAAATGCCCCTAAGGTGGAATATAGAGAGGAGCCCATAGACGACCTCGGCCTGAGGCTTACTGACCCCGAGGCCCAAGGTCCCCCATTGTATGCAAAACAGTATCTAAGAGCTCGGGAATAAGGATAAATCCTGAAAACCTCGGCAAAAGCTGTTGTAACTAACTCTGACATAATCACAGAGAATCAGATAGGAGAGAGAAAATAAAATCTCCCACAAAGGTATAAATAGCACTCTCACATTCAGAAAAAGGTAACTCACACATACTATACACTTTTCTTCAAGCTTATATTTCTTTTTCATCAAGTAAATACTAACTTGATTATCGGAGTGCTCACGTGGGCTCAACCCACAGTGCTTGTTTTGTAGGGCCAAGCCCAGCTCAACTTTCCGGAATTTTCTACCTTAACAATGATATTGAGTTTTTAATGTTCATCGGTTCAGGACACTCATATCTGTCTTTATGATTGATAAAAGCCGGGTGGATTAATAGACACAACGATATGTGAATATGTGAGTTGCTGATATCTGTCTAGCAACTCTCCTTCTCAGATTCTGATGCTGGATCTCCTCTGCAGTTTCGATACCAAAGTTAGCACGGTTAATGATTGGCGCTGAGGGCATCCCCGAAGAGCTGGGGATATGGTGGTGACATTTCAGATTTGTTGTCTTGTATTTCTAATAAGTTGTTTGATTCTTCCTGAGCCCGACCACAGGTAAAAATAACATTTGAATGTGTTGGGATGCTGAACCTTGCGTTGAGATTCCAACTTACTGCTCTTTCTCCATCTACAAAGAACGTCCTTGTGCTTTCTTTCTCTAGCTTCTTATGGTTTGTTTAGAAAGTGTAATATTTGGCAAATTAATGTAGAAAGTGCAATTCGTGCGCATTTGTTTCTGTTCGCGCTCTCGTTCTGCGTGGAGTTCTTTGTAGTTCAACAACTAGATGGAGAACATATTATTATTGGGGCATCCTCAAACAGAAAGTCATGAGAAAATGACTCTCAATAGAGAATGAGTAGGCATTGACATTGCGAGGATATTGTTTTGCAAAATGAGATGAACTTCTTGCAGCATATGAACATTAATACAAAGAATTAACATTATCATTTTTAATTGTGAAAAATAATAATAACTTATACATCCAATAAGCATCACAGAAATGGAGAAAATAACATATTGAAAAGTTTTGTGATCGATCCAAGACGAGTCCTCGCAGGAAAACTCATCAAGAACTTGGAACAAATATGCCAATATAACCAAATCCTGCAAGGAAGAATGCTATGGACTGAGGGAAGAGGTATATGTAGAACCGGTTCTTTCCAAACATAAGATCATACCACCCACAGAACATAAGGTAGCAGCCAACAAAGATCTCCAGAAAATGCAGTCTGCAATATTTACCAATGAAACTTCAGTTACATCTCATCTCACATCGATTCTTTAAGAGATTTGTTTTACGTTTATAATGACTTGGGTTCATTATTACAGTCAACCCGGGTTAAATATTTTAGAATAATTGATTAGACTTAATGTGTTAACAAGTTAATAGTTAGGCCTCAGTCGTTATAACATTAGTTACGGATAGCTCAATTCACCAATTCTTATACCTTGTAATTTTGTTCTGCCTGAATTGACTTGAATAGAATATTATAAGGTAAAATATAAAAAAATGACTGTGTATTATTGAAATTACACGTTAGACCCTATGATATTGTAATAATTTAATAACCCTTGAAATTGGTAATAATATCTGTCATTGCCCCTATGTATGGTACCGCCCGTGCCTGCCCATTTTCTCTCACCCTAAATGGGATAGCTCTCTTAATTACGTTGCAGTTTTAATAATAGCTGTTATTGCCCCTATGACCTATGTATTTTACCGGCTGGAGGATTTTGATACATATAATTATAAAAAATGATCAAATTATTATAGTACTACTAGCTCTAATTAACGTGCAATGCGATAAACCACATCGATGTAAAAGTTATACCTTTCTCCAATTTTGATGCGAGGTCTATTGGAAGCTTTAGAGCCCAACTTTGTTTTGAGACCATCTCCTAGTTTCTCTGTCACAATCCATTCGTTTACTCTACCTGCCTCAAGCAAACCTATGAATGTCGCCTTGGTACGATGTAGAGACATGACATTCTCAAAAAGGATCCAGAAAACCAATAAGTGGAGTGATCTGCAAGATCAAAAGCTAAGAATTATCTAGTATTGAGTTGTGCAAGACTAAGATGTGAAGCACAAATTAAATAAAGATGAAAGGGTCGGTCTATTGTTCGGCCAACAACTGTCAGTCCACTAATACAGATATGGTTCTCACACATATGTGGAACCCATTTCTGTGTCACGGCCAAATAAACAGTTGGGCAACCACAAGAATTTTCTAAGATGGAAAAGAAGAGCACCTTGGAGTCCCAACTGCATTAAGAAGAGTGATGGTTGTAGGAATATAAACAGCTCCCCATTTTGGAACATGCACTTCAGGTATCAAAACAGTTGCAGGCAAAACAAGACAGTAGAAGATAAATGTGACAAGATGGGCAACAATCTTTCGAATGAAGAAGAAACTGTAGATGACATAAAACTTCTTCCACAAAGAGACTTTCTGCATCCAAGAATAGATATAAAATAGTTAGCAAAGAATTATTCACTTATAAGTATTGTCTTGAAATTAGAATGACGGGTTCAGGATTTTCATTTTTATTTTTTTCAGTGAATGATATAACATATAATAATTATACGGATATATATTTTAAAAGGGAATAAGTAATTTTTCGAAATAAAAATACATAGATATTTAAAAAAATTTGTATAATTAATAGGGGCTGCAATTTCCATCCATAGTAAACTGCATTGGCCCCTTCTTGAAAAGGCTCAACTACATGTGGCTTACCTTATTTGTAGCGATCTCCATTGCCATTTTCTTGAAGAGATTAGCAGGTCCGCAGGACCATCTGTGTTGCTGAAAGCGGTATGCTTTGAAAGTACTTGGTAGTTCATTTTTAACCTGATTGGCAAATTACAAGCGATAAACTCCCAGAAACACATAATTTTTCTCAGAAAAAGAATGGTTTTGATTAGTGGGGAATAGCCTTAAAGAAAATAGTCCTTTAACTTATTCAAATCTAAAATATGAACAAATCTCTACTCACGCCCGAAGCTGTGCCACTACCATGGAGTTTTAATTTGCATATTTGGATCATGTTAATATCTTGCTAATTATGTAAATTTTAAAGAATAAATTATATATATACCTTGAGGTCACCAACATATACAAACTTCCAACCTTTGAGACCTGCTCGGACAGCAAGATCCATATCCTCTACTGTGGTACGATCCTTCCATCCTCCAGCCTCATTAACTGCTGAAATCCTCCATACACCGGCAGTTCCTGCATCACAGGCTCCAAATTAATTTTTGAGAAATCTTCATCTATATTGTTCTACAAGCAAAAGTCTGAATAGAGAAATTAAGGTCATTACAATATTTTTGTCTGTTGTAATACTTAAAATCGTTATAAAAAGGTTAAAAAAAATGTTACAAATAATTTTAACCGTTGCATATATATGGTCATATTGTAAATTCCCTACTGCAATATTTAAAATAAAAAAAAAGCAATGGGCAACCATTTAAAAAAACTATTGCAATTAAACTATAATATTGTGTTATAAAATTATTGCAATTAAAACTAATTTTAAAATTGTTGCAAAAAAGTAATCTAATAAGCAATCATTTACAAAATATGATAAAAACATTAAATGGTTGCAATTAAATAAAATTGTTACAAAAACTTTTAATTTATGTAAAAGGTTAAAAAAATTGTTGCAAAATGCACTTAATACAGTGATTTTTTTTAAAAAAAATTTATATTATAAAAGAGTTAAAATATTATAGTGGATTTTCCATAATAGTTTACCATTAAAGCCAAAAAATGCATGGGTTGCAGACCCAACTTCTTGCTCCACTATGAAATGGTAATCCAGTGACATCTCTTGCATCCTTGTCATCAAGCATTCATCAGCATTGACTGCATTGCAACCAAGAAAATGACCACGATTCACTAACTTCTATTAAAATTGTTATATAAAATAATTAAGGCATTTTATAGTACGTACTGTTAGTCAAATTTGAATGTAGATCATGTTAATTTTTTCTTAGAAAATACTTAATTATGGAGTAATATGTAGATCTTATATTTTCTTATTCTTTTTGTTTAATGCAATGTGAAATTATAGGTTAAACCTCTAAAGTAGTGCAAAAGACACAATAAAGTTAAAATCGTCTCAAAGAATAGTTATGTCTTTACATAACCATTAGGAAAGGACATAAAGTAATTAAAATCAAGGGGCATAAACCTTCCATTTCCTCTCTATTTATAAATACCTATAGACGATTCTTGAGGGCATCCATTCTATTCACATTCTTACACTCCAAAATGTTGAGATCAAGATCGAGAGATTGTGAGTAGCCCTTCATTGTTTTGTGTGACGTCATGGAAAGACTCTAGTAACTTTTCAACTTATCGACAAAAATACAATGAAGATAATCAATAGTGTAAACATCATAGGTATTTACGATACTTTGGTATCTTCCTTCACATGTCTACTATGACATCATATATGTGTCACTAATGCCTAGTACATGGTCCTGAATTTGGCTTCTGAGAATTAAACATCATAGATATTCATCCAATGATGCAAACAGTCTAATGCCATTGATATACCTTCACCAAAAAGATACACCATTCTTGTGGTACATACATATAATTGTGAAATAGCTAGAACACCTAGCACACTAGTCATCACAACGACACACGACCACCCACAGTTTCGATGTTATATCGTGAATAATCATAGAAATTGCAAAGGTAACTAACAAGCAGGGGCGGATGTACGTTCCGGTCAACAGGGTAGAAGGGTTGTACTCTCTACTAACCTAGAAAAACGTTAAAAATTCGATGTATTTTTTAAAAAAAATTAAATTATAATCTATGTATTTTCAGTTATAAAAATTAATTAGCTCTCATTAAAAAAAATGTACTTCAAAAAATTATGTATTTTAGCCTCCACTGAAAAATTCTCTGATGCGCCTTGCCAACAAGGTTAAACAAAAAAATTGAGAAAGTTTAATGAAAGTGATGTAAAATCAAGAAATGTTTACCAAATTTCCAGCGAGCTTGAACAAGGCCAACCTCAGGGTTGTGGACGAGGAAAGGGATGGTACGCCAAAGGAAATCTGGCTCAGGTTGGAAATCAGCATCGAAGATGGCTACATAGTCACACATCTTCACATAGTTGTGTTTCATTCCTTCTTTGAGAGCCCCAGCTTTATAACCATTCCTGTTCTCCCTAATCTCATACTTAACGTTTACACCTTTGCTTGCCCATCTCCTGCATTCTTGCTCTACCAAGCCCTGTTAATTTTTCACCCAAAGTGGGCACAAATCCATGTTAGGAGAATTAGATAATCGTTTTGCCTTCATGCTTAAAACTTGTGTTGGTTATAGGTTTTTTCATTATAACAGGGAACTGGAAAATCTTTCGAATTCACATCAGGGATGCTAAATTTCAGAACACATGACTCTTGCACTAAGGAGGCACAGTCCAAATTAGTCAACATAAGGCGTACTGAGACTGATTCTAAGAAAATTAGCTTCATGGCTAATTCGAACCTGAGATGCAAGTAAGTTTCTACCCACGTTCTAAGTACTCCACTACTAAACTAACTCTTTCAGCTTATTTTGGTTATAGTTGCAAATCAGAAAATTGGCCTCATGACAGGTCAAATTAATTGTCCACAACATTAAGATATGCCTGTCTTGGAAAATATTATGAAGTGTTTTTCTTTCTTCCTAGGGTAATATTGAATGTGACTTTCGAGATCTTTTCTTTTAAATTGTTTCATTTACAAGTTTTTTCTCTTAATGTTTACTTGGTTTTCTCCTTCTGTTGATTAGGGAACATAGCACTTTAAAGTCACGTACTGTGTTTTCAGGGTTTTCTTCTTTTCAAAAAAAAAAAAAAAAGTTTTTGAAATTTCAATATGATTCTATTTAAAACGAGTTTATAATCGTTATTAAAATATATTTAAAATTCTTGGAGAAGTGATTAATTAGGTCTATAACCTTGATTGTTTGATCTGTTGAATCATCGAGCACTTGAATTATAATCCGATCAGCTGGCCAGGAAAGCCCACATGCAGCTCCAATGGACAGCTGATACACCTGCATGAAATGAAACCATAGGACACGTAAATATGAATGTTGCATGCATGCCTCAAACTTTGTAAACTCTTTCAAACGGTATAGGCGGATTCATCGTGTTGAGTATGAAAGTGAACTCAACTAATACATGGGATTCACTTTTCACTCACTTAGTTATTTGACTGTAACAATATTTTCAAGTATTTCCCCTCAAAAGAAAAGTTTATGAGCATTGAAGTCAATAAAAATATACCTCTTTTTCATTGAACATTGGTATTTGCACTAACACCATAGGATAAGCTGCATTTCCAAGCTCCAAATCATCCTTCAATGGCTGCCATTTGTACTTCTTCTGAGGTGTCCTCCTGAATAACTTGATCAAAATCATAACAATGCCCATGTAAACTTTCTCCACGAATAGCATCGCAGACATGATTAAACACAAAACAACCCCTATTCTCAGCAATGGCACGATTAATGGCGCCTTGGCCTGCTGCCAAATCAATCCAACTTGACCAGTAACATCATCCCGGGCACCTAGCTGGAAGGCCTCTGGAACGACGGTTGCGGATGAAAACCTCTCCATAATTTTCGCAATTTTTCCCTGGGAAGAAAAGGCCTTCAGGCTAAATATCTACACTGAAGCAGCACTAGCTTGGTGATGCTATGTGGAAATTGCACAAATATAAATGGGTGTGTGTGTGTGTTAGTGTGTGTGTGTCAGTGTGTGTGTGTGTGTGAGTGAGTGTTGCTTTGCGAAAAGAACACGAATATGCAATTCTTGATTTTTGCTTCTGACCTACGTTATGCGATAATGCGAAAGAGCTGGATTTTTCACGTACTTGATAATCTTCTGCCAAGGTGAGGACAAGCAAATAAATATGTGAAATATGTTTGTGAAACAAATTGAAGAGAGAGAGAGAGAGATCACTTCAATTTTATAGATAAAATTAATCTTTGCTGGAGTGTTAAGGTTTTTTTTTTTCTTTTTTCCTCTCTCTCTTCTCTTCACTGGTATGTGTCCTTTCCCAGGGAAATCTTAGGAGACACAGCCACAAGATTTGCAGAAGCTTGAGGTATTTATATACATAAAGAGAAAGATTAACCCAAAGTGATCAGTTTATATGGACAATGACTGTAGAGCTGAAACAGGGAAAGGGTGTTCAATTTTCTCCCTCTTAATTTTCTTCTTTTTATTTTGATTACGAGGAGTTTACTATAGTGAAGATTACATTGAATTCACCTCATAGTTATGAATCTCATGACCTAATATCGCGTTTTAATGCATACTTTTGTATCAGTCAATGACGAAGTAATATTTATAATAGAATGATGACATTGGTTTAAATTTAAATTTTTTAGTCATAACAAATTACCATTCGACTATTCCATTAAAGCCTAGAGGAACTTTTATTAATTTCTTGTTTGTTTGTTTGTTTGTTGTTAATCAATGGATTGATGATGGGGTTATATTATTGGTTTACAAGTACACATGTCATTATTAATCTACATAATTTCCTTAACTGTACCGGTGTGTTTTACCCTACAAACTCTACAGATTAGTTTCGATATCACCATCGTTGCTCAAGTGATTAATTATGTCATCAAATAGCAGTTTTTCGCAGATTAATTGATTGAGTTGATAGTATTAGCAGGCTAGAAATTTGGGCAGTGGTGGATGTAAATTAAGGCCAGTGGGGGTTGTAATTCCATTGGTTCAGATAAACGTTAAAAATTTTATATATTTTAAAAAAAAAATTAATTAGTCTTAACTGACAAAAAAATATAGTCATATAATTAAAAAAATATTTGTTTTAATCCTATTTTTTTTAAAAAAATTGGATTTGCCCCTGATTTTGAGAGTGGCTATTTCCGTCTCTCCTTTTCCTTTTGTTTGTTTCTAAAGTCATAGCACCAGTTTCAAGATTTAAATGGCTGGCACAATAATTGAAAAAGCGTCATTTTTTATTTTTTTTAAGAGTGAGATGGAAGATCCCTAACCCGTAAGGGAGGCCCAAGAAGAAGATGCTTAAATCATCAATTTCAACTTCTAGGCTCATGATTGTATTGTCTTCAAAAGATTGGGTAGAGTGATTGAGTAATTACTTATTGTAGTAAAAAATATCACTGCACAAAGAGATTTATAACTTAGGTTAGAACCAATATTTTCCTACCTACAATGAGTTTGTTGTTATTAAAAAAAAGGGATAGTTGACAGTAAAAAAAGATTGTTGATAGTACTTTTGTTCATGTCAACAATTTTTCTTTTATGCACTGGAAAGTACACACACAATTGGGCACCATAGATGGAAAGGGCAGATGCTATGCTAAAGTTAGTGACTTCGTCACAGAGCTTACAATTACTTTCCTATATCAATGGATCATCAGTTGTATATTAATGACAAATTTCTCTTCAAAGATTATTTTACTAATAAACCAAGTAAATACAAGATATCATAATTGGTTATATGATCTAATATTTCATATTTAATCAATTGCTCTAAGAAATGAGAACCTTGCCTTATTCTAATATTCTAACATTACATGCATGCCCAACATTCATTGAATTTTTAGATTACAAAATGGAGGAAATGTGTTTTTAGTGGATAAATTGAATGGCTTAAAAGTAAGTTAAAATGTCAGAGTAAATCATTAATTAAGAGAAGATCACGATCCCATAATTTAGTTGCTTTTTGGTGTAATTAAAGAGCATCCTAACTGAGACATGCAAATCACGTTCATAATTCTTGTGACAAGAAAGTATGTCATAATGGAAGAGTTTTAGTTTTCGATATGTCCAAGTCATTGGCCTACTAGATTGAGTTGGCTTTGTCTTAAAGCTTGAAAATATATAATGCCATTTATCATGAGAGTGATCTTACAAGAAAGTAATAATAACACAACTACAAGACTTGAGAGTCCATTCACTTTGACAGAATCGAGGTTTTTTTTTTTTGTTTTATTTTATTTTATTTTATTTCAGAAGAGATTGAAAATCGTATAACGTAATTAATAAGATTTGAGCTCACAAATTTTTATATATACACTGCATAATACTATTATTGGACCAAAACCCTAGTGACGAATCGAGTGTTTTTGTAACACAAAACAATCAATCAGATGCATGACCTTTCTAATGCGTTGATTAACTTTGATTATTGTCCAATGAGTAGCAGACGCGCTTGCTTTGTGGGAGGATTGTCATATTAAGTGATAAATCATGCGACAAGCATCATCGATCATATTTTCAACCTCCGATTGACATTCATATGAAGATGAGAAAGTTTCGGAAAATTCTTGTAAATTAGGGATGGAAGCCGATAAGACTTAAATTTGAAATTGAAAATTTTTTGACTTAATTATATATTTAATTACAAAATTAATAGGTAATCCTTCAGAGTTTGATTTTATAAGGAATTATAGACGATTAACTGATAAGGTTTGGTTTGGTATTAGTAAAAATCTATTATAAAAAGCCCAAGACCCAAAATCCAATTATAAATTTATTGAAATATATAAAATCACACAAACACAGACGTATGTAACATATTGTTTAAAAGTTGGTTCGTTGTACGTCTGTAGGGTTTTCTCAAATTTAACTGGATTTTTAATTTTATTTTTGTTAGTTTAGATGTGAATTTATTTCAAATTTAGTTTTTCTAACTTTTCTTGTCGGTTATTTTGCCATTTAAACTGAATTTTTATTTATCTTATTTTCTTAATTATCGGTTTCAAGACCAAGTACTCGTTCATTTTCAATATTATCAGGGATAGAGTCAAAAATTTTATTTTGAGGGTCAAGGTTAAATAACCGGACAAAAAAAATAATAAATTTTTTTTTTTGAGAGGTCATACCATCTTGTTTTTAAATTTTACATATGTTTGCTATGTAATATCCATCTAAGACCAAACGAAATTTATGAAAAGCAATCGTTACCATGATCTAATTAAATTGACTAGGCTTGAAATCAATGGTCAAACTTTTGAGATGAGATTAAAGGAGTGTGTTAGAAGATGACATGGTAAGCTGTCTAGATCAAAAAAGCTACACAATTATAGATCAAAGGATAAGTAATTGAAGCATCACAAACCTCACCACAGTTTTTCAATTAAGATTTAGACGTCAAAAGTTATTAGATGCCACATACAATTCAAACACCATATGGCGTGTACAACCCCAGTGGTGGAAGAAAGACACGCAACTATGTCATCAATTTAGTTGCCACAAAGAGATTTTCTTTCAATGAGAATCCGGAAAAGAAAGAAAAGTAAGGTAAAGAAAAAATAATAAAGGAAAGAAAAGGAATAAGATTCTTTCTTGTGGATTGAAAAAAATAAAGAGTTAATATTTAATTTAGTCTCTTATTTTCAATGTGTTTGACATAATAGTTCTTTATTTTTAAAAGCGTAACATTACAGTCCTTTATCTTTTGAATATATGACGACACCATTAGTCCTTTTTTATTTTTCCGTTTAAAATTTGACGATATAAGCAACAAATTACATTTAATCACATGACAACCACGTGATTTTTCTATCAAATTTTAAGCAGAAAAGTGAATTAAAAAAAGCTAATAGTGTCACATATTTAAAAAATAAAAGACTGTAATGTTACACTTTTAAAGATAAGAGACCACATTGTCAAACACGCTAAAAATAAAGGACTAAACTTGATATTAATCCAAAAAATAATAAGAAAAATGAAATGAAATGATTTTATGATTCTTTGTTGCAGCGAAGAAGGAAAGTAAATGATAATTTTAAATTAAAATTACTTAAATATCCACTTCATTTCATTGCTATGTTATTGATATAATTAAAATGGTGTAAAAGTATCAGGGGTAATTAAAATATTTCAGCCATTAATCTTTCATTTTCCTTCATAAAATTCCAAATTGAGAAGATTGCAAAATCATCTCATGATTAAGAATTCTTGAATACTTCCATAACCTTTCCTCCTTCCAACAATCAAAGCAAACATTAAGGGAGGAATTTCCTAATCCTTCTCTTTCTTTTCCTTTCCTTTGAATAGGGCAATCCAACATTATGTTATAGTCTATTTTCATGCATCAAATATATTTTTTAACAACAAAAAGGAATTTCAAGATTCATATATAATAATATCAAGCAGATTTATTATAATAAGTTGAAATTTTTGTAGTGGTACTTGATTCCAGGGTCTGTTATATATTTTATGAGTAATTTTGACCTAGACCCCTTGCACTTTTAGAATACAAGACTCACACCCTACACTTTTTGGTATATAAGACTCACACCCCTCTGTGAGGGATCTGTTAATTTTTCCATTAAATGTCTATGAAATGCCATTTATACCCTAATATCACCCCAGCCCAAGTCTAGCTCCTCCCTTACAGCACCCAACACCCGTATAGCCCCAACAAACTGGAAGCACCCCAACACGCATCTCCTCTCTGCTTTGAAAAATTAGAAAAGGATCGTGAATGTCATTGTCTCGGTACCAGACATCTCCTCAGAGTAGTTTTTGCATCTCAATTTTCCTATCAAACCTGTACGCTTGCTTTATGCTATATATTACATAATTGGCTACATCTATGCAGATATATTTGACTATATATCATAACCAACTTTCTCCAATTCTTATACATCTACCTTGATATTTATTTCTGTTCATTAGTAGCTGTAAAGCATCCATAGAGTGATAGTAGTCATGCTTTGTTTTAATTTGCAAATGAAACCCGTCCTGCGGCTAGACATAGGTTTGTGGAAGCATTATTGTTGTCCTCCTAATTTCAAGGACGACATTTGCACAACAATGCAATCTGAAACTTCAAGGCTTTTTCTTGGTTATTCAATTGACTATCAGCTTTGAAAAGCCTTGCAAGGCAATATTCAAGATTATACCAACAGAATGCACATTGATTAGAGTATCAATTGTTAAATTTCCAAGGCTTTATTCTTAAATACACAGTGATGCAATCTGAAACTTCAAGCCTTTATCGCTAAGTTCAATTTTATAGTTGTTACATGTTTTACATAATTGTTTTGAAAAAGGAAAAAAAAAAAAAAGAAGATCGTTGGTGCCGTTTTGTGTCCTTATGGTGGTGTGCAAGTCCTTTTTGTTGCTTGTATTTTGCTGGGCGCTTGGACTAGTGGGTGCTGTAGGAATTACAAGGGGCCATGGCCGAGAAGTGCATGCTACTGGGGGTGTTGGGTGTTGGGAGTTCTCAAGGGCTGCAACTTGGATGGGTATGTGCTGGGGCCTGCAAGGGATATGGGGTTTGTTCAGGTTGGGGTGATGTTTTTTGTTTTCTTTTTGGTCAAAGGTTTGGGGTAATGTTAATAAGGGTATGAATAGTATTTTATATAGATTTAACGGAAAAATTGACTAATGGTTAATAGAAGGTGTGTCAATCTCATATATCAAAAAGTGTAGGGTGTAAGTCTCATTTACTAAGAGTGCAAGGGGTCTAGATCAAAATTACCCTATATTTTATATATCTATCTATCTATCTATCTATCTATCTATCTATCTATCTATATATATATGGTTACTTTTTGTTACAAGCTTATAAAATTGCTTATCACTTCAAATAAGTTGAAAAAAGCTTGAATCATAAAGTACTTAGGGTTGTTTTTCCAGTTTTTTTTTTTATTATTACATATCTATCTGCATTATAAAAATAAAAAAAAAGTACTTCTAAATATATATATATATGATTATTCATTAAATACCCTAATCACTTTTTCATAACTACTTCCCAATAAATTTAGATTGCAACAAATAATTAGGCCCATAAAAGGCCCCAGTATTAATGCTGAGCAACAAATAAACCTTTAGAGGCGTTTTCTAGGCTGCAATGTTTTATTTATTTTGGAATTCTTTTGATGCTGAGAAGCAACGATATTTTATTGCTTCATACATATTAGAAATATAAAACTTTTACACTCGAGAGTTGGATAGGATGGTTATGTAATGACCTATTATAATAAAAGATTGTAAATGACTTCGGTCTCCATTGTAAAAAAAATAATAATAATAATTAAAAATTACTTGCTCTCAAGAGAACAAAAAAGATATCTTGAAAATTATAATTTATCAGCTTGTTTCCTCGAAATATCTTTTAATGAGAGAATTTCACTCGTAATCCCTAAACTATCAAGATAATTCTTTTTGTAGAGTAGTTTTTTTTTCTCAATTTTACATTTTTAGACCCTAAACTTTCATAACTTTAGCACTCTAATTCTTGTAATGAAAAAGGAAAAAAAAAAAAATCTTCATTCATGGGAAGAAAAGAAAATCTCTAAAACCAACTTTATCATGGTTATAGGCGAAAACAAATTAATATCCTGGCTATGATCCTATATATAGTGATCACGACCTACACAGGTGTTCATCAGTTTAATTTGCAAAATAATGTGGTGAAAAGTTTTCTTACGTAATACATGACAAAATTAAATTAATTTCAACCACTAATCCGTTTAATTTATTCAGCTAACTGCAATATACTTGACTTGTGAGGCCTAATTAATGAAAAAGGAAATAATTTAATTTGACATAGGTCAGCACTCAGCAGCATTAATATAAGCAAGAAAATGAATACATCTTAAGAATGTGATTGCTTAACCGTGCCCAGGTAATCTTCTTTTAATAAGTTCCTGAGGGGAGTTGTTTTCAAGGGTTAGGTTAAGTAGTCCACTAGTAATTTATTATAGTTAAAAGTTTCAAATTCAAGTATGATTACACTATAGAATTTATAGTCATGGTACGAACTCAATGTAAAGATAAAAAAAAACAAAAGAAAAGAGTACAGAGTGGAGGCTAATAACTTCCAAGCCTCTATAGTCAAATGCTATTAATTATCAAACACGTTTTCCTCCTGGTGCACGTTGAGTGCGTATGCCGACAGCCTCACTGTATCAGAGTTTGATAATCATGTTAGCTTTGGTCTACAGCAATGCACCTTTTGTCGACATACTTAAAATCCCATAAAGGTAGTATAAACAATGGAGGGTTAACCTAGCCAAAAAAAAAAAAAAAAACTTTTATGGATCGTTTCTTGCTTACTAGTATAACTTCTAAAATTAACTAAATTATAAGAGAAAAATGGGAAACTAAAATAATGGAGGTTTAAACTTTATATTTTAGTGGGTGAATATAATTTTTCTGGTTATAGATTATATTTTTTTGTTTTGACATGATAAAAAACCAAAAGGTCTTTCAACCTTAAAAATTTGTTTAAGAGAGGTAGTTGTCATGCATGGGGAAAACTAGGTAAAAGTAAAATCTTATAGAAGAGTTCACGAATTAAGCTGAATCTCATGGAAGAAAACGGAGTTCTCACATTCAAGAAATGATAATATCTCGAATCTCGTTGAGTTGTTTTCTATTGCAGAATTCTTCTAAAAGACATTTTAGAGTTTTAACAAAGTCAAACATAAAAGAGTATGTCTACCCTTAACCAGTGGTGAAGGTATGTGTGTGTCAACCCCAGTCAAAGAAATGTTAAAATATATATATATATATATATATATATATATATATATATATATATATATATATATATATATATATATTAAAATAAATAAATAAATCTCTATATATTTTTAGTTAAAAAGATGAATTAGTCCCTAATGAAAATATATATATATATATATAGTTTAGAAATTATATATGAATTTTAGCCCCTGCTGAAAAAAGTTTCTAGATCTACCCCTACCTTAGCAACATACAATATAACCTCTTTAAATTAATAGTGTTGAGATGATTAATTTCTAATAATTTAGCGAGATGTCAATTTATCGATAAATTAATAATGATTAATTTATAAAAATAGACATATCATTAATAAATTGAAGGTACCGTAAAAAATTGATATTTCAACCACCTCTTGAATTTATTCGGTAAAAATGACACCAAATAGAGGTTTTAACTAGATGAGATTATTGACAACATGATAGGGTGTTTTCAAGATGAAGTTGAAGTTAATGATAATATACAACCTTTGAAACCAGTGTCATGGAATGAAGCACTTAAAGTATCAATTACATTCCAAAACTTCTTATTGCAATACGAGAAAGCAACCCTAGGACTTTTAGGCGCACTGTGCATAATTAAAGATGATATTCATTTATATTTGAAATTAAACAAAAGACAAGATATTCATATTTTGATAAACTCTTGTAGTCAATTTATTATGTATTTTTTAGCTAATTATTAATTTATAAAATATTTGATCTATAAAATACAAAAAAAAATATTTTAAATGTATTATTTTATAATTTTGTCAAGATTATTTATTTTGTATACCGGTCTCAAGTCATGATCGAATAATGTTATTATTTAAAAAAATATTAATTTATCGAATATTAATTTAAAGATATTCTACTATACGTTCTTCTATCAAGCTTCTTAAACATTGTGGAAAATCATAAGAGGGAGAAATTATTGATACATAAATCTCCAACAGGTTAACTCTCAACGACTAGTATGGCTCTGTTTGGTCTAATTTTTTGACACTCAAAAGTGCTTCTTATGAGTTTAGAAATTGATTTCACTTGTTTGGCCCATTTCTAAAAGTGTTTTTAGGTAAAAGTTGAAGTTGAAAAAAACTGAAAAACAAGAAACTCCAAATTGAAACTTTTCAAAATAGGCTTTTGCGAAACTATTTTTATATAATACGAGAAGATGTTTTCTTTTTATTTCTTAAATATACCCCTTCATATTTTTTAAAGTACAATATTGCCCTCAAATTAAGCTCAATATTTCTCAATATAGGCCAAACAGTCAACGGTTTTTGTTCAACAACACTTTTAATAAAAAATCTACTACAAAAGCTCTACATCTCAAAAGCTAAAATTTCACAGTTAGGCCAAACAGAGCCTATGTCATCCGCAATCTCCACGAATATAAAGTTAGTTGTGTAATTAAAAAAACTGTTGCTTTAAGACACATATTGCGACATTTTTTTTTCATTTTTTAACTAGAGGTATTGTAAGTGAACTAAAATGTTTTATTGCATGTATCACAACAAGTAATGATTTATATATATCATATCAATAGTTCTTATGCTAAGACATGTTTTTGTATAGTAAGAATTCCATGCATCGAATGATCAATCCTTACCATATAAGAGGATGGTGAAGCATCACCGCCGTTCTTATATAGTATGGCTTTGTAATATATTTTTCTGTCAACTACTAATAGTTGTCATCTACAAGACAGTAAAGATGGTTTTGTCACCAACAAAACAAAAAAAAAAAAGAAAAAAGAAAAAGAGATTGTAGAGATGATTGTTAAAAAAATTAAAAAATTAAAAAACCCACCAGATGGTGCAACGATGAGAATGCAGAAGAACAGTGCCAAAAAGCTTGTCTTGATAACAATATTCGAAATATTTTTAGTGGGTCTATAACACTTAATTTATTACTAAACAAATTTATTTATTTTTTCAATAGAGACTAATTGATATTTTCAGAATAAAAATACTTCAAAAATACTCTTATATTTAAAAAAAAAAAAAAAAGAGTCATTAGAGACTGTAACTTCAACTCCCCAAACATATACATCCGCAAATATATACATCCGCACCTGTGTATGATTTGGGCTGCATAATATAGTTTCCTAGATGTAAGTATGTAACCTTATCATTACTACAAGTAGAACCTAGCAATCTGTAGGCCTTCTCTTCCCTCCAAGTATGTCCGGGTTAAATCTATCAACTGTCTTAGATGTCATCCTAAAGAGAAATAAAAATGTTAGTTATTTTAGTGTCACATATAAGGTAATAAATAAGTGATATCGAGTAAGTTATATCATATTTTGGGTTTAGAACTCTAGATTTACAAGTGAGACTAATGTTATAGTCTTATTTGGACCTCAAATCTATAGACTTGAAATGATTAACCAAAATTATCACTTAAAACTACAACTACTTATAAACTACTCACTTATTAAGTATTTCACACCGCCCCTGGCATAACTTCAATTCTAATTATATAATGGAATTGTTTTTTCCTATATATGGGTCAATTTGTGATTGCCAATAGTTATACTTCCAATTTGTTTATACACTTTCCCACTATTGATTATTGTTTGCATAAAAACAAAAACTACAAAAAAAATATGTAAAGTATGCATCTTAATTTGTTTTTTATTTTTTCGGTAGGAAGTATGCCTCTTAACGAAATAAAATTGTTACGCCCCTTGTTGCACCCCTTCCTGCAACAAGAGTTGTAAAATTAATTGGCTTGTGTTTTACCAAAATTATGTCATGGCTGAATTTTATTGTGATATGTTTCTGAATTTAATTGTGGGACATGCATATATGTTTGGAGAAATTTGATTGACAGGTTTCCTATATTTTCAAGAGAGTTGAAAAGACAAATTGACATTTACTTAAAGGTGATTGAAGTTTCGTTATTTCAAATAAGGAAGGTTGTCTTATTCAAGAATTTCTTAGAGACAAAGACATTCCATAAATCTCAAGGCCCAAGCACGGATTACCTTGTGGAGATTTAGGCAACTAATTCAGTATATATACAGAGTCTCACACGTTTGTAAGGTGTGGAGAATAAGTGGAAAAAAAGCAGAGAAAGAAGTACAAAAGAGAGCTGAAAATTCGTGACTTGAGACCTATCAAGTTTTGCTGCAGCAGATTGACGATGTGTTGCAACAGAAGGCAGTAATAGTGGAAATCTGATATAACATATGTTGCTACAGCAGCGCAGAAAATAGACAACTTGTTTATGCTACCGCTATGCATATTGTTTTAATCTTTTGATAGGAAGAGTTTTTATTTGTTTATTATTCTATTAATTATTCGGGTGAAGAAGGTGTAGTTCTCAGAAGAGAACTTCGCAAGTCGAGGGGAGCTCGCCAAGCCTAGGTTCATTAAGGAGCTCATCATCAAGGCGTCAAAGTCAAGAGGGAGTCTTTGCTTGTGTAAGTCTATTGATATTGTAACTTGTGATTTATTAATGAAACAGGTTTGTTGGACCAGGGGAGGTCCCGTGGACGTAGACAGCACGGTTGAACCACATTAAATCTCGGTGTCCTTACTTTCTGCATCTGTTATTTTATTTTGTTTAACTTTTGTTACAACAAGCTAATAACCAGAACTAACAAGTGGCATCAAGAGCGGGTTACTGAACTGACTCAGTTAGATCTTTGGAAGTGTTTTTCTGGTTATTTTTGCAGATATGGACACTCTGTGAGATGGTGGATCAATCAATAAACCACTTTTTCTCGATGGCACGAACTATTCGTACTGGAAAGCACGGATGAGAGCTTTCATTAAAGCTATTGATGAAGCTACTTGGAAAGCTGTGTTACGTGGATGTGAACACCCTATTGTCACAACTGCTGAAGGCACTGTTGAGAAAAAATCTGAATTGCAATGGACCAAAGCTGAAGACTTGGCAGCCACCAACAATTCAAAGGCGTTGAATGCTATTTTTAATGCCGTAGATCTGAATCAATTCAAACTTATTTCATCTTGTGAAACAGCGAAAGAAGCTTGGAAAATCTTGCAAACGACATATGAAGGTACTATTGCAGTGAAAGTTTCAAAATTACAAATTCTTGCAACAAGGTTTGAAGAGTTGCGGATGCACGAGGAGGAAACCATTGCTGAATTTAATGCTAAGCTTTGTGACATAGCAAACTAAGCTTTTGCATTAGGAGAAAAGTATTCGGATTCAAAGTTGGTAAGAAAAATATTGAGATCACTTCCGGACAGATTTGCTATTAAGGTTGCAGCAACCGAAGAAGCAAAATATGTGGATAGCATGAAGCTTGATGAACTTATGGGGTCTCTAAAGACTTTTGAGATGAAATTCAAACAGAAAAGAAAAGAAAATGGTATTGCACTACAAGCAGAAATTCAAAAGCGAGAGGATGAAGATCCTTTTGATGATGATGAATTGTCAGAATCTCTGACCCTTCTGACAAATAATTTCAAAAAGATGTGTAAAAAATTGGAAGAATCAAACTAAAGGTCCAAGATTCACAAGCTTTGGCAAAAATCCTCATGCTACAGCAAATACTGAAATTTCCAAGAAGTATAACGAAAAAATGGGTGATGGAAAAAAAAAAAAGAATAAAGGAATTCAATGTCGGGAATGTGGAGGATTTGGTCACATTCAATCTGAGTGTGCCAATACGTTGAAAAGGAAGAAGAAAGCCATGAATGCCTCATGGAGTGATATAGAATCAGAAAGATGCAGTAGCAGTGATGAAGAGCACATGAGCAACTATGTTGCGTTCTGTGCTACAGCAACGCAATCAGTTGCTGTGACAGATGCTGAGACAAATGCTGTGATAGATGTTGTAACAGATGCTGAGACAGAAATTGAACCCGCTGCAGTAGAATTAGCTATAACACCAGCAATGAGATTGAGTTTGTCAGATGATGAAACTGATTCCGAATTGGACAGTGATGAATAAGATGACAAGTTCATAAGGACCTACAAAACGATGTACCAAAAATGACTGATCGTATGTAGGGTGAATCAAGATCAACTAACCAAGATTGCTGAACTTGAATAGGAAAAGGCTGAGTTGCAGCAGAAAGCCGACATGTTGCAGCAAGAACTGTTACAGATCCAACGAGGCTTCAAGATGATAAACTCAGGTACAAAAAAACTTGATTATATGTTATCTATTCAAAAGTCTTGCAGGGATCTGGAAGAGGATATCAAGGAGGAGCATCAACAAGTCAAACTGTGTTTGTCAAAGAAGCTGAAAAACCAAAGGTGGAACAATCTGTTGCAACAAAACAAAATGACAAGACTACTGTTGTTGCAACTGATGTTGCAACAAAATATGCAGCAGAGAGTAAAATTCCAGAATTTAAGAAAAAGAAATTTGTGTTTGTTTGTCATTTTTGTCATACTCTTGGACACATCAGACCACGATGCTACAAGTACATTGACATGCTGAAAAGATATAAGTTTGCTAAACCTTTTGTTCATGATGATTTTAGGAGGCCACCACAAATGAAAGCGAATTTGTCGCAACAAAAAGTGAAACAAATATGGGTAAGAAAATCAGTTTTACCTTGTCCTGTTGAGCATAAAAAGGTTGTTTTAAACTATGTTGCAACAGAAAATCAACTAGCAGATTTCTTCACTAAGGCACAAGACTTTGTAAGGTTTGAGACCTTGAGAAAAGCCTTAGGCATCTGTGCTCTCTAAATTTCAATGGTTTGTGTGTATGTGCATTGATTCATCACTAGAGCATTGAAAATTATATGTATAAATCAGCTAGTGATTTCATTGGTGGAACCATATTATCAATGCACATCATATACTTGTTATTCTGATAGAGCTTAAATTGAAGTCTTAACAGGTAAATATTTTTGAACTTACTTGACGACTGGGGATCTAACAAAGAGAAGTCTCTTTGAGATTCATTCCTGAATTCTATTCACCTTGTCAAAAAGAAAAATCATATGTAGGATATTGCAGCAAAAGTTGGGATGAAAATGGCTATCTAAGACCACAAAGAATAGTTCTAGAGTGAAAGCCGTCATACCAAGAGAAAAATAATAATAATAATAAATAAATAAATAAATAAATAATTTGAAACTCTTGTTTGAAAGATGGTTATATATAAAATCCTGCAGGGGTGATTAGAGAACCAAGTATGTTAGAACAAGTATTGCTTCTAATCTGTCCTGGTGTGATGGATGTTGAGAACCGTCTAGATTGACTTGAACATGAAACACACATACACTTGGTCCACTCTTGAAATTCTTGTTTGATTTATGCCTATGATCAGTAGAAATTCGAGTGGTGACTCAGAGTTCATACTCATGAGAATATGTTTGTTTTTCCATTCTGAATTTTTTTTAAAAAAAGTCAAAATAAACTTGAGGGTTGAATGTCAAAGTGTCGAATTTTCTTGCTTGACGTATGTTGCAGCATAATCTCATACACCAAGTTTTTGGAACTTATTCTGGTCGCAATTTTCTATAGCATAAATTTTGCCTATTTGTCAGTTATGTTTTTGTTGCATTAAAGTTGAAGAAATAACGATTTTGTTGCAGCAAAGCTTCTTTCTCTAATGAACGATGCTGCAGCAGGAGCTGAGCAGTTACCATTTGTTTTGTGCTAATGTTTCATGATTGAAATTTTAAGTGGAAAAATTAGTGGCACGTTCAATTGCTTTAAGTTTTACTTACCAGTTTTATTTCATATCAAGCACGTACTTAGGGGGAACGAACTACAGTTCCCGTTTTTGTTGCAGCAGGCGCTGATGCTTAGGGAGAGCATGGTACTACAGTACCTGGTGGCACAAACTCTGCCTCCAGCTCAAGTGCTGATATGAGGAAATTGTTACAACAATTCCAAGCTGCGTTGCAGCAGATAGCACCACCAGATGCTTAACCCCTTGCCTTTGTTTGTCAAAAATGGGGAGATCAATGGGATTGTTCATTGACCAGTGTTTTTTGATGTTCTTATGCTTTGATTATTTTTTGATTACTCTGATTCTGAACTTTTTATCCTTACTCTGATACAGTTTGTTTATTTTGGATATTTAGTCTCTGTTCTGATACTCTTTATTGGCTCTATCTTACGTGTAGTTACACTGATGTTTCCTAATCTTTATCTCAAGAGTATTGTTACTCTGATCTTCAATTTTGCCAAAACAAAGCCAAAGGGGGAGCTTGTTACGCCTTTTGTTGCACCCCTTACTGCAACACGAGCTACGAAATTAATTGGCTTGTGTTTTGCCAAAATTATGTCTTGGCTGAATTTTATTGTGATATGTTTCTGAATTTAATTGTGGGACATGCATATATGTTTGGAGAGATTTGATTGACAGGTTTCCTATATTTTCAAGAGAGTTGAAAAGGCAAATTGACATTTACTTAAAGATGATTGAAGTGTCCTTATTTCAAATAAGGAAAGCTGCCTTATTCAAGAATTGCTTGGAGACAAAGACATTCCATAAATCTCGAGGCCCAAGCACGGATTACCTTATGGAGATTTAAGCAACTAATTCAGCATATATATAGAGCCTCACACGTTTGTAAGTTGTGCAGAATAAGTGAAAAAAAGCAGAGAAAGAAGTACAAAAGAGAGCTGAAAATTCGTGACTTGAGAGCTGTCAAGTTTTGCTGCAGCAGATTGACGATGTGTTGCAACAGAAGGCAGTAACAGTGAAAATCTGATATAACATATGTTGCTGCAGCAGCGCTGAAACAAACAGCTTGTTTATGCTTCCGCTATGCATATTGTTTTAATCTTTTGATAGGAAGAGTTTTTATTTGTTTATTATTCTATTCATTCTTTGGGAGAAGAAGGTGTAGTTCTCGGGAGAGAACGTCGCAAGTTGAGAAAAGCTCGCCAAACCTAGGTTCATTAAGGAGTTCATCGTCAAGGCGTCAAAGTCAAGAAGGAGTCTTTGTTTGTGTAAGTCCATTGATATTGTAACTTATGATTTATTAATGAAACAGGTTTGTTGGACTAGGGGAGGTCCTATGAACGTAGACCGCACGGTTGAACCACGTTAAATCTCAGTGCCCTTATTTTCTACATCTGTTATTTTATTTTGTTTAACTTCTATTACAATAAGCTAATAACCAGAAACTAACAAAAATAAATTTAGCACTTTCGACCTCTCATTGATTTATAGAAATGAGGAATGAGCATGATTGAAATCAACTAGAACCACAAGGCCAAAGACCATTTAAGAAGGGCATTCCTAAATATTACCTATTTATTATTGTTTATACACATATACAGCATAAATAAGTAATATTTAACAATTTTTCATTTACAAATTTCACTCGAGGCAAAGAATTTTAGCAAGCAAGAATATGATCGTTTCCATCACTTGCGTATATCTTGTAATTATATACTCTATAACATACCTGAGATTATTATTAAAAGACCAACAAAAAGATTAATCTATTTTTTTCTGGTCAAAGCATGCATGATGTCACTAGTGCCAAGTTTTCTCCCTCATTTATTTCGTATCTAGTTATATAATATATATGCTTGACAAAAGAAACAATTACTGCCCCAAATAGTATCCATTTCACTCGTACATTCGCATAACGTGGCCTCCATCTTTCTTTAATACAAGTGCAAAATCTTACAATGTTGGAGGCTAGCTCCTACCTAAGGAAAACGTTTGTCTCAGTCCAGGGAAACTTTTTAAACAATTTGAATGAGCGAAACAGCATTCACATGAGATAAACCTCATACATGTATTAGAAAGACTAACGGTACATGTATGGGACAGAGTTCTTTGGTTGGACAAGAGAGATTTTAATTCAGATGCTACTTGGGAATCCATTCACAACAAACAGCAACATTGGCCCCCGGCTGATATTATTTGGTCGAAATTGGTGATCCCTCGGCATGCCTTCTATGGCTGGCTGGCTTTTAAAAATAGACTCACTACCAGGCACAAGCTTATCTCTTGGGGGTATCAAGTTGATCCCCATTGTGTTCTTTGTAACATGCATACTGAATCACAGGAACACCTCTTCTTTAAATGTGGTTTCTCTAAGAGAATTTGGTGGAGAATTCTTGGCCTATCACAGGTTGCAACAAAGATGTATGATTGGGGAAAATGCGTTAAGTGGGCTGAGGTTTTTTGCAAGAGGAAGAGACTTCAAGCAGACATCATAAAAGCAAGTTTATGTGCACTCATTTACTATATTTGGCAAGAAAGAAACCATAGAATCCACAACAAGGGTGCCAGGACGGAAGAGCAAATCCTCAACACTATAAAATCCGATATTTGTAGCAAGATGGACAGGAAAACAAAATACAAATGAACGGGCACTAACATTATCATTTGTAAAGCTTGGAATATTAACGAATTCATTTTGTTGTAAGTAGTTTTGGGTTACTTATTAGGGAGCTTTCGTTCTCCCACACATTTTTTGTATGTTTTTGAGTTGTTGAAATGAAATACCCTTTGCTGATTGAGCAAAAACAAAAAAACAAAAAAGACTGACGGTACTTTTTAAAGAGTTTTTCTTCAGTCCATCGATTGTCAATCTATGTCATAATTTGTGGATCCCAACTGTCGGATATTTTGAACCGAACAAAAAAGTTTAAATTTTAATCATTCATTTTACTCGAAATATTTAATTTTTAACTTTTTTTTCAGTTTTTGTAATTTAAAAATTAAAATAAATGGTTAAGAAGTAATATTAGAACAAAGTATTAGTTATTGAGAGAATATTGATTCCAAAAATTTTCCCCAACTAAAGAAGCTATACATTGTTTTTTTTTTTTCTTGTTGAGACAAGGGAGGCCTAAGGCCGTGAAATGTTACAAGCGAGATTTAAATTCGCGTTGAACTCACAAACTTTTCGTATAAACAAGTGTCATACTGTTAGACCAAAAGGTCTTTAGCTGTATATTGTTTGAGAAAACAAATTTCTTTCATTTGACACAGCACGGGTTCAGTACTCCTCAATTAGAGCCGGACATTGAACGCTTTCAGATGTAAGTCCTGATTCCATTTCGGCACGGAAGATGGATCCTCATGAAATTCCAAGATACTTTTCAACTTAAAGTAAATAAATGCATTTGTTTGTATCTTCAAATTAATTAAGTCCACTAGTCATACTCGGCATGCTATATTACTATAAATTATCCATCTTGTGGATCATGCTCATTCAATCTTTGACCGTGGAAAGCAACTGGCTTGACTTTACTTTGCAAAATTTAGTCGATACATATTGAGTGAGTGTTGATTAATTATATATTAAAGACTTTACCGTTTAGGTGATCGATCAGGTGACATATGCACGCCTAAAAATGGGCACTCTCGCTTCCAACCCTGCTGAGAAAACAGCAGAGAATGGTGGAAATGGTTCAACTGATCATCGCAAAGAGCTTGATGCTGGTGCTTTATTTATACTGAAATCCCGAGGTCAGCAAACACCATTTTTTATTTTTTTATTTTACAGATGTACAAGAATTATTTTCTTTGATCGTTAATGGGTAGATGCAGAAGGATGTTCTTTTTTAAAATTTTTGACCCTTGTCCAGACCCGTACATAACTCATGCATAGGAGTTTTATGTACCGCTTTTTTTTTTTTTTTTTTTGAGTAAGTGAAGATTTTTGACACATAGTTTGGTATCTTCATAAAGTATTAACAAGAAAGAACTGACCTTGGATAATCTGACGATTACACTCTTCTAGAACTTGCAAGATTGTTCCACTGTTTCATTGTTGCGAATCGAAGTCTAAAATACTAGATTTTGAACTATACAACCACAGCTTAAATTCCCCTTTTGATATGAGAGAAGGAGAGGATTTTGAGAGAGTTTATGGATAGTTTTTTCCATCTGTTTCATAAGAACTAAATGTTTCTGGTAACTTAACTTCCCACATCCTGATGACTACCCTATTGGGTACGCAGGGTAGGGTCAGGTCAGCCCATATTAGACTATCCAATCTAATTTCTAACAATAGGGTTACATTAAAATGAATTGTTTCGTTTTCTTCTGCAGGGTCATGGTTGCACGCTGGGTACCATCTAACAACTGCAATAGTAGCGCCAGCACTTCTAAGCCTGCCATTTGCTTTCACCATGTTAGGATGGGTTGGAGGAGTACTTTGTCTCACCATGGCAGGACTTGTTACCTTCTACTCATATAACCTTTTGTCTACAGTCCTGGAGCACTATGCACAGCTTGGAAAGCGCCAGCTTCGTTTCCGGGATATGGCACATGATATTTTGGGTAAGAGTACTAACTCATGAAAAGCTAATTGTGGGCTTCGTCTCCGTGTTGGGGTCGGTGCTTTCGATGAGATACCGGATTAGTTACGTCGTCTCTTGGAAAAATATAAATGGGACGATACTTTTTTTAGAATGATTAGTTAATATTGTATCGTGCCTTTGGCCTTATTCCTTAATCCAAAATAATTTAAAAATATATGTTTTTTTGTAGTCTCCTTTCGCCTCATATTTTTATTAAAAGTATGTATACTTTTAAGATATTTTAAAGCTAAAAAATTAATTTAGCTCTGATTAAAAAAAAATTATTTATATATAAATATTAACTTGTGTATTATCAGCACCATTAAACAAAAATTTTGAATTCGCCATTGGCTGTCAAAGAAAAGCTAAGTCAATCTAAAACATGATTAATTAAGGAGAGATATAGACTGAGAGGGTCAAAAGAATTTTGATCTTTTAGGAAACGGAAAACCCTTCGTACATATCTGACACACAAGTGATCATTTTTGTAGTTGATAGAGGCTAAAATATTTTCAACTCGTTAGAATTGCAAGTACTTCATCTTAATTGTTCAAACATAGCAACATCATAGCTGAAGTTAATCTCAAGTTCTTGATTTTTGACAGGGCCAGGATGGGGGAAATACTTCGTAGGGCCACTTCAGTTGGCCATATGCTATGGTGCTGTTATTGCATGTACCCTCCTTGGTGGCCAGAGCCTCAAGGTTAGACAACTTTCTCATTCTGATCACCTATAAATGTCATTGACCAAGAAATTCTTTCCTGCGACAAAAAGGCCATCGGGCTTTGAACGACAAATAAGTCACGCATGTGTGTGGGGTCCATCTATATGTTAGTGGGTCAGATGGTCATTTTTTGAAGGAAAGCATGATTGTCACTAATCAACCACTATATTTCCAACCTTAATTATTAAGTGGGTACAATGAGAAAATGATGGAAATGATCTTGTCTTAGACAAGGGGAGATATATATAACTTCATTCTTTTCCGGTGACAAGAAATATAGGATTCTCTTTTAAAATTAATTGGTATTAGGCGAAATATCTTAAAATCTTATGTGATAATCCTTAAAATTCATAATTTATCAACATGCAATAATTGTATTCTCGTCTAACTTCACAATCATTTTCTAGTCAAATTTTATAAAGGAAATTCTAAAAGGTGAAACATAACTACCTCCATAGTTCAATCGCAAACCAATATCTCACTAAATGAGATCAGCTACCCCCACCGTTCAATATGCAAGATAATTCCTTTCTATAGCCATCTGATAATTAAGCAACCTGTTGTGGTCCTATTTGCAGTTTATATACTTAATCTCAGCACCAAATGGTAGCATGCAGCTTTACCACTTCGTAACAATTTTCGGATGCTTTACATTGGTCATGGCACAAATGCCATCTTTCCATTCACTGAGGCACATTAACCTCGTTTCCTTACTACTCTGCCTTGCTTACTGCGCTTGTACCACGGCAGGTTCTGTACATATAGGTAATATCTTATGTTATCGTATACGGCACACGTTTCATTATTAGTCCCTAATGTTTACTCGTTTTTTCAAATTAAATAGTGCTTTTTTCTAAAAATGTATTCGATTCTGTCGCAGGACATTCCCATGATGCCCCATCGAAAGATTATTCTATCAGAGGAGCTGGGCTAAATCGTGTTTTTGGTGTCTTCAATGCTATTTCAATCATTGCTACTACATATGGCAACGGAATTATCCCAGAAATACAGGTTTATAATGGTTTTCTGTTTGATTGCTCGAGAAATATTAGATGGTACACCGTTTTTATTACCCATTTATCCCATCTTATGTGTATACTCAGTTGGCATGCATACTAAAGAAAGAGAGATAAAAATGGGGTGGTATGCCACACAGAAGGTGACTAAGCATCACTATCATTTAGTTGGTAGTTTAAAAAGTGAAATTTTATTGATGTATACCAAGGGGGTGCAAACTAATAACAAAAATAGTTTTTGCTAACTAATCAGCTATTAAATATGCGGATCTACGAACCAAAGAAAAAGAAGCCCGAGAAATAAGATTTGGTTTGATTTGACTAGTATCGTGGTTAGTATGAATTTGATTAAGGGAACCGTGGCAGCGGATTCAAACTGTTAAGATCGGAATTAATTGGTTAGCAAAAGTTGTTAAGATCGACACCTTACCTCTTGATTTTATTTATAAAAAAATAAAAAATTTTATCCCACTAAATAAAGTCGTCTGAATCAAGACATTAATAATTGTAAAATTATGTGATGATGTTCATCATGTACTAAAATGGTTGAAATCCTTCCTTGTTATAGGCCACAATAGCCCCTCCAGTGACTGGCAAAATGTTCAAAGGACTACTGGTATGTTACTCTGTTGTGATCTCCACATTTTTCAGCGTTGCAATCTCTGGATATTGGGCATTTGGAAATCAGGCTCAGGGATCAGTTCTGTCGAATTTCATGCCCGATGGGAAGCCTTTGCTGCCCAAATCGTTCCTTCTAGTGACTTTTGTCTTCACCCTAGTGCAAGTATCAGCTGTAGTTTTGGTAAAACATTGCTGACTACTACACTCATGTCCACGGAAAATTGTTCCATACATCCAGCCGAACGTCAAGCCATTTCCGTAAGGGCATGTGGGCCCCACCTCGGGTGAGGGGGCCTGTCGTTCGATGTATGTATGGAAAAGCTACCCCTTGTCCACATTTGCATTACCAACTATGCACTTTTTGAAAGGACTTAGATCCCCTCTATAACGTAACAAGAGAGATTCAATGTTGGTGAACTGTTCATATAGTTTTGATAAAATAATATGAATAGTTCACCGCTATTGAATCTCTCGTGTAACGCTGCATATTATAAGAGGATCCAAATCCTGAACAGGTTATACACATATCTTAACTTCACCAACTTACATTGATGAATCCAGGTGTATATGCAACCAACAAACGTAGTTATCGAGCGTAAATTTGCAGACCCTAAAAAGGACCAGTTCGCGATCCGTAACATCATCCCACGGCTGATATCCAGGTCGTTGACAGTGGCAGTGGCGACAACCTTGGCGGCAATGCTACCATTCTTCGGAGACATAATGGCACTATTTGGGGCATTTGGGTGCATACCTTTAGATTTCATCTTGCCTATGGTTTTCTACAATGTAACATTTAAGCCTTCCAAGAAGAGCTTACTTTTCTGGGGAAACACACTACTTGCTGTTATCTCCACTGTGCTGGCATTGGTTGGGGCTGTAGCTTCTGTGAGACAAATAATTATAGATGCCAAGACATATCGTTTGTTTGCTAATATGTAATAGTAACAAACCCAGCAAATTGTTCTTTATACATGAAGGAAAATACAGAATTAGTAACACCGAAAGGGTTAACTTACTCACTTTATGGGTTCAAACTAGCTAGGAAACTGATTTATTATACTTAACTAACTTAAATTACGCCTCCGGCATACGGAATCATGTCTATTGAAATTTAACCCTGGTGTGAGTCTGAAGGTTTTAAAAAAGGAAAACCTACAAAATCAGACCAATGCCCTGATGCTCCAGATTGGAGGATCGTACTAGTCACACCATATTTGCACGGATCACTAAAATACAGCTAGAGGGGGATAAAGGGTAAGCAGAGAAAGAAATGTTTTTCATGAGATTGAAAATGAAAACTATTAGTCCCACACGAACTTTGAGAACCCAATACAGAAATCAAATCTTGGAAATTTGTGTTGAAAATAAAAGCTTAAACTAACTAGACTGAAGCAGTCAGGAAAAACTTAAATTTCCCAAAATAAATGTCATATAAGATGATAAGAGTCAAACTTGAAAGTTTAGAAAGAAAAGGTCCCAACAACAACCAAAACACCATTATTGAAATCTGTAGAAAAGTGAAAATTCCAATCTATTCTTTTACTATATTACAAGTCAGCTTAGCCTGCCACGCTCATCAGGTCGTCGTCCTGCAGACATCAATGGGAACGCCGATTAAAGTCAAACAGACAACTAATGACTACGAGAAGAATTACATTTTCGTGGGTTGGGGGATGGGGGAGGGGGGAGCAGGTGCCGGTGGAGGGGATGATGTTCTTAAATACAAAAGCATGTGCAAGTAACAGCACATGACTTCACCTTTATTAAGTTGCTCAAGTTGTTGCAGACTCACTGCTACTAATATCACTGCAAGCTTCTCGTATTGTTCCTTTGACCTCATCCGAAGGACGATCCAATGGAGTATTTGGAGGAAGTAGCCACACATAAACCTAATGAATAACCAAAAATCATATTATGATCGCTGAACATGCATCTGTAACATGCATGCCTATAATACTGACTTGGTTCCATCCTTTTCTTGCTAGAAGATAAGATACAAAGATGCTATCAGCCAGCATCTATTGAAAAGATCAGAATGTTCTTTGGACGTGCGACAAAAACAAATAATATCTCTATTCTCTCATACTTTTCATGGTGTAGTAGTAACCATGGACTGAGTTTATGTTCATCAAATATATTTCCCAGCAAGTTTTCCTACCATGCCGTACTTTCAAACTTTAGATATATACTTCCTGTAGGACCTTTAGGGGATTGTGGAAGTAGAAAATTTTGCAAGAATCATATCCCTTAACTAACAAACAATAGAGCAGCAAGTTTTGCCATGATCTGCTTACATAGTAAATAATAATATCAGCCATAATGATGATGATGAAGATGATGAAACTAAGCCTTACATGGGTTTCAGAAGCAGTTTGAACTGATCCTGATACTCCTCCACCAACCAGAGGACCATCTCCACGAGCCACACACATAGACAGACTCCATTCAGTTGGAAGCAGACGATTGGTGTCAGGCGGATATATAAAACCACTGAAGTGTATTATTTCAAGACGTCCCTGCATGATAAAGAAGAATAAGTTTAGAAAAACACTTCAACATTGGAAGTACAGATTCAAGTTCATATAATTTAGACAACCTTGTACATAGAAAAAATTCATGAAAATTTAAATTTGAGACAAATACAAAAGATGAAGTTATGCAACTTTAGCGATGGCACGCCATAGATCCTTGGTTGAGTAGAAAAAAAAAGCTTCAAACACACACAATTGTATAATATCACATGCAATAGAATGAAATCATGAGCATGTATCATGAAATCCTACAAGGGGCAGTAGAAAATAACAAACTTAATTTTTAATATAAGAAATGCCAACATGCCATCTTAAATTTATCAAATTCAGAAGAAAAGGATTGAGATTGAAATCTTGCCTCATAAGTGGAAATGTTATTTCCGTGACGAAGATTCACCAGAGAAAGACTTCCACTGGCATCAATGACAAGCACAATACAATTTCTGCTTTCAGATAATGAAATCAACTTCTTGAGAATGTCCTATAATCAAATTTATATAAGGGTTAATATTAGTACAAATCTTTGGTACCCTCATTTCTAACAGAACAAAGTTTCATAAACTCCAGAGATAGGATAAACCAACTTCCTTAATGAATATTTACCTCTCCTGCGTCAATTCTAATGAGTTTAGGTGTAAAGGCCTTTAGTTGGACAGACATAGCTGGCATAGATCATGAACAAATTATAAATGCCATAGAATATCAATCTTATCTTCATATGCACAATCATTTTGAAAGGCAGCAACTTTTAAAACAATTGTCAATTTGTCACAATGTCAGGAAGTGAATAATCACCTGAATTGCATCTTTCATTGCATGAACACAAACTGCTTTTTCAGAATAAGAGTATAGACTTTGCACCCCATGACTTCGCATTATTCACAAACATCTTTGTTTGGGAAGGTAAAGCATAAGAAAAGATTAAGGAACTCTATTTCTCCACCAAAGCTCAAACTTTTTAACTTTTAATCAAGACGATTAACTCACCACATTTATGACATACCTATTTTGGTAATTGGAAGCAAATTCTAAGGTGATGAATCATTTGGCAAATGATTCTCAAGCAATCTATCAATTGAAAAAATGAAAGCATATATAATTAGGATAATAAGATTCCTTCTCAGATATGATATGGATCAAAGGGTAATGAAGGAAAAAGAATCATCCCCCTTACAACTTCCACCAATATGTACTCCATCAGAATCTCTAAAGGTTACCTAAATGTATGTACAAGTTATATGAATGTATAAACATATGGTATACAGGATAAGTGCATGTAAATGGGTTTGTAGAGTGTGGACACGTATTATCAAAAATGTATGTCGGTAATAAGTCAAAAGAATCACAAGAGAATTCAATTTCTTTTCAGTAACAGGTCAAGGTATAGTAAGAGAGTAAAGAGCAAGAGAAAAGGAAAGAGATTCCATTATAATGCAAATAAATTCCATAATACCTTTGTTTTGCACTGCATTCTAATAAGTATCAATGCTTTTTCATCAGAATTCTCATCAGGATCTTAGTTTGACTATTTCTTCTATTTTAATATCTCAGGAAACAATCAGCACAATGATGAGCAGGATATGCTGGATCACTTGTTAAATTATGAATATCAAATGGTCAAACCACCTCAGGGGTCACTAGACATTTCCCACAGATTAAAGGGGCAAGAGAAAGTGTTTTAAATAAAGAATTATGGTCAGATAACTGATAACCAGAAGACATCAAGTTTCCTCAGTCATCCTTAGTAAGGCGGATCATTCGATCAATGGAAGTTAATAATGCTGTAGTAGATTAATCTATAAATCGAGGCTCTTGGGGGTTCAGACCATCTTACCTTTCCTTTTTGTTGTTAATCTTCTCCCCCAGAACCTTATCTAGGGACATTACCCCCTCCTCCATCATGGATGTCATAAAATAATAATTTTCTGAATGGAGAAAGATTCAATTCTTTAATTTCAACTATAAGAAGACAACAATAAACCTGTGAGCCATGTGCCAATCAAAAAAAATATTTTGCAAAAGAAAAGGCCTAAAATACAAGATTCTGCACTTAATATTGTCATCACCATATTGAATTGTGTGATATCTACACTTTGACATCAGAACAAACTATACTCATGAACAATCTCAATCATTCTTTAACATGTCTAGATATAGTCATTCATAGATAATAATTACGATATAGCCTCATGCAACAGAAGGAAAAGGCAAGAAGCATATCTTGTTATAACATCAGTCACTAACATAGCTCATGCTTTGATTAAGATACAATCTTTCACCAATCATAACTAACCAATTCTTCTAATTGCAAATGTAACACAGCAAGTACTCAAAATCAGTTCAAGGAAAAAGAAGTCTTAAACCAGATCTACGCCACTATACCAGTAATAATGTTAGAACAGCAGAAAAATGCCCAGCATTGACTTGCGTTAACCGTGGCTTTTAGGACATACCATACATGATCGGATTCAACTCTGTTTATTTAAAGATGGTTGGAGTCTGTCATGGACGTAGTGGGGAAATCAGAGGATCCCAGCTTCAAAAAAGTCTCATTGGATCGTTCTTTGAATGACAAAGAATTTTAACAAAACTCTTTCTATTTGTATCAGACATGATTGATCAAGAGAATTCACAACTACAAGTAACAGAAAAAGAGATTTTGGAACATTATTAGTTAAAATATCGTACATACGTTGCACAATTTCTTCACTGCTTGAAGATTCTGAATCTGACTGCAAAGACAAATTTGAGCTTTTTCCTTCCATAGAATTAACCACAACCTGTAATATAAAAGGGTTCAAAATCAAGAGAAGATGATGGAACAAAATGAGTGAGCAAATTGAGAAAAACTTTTTTAATTAAGTCAAATATATAGTTAAACGACCCTCATAAGTCACTAGTCTTCCACGTTGTAAGATTCACTAAATTCGTCGTTATCTTTGATTAAGTATGACCCAGAACAGATTTCAAATGCAATATTACTACAGGGACCACCTCTAACGGTTTACGCTCAATCAATTTTCTCCTCACAAATCACTAGTCTTCCACATTGTAAAATTCACTAAATTCATCATTATCTTTGATTAAGTACAACCCAGAACAGATTTCAAATGCAATATTATCGACATGGACCACCTCTAACAGTTTATGCTTAATCAATTTTTACTCCATTTAATCACCGTATCAGATTTCTTGACTTGATAAATGAAGCCATTAGCACATAATATCACGGTAAATTCATAATACAATTCCGTTTTTTTTTTGGTCAGTGACTAATACAATTCTCAAATATGGAAAGTTGGCCTTCAAAATAAAGGGAAAAAACACATATGATTTAAGTCACTCAGATTCATGCAATCCAAGTTTCTATTCACCAGATTTTCAATCCATCAGTTTAAGGATAGTAATCATGCCGAATCCAAAACGCGCAAATATAAACGAAATGTCAACCTACATAAATGTCTTTTTTCTGATGTATACTTTGTCACTTACTTCAGCATCAAATAGATTCTATGATTTCAGAGTATGCTTACTATATGAAAAAACAAGTGCAGCATAGATATATGTAGATTGTAGGGGCAAGATAACTGAGTGACTAAACAAGGACGCGAACTGGAGAAATAATAAGGTTCCAATCACCATGGTCAACAACATTAATATTTCAATTTTGAGCCCTTGAGGCACATTTAAGATGAAACACTTAGCGTACGTCACATGCTACAATGTAAGGTTAATAGATGAAACTAACAAACCAATTTTAAGTTTGAGGCCTAGATGTAGGTTCTCAAAGATGAGTATTTAGGATGAACAGATGTAGACTGAAAAATATGAATGAAATTCCAACCAAAGTGGAAGATATAGAAGATGGTTAAGACCGAAGACAAAAATTAACATTTTACAAACAAGTGCAGTCCTCGATAATAATGAACGATTGGGATATCATATTATTTATATACTTGAGTGACGATTGGTAAAGTGGAGATATCAAGCTGAAATGAAAAATATATAGCATTGCTTTTATGCAATTATGCTGTGTACAAAAGAATGTTATATCAGTCAATCACATATCATCTAAATAAGAGCAAGGAACTGGTATGACTAGGTGATAAAACAATAAGGAGGATAAGAACAGGTTTCAAATGGAGAAATGCATAATGTAGTTAAATATCATGTATAGGTTTTCCACCAAAACTTGTAAACACGAATGAAATGAGTGCAAATAATTTGATACTAGAAAAGAAAACATGGAAACGTTTGACATGTAGAACTGAAAATCAAATAGCTAAGAACTTCATGCTTTAATCATAAATCCCCTTATGTTTTTGAACTTTTTTCCTTTTTCTTAATCTTTCTTCTTCAAGGGTGGGTTGGTTTGATATCAGAATTTCGCGAACTTATTCCATGATGATCCACATAATACGAGGTTTCAAGCATATATTCTGACACGAATTACATAAAAAATATACAACCAAAGGAAACTAATGACAACTAAAATGTACATCAAAAGAAATAGTTTACCATTCATAGGTGTCAATACGAGTTGCCTCTCTGCTGTGTAAATTCCAAAGATCATTACCATTCCCATATCCTCGACTTTCACAAAAATATCCAACATGCTACAAGAGAAAAATTTAGCAACTTCGTTAACAAAAACAGCTTGATGCACAAAAACAGCTCGATGCACGAAACTCTTATTATGCGTGGGTCCAAGGCCGGACCCAAAATAAATATGATCCGCAGACATACAGAAATCACATATATAAGCACATACCCAATGATACAGTTAACAATTAACAACTCTCTTGAGTGATTAAACACAACTCATTCAACTTAGGAACACTAAAAAGGGCAGCCCGCTACACGAACCTCAGCTATTCAAGAACCTTAGCTATGCGCTGATCCAAAGAAGGGTCAGACCCACCTCGGGTATATTGTAAGCAACATTAACTTATATGTTAGTTTCCACGATCCAAACCCGTAACCTCCTGCAACGGATACAGTTTTACCATTAAGTGGGAAAAAAAAAGTAAACAATATCAAAGTGAGAAAAGTGGCACTTGATTTTGTTAGTCACATTTGTTAACTGGCGCTGCAGAATGAGAATGTAGGCCTGCTGAACTGGTGAGAGAGCCATGGAAAAAGCTTAACGAATCTAAACAAATATGAAAATCCACTACAATCGTCAAATCTCAAAGTAAGCTATTGTTTTGGCATTAATAAATTTTTTTTAAAGTATAGTGGAGTTCGAGGTGGGATTTCAACTAATTACAACAGTTCGTTATTTAATTGTTCAACTCAATTCTCACTTTAACGATTAATTTATAACTTTCGAATATTATAATTTGGCTTTGTTGGGTTGTCAAGAACTAGTTCTATAGTGGTCCAGACTGGTGCAATAATCTTGCAATTGGTCCAAACTTTGGATTTATGTATTTCTATTAAAAATATTATTTTATTTTTTATTTATATTACAAGATTTATTACTTTAAAATTAATACAATGTACTCTAATCTAAAATAAAATTCTCGTCTTAGAAAAATTTAAATTATCTAACTTTTTTTACGAAGTTTAAATTGTATATGAATTTCTTTCTTTTTTTTTCGTTTTTCAAATTGCTCAATAAATATGTCTTTTATTCCATTTCATTTATTTTGCTCTTTTAGTAGTTAATTTTATCATAATTTTGCTGATACGTATGAAAAATATGATTCAGTTAGATTTAACTACTGAAATTAACAAAACGAGCTAAATATTATGTAAGATGATATTCAATGGGAGATTTGAAATAAAATAAGATTACTAGGTGATTTGAAATTTTGCAAATGTTTGGGGAGCTCGGGTATAATTTCATTCTTTGCATAATTTTTTTTTATCCTAGGGCTCCGTTTGTTTGCCGTAAAATTACTTGTATATGTAAAATATTTTCCGAATACCTACTTATTTCTAACGATAATTTTTCGACTTGTAAGAGGGCAAGAATTTCATTATGCAACTTATTTATGTTTAATTTCAAAGTTTTTCTATAGTATTGCTTCCATATGTATCTAAAGACACATGTTTACTAGTTATCGACTACATATTAATTACTCTGTAAAAAACAAACACTATGCCGGTAATTCATGTCAGATTTTCAATCAAATTTTTAGTTACCCATATTCAATACAAGTTTTTTAGTTAGCATGTATTTTTGTCAGTTTTTTTTTTTTTTTTGTCAATTAAGGAAGCTAACATGTAATTGTATTTGACGTGATCAGCAAGAATTAATTATTGAGGACTAGCCGACCAATAAAACGACATTGGAGAAAAGAAATAAATGTGTCCTTTACATCTCCCCTAAAGGGCCTATCTCAAATGAATTTGGTATGAATTCCATTTTCCATAATGACAAATGACAATGATATGTTTATTTAGCAGAAAAGACAAAGACATGTTTAAATGAACATTCCTCCTATAAATTCATTATAACTAATAGTCTATCTATCATAAATTGTTGTTTAAGGCATCATATGCATAGAGGCTGAATTGGACAACTCCTTTATGTTCCTCTTTGTTGTGTGGATAATATTTATTTAATCCCTTTAAAAACCTTTCACCATACTTGCATTGATGAATTAGCATAGAGGCTTTTAATCATTTTTTTTTCTTTTGGACAAACTTTTAATCACTTTATAAGTCTTTTTTCACACGTTATTATGTCATTTTAGTGATTGTGTAAAAATAAGTGTGTGAAAAGAAGTTTATTTTTATTTGATTAAACACGATCACTAAAATGGCATATGATGATACAGTTGTTGAGTCATTAAATACCTAACATTTTTTTTTTTGGATCAAAAAATGCCTAACGTTGAGTTCATACAAATGGTGTAGTCACGAGAGTTGAGTAAAAAAAACCACTTTTATGATTCTCACTTGAAAATAGATATTTGGTTAGAGAAATGTGAACTAAATTCCCCCACGGACCCCACCCCCACCCCCCCCCCCCCCCCGTCTGGCGCTCATGACATAAAAATTTTGAACACATATTTTTTCCTGAAAAACTAATTCCTCGGGAGATTTATAATTTAGCCGTTAAATAATATATTCAAATCATCGATTTCATACAGTAAAGTCATACTAAACCTATAGGTGTATAACAATTGAACTATTATTTGCAATCCGAACAATAATAAGACTATTATCGTGAAGAAATATGACAAAACTTAATTTTAATAATCTCACCTTCTTCCATAATTCATTCAAAAATAGTTTTTCCTGATTTTTTTTAAAATACGAGGAAGACCTAAAACTATATATCACATAATGTAACCTGTGAGAATCAAATTCACAACTTCTTACATACATAGCGAGATACATACTACCGGACTAAAATCCTAGTGGCAAATTTTCTTGAATTAGATACCTCTTTCTAAATTTTGTTTTGTACGGCAGAGGAGAAAATAGAGGGAAAAAAAACAAAAAAAGAAAGCTAGGTTTGATGCTTTCCAATTTGGTTACGAACTTTTTATATAGGAGTATTGTCACGTTCCCAAAAGTTACCTAGGAGAATTTAGGGAACGTAACTATCGCGCAATAAGAAAGAACGTCCTTCCTAAATACGCAAGACACTAAACTGACATCAATTTAAAAATCACATTAATAAACAGGTATCAAACCATCAGAGTATCTAAATCATCAACAGGCGGCGGAATTTTAGACTCCAACTACGAAATAAAAATCTCCAAAGATACATATATTTTTTTCCAAAACTTAACCAAAATGAGAAATTAAATCCATAGGTCTAGAAGATATAATCAACTTATTCATAACTAAAATATCCAGAGGATTGTAATCAATCGTTGAGACAGTATCTACCCCGAGCCAAATTCGAAAAAAGCCTATTCATCACCTTCTGCAAAGAAAACATTTTTACAAAAATAATAAATACATCTCAGTAAGTGGCGATCCTCAAGAAAACCTCCTGGGACCCTTAAAATATTCGTATATGTCAAATAGTCATATAATCATAGTTCACAAATATCACAAATTCCAAAATGAATTCATGTGAAAGTCGTAGTGTTTCAGCCTAGAATCATAAAAAAGTTCATGGGAAACTAAATTCATATACCAAGAATGCATAGTGCCAAAAATCACGGTCAAACGAATCCAACACCCAAGTCTAAGTAGGCATTTATCCTTAGTCATAGAGTCGATAAAGAGTTAAAGCATTGGCATTTATCCTCCGCCATGGAGTTGATAAAGAGTCAAAGTATTAACATTTATCATCCGCCATAGAGTCGATAAAGAGTCAAAGTATTGACATTTATCATCCGCCAAGGAGTCAGAAGCATTGACATTTATCCTCTATCAAAAAGTCAAAAACATTGGCATTTATCCCCGACCAACAAGGGTCATAATTTCATAGTCCTTTCAAAGTCTCAAGTTTCAAATATTTTATATATGCATTCGATAACCAAATAAGGGTCATAATATTGACATTTATTCCCCGCCAATAAGGGTCATAATTTCACAATCCTCTCAAAGTCTCAAGTTTTAAGTATTCCATATATGCATTAGATAACTAAACAAGGTGTCAATAATTCTAGTACCAATAACTTTTCTCATAACACATCATACTTTGAAATCATGCAGATATTTTTGTCCAAGGTTTTATTTTGAGTTTTCAAAATCATTTACAACCTTAATCGATTTATACCCATGCAATATGAAGCCATAAAATTATTAATCAATATTTTGATTCAAATACACTGAAACATTTAGTCTCAAATTTCCTTAGTTTTTTTCCCTTTCAAACGAAGAAGACATTCAAAAGTTATTTTTAGAGTATTAATAACAAAACTGTAATTTAACCAAAAACTATTTAACTAAAAACTAAAAATGCAATTCACAACTTTATTTTTCTTTTTGATGCAAAATTAAATACAAACCATGCCAAAATCCTTCATTTTTAACAGTTCAAAGTATGTCATTTTTCGTCAAATCAAAGAATATATAAAGCCTATTTTCACAAAATCTCTTGTTTGTTTATGTCAGGATCTTATTCAATGCGATGAACTATTTTAAGACTTTTAATGCATTTATAGCACTTCAAGTACATGAAACCATGAATTCTCAATTAGTTCAAAGCTTCTAAAACTTTAAAAATACAACTGAAAATCATATTAAAAATAGAAAGACAAAGTCATTACTTTATACAAAGTAAGATAATCCCTTTACTTTTTTTTTTGTTCACAGTTATTGTTCACGATGAACAGTTACCGAATTTACTGTTCATTGTGAATAGTCAACCCTTTTTTTTTTTTGATAAAAAGGGAGGCAAAGCTAAACTATCGAATAACGTTCCTAGGGTATGTTTCCCCTTGTCTATCCATTTCAATCTTTGTCATAAGCTGAGTCGGCGGAGCCTCAAAAGAGGTATAACCCAAGGGTAGATGGAGGCTGTAGTTCACAATCCAGTCAGCACACTGGTTGGCCTCGCGAAACGCATGTTGGAGTTGGTATTCTTCATGATCCGCTAAAATCTTTTTACAGTCTTCGATGAGGAACCTGAAATGACTCTTCAGAGGTACTTCTGCCTTTAACAGCTGAATAGTAATCAGCGAATCAGACTCAATAGTAAGATGAGTAATGCCCATGTCAACAACTCTTCTAAGTCCTTCCTAAACCGCCAATAATTCCCCCTTATTATTTGGAAGCGATCCCCAAATTTATAGCAAAGCCAGAAATCCAGAAACTATTTTCATCACGAAAAATACCCCTAGCTCCTGCCAAGCCAGGATTACCTTTAGAACAATCATCAGTGTTTAGTTTCCAACCGTGGACCAGCTTTCTCCAACCAACCAAGACTTGGTGATTAATGAGATGCGGGTAACCTTCTGGACTGTGCCAGGCGTCAACCATACTCAAAGCTTGACCATGGATGAAATTAGATAAAGTACATAAGTTATTATGGGATGTATTCTTAAAGCATATCTCGTTCCTCCATTTCCAAATCCACCAGACGGTAGTAGAAAATAAGATGTTCCAAGCTACCCCTCGATGATTTTTAGTACACTTTAGGTTCACGTTAAACCAATCAGACCACGAAAGGTTGAAGAAAGAGTCCATGAAGCTAGGTGGTAAAATCAGATTCCACACATTTTAAGCCATAGTGCATTGACGAAGGACGTGGTTGGTGTTTTCAATAACAGCACCACACCAAGGACAATCAGCAATGTCCACAATACCTCTGTGAGCAAGCTGGTCGCGGGTTGGGATTCTTTGTAGTGCAGCCTGCCAAAGAAAGATTTTAATACGTTGTTGACATTTAAGTTTCCACAAGAGGTCCCATTTGATACTAGTATTTGTTCCCACATTATGTTGTCGCATAGCATAAGCTGAGGCGAGACTGAAAGCACCCTTAGTATCCTCATTCCAAGCCACAAAGTCTTGTTTAGCATCATCAATAGTCACTCGTATGCTAGCAATTTGAAGCATAATAATTGGCGTAAAATAATGTTGAAACTTTCTCCAACTCCATGAGCCATCGTCTTCAATATAATCCTCAATAAGCAAATTATTCTCATCATCAGGGACACGGAGAATAGCATGACGTAGAAGCTCTGAATTTCCAACCCATATGTTAAGCCAGAAACATATATTTTTTCCATTATAAAAAATCCATTGAAGGCCCTCGTTAAGAAGATCTTTCTCTTTCAAAATCCCATGACAAATGATTGAGTCTGGAGACTTGGGAGTATCAGAAAAAAGGCCATCACGAAAATATTTATCTCTTAGAATTTTGACCCATAACAGATTAGGTTCTGTGAGAACCTTCTACCCGAGTTTTGCCATAAACGCCTTATTAATGATAGTTGCTTCCCGCAGGCCAAGACCTCCAAACTTTTTATTCTTGCACACATTTGCCCAAGAAATCCAATGGAGTTTCCTCCGTTCTCCATCTGAGCCCCAAATGAATCGCCGCTAGATTTTATCAATCTCCTTGCACGTCTGAATTGGGAGTTTGGCAGTCTGCATATAATACGAAGGAATGGTAGCTATGGTAGACTTGGCCAAAGTGACTCGTAAAACAAAAGATAAAACATGTTTTGTCTGAAGAATTCATTTGTATGTGCTATGACAGACCCTTTTGTGTATCACAGGAATTCCAAGATAGGTATCTAGGTCCGTGGTGATTGGGATACCACTGCTTCTAGAGAGCTCCTGAGCAACCTCAGAAGAAGTGTTACGGGACACATATAAATAGGACTTTGCAGCATTAATGGATTGACTAGACTCATCGCAAAACTCTCGCCATACCTTTTGTATATTGTCCATTTGATCAGTTGAAGCCTCTGCAAAGAACAACAAATCATTCGCGAAAAACAGATGGGAAATAGGAGTACCATTCCTAGAGATTTTAATGGGTTTCCAACTTTGATTTTCAACTTCACAATAAATTCTACGAGATAATCGTTTAATACACAAAATAAAAATATAAAGAGAAAGAGGGTCTCCCTGACGAATTCCCCTACTCGGGGAAAAGGAGGAAGATGGAATTCCATTCCAAAGAATGCACGTTGAAGCTGAATAAAGAGACGACATGATCAGATAAACGATTTTACTTAAAAATTTCGCTTACCGAAAAGTGTATTCGATGAAGGCCCAACTAAGACGATCATAAGATTTTTCAAGATCAACTTTAACAGACATAACTCCTTTTTTGCCCTTAATACGTTTCATGTGGTGGACAATCTCTTGGAGAATAATGGTATTGTCAGAAGTAGCTCTACCCGGAAGAAAACTACTTTGACTGGGTGAAATCCAATCTACTAAGAGAGGTCGTAATGTATTGACCAGAACTTTTGTAATCAATTTAGCAATTATATTGAGCAAATTGATGGGGGCAAAGAATAGTCAAGCGTTACTGTTCATTATGAACAGTAAATTTTTGTTGTCTTTATTTATTTTATTTTTTTTAATTTTTGTTAAGAATAAGTTTTGAAATCCTAATACGAATACATCAAAATTATCCATCAAAGGTTTCTTTATTTCTTTTCAAAAGATCAATCCCAATATATAAAATTATTAAAAAATTTAATAAATCAAGTTCTATATTTCAAATATAATTCACGACATCCAAACTATTCATGATCCAATTCGTATAATCACAACAATTCAATAAATCACATTCAAGATACGATATAACATAGAGAATCTAGGTGAGGATCAATTCACTTACCTCTTCGATGAATTGACCCTAAACGTCAAGTTCTTTTCCAACATTCTCACGACCTTCCAAGAATCTACCCATAAGACTGGTTATGCTCAAAAGCTTAGGGATAACTGTAGGATAGTTTTTTTGTTTTTTTTGTTTTGGCATATTTGCCAAGATTATTAGAAAACGTATGTTGTGCTAAGTCTAATATAAGTTTATAGGGACGGATTTAAATACTTATAAAAGGCCTAATCTAATAAAATTAATTATGACCCTTAATTCAAATAAAATAATAGTTAAATCAGACCCAAAATACGGGGAGACCTAAGATCGTACACTACATAATGTAATCAACGAAAATTAAATTTATAATTTCTTACATATATAACGAGATACATACTATAGGATCAAAATTTTAGTGGCAGATTTTCTTAAATTAGATACCTCTTTCTAAATTTTGTTTTGTACGGCTGCGGAGATAAGAGAGGGAAAAACAAAAAACAAAAAAGGAAAGCTAGGTGTGATGCTTTCCAATTTGGTTACGAACTTTTTATATAGGAATATGAATGAAAATGAGTACGTTGACCAGAAAAAGAGGTTTTTGCTTTTTCTTTTCTGGCAAAAGTGGGGGATGAATCATTTGCACATTTTTATACATTTATTTATTTGAACTTGATAAGCATTTGTAGCTATAATGACTGTACGTTACTCTTTTGGATTCTTTATATTTTTGTTAAGGAAAAGGTAAATAGCATTAATCATTCATTAACTGAATTTTTATTGAGAATTTCGTTTCTCAACTTCAGATCATAATATTTTTGTTTTTTATTTTTTAATTTTGAAAAGTAATTTTCGTCCAAAAATAAACAGATTATAAAAATTAATGTAAGGCTCACATGCATCACAAGTGAGAAAAGCGCTTTTTTTTTTCTTCTAAAAATCACTTAAAGAACTAATAAAGTCAAAAATTAAAAAATAAAAACTTATTGAGTTTTGAAAATCAAGGACTTGACCCAAAAAAAAAAAAAGATTAAGGACAGAGTTGTCAAACGTATTTAAGATAAGAGAAATAAGAGACAGAATTGTCACCTTAAAATTACCTTATCTTGTTAAGAAAAAAAGTCAAAAACCACTCACGGGCACACGGACTACTTTGTGAGCCAACTGTTAATCAATCATTAATCTTGAATTAGTGTATGGTAACCAAACAAAGTAATAGGTTGTTTATTTGGACATTTTGGTAATCATGATTTTAACTTTAGCGTCGATTAAGACACATGAGATTCGTTCAAACATAGTTAATCAGCAGAAGGACTCCAAGTGGGTCGCCTAGTGGTAAGTGACAAAAAAATGAATAATTATAAATATAGGGTCAAATTTTTTTACTTTTTGTTAAAATTATATTTTTAGTTAAATTAATATGTATTTTGAGTTAAGTTATTATACTCTTGAATTTTGGTCACACTCAATTATTAGGTCAGACGGTGGGATATCAACGTGTCTATTATTTGGATATTTACCTCATGGTAGTATCTAATACAATTTATGTATCGTAAGTTAGTTAAATAATAATATTTTGTAGGGCAACACAAAAAAATAAAAAATAAGCAGGAGACGGTTTAGGACTTGGTCCGGACCGGCGTGAAATGGTCCACCATTAATTTGACGCTTTGGGGTCAAAATGGTAATATGCTTTTTCTCCGCGTGGTCTTCCATGTTATGACATCTCTTGAGTTGTGATTGTTTGTGTTCATGCACCTCAAGTTTCTTTTTATTTACATCTTTAGCAACAAGTTTAATGACTTTTTCTAAAGTTTTCCAAATTGTATTTCAAATGTATTCATTCATTTTTTTATCTTATGTTACTTGTCACCAAAATTCTTAGTTAATCTTCCTTATATTAATATCGAAAGAACACAAGGTTCTAAAGCTTTTTAACTCATAGACATGCTTAGAGTAGTCTTTACATTTGGATTTTTCAAAAAATTAAACTTCAATTCTGATGGTTGAAGAAAAACTGTCAACAATAAATTAATGAGAAACATACACTTCATTCATTATAATTTCTTATCGAATTCCATATCATTAAGAAATGCAAACTTAGACAACTCTTGATCCTAATGACTTAATGTCAGAGTTGCAAAAGAGAATGTTGAACTCTTTTATCATAACGAAAAATAATTCTAAAACTAAAAAGTCAAATAAACAAGTAGCTAGTAATTAAATGACATGTATTTTCTAAACCTCTATACACAACCTTCAAGCTATATATCGCTTAGATCTTAATGAATGAATAAAAATTTAATTTAACTTTATTATAGATTATTATCAATCACTCGTATTAGTTAAATATTAGCAAGATATTAAGTATCAATTTGTAGTTGTTGTTGAGCTTTATAGCTTCACAAAATCACAAATTATTTCCTACCATCTTTAAAACATACTAGTTGAACACTCTAAAAAATCCAAGTATGAGCCGTTACAAAGAATCACGAATAAAGAGAAAAATCTAAAAAGAAGAAAATCGCAAAAAGAGGTAGTTCTAGAAAAAGATAAGTGGACAAACATAGGGACTGGGGACTAAAATGAAAATAGTTGGGAGGACATGTGAGCATATAATGGTTTCCCATAAATTTCACTCGGTTTTGTTCCCACTTTCTACAATTTCGGCTTTGCTACATGTGGGTCTTCGTCCCACTCCCAAGTACCCGTTGCACCTTCCTCCTCTCCTTCCCCACCCCACCTACCCCCCCCCCCCCCCCCCCCCCCCCTCTCTCTTCAAGCTTGTGCCGCTTCTCAAATGATTGATTCCCAGTACAACTTTGTGCTCAAAACACAATCTGTGAGTAGTACTTGTACTAGTAACATCAAGCTAGCTTTGTTTTACTATTTTTTGGTTTTTTTTTTCTTTTTTTTTTTGCTTGTTTGATGATGAAATGGACTTCATTTTTTGCTTTTGCTTCTGATGTATGCCTTAGCTATTTTTTTGTGCTTTAGTTATATGGTATTGGGGATAAATACTTTGAAATTTGATTTTTATGTCTTGATGTATTTTTTGGACCATAAATTATAAAAATTTGAAAAGATGGTATTGAATTCACAAATCAAATTTTGGGTTTTGGTTTATTCCACCACGTAGGGTCGGCTAATCGTGTTAAATTTTTTAAATTTATAAAAACTAAATTAGAAAGAAAATAAAAGAAAAAGAAAAATTAAAAATTGAATGGATTTTGAGCAAATATGTTTTTCGGGTGTTAAAGGTGTATCAGGCTTCTAAGATGAAAATGCCTTTAATTTCTTTTTTTTTGAATATTGGCTGAATGTAAGGTAAGACGTCTTAAAATAGACACGAAAGAGAGGGTCCGACCCTTTTACGTTTCGCATAGCAGGAGTTTTCAGCACTGTTAGCATGAGTTTCGTGCACCGTGTTAATCTTTATAAGTTGAATGCCTTAATTTTAAAAGAATTATGCAGAATTTCAAGGGAAATTTCCTTTTTGTGCTGCAATGTTCTCAATGGAATGAAATTTGTTCTTATCAGTTGATTGGTGTAGTTAAACTACTTTTTCATGTGGGTTGTTGAAGCTATTCTCTTTCATTCTATAGCTTTATTGTTGTACTGCTAAACTTTTTTTTTTTTTCCGGACAGAATCAATAATATTACTGTTGGACTTTTCTTGGAAATTTTTGTTTTGGTTTCGTATTGGATTTCAAGATGGTTGTCGAGTCGTGGTTCCATACTTTGTGGAGAACTTCAAAGAAGCATGAGGTTAGGTCTGAAAAAGTGCTTCTAGGAGTATTAGCATTTGAAGTTGCAAGCTTGATGTCTAAGCTGGTACTGTTGTGGCAGTCTTTGAGTGATAAGCAGGTTAATAAAATAAGAGAGGAGATAATGAACTCGGTGGGTATTAGGAAGCTTGTATCTGATGACGATGATTATATTCTGAAGTTGATATGTGCTGAAATGATGGAGAATCTGGAAAAGGTAGCTAGAGCAGTGGCTAGGCTTTCTAAAAAATGCAGGGATCCCTTGTTAAAGAGTTTTGAGTCTGCCTATAATGATTTGATCAAGATCGGTGTTGATCCTTGTGGATGGCAGTATCCATGGAAGAAAATGGACAGGAAAGTAAAGAAGATGGAGAAATTTATCTCAGTCAATTCAAATTTGTATCAGGAAATGGAAACACTTGGTGGTCTTGAACAGACATTGAGGAGAATGAAAAGTAATGATGATGCAGATAGTGTCAGTGTGGTTGAATATGAGAAGAAGGTTGCATGGAAGCATCAGGAAGTCAAGCATCTGAAGGAGATATCTCTTTGGAATAGGACTTATGATTACACGGTTGAGCTTTTGGCAGGATCTGTGTTTACTATATTTGGTCGTATTGGGCATGTTTTTGGAATTAGTCATGTTGTAGAGATGGGAGTCAAGGACTCAAGTGTTCCTGATTCTGATCATATCCGTCGGAGCCACTCAGTTGTGTTTATGCAATCTTCAGTTCATCCATCTGAAACTGTTATTTCTAGGTTTTCGTCAGGTCCATTGGGGAGCAGCATAACTAAATCTGGACCGCTCTTGATGAGAAACAATATGGACAATTTCTCTTCAGGACCTCTTGAAAATTCCATAATAGCATCGAGCTCAATTTCTGGAAGGAAGAGCATTGCTAGCTTCTATTCAGGTCCTCTGGAAAGGTCTACACCAAAATCCAGCCCACTGACCAAGTCAAATAAAATCAGCCTGAGATGGCGATTTTGGAATCATTCATCAAATAAGCAGAGGCGAAGCCCTCATTCACAAACCAGTCAGTTGACCTCTGTAGGTCCACTCGAAGGATGCGTGATCAATGAAAATGGATCTGCTGTGATCAATTGTTATGTGAAGCCAAATGGTGCCAATTCTGGAACTCCGGATGGAAGAAAAGATGTTAATGTAGAAACAGTTGCTTTTCCAGATAAAATTCAGGATACTCTTTCAATTTACATTTCCAACAACAAGCTATTGAATGCTCCTCCAGAAACACTTGGTGCTGCTGCATTAGCATTGCACTATGCAAATGTTATTATTGTTATCGAGAAGCTAGCAGCATCTCCACATTTGATTGGTCAAGACGCAAGAGATGACCTGTACAACATGTTGCCAGCTAGCATCAGAACAGCCCTCAGGGCAAAACTAAAGCCTTATACCAAGAGCTTGACTTCATCAATTTACGATACAGTTCTTGCAGGAGAATGGACTGAGGCAATATCTGGGATGTTAGAGTGGTTAGCTCCTCTTGCTCATAACATGATAAGATGGCAGTCTGAAAGGAGTTTTGAGCACCAGAACCTGGTTTTTAAAACAAATGTGTTCCTTGTACAGACCCTTTACTTTGCAAATCAGGAAAAAACGGAGGCGATAATTACTGAACTTCTTGTAGGTCTGAATTATATATGGAGATTTGGCAGAGAAATTAATGTTAAAGCTCTAGCAGAATGTGCCAGTGGTAGAACAATTGATGAATACTTGGATGCCTAGCAATATGTTAAGCCTTTGGCTGCAACCTGATAACCGACACAGGCTTCTGGGGAATGACTGATGGTTCCAAAGTGTGGAACTATTTCTGAACTTCTAACGACACTTATCCTTTCAGTCGCTTGGTTTATGATGCTTCTTATTGCCATATCATCTCCAAACTACTCGCTGAGGATTTGGTTCGCAAGACTTAAAGTTGTTGGATTCTTTAGTTCCAGAAGCTTGATTTCTCTATAGTGGATGTATGAATTTCTAGCATCCAAACATCCTTTCAGGTCAGTATGACGAACTTCTGTCTCTGAGCACGAAGGATTGGTTGGTTCTGATTTCTTGATAGATACGATATATATTTACTAGCTACTCAGGATATCTAGTTGTGTACATTCATCTTATAAAGGTTTTCCTTCACAAGACATGGGCAATGGAAGGTAAGGCTCTATACATGTATAGTGGCTAATTTCCGATGTAATCTTGGTAAGTGTTGTACCACGTAATGACCAAAGCAAATGTTGATGAGGCTGCTTAGGCCTCGGTTAAGCTTTGAATTTGATGTGTTTAAACCTTTGCATACAGAAAAGTAATGACAAATGAAGTTTCATGCTTTCTATTTTACTCATCTGCCAATATTTCTTGAGGCATTTGATTTTCCAACTCTTCCTGCTGCTTATTTTGCATCATACATAAGTTGTGAAGTTTGTACATTCATGATAGCCCTGGGGAAGGATGCCACGCCCGGAAGGAGGTGGCGTGGGTCGGGTAGCTTTCTTCGGCTAATGATACTTTAGGCTACCTCGAGAAGGAAACTTTTGACATTCTTTAGATAGAGAAGGCACGTGCGTCTTTAATTCTTTTCATTACATCATTGTAAGAGGTTGTTTTCAGTCTTGGCCCGTGCCATTCGGGGCGTTAACCATAGCAGAAAGAGGAAAGGGACTCATGTCCCAACTCTTCTAGGGGGTGAAATGTACCTGTTTTGGCTGCACTAGACCAATGTGGATTTCTTTCATTTTCATGCAATTGCTTCGTCTACACGGAGAAGATTCCGTTTGGACAAATTCATAGTAAACGTGCGGTTGCTCCATTTTTATGTAGTTATAGTAATCATCAAGAAAAACAGCTGGTTCAGCTAACCCATGTTTACCGAGAAGTCAATTATTGTGCTAATTGACTTGTTAATTCTCCAATTTCCTATTGGGACCACCATCATTAGCAACCCGCTAGACCAGTTGAAGCTCTTGCTTGAAAAGGACAGAAGTCGAGAAGAAGCTACCTAGGATGATTGGCTGAAGCACCACCAGCAATTTGCCTCCCATTGAATGAAAATGACAACAACAAAAAAAAAAAAGCAACTGATTGAAAATTGTTATGTATCATGCGTCACCTACAAAAAAAATAAGTGGTTGGATTTACTCTATTTCACTATTCATTTAAATTCAAACACCTAAATAACATACTTTTTTGTATATCACGCGTCACCGTAATGTTTTTCTTCTTCTTCTTTTCTTTTTTTTTTTTTTTTTTGGGTTGTGATGACGACGAATTTATCATAAATAAATACCTCACAAGATTATAAATCCCGTAATATAATAAAATATATCATGGTTTTGTTTTTAATCAATTCCATCAGAAAAATTGCCAACTCTATTCCACGTTAAGTGGCTACAAAATCTACTTAACGATAAGGATAAAAAAAATAAAACATCTCTTAATTTACATAACGATAGAGATAAAAAGGATGAGATGTCTTTTAGAATAGCTGTTTACTTTTCTTGGCGTAATCAAAAGAAAAAAAAAAAAAAAGTCCGAATAACGAGTTTCTTCCTTTGAAAAAAGTTTAGTGTACATGAACAGTATTAACTTATTTCGCAGTGCATGGGCACTACTGAACTCTGTAACTGGTAAAACTCCAAACCATGATAATCCTGCCCACCTGGAAAAAGCTACTTAAACATGGCACATTACATGACAACTTTGAACTGTTTAGCTAAAAGAGTTTACATTGCTGTTCGAAAACCAGCGAAAAACAGACACTGGCGTAGTAACTTAAACGTCTGTTACGCTAATATGATGTTTTAATAAACAGCGGTATTTCTTACACATCGCACAATACTCGCCCTACCTCTCCCCGCCACTCTTCGATTACCCAAGAATGCTCCGATTTCCTTTCTCCATCTTCAGGAGCATATTTCGTGTTTTCAGAGGCTATTCGTTACCTGGAGGAGGTTCTTCGTCAGATGGCTTCTTTTTACCCCTCCTTTCATTCCACCTTGCCCATGCCCACCTTAAAAGAAAGAACCCTCCTATTGCATAAACCTGTAACCACCAAATTCAAGACAATGACATCATTCCACTGCAAGAGAAGATATGGATGAGTTGAAAACGACATGAAAATAGAAGAGAGAGGAAAAAACTGGAGTCCAATTTGCCACCCGTAATTTAAAAGGTCGAGATTCACAGTGGACTAACATATATACAATGTTTGAATATTACTATCTTATTAATTGTTTTCTCTGACATTGTAACCGCCAGATTATATTCTTCATCCATATCATGCTATCAAACAGCTAGTGGATGGACAAGAATTAAGATTGTTACGTGAATTCTTGAACTACTTCAAGAGTACAAAGAAAGTCGCTAAAGATATAGGTTTAAGTGCCAAGCTCAGACCCATAACTAATGTTTTAGAGTCATTAGCTCCCAAAAGTCCTCCCAGTGCAAGGACAATCATGGAGTTAATTTAAGGAGTTGTCTTCTGAATCTATCTGTTAGTTCAGTCCACGTACAGAGGGAAGACACTTCACTAATATTTCCATATTTGCTTCATCCCTGCAATAATCAAATTCCTTCAATCTTGAAGGCTGCTTTTTTCCACTTTTTAAACAAACGAGGACTACTGAAGGATGTGGTAGGCAACTCATAAACCAAAATCTCTCTTAACAAAATCAGTGTACAGGCAGCAAAAGTTTAATAGGAAAAACATGGCTAAAAGGACAAAATGAACCGAAAAAGGAGTTCCTCCACCAATACCCACAACTGAAGGCAATACACTGAGAGCTGCTCTTTACTATAAGTATGAGCACCAATGAGGAAAAGATTAGTAACCAATTCCCATCAGACAAAACAACTCAATTATGAGCTCATTTTGCAGTTTTGTGAACGCGATACGTTCACATACTTCAACAAGTCTCTAGTTAAAATGTCGCGAAAAACCCAATGAGATTGGAGTTTAAGGAGGTTACCATTTGAGCATTGCTATATACCAACCCTTCACCCTTCCCTATGTAATAGAATTTTTACCATGTAAATGAGAGATTAGACATTCAATACAAGAATTTTTACCATAGAAACGGGGGGTGAAGGGGTGAAGAGGAGACATGAAACATTACTCTTATCATTTTATGCCAGAAAAATGAGAAAAATGCATCACTTGCATACTTCAGATTAATATAATACAGAAAGACAAGCTAAGGAAACATCATACTAGCGTTTGTATTTTCTCATTATGGTCATACTAGAGTTAATATATCATATTGGTGAACAAGCATTTAGCCACATCACCAACAAGATTATGCATTTTGTAGGACAACATACTAACAAGCTCTACATTTCTTTTTCCTTTTTACAGAAAGAAATACCAAGTCATCTGGCCTAGTCATCTAAATCTCAGTCGAGACATTTTTTTTTTTGAAATCCGTGAATATCTGAGCTTTGCCCGAAGTGGCCCTAAGAGGGACTCGAACTGGCGACCTTTGGGTACACCCCCAAGATCTTTACCAATTGAGTTACTCCTAAGGGTTCTCAGTCGAGACTTTTACCTGATTGGCAACAGTTCGATTCACTGAATTGATGAAAGCATTAAGGGCTAGCTTGGCAAGCGAAAGCCTTATGTGTAATAGAAAGAATTTCATTCGAAAATTGTACTAAACATGTTACTGTATATACTCATTATGCATTGAGCTATTTATTATGACCAAATCTACTTAAATTTGGATATTAGAAAACTCGCACAGCTCAATCTGTATAATAACAAAAATGTTACACGAGTACAGTTCACTTCGTCATACTTCCAATCTCTGCAACACCACATAGATTAAAGCAACAAGAGAATACGGAAAACAAATGTACTTTTAACTGCCAAACCATTGCTTATGAATGTGAGCACACCATGTTTCTGAATCACACTTCAAATCCAAATGAAATCATCCATTTACAACTTATTTAGCAACTATAATCATGCATCTTTTATGTCATGATTTCTGTTTCTTTGCTGTTATTATCATATCTAACAGATACTAAATAACCATCAATTATCACGTCGTAAAAATGGACCAAAATGATCAAATAATTTTTTTTTTTTTCCTATCACCTTTTACCCAAAATATATATACCCAAAACATTGACCCAAATTATCATGTCAGTGTTCGAGTAGTGGAACTATCCTCCTGCAATAATACAAAGTAAGACTGCATACAATAAACCAAAATAGATCCTACCCTTCAAGGGCGGAGGGACATTGTCCCGAGCGTATGCCTGTGCCTATGCTGGATTTTTTTTTGGTCAAATAATTATGCAAACTTTGCAGGCCCATATGATTCACTGATCAGGGAGCTGAGTGTGGTGTAGTGTTTTGTTTTTTTTGCTGGACTAGTGTCGTGCTGTTAATACTTCGCACCAAAATAGTTAATTCTTTGACAAAAAAATGGTTAATTTTGACTTATTAATTAGAACGATAACGATGAGTATAAAATGGTTAACTCAAATTATTACTTAAATGGTAACACTAAATTATAAACAACATTAATATTATGTCTTCACAATTTTAAAAGTACAACACAAATTTATGAACGCATATCATGTTTCACGCATCAAATACACTAACACTGTCTCTCAGTAGCAGTATGGACTTCAAATATTATGCTAATATTAAATTGCCAAATGAGACGAGTGTTATAGGTTTAAAAATAGTTATCTCGAATCTTAAATTTACAGGTCTACAATTATTAATCCAAATAATTACTTAATTTTACAATAATTACTTATAAAACACTCTATATATATGTCTCACGACATAATGATAAACCCAAAATATTTTTTAAGGCAAAATACAAACTTCTAAAACACTCCTATATATATATATCCCACGTCAATTACTGTTTCATTTTATAACATTATCTTATAAAATACGAGTATGTCTCACGACTACAAGGGGCATTACTGGGGTGGGGGAGGAGAAGAAGCTAACGAGACATATTTACAAACAATTACAAATAACAATTAAACTTACAAAAATTATTCATATCCATTATGATGCGTGTCGTTTTTCAGAAGCGGAGCTAGGCACCAGGTGCCTACACTGAACCCCGGTGCCTGGCTCCGCCCGTGCTACCCTTCCCGGAACCCGGAATGAAAAAACAGAACACTTTTTCGTTTTTGTTTTCATCCTATAAATCAGAAATTCAGCTACTAACAATAAAATTTAGAAGCTGTGAATTAATTTAGCCAATCATGAAGTGCTAATTTTTCGGAATTACCCAAATTTAGGAGTATTATAAATTCAAAATCAAATGGGTCAATAGCACAGTGCATCCTGGGCCCTGAATGAATAACATGACAGTACGTGTGCCACGCCCCTAAATCCGCCTAGGCGAATCTCAATGACGCCACCACAGCGTCCCACGAGGGCCTTAGGCCTCCTCCTCCTAATAATTACTACCATCAACAGCAAGAACAACAATGAAAAACAGATAATAAAGAACAATTTTCTATTAAAACCGACCACGGATTATGTGAAAACTACGATACCTGCCACAAGAGCATTGGGTTAGTATTGGTATCACCATCCTCGGCCTCGAGCTTCAGAGAAGGCAACTCCGGTTCTACTTGCCTCGGGAAGGTAACTACTGTGGGCTTGGGCTCCGGCTCGGGCTCGGGCTTGGGCTTGGGCTCTTCTTCTTTTTTAATGGGCTGGCCCGAGTCTGAAGTACTGGGCTTGGGCTCCTTCTCCTTGGGGAGAGGCAGTAGCTGAAAAATGTTCAAGAAGAAAGACAAGATAGGGTTGTTCTTGTTGTTGGTGGTGGTGGTGGGTCTGTCTTGCTCTTGCTGACTCTGCTGCTGCTCCTCTTTTTGCTTTTTGCTTGCCGCCCTTGCAGCGGCGGCTGCGGCTGCGACGGCGGTGGTGTTTGTCTCTGGCTCCGTCATTGTCGCGTGTGTGTGTGTGTGTGTGTGTTTTTTTTTAAACTGGCGGTGACTACAAGGCGAAGACTTTCAATTGGTTGTTGATTGTTTTTCTTTTATGTTTCTTTTCGGGCCGGGCCTTCGGATGCTTCTGGGCTCTACCCGGTGCTTCTATGGATAATTAGAAAGTTTCTCACGTGATAGTTTTTTGGGTTTAACTCTGTTTTATAATGATTGAATTTATTTTAAGGTATATTTCACCTTATTTTGGTTATAAAAAGTAAAAATAGTTTTTTTTTTTTTTTAGTATTTTGCTTTAGAACTCGCAATGCTTATACCTCTCGTCTATTCAAATTTGGTTCAAAAATCTCATCTGAAAACTTATATGGAGAATAATTTCTAGCAGTAAAACAATTCTTATACGGTAATTTAATTACTCGATATTACTATTGGCATAACAAGCGATATACTGTAAATTGGTCCAACCCAATCCTCTTGTATTAAGGTTAGTTTCTTGTAGTTCTTCTTTTAATATTAACAATAAATAAAAACTAAACTGTCTGCTTTCTATCATAATTTTCTGAACAAGTGTATGGATTTCTCAGTTTGATATGCGCCTGAAAATATTAGCTCACTTTTCAATCCATGAGTGCTTTTTAAGCTCCTTTGCTTATGACTCATCTTACTCTCTTTTTTCTCTTTTTATTTATTTCGTAACTGACTTGCTGCAACGAAAAAAAAAGTTAATATATATATTTTCTTTTGTTGGGTTCGTGTAATATATTCAAAAGCTAAGAACATAGCAATTCTGCCACTAAAGATTGGTCTAATAGTAATGTTACTCATTGTTATGTGAAAGATTATGAACTCGACTCGTATTAGATATTTCCTGAATTTAAAAAAAAAAAAAAAAGAATATGGTAATTCTCCTCTTTGTTACACAGCAATTGAGCCACATAATCAAACTCAAATATTCAATTTGTTTGATCATTTGACAACAAAATGGTAAATTTTCTTGAAAAGGAGGAGGTTTTTTTAATTAATTTTATTTTTGGCAAAAGTTTCTGAAAATTACATGCTTTCTCAATTATCAAGAAGAAGAGACAAAAATAAGTAAAAGAATATTCATCGACATAATTTGGCATATTTTTCATTCTTTTTTTTTCTTTTGTCGTTTATTACTCTTCTTCATTTTCCATCTCCATCTTCATATTTCTTTTACACGTTTTTAATTTAGCTTACATGCTAATTCTCTTGATTTCAAAAACCCAAAGAAATGATTTACAAGTTAAGCACTCGGAAAAGAGCGTAATTAGAAATCACTCTATTCTCATTACCTATTTATTGCCTCCAAGGACAATGCTTAGTTAGCATACTAAAATAACGAACTTTTTTTTATTTCTCTCTCTTTTATGTACACGGGTGATGAAAATAGGACAGTATCTAGTATTTCTCTTCGGAAAATATGTAACTAAGACATTGATAGGTTGAAACATCCCAGAGAAGAAGAATGAACTCATTTTAGTTATTACTAAGTTACAGATAAATTATCCTCACCTTACTCCATAAGAAATATGTACGTAGCTTTTACATCAGCATGTACCTAAAACCTCAAGAAGAAGAAGAACTTCTGCAACAATAATTTTACACCTAGCTCACATAGGAAACATTCTAGCGTGCTTACTCCTCTCCAATCTGGATCTGTTCAGACAATGGTAAGATTAAAACGCTTCAGGAAATCGTAAATCTGCAGGACCGGGTCCTAAAATCCCTTTCTGCTCGGTCATCTTGCCTAGCCCTTGTGACGGCTCAGACTGCCCATTCTTCTCATCGTCTCTCCAGCCAGTCCCTTGCCACTCCCTCTATAATATGACAGAAAGACGATAAAAGTTAAAAGGTGGATGAAGACCAGAGAAGAGAAGGAAGTGACAAGACCAGGGGAAAAAAGTCTTGTATAAAAAGAACATCAGTAAATCCTCATCACCCTCCCTTCCAGATATAAAGGTTTGGGTGGTAACCATAAACGTGAATCACGACTTCTCCTATATGAAAATTCTATGATTTTATCACTAACGCACTTAAACTAGTTCGAAAGCCTTCCAGGCACGAGGCTAGCAGAATATTCAGGTCTCTGAGAGTCTGGATGCTACTATCTTGAATGGTATCATCTCTCACGCGAAAAATATAAAGGGATAGGTTCTAAAGTTAGATAACTAAATTTTGTTCTAAAGTTATCTCTGTACCGTCAAAGAGCTCATGTCATGTCAATCCAGAAGTCACTGCCAACTAAATTTTTGGAGATTGAACAAAAGAAGCCGGCAACACTATCCCTCTACAGGAAATGCTTTTTTCCCTCGGAAGGGACCTTGAATTAATCATCTCGAAAGGCTTAGTTGAGAAGATTAATAAATGAAAAGGATTGGAAGGATAATGGTATAATTCCTTTTGTTGGTTTTATATTTTTAACCCAAAGCAAGAAGAACCAAGAAGCAGGGTTAACTGTGCACACGGATAAAGACCATAAGAACAACATGTGCGCATCAAATGGCGTCCATTTACACAGAAGAAATCCAAAGTTTCCAGAAACTCCAATATGTCAATCATAAATAAAAGATAGAATGCTAATCACACTTAATAGTATCATATGGATACACCAAGGATGCATTGATGTGAAACTAAACATAACCAAATTCATATAATTGATTCATGAATACCATGCCTTAGTGTCGTCGTGACAAACACTTTCAAGTATTTCTTTATGTTTTCAATCACTATAAAATTCAACAAACTTGGGAACTTGGGAGCAATATTTAATAATGAAATTGAGGGATTCATACACTAGTTTCCACATTATTAAGGATCGATTTTTCCGATTTATCCTTGTCATTCTGCATTCCCAGCATAAGACTACTCTTTAGCTCCATTTGGTAGGATAGTTAAAGATCATGGGAATGGAAAACTAGAAGGCAGGATGATTTGTCTTCTATTAATTACACTTCTTGGAATTCACTGTTAGGACCTCCCAGAATTATTCCATATCAACTATCACACTGAAAGAGAAGGGCAAGAATAGTTGGGCAGGACTGGAAAATTAACGAGTGGAATACATCGTAGGGTTAGTGCTTCCGCCCTCTCCTTTTTCACTGCAGAAATATTAAAATCGAGGAGCTGTTACAAGATATTTCTTTTCTTTTTTTTTTTTGGAATGTGAACCATGTTGGATACCCTAATAATGAGGTCATGATATTATTTGTGCAACTAATAAAAAGGTCAGTGTCATGAGAACCTTATAAAAAAAGACTTGCCTCATCATGATCGTGACTTCCATCTTGCAACAATGGGGTCATAAGTGGAGGGGCGAGATCTGGATCAGGCTTTTGAAATATGAATGTAGTGTATAAACCTGAAAAAGGAGGATGCCGCAAGAATGAGTTTTGACAAAGTAAAAGAAAATCAAGAAAAGGAGACAAATGGACATTGATGTAAAACAAAGTAGTAGTAAAGCCATTTTTTATGCTATTGTATAAAAGTGGAATGAATGCATCACCTAAAACATCATATGACCTGGGAAGAAGCCTTCCCCTAGTATCAACAAGAGTATGACTAGCGTCATGTAGCATGCCTGAAAACTGTGCTCTTTGCACCCACATAAGTGTAAAGGAAAAGATAGTCAGCGCCTCTACTCTCAACTAAAGCTTCAGAATCAAGTATGCTACATAAAAACAATTTAGAACCTCAAACAAGTCAAGAGGCTTAAATATAAAATAAAATATGATCCACCCATACAAACTGGAAAATATATGAAAGAACATAGAAGAATATTAACAACCGACAAGAACTTGGCTACCTATGTCTTGTAACAATAAATAGAAAACCAACATTTAGAGCACGGACATTAGGAGTAAAAATGCTGTAGTTGTAAATCTATTACCTGTTATCATCATAAAATTCAGTCAAGTTTTGTATCTCCACATATTCAAGACCAGCTTCTCTGGCCAACCTGAGAAACATAATTACAGGTATTGATTGTATAGATTCTAGAATTAGAAGGAAATGGGCCTAAGGACTATATCAAATAAAATTTTATAATTAACAGCTTTACACTTGACACTAAAGAGGGTAATTAAAACATGGATCTAAGAAAAGATAAAGGTAGCCCTATATCTACCACTTATTAAGTGTTGGACATTTGTGAGCATAACAACACACAAAGTTACAAGGTCTGAAACCTGTGTATATAAGAGAATTAAACTTGAAGCAATCCACGCAGATCAGAACAAAGGAAAAATGGATCTTTTAAAGTAAATAGTTTACTGCAAAGAAAAACACCATAGCCATCAAGAAATTAGCTTGATGGTAATACTGAAATGATGTGACCATCAGGGTGCAACAGGAGTTAATAGTCTCCCTAAGTCCCCATCAACAAGTTAGTTGTTTAATATACTGGTTGGCACAGTTAATTGCTTTATTGAGATCCACCTGTTGATGAATAGATAGCAGTTGATACATTCCCCCATTCCCCCCTTCCCACCTCCCCCGACCCCCTCTCCTCCTTCCTCAATCCCGCTTTTGCAAGGCAAGGAAAGAAGGAGTAAGATCATCATGGTTCTATATATTATACCATGTTAAATACAAGAGATGAAAAGGTTTACCTGATTAAGCTTGGAAAATGAACTAAGCAATGGGTTTCAGCAGAAATATCACTGGCATATTTTAGCTGGTACTTCTTACCAAAAAAGGGAAACCTAGTTCAATGAACACATGATAGAAAAAATTCAAACACTTGAAGAGTTCAAGAGCAATAAAGCAAACTGAAGAAAGTAAATGCATTATACTTCTCTTCCTCAACTTCAAAAATGATCATGTAACTCTCTGATCTAATGCAATTTGGGACAATGTTGGGCTTCATTCCGCTGCTCTTGTTATGATAAGCTTCAACATTTTTCTGGTACTTTGCCCTATTAGAACATTGAAATATTGAATCACATGGTATTGCTGAGAAATAAGAGTACTTATATGAAAACCCAAGCTAAAAAGAATACTACGTAAATAAGCCCAAGAAGTATAGTTATTGCGTTTTGCAAAGCAACATGTTGTTGTAGAAGAAACAGAAAAAGGTGTCCTTCCCAACACAAGGAGGGAATATAACCTCTACAAGTGATGCCTTAAGCTAAAGGCCCAAACATTATTATATGAAGTGAGGGCATCAAGATATCTTGTTTCAGCACTTTATGAAATGAGACTTCTTTGTTACGAAGAACTACAAGTATTTTCAATAAATTATTATCAGGGGATAAAAAAGAAGAAAGCGCAAAGTAGCATCAAGTAATGTGGAAACTTATACTAGAAAAACCAAATTATTCCATTAAAAGTTATTAAGTGAAAAAAATTAACCTCAAGCAAGACCCAAAAGAGAAAGTGCAATAAGTAAGGGATTGTTGCACATAACAAGATGTATTACAAGAACATTGTTGATCCAGCTATAGAAAAAATATTAATCATTTGCAATTAAGTGCCATACCATATGGTAGATGAGTCAGGAGTAATACCAAAAAAATAACCCCCTGGTTTCAGCAAAGATGACACATTATTCAATAATCTCCTTGCTTTCTCCTCAGATTCAAAGCACAGCTGCAATGGGCACAAAAGTTCTTAATCTATGATCAACCAAAAAGGAATACACACACACACACACACACACACACACACACATATGTATTATGTACATATTGAACCTGCAAATGATGCATGCAGCAAACGATATCAGCCTGATTGCTCTCCTGCAAATGTGGACCAATATCCTCCTGCATAAGAAATCTCCAATTAAGTATGAGAGTATATTAGGAAAAGACCAGGTAATAGTAGACCAAATCTCAAGTACATTGCAAATTTATAGACCAACAGAAGTAAGAATACTTCTACTATGTCCCAGAACTATTACATGTGTCTAGGCATGGGAAAAAGATTGAAACAGGCCCAGAGGACAGTAAGGGTAATAATCAGATATCTTTAAAGTAGTGCATCTGGTTTTGGAGAGAAGCATAAGGGAAGGAATAATAACCCCAATTCCTCTATTGGTGGCGAGGAAAAGGGAAGGGAAAGGGCAAAAGGTATGGTTGTATTTCTTAACCTTTCAGAAACAGAAAACATATATGAAAATCGGGCTGAAAAAACCCGATCTAGTCACCTTTTACAATCACAAACCTTTTTGTGATATATCCACCCTTGCACAGACTAAATAACAAAAAATCTAGCAAAAATGATACTCCGGCTTTCTCCTCAACTCTTCCTTTCCGATCATGATTTTTCAAGATTGTCCATGGCAATTATATAAGTGGAACAAGAAACAGAAGTATGCTTCAATTAGGGGAAAGAGTTTCACCTCTTTCTTCTATCTCCTCGTATCAAACAAAGTGTCAATTACAAAATAAATCTTCCGAACGCATAATTAGAGCATGTAATAACCATGAAACACATGAGTCCCCTCAGGGCCAATGGAGGTATAGCCGGCCATTAACTTCAGGGCCCCGTGAGATTAGTCGGGAAAAACTCGAATACCCACGGATTTCAAAAAGAAAAAAATAATAATAATAACCATGAAACACATGTACATATAATGTGTAATATAATTATACAGTTCAACACGGAAGTTACTTATTTCATTCATGAAAAACCACTGCAAATGGGACATGTATAACAAACTTGAATAGTCAGTATGCATTCTGAATAAAGATCAAAAGTTGCATGCTGATAAACAAAATTCTCAACCAGAAAAAGGCATACTTTTAGAATTGGCAAAATCAAAAGGTTAGTAACTTGAATCACACAAACACATGAAGACAAATTCATCAAAAGTAAGATCCTTTTGGCTTACAATGCAAGGGTCAAGCTCATAGAACTCAGAAGTGTAAGACTTGCGTTGACTTTCCCATGCTTTTCTTACTTCACTAACTCCTGATGTTGCTACATCTGCACACTCAAATATCCATTTTGATATATAAGTATATAATACAATAGTAAATACTTACATGTACGTTTTAGAAACTGGTGTGTGTGCGTAAAGCCATGTACACCTATCTTTCCCAAACCCCAGAGCCTTGTGTACTAGGTAAGATACTTACTGATACATACATTTTATAAATTACACAGAGCCGATGCCACCTAGTGGGATAAAAGCTCGGCTTGGTTTGATATTATATACATACTCAAAACCGTCTCTGTGCATAAGGCTGCATACACCTACCTCTCCCAAAGGACCCAAACACGTGAACCTTATGTACTGGGTACGAGATACTTACATATACGCATACATGTAATAAATTATATAAGAACAAAAAAAAGAAGCAATAAATAAGTTAAGAGAAGAGAAAATAAAAATTACCAATTCCAATATAGTGACCAATTTGAGCTTCATCCCATTTCTCTTCATCGCGTACTTTTCCACAATACAAATCAGATACCTAAACAAACACAGCTTGTTCATACAAATACACATTTGTTGTTATATATATATATATATATATATATATCTGTATATATATATATATATATATATCTGTATATATATATATATATCTGTATATATATTATATTGTGCCGATCTAGGTACTAGGCTACACGCTAAGCCTGATCAACTACTCCAAAATACACAAAAACTCGCATTGACACTAATAGAGAATCAAATTATTATAAACTGAAATGCGTATCCTTTACAAAATCAGCTACATATAGCTGAACTCGGATATACTATAATTGTGATTATCCGAGTCCAGCTACCTAGGCTACACGCTAAGTCTAATCAACTAGTCTAAAATACTTAAAACTGAAGCACTTATCTTTTATAAAAATCAACATGGGCGGTATGTTAAAGAAGGGTAGAAGCAGTACGGTGGCATAAGGGGAGGCGAAGATTTTGATGAGGGCAGTTCTGGCGAACTCGAGGAGACGGTGGTGAGTTGACTCGGCGGGTCTGTGAGGCGGAGGGAATGAACTCGGAGTCATTGTATTTGGCTCGGCAGCAATATGAGGAGGGAAAAATTCTTTTTGTGGCTATTTATGATGAGTGTGTTTTCTTTTAAGGGCTCGAATTTTAGGGCTAAATGTCAACGTTCCCCTGGATTTTGGAAAATTAGAAAGTAGTCCCCTAGATTTAGAAAAATTCAACTAGCAAATGCATGATCCTCTTAGATTAAGATATAATAAGAGGCCAAAGTTTAATTATCCGCCTTATATGTAAATCAAATCTCGAATATGTATATGTGTATAATTCACGGGGCTTATAAAATTTTGAAAATGTGAAAATAACTTTTTTTTTTTTTAATCTTTTTAGTCAAGGAGATTGGTGAAGATTATTATTGAATATTTTAGAATGTTAATTCTAAATTGATAGTGATTACCTTTTAATATATATATATATATATATATATATATATATATATAAACAAAAATATATAGAAATTAAGCAATTGAACTCTATGCATGCTAGATGCCAACTTTCACAACTTATACTCTTATTTCATAAACTTATATATTTTACATTCTTAATTGTGATGTTGTGAGATAATTCATATTAGGAGACAATTAGTATTAAAACATTTGTATGGTATGTAGACTTCACGTGCATATAAAATCACACTCTCACGCACATCGATTGGAGTGTCTCAAAACCTTCCGAGGGGTTTAAAGAATTTTTCCCTAACTTAAACCCATTTAATTGACTAAATAGTCCCATTCTCATTTGTTGAGCTCTTTCTTGGAAAAATACCACAAATTGTTATTTTCGTTTCTTAAAATTTTAAATTTGTCCATATTATTTAAAATTGGTTAATATGGTTCCTATTATTTTTTAAAAATTTCAATTTACTCTTCAAATAGGGCCACAAGACTAAATTAATTTTTTTTAAAATAATAATGACTAAATTGCTTAATTTTGAATAATAGAGACAAATTTAATTTTTTTTAAAAAATAATAAAGATTAAATTAACTAATTTTAAACAATAACACAAATTTAAAATTTTGACGAAACAATAGGGACCATTTGTGTAATTTTTCGTTCTTTCTTTCCCTTGTCTACCTCCTTCCTCAAGGTCAAGCCATCTTTAATCCTAACACACACTACACGCACTACACCTATATATATACACACATATATATACATATATATACATAGACAAAAGAAGAAATGAGCAATCGAGACGAAGAGACACTGGTGGAAGCAGCACTAAGGGTGCTGAACACCGGTGACCCATTTGAAAAGGCACGTCTGGGTGATGAAGTAGCAAACAAATGGCTACAAGGCCACTTCACGCACCCTTACGACCCTTCTGTGGACCTCACCGTACCAGATCGCCCCGCCAGGCTCTCCAACGTAAGCTATGCAATTTAATGTCTCTTCTAACTGCTCTACAAAACGCCTCAATAGAATCAACAATGTCGTATTCACATGTTTGTTAGTTATTGTGATGTCTCACGTTGGCGTGAAATATAACGTGAGAGTGGTTTATAGGTGGCAGGAGGTTTATAGGTAGCAGGACGGATTCAGAATTATTGTTCAATGGGTGTTGAAAACAAATAATTTAGTACTCGTATATAAATAATTTTTTCAGCTCAAAAATAGATTAAAAACACAAGTTTTCAAAAAATGCAGCCCCAAATCACTCTGGCTCTGCTCTTTGAGGTCGGGGGTGGGGCAGCTCCTGCTGACCCGTAAATGGCTCCGCCCTTTGTAGGCAGTATTGTGGGTTTGGGTAATAAGTCGAACTAATTATGCTGGGCAAGTGATTTGAGGACAAGATGGGTTATTCTTAATGCACTAGTCTCAATCGTGAGCCTGTACATGACTGTTATTGGAATAATATTTATGCAAAAGATAGTTGTTATTACACAGGTGAAGCTGGTTTCGCCGAGTTTAATGCCGAAGCTGGGTAAAGCTGGAAGCTTGCAGAGCAGACAAGCTTTGGTGCATAGTCTTGTTCATACTGAAAGCTGGGCTATTGACCTGTCTTGGGTAATTTTCACTATTTTCTCAATTATCCGCTTTCTATTCACACATTACTGTTTCATTTGTTTGTAAGATAAAGTATGGGTGGGGGGTAGTATGGGATCCGTAGTAGGGGAGAAAATAACTTGTTTGATTGAGTACACTACCAATAAATTTCTACCTCTTATTATAGTGTGTGCTTCTGGGGGGGCACGTCTTGTAGCTTCGAGCTGTCAAACCCACCTAACCTAATAGTAATATAAAGATCAGCCTTATCGTTTGGGGACATCATTGGCTGACCGGGGTTCTTAGTAGGATTCTGTATATGGGATTTCGAATGTAGGTTTTGATGTATGTAGCATGGTATGTAATGTATAAGTCTCTTTTTTATTGAGTAATTTGTTTGTCTATTCAGAGTGTTTTCTTAATTGCCTCAATTCTATACATAAATTACAGTCTCAATTATTGGTAAGATATGTAAATGGTGCTTCGTAATGAGTGCACAGGTACCAACAAATGGTAGTGTATGGAGAAGGGAGTTATATGCAGGAAAGTAGACTGGACTGGTTCTTAATGGGATCTTTTATTCAGGATTTGGAATAAGGAGTTTGATGTATATAGCATGGTACGTGAAGTGAAAGTCCCGTCATTTATTGAGTAATTTGTTTGGGTATTCAAGACCATTGCATTGTAAAACTTAAACCGTGCTTTAATTACTGTGTAATTATTTCTGGAATATATTTTGCATTTCCCGGTTGGTGTGAGAGAGTATACTCCTGACCTAATATCTAGTGTAGTACTATCGATAAAAAGAGTAAAATGGTTATTCACTTTGAAAACCAAGAATTAACAATATGTTAAAGAACATTCCAAATGGTAAAGCAGGTGATATTTTAGTCCAAATATTGTACCTAAGCGAGGCTAGTTCATGGGAGCCTTTGGCCTATCTAAGAGGACTTCAAATGAACTACTCTGCTCTTTTCCCTTGTTAAAGTGTGCAACAATATTGAGTTTCCACTATATTAGACCAATGAACAAAACCAATCAGATCGGTCTATATAATTGCTTGTGTAGCACATCAGGAAATTTTTTGTTTGTGGCCTTTCCTGCCGGTTTGAAACCATCCAAGTCTAATCTAGGTTGGTGTAATCTTCAAGAATTGCTGAGCTGAGATCATAATATGTGTTCACTTTGCCCATCTGAAATTTCAATACATTTCCTTCTTGTTCTGACATGAGTGCTTTATAGGATATAATTGCTCGGTTTGGTAAGCAAGAGTCAATGCCAAGAGAGTTTTTCACAGATTTTGTCAAAGTAGCACAAGATGAAGGTCGGCATTTCACCCTTCTTGCTGCACGTCTCAAGGAACTAGGATCCTTTTATGGAGCATTGCCAGCACATGATGGCTTGTGGGACTCTGCCATTGCTACATCCAAAGACTTACTAGCACGTCTGGCTGTCGAGCATTGTGTTCATGAGGTGCGCTTTATTTTCTGAGTTCAGAACAAAGGGCGTTTAACATTATAAAATCTGAAATTGTAATGAAGTTTAACAGTTTGTCATTGGTGGGGTATGCCTCACTGTTTTAAGAAACATCAGAACTTCGCGAGTAACTTGTCAAGATACTATGTTGAAATGCAATTATTTTAACTCCTTTCCGTTGATTGAATATTAACTTGACTAACTGAACTACAGGCTAGAGGACTGGATGTGGTGCCAACAACTATCTCTCGGTTCCGGAATGGAGGTGATAACGAGACTGCTGATCTATTGGAGAAAGTGATTTATCCGGAAGAGATCACCCATTGCGCTGCTGGAGTCAAGTGGTTTAAATATCTCTGCTTGAGGTCTAGGAATCCAGACACGGATAACAAATTTCTGGTCACTCAAGCAAGCTCTTCTCTGGAAAATGATATCGAGCTATTTGAGGAAGTGATTCAGAAGTTTCATTCAACTGTAAGGACATACTTCAGGGGACCACTGAAGCATCCTTTCAACGAGGCAGCGAGAAGAGCTGCTGGATTTCTCCCTCAATGGTACGAACCTCTTGCTGCTAAAGAAGCCTTCAATGGATGAGTCCTTTGATTCTCACTTCCATCATGACACGCGATATAACATCATTTCCCTGACCTTCTCTTCCCCATTATCTACTTAATAGATCAGGAATAACTATATCTTCACACCATATAGTCGTTCCACCTAGTGGAATATAACTTGGCTTGGTTTGGTTTGGTTTAATTTACTCTATATACTTGTGTGTTTAGCCTTTCACAAGAACTGGCAACATTTTCTAAGGCGTATCCTATTCATTTCTGTTGTAAGACGATTTGGTTGTATAACATCACGTTAACAAATACTTTTGAGATACGGGTTAAGTTCACATCAAGTTTGGCTATATATAGGTATGTTAAGATAGAATTCTTTTCAGAATCATCAGTTTCAGTTGAGAGGTAGGTAAATGGAGTGAAAATTGAGGCCTTACATGCCTCTTCATTTCATTTATTGACCCACACAATCGGACAATCGGACATCACAAACCCCACAATCACTTTCCTGCACCAATGTGCGATCAGAGCCTACAACAGTAGTACCATGTAAGTTCAGAATTTGATATCAAACGCAAACATGGAGGTTCGAGTGCTTCACATAGATCTCTCATTACGTGTTGTCATCTGAGCTACCACATGACTTAAGCTGCATCTAGTGACTACTACAAGTGGATATTGTATTTATGACATCACAAAGCGTTAATTTTATTGCATCCATGAAGTGATGATCTGACAGATTAAAGCAGACCTTTCTTGTCAGGAACTATTTTCTTTATACAAACAAGGGATCAATTCAAATTTCATACAGATCCCAAAAAATGATGAACAGAAAAGACGAAAAAGAAACGAGGACAAGTTGGCAATGCCCGTGGAAATCTGTTCCAGTCCTGTGCATTATTTCTGATCAAAGAGGCGTGAGAGTGTGAACCCGATGCACAAAACTCCTGCTATGCATGGGTTCGGGGTAAAGCGTTAAAGATAAAAATGTGCAACTGCCCACACGATCTTGCGGTATGGACAAAAATTGGAGAAAACTGATATATAAATATCACCATCGCGAGCTCATGAAGCAAACAAAATGTTATGGCCGCAAATTGACACAATAGAAGGTACATCTCCACTACTCTTAACCAGGAAGTTGAACATGGTTCGAAAGATGTCAACTTCCGATTCTTGTGATTTGAAGATACCCACTGGAAATATCAGCCGACTTCAATGCCATCACAAAAGAAGTCGTAGAATATCACTGAAGTTCGAACGCAAAGCAGCAAGGAAAGCTCCTGTAAGATACCATATATTAGTTTACAAAACACGACCTGTCAATAGCTGAAAAACGTACACATTCCCTTTTTCAACATTCCTTTTCTATTTTGGTGTGTTGTGGGCGTGAGGTGGGGGGTGTGGGCGGCCTCTCTAGATCACATCATTATGTTGACAGCGAAATACCTTAATCAAACGGATGATGGAGATAATTTGGTATATATTTTCTCGTATCATTTCATGTTATTCACGATTTAGTACAACTACTCATTTTTTGAAGAAACAAGCATGCTACTTCGGATCATTACTAAGATGGCCTACTAAATTGCAATCAATAGTAAATAAGGAATAGCAGAAAGTGTGAGATATTTTCTAATTAGAAACCTACCGATCTGAATGAAATTAAATTTGCACTACTTACCTCCAACCTTTCCTTCAAAAACACGATGATCAGCAGACAATGTTACGATCATTTTGTTAACAACAGCAGGCTTCTCGACTCCTACAGGGAGCAAAGCTAGAATTAGTCGCCAAAGAGGATCAATTTGATTGGTAGAGGAAAATAAGCGATCAATATGTTACCATCAGCTCCAACAACAGGTTCAACAACTTGGTTGCCTCTACCAACAGCAAGGATACCAGCCTGCAGAAAAGAGCCGACTAATTTTAACCAAGGAACTTGCAAACATTAAGAAAGAAGGAGCAAGGGTTGGGGCATCCTGAAACAGTGTTCACTTTTTCTTTCCCTTCTCTTTTTCTTTTTTTTGGTAAACAATGATAATTTCATTGATAGTGAGCAAAATATCAGTAATGGCGACTCCGTAATTCGAAAACCATAACTTTTCTTCTATTAAGATAAGAAATTAAATAAACTCTTCTATTTGCCCACCGGGTTTCACCAATTTGCAAATTCTTCCTCAGTTAAAAAAATGAAATTGGTTGATATTATGACAATACTAGGTAGCGTAGAAGTTGATCGTTGAAATGATAATTGATATAACAGAAATAAAAGCTATCAATTCTTTTTCCAGATTGGAATCCTTAAAAGAAATGTAAGGGATCATATGGATACTTGTCTCTATTTTGACTCTTGTATTAGGAATCTCTATCGTCGTTCTAGTAATTGTTTGAACTATTTTCGAACCCAATTTCTTTCCTTTTCAAACCTCCAAATGTCTAAAAGTTAAAAAAATATTACTTGGCCCCAAATAAACACATTTGTATAATGTATTTTCGACCCTCTTAAACTCCATACCAAGACAAACCATGACATTCCATTAGGAAACAAGGAAGTATAACTTTCCATTGTTGCATTTCTAAGGTCTGGACAGTTGCTAACAGGATAGATGGAAATTCTTTTTGTCATGTCTTCGCATAGGCACACAAGAGGTTTGAGAGGGAGTGCGTTGAGAGAGAGAATGACCTGTGGTGGGTTTATAATTGCACAAAAATGGTCCACTGGAAACATTCCCAAGTTTGAAATGCTGCATAAAGATCGTGTTAGTCAGAATGCTCAAGAAAAATAACATTTTAATCAAGGAGAGCTTACAGCTAAATCAGATGTTACAAGTACCTGAAAGTGCCACCCTGAAATTCCTGTGGCTTAAGCTTTCCTGTTCGAGCCTTTTCAGCAAGTTCCTTCACCTGCATTTCAGAAGCCGTGCATGATTAAGAAATGGGCAGAAGAGGAGGAACGGGGGGAAGAAAAAGTTGCTGGCCAAGAGGTGACTTTGTAAGTGTCTTTGAGACAAATTTCTTGCACGACAACAGAAGTCAAAACTACCAGAAAACATGCAAATAAAAAAATTAAAGTGAAATAAAAGGGCTTCTTCAAGAATTAAATCAGTAATGTAGAAGATAAATATCACCCCTACTGGAATATAGCCCAATTAATTTGATATTGTGACAAGGCTTTGCAGAATTTTGAGTATCAAGCTTTAAAGGACAAAATTTTAGTGATAATTCATCAATAATAGTTTTTAGACAATTGCTAGAATTTGATGCCAGACAACACTGGTCGCTAATTTTCCTTCAGTAACGAAACTTTACATCCAATGCATATTGTGCCAAAGAAGTTTATATTTTCCTTTTTGAAAACCAGAAAAGAATCAATCTGAAAGTCTAAAGTGATTCCTAGTCAAAGCCACTGAAGATTTATATGTAAGTACCTCTGAGGAAATTGAAGATATGGATTTCTCATCTGCATTCCTAACGATTGGAGCCATCAAGCACTGTACCCAAGATAGATTATAATGAAAACCAAACTGCTCACAAACTAGACAAGCAAAAAGCAGGGGGTTGACATCAATACCTTCTCAGTAGCCACCGCAATTGATATGTCAACAGAATCACATAAAACCACTTCACCTTTTTCGGGATCCCAGTAAGCTGTATACATAAACGAAGTCAACTTCTTTGCAGAACACAAATATTTTTTTGCAAGCAACCAAAGAAAGTTTAAATTCTTGCCACTTATACGATCCTATAACTCAAAAGCAAAGTAGCATCAAGACAGGGTATGTCTTAGCATCACACACTTAAGTAAATATACTCTTGAGCTACCCCCACTGTGCTTAGGTATAAAAGTGAAGGCAACAATCATCAGTGGGCCAGCATGATATGAAGAGAAAATCAAGATATAGGCCTCAACTTAGGAATTACAAGATATTACTAAGATTTGAATTGTCTCATTAATATATTACCGGGCAGACAAAGAGAGGAATTCCTTTAATGAAACCACAGGAAAAGCTTTCTGCTGTGCTGCATTAACCTAAAACATTTTCAACCCAGCTGCAGTCCCAAAAGGACTAAGAGTGAACAGCATTAATTTAAAAACGTCCATATGACATGCTTGAATTTTAATCTTCCGATACGATAAGCTATCAGCCCGTCTCTAAGTGTTTGCTTCTAGAAACACTTACTTCAGGAAAAATCATTTTAGCTCAGCATTGTGAACAACTATATCTTACCATTTGCTTCTGGCACATTTTTCAATGCAACTGCAACGACTTTGATGACAATATCATTCACTGAGACTTTGACACCAAATTTCTCTGCGAATCAAGAATACAGTTAAACAAGACAGACTGGTGTTACATAAAGAGAAAGAATGTAAAAGCAATTAAAATCCCACACCTTTAAGTTCCTTTCTGAAGAATAGAAGAGGATCCAGTATAACATCTGCATGAGAGCAAAACAACTTTCAGATCGTACACTCGATAAATAGTGATAGAAGTCCTCAAATCCTGAGAAAATTTGGAACCTGAGGACAAATACAAATGAGGTATAGATTGTTTGGACTCCAACAGTCGAGTTGCTATCACCTGCAGGACAAGTTAAGGGTTATCATCTCACTATAGACTTACTTAAAAAATTAATTCCACCACCAAGCTAATTTGAAATAATGAACAATGCTGTCATCACAATCGTCCAAGAAGAGCTTAGCTTAAAATACTAACAGAAGGCATTTCATGGTGGTGTTGAGAACCTATCCTACAAGCAGATGCTAACAAAGATATATCAGAGTTTATGAGAGTCTTGTGAGATGTAAAAGTGCAAAAGGAAGCTAAATTTTAGAAGTTACGATTGTTAAATTTCTAAACTAATGACATTTGATGTGAGATTTGATACAAAAGATGAGGAGAAGAATGCCTAATAAGCTTGCAGGAAATTTGAGAACATAATATGGTGAAGACATAAACAAGATATTAAATTATTCTACGATAACAATTTAAAGGAAATAATAGTTCACCACATATCAGAATATCAGTGACATATGGAGTGGAAAATATGAACTACAATCACCTAGGACAATGATACCACTGAGCTTCAGGCAGTCGTATTTTTAAAGGTTTTCATATGTGTACAGTACAAGTATACACTGCATGATTGGTAAAGAACATCTTATCACTGGCCAAACGGGGTAAACAAAATATTAGGTTTCTAGTACTTCACACAATATCTGCCTGAGTCCATTATTATATATTCAAATCAATTTAATTATGCCACAGAGATCGAAGCTAGAGACTATTCTTTATTTAAGAAGAGGATTAAACCAAAAGCCTAACGTGACATCAGGTGCATGGGTAGATTATAAACTAAAGGTAATCATAGACTTTAGCTTGACTACTTAGAAATTGTCAGGCAAATCCCTGGGCTTAACAATTTAAAGTAGGATGCCAAAATTCCTTAGGTTCATCATGAAACTGTATGGTGTACCACTATATCTTGTCCAGCATTCACCTTGAACCAGATTTTCGCTTTACGTGACCGAATTACTCTTTCAACTTCCTTATGTTTTCTCAATGACCATTCGACTTCTCAGCATCTCCTTAACTCCATATGGCTCTTTACAATATCCTTTCTTGCTTGGAACTCAATGACTCAAGTTTCTTCTTGTAAACATAAAGTGGTTGAAGAGGTTCTCTCGCTCAGAATTTTAGCCTGAGGGAAGAAAATACCTTGCGAATTTGACTGTTGGGAAAATCTACATGACCATCTGATTGTTGCACGTCTGTTCTTGATGTTGCTGATGAAGAAGTTTGTGCTTGGACCTGAGGAGATGATTGCTTCACTTCTTTGGAGGAAGATTTCTTTGATGCTGTACCAGATTTTATTGCAGCCAAAACATCGCCCTTTAGAAGGGTACCACGTGGACCAGATGCAGTTATTGATAAAGCATCCAAACCATGTTCACTAATCAGCACCTTTGCAGCTGGACTAATTCGATTAAATCCTGTTTTCTGACTTTTCACCTCTTTGGTCACATCTTTTCCAGCTTCATGATGTGTTGGCTTTTTCTCTTTGACAACCGAATCACCACTGAAAGATGATTTTACAGTTTCAATATCATTTGCATCCTCAACCTGTCAAAAAAGATAAGGCATCAGTTACTGCAGAGGCTATAACACTCAAAAATAAACTTCAAAGATATCCCAAAAGAGCAACGAGTAGTAATAATTTCTTCAACTTGAATAGAAAAGATACTCCTCCAAGTACTATCCACTTACTGTTACTGCAATAGGCTGTCCAACAGCCACATCTTTTGAACCTTCAGGAGTCAGTATTTTCGCCAGAAATCTGCAAACACAGTTGCATTAAGATTAGCCATGGGTCTTTCAACCTTGTTTTCGTTGTATAAAGAAAACCACTTAAGAACACTGCCTATAGCCACAGGTTTGAGGCATATGAAATATAAAAGCCCTCAAATGACTTTTCGGTTGAGCTGGTCATTGTTTGGTTTTACAAACCTCAGTGGAAATTCACCAGTTTCAATTCAACTATTCATAAACAGAGTACAAACTGGTCGGGTGAAGACGATTCTGACCGGACTAAATATAGTTCCAGTCAGTCTGGTTGGTCAATTAGACAATCAACTTATAGGTAAATGCTGAACTCTCCAAAGTAATTAAAAATTGTGCAAAGTGAGCAACATTCAACATAAACTAATTAATAATTAAAAAAAAATTAAAGGTTGAACTAGCCAAAGAAACTGCCTTTGATACAATCCAAACTAAAGCAAGAAATAGAATCCTATCAGTTGGAATTTCAGCATCTGTCGACTGTAGCTCAAAAACTTATTATACATGTTAGAATATACACTTGTCCCACATCGGAAAATCATAAACTCTTAGACCACCTAATAAGATCACGGACTACTCCACTTAATACTAATTGGTTTTAAGATGAAACCTCAGTTATCTTAACATGGTATCAAAGTTGGGCCCTTGGTCCGGTTTTATTTATCCACATGTGACTCATCTCAAATCAAGTCCACGTGTGTTCAATCTTTCGCGTGCGTCATATTCCACGCATCTTCAATCTTCCACATGTGTTAATCTACCATGTGTGTTCAATTTTTCATGTGTGACCTGTCTCAAAATTAGGTCCACATGTGTTTAATCTTCTACGTGTGACCCCTCTCAAATTAGGTCACACATGAGGGGAAGTGTTAGAATATACACTTGTCCCACATCAGAAAATCAAAAACTTTTAGACCACCTAATAAGATCCTGGGCTCCTCCACTTAATACTAATTGATTTTAGGATGGAACCTCAGTTATCTTAACAATACAATAAGAGGCATCAATCATACAATGGCTGTTCAAATCCTTTACGACCAATATTCACCACATACAACAAGCTCAGCAGTCCAGCTATGCAACATTATCCTTTCTGATTGAAATTTGGTAAGTGGACTTCTGGTCATGCTTGTACAGAGAGGAGGTCGAAGGAAGGGAGAGGTAGATGGTTGTGTGACAATAGAACCTGATGAATGAGAATATGACTTTAAGAGAGAGAGAGATAACACTTTGGTGGTCGAAGACTAAAATTTTGCACTGGTGAAGGGTGGATCGTTGAACAAGTGGAAGAGAATTAGAGGAATGAGGATATTAAACAAAATGAAGAAAAATGATGAAATGAAAAAATCATGTTTCAGACTTTCGGAAGCTTCTTCAAGAAAATAGAGGACAGTAGATAATTAGTCAATCTCAAATCCACCAAGTCTTATTCTGTGTACATATTATTGTTAATTGCATTCAATTTTTTCAGGTCAAGTTGGTCGCATTTTACAACACAACAAATAGAACAGACAATTGATTCTTTCGAAGATGATGCAGAAAACCAACCATATAATTGGAAAAACTAAATGAAATTACTGCTATCCTGCAAGAAATACCATAATACAGGTGAAATTTTAGCACAGTACTATCTATTCCTCTATTTGGGCACAGAATGCTAATAAGTAATAACAGTGGCATATTGATGATTTTATGATATGCCAATGATATTTGAGGCCAATGAAAAATCCATCAAGAGACCTAAAGACCAAAATACTCATTTAGATATTCTAAAATTTGCTATTTCAGGGCTTCATAACTCAGTCTGCAGCATCATTGCACTGGTACTAGTTAAGTACTGATAGAACAAATTATGATATAACTGAAAACTAGATAAGTTCCAGACGTCCCAACTGCATTTTAACAACTTCAAGTGAGATGGCATTCTGTAGTTTTCCAGTAAGAAAAAGAAATTACCCCTCTTCAAGACACTCAAATTCAAGGGTCGCCTTGTCTGTCTCTATCTCACAAAGAACATCTCCAACCTCTATCTGCATCAAATTTTATGCGGGAAGAGGGAGGTTAGATGATAAAAATGCAGTTAGTGATTCACCCATGCTTATAAGCAAGTAGCTGCAGATTCAATATGTTTGTATTATGCAAGACTAACCTTATCACCTTCCTTTTTTAGCCATCTAGCTATATTTCCCTGGCTCTGCAACACAAAGAAACAGCATCTTAAGCTTTAAGAGGAAAGAAGGGGGCAGTGAGAGGAATACAAGATCATAACATTTTCTCACCATGGTTGGAGATAATGCTGGCATTTCAACAACAATATGAGGTGGAAGTTCAGATGCATTGATCTTCAGCGAACTTTGTTCCTGCACTTCTTCTCTCTCCTTCACATTCTGTTGAGAAGCTGCTTTATTACTAACCCCTGATCCACCAACATCATCAGGGACATTTTTTATGTCATCTAGTTCCTCAACCTAGTAACCACACCGACGTCAGTATTCAAATGATTAATAATATCCAAAATCAAATTGCTTTGAAGACATTCAAGATGAGAGTGAAGCTTAAACTCTAAGTATATTATCCAAAATAAAATTACTGGGAAGACTCGCAGGATGAACATGAGGCATAGAAAGTATATTTCAAATCAGAGGGATATCTATTTGACAAAAGAAATCTGATAGATGGAAAGTGCTCAGGCGTATATCAATATTATTAAGACATCTGAGAGTGAAAGTAATAAGCATTTTACGAAATATTTCTGTGATATAACGTTGATCTGGAATCAGGACAGTATAGTACAAAAATGAACAAGGGGCTGAAATTTCACCAAATAGCCTCTTTCCTTTTAACATTTAATTAGAATCCCAAATAACAGAAGACACAAAGTATTTACAGGAAAGGATATAGATCTTCCTGAAAAGATTTAGGGTTAGCGGGTGGGAGTGGAGAACAAGTGGGAGGGGTTGATTATTTCAAACTACTACACATTACCGTGATTGCTATAGGCTGCCCCACTGGCACATCCTTTGAACCTTCAGGTACCAATATTTTAGCCAGAAACCTACAAGCCGCAGCAATTCATGCTGAAAGTATCAGAAATATGCGTAACAGTTGAGCAAGATGAAATGAACTTGAAACATTTAAAAGGAGTTCATCAGGTACAAAATTAGTACTTGGAGAAACATTTTCAAAGACACATCCATTATCAATTCCAATAAACCTTGAAGCATTATAATTACTAGACTATGTCCTCCATTATATAGCCAATAGATTTCTCTAATGCAAAGTGCCAAACTGTTCAAAAATCAGGATGGGGATTTAGAATTACCCTTCCTCGAGACTTTCAAACTCAAGCGTGGCTTTGTCTGTCTCTATTTCACATATTACATCCCCCACTTCAATCTGTTAGAAAAATTAAGACAAAGAAAACCAGAAAACATTCAAGAGTTCAATTCCAATCCTATGAAGATGAAGATTGTTCCCCTGTTTCCATTCTAAATTTAAACAGCACTATATAAAATATTACAGATTATGTTACTGTATTAACATAAAAAATATTGAAAACGTAAATTACCTTGTCTCCTTCTTTTTTCCTCCACTTCGCTATGTTACCTTGATTCTGCATGGTAGTAGATAATAACATGATCAAGTATAAAATATGTCAGAAGCAAATAGTCCAATATTATAACAAAACTAATTTCATGCCAGCATAGGTTACCATGGTAGGAGACAAGGCTGGCATTTCTAGAACTGTATGGGGAGAACTCTCTGCAATAACATTAAATCCAGCCAAAACGTTTGAGAACACATTAGAGAATAAACTGGTAACTAGGTCTTCTAAATGCATGTCAGGTATGCCATGCATATACATGATAACTGGTTTATACAAAAGGTAGGGCCACAAGCCAGCCTGGCTTTATAGAGACTATAGGAAATTTGCTAGTATAACTTTCTTTATTATAGCATGTTCGGGAAGAGCTTCTCTCTCTCTCTTCCTCTGACACATCAAACACAACCTCAACAGAAGTCATACTTAATCCTAATTTGAACATATGGATATGCAAGGAGGATGACACATGCTCCAGGTTGTGCCAGATGGACAATATCTCGCCACTATTGCAACACATAGCTATTCAGACCAGAAAAATGGAAAAGGATCAGGATCGAAATTCCAATCATTGGAAAACCCTATCACCTCAAAGAACCTACAATGACTGCAAAAACTTCTGGTGGCCTATCATCCATTTAAAATATATTTTTGTTCCCCATTGCTTTCTAGGCTTATTAGGTATTTGAGAGGCAAACAAAGTATTCCGTTATGGATATGATACTTTGACATGCTATTTTCCTCCCATGGGGGTAGGAAGATGCATTTGATTTGCATGTCTTCATTACCTCATACCATTTTTCCAAAGCATTTTCATAATACTTCTCTATGAATGATGCAAGCCAAAATACTTGAATCAAATTCTCTCAATTCCTAACTTCTAAATGATATCTATTAAGAGTGAAAAAGTTAATATCCTTCAGTTATTGCTCCTATGTAAATCCTGCACTCAGCTGTTGAACAAGATAACAACAACTGATTGCAAAATGTAATGATACATCATCAGTCGAAACGGACACTGACCAGACCAAACCAAACCAAACAAAACCAAGTCTTATCGCACTAGGTGGGATCAGCTAATGATATATATATACATTGAAGTTTTAAATGGTGATGGTTATGTTCAAGAGGTGTAAGGAAACAAAATAATATCCATCAATACAAGAGGATCCAAGAATGAGAAAAACTTTCATACCTGCAGATGAGAAGTATCTAACACCTTGCAACTGCAAAATTCACAATTATTTTGAGAGGAAACAATTTGATGGTGGAAAGGATAATCACCCATATGTATGTATTACTAACCTGAAACTTGGAAGAATAATTATGAGCTCCATTGAACAAAGAAGATTGTGAAGGCCTGAAAAAAAATTACATTAGTGCACATTAAAGATTACGAGGAAAAGAGGGGAAAAAAAAAAAAAAACTGGTATATTTATTTAGTGACATCGAACCTGTCAAAAAACCTAAGTGGCACAATTATTTTTTTGGTATTCATCTAAAGTTGGTGTTATGGAGCCAATGGCTGATGGGGAACATGAACCACATAAGTTCATGAAAAAATAGAGAAAATCAAACTCAAGAACAAGAAGTACTAAACCTTCTCAAGACCCCACTTTAGAGCCTTAAATCTTTAAGAATGGATGTGTTATGGAGGAGTATTATATATGGTTGCGAAGATCTCATGGCATACTACAAGTTCATAACAAGAATCGGCTTTAATCCTCACCTAAAGATAATTTACTAGTTGTCCAAAGTTTGCCATTCTTATGTTGTAAATAGTATTATTGTTATGAATAGTACTATTTTGTTAGTTTTATCCCAAATAGGAAGTTTAGCAAGTTTTTAGACTCAAGTATTGCTATAAATAGATGGCTTCCTAAGCCCTCTAAACACACCTCAATCAATACAAAGCTAGTATTGTATACTTCCTCTCTAGCATTCTAGAGTTGTAATATTTAAGTTTTCCTTGTATCAATGACGTTTTGCTAAAACGAATCTAGTGTTTCGCTTCCGTCCTGCGTCAATGGCACAAATTGGAGTCATGGCTTAACCCAATCTTTGTGGAGAAAAGTTTTTTCAAGCTTTTCCCCCGTAAATCTTCTCATAAATAGCATTTAGTGCATCCCTTTCCTTTTCTTCCCAAGTCTCCTTTAATATCCTTGAAGAAGGGAGAGAGTATTTCTAGTACATAATGACAATTGCTTTGATAATAGCATGTGCAAAGAAATTACAGTCTCAAACAGGGCTGAGAACATTGATAAAAAGATTTTTGTAGTGAAATTAAATGGTTTATCAGTTCACAAACTGCACCAACTGCTGTTTTCATTTTATATCTTCAAATTCAGAGAATCAAGAAAAAAATTGTTATTCATCTTCAAGATTCCTATTCACTTTCATGAGAGAACGCCTAACGTAACTTCGAATTTAGGAAGTTCATAAACATTACCATCATTAATAATGATGGTAAGTGACAAATGCATATGGACCTGACAATGAGCAACATTCATAGATATACATTTTCCCCCGGAACCTTTTGCAATTATGCCCTTCTGGTAATATTAGAAACTGCCTAATAAATGACTTGAATGCTTATTTAGTTGATATAGCTCTTTCTTTTGCTGAAATATAATGATTGACGAAAAAGGAAAAGTACCACACAATTTTCTTTCATTAGCATAATTTAGCTAACGCTTTTGCTTAATTCAAGTTGCACTCCGCAACAACCAACCCCAGGAAAATTAGCAAGACAATTTCCACTAGCTTGGAACATCTAACGCAATTTGACAGCTTTCGGATCTTAGATTGGCCAATGTCTCCTGCATATTGACAGCTCTCGGATCAAGTCATCGATGTAATAATGTTTTGGACCAATATTTCTGCCTTGAAATCTCTGATACATTTTTAGGACGCATGAATTACCAAAAGGTAGTTTTTGCTGAAAATCTATCAATCTCAAGTTGCCCCATAAATTGTGGCGAGGTTGAGATGAAAATGATGTTAAATTTCAGTACAAGGTGCACTAAGAACTTAAATGTTTGAAATACACTGAATAAGCTTATAACTTGATACTTTAAGCTGCAGAAGGTTTCCCCATCCCCAAAAGAAAGAAAAGTCTTTTTGGAGTATCATTACAAATTTAAGAAAGAAAAGTCTCTTGGCATATGATCACAAATAAGCAAATAACATTATAGAAAATATGGGTGAAAACATATATTTAATGATAACTAAAGGTGCTCATAGTCAAACCATGCAATTCAAATAAAATAATGCCAAAACAGAAATTAAAACAGTCCATATAAACACACCTTAATAAACCAGCTTCAATATCAGGAATGGATGTCAGCACCCTGGCATTGCTGCATAAGCAGGTAAAACAGTTCAACTACAAAACAAGGCTACCCTCCCTTGTGCAATTGATGTACATTTTTATAAAACTAAGATAATACTGATCTAAGCATGCACTTTTGGTTTAACATCAATCAGAAAATGAAAGCACTTCCACATGTTGAAACCATACAACACATGTAGCCATACGCTAGAAATGACAAGTGACATAAGTATTCCAGATATCCGATAGACGTGACCAAATAATAGAATGGAAGACGGATATAATATTTCATGTTTCCGGACACCTACATACTAGAAAGGCCAATTTTTTCTGATAAAATCTCAGAAAACTGAATACTGGATATTACAGTAAAATGGATGCTTTTAGACAAGGAACAAAAAATCCATCAAGAAGGTCTTCACCGCATCCTATGTTGTAACTGAAAATGAAAAATGATATTATCCACCATGTTGCCCCCTAAAAAGATCACCTAAGAAAAGAGTGATCCCAATCATACTCAAGAGAAGAGTTTTATCCTGGCATCTCCAGAGCCTCGTCAGATGCTTCAATCGTTCATGCATATTGCATCTCAATATCTTCTTCTTTTCATGTCTATAATTTATATCCATGGGTAAGCAATATTTCCAATTCCAAATTATCCTTCTATTCCTTCATATAAATTAACAGAAAGAGGTTTGCATTCTGTTCCTCAAAATGCTATTTCACCAAATTAAACCTTTAAGGATGATACTCCAGTTAAAGAATATCCACTTGTAACCATAACTTCATAAGGCAATCAATGTACAAAAAACATACTAAGAGCAAAATCCAGCAACAAGCTACTTCCGAGTCAAGGCATCTCAACCTAATGAATTTGCAAAGACGACTAAAATCAGAACTTAGCCACCTTATTCACAACCACTAAACATCAAAATAGTGGTCATTTTAATACTTCCTCTAGTCTTTTGAAACTGTAGAGTCCGGTTTTCTGCTCTAATAGTCGACACTTTTAGTTAGTTAATAATATATTATTTCATCAACTATTCACCTACTTTATAAAGTCTTAAAAACTTTGCTTGTTTCCTTCATCAACCTGACAAGATCTACATGATAAAGTATTTGTCTAAGTCACGCCCTAGGCCCAAAACACACCGGTACAAAATGGCTACAATACTAACTTATAAACAACACTTTGTCTCCCACCAATGTCAGACATTACGTATACATACAGCATAATCACAACAGCTTAATTTCTCCGCACGCAACAACTATTGAACAGGAACAATACAAAATATTTAGCAAATATGAAGTTCAATGTGGCAAAATTATCGTTTCAGAAATTATATTTGCTCTATAAACATAAGCTTCTGCGATCAAATTAGTAGAAATTCACAATATTCTAAATCACCATTAGTGTAGTTTCCTTCGTAAAATTTGCTTTAACGCAGCATTAGCAAAGCAGCTAAAATTCTCTCATAAACGAACCATAATAAAATTTTATTTACAAAAAATTCAGAAAAAGCAATAAAATATTTAAAAAAATATTAAACGCAAAGCAATAATTTCTTTTTTTTTCTATTGGTCAACTACTTGATTTTGACAATTCAACCTAAAAAGAAATTAATTAATTAAAATACATTTCATCTGAATGAAAATAACATTGTGATGAGTGCATCAAAAAGGTGTGAAATGTATAGAGATTGAAAGAGAAAGTACGGAGGGAGCAAACGGTGGGCGGAGGCGGCGGAGGCGGCGGAGGAGAGAAAGCGAGCCTTAAGGAGCAGCGACGGAGCTCGGCCGATCGCCGGATGCCGAAGCCGAGAAAGCGCCATCGATCATACACAGCTGCTGATTTTACTTTCTATCTTCGCTATATGTATGTATCTGTGTGTGTATTTTTCTATTTTTTAAATTAATATATGATAGTAATAATTATGAGTATACTAATTGAATTAGAACATTTGGGCTTTGGGGCCCACTTTAAGGAATTGGGCCAAAAGAAGGCAATGGCGGGCTAGTGACGGCTACTGCCGAAGTACAAAGTGAGTAGGTGGCGTGCGAGAATGGATTCTCGCGTACTCGAAAACCTTATAACGTGATAAAATCTAACGATGATAAATTAAAAATAGTAAAAAAGTAACTTCTTTAATTTGCATAATTAATTATTTAAATTATTTCATCGTTACGATTATTATTATTGATTTTTTTATAATCCTATAACATTAAATTAATCCATTTTCGATATCACCGGTGGGTGAGAGTGTGGATTTTGTTGGACCACATAATGAATTTCAAGCATCTTTGCCCAACTTTTATTTATTCGACTTTGCATGCCATTTGTACAACTACGTTTCAACTAGTACATCCTTGAGTTAATTTGATTCGACTTAATTTTAAGTTTGGCAATGTGCAATCTCAATTTTAATCACTAATTTTAACATTTTTCTTAGGTAACAACTAAATTTTTCGAAAAAGAAAATGTTTTATGCAATTAGCCTCATCATAATACACACTATTAAGTTTATGTTATGAGTCATTCTTAAGAAACCACCGTGATTAAGATCTCATGCCATGTATTATAAGAAATCCTCGAGTAATGTTAAACTTGTTATACACTCGAGATTAGTCCAGGCTAAAGTTGCATTTATGTGTATAATTTTAACAACTAGCCTCTAAATGCGGTTTATAAAGGATAATGATAAAAGAATGTATATTTTTTTGATAATGCGGGAACTTAGTTGTTGGAGTTCGATCATCGAAAATTAACAGAGCTAGATCACTGGGTATAGCAGTACGTTCCAATACATGCACCAGTTCAGTTAAAAGTACCCAAAACAAATTATGTGAATCGAACTCAAGAAGACACTATATTCGATATTCGCCCCTTACCGCTAGACTGTCCCTCGGAGACAATAAAAAAATGTATATTTTTGGCGCATTCACTTCTACATTCTTCGGTCTATATCTTACTTACGGAAAAAGGGGCTCCCGCATTTAGTAGTTCTTGTAAAATCAGTAACATTTATAGTAGGCATTTATGCTACACAAAAAGAGGAAGTGAAAGTATTTGAACTCTTAGGCACTACAGAAAATAGCTTCCGCAACACAATTCAATGAGAATGGTTGTTTTCATCAGCGATAGGGCTTCGCTCCAGAGAACTTACCCTTTTTTGCATATCAAGATCACAATGATAAGGTGGTCTCTATACATGAGGGAAATGTGTTTTTAACTTTCAGTGCAGATGATAAATTACTGCATCAAAAAGATGTTATTGATCTACATTGATTTCTTGAATCCTTCAATTGTTCACCTTCAATGCCCTCTCAAAGAGGGAAAGTACAAACTGAATTTGAATTTTTAGATTCAGAACAAATGCAGAAATTCGTGGTATGTTATGCAGGATCAATAAATGGTAGCTCTCTTTCACTTTGATATGTAAGCATTACCATTAAAATGAGCGGAGTGAAGTGAAGCATCCATAGGTAATGTCTTGATAAATTGAATGACAGCTCTGGCTGCATTTGAAGCTGAAAGAGACCCGAATAGATCAACTACATTCTCCCCGTTTTCTGCTCCGCATAAGTCAGAGAGTGCGCGGATAACAATCACCGGGAAGCCATTTGACAAGCTTATCTGGAAAGCCATAAACAAAATCAATTACCCTGCCATGGAAGAAAAAATATTGCCGAGGACAGTTAAGTAAAGCATTCAGAAAGACAAGAGGCATTATGATCAGACGTTTCGCTATGTGAAGATGATAAATAGAGGTTATATGGCTGTCCGAAGACAATCAATGGAAGTTCTGCAAACTATGATTCAACATGAGGAAGGTGGAAAATCCATGAAACTTTACAGCTTAAGCCCTTTCAATAGTTGTAATGCAATTATGTATCGGCCTGACCAAGACTGTATCATCCACAGGATAAGCCTACTGACTTGGTTCGTTTAGTTAAAGTGCTATTCACTAGCATCACTAGTGAAGCGGATTATAAGTTTCGATTTAACCATCATGTGAAAGAAATGGAAGAAAGAGGAGGTGATAGAAGTGAATGATCAATCAAGTAATAAGGGAAACTTGCCATGACTACTGCTGCACTCTCCATATCAGCTGATGAGACTTGAAAATTTTGGAAGAGGAACTCCCTGTATGCTGCATTGTCTAGGAAAAAGTCCGCGGTTGAGCCCCTGAGTCCCACAACTACTTTAGGATCGTGTGGAAGACACAAGCTTGAGTTCACGCACTTTTCCAGTTCCATCCCCTATGACACGAAACAGAAACGAACACATTAGACGACAGAAGAACTGACAGGATTGCAAGCCTGAAAGGACCTGCCGATGCATACTCCTATGACGTTCTTCAAAAATCCAATGATAAAAGTCAACTTTCATAACCAGAAGTCTGTGGATATACTTCAAAGATTTACTGGTGAGAGCAATTAGACATGATTAAGCAACCAGCCATCATGATTCGTATCTTGACTCGTTAGATTAAAATTAGAAATAAAAGTTACTCCTAAAACATGTGAAGGAGTACGATTTGGCATCTCACCTCCAATCTGGATGCTAGTTGAAGCCAATTCTCGTTTATTTGGAACCAGAACTTGTCCTGCGCGGTGTTAGGCTTGTTAGACTCGAAGAACTGCTCAGGGCTATATCCAATGTGTCCCAAGAGATTTTCACCACTTGGTATGTTGTAGCTTCCGAAGTCTAAGTGAGCAACATCATTCGTGGGCAAAGTACCATTGGGTTTCTGTTCGGGTAGAAATCTTAAGCATGATATCAGAGTGGAATATATTGTTAAAAGCGAAAGGACAAGTTGAAGCTAAAAATGCAGATTACCAGCCAATCCAATAAACCAGTATTAGCAAACTCCTTCGGAATTGTGACATCTCCTATAGACAAAGAACTGTTGACATTTCCAGCAATGCCAAAATGTACAATTCCTATTACATCAAACAGATCCAACATTTGCTGTGTTGCTGCTGCAGCATTGATCTGAATGAAGAAATGGTTCAGATCAATATGGTTCAAGACTGCATATTATTAGCTAAATGAAACTGCAATTAGCATTAACTCCAAGCTATGCTCAATGACTATATAATATCGCTTAGCATGTAAGACGTGCAATTCGCGTTAATCCTCAGCCCACTGCTTAATTTAGATAAAATTCTGCTGCCGATTGTCCTCATACATGTCAGTGTTCGTTTACATGCTGTCTATTAGTTGGGTTGAAAAACAGTTAAGTCTTTGAAGTTATCTGAAATTCTCAAGTCAACTTCTAAGGTACTTTTTTAAATTAGTGCTAGGCCTAATAAAAGTGCGGTTGGTTGGGTGTACGAAGTTTTCATTATATTCAGGGTCCGGTTAGGGTCCGATTCACATTGTGATTTAGTTGAAAAATACCTATGATTTCCATGGTCTAATTTCTGACTTTCTTGAGCCTTGATTTCACGTGTGCTATTTCAGCCATGGACAAAATCTAGAAAAGGAAGTGTGTGTGTGTGGAGCAAAGTTGGGAAACCACTGTTCTGTACCATTCCCATCCCACAGCTGACATAAACAACTTTCTTCCCCATGACCTTCCCTATCCGAAAACGCCTACCTGCAAAGACCAACCATTTCAAGACACATTAGTTGAAAATATGCTGCAGATATTCTAGAACGTCCCATCCCACGTCAGTTCTGTAGAAATATACATTTTCAGTTTATAACAACTTGAACTTCTCTACTACAGTCAACAACACGGATATGAGTTCGTTAATTAGACTCAATATGCAAGCACACGATCAGTTAAACCCGAGTCATCACACATCATTGACAGTGACATACCTGATAAATCCACATAAGGGTGTCTGGGATGAGGCTTGAAGGCTCCAGTGTCAATGAAGGCATCGTCCTCTGCGAAAAATGTTGTGATGAGACCAAGATAAGGCCCTTCACGGTTCAGCTTCTTCACTACACCCAAAGATTTCCATCTCTGCAATGGGACTGCTGAAGAAGCTGGAGATTGTAGTAAGAAGATCAAAACAAGTATCATCAAACAACATCTTATGGCTTCTTTTCCAGCCATGGCTATGGTTATTCAAACTACCATTCATGTTTCATATAAGTAGGACTTTACATGGTCGTTAACCGTTGACCAATGAGATTACATTATTTTAGTCGATACCATGCCAACATCGTGGCAAAATTCTCTGCAGGGAAATTTGCGCAAATGGTCCCTCTTGTTTTTAAAAATTTTAAATTTGCTTCAATTGTTTAAAATTAGTCAATTTAGTTCCTATTATTGTCCAAAAATTCCAAATTCGTCTCTAGTATTCAAAATTATCCAATTTAGTCCCTATTATTTAAAAAAAATCAATTTAGTCCCTGCTTAAATTGACTAAATTGATTTTTTTTAGAAAATAATAGAGACTAAATTAAATTTTTTTAGAAAATAATAAGGACTAAATTGACTAATTTTGAATAACACGGACAAATTTAAAATTTTAAAAAAATAATAGGGAGTGTTTGTGTAATTTTTCCATTCTCTGCAGTCAACACATTGGGTATTGGGCTTCCTATTATTAATTTTGTGATCGGGTATTTCACCCAACTTTTGCATGTTAGTATTGTTAATTTTGTGATGTAGAGCTCATGCTTATCAATACACAAAAAGTCAAATTCAATATACAAGATTTTTGGAAATAGTAAAGTTTAGATAATGTAAACATGCATAGTTTTGCAAATGTTGCCAATTATTTCTAGGGTCTCGCTTCAAAATTAAATATTCAAAAAGTGAGTAGTACTTGATTATCGTGTTTAACACGACCTTCTAGTAACTTCATTCTAATTGTGGTAAAATTTATACATTGTAGTTCTTAATTGATTTTCTCCTTTTGCTTAAAGATCGATAAGCATAAAATAATTATTTAGTTAAGGAATTATATATGCTAGTTGATGGGGTCTAAGTCCTATTTTCAAAATCATAAGGTTTTCAGTCTCATTTTTTGTAGTTCATGGAGTGTAACTCAAAATTACCCCCAGAGAAAAGGAGTAAAAGAGATTTTTCTTTTGTTTTTTTAATTACAAGGAGGTCAAAGCCGAATATCAGGATGTTGCATCCTTAAGAAATATTGCACCCAACTTGTCTCTCTTTAAACGAATTCATATAACAATCATTAGACTGCCACTATGTGAAAGCATGATTCTAACCACCCAATGCAGCCATCGAACCAACCCAGCAAGGAACCCTGAATGATGAAAAATTAAAATTGACGAATAGACTGGGTAGTATCAAGTGATGATGTTGGACACCACTATTAAGTAATGTAAATAGCCAGTTTTCTATTCTTCTTGAGGAATGTAATTACATTTGACAGAAAATTTTTGGCTTCGACAAACATATCTCAAAAAAACCTATGTGAATTGTTTATTTCAAGAACTGGCTTGATCCAACCAACTATACCTTTCTACGTTCTAACTAGTAAGAAACTTTGGGCTTCACCAGTATATAAGTACACTACCCCCCCACCCCACCCCCCAGGTTAAAATTTTTGTTTTTTTTATATATGTACTTTAAAAAAAATTACTCACAACCCTACTCTCATCAAAAGAATCCATATTTTTTAACATAAAAAAGACTTCTAACCCCACTGGTCAATTAAAAATATTAATTAATTACTTATTTTTTTATAAAGTAAAAAACAGATTACTTCATATTTTACTCATGTCATTATTATATCTTTGCTTCTTCTTTTTTTTTAATCATTTGTAGTCTTGCTTTTTTTTTTTTCTTTTTCTTTTGTCTTCTACCGTTCCTCACTAGCTCACCATTTTGCAAAGCTGCTTTAGATGCTCGTTTCTCAACTCCTACATTTTTTTTGTTCTTTTCTCATTTCTCAACCAAAAAACAAAAAAAACAAGAACCTCTACCAACCAAAAACAAATTGCAAAACTTCTCCTATCAAAAAAATTGCAAGACTTTTCAATTTTTCAACTTCTGACATTTGGTACCAAGATAGATTTTGTATTTATATTTTTTAGTGTAAATGTCACCCGTGGTCCCTTATATTTGAGAGTTATGACACTTTGGTCCTATATCTTTTAAAATGACTCTTTTAGTCTTAAATGTATTACAAATTTGACATCGTTGATCCAACTTGCTTATTCTGTTAGTTTCTTAACGTTTTTTGCACATGATTGACGCGTGTTTTTTTTATGGCAGTGTTTTTTACGATCAAATTGGACAATTCCTATTACACGTGTAGTGGGTTAAATTAAAAAAGAAAAGAATGTAATTAGATTTTGTGCCAATCACATGTAAAAAATGTTAACAAACTAACAAAATAAGCAAGTTAGGTCAATAAAGTCAAATTTGCAATACATTTAGGACCAAAAGATTCATTTTAAAAGATTTAAGGCCATAGTATCACAACCCCCAAAGATAAGAGACCACACATTTACTCTATTTTTTTATTTTATACTTGAATTTTTGTTGAATAATTGAATATATGAATATGTATACTTCTTTTTCGTAATCTACTAACGTGTTTGATACATATTTCCTAATGGATTAGAATAAAAAATATCATATTTTTATCCTAATGAAACTATTCATAATTGGTAAATACTTCTCATATCATTTTTTAGTGTGCATTTGTTGTTGTTAGATGATATTTTAGAGGTCAATTTTCTATAATAAATAGATAATTTTAGTGAATAAATTTTAATAATATTTTATCTATTTATTTATTTAACCATCTATTTTTTTAATACAAATTTTAGTACATTTTTTTTTTTTGCTAAAAATTGTATTCTTATTGATAAATTATATTTCACAAAAGAGGGACAAACACAACTCTATTAATTGAATTGGTAAACTTTACTGTACATAATTTTTTTTTTGTTATTTTTGCTAAATAATATTTTTAATCTTCTTAACTGAATTTTGAACCCCAACACTAAAATCCTGGCTCCGTCTCTGTCACCAACGATTTGAAACTGTGAATACATCAGTCAAATAAATACAATAACACTTTGCCAGTCCTTGTATAAAGAGTTTTAGTACAACCTAATCAAAATTGTTCTTCTGTTCTCTCTATATATGCAGATACATTTCTTTGATTTTCACAGACATCACGATCTCATCTAAGCAATCGCTATAAAGAAAACGCGCTCAATTGAGCCGCTAGGAAACAAGCATTTGATGGCAAACCGGAGAGAACCCGTCTCAGAACAAGACCTTCAACAACCTATCTGAAACACAAAATGGTCCGGTAGCACGATGATATCAAAATAGAGCCGGGAAGGTTTGCAGGAGAGAGAGAATACCAGAAGCTGAACGTCTTTCTCTAAATATGAATTCCTCACGAGCATCCCCTGTACTATTGTTTACATCCAAAAAATGCGTATCAAAATCACAAAATTAATGAAATTCACCGATTCTGAAGGGTCTCGATTGCTTTTTTCCATTGTTGAGCTCTTTGCTTTGCATCGTCAAATGACAAGACCTTCTTTGGCTGCATCATAAAAGACACACACTTAGTTCCGAATACAGGAGAGTGCAGTACATAATATGAACTTGATTGTAGCGATTGCAGGAAATAAAATGCAGCTAATAGGATATAAGCTCTTGGACAAGTACAGCTTACCGTGATGATTTTAAAATTTGAAGGACTTATGACTTGAACGCTAAGATCACTAGGATTGTCAGACCATATAATATTGCCCTTGGCCACCAACTTCGAGGGGTCCACATAAATCAACCTCGGTTTGTTCGTTAAAATAAGTTGTACTTTCTTGTTGGTTATTTTCTGAATCTTCTTTACATTGGAGATCATAAGAACTGATTCACCAGGCTCCAAGAATTGTTTCCTGTTAAATGATCAGAAGAAAAACAAGTTCACACAAATACTGAATACACAACAAATGGAGCACAGAGAAACGAGCAAATGATGCCACCAGAGGTAGGATCTGTGCATCAATGCAGAGAAGCGTTCCATGTTAACCAATTATTTATTTACTGGCATGGGACAATTCCTCGTCAAGATAAGGAGGCAGCAGGATGTTTTGTTATTATGTTATTATCTTATTATTATTATTTACCTCTCTTCCTTTGGGAAGGAACTAGGAAGCGGGGTGCAAGTAAAAGTAGCTATGCCTTTTCATAATAAGCTTCATAACTTCGATAAAAGTTATAAACACGTAGAGTAATAAAATGATTTAGACTTTCTTGATAACCGAGTATAGATGCTCATCTAAAAGCAAAGGCAGAGTCAACCTTTTGAAAAAGAATACTCGTAGAGTTGCCCGAAAACTTCTAGTTTTTCTTTTCAAGTTAGAGACCAGAGAAGCTCAACAAAAACTATGATGGTGTTATGTTTCTCAAATGTTAAAATATGTGCAAACCTGAAAATGAAATGGTAAAGAGAACAGAAGACCAGTGAAGTACTAGAGAATAAATATATTTAACACAGTTCTTGAAATAGAAGATTAGATGTTATTTAAGGTTGGCTATTTCTTACGTGTACATTCTTATATCTAGTTCGTGTCAAACAACATTACCAATAATATATACACATTAAATGACATCTTTTTATGCTAACAACTGTGGAAGTTGCATCTGGAGGTAGGAGGTCAAGTCAAAACCATGTAGCAGAAGTCAGAAAACTTACCATTTTGAATCAAAGGAGTCAATTGATGCAAGCCTGGTAATGCTATCAGCTTCTGAAGATGAGATGGCACCAACATTTCCATCGTTTGTTTGTACTAAACCATCCCCAACATGTGATGGACTCCAAGAAGAATTGTGGTGATCACCCCCACTTGACTGAGCCTAAAAGGATTAAACAAAATCTATTTCACTGAAATTCAAAGAGCCTCTGGAGCTGTTGTATATGCTCCTAAAGAGAGAAACCGAGAACAAAAAGTAAAGACCTACTTTAGTCTCCACTACAAGACTTGGAGGAGTTTGTGACCGCAAATTTTTCCAATCAACTCCCTTAAAGAAAGGATGGTTTTTGAGCGATGTATAACCATCAAGTCCAGCACCTGGTCGTCTGCTAGGATCAATATCCTGTGTATTGTTTTATGGAGGTCACAATCAGACACTATATTTAGGATTGAGCAGATATGAACATGCAATTCTACAGCCTTCCCTTAGGTAAGAAAACCAATGGAATTGCAAAGGATACAACCATATGCCATAAATCGGAAAAAGTGAAAATATAATAAAACATATCCAATTTTTTGGAGGCCCACAGCTACTCAGTCTAGCAAAAGCACAATAAGGTATACCTCTAGTTTTATCTGAGGTCACAGGGTGCACTCATGAAGTCCAACTGAGTTCTAAATCATAGTACAGTTATTACTCTATTCTGATTATCTCTCTCCTGTAAGTTCTCATTTGAGAAAAAGTGCCCATGCTACTTTCTTTCCAAGGAGAATAAGAAAATCACATGTTAAACTGTTTCCTCCATGACAAACTTTTTGAAAAGATAAGGAGGTTCTTATTGGGAGTGGAACGGCATGGTCAACGATAAATTCAGAACTTGCAGAAATACTATTTGATGAGATTAGCTTAATTAAAGGAGACGCATAGTGTGTTCGATTTGATTTCATATGTTCGCAAAAGTAGAAGTCGCAGGACATGAAAATAGATTAGTCAAGCAAGGAAGGTACAGCTCGACCTATATACACAAAGACATCACTATATGCCACTCCAGCTACAGCTATGTTACATATATACTGATACATACAACTATAGGTTAATATAAGTATCCTATTAAACCATGCATCCGTTATGAAGGTTATTATAACTCCAGTCCCCACTCATCATGGCATCGAGCTATTTCTCCGCAGGACCTTCCTACCATATCGTCACCGCTATAGAGTTTAACCACCAAGTTCAGGATGGATTGGTTTAATCCCCTACGTAGGACACCACAATATCAAACCATGAACGATAAGGCCATGAGAGAAAGCATATTGCCTGGTGATTGTGAGGCACTAATTCTTGACCGGAGGCCACACTGAGGCCTCTGCCCTTCCATCCCTCGGATAAAGAGGGAGGGCAGTGCTTTTGGTTGTCTCATATTGTAAAAGAGTTCAATGGTTTTTTCATGTTGTCAAAGATATGAACAATGAAAATACATTTTAGTGTTTGATCGAATTGATCAAGTCATGTAGGAACAACTGAACAAGGTTCAAGTCTATCGGCCTGTTAGGATGCCTCAGTTGCATACATCACCGCACTTCTACTTGAGAAATAATGAAAACTGACAAATTATATCTAGATATTTCAACATGCTTGCTATCTCATTGTCATTGTTCTTAAGCTTTTCCTTACTTGCATAATGAGATCAGATTAAAACCATGGATAGTGCCAGGTTCACGCGACCTAATAGACACATTTGGTTGGGAACTGACAGAAATAATATGATGCTTCTGCTATTTAGATTTGAACTTAAACCCAGATCCTTCTTTTTTGCCTTTTCTTTTTTTGAAACTATTGGACATGCAACTAGTTCTAACTGGAGATATACTAAAAAGGTAGAGAAAACAAAAAAAAATAACAATATAATAAGTCAAATCCGAAAAGAGAAGTGCTCAAGAAAAGCAGTTTCATATGCTGAATCTTTGTAATAAGATCAAGGAATTATATTTACCAATAGCCGGTCAATAAGATCTCTGGCTTCTTCTGAGAAATAATCTGGAAATCTGATATCTCTCGCAATTATTCTCTGAAAAATAAGCCATTCACTTGCATCTTTAAAGGGAGAAGATCCTGAAAGCATTTGGAATAAGGTACAGCCAAGGGCCCAGAGGTCATTTCTGGTTCAATATAAAATAGTTGTCAGACAAGAATCACAGGCTAGTAGGAAAAACGAGCTCATATAATAAACACAGAAACCAAATGTGGCTCATATTATAATGTAACTACAACATATATTGACAGTTGTTTAGCTTGCATGTGCTTCCAGGACTGGATTAACAATGTCAAGGTTTCACTTCTTTCAGGACAAAAGTCCTTTACCCGAAAGTTGCAGGAGAAGAATTTAGAACTTCTGGAGGCACGTATGCAGCTGTTCCCACAAAGGTACAAGCCTTATCATCTGCAAAGGAACAATCAAATCAGCTACAAACATACTGTCTTCCTTTCAAACAAAATTTTCTTTTCCTACAATCAAGATAACTACATCTACTATGATAAACTACCTGATGCTGCATTGGGAAGGACCGTTATTCGGCTATCCTGCATGGGCTTTACACTACCAAAGTCGGCAATTTTGATATGTCCATCTGCAGTAAGTAGTAGGTTCTCTGGCTGCCATTCAAAAAACAATTAGCATCTTCCATAAGGTAGTATAAGAGTCTATCAACAGAAGAATACCTTAATATCTCGATGAATCAATCCCATGCCATGTATATACTCTAGAGCATCTACAACTTCAGCAGCGTAGAAACTAGCCTCCTCCTCAGTCAGACGTCCTTTCTGCATCCACAAAATTCATTCATCTTAGACATCATAAATTTGCAGGCAGAACAGGCAAATTATAACAAGTTCCACAAACAGGAAGATAGATTCTCTAGGAACCAGTGTGGCAAGCGTAATACTGAATATGTTCCTTTTCTTAGTAAGTTCATTGGTGGACATCAAAATTCACTGATATTAAATACCATAGAAGATAAAGGACATCATTTGGTAAGTGCAAAATATGTTACACGAGTTTAAGAATCTAATGGTAGATGTAATAGTGAGTTTCTGAACATCATCTTAGTTTGTATCTTTTTATGCAGTTCTCAAATCATTCACAGTAAGTTTCCAAATTCAGTTCTAGAACATTTTAAGCATATCCATAATTTTTTATTATTTTCCACTATCATGCAAACAACACATTCTTAAAGATTCCAAAATTTCACTTACCCTGGTTATTTGATCAAAAAGTTCTCCACCTTCACAGGACTCGAGAGCCATATCTTCACCACATAATCAGAAACACATTGAGTCAACTTACACAGTCAAGTTCAGAAAAACAAGCCAAACATAAAATATGAAAAAAAAAAAAAAAGCAAAGGTTCCTATATGAATTCAGACAAGTGTAGGACGTGACAAGAATACTCACATAGTGAATACGTGTCCTGAAACGTGAAAAACAGCCTCACAACACCAGGATGATCCAATTGATCAAGCACAATTCGCTCCAGTTTCACATAAGCAGTTTTGTTTTCCTTCGTGATGAACTTTTTGTCCATGATCTTCAGGGCATATACATTGCCTGTATCTTTCTTCTTTGCTCTAACAACCTGTTGCCATAAGTTCGGGTCATGATTAATAATCACATGGTCCATAGCAATCTTCGACATGATGTTATAACTTGTGGCCAAGCATTAATTTTTCTCATTCATTAGGAATATCTGCCCTCAGAATACTAGTTAGGAGAAAGAACAGAAACCTCTCTCATATGCCTGTGTACGATGAAGAGGAAACAATCTTTTATAAACCTGGCATATGAACTCTTTTCACTTAAACGTTCCAAAAATAGAGGCAAATACACATTTCTTTTAGACATACACACCATGCATGCCTAATTTTTCCCATATATCATACAATATATTATAAGCAGAATCTTAGTATCTAAAGTTGGAAGTATTACATGTTCACCATTGTAAAGCATGTAGAGAACTTGAATGCTCTGTGTGATAAATTAGCTCTTGCACATAAAATATGGTTACACTGAAACATAGTTGTATAATTCCCTACCAAAATGGAGTTAGGAAAGTGTCGGATACAAGAATATTAGCAATATATTTCATGACAATCTGCTTGAATCTTGAAATCTCATTATTTTATATGAAAAGCCTGAATATTACATGCATTTGAGTTTCCATTGTTAATGCAGTTTAAACATCCCTTTTGAATGGTAAAACGTTGATACACATATCCTACAAGAACGTCTTTTTACTGAAGCAATCATCTGGCACTTCTTTTTTCCAATAAACATGTGAGCCTCATGGCCGAGCCTCCTTTCAGGGAATTTCTAGATCCCTCACAACTTTGGTATTTCGCAAGTCACAATTCACTATAATCGTGTTGCAATAACAAATCCTCAAAAAGAATGAGCTCCGATAAAGACAGACTTAACTTACTAAAACCACAAGCTAACATAGGCCAAATTTTAATGTTTAACTTCTTCACTCTTCAAAACATATTTATTACTAGAACATGTAAAACCCGGTACCAAGGTTATAACATTCAGCAATTATTGAACCAAACTAAGCGTACACAGCTTCTGCCCATTATTAAAAAAAAAAATGTCGAGGAGATCTCAAAAAGCATCTGAATTTAACTATTTCATAAACCAAACCAAGAGGTGGGTCGGTTATATGGATTTAACAATACGATTCATTCCATGAAAGCACATACCATTAGAAAAATGAGGACAGCCAACAAAACAATCGGGTCATGATAGAGAAATAACATTCCCAGCAGATCAAAATAATAGAGCAAAACCAATAAAATAGTACTCCCACATGAGAAAATTTTTTTTTGAAAAAGATAACAATAACAACAGAGAATTCCGCAAGGAAACCGAAAAAAGGACCTTGGAATATGAACCAACACCATAGATCTTTCCCAATTCAAAATCTTGAATAGTGAAATTCTCCTGGGGTGCTCTAAATTGAAAGCTTTTCGCTCCCTGTACATTTGCATTCACATTTCCATTGTTATCAGATGAACAACTATTCTCCAACCTTAGCTTTGAATCAAAATCCTTCTCCATCTCAGCTTCTTCTATGGCTGTTGCTGCCAACATTATTTATATTCTCCCCCTTCAAAATTCCAACACCCCACCTATACACACACACATACACACACAAATACACACATATTTTCTTTTCCAATTATTTCTTCCCTTACCTCTCTAAAGATTCAAACTTTCCTAATTCTCTCTCTAAAAAACCATGAATGGCATCATCAGAAACAACCCATCAAATGTCAGATCAGATTCCCTTTATGCCCTCTATGTGTGAGTGTGTGGGTGTGTGTGTGATAAAGGCATGGCAATTGAAAGAGACACCCAAAAAGCAAAAATATGATTCCTCCTTATGCATGCATTTATATAAATAATTGTGTGTATTTATGCAAAAAAGGTGTGACCTTTAAGATGATGAAGGGTGATACTTTTCTTGTTTTTCAAAACCCTAGAAAGCTAAAATGCAGGGAAGGGGAGGTGGGGAATGAATTGGAAGAAGGAGAATGTGTGAAAATTGTATCTGGGGATTGAAGACCACATGGCAAAAAATGATGGGTGTTTGTTTAGCTCTTTCCATTGCATTTCATTTGGCGTAAAAATCAATGAGAATGTGAGGGGATTATTGGATACAAAATAATAAAATCACGTTATTAGAGAGTGATCAACGATAAAATGATTTAAATATAAATGTGAAAATTTAATAACTATATTATTATTTTATCTCGTTAATTTTTTAATAATGGTTTCATGTTATTAGAGATCCGAATTCAAGGAATATATATAGTTTTATCAACCAAGATTAGAAATTTATTACAGTAATATAAAAGAAAAACGTGTACTTTAATGCTTTTTACCCTTTCATTTTTTTTCCAACCTATTTTTATTATTCTTCTTTTTCCTTTTAATAATTATTCATAAAAAGTTCGATCAAAACAAAGATCCTAATTTAGTGTAAAGATCCCCTCCTAATTACTTAAGGGAAAATTTGTTTTGCCCATTATGATTTTTGTAAAGAAAAATGCACATTTGGTTTGGGTATTATATAACCCTACATAGTAACATAATTTCAGGAATAGGAGTATGATCAAGTAGCTAATTCACATATTTTTATATTTTGTCTTTTTATCTCTCTTTATTCTTTGTAGGGGTAGTTTTGTCTTTCTGATTGAATAATACATCAGATTTTTATAAGAGCAATTCTAACCAGTTTCTTATTTTGGCTTTTTAGCTAAAATAAGGAGTTAAAATGTCTCTTGCACTTGGAAGCTCTATCAAAAATGTCTCTTGCACTTCCAACAAGGTTTATCAAAATGTATCTTCTACCCTCCAACAAGCTTTTTATCTCACTCCCACTTTTATTTATCATATGAGTTAATAATCTTATTATAGTACAACTCGATCTATTACCTTAAAGTTTAGATTATTTCACTTTTCAAAAATTGCGGAGATTATTTTTTCAATTTTTCTTTTTGTGTACTATGGTAGCAGGTCTTTCTTTCAAGTAATGACAAAGAACAACAAATAAATGAAATTTTGTGGATTCTATTGATTATCAATGGCCTTTGATTTTATTTTTGTTCATTTCATGGATTAAGTTGTGAATCGAGATAGTAATTAAAATTCTTAAATCATAAGGTGGCGATTCTTCTGAATTAGAACAGGAATATAGTTTTTCCCTTTGATCATGTTTGTTGCACTTTTATAACAAATGGAAAAAATTATGTGACCAAAAACAAATGGAAAATATATTTGTAAAGGAGAAAGGATTAAAGAAAGTGATGAGGAAGGATGGTGGATTTGTTGAAAAAGAATGTGTCATAAACATAATTTGTTAAACTCTAGTGTGCCTTTTGTAATTAATAATAGACTACAACCATATATGAGAATTTAGGCAAGTCTTAGCCAGACTCGTATGAATATGGGGTTATTGCTCAATTGATCCGTCATCTCTCGGGGTGGGTCCCATTTATTCTTTCACTCATTGATGTCAATTTTGGCTGATAAAAAAAAAAATTGACGAGTAAGACTATTATGCCATAATATTGTCAAAAAAACATGGAATGAAACACACAATATTGAATTATCAAAGACGTTACATGCTCTGCATCCTCATAAACAAATATTCCCCACACTGCTCTCTCTCTTTATTGCCCTCTACTTTTGCTATAAGCTCTCCCTTTCTCCATTTCGATGTATACATGTGGAACAGAGACGTTTTCCATTAAAATTAGGGCAAAACCACGCAGTCCCTGTGAAGTATAAAAGAGACATTTAACCTCTTCCTCCATATTGCAGCATGGTTCGCGAGGACATATATAATAATGCTGTAGGACAACACCAGTCACCTCCACATGTCAGCAATACTGACTTAAATCTCTTGTAACGTCAAAAATTCGATGGTAAGATCAAGTAATTATAATAAAATAATTTAAACGATTTGGTACCTCTAGATCCCACTATGCTCAATCCCAATGGCACAACCCTGACCCCAACCCGAACGAATAAAAATCCTCTCACATCATCATAATATTATAAAAGAGATTCAAAAGTTATGATCTATCCACATTATTTGTTTCTAATTATATCGATAATTTGCAACTATTGAATTTTGATCATAATATTATAACATTAAGAGCAAACCCCCGCCGCCATAGGAAAAAAGTAATAAAAAAAAATGGACAAAGAAGGAAAGGAAAGAACAGAAAACAAGCATAACTATGCTCCAGTGATAACCAAATGCATGATTTCTCAAGTGCCGAGGTGCGGCTCTCAATGGGGAGTGGACTCCAATGCATTGAGAGCCATTCCATCCGGCAAGAGATTTCTGAGAGCAAATACTACACGAAAACGTATTCCCGGCTTGTGCAATAAACAGTCTCCATATCAAAATATCCCTATACTTGTTTCCGATCTTTCCAAAAAAAAAAAAAACATATTCTTTATCGAACCAATATACATCTAACTTGATCATGACTATCAAGACCTAGCCCCTCCATAAAGTGAAATTCACAGATCAGGAGGCAAAAGAAATTGTAGTGTGTATAAACCAAGAAAAAAAAAAAAAAAGTGAAGATCAAGAAAACAAGGGAAGCTACAAAGATTTAACCTGATGTTAGAATTCTACCCTTGCTATACATCCCAACCATCCATCCGCGAGCCAAACTCTGACTTTCGGTTTGCTAAACTCCCATACAACTTGGAGAATCTCTGAAGGCAATTGCTTCTGAGTCGATAATGAGCTTGAGTATTGCGGCTAATAGCAACACCAGAAAACTTAGATGTATCGATAGCCCACGCAGGTTTAATATACTCAACTGTTTTGGAAGAGGTTGCATTTGCATACAAGTAGTTCAACAGCACATCCTCACAATTGAAGAACTTGTCCACAATCTCCCTACCTGCTGCAGCTTCCTCACTCCAATATCTCTCGAAAGCCAGACGACTATCAATAAAAGCTGCCCCTGTCAAAATCATGTTGTACCCACTGTGCTTGCGAGCATGTTTCTCACCTCTATACTCCAATGGACTCCCATTAATAAGCCTGGGGTAGAAACCCACAATTCTATCAGGATGCTCACGCCACACCCTGAACCCCCGTTCAACATCATCACATGTCATCATAATGTCGTCATCTAGCTCAAGTACAGCCCGTGTCTTTATTAGTGGATCCACCTTGAATCTATTATTTAGCGAATTCCGTTCCTCTGCTCTTATCCTTACTGGTACTGCAGAGTCAAAGTCAGTCAATGCTGGAGGTTTACCTTTGTTCCACACCACAACAATCTCATGCACTGAGGCACACCTAGAATAATGCTTCACATACATCTTTAAATTCCAAAGCCGAGCATCGTATGTCATTGTCAATAACGTAAACTGAGAGTAATGACCATTGTACGAGTAAGCTTCCTGTGCACCACTGCCTCCGTAAATATATGTAACTCCAGTGCAAATTAGCACCACTGCCACAAAAATTGTTAAAGCAAGAACCAACCTTCCGATGCAAGTATTTGGCTTTATTTTGGCACGCAGAAATGAACTCATTCTATTTAAGCGACTGCAGAATAGTCTCAAATTTGAAGACAAGGTTGGCTTTTCCCAAGCCAGCAAATCATCACTTCTCTTTCCCATGTGGGGGCACCAACTTAAGGGTACTAAGCACTTCACAGCCCCAAGCAGCATACCAATCAGTACTACAACAGCAGCAACTGCTACGGCCGAAGCACAACCAAGAACCAATCTTCGGTTTGCATCTCCTGATGGTATTCTGTCTGCATCCAGAACTCCAATCCACTCTCCAGAGCTTAGCTGCTGCAGGTCAAGGTGGTGGTTGCGGGAACCATTCCATGCATTTATTCCCTTAATTGACTCTTGAATCCCTAAGGAAGTCTCAACTTCTTTAAATTCATCAGTGGAGAGGACTTCCACTTTAAAGACACGTATCCGCCGCCCATATGTCTCGCCGCAATCTTGACCAATGCGATAAAGATCTCTGTTATATACAAATGGCCTGCCTCCATTGCGAGCTCCCAAGCTCTTGTCAATGTTATAGATCGGGTTCTTCTTATGTGGTTTCCAAGGACCAAACGGTGAACTACTGTGCCAAATCTCTAGTTGTCCATTCTCTTGGGTCCCAATACCACTGTGATCAGATCCAAAAAGCCAGTACATTCCACCGTAAGGGATGATAAAACAATCAACAAGGGACTTCTTTAAGATAATTCTGTCCAAAGTCCACTTCAAAGGAAATTTTACTGCTCGATAAAGACGAAGGTCACCTTTGCCACTGTTTTCAGGCATCATATATATCTGCATGAAAAGGAAAAATCCAATCAAAAGAGTTTGACTAAGAAATCCTTGGCATGAGAAAGTTCCTGATGGTGTTATATTCTACCTATCAAACTCCAGACGCGGATACAAAAACACTTTTCATCAGGGTCATATGTTGATGAAGTAGTCACACAGAAGATGCTATGAAACGTAATATGTACTATTGATCCCTAAACTATATACCCATCTAATTGCATTAGTTAATCTCATGAAAATCGGGTTATGCTGATCCAGTATTCCGCTATTCTTATTCCTTCACCACATTGCAATTGCTGAGAAAGGTTCAAATTCTGAAGTTACTGATAAAATGAATAGGCACAAGCTTTGCAGGTAAAATGAAAATCATCACAGTACTTAACCAAGGCTGCGTCATGGAAGTTTAGATTACGACAGAGATGAAGTGACATAGTAATATTTGCATGGTATGGAAGAGGATATTATCCTTGCTATTCGCAATCTTTTTTCTTCATTATTATGCTTTGGCAGAGGGGCTTACAGGAAATATATAGAATCAAACATGATTAAGAAACTGAAAATCTTACATTTCCTTTGTAGTCAAAGACATAAGGATAGGAGAGATGCCAATCCTCATCCAGGGCAATACCCAATGGCTGCCACGTTGCTCCCTTATCAATACTTCTTGCAACGCCAATATCTCCTTGCATGGTGATTGAATTCTTTGTTTCAAAGAACACATATAGTACATCTCCCTGAATCACATCATCAAAGATCAGAATTTATTGAATCTGCCACTATTCAATTTCTTCTTTTGACGTCAAACAAGTTGTAGGAAACCACTTACTGATAAATTATACAAAAGAATGAATTGCCACAGGATCATATCAACTTATCACTTTATAGATAGAAGGCGAAAAGGAGAGAGTGGTAATTTTCTCACTTCAGAAAATTCTCCAATCAACTTGAATGAGCTCAATCCATCTTACTAACATTTATTTTACTAGCAGACAGAAAAGAAGCAACACATATTTTATTGGCAGACAGAAAAGAACCAACACATACAAATATGGAATACATGTACAAGCCATGAAGAGACATACATATACAACAGCTTCTGAAGCATGATAATTATTGCAATGTAGTATTAGATCCCCTAAAACTAAAAGATATTTTCCATTTCTCACACAGCAGTAAGTGCCTAAGATAAGAATAATCACTCAAAGACCAATTTTATAACTGACAAATGCAAAGAAGAAGTATGGCTCTGACAGAATGTAGGGAGGCAAAGATGCTCCCACCCAGCAAAATCCAGTATCTCGACATCAGTATCAAGTTTAGATTCATTGTTTAAATTGCTTCTGATCTTCTCATACTCTAATTTAAATTTATATTCATTCACCTGTCCAAATATGTTTTCTCCACTAGACAAAGGAATGAAACAACAACAACAAAGAAAAACACATCAAAATGATGACTCGAGAAATATATAGGGTAGACAGAACATGTTAAGGTATTTTAATTCCCTATCAAAGTACCCTCAGAGACTAAACTTATTCTCAGATGACTACCATAAATGTCACAAACAGAACATTCTGAATGTCCCACTAAAATCCATGGTAAGACTTTTCGAGAGAAACAGAAGCAAAAGGATGAACCGGCCCCCAACCTACCCGCTGAAGTGAAGGGTCCAATACAGTAAAGATATCTTATAGACCATTGTGCTCTAGTTCCACGGAAGCATCACTCCAATGCTAGCATCTTTATCTTTAAAACGGTAATGGTTCTCCAAATAAATACTGTCTTTCGGCCATCAATAATCCTCTCCATGATTCTGTATTTCCCACCTTCACCGGTCAAAGCTCACTTCTTTTGTTTCATCACACTGTATGCTGTGTACTAATTAAATGGCATAACTAAGAAAGGCAACTCTACTCTATAACTAAAGAAGCACATCATACAGTGCCAAAAGCCTCTTCTTTGAAAAACTAACCACTCTATCCTATCCCTTTGTTACTCTAATTTATCCCCTGACCCCACTTACTTCAAAGTCTACAAAGACTTTTCTTTTATCGTTGCAGGATTCTTCACCAACAGAATTTATGACTAACAAGTACCTTGAACCCATCAACCAATAAAAGAAAAGGAATTGTTTAGAGAAGTGTATACATCAATTGTGTGAAAACACTGATTCCAGCTCAATTTGAGGTGATAAACTCCACTATGTCACATCAATTGACTTAATCAAGGATGAAATTAATTCAAGGTTAGAATTTCAGCACTATTCCCACCAGTTCCTATCAAAATCAATTTTCATAAACTATGATAGATGGAGGCTCACCAACCTACTTAGTGCGTGGTTGGCCAAAACAAATAATCAAAGGAGTGAAATAGGAACAGTCCAGTGCACGAAACTCCTACTACACAACCTTGCAAGAACCCGTGATGTCCTTGTTACATGAAACGATTGGAATAGACAGATGGAAAATCAGAAATAACCTGAACATAAAGAAAAGGGTCAGCAACAAAATTAGTGGGAAAACCAGCCTCGGAAACTGTAGCACAGGATATAACTGGGTTGGCCACAGGCCATGCTGCACTTTTATCCTTCCATATATTCACCTGCAAAACATTTTCAGACCCAGAAAATCAATAAGCCATCCCCACAGAAACCCAGAACCAAAAGATTTAATCTTGGAATCAAAATGCATGCAATAAAGTGTCAGTTTAATCCACATTTAAACCCAAAACCCAGCCTAATATATGCAAAAATCAAAACTACCCAAAAGCTAAAACTTTAAAAAATCAAATCTTTAGCATAAAGAAAAGGCACATACAACATGCAATTATCACCCATGTAAGATTCCAGAACAGCAAAACCTCTCAGACATCAAAGATAAAACATTCTTTAAAAATGAAGAAGAAAATAACAAACACAAACCCCCCCCCCCCCCCCCCCCACCCCACCCCACACCCCCAACCCCCTTTCTTCCCCCCAGCATCAAGAATTGGCAGAATTAATAAGCTAAGGCGGAACATAATAACGTTGTCGCCATGTGCATTATTTATCACAGGGTAGAGTTGTGAAAATCGAAACTCGCAAAATGCAAGATAAGGCTCCCAAAGTGATCCAACCCTTCAAGATGATATAAAAAAAAAAAAATTAAAAAAATGGGAAAACCAGAAAATTATAGGGAAAAAAAGGGTAAAAAATGGTGGTAAATTAAAATCTTTACTTACATCTTCAATGGGTTGAAGGGAAAAAGGAGATTGACCATAGAAAACACCAATAGACCATGACCCTTCATTGTCTTCTCCACAACCCATTGACGAAAAAGACACCATCTTTGGGCTTATCAGCATCAACCTCGCATATATACTGCCAATCAACCCCAGAATCGTGAAGGCACAGATAAAGAACGCGAAAGCAGAAGATAACACGCATGACTCGTTAGTATTATTATTATTGTTGTTGGTCTTGTTGCCACGTCGCCACCACCCGCCACCAAAAATTGGGCTCGAACCCATTTTCAATTACGGCCGCCGGAGGTGGAGGACGGAGGTCGGAGGTCTTCGCCGCCGCCCAGTTGGGATTTCAACAACGCCGATTTGCACATAAAGACATAAAGACCCCAACAAAAACCAGCATTTTATTCATCATTCAAACATACAAATATGCGTGTGTAAATATATATGTACATATGTATATAAAGAGAGAGAGAGAGAGAGATAACGCTTGTAGTGAGTGTGTGTGTGTCTATATATATATATATGATGTATGTATAGGTGAAGAGGTTTTGGATTTCTTTCTCTATGGAAATTTGATTGTGTGTGTGTGTAGGAGGAGAGAGAGTGGAATTGATTGTGTTTATTAAACAGGTGGTGGAAATTTGGAACTCAAAACAGCCCGGGGGGGACGTTTTGTTTTGGAAAATTTTGAAAACGTTCAAAAATTTTGACGTTTTTAAAACGTCGCAAATTCCCAATGCATTGAGAATTATTGAGCGTGTATATCAGCCAACGACTAAATTGTATTGGGAAATATTCTAATGTAATTTGGTCATTTTAAAGAACAATCTTTTTATTTTTTATTAAATTGAAGGTGAAGATCATATATCACATATTAAATGTATCATTAGATTTAGTAACCTTTTATATATATGGTCAGTAATATATTATTATATTAAAGTTCTAATGACGAACTCTCATATACACAATAAATAATAGGGTGAATAGCCCTTGATCTTTATGCGGTCAAGTAAAATTAGTTATAATTTTATTGTGGTCTAAAAAATATAGTCGGACCCCCCTGTGATTTACCTGTTGATGCACACTACTCATTTCGTCAAATTTTTTGTCATTTTTGACAGAAAGTGTGACAAATGCGCTTAAAATACGATTTTTATTAGTTTTTAACGTATTTAATAATAAAATAATATTAATAATTAAAAAAAAAAATTCTTTTCATTTTCACCTATTTTTTTATTTTTTTATTTTATTAATTAAAAAAAATTCTTTTTTCTTTTCATTTTCACCTATTTTTTTTATTTATCATTAAATAAAATAAAATTAAAAATAAATCATCTAGTTGAATACGTTAAAAACTAATAAAAATCGCATTTTATTCGTATGTGGTACATATTCCGTCAGTTTTTATGAAAATTTTGACGAAGGGGGACGGTGTGCATCAACGGATGGACCATAAAAGGTCCAGCTATATTTGTTAGACGACAGAGAGTTATAACTAATTTCGCTTAACCACAGAGAAGTTCGAGACTATTCACTCTAAATAATATATCACTGGATCAAAGCTCTTCTAGGGATGGAAGAACATCACAACCATCTTCCCTTTATTTCTAGTTATATTATTCCATTAACACAATGTTTGGAATGGATAATGGGAAAGAATGTTTCTGCTCAAAAGACATTTGAAATTTCATACCTAATAATACTTTTGTTAATTAAGGATAGTAATAGATATTGTTATTTCGAAAAATAATAAATGAAATGAAGGAAAAGGGTTGTCTCGTTTAGATTGAAGAAGAATAAAAAGAGGAAGAAAATAAAATAATTTTATGATTATTTATTTGAAATGAAGAAGGAAATGAAAGGAACAATGATTTTGAATAAAATGTTATTTAGATATACCTTTCTATTCATTTTTATGTTAAGGATATTATTAGAATTATGTAAACATGCTAGAGACAATTAAAATCTTTTATTGGTAATCTTTTATTTTCCTTGTATAAAAATAAAATCTCAAATTGGTAGGATTGTAAATTCTCTCGTTAGAAAATTTTTCAATTATTCTATAACTTTTTTTCCTATTAAAAGTCAATTTAAACAAATAGATGGATTCTCTAATCCTCGCTTTCCTTTAAAAAATCCAATCCAAACACTTTGTTATTGTTATTTGGGTCATATGGAGAAAATGCTATATTTCTCTAAAAACTATGTCTAGTTTCTTTACATCGTGTTTGGATTCGCGTGGAAAAGGAAAGGAAGGAAAGTTGGAAAGAGGAAGAAAAAAAAATAAGAAAACTTTTGGAGGTGGCCTAAGGATTCCCTCCTTCGTATATCACTTTGTCAAATTTGCAATTAAGTACCAAAAACTTGAGATATTCTTCTATTATACTCAACTTTTTGAATTTCAATTTGTCATCAGAAATTAATTAGAGTATTCAATTGTCAATCTAATAGTCAAATTTATTTTTCTTTTTTTAATTTTTTTCTACATTCTGAAGTGATGAATTGATGAATTGAGAATATGAAAAACTTTAGATGACAGAATTAAAATTTTCCCGTAATTTGTAAAGATAAATGTGAGAAGAAACAAAATATAAAATTATCTTTTTCGATGGAAATAAGGAAGTGAACCCCAACTAGCTTTTGACCGTTACCCTCATGCATCACTATTATCTTATGGAAATATGACAAAGATGTAAAGCCTCGAAGCTTCGTGACAATTATAAGTCCATGGGTGGGAGTAGACCAAACGCACAATTTGACGAAAATTTAAGGAAGAATTTACGAGAATTGATTTGATCTCACACTTACACGAGAGACATGTCACTGGATTAAAGGCCTATTGGTAGAAAGTGGTATAGTTAAGTCTATATATTTATACTAATATCGCAATGTTTGGTTTTAGAATTTATTGATCGTGTGTTATTGTGAAAGCCACATAATTCAATCTTTAATGGAATTTCTCATCTTTAAATGAAATTCCTATGAGAAAAATATAGGAATGCGTTAATATGATATTAGCTTAGTAACGATTTCGTAAAGTAGAAGTGTGAAATCAAAATATATTACTCTCTTAAAACTACTTTGAAAGTTTCTGAAAGTAGAAAAGTTGTGAAAACTCGTTATGTTCTTAGTTTAAGATATTTTTCTATATCACGGCCTTGCATTTAATCTTGAGGAATTGTAGGAAAGATAGTTTGAAGGCACTTTTGCTCAAAATTTTATTTCCTGCCTGTATTTTCTACATCTGGAAGGAGCGCAATAGTCACCTCTTTGAAAATGGAGTTGCAACGGAGGGCCAAATTGTGACAATGATTTGTGAAGATGTTATACTCAAAATACTTACTGGTAAACAGTTTAGAAACGTTCTCAACAATAGAACACTTTGTAACTATTGGAACGTAAATGTTTTATTAGGTTAGTCTTGAGTTTTTGTTGAAGTTTTCTTTCCATGTATTTGTTTAATTTGGAGTTTTAATGAAATAAAACTTATTGGCTTAACTAAAAAAAAAAAAAAAAATTAAACTACACAATTAGCGGAATATTTTTAAAATATTAATAAACGTGATGTACTTCTATTTATTATATTCTATCACCTACGTAGTCCCTTTTACTATTTTCTGACAAGAACCAAAAGGAAACTTCATCATTTTATCGTCATGTATTCAGATGCGAATCTATCTATTCCCCAGATAAATATAGTTTTGTTGGTTGGTGGGTTAAAATCACACTTCACAGTTAGTAGTGGAAAAATAACAAAATTGCGAAGACGTCAAGTGGAATATTGGGTTTAACGTATTAGAATATTACAAAAGAAAGTTAAGACGTAATGGAAACTTCATCATCTCTAAAGGAATTGACAAAAATAAATAAATAAATAAATTCTACAGTACAATAGAATCACGTCTCGTGCGTGTAGTGGAGGAGGTATGTGGACGTTGGTAGGGTTTATAGGTCAAAAAAAACGTTAAAAGTTTTATGTATTTTTTTTTAAAAAAAAGTTAAACATCTATGTATTTTTAGTCTAAAACATAAATTAGTTCCCACTGAAAAAAAATATATATTTATATAATACAAAAATTATGATTTTTAGCCTCCATTAAGAAAAGTTCAAGGATCCGCCCCTGAGAGCGTGTGGTTGGACGTTTTCTACTAGGTTTAGCATTTTTAGTTTGAAGCAAGAACAATGAAAAAGATTTGTTCATGTCTCGTATTTGAATCAGTTTGGAGTTGATTTCGATAGTCCTGTCTATAATTAATTTGGATTATATTTCATTTAGATAGGGTTGATATTTCATATTTTTAATATAAATACGAAAGATTTGTTCATATCTCAAGTTTGAATAAGTTCATAAATTAATTTTATTGAAGTTAATTTCGGTAGCCTTAAGCTTGATTAACTCACACTATACTTCTTTCAAATATGATCATATATAATAGCACTTAATGCTCGTGATATGAATTCAAAAAATTTCTTAAAAGGAATTTTTATTTATAATAAATAAATAAATCAAGACAAAGACTAGGAGACAAACCCAATGACTATTCAAGGACGAATTTTCCAATTCTTCACAGAGTCGCCACGAGAGAGCATTCTCCATCTTGTGACCGTAGGTTTATCTAGACAACTGCAGATTTTGACTTAATTAACCCCGAGTGGTCAATCCTCATATTTGTATTCAGTAAAACAACTCTGAGGAGCAATCTTTATGGTCCCCTCCGGTCTTCCCTTCCCGCAATGAATTCAAATTCAATGTTGATGTTTCTTTTAGAGGACCGGATAAGATAGCCATTGCATTTATTGGACGTAATTGTGATGGAGTACTTATTGCGGGTCAAGCTTCTCATATTTCTTGCTATTCTACGCCTATTGTCGAAGCCTTGGCGATTAGAATGACTAGCATATTTGTTATAGATTATCTGAATCATAACATCACCATTGAGAGTGATGCGCAAGCAGTAATCAGCGCAATTAATTCTTCAGGTATTGCTCCCTGTTGGAGAGTGAGAGCTATTCAAAAGATTGTGACAGGGAACCCCAATATTAAGTTCAGCTGTATTAGAAGATCTGCTAATAGACTCTGTGACTGGGTTGTTAAATAAAAATATAACGGTACTCTCCCGATTAGATTGAGTTTTTAATATCTCCGAGGCTATATCAACTTCTAAACTCGGATGTATACCATGTAAAGATTGGGTAATTCTTATAACTGTTTCTGATTAATAGAATTCTTTTGACTGAAATAAAAAAACCCCTAATGGTCACTGCACCATGTGTCAAATTAAATTGTTATGACAATTAACATAGATTTCTTCTATTAAGGTGAATTTATAATCTTTCGAGTTATTTCATTTGTATAAGAAAATTTTGACTCTTCGGGCATCGATGTCTGTATTAATAAAGTTCTTTTCTCGACAAAAATAAAAAATAAAAATACCTCTATTGGTGACTACACCTATAACATATTGTCCACCATTGAACCCCCTAATAGGTTTGTATGAATGTTCTAGATTGACCATTAATGGAATTATTTGAAAATTATGAATTTTAATCCTTATCTAGTAAATGGAATTATCTTAAATTATAAATTTGAACTTTTATTTGTGTTCTATTATCACATATTAAGGCAACTCTCTATTTGTTGTAACTTAAATTCTCAGTTTCTCTATATATCTTTACTTAATTTTAATTTTTCAGTAAAATTTGTATTTTGACCATCCTTTTATGCTTTTTGAGAGAACTAGTTTGGAATCTGTAGTTATATTACTCCCCTGGTAGTTGAGAGACCCTGATTCGAATATCATGGGGTAGGAGAAAGATAAAAAATAATGTTAGTCCATCTAGTATGAAAACTTTCAAATTATAGACCCTAAGAAAGTTTTAAATTATAGAAGCAATAAGAAAATTAAGATAACTAAAATGGTAAGAGTCTTGATTGGCCAAGATGAGAATTGAAAGGAAGAGTTAATTTATTTTTTTTCTTCTCTTTTTTGGTCAATAATTAGCTTTATTGCAAAATAAAATACAACGAGTTATCTAATCTCATTGTTAGGACAATTATTAGTAAGTGATCCAAAAAAGCGAGATGTTAGGTAATTAATCTACAGACAAATTATTTATAAGAACAACTTTTGACTATAAAGTTCGCTACTCAAGGCCCCAAGGGCATGGTCGAGCAATAGTGAAAGTGAAATCGCTCTTGATGTGTAGAAACGCACCACTACACTTCAGAATTTATTAATTGGTGATCAGAATTCGCCAATTAAATTCTCACGTTATTAAAAAAAAAAAAGTTTGCTATTCAATTTGCTGATCAAAAGTGATCAGTTCAAGACAACTATTGTTATTACAATTATCCGATCATGATAATTTGTTGATGAAACAAAAAAAAAAAAATTAAATGATTCGATTTTAGTTGATAGTATCGACTTAGAAAGCTCCCAGTATCATTAAATCAAAAGGCTTGTTAATTTTATCGTCAAGTGGATTTTTTTTTTTTGGGTCAACCAAGTGGTCAATTACTGGTTCTAAATTGACAACTTTTTTTTTTTTTTGGTCAAAAGACTTGAGTACATGTAGTTGGTTTTGATTATCTAATATTATTATTAATTATAGCTGTCAGTATAGCTTTTAAAATTCAACTTGATTGTAGAAATATTTAGGGGAGGCTTTTCTTGGGCAATATTTCAGGCTACTTGAACATGAATTTGACTTCTTCCTTTTGAAAAATAAGAGAGAGTGTTCTGGATTATGATTTATGCATGCACGAGACGTATAGATTAAACTAAATCAAATTAAACATTTATCCCTATACATGAGTTCATGTATGCTATCAATGAGTTTAGATTATAACTAGTCTTATACCCATGCGATGCACAGGCATCAAACGCGTGTAATGTAAATTTTTTTAAAATATGAAATATAAAATCAATTCAACTCTTTAATCACATTATTGAGAGACTAAAATAGATAATTACTCTATATACTATATCATTACAAAAAAAAAAAAAAAAAGCAGACAAATATAAGCACCTATTTTTTAAAAAATGTGACAGTTAGTAATGTTTTATATAGATCGGGCCTTTCAAAGATACATGTATGTATTTTATTTCCTCAAGTTGTTGTCTCGATAAAGTTCATGTCATCTCGTCCTAGCTTGACATCATTTTTACTCTTTGCTCATATCATCTACTTGTAATCTATTTTCCACTATTAGAACTTTCAAGGATCCAATAGTCAATCATGTCATACATATGATTCTCAATAAAAAAAAAAAGCAACAATGTTCATCATTATATAAAAAAATATTATTTGACCATGAATAACATGTGTGTGTATATATATATATATATATATATATTAAAAATGTATGGACTAACGATTAACTTTGGTAGGTTTGTATTGAGTCAAAACGAACACAGACTTGTCATCACTTTTGCTTGGCAAACATGTCTCATTAGATACATTAATAGTATTTCGAGTAGAGTATAATACCATGCTCTTTTATCATAGTCACAAGAGCGAACTATAGTTCAAAGAGCCTGACATCTTGGGGCAAATAACATTATACCAACATTTTGCAATCATGTATATTATATGCAATTGATGACAACCTCAATGTTAAAGCAACTATTACCTCAAAAAATATTTTTTCCCATGCTAAATGAATTGATTAAGTAGTCTATAAAAGTTAAAACATAAATTATTACTGAATAGTGAACTAAAACATTCTAACTTTATTAAACATACTATTGATTAATAAGTATGGATCTAGGTTCTCTTCGAGCAATTGCAATGGAACCCGCACAAGAAAAAGCTATGTCATAAACTTCTCTTTTAATTAATAAAGGCACAAATCTAAAAACTAAAGTCTTCTTAGACACATGTACATGTTGGATACCCTTCACTAACCGAAGGGTATTTCAATAATTTTACATTATTATAATTCTTTTAAGAAAAACCAATTGTATCTTTTTTTTGTCTAAGCTTCACGTAACACACTTTACCCTTTACCCGAATCTACATCAACACCGCACCTCAAACTCTACTTAAACCAAAATATGACAAGCATTTTTTCTGCACACCATCAACAATCTTCTCAACATGTGCAACATTTGCCGGCTCAGTAATAATGATCCGATTGTATCAAAGGTTGTAGGATCTCACATACTTTCAACCACTAACTGTCTATTCAATAACATCAACCTTTTCTCCAACAACGTTAGCCTTGTGATAAGGAAGAAAATGAAAATGATCCAAAACGAAGTCTATGATACTACTAAAATTTACCCTAACAAAAAAACTAATTCAAAACTCACTCTCAGATTTCAATAAAAATTAAACCCTATCACTAATCTACGCTCCCCCCCAATCCCTTAATATACTCAAAGTTCACTTTTCAGGTGAGAAAATGCATACCTATACATTTATTTAATTTTTAGTTTAATTTATTCAATAATTTTACTATTTAGTCTTGTTTATTAGTTTTTATTTTGAATTATAGCTCCTTCTTTTTTCATATGTTTAATAATAATTGTGGTCATGTTTGAATACTGCATTTTTGCTATAATGTGCTTAAACCCTGAGTCATAGACTATTGACTATGTCACTATAGTGCTCATGGCTCCGCTTGGTCTCAAATGATGTTTCTCTTATTTCCTTTTCTTGTTACTGTGTTTTGATTTCTTACCATAATAGACAAAGCATATTTCTTTATAATAAGTCGGCATCACAAGAATCGAAAGCTTAAAAATGACCCAAGAAGAACAAAATAAATGGTGTGATAATAATCCTCTACCATATAAATTATGTTCAAAAGCCAAGAAATATTACACAAGGAAAGCCTAACTCTATCAGCTAGGGATGACAAAAATATGCATATGAAATTCCTTTTAAGAAAACTTGAGATAACAAATTTTGTAAAGGGGACAGAGAAGATGCATAATGAGAAGGATGAAAAAGTAATATCTAAAGCTATTCCCAAACCTGCAGGATGTCAAATAAAGAGAAGAACCTAAATTCATATCCACCAATTTGGGGATGCCAAATAATGGCCACTTCCTTGAAAACTTGTGTATTTTGGTATGTAGATTATGTTATAGTAGAGCATTATTAGTCTGCCCTTTCAATTAAAGTCGTTCAAAGAGAATAATGTGATTAAGCACACTAAGAAAAGCAGACCTGGAGATATGGCAGAACTAATTTGCTTCGAGGCGCTCTAGATATGACGAACAAATCAACTCCGATTACCAATATAAAGTAAAGATAACACTATTAATAAGGTAGAGATAACGTTATTAATAAAAAAAAATTCTACTGATAGATATTTAAAAATAATAATTTTAAATTAAGATATGATAAAATCCTACGATAGATAAGAAAATCTTATCTAAATATAAGTTATAAATTTAAATAATATAATTAGGATAATACTGCATCTAATAATTATTGGTTACATTATAATTTGTAAAAGTCATTTCTAAATTTTTAAATTAATTATGTAGTATGTTTGCATCTAAAAATATGATTATTTAAATATTTTAAATAATGTTTACATGCGACATAATGTGGTTGTTCCTGTAGAGATGAGACATGCACGCGTGTAATCCCATCGTACAATAATTAAATTACTCACCCATCGTTGCCTAATGTGGAGGGTATGATCAAATTTCATATTGTACATAGTAAGTTCATACTTTGCATTGATTAAGAGCAATTAATAATAAATTGCATAAGAAACTAACTTCTAATTTCCTATGATATTAATTTATGAAAAAAATATAAAAGCATAGAAAAGATTGTAAGTACATTTATGTAGTTGTATATAAATTATCATGCACTAAGTTTTGAATTGTCCATTAAAAAAAAAAGTTCAGATACCTAGTTAAACTTATATTTATTTTTAATAAAAGTCACAAAGACCAAAATATGTAACCCCACCATTCATTACTTTAGTTACGAATTCAATAGTAATAGAAATACCTCTTACCAAGAGAGTAGAGATTTACATCTATGAAAAAGATAGATATATTCGGATTAACATGAGAGCCCGATGAAAATACCTAAAAAACACAAAACAAAGATAGACCAACTTCTTTTATATGAAAATATAAATATGTTAAAAATAAATATTTCCCCGCAATCTAAAATTCAACAGATCATAAGATACCTGAAGTAACATTGTTCTTAATCTTTGACCTAAGAAGACGATTGCTAGCACAAACAATATTTGATGACTACATAACTTTCATTTTCAGGTAGTACACTTTCACATTATAAGAGTTTCATTCTCTCACTGACCATTAACAAATACACCGTGAGGATACAACCAGAGAGAAAAAACTTTAGAGTAGCAAGAATTTTTTGACAAACAGCAAAGGTTTATGAAAAGATTTTAAATGAACGAACGTCATAGATCTGTCAGTCTACATTGGTACTATTTCTATAAATTTGGTCATATAGTGAAGATGAGAGAATTAGCTTTCACCTTTTTCTCTAAGTTCACATACAAAATCCTAACAAATATCAATTAGGAATTAAATTAAATTTCTAGTAATGAACCTGAGCAAGCTCCTGTAATGTATTTAATTGTATACCCAAAAAACCAAGTAATTCTAATTGAATGTGTCTCCAACTTTCTATTATTTTTCTGAATCTAGTCATTGAACTCACAACTCTACTTTTGCTTTCTATCTCCTATTTGATTTTCTTTTTCTCAATATTATTACTTTTCAAATTTAACATATGATATAGTCCCTAACATGTCCATAAAAGGAATGTTGCAGACACATTTTGGATTTATTTGCATGTATCAGCTGTCTTATAAAAAAAAAAAGAAGGCATGCAATAGATAGGAAGACAGAACGCATGCATTGTCAAACAAAGTAGTTGCCTAGCAAAAAACAAAAACAAAAAGACAAAGTGGTTGTATATGCAGGTTTCATACAAGTATGATTACCTTGATGAATTCTTGATCGAAAACGGCATCTGCTTCAAAGTCTAGTGCTTTATTGCCCACAAGTTGAAGCTCACCCTCTACAGATTGCAAATAATTCGTATAATTTTAACAGTTTAAAAATAAATCCAATAAAACAGCATCACATAGAAAAATAATAGTGTTAGTGCTTGAACTATAATAGCAGCATCACCTGCGTAAATGTGATTTTTCAAATTCCAATTTACCAGTTTAAAGAATATATAACACTATTAATAAAGTAGAGATAACATTATTAATAAAATAAAGATTTCTATGATAAAGTGGAGATAACCTAATGATAGAGATAAAAAATTTTAAAATAAGAAATGATAGAGTCCTACGATAGATAGAAAAATCTTAACAAAATATAAAATATAAATTTAATTGATATGATTTAGATAATACTACATTTAAATCCAAATAATATGATTTAGATAATACTAAAATATAGAATATAAATCTAAATAAATTAATTTAAATAATATTACATTTAATAATTATCTAAAAAATCAATTTAATATTAAAATATTTATATCCACATTGTTTGTAGCGCAAATATTTACTTATGAAGAACAAGTTATAGCTCCTCCATGAGTGCCATGTAGGTTGACGAAAAAGATCCTCATGTCATTGAAAAGGTCAGCTTGGAGAGTACGATACACATTATGTTTAATTAATTCTATAATAAAAGTTATAACAGACAATAATACAGGATACAAATGGAAACTCAGTAGAAATTTATTTTCAGGGAATGAGCCATAAGAAAAAAAACCAATTTTGTATGTGAATCTTATCTTACATTAGATAATACTAAAATATAGAACATAAATTTCAATCAATAGTTATCGGTTATATTATAATCTGTAAAAATATTTTTCAAATTTTAAAATTAATTATATAGTATATCTGCATAATTTTTAGGGAATGAACCATAAGAAAAAGATTCGATTTTGCATGCGAATCTTATCTTACATTAGATAATACTAAAATATAGAATATAAATTTCAATCAATAGTTATCCGACATATTATAAAAAATATTTTTCAAATTTCAAAATTAGTTATGTAATATATCTGCATATAATAATATGATTATTTAAATTTTTATAAAAAATGCTTTAAAATGCTCATAAAATGACACATGGAAAAATGGTTGTTCTCTTAGAATATATAATGATTGAAAAAAATTACTTATCTTTCTCTTTTTCCTTTTTCCTAACATTTCATGTTTTGTTACTCCACAAACAATTTCTGGCTAGAACTATATATATATATATATTTTTTTGTGACACATCTTTGAAAACAAAAAAATAATAATAATAATAATAATGAACAAATTTTTTCTATATGTAATTTTGCAAAGCAAACTTATTCAAGATACGAAGCATTTAATACCATTTTAAGAAAATATTCCATGACATCTTGATAATTAATAAAATACATGCATAAAGAAGGAACAAACAATAATCAGTTCCTATAATAAATATGTGACATGATTGCTGTAACTGCCCAAATCAACACCCCCACGCCTGTATGGAACTCCCTGCCCTTAACGGTACGAGCGAGCCCAAGAGGCCGTAGCGAGTGGGCCTGGAACCGCCACTATGCAGGAATTGTCCGCTTTGGAGCCCATACCCCTCACGGTTTTGTCCTCACCCGGCCACTACTAGGAAAAGGGCCCTGCACGAATACAAAGGCTTCGCCCTATATATTCAGTAGTCCCAGCGATTCTCCAACCAATGTGGGATGCGGTTCACCACATTCACCCCCCCTTAAGGAGGCCCAGCGTGTCACGCCCCGACCCCAACCTATTGCTAAGCTAAGGACGAAACATGACATTCGTAAGTCTTATTCTTGAGGTTAACACATAATAGCTTTAAAACCTGTGGTTTATAGATTAACAACCTGAACATCTATTAAAAGAATATCACAAGTAGTTTGAAAAGACTTTCAACATTCTCCCAAAGCATCGGCCTTAAAAGGTTACAACACCTTATTACAAATTAACCAAACCGAGAACCACTTGTTCATCATCCTAATTATAGGTCTCAAAAGCATAAAGATCAATCCTAGTTAGGTATCTAGTTAACCAAAATAATATTACAACATAATAAATTGATCAATTATAAACATGTTCTTCATAGCAAAAAGTAAATCTTCAACCAAGCACGTGAATCATAGAAGCAAGAACATCAACTCAACAATGCTTGCAATCACGTGGGGGCTTGTTCGGCTAAAGCTCACCTGAAATTGTTAAAAAATGGTGAGCTAGATCCTCGCATTTAGCTCAGTGAGGATGGAATAGGAAGGTTTTCACAAAGGTTTTATCTTTTCATAAACGATTTGATAAAGCATGTCATGCACATAAGAATGTACATGTAAATAAATAACAGGTGAACAGGTAACAAGATTCAAGATTAAACATGATCAATAAGCAAGTAACCCTACCCACCGTGGACCTTGAGAGTCTAAACGGGGGTAGGAACCACATAGTAAAAAAGATACAATGATTGTTGATGTTGACAGCTTCTGACTTGAATCAAATAATGATAACCCCATACCACAACCGAGGATCAAGTCCTCAAAGAAAACCCCACACCAACTCCATCCACAACTGAGGGTTCTGGATAGCTCCCCTCAAAGATAAAGAATCGGTCCTTTGGTGGTCATGACTAAACCGGCAAGCCCGCTGCTGCCCGGGGGCCATCGATCGCACCAAGGCCTTTAGAAGGTTGCAACCTTGATAACATATACATATACATATATAATACCCAACTCTCCAAGGGACATCACCAAGAGAGAGAGGGACTAGGATAGCAACATAGTAGGTTGCTTCTATCACAACAGTAATATATAAAAGATGAGGCAAGCAAGTATGTAAACCTCTTGCGGTAATAAATGATTAGACAATGGCATGTCAAGCAAGCATGTAATGATCTACATATATAGCAATTTTAAAGCCTCAAGAATTTCCAAGTACCACAAAATAGTGAGAAGATATCAAAAGATTACTTAAAACGATAAGAAAATGCAAACACAAATGAAGCTATGAAATAACTCATCTCATTTACAATAGCCTAACTTAGGAGGCACATTTTACTAATTTTTTAAACTCCAATTAATCTGATTTTAGTCTATAATCAAAGCTTATCGAAATTACATAATTCTAGAATCAAACAGAATGCAATTCGGAGTTGAAACGAATGAGATATGCCCTCCGGAAAATTACTGCGCAGAGTTGTCAAACATCCGGGCGCTGGGACCTTTATCCGGGCGCCCGGAAAAAGCAAGTAATGCCCGGATCGGAGCTTTCTGCCAGGCGTTGAGACCTCTATCCGACCGTCTGGAAAAGGGCTGTACCGCCCGGATTGTTGGATGGGAAAGACGCAATTTTCTCCAAAATCAACCTAACAATCCATACCACCTCCTACCATCAATCAAACATGTTCAATGAGACTTCTAAGCATCATACAAGAGCTCAAACTCCACCCAAATCACCTCTCTTCAACAAACCATAACACCCAACATACATTTTCAATTCTTAGATCTACAACACATATACACAAATTTTTATCATCCAAGCTTAGATAAGCAAGCTAAAGCAATTTAAACACCAATGAACATTAATAAACTTGAATGCATCATTTTGAAACCATTTATGAAAAATTCCCTCACCTTAGCTCTTGAGTTTGAATGGAAGAACAAGTGATAGAAAGCTTTTATGAGCAAGAAAATAGCTTGAGGATGACACAAAAATGGCTGAACTTCATTCTTCTTCCTCTTCTCCTTCTTCCTTCCTCTCTTTTTCTCTTCTTCTTTCTCTTCTCTCTTGGTCGAAAATCAGAGAGAGTGTCTGTGTATGTGTGCTGTAGTGTTTTAGTGTGTGTTTTTGGTGTGTTGTGTGTATTTTAGTTAGTAGGATATTTATTATTTTTGCCTATGGACAAGAGTGCCCCTCGACTAAATGCAATTCTACTAGCATGCCATTCTAGTTAAATCTTGACTAGTTAGTTACTTGTCTTGACTTATTAGTAGTTAATTAATTCTTACGACACTTAAAACACTTAAATGCACGTAAGATAATGTTTTTGCACATAAAGCGATGCAAGTGCACATAAATCGAGGTAAATATTCATAAACCTATTTAGCAGCATATAAAACAAGTCAAATGCATATAAAATGATTTAATTATTATCTACGTTACCTAAATTACTCAAAAACACATAATTGAAGTTAAACACACGTTAAACGAGACATGCGTACATAAGACAATATAGATGTACGTATTTCGAAATAAAAGCATGTGAATCAAGGTAAATACACGTTAATTGATATAATTGTATATTAAATGATTGTAAAAATTTATGAAATGCTATAACATACATGTAGGCTCTGTACGGGCTCGGTACGGGGTGGATCAACCTCCCCTCCTTAACAGAATTGCGCCCTCGCAATTCCTTCTTTATTCTAAGGCTATTAGAACTTAATCATCAAAGAAAATCTTCAACATAAGGTACATGATTTCACTCACTAGAGGAAGTGTTACTTCATATTTGTAAGGCTTACTAAATACTGCAAGGCATTCTCCGATCGTTATAGTAGTAACTCCATCATCAATCTACAAGAATATTTCTAATACCATAAAGCAGAAGTAGTCTCTACACTTATCAAATAGCCTCTAAATAGATGTCCAAACTCTCGAAACCTATTACCTTCAAATGTTAATGTAGCTCAACATTCCTAGAATATACACGTATCTATTTTAATCAATCACTGAAGCCAAGAACCCATTCATTACCTCATTCAGTTTAACCTTACTTGATTATCATTTTTCTATGTTTCACCCCTTTGACATGCTTCCTTACTTATATCCTTAGGAAATCAAGCACTAAATTTTCATTAATCATAACACTTCTACCTTTTTTTTTTTTTTTTTTTTTTTTAAAACCAAGCAAAGAGTCTCTCGCATGTCAAGCAACACATAGAGTTCATGAAGATACCATCTAACACTAAGAGGCTTTGAACTTTTATCCTTAATCCCTCAAATGATTTCATCTCTTACCATTAAATAGGTAGGTAAATGTCCTTAGTCATAGATTCATCCAACTATGGCTCCTAGGTTTAAAAATTTTAACTCCAAATGAGCTTTAATATGTCGATCCCAGTCAATAGTAATAAACATACCTTATAGTACAACTTTTTTCATTCTTGTATGCACATCAATAATATTTCAAATGGATTCATTCTTGATTAACCTCAAGTTCCAACCCTTTAGGCAATACTAAATTCCACAAGTACAATAATCAAGATCAAAAGGATATACTAGTAATATTATGATAATTCTAAAATCACGGCCCATTTCACCATGACCTAACCTTCACGACTTCACTCTTATACTGAGGCGCAACTACTTCCATTTAGTCTATTAACATTCAAATAGCTTGTCACTTCGATCAATTTCAAGGAGATAACTTTGATAAATAATTATTCTATCCTAAGTAATTCCACTCTTGCAACTAAACATCATTGGCTTAACTTCCACAATTCACTTTTTAGATACCAAATCATGATCTTAGCATCAACTTAGTAAAATTGAAACGAAACCCAATGACATCTATATCAAAATACATAAGCAATTGCGGTACAATTATAAGTTACACATATAAGACTACCACATAAGGTCTGGGGTTTCATTAAAGTCTAAATTCACATATATTACTTTATGTCTATTATCCCTCAAGATGTCTTAGTACCGATAACATTTAACAGCTATAACCGAGAATCATGACCGAGGGTACAAGTTAAGTAGACCCTAAATTCAGTATTAATCCTTTTGGGCATAACTTACACTCCCAAATGCATTGCAACACTGGATTTTGCTAACGGCTCAAGTCTTAATCATATCAAAACTAAGACTAATCACCTAAAGTATATCACATATCTTAACCACCTATACTACACAAATCCTTCCTTCACCAATACTCCAAACTCTCTAAACAGTTATAGCACGATTACTTTCTTACCCAATATCCCTTGACTAACGCCTCAAGTAGATTAGTAGTCACCAAGATTCATAAATCTGAGTCCTAGAGTTCATACATCTAATTGGTGCAATCAACACATAACTGCAAGCGAGTAAGAACTTGGTCGTATCAGCATTTCATTAAATCCCAAGGACGCACACCATCTAAAATATCTTAGTCGAATCTAAACCTTAAAATGCATAGATACATCCATAAGTGACCATTAAAGATAGAATAACTCCTAATGTATATCAACATCAATAGTTATTATAAGTATTCTAAGATCGTGACTTACAATCTACATATTGCCAAAGTCATCCTCGTAATCTTTTCCAGTAACCGGAACAAGTAACTCAGCATATCAAATTATATACATCCCACGTCACATGAGAATGCCACTTTATTTACTCATTTAGTTGGTCCTAATATCACCATCTACTTCTACTAAGTCGAACTACTTAAATGCATCTATGTACATGTATAATCCATCTCCTATATTGCTACAACCATTACTTCAACTTAGTCCGAAAGAAATCAACTTACATGGTCTACCTAATAGCCAACATTAAGCTTACACTCAAACCCTATGAAAAGCTTAGTCCCTCGCAAAACTATGTATTCATCTTATGCATCACATTTATCTAGTCCTATGGATCATTGCCTATTGTTCTAGTTGTTTATGACCTTAAGAGGTTAATATGGGTCAACTCACACATGCAAATATTATAATCATACCCAACATATAGATTTCACATAAGCAAGAAGCAGTTATGTCATGGAAGTCACATAAGATTCACACAAGCACGTATAACACGTAAGTTTATGTAAGCATATTAAACACATAAGTCCACGTAAGCACACATAGACTTCTAAGCATATTCCTATCTTAGGTCTCCTACCCGCAGACCAGGGTTCTACGCCCAGCTTGCACCTAACTAACTAGCTAAGCTCTGATACCACTTTTAGGTGTCACGCCCCGGCCCCGACCCCGACCCATCGCTAGGTTAAGGCCGAAACATGACATTCGTAACTTTTATTCTTGAGGTTAATTCTTAATAGCTTTAAAACCCGTGGTTTATAGATTAACAACCTGAACATCCATTAGAAGAATGTCACAAGTAGTTTGAAAAGACTTCTAACAATCTCCCAAAGCATCGGCCTTAAAAGGTTACAACACCTTATTACAAATTAACCAAACCAAGAACCACTTGTTCATCATCCTAATTATAGGTCTCAAAAGCATAAAGATCAATCCTAGTTAGCTATCTAGTTAACCAAAATAATATTACAACATAATAAATTGATCAATTATAAACATGTTCTTCATAGCAAAAAGTAAATCTTCAACCAAGCACGTGAATCATAAAAGCAAGAACATCAACTCAACAATGCTTGCAATCACGTGGGGGTTTGTTCGGCTAAAGCTCACCTGAAATTGTTAAAAGAGGGTGAGCTAGATCCTCGCATTTAGCTCAGTGAGGATCGAATAGGAAGGTTTTCACAAAGGTTTCATCTTTTCGTAAACGATTTGATAAAGCATGTCATGCACATAAGAATGCACATGTAAATAAATAACAGGTGAATAGGTAACAAGATTCAAGATTAAACATGATCAATAAGCAAGTAACCCTACCCACCGTGGACCTTGAGAGTCTAAACGAGGGTAGGAACCACATAGTAAAAAGGATACAATGATTGCTGATGTTGACAGCTTCTGACTTGAATCAAATAATGATAACCCCACACCACAACCGAGGATCAAGTCCTCAAAGAAAACCCCACACCAACTCCATCCACAACCGAGGGTTCCGGATAGCTCCCCTCAAAGATAAAGAATAGGTCCTTTGGTGGTCGTGACTAAACCGGCAAGCCTGCTGCTGCCCGGGGGCCATCGATCACACCAAAGCCTTTAGAAGGTTGCAACCTTGATAACATATACATATACATATATAATACCCAACTCTCCAAGGGACGTCACCAAGAGAGAGAGGGACTAGGATAGCAACAAAGTAGGTTGCTTCCGTCACAACAGTAATATATAAAAAAATAAGGCAAGCAAGTATGTAAACCTCTTGCGGTAATAAATGATTAAGCAATGGCATGTCAAGCAAGCATATAATAATCATACATATATAGCAATTTAAAAGCCTCAAGAATTTCCATGTACCACAAAATAGCGATAATATATCAAAAGATTACTTAAAACGACAAGAAAATGCAAACACAAATGAAGCTATGAAACAACTCATCTCATTTGCAATAGCCTAACTTAGGAGGCACATTTTCCTAATTTTTCAAACTCCAATTAATCTGATTTCATCTAGAATCGAAGCTTATCGAAAGTAGATAACTCTAGAATCAAACGTAATGCAATTCGGAGTTGAAACAAATGAGATATGGCCTCCGGAAAATCACTGCGCAGAGCTGTCAAACATCCAGGCGCTGGGACCTTTATCCGGGCGCCCGGAAAAAGCAAGTAACGCCCGGATCGGAGCTTTCTGCCGGGCATTGAGACCTCTATCCGGGCGACCGGATAGGGGCTGTAATGCCGGGATAGCTGGACGGGAAAGACCCAATTTTCTCCAAAATCAACCTAGCAATCCATACCACCTCCTACCATCAATCAAACATGTTCAATGAGACTTCTAAGCATCATACAAGAGCTCAAACTCCACCCAAATCACCTCTCTTCAACAAACCATAACACCCAACATACATTTTCAATTCTTAGATCTACAACACATATACACAAATTTTTATCATCCAAGCTTAGATAAGCAAGCTAAAGCAATTTAAACACCAATGAACATTAATAAACTTGAATGCATCATTTTGAAACCATTTATGAAAAATTCCCTCACCTTAGCTCTTGAGTTTGAATGGAAGAACAAGTGATAGAAAGCTTTTATGAGCAAGAAAATATCTAGAGGAAGACACAAAAATGGCTGAACTCCATTCTTCTTCCTCTTATCCTTCTTCCTTCCTCTCTTTTTCTCTTCTTCCTTCTCTTCTCTCTTGGTCAAAAATCAGAGAGAGTGTGTGTGTGCTACAGTGTTTTAGTGTATGTGTGTATTTTAATTGGTAGGATATTTATTATTTTTTGCCTATGGACAAGAGTGCCCCTCAACTAAATGCAATTCTACTAGCATGCCATTCTAGTTAAATCTTGACTAGTTAGTTACTTGTCTTGACTTATTAGTAGTTAATTAATTCCTACGACACTTAAAACACTTAAATGCACGTAAGATAATATTTTTGCACATAAAGCGATGCAAGTGCACGTAAATCGAGGTAAATATTCATAAACCTATTTAGCAGCATATAAAATAAGTCAAATGCATATAAAATGATTTAATTATTATCTGCGTTACCTAAATTACTCAAAGACACATAATTGAAGTTAAACACACGTTAAACGAGACATGCGTACGTAAGACGATATAAATGTACATATTTCGAAATAAAAGCATGTGAATCAAGGTGAATACACGTTAATTTATATAATTGTATATTAAATGACGTAAAAATTTATGAAATACTATAACATACATGTAGGCTCTGTACAGGCTCAGTACGGGGTCTCACACAGCGCCCTCGTGGGCCACTGGCACAAAGGTCGGCCCGCTCTGATACCACTTTGTAACGGCCCAAACCAACACCCTCACGCCTGCACGGAACTCCCCGCCCTTAACGGTACGAGCGAGCCCAAGAGGCCATAGCGAGTAGGCTTGGAACCGCCACTATGCAAGAATTGTCTGCTTTGGAGCCCATACCCCTCACGGTTTTGTCCTTACCCGGCCACTACCAGGAAAAGGCGCTTGCACGAATACAAAGGCTTCGCCCTATATATTCGGTAACCCCAGCGATTCTCCAACCGATGTGGGATGTGGTTCACCACAATTGCTTTCGGAACAAATTTTTGTAAGATGCAACAAGATGTAAAGAATATATAGGTTAATTATACATATATAGGACTTAAGTTCATGGATAGTCCAATGAATAGAGTTATTTATAGAGTTTGGAAGCTAGATAAATATATTTTAATTTAGTTAGATTGATGCTCGATCAATATTGTAATCGTTTGTTATGATTTTTTAAATGAATAAAATACTTGTTAAATTAACACACACAAAAACGAAAATTGATGAATTTGTAGCTTCTTCTTTGTCTCTTGGCCTTGGGAATTGATTATGAATACGATTTCGGCTATATCAACTACCTCCAACTTTCTACCAAAAAAAAAACTACCTCCAACTTTTTTCTTTTGTTTTTCTCCAATTGGTCGCATATTTAATATTGCCTTAGTCTATTTCATCATTTAATCTTCTATAGTCATAATTAAGATTATCTCGTGAAATAATATATATATACTATATCATTTATTCTTTATTAATTCTCTGCATTCTAATAAATTAAGATATAAGCAGAACGTTGTTGATTAGATCTGGCCACTTTATCTCCCACACCTTTAGGGCGGTTTTAATTTCATTATAATTTATTCTTTTATTGTTAATTAAACTGGATAAAGTGAGGTGATTTTGACTTTTATCTGCTGTAGAAATAATGCTTCAAGAAAGAAAATTGATGCCTTACGTTGATTTTTTTTTTTATGTCGGGAATACTTTTGGAAAGTTTTATGGACTTACATTAAGATTCAAACTTTAGGATATGACTTGATCCAAAAGAGGCATGTGGTTTGGTTTAGCTAGACACAAGAGTTACAGATACTGGAGGAGGCATTTATTGCATCCCCGCGCACTTCAAAATTTGTTTGAAAATTATTGTATATTTTTAAAGTATTTTTAGTTTAAAATTTTATTTAGCACCCAATAAAAAAAAATTATCAGTATATGAGTATTATATTATGTGTTTTAACATCCATTGAACAAAAATCTTGAATTTCTCCCTACTTGTAGAGTACCCCTAAAGGAGAATAGTCTTCTAACATATTGAAACACGAGATATGAATAAATTTCTTACTCACATCCTAAACACTCAACCACTGTACTAACTCCTTCGGTCCCTTGCCTTGGAGAGACATGAATAAATTTCTCAGAGCCACCGCACTAACTCCTTGGATCCCTTGCCTTGGAGAGACATTAATAAATTTCTCACTCACATCCTAAACACTCAACCACCGTACTAACTCCTTGGGTCCTTTGCCTTGGATCTTCTTTGACTTCTAACAAGCACTAGCCATAAATTTTCAAGTTGATGTGGGATAAAATGACTGGCCTCAAAAATATTACAAACCTAATCATTACAATAGTTGAGAGGTCCGCATTAATTATGTGAGGTCAGGAATATCCGACCTGGTATAACTTGGACCAACGTCTGACACTTTTTGGGAAATTAATCCACGTCGAGCAACAGCAGGTTGACCCAACAGAATTCCACGAAATCCTAAATAATATTCTCTAGAAAAATATAAATATAAGACTTGTCTACAATCATAAAGTAACTAATATATCACTCACAATTACCTTTTTACTATCTTTGGTTACATTATAAGATCAAAGTATTAGGTTGAGCATCGGAGTGTTCATGCAGAATTTATCCACAATTTGTTCTTTGGACGCAGGACAACGAAGAGCTCGGTCGGAGTGCTTACCTGGCCATCAGCTTGACTGTGGCTTCTATTATTGACCATTGTAGAAACTCAGTGGGATTAATTTTAATTTTTTCACAGACGGCGCCAATGTGTTAGATATAAAATTGACTTTACTAGAGCTTGGGCATTCAACCGTGCTCCTTGTTGTCCTGCGTCCAAAGAATATTGGACTCAGTTTTTGGGTTCTGTTTCATCTATATAGTATTAAATACTATAGAGATTATTATAATCTCTACATCATGCAACTTTTTTTTTACGACGAAAAATTTATTTTAGGCAGGATCACATTATTGGATACACTCCGAAGTTATAAATTTCAAGGTGTAGCGGCATACCTAATATATGCTCCAAATCAATTAAATGTCAGACAATATTTGTAATGAGAACCTATACATTTAAACTTAAAGTTTTTGAATATATATAATAAATCACTACTCAATGACTTCATCCAATCTAAGACAATACATCTCTTAAATCTTTCAAACACCTACAGTGGAGAAGCGTGGACCACTTGATTGTCTTAAATAAGCATAAAGGTTATATGGGTTCTGAAACCTTTAATGGGTATAGTATAGCCAGCTGATATTTGCAAACAGGAAGAATAATTCAAAATAAGGGTAAATTCCACACTTAGTTCTCATTGTTTACTACTATTTTTAAGTTAATCTTTAATATTTTAATAGGTCCCTAATATTTACAAAGTAATTCAAAATAGTCCCTATTGTTTAAAACTAACCAATTTAGTCCTTATTATTTCTCATAAAATTTCATTTAGTCTCCGAATAGGGATAACATGCATAGATTGAATTAAATTTTTTTAGAAAACAATAAAGGCTAAATTGAATTTTTTGAAAAATAATAAGGACTAGATTGACTAATTTTGAACAATAAGGACCATTTTAAATAATTTTTATAAATATTAGGGACTTCTATAATTTTTTTAAAATATTAAGGACTATATTGAAAAAACATTTAAACAATAGGAACTAAGTGTAAAATTTACCCTTCAAAATAATCGTTACGTATTGTCTAAACACAATCAAATAATTATAGAGTAAATGTGAACGGAACAAAAGTTGTTATGAAAGAAATTAATAATTATAATTTTCGTAATGTGCTTCACAGTAATAGTAAAGTTATTAAATATTAATTTTAATATTATAGTGTTATGAAAGAAAAACGTAAATTATCGTTAGATACCGAATTAAAAGAAATGGTAAGTATTCTTTCGATGGAAATATCATAGCATGCATCCACGAAGAACCAAACTACAACCTCAAACTTTCAGAAACATATTCGGGGTATAAACTGTCTGTGGGGCCTAAAGAAGAGCTGTGGGATTGGACATGTTTGGACTTCAAAAATTCTCCAATACTTTTGTTTACGATAAAATGGCAGTGAGAATCTGATTCAAGGAAAAAAAATTCCAAACAAAACGATCAGCTTTTGGTAAAAGTGATAATGACACATTAGTGACACGTATTATTTTTGTTAAACTAGCACTAATTTTCTTATTGCTTGCAAGTATGGTGAGATTCAATTGATAGGCTTCATTTATTTTTTATTTTTTGTCCTAACGTAGAGAAATTTTATTTAAGGTTACGATACAAGACAGATGCAGGTTAAAGTCGCACGTCATCAACCCAATCTACAAGTAGATAATTACGCTTAGTTTGCTTAACAATTCAATTTCCAGTACAATTAATAGTTCTTTTAAAGGCAAATCTCATAAATAGTCCCTATTATTTATAAATTTTTGATAAATAATCTCTATTATTTTAAAAGTCACGTAATTAGTTTCTATTGTTTATAAAAGTTTTACCAATAATCTTCATTATTTCACAAGTCATTCAGTTAGTCTCTATTATTTGTAAAAGTCTTTCTATTAGTCTTCATTGTTTACAAAAATCTCTCAATTAGTCCTCAATATTTGTAAATACATTTGCAAATAATGAGGACTAATGGAAAGACTTTTCTAAACAATATGGACTAATTGAGTGACTTTTGAAACAAGAGACTATTGGTGGGACTTTTATAAGTAATGAGAACTAACTGCGTGACTTCTAAAATAATAAGAACTATTTCTCCAAAACTTGCAAACAATAGGGACTATTTGTCCAATTTGCCTTTCTTTTAACATCAATGAGTTGTTAAGTGAAATTGTTTCGTCATGTGGAATCTCTCTAAAACCTCAGTTATATCCTTCTCTCATTAATTAACTCATCCTCTGATTTGTCAAGCTAAAATATGTTAAAGACGAATTGATCATAGTTGCTTTATGTTTACAAAATGAAAAGCTTCATATTTTTTTTATTTTTATTTTTTTGGTGAAGAAAAGCTTCATATTGAGGTGAAGATGTATATAACACAGTATTGGACTAATATGAAGCGGGAAAACTATTGGGAGGAACTTTAATGAATTTATTGCTTTAACTGTACCTTAAAAATTATTTACATTTCTCCTCCCACCTGGAGCGAGCAATCATAGTGAATAATGAAAGATATTCGGAAGATTACATCTGAAATCAACTCCCTTTAATTACGAAATGGGATCATAATAAACTTTTGGATTTGATCGTTAAATATAAGGTTAACAGTACTTTATCATTAGATTGGGATGCTCACGTTCATTGGCGGACCTACATACATATGAGGAGTGCATATGCAACCCCTCAACTTAAAACAAGACTTTTTTTGGTTTTTTTTTTAAATAATTATATTAGACACTTTCGTTATATGATGACACACCTTGACTTATCTCTCATCACGAATATACCACAAACCTTAGGTGTCTGAGTCCGTCACTGTTCACGTTACCCATATTTAAAGATCTTTTGTATAATGAGTTCATCTAATTTGAGTAAGATAACTCAATAATTTTTTTTATTTTTATTTTTTGACTGTCGAACCTACAACTAACATTGGGAGTACATCTACTAAGATGATCGTTTAGTAATCCGGTTAAGCATTTATTGACTTGGGTCAATGACGAAATTTTCACTTGTGGGTGGATGAGGTAGATGCAGTTATCGACAACATTTTCTAGAGAAGGACCTGCAAATTCCTCCACCGTATGGGACAAGAGGAAAAGTGAAACGAATGCAAATATATTCAACTTCTCTTTAGCAAATAAATATTTACTTCAATTAGTTTGAAGAAAGGAAACTTAATGTGAAATATATATATTGTTTTTGGAACTAAAAACTTAATGTGAAATGATTGTAGTAATTTTCCTCCAAAAGCAAGAGCAAAGGCGACGGAATTTAATTTATTGTACAATTATTCAAAATGATCAATCGTTTCGTTTTGAATTGAGATGCTGACGCACACTCTTTTTCAATAGAGTTCACATACTTTTGATAAGCTTTATAATTTTTTTTGATCATTTGCTAGCATAACCCACATAAAGATGATAGTTGTCATGTTGACTTGGATGGCATATGATTCCCAAGTCCATAACCAAGTCTTCGGCCTAAGCTTCCAGTCTCGTCCTCCAGGACCACAAAGTCACTGTTGAACAGAAGAGAAAAAAAAAAAAGAAAAAAAAGACCAACTTGTGTGTTGGAATGGCTATTGATGTAACATTAATAGAAAAAAGGTTATAGATATAAAAAGAAAAAGGTTACTATTCAAGTTAATAGTAATACTCCATATTCTACTTTTTCTTTTTTTGATCATTCTTATTTTATGACTTTTAAATGAATATTATACGTGTCAAAATGAAGTATCTAAATTTTTTTTCTCCAATTTCTCAAATAGGAAATAAAAAGAGAAAGTGTTAGAGTAGAATCAAACAAATTAAAAGTTTCATTGATACTAATTCGGAGATCATTTGAAGATGTGAAGATATGAAAATAAACTTTATGAGCAATTAATGGTATTCTTTCATAAAGAAATTATTTATTTATTTATTTTTGGGTCAGTTTCATAAAGAGGTGTAATGCCCAAAAGAATCTCCAAAGTTCCTGCAAAAATCAGTAAGATCATGATGAAAGTTGTCCCCAATGGAGATGATTGAAGGTCGCATCATTATATTGTTTTTTCTCATATGTGGAATCCACTCAATTTTGAACGTGCCCTTACACAAAGTACAGATAGCATAAGAAAAATAATTTACGATTTTTTTTAAAAAACGGTTCAAACGGTTGAAATGTCCGAATTTAATATTTGTAAACTATAAATTTTATATGTTTGTGAGGCCTATAAGTCACACACCATCTGTATGTTTTTTAAATTAACACATCATTTATTTAAGACAATCATTAACTTCATTAATTTTTGCAACCTTGGATACATAACCATATTGACCAGGGAGACCATTGTCACCTTCGGAGTATGCTGGCACATAAGGGATTTTTAATGAAGTTTTTAAATAATATAATTACTGTTTTTAGAGACTCTATTGATAAAAAATTAATCCAATAGGTATTATTCGGATAAAAGATTTATAATTGAGATAACAAACGGACGGATGAGATTGATGATAGAAAATCTAATCTAATGGATATTATTCGGATAAGAAATTTGATATTGAGATAACAAACAGACATATAAAATTGAGAAAAAAGAAATTCAATCCAATGTTCAGATAAGGAAATCCAATCCTAATCTAGTTAACATGAGTGAATAAAGTTGCTTTTTTTCCTCTATAAATTTAAAGGAAATGAATATATCTCAAAAGGTTTAAAGGGCCTATGCTCGATACTTTAAAAAGTGGAAAGAGAACCATGTTTTTGCTTTCCATTATTATTATAAATAAAGATTCCACAAATTCAATTAAAAGCGTTTTAGGTGACGAGTTTTATTTTATTTTATTTTTTAAAAAGTCATTTGCATACTTTATTTTGTTCAGACTGATTTGCTTACTTTAAAAGATGTAAATAAGGAATTAGTGCAGCGATAGAGTTTGGGATGTGAACAATAAATTTGTTAACGTCTCAAGTTCAAATCAACTAAGAGTTCAATTTTTTTCGGGGTCAGTCATAATAGATTTTATGCCTAATTCACTTGATTCATACCACTTTCACCCGAAATCACGTGTCTTGCGATTTGAACCCATCTTCGAAAGACATAACATATGATTTAATTCGGAATTTTTATGAATTCCTGTTGGCATATGACGACTAGTTAACAGAAATATTGTTGAATAAGAAATAGTCATCATCCATCAATCACAAACTAGTGTTAAGAATGAGATAGCAACATTTGCCTAATCCAAAGAATTAGCATCCCATTCTGAATGTATCACGGTGATAAAATTGTCTTTTAACATGCCGCTTCACCGCTTTTACTTCATAAAATGAAGCTCGCAATACGCCGCACACTAGAAGGAGATGTTGTGCACAGTAGTTTATACCTTTTGGATCAACTCAAGTTGTAACAAGTTATTGACCGTGTTTACTGACATTTTGTGTTCAGTCGAATGACAACGGAAAATTTCTCCTATCTGGATCGGGTCCCTTCGGCCCGTGAAATAAAAATGTGGGCCCCACATGAGAAAGGACGAAGGCCAAAGCGCATTTGCCGTGACAACAAACAGAGGTTATCAACTTAAAAGGAAAATTATTCGTCAGACAACAACACACAGAAATGGCACAAACAGAGCAGATATGGAGGTAAAGAAAGTCCAACCTATGTGTAAATTAGCTGGACAGTTTCACCATGAAAGAAGAGGCATAGTTGGCAATGCAGAACTCAGGTGTGACAAAGATTTAGTAACCAAAACTCAAAAGTGCGGTTATCATGCTTACGAAAGGAACAGAAAGGTTATCATCCACGAATCTTGTAGTCGGGAGCGACTCCACCACGGTTGCCACAAGAGAAACCAAAGCAACTCTTTGTATCGTTAAAGTCCAATCCAAATGGAAACATCCAAAGGCTGAGAAGTAGTACAACATGCTGCACACGGGAGCAAAAGTCTTTTAGTCAACGGCGAAATTCAGACGGAGCTAGCTGCTCCTACAACAAATAATCTACCATGTTATTGAGCAAAAAAAATAATCTACCATGAAACAAAAGGTTAGAAACCCACCCAACTGAAATCAAGAAGCCAAATGAAAACATCGCAATGCTACCAGCCCAACTTTTCTTTCGATTGTGAGGAAGTTTTAGGTGACCGAATCTTCTTCCTATGATATCAGCAATACCTACATATCACACATGTCGGAAGGTTGATAGCATAAGTGGTGAACATTTTAAGCTGAAGGCAGAAATCTTACCATCCCCACCACACATCATAGCCACGGAGATCACTCCAACTGGTGACTCACGCCAGAAGACTTGTGCAGATATGATTAATATCAAAACATAATAAAGAGGACCTCTAAGCAATTCCCTATAAAGAAACATATCGAGAAGGAATTAGAGAGGGTTCACTATAAAGTACATGGAACAAAGAACATTGACAATAAATATATCGAATCTTACTCTGGATTTCCTTCACGAGTTACTGATTTTACGAGTCCTTCATCCTTGGCCAGAGAGAGGCCATAAATAACTAGCCTTAAGCAGTTGGCAATGGGAACTAAAGAAGCAAAGTAGCGAGCCCCTGTCGATGTGCTAATCTAATGTCTAAATCATCAGCAGAAGTACTTATGAAAACACAAACTATTGAATGCAGAAATACGAATTGCACTTGCACTTGAAGGACATCGCAGATACCTGTAAATTGGCCAGGAAGCCATAAACAACAGCCCGGACAGTATATGGACCAACTTTCTGCTCAGTTTCTGTTTCAATAGACGGAAAATACCAATAAATGCCCGGAAACAGAAAAATAGCAATCACTGAGTTTAAATGAGAATTTTCTGGTCTACAAAAATTTCAGAGTAGACTTTTAAATGGATCGACATCGAATTGCTTAGTTCCTTTTTTTTTTTTTTCTTTTCAAGGGTGCTTAAGGCCGTATAATATAATTGACGAGACTCAAACTCACAACTTCTTACACATAGCGAGTAACACTACCATTGGACCAAAACCCTAGTGGCCTTAGTCCCTTTTCTTCTTTATACATCTAAAGCTTTTAAACGTCAAAGAGCAGGATATCATTTTTCGTTGACCAAGATGAAATTGAAATATATGATTTCACTTCTCGCACTGTGTATAGATTCACATCTCTGTCAAATAGGCAAAATGCGCCCCCACCCCCCTCCAACTTGGCGCTCAAACCTTCCACCACGCACGGGTCCAGATAAGGGTCAAATCCACCTTGGGTGCATTATAAGCAGACTTACCCACCATTCACGAGTTGAAGAAAGGTCAAATCCACTGTAGGTGTATTATATGCATACTTATTTATTCAGGATATTATAGATATTAAGTTGACTACCTCATATAAATTCCGCCACTAAGGAAACTCCACTTGAAAAAAAAAGATAATTTTTTCACTTTTTTGGTTTTTTATTAAAAAATATTATATTAGACAAAACTAGACTTGCATGAATGTAAGCAATGAAGTATTGTTAGAGGAGGGAGAGACCTGGTCAATGATGTCGCGCTGCGTTAAGGCGTCGAAAATCGAGACCAGACCGTAAGCAGCGGCGGCGACCAACGCCGTCGCTGCGGCGTCGTGCAGCACAGGGCCACCATTTCCGACGGCGCCAAGAGCATTCGGCCGCCGAAGGTGTTTGCTGACGGACAGAGAAACGTGCTTTGGAAAAGAGCGGGGGAAATTTGAGGGAGACACGTGGCGTCTAAAGAGAGAAAGGCGGACGTGGGCGAAGGATAAGCCATTTGTGGCGGCGTTCAACCCAAGGCTCATTATAGCACCGCTTACCATATTCAAGTCACTGTGTTCTGCTACTTCTCGTTTGTGAGTTTGACTTTTAACAAAAAAGGAGTCTGTTTGTCTTACAAGCCGAGGAGCCGTCCCTAAGTTTCACGCAAGGCTCATTATAGCACCGCTCAGGGTATCTGGCACCATTATTCACAAAAAATTATTATTTTTAGTTATTTTGAAATATTTAAGTTTCTAAAAATTATTATTAATAATTTAAATATATATAAAGATTTATCACTTTTGTCAACTTTAAAATAGAAATTTAATTATTTTTTGGATCTTTAAATTTAGAGTCAAAAAAATAAATTAAATCTCTATTTTAATTAAAAAGTTGACAAAAGTAGTGAGTCTCATGTATATTTAAATCATTAATAATAATTTTTAAAGATTCAAGTCTTTAAAAATTGCCAAAAATTATAAGTTTTTGTGAATAGTTATGCCCATTGGAGATACCCTTACCATATTCATTGAAATAAAGCCCACGGTTTTTTTGACAGAAAAAAAAAACCCCACGATTTTTGTTTAGAATGTTCAACACTCTAGACGTTTTTAAAATTTTTCACTGTTTTTAATCACGTTAACAACCATATAAAATGTCAAGGAAAATTATTGAATCAATATGAATTGACTAATGGGTTAATTTTTTACATAGTTGTAAGATTTATACGTACGAATTCAATTAATGTGAAAGACTGACATCGTTATAATAAAATAATATGAAAATACACATCTATAAATTCCATTTATAAAGTTATAGTGCTCTTGAAATTGCTAAAAGTTTGCATCGTCCTCCTCAATTATCTTGAATTCCTCTCTAATTTTTATTTGTTTTCCCCTTAAGGGAGTTACAATCTATCTAGAGAATATTTCACCTCACTTATCCTGCTTTAACAAGAGCTAAAGTTGATGCAGAGGTTGCTGAAAAGTAACGATCCCAAGAGGTTTGGAGAGACATAAATTGGCCCGTTAATCTGCACACCGGTTGTGTTATCTATAGACATGGACCACTTGATAACTATCATGACGACCAAATATCAATCTGCAATCCTCAATAAGGCATCTTAGTGGATCAGTTTGGGGAGGTGCCACTTGAATAAGATTGCAAATTGTTTAGAAGTCTAATTCTATAATGAGATCTTCATATCCAAGTAACTCAGCACGTTGTAAGCCCTCCCAAAGCACCATTAACTCAGCCCAGTTGTTCGTCGTCGCACCAAGATTAATACCAAAACCAAAAATTCACTCACCTGTTGTGTTCCCAAAGAGGTCCCTAACACTAGCTTTACCCGAATTTCCCTTAGAACAACCATTAATATTAAGTTTAATCTCACTTGTTTAATGTCATGGGAAACTATTAAAAACACTAAGACTAACCAAAACGTCTGGACAACTGGGCCTTATTTTATTTTTTTAATATAATATATATTGTATAATGACTAAACTAACCCCTCAATTGAAAGATGATGAGCACGGATAATAGTCTACTTTACCCTCAAAGTAAAATTACATTGTTGACCTTTTCATGTTTTACGAGAATAATACCAAAGCCTCAAGCAACAATCAAATCAACGTCTTTCACTCCTGCAAAAGAACTGTTCATCTTCTCTTTGCCAACAACTGTCACAAACGATTAAGAAAAAAAAAACTATCACAAAGGCCTCTCATCTCTCTAATCTTCTAGGGTTTTTTCAACTGTTTATCTTTGCCATTAACGATCAGAAACATCCATAATCTTCTCTTGTCTTCCAGGTTGGTCGCTGATCTTCGTCTTTGATTTGATCTCTATCATCGTTGCCGCCATCTCTATCACTTGTAAGTTTTTTATTTTCATCTTCATCTTTGTTGTTTATTGTTTGCTTTGGTTTGCTATAAACATCAGCATTATCGACGATGAGATGACTAATTCCTATTCCCTTTTGGAATAAGAACAACCTTTTTCTTGATACTACTTATTTTCTATCAAAAGTTATCACCAATTTTCATTGAATGTTTTGTGCTTGAAATACATTCTGGATGCAAAAAGAGTTCTCTGTTGGTCGCTATGTCTCTTGCTATTATAGGGTTAAAGTCATATGATCTAATATTTATGTATATGATTTTTTTTATGGGGTTAAATTAATTTTTTTGCATAAAAATACTTTTAAAATAAACATATTTTTAATAAAATTTAACATTAAGTAAAAGTTATAACCCTGCTTGTTGTAAAGTAGCTATGTCTTTATCTTTCTTTTGTTAAACGTGCTTCATCCCTACCAAAAAAAAAAAAAAAGATTACATGTATGCTAAAAGCTAGGCGATAAAGCATCAATTTTATCTTCTAACACAGTACCATGGAACTACAATTTTTGATGTGATCATTTACTTGATTTGCATTTTTGTCCTATATGCAGTTCTGCGAAGACAGAAGCAATGCAATGCAATGCTTTTGATAGAATTGGCATTAATTTGTAGTATATCTGAATGAAAAAACATAAGTGCATCTTTCTGCACAGAGTCGGCATTAATTTGTGGGATAGCTGAATGAAGAAGCTTGCCTTATTGTTAAAGTAGACTCTTGTTATGATACAAATTGATTTAAAAGTAGCAAGCGTTATTTATGTAATAATAGGAAGTATTTGTGGCTTCTCACAATAAGCCAGATGCTGAACACAAAGAATTCATTTTACTTAAACAAGTTATTTTGCTTCTTCCACTTATGGTACTACCTTTTCTGATCTTGTCTTGAAGATCTTCTTTTAACATAGGGCAATTTTGATTATTAGGTCATAGGAATGTAACTAACCTCTGTGATAAAAGATCACTTTTCTTTAGTTGATTCTTGAATAGGTTTTGACTGGTGGATCATATTCAATTTGTATGATTTATCCCTTATTTAGCTGCGTACTTCATCATGCTCTATCGTGCAATTTTAAGAATCGATTTAGAATCATTTAGAATGACTGGAAGAGATTATATGTAAGCATAAAGCTAGGCGATAGAGCAGCAAACATAATTATAGCCTCCATGGCTCCTAAGCATCACTCATAGTTTGCAATCACTGAGCTTGGATACTCTTGTTGAAGTTTGATGACGATAGATTTTAGGATTAGTTCCAAAATTTTTGTTCAATGTGACTGGAAAACAACTGAGAGACAGAACCGATTCACATAATGGCAAGAGTAGAATGCAAAAGAAAGCTTATTTATCTTGATTATTTGAAAGCTTGCATCTCTCAATATATATCTTTGTGTTTGGGAGATATGTGTATCTTTTATTCTTGATTTGTAGCTCATCATTTACACCATTTATGTGTCTTGAAATTATTTAGTTCTAGAAAGAATGGCACTAAGAAAAATATTTAAAACTCTTTGAAGACAATATTTGTAGTTGACATATGGAAATTGGTACATGTGCATCCTATATTTGTTGTTTAGAACTTGATATATGTAATCTGAAAAAAAAAATATTATGATTTTAGCAACAATGGTGATAACAAGAAGAAGTGCATCTTTAGGAGAGACATGTCCTAGTTCATCTTCATCCAAGAAGAAGAGAAAGATAGTAGCTGAGCCTAGTTTGAAGATAGTAAAGAGGCCAACAAATGCTTTCGGATTCTATATGTAAGTGTTGTATGTCGTTTACATTACTCATGAACTATGTTAGCAAATATTAATTGAGATTTGTCATTATTTTGTAGGAAAGAGCGATACAAAGAACTGAAATAAGAAGTACCAACATTGGAGATAGATGAGTAATTGGTCGGGAATGGCGTGAGCTTAAGCCGAACCAGAAAGTTCAATAAGAAAACATGGGTAAGAAAAGTTCTTATGAATATCGAAAAAAAAAGGAAGCGACTCATGGACAATAGCAAAAAGGTAATCCAAAAATAATCACAACGTAGTTTTTTTCCTATTAAAAATGATCTGAAATTTATATCGTTCCTTATAATCTGGTGTTGTAGGATAATTTACAAACCCGATTATCCTTGCTAAAGATTGTTGAATTAAACAATAGTCTTTCTGAGGAACAAAAAATTGATGTTGAAAGTATTGGGTTTGGGGGCTTGTTGCAATTGAAATGCACCGTTTTGAAGCATCCCTTATGTACGTGGCTAGTGGATAATTTTAATCCTGGTTCAAGTACGTTGGAGATCCACGGGCATGAAGTAAAGTTACCTAGTGCCGATGTAGGGAGAATATTTGGTTTGCCCAGTGGAGGACAACCTGTAGTTTGCAAGGGCCCGGACAATGAAATTGATGAATTATGTAAAATGTTTGAGGTTTTTAAATCACTTATATCATTGGGCAAGTTGAGTAATAAGATTACGGAATGCAAGAGCGCTGGGCCAAAATTTAAAGCAATGTACTGTATATTTGCTTTAGGATATTTGTTATGCCCGATAACTGATTTCGCAGTGAAAAAGGAGATGTTGCACACGGTGAAAAATGTTGATGCAATTTCACATTTCCATTGGACAAAATTTGTGTTGGATTCATTAGCAGATAAAATACAGCGTTCAAGACATTTGGAACAAAATTACATTGGTGGTTGTCTATTTCTTTTGGTGGTAAGAGAATTATACTATCTCGTGAGTTTGGTTTGTATTTAAGTAATTACTAATATGATAGTAGTTACTTGTATTAACTTGTTCAATTTTGTCATGTAGATTTTCTTCTTTGAAAAATTCAAACCCGCTCATGAGAGACACTCTTCCCATAATCTTCACCCTTGTATTGCTTTTTGGACCAACAAAAATGTAAATAGAAGGTTAAAGCAATATGAAAGGTATGGAGGCTATGAGTGCGAGCGATCTATTTCTCTAGTTTCTAAAACGGGTGAAAGTGCTGATACAGAAGTTGGAATAAAAGATAGGTTGTTATTGGTTAAGAACAAAGTTGATGGGTTGACAGAAGAGGTGAAAGAAATGAAAAATATGTTTAAAACTTTGTTGAACAAGGTTGAAAACATTGAGCGTATTTTGTTAAGAGCAGTTGTTGTAGAGAATGATGGTAATGATGGTGACGATGGGGGTCACAGTGATGAGTTGGATGATGAGGATAATACGCATGATGAGATTGGCGAGGATGATGGTGATTATGGTGATGACGATATTGATGGTGATGATGATGATGGTAATAATGCTGATGATGGATATGATTGTGATGAAGGTAATGATTCTAATGATGGTAATGATGATGGAGTTGACAAAGATGGTGATTTAGGGGGTGATTTGGTGTTTAAAGGTGACAAAGATAATAGTGAAAAAGCGTATAAAGTTGTTAAAGATGGAGAAGTTCATGTAACAACTATTGGCGATGAAAAGCAACTTGTTCAATGTGAGGAATCTGCCTCGTGCAATTCTCCTTTTAACATGGGTAACGCGGCAAGTCAGTCCAATCCGAATCTTCGTAGGTGTTTGTTTCGAATCAACAATGATGCCAAGTTAAAAGATGCTAAGAATGTTAATATTACTTTAATTGAGGTAGGAAATAAGACAGAAGGAAGTACTGAAGCACCAGAACATATGAAGTTGGAATTGGATAATAGGGAGGATGATAAAAAGTTGTTGTCATTTTTATTTTCATCCAATCTGCCTCCTGAGTAAGTTCTATACACTACAACATTTTTTTATACTACTGGGTGATTTGTACATTTCAGCCAATGCAATGATATGGTTTTTTACTTTAATATCATAGGGAAGTTGTTGCAAGCGACAAAATGGGGCACCTTACAAGGAAGCAAATCCGTGGCCTTAAACCCATGAAGTTTTTAACTGTTTTATGAGACCTTTTATATACTTTTCATTAATCTTTTCACATTTACGAGACATATTTATTGATATTTTATCCATATTTAATCATTTTGTTTCAAATTATAGATACGGTGGCATGGTATTTGACATACAATGCGCATTTGAAGGATTTTAAACTACCAAAGTAGTATTTGCATACACTCGTCTCGGTATATGAGCTTTATTTGAAGGTTGTACTAAATTTACTTATAATACCATAAACTAATTTAATTAATGGTGAGATGTTATTGGTTGTAGCAACATATCTTGTCTAAAAATCAGCCCACTTGTGAAAAAATGAAAAGCAATTTTTTTGACAACAAATTCGCAGGATCATTATGTGATTGCCAGGAGGTAATTCTTGTTTTTATTTTTATTCCATCTTTTGATTGTAATGATGTCTTTAACAAGTAGTTACATACTTATTATGTTACTATGATTTGTATGTATTTTTGTAGATTTACATACCAATTAATCATGGGCAAAGTCATTGGTATTTGTGTGTCATTGACTTTCTCAATCAATCCATCAAGACATGTGATACATTTACGAAACCTAGCACTCAAAGATCGATTGATTATGATGTTGGACGTGTGGTAAATTTTATTGGATTAAATTATTTTCTATTGTACTACTTACTGTACATTGTGGTGTTGATTTTTTGTGATTCATTACTTTTAAATTTCAGATTACATATATGGACAACATGTTCAAAGAGTCGTACGGGCTTACATATAACAAGATGTCAAATATAACCACATTTCGACGTGAACGACATGCATGGATCCCACGACAGGACAATGGTTGGGATTGCGGATTGTATGTTTGCTTGCTTATGGAGTCGTACGAGAGTATATGTTTATTGACGACACATGAAGGAGAAAAAGAACGAGAACGATTGACTATAATGCTTTGGCGACATCCTTGCAACTATGAAAATCCAAAAAATATGTTGAAGTAGGAGATTAACTGACAATTGACCAGATTTTTGGCAAAATATTTTGATATATAGCGATCAATTTTTGGTATTGTAAGTAAATAGGTCAAGTGGGCATAACTCTATTATAAAGTTTTTTCATTTACATGTATGATCACTTTTGACCATTGAAATGATTGTGTAAAGATTGCAAATTTCACTTTTTCGTTTGGGTTATTTTGAAGGTCTAATATGATATTATTTATGAAAACGGTTGATTTTTAGTATGTGAAGTGGGTAATTACTCTGAATTGGAATTGATTTCAGTTGGGTTTGGATGGTGTGTTGAATTATTTTATAATAGTAATGGCTTTGTATCTACTATGTTAAGGAAAAAAAGTTTATTTTTTGGCTTGTTAATATTTTTTTCTCTTGTTTCTTTGTTGAACAGGAAAAATAATTGAGGGGGTAAATGTGATTTTTCTTGTTATAACTGTGGAAATATTTGGCTTATGGGAAACTGATGCTTGCAGCATTTAGACATGATAAGAAATTTTGTAAACTAGCATAACGTTCATATTTATTTATGGGGCCATACGAATAAATTGTCTCAGTGATAAAGTTTTGCAATGGAGGAAGCAGTTTGGGCATAAGGCATAAGGCATTCGAATATTATCCTTTTTTTTTTCTGGCGTTGAGAGAGCAAAACTTTTAGTAGGGCTGATACCTTTCCGACATTATAACTTGTTTGACTAGAGCATCATCCACGCACAAAATTACATAATTTTAATTCCAGGTCAAAATGTGTTTGCATTAAGCAACGTTTTGGTTACATCATTCAAAGCAAAATATTAACAACTAATATTACAACCTACTATACTATCATTTCAAGTTCAACACAATAAGTAGTATCAACATAAATATATTACCAAAACAACAAAATCTAAGCAACCTAAGCATGTTTTTCATAGAATCAACATCTTGGCTATTAAGTTGAGTAGGGTATGTGACCTCATCACTATCACATTCATCTAACTCCATTGTACTACTATCACCAGTTAGAGGAATAACAAGCTCTCCAGTTCTACCCCAAGATATACATTTTGGGTCGCACCAACGAAAAAAGTCGCATGGATGGCATTTATAGTATAACCACCCAATCGATTCCTTCTTCTCATCCTGCACAACAAGGATATCCATTGTGCTCTTGCAAAAACGACATCTTTTGGTTGTGTATCGCAAATCAATCAACAAGCCCCCTGAATTCCTATGTCCGCTTATTGTTGACATGATTCCTGTTACAAGCCAAAAGACACGTGTAACTACAAAGTCAACCAAAAAAATTTGCATATTAGACATTTTTACAGTCGGGATTTAAATAAGTTTTACCAAAGAAATAAAAATTACATACCTTTGAATGACTTGTAACATGTGATGAGTAGAAAATTATAACGTTGCAATAGATCTAATGTGATTATATTTATCATTAATTTCTTATTATACAAAAATACATAAAATAAATACAATAACTGAACCCCAATCTTGATTAAAAAGAACACTAAAAAATGCATGAAAATACTGATAACAACGCAAGTGCAAGAAGAACACTAGAAATGCAATGTCAGCCACATTTTTTTTTTATTTAGTATGATCAAATCTCCTTAGCAATATTTTGGCTACAAAAATTGGTATTGATGATTTTTTTGAGGTCAAGAAATCAACAAACAAGAATATCAGTTTTAGGGTCAAGATCAGTGGGGTATATTCTAGGCAAAAACAAACACATGCTCAACCAACACTAAAAAATCATGAAAAAGAAATACTAAAAAAGAGGACATGATCTGGCTATAGAGCTACACATTTGAGCACTTAGACCAAAAGGGGTAAACAAAAAACATAAAAGGAAATGGAACTACAACAACTGGATCTATACGATATATGAGATAAATGAGCTGAAAAAAAAAAAAAAAAACCCAACACTTATTAAGTTAACCTTTGTAGAGTATATTCATAAATAAGCAAAAGAAAATCCATAAGGCCAACCAAGAAATTGATAGTCTGAACAAAAATGTAAAATACAAAGTAAAAAATAAAAGAAAAAGATATACACTCACCGAGACGAGAAAACTACAACCACTTTACTAGCAAGTTTTTCACGGAGGATGAATCAAACTCTAAATCAGGACCACAATGATAGCACAAAGAAGAAAAACTTTTTAAGAGAGAGAGGGAAAGAAGAAAAAAAGGATGAAGAAGGAGAGAGAAATTAGATTAAAAAGATGTAAGTTTCCAAGAAGAAAAGATTGCTACTGGTACGTTGGGATTGGAAAGAGAAGATAATAATATGTCTAAATAGACTAGAATAGCCTTTACTTTTCAATTTCAACACGTTAGTGAAAGGGTTATATTGTAATTGTGTGAAAGAAACATTTAATGTACTGAGTATGTCCTGTCATTTCATCAATGCAACAAATCGCAAAATATCTGGCCATATCGTGCGCACCAAAAATTCAAAAATAAAAAACCAAAATCGTTAACAAAATAATTACGAATAAATTTATATAAATCACCTGATTATTGATCAATTGGGTTGGAAAATTGGCATATGAAATGACAAACTAGATGAAGCATTATCACTGTACGCGGTAAAAAATTGGCTCATAACAAAATTACCGGTATCTCCATATCGTAGTAATACCATACCCGAACAAGTTAATACTGTTATTCTCATGCCTCAAATTTGGCATTATGGATTGAGTAGGATTATCGTTCAAGCCGTAGTATGTTGAATTAGTATCCTCTGGTGCATGATTGCGTTCTTTACGACACGTATTTGCTTGATGTCCAATATTCCTACAAAAACACGTCATGTTTTTCATTATAATAAAATTGAATATATTTTATTAATTCAATAAATAATATCACCAATCCTACAACGTTTCGGTGCACGTTGTTTTTGACTATTTTTATCCCTTGTCCCTTTTGGTTTGGCAATTTTGGGATCTAAAACTTCAAATTCCACAGGTTGGGACGATTCCGCCTTATTTCCATCAGTATTATCCTTCAACAGCCATAAATCCTTTGCACGAGTAGTTAGTTTTGCGATGCCATCAACGACTTCTGTATATCTTTGCAGTGTCATCTTCGCGTAGTATCCCATTTCATTACACCTCGAGATTATGTAACCGTGTTGGGCCATCTCAATTTCGGTAGTCGTGCCGGATGACAAATTCTTATCACGGAAGTCCTGACTAATAACAGCTGTCCAACGTGGGTTGATACAAGATGGTGGGATATGCGTCAGTTCTTCGCACTTGACCACGTATGCAATGTGCTTACATACCATTCCGGACGATTCAAATCTTAAACAATCGCAAACTAATGAGTAGGCCATCCCGATTAAATAACACTTTATGAAACAACCCTTTGTTATTATAATCGGCTACCACATATGTGCGATCACTACCATTGACGTGGGAGATAACATGCTCGTGCCAAAGCATAGATTGCAACTAAATTTGTTTTTGGATCTTCTTGAAAATTGCTCGCGTAAACACACTGGCAGCATGATGCTCAAGTTCTACCAACGAGGTTCTCAACACCGGCTTAGTATAGTTTGTCAACACTTCTTGCCTGACATTGTTAATTCGGAGGCGTTCCAATCCTCTGTGGTAATCCCTAACGAAGTCTATTAGCTTCCTATTGCTCGCAAGAAACTTATTCAAGAATGCATTCATACTCTCGCAATGTTGAGTACTCTTGACTAGTGCGAAAAATTGACCTTGAAAGTATGCTTCAGACCACATGTGTCTCCTTTCGTACACATCCACAATCCACTTGTGATTCTCAATGCCGTGATGAACTACCATTTTCATCCACTCAAATTCAAATTCCTCAATAGAACACTTGAGAGACATCAATTTACTAAAAGTTTCCCCAAAATTATCAATATGCACATTTGGGGTTGCATTACGTCCAAGATGCCAATGACAAAGCCTGTGTTTCGCATTTGGAAAGACAATGGCGATAGCTGCTTGCATTGACTTGTCTCCGTCGGTAACTACCGACAATGGTATCTTGTTGTTCATCGCAGACATAAAAATATTAAGCACCCATACATAGGACTCTATGCTCTCATTTTTAATCAATACAGCACCAAAAATACATGTGTTGCGATGATTGTTTGCCCCAGCTAAGATGACTAAAGGAAACTTGTACGAATTGGTCTTATAGGTTGCATCAAATATCAATACATCCCCGAATACTGCGTACTCCTCCCTAGACCTTCCATCAGTACAAAACAATTTATCAAGCCGGTTATCGTCATCAACTGTGTACTCAAAAAAGAACATTGGATCTCCTTCGGACTTCCCGTATAGGTACGCAAGCGCAATGTTAGCATCCCCATCGATGATTTCTTTTTGGCGATCCAGATACATTTTGTTGTACAAGTCTGGCCTAGTGAAACCCACGTTCTCGTATCCTGCGGAATTGTAGTTAAAGAAATCCATTACTTTACTAGGATTTATACCGGCATGATGCATAGAATGTGCTGCATTTATATGCCCATCATCAACATGTCTGTGCGAACGTAACTCTGGAACACCATATTTGGGTACAAGTTTATGATGGTGCTCGTCAACAAAAGTAGTTATTATGTAACGCATAGTTGCTCTATCAAGCTTTATACGAAGTTTTGCACTACATTCACATCTGGTCAATGCACGGTGTTCCCGTTCTCTACCAGGCATTTTCAACAATTCTTTCCTTCGCAACCCTTGACAAGAACAAACAAACTTACGATTCGTTACTACTTTTGTAACTGGATGTTTTTGTACAGTGTCTTTCCTAATATTGAATCCTTTCACACGTGCATAGCTATTGTAGAAATCATATGCCTCTTCTACATACCCAAATATCATCTTACCAAAATCTATATTGCTAAAATCGCCAACCATCTTGTATATCTACAATAATTAGCATTCATTTTAGTAATGTCTTCTTTATAAACAAAAAAAATCTAAATTATAAATTATGGTGAAATTCTAAATATATTCTAAAGATTAGTTTACAAAATATATATTATACAAATTTATAATATTACTGCAAAAAAAAATCAAACAGACTATATCTTACACAAATAAGTAAATGCATGGACAAAATAATTTTTCTAATGCAAGTACATAAATGCATATAATTGCAACTACACATTGGTAAGAACCAACAACAAATCCAGATAGAAAACTTATAAATATTACGAAATAAAAAATAAAAATAAAAACTCTATACTTACATGATATATTAAATACGACTTTTTTCTTATCTATCAACTAATTTACGAAATAAAATAGAATAGGATACTATAAAATAAATATTATGAAAAAAGTAAACGAACTATCAACATATACGTACAAAATAAATTAAATACTAACAAAGAGTAAGTAAGAAACAAATAAACAAACTCCTAATACTTACAAAAAAAATTAAATACAACTTTTTTCTATCTAAAAACTAACATGATATTCTTTCCTTCTTCTTCCTTTCTCTTTGACTAAATTGGCTATTACAATTCGTGAATTTTAAAGTATTGAATGGTTAGATGTATTAACATTCCGATGCATTAATTTTTTTATTGCATTTAACGCAATTTAATTTGACTTGATGTTTATCTAATGGAGGTAGTTACGTTGACATTTAATTTAATTGGATAATTACGCATTGTAATATTTGTCTCCGGATATTGAAACTGAAACAACAAATAAACATACCACATGTATTATTCTTTACAAACCATTTCATATTTCAGACGCATAAAAATTTCATTTGCATTTAACACAATTTAATTTGATGTGATGTTTATCTAGTGGTGGTAGTTATATTTGAAATTTAATTTGATTGGACATTATGCATTGTAATGCTTGTCTACGGATATTGAAATTTAAACAACAGATGAACATGCCCCATATACTATTCATTACAAACCATTTCATATTTATAATGCATTAAAATTTCTTTTTGCATTTAACACAATTTAATTTGATTTGATGTTTGTATAATGGTAGTAGTTACGTTAAAATTTAATTAGACTAGACAATTACGCATTATAATAATTTTCTACGGATATTGAAACTTAAGCAACAGATAAACATAACACATATACAAAAAATTACTAACCATTTCAGACTTAAACTTTGGGCGGGATTATTTTATGTTGGAGGGAAATTGACTTTGGTTGCATTTAATGTTGCAGAGGGCTACTTTAGTCTTTTGACACTTATTTTGTCTTTATACACATTAGTATTCAATCCATTTTAGTAATTATGCATAGTTAGTTGGGGTAGAATGGTAAAAACGTCCAATTCTAATAATGACACCAAGTCAATTCAATGGCTCCCACCGCAATTCCATAAATTCTGCATTTATAAGACAAAGGATAATTCGATAAAGTCACATTTAATGAAAGCTTTCCAATAAAAACTACTACATCCACGTGACACGCATTTATTGGATCATTGCATGACTAACCTACACTTTAGCGTTTTTAATAGTTTCCCGTGTGGTTCCATGCAGTCCAAATTACTGAAACAAACAGAGAGTTCCATCTGACTCCGGATCAGTGTTTCTAGAAAAGTGCATGGCAGATTTTGAAGTGTTAATCTTCTGGCCTGACTCTTCACAAAACTGAGCAAGCACCTGTTTGATAAACCCACATTTGCTAATTTTTATCTTTTTTAATGTGATCCAATTTCTTCATACTTGTGCTTAACAATGGAATTAGACATTAATTTCAACATCATCATAAATTCAATTACATTAATACAATTTTGATACATTTAGAAACAATTTTAGATGATTAAAATAGAACGAAACCAATATGTAAATGGCAGAGGATAAATAACACAAAGTCACTACCCATTGAACTATGCTATCCAACTGAGAAAATATTAGCAATATAAGGAACAATTAGACGATGAAAAAGATATTACATCTGGAAAATACAACATCGCCCCAGGTAATTACCTGGAAGCCAAGGCATTAGCAACAAAATCAGTTTAAAACCATGGAATAAATAACTAAAACCTATAAACCAAAATTTGGCAAATCATGTTGCCTGCTTTCGTGTGAATCGCTGCAGAGATTTAGGTAGCGGATTATCTTCGCTCACTCGCTTCCTTTTCTTTTTAGATGATTCTTCCTCTTTCTGTTCTTGCTCCAAGAATGGCCTCTTAGCTTTCTCGATAGCTTCCTGCTTCTTCTTCGCCTGCTTACTTGGTTTGCTCCTACCTTTAGTCTTCTTCTTCAGGGATATATTTTTGGCTGCAGCAACAGCAGCTTCCATCTCAGCCTCTATCTCTTGTTTTGTTGGCTTCTCTTTCTTCCTCGAGGGCTTAACTGCACCAATTTTTGTGGGATCCAACATGATTGTCTCCGGTGGAAGCTTGTCAAGAAGAACACGGACTTCCTTTTCCCTACGTTGTTTAGATGTTTCGAATGGGTTTGCCACCCAGGAATCAAAGTTGGGTTCTCCAGATCCAGGAATTAAGATAGAAGACCAACCCATGGAGTGACCCATGCCCAGTACATCTTCATATGGTCGGAACAACACTTTTTGTATTTGGTAACCTTTTGCAATAGAATGACTCATGTAACGACTATAACTTTGAGCACCAGAGAGATCTCCCAATACTTGTACAAAAGATCCAGTTGCAGCAGCAAGCAGACCTTTCTGACTGAAGTCCAAGGCCTTCGCATGGCCGGGTATTGTCTGGAAAACCTCAAACTTCCTCAAGTCCCAAAGTTTAATTTTCCTCTCCATACCAGCTGTCGCCATGAGATGGCCATTGGAATGAAATGCCAAAGCTGTAACAGGCCCTTGATGACACAGCATCTTTACAAGGGGAGCAGCACTTGTAGGCTTCCACATGCTTACTGTACCGCGTGAATGGCCAACAGCAATGACGCCATTGAAGGGGTTTACCTGCATAACATCAGAACGGCCAAAACCAGTTCGAAAATTGCCTACCATCTCTCCAGTTGTAACATCCTGATAATGAAGTTGCCCAAATTTGTTTATGGACGCCAATAGGAAATGATTTTTCAGAAATTGAAGCTTTAACACAGCACCATGTTCCTGAAAGTCACACAGATACCACATCTTAAGGTCCACGTTATACTATAATAGCAGCTTATACAAGTGAGAAATCAATGAAACTTGTACTTCCATAATCTGGATCCCATGGAAGAGCTATCAATAATTAGCCTCACAGATACTGTTAAAACTTGTCCTTCCAAGTCAGAACAACCTACTAAAACTAAAACTAAAACTTGATTATTGATGGGGGTCATACATCCGGTGAAGATGTTAATCATATGATGTATGTAGCCTAATAGCGCCTCCTCAATAAACTAACCAGAATTTTCCCATTAGCTATACATCATGAATTAGGAAACAGTAATTCGAAAGTATAAAATATGCTTGCTACCAGTGTATCTACAAACATATCAAACCTAAGATTGCTTAATATTGATGTCCACAAAATCTAGATTTCATTTTTTTTTTTTCTTTGAGAAGTCTCAAAATCTAGATTTCTTACAATTTAGAAATATTGGTCATATTCATGAATTCTGATAGTTTGAGTTTCCCTGTTCTATCATTAAACGTTAGCTTAATAAGTAAGATGATTTCAAACAACTATTGAAGCTATAAAGTGGTACAGTTGGTAGAAAGTTCAAAGCATTCAACCTACTGATACAATTATCACTTGAAATTATTAAAGTAGGGTGCTAATGGAAAAGAAGTCACCAAATACAGCACAAGAAGCTGCAAATAAATTGTCTAAATCCTGTATATTCACTAAATGGTTTTATGGTTCAAATTAAGGTCATATTATCCTTTGCTTTCACAAATATTTAAAAATTATCATGTCGAGAGTATATTATTTTGGAGTTGTAATGGTCTAAGCATAGATTATGAATGCCACTTAAGAGCTAAATGACTATAGAGTTCCCCAAGTGTGTGAAGTAGGAACATAGGATTGTCTGCAATGTTAGAATATATAAGCCTCCTGGGCAATCTTTGCTTTTCTTATAGTCCCAAAGGCTCCAGAAGAAAATATAATATGCTACCGGAAAGAGACACCAGAGTCTAAACATTTCAATAATCATAAATTGAAATAATTTGGTCAAAAGCCTAAAGGAGAGTCAAAATAGAAACATAGCAAGGTAGCTAAATTCAATCAGTGAAGAGGGCAATCACTGACCTTCAGACAGTGAAGTTCAGTACCATCGCGGTTGTATATATATGGATACCTGTCACATTTAAATGTCACTTAAATTAGGATTAAGATGGAGGAGTATAAATAAAATATCTATAAATGGAAAATAAGATTGAAGTAGTGTTACATATAAGAGGGTGGGAAACCTTACTTCTTTTGAGCAGCGGCAAAAAACAGTTCATTGTGCAGGAACACCACATCACGAACAGTTTCTCTGACCTAAAAAAGTAATATTACAAACTAAATTTCCTTAACTAAGCCAAGTATATCAATTTCAGATAATGTACTGATGAATAATGATCGGATCAGCCAAATCAGGAATTTGTTTAAATGAAGGTTGGGGGAGAGAAAGGAAATTATGAAACTTAATGCCACATTTTCAGTAAAAAATAACTACCTGATGATAGCTTCCAATTAAGACATTGAACCTACAATTCAATGCAATAGTATTCATGCTAACTTAAGTTTAACCACTGGATCTGCTTGCTTAAGCAAACCCATATCCCCAATTAAAACACGCACACACACGTGAAGATCATGAAACTTTAACACCGTGGTCTTTACCATGAGAAACTACCTGGAAACATCAACAAAGAAGAAAATTCCTAAAGTTTGTTTTGGGTGGGCGGAGGAAGGGGGAAGGGAGAGAGAAAGCTGTAAATGTTGAAGTTACATTTTCAAATACAAATAGCTAAAAAGAGCAACTTAGATACAATTTCATCGCCTTTGATTAAGAAATTGAAACTTCAACTCAATGTGATACTATTCATGCTAACTTAAGTCTAACAACTAAATCTGCTTGCTTTAGCACCCCCAGCCACCAACTGACACACACATGGAGATCATGAGATTACAACACCAAGATGATCAACGTCTTTATCAATTAGAAACTACCCAGAACCATAAAAAATCCATAGAAATATAAGTTTCTACTGGCCTATCTAAAGCCAAACCCAGGTAACCCAAAACAAAACAAAAAAAGAGTTGCAGTAAAGTTTCCTCATCCACACAATGTAAATATATATAAGATTAGCGTCCTTGCTCATAAAACCTGGACTCTCGTTACGTTAGCATGTGAAGAGTCACAGACCAACCCAATTCACTAAGTCAAATGCAAGATAAGAGTTCATGCAAATGCAATTCATACCCAAAGTACGGAACATTTGATATTAAATATAATTTCTAGAATGATGAATGGAAACTAGAAGTAGGACACAAAAGATGCTCTTAGGTTAAAGAAGGCGCCTCCTTCCTTTTGCTAAATCAAGCTTGGACATGTGTGCACAACCATGCAAAGAGAAGATCGGAAGAGGGAGTTCCTTTTACCATTAAGAACTTTACATTTTCTAGATAAAATTTATTGCATATGGTAAAAGCATACCTCTTGTAACATAGCAAGTGATGGATATTTCAGTCATGGAGCCATTTATACAAGAGAAGAAAGACAGAAATTAGTATGCCTAGCTGTGACATTTTCCTTTCAAATATTTACTTGGTCAAAACAAGAGTTCACAAGAAAACCAGCTATCGACGAAGTTACTTCCCAGTGGAACCAAACCAATTTTATCAACACATTTGGCATGCCCACTGCCCACCCTCCTTCCTTCCCTCCCACCCAAAACCCAAAAAAAAAAAAGAGCCCAGAGGAATGTTCATATTAGTGGGCTTCAATGCTAGTTTTTTAAAAGTTATGGCATCTGGAAATTGGTTCAATTGTGGTAAACAGATAATCACCTGAAATTCTTTAATGAGGCTCAAATTTTTCATGTCAACAATAGCAAGATGGCCTTTACGTCCAGCCAAGGTCATATACCGGCCACTTGCGGTGAAATCCAGTGTGTATGGACCAAGATCTGCAAATAAGAGTGATAGCTGACATAATAAATTGGAGGAAATATATCACAGGGCCATATATATAGAGCAATCCTGTGATGGGGCTATAGAAACATCATACAAACTCCCATGTCCTTTAGAGACACTAGACCACGTGCCTTCCCATGTGATGCTAGGAAAAAGAACTTCATTTTGTTTTCATGGATAAGGGTAGAACAGATACTATAAACACTGATACATAATGTGGTCTAGAAAGCAATTTTCTGCAAAATTCAGGTAATATAAGTATCTAGCAAAAAAATGCAGTAACACAGCAACTACACTAAATTCATTGAAAGAAAATATATAGTAATTCAACAGACCCTACAAAATAAATAAAATTGTGGATTCAGATGTCATGAACAGAATATCCCTAGTGTTTTTTCACTGTTAACACTCTATGTAACACTTGACCACTAGTTGATAACAGCTTGAAGAAAATACAGCTAATTGATGCTATCTTATTCTTACCATTAAGCATAGTTGGCATCTGGTGAGGCTTCTTGCTTTCTAGAACAAATTCAATCCACAGTTGATTTGTAAAATAAACTTATTTGTACACAATGAACATATATTGTCAATGCCTCCTTACGCCTTAAAAATGGACCGACTAATTAAAGAGAGAATAAAATTAGAACATTGCTTCCAAGAAAACGAAGATAGAGCATCAAGTAGCCAGATAATATCACAGAATCATATATGCGAACTCAATAATATCTCTCAATTTTTAGCTTTCTTCTCCAACAAAAGATGTGAATATCCTTCGCAAGAATATGTAGAAGTGTCTCATATATCAACATTAGCACCTCAAAATCGTGTGCATCAAACAGCTTTTACTCAAGACTCGAAGAAAGAATATCATATGGGTTCTTCCAAGTAAAGATTGTTGATCAGATGGCAATTCGAGGTATAGATAAAGCATTTCATATCAACAAGGTTATATATATACCAACCTGGTAAGACAATATCGTATTGATTCCTAGAACTCAAAATGTCAACTTCGCGAGCAATTGCTTCCTGCTTGATCCTAAAGGTCTTCTCTATACCTTCAGCCTCCAAGTAGCCCCCTTCACTAGGCATGAGCCACTGATAAAATAAACAAAATTCAGAATATTTTTGTACCACATACATATATCTTACGCAAATTTATGTACACAAATCCAGGACTTTTCCGTTTTTGTCTAGGGACTGTTCCAAAGAGCATGGAAGAGAGTATGGGAATTCAATATTATATTCCCTTTGAAAATTACCTTCTCAGCCTTGGCGGCAGCTTTTGCAGATTTTCCATACAATTCTTCCCTCGCTGCAAGCTGACCTTTTAATTTTTTATCTTGTAAAACCTGTAAACACAAATAACTGTTAGGCAAACCAAATATCACCTTCAAAGTCTTAACAAAGTTTATTTTCTCTTGAGCCCTACCTCCAAATTAGCACCTTCGCCTCTGAGGTACTTCTTTACTTTCATCTCCATCTCTTCATCGAGATCCTAGAAGTTAAAATTTTCAATCTATTACTAACAGAAAAACAAAAGGCAGTCAAAAGGAAAAGAACTGCAAAGAAGTATTAGCAATAACCTATAAGCCTGACTCATCATCTGAACACTATTATGCAAAGTATTGAAAAATTCAATACTATAAGATACAACTTTTCTGTCATCTGAGACCTTATAAATTTTGAAATCTTGCATCCATATGACAGGATTAAAAAGACTCTTGTTCCCCAGGTGCTACCATTTCGACATTCCAGATTTCTAGATCTCACATTAGCTAAGACAATGAAAAAATCCTTTCAAACCCATCCCAACTGGAAAATGGAGTATACGATACGATGATATAATTTTGAAAACCAATCAAGGAAGACAGCACAGACTCGTATTCAGACTTATGAAAAAGGACATTACGACCTACCAGAAGATTTACAAAGAATTTAGTGCTGCTCTATACAATAAATCAATTACAACAGCCAGCATCCATAGCAAACAATCGCACGTTTATATATATAGAACACACATAATGCTCTTGAAAATAAATTACTAACCCAAAAAAGAAAACATAACGTGTGAATCGCAATCAATAAACCACACTAACAAATTTAATATCAATCGTTCTTACTGTGAATACCATTACAATTTAAAAGCATGTATTCTTGCCTTTCCCCTGAAATAGTAAACATAAAACAATAAAATTACACAAAGTACCTCATCTAAACCGGGAGTAATTTTCTCCGCCTTCACCCCCATTGCACCAATTCAATATTTTTTTTATTCTATTTAGCTGCAAAAATAGACCATATATTAGCACAATATAATCTCCAAAACAATAAAAAGTGCAGCATGTACGAAACTCCTGCTACGCGCCACTCATACTCGGGCTGTTTACGTGTCTCAAACTCACACCCCTCTTTGGGGGCTAATTCAATTACTCCCAAAAATAATTATTAAGAAAATTTTAAAAGCGCCCAAGCACTATACAGTAAGCTAAAATACTTCCTTTAGATATATGATTAACACATATACAAATATACATATGCGTGTGTGTGTGTGCGTGTGTTTAAAAGAGAGAATACCTGTAACGGCGCGTAGAGCGGAGGAGGTGGTGATGGTGGTGAAGAAGGGGAGTTTATCGGCCAAAGAGGGGTTTTGGTTTTGGGGGTTTATGAGTATTGAAGCAGCTAAAGAGTTGCGGGCAGGTCCTTTTGTTTTCAGCTTTTAATTTTTGGGATAATATCACTTACACCCCTGAGATTTAATAAATTGAGTATCAACCTACTATTTTGTTTTTAGCTTTTAATTTTTGGGATAGTGTCACTTACACCCCTGAGATCTAATAAATTGAGTATTGACCTACTAACACGTTTAAGAGAGTGATAATTCTCCGCAATAGAGGTATCGTATTAAAATCCAACATCAACGTTTTTCATTATCAGGCCTTTTGGTATGTTCCTCGTTGTGAGTGTGAGAGTGACACTGTTGTACGACCTTAGGCCTCCTTATAATTAAAAAAAAAAAAGTTTTTCATTGAAAAAGAAAAAGGAAAAAATAAAAAAGAGATACCATATGAAGTTGTTTTTAGGGGTGGCTATGAGGTGAGTTTGAGTCAATAAGAACTATCCCCATACCTCACCTAGTCACCTAAAAAATAAACTCAACACCCACGCCGCCCCGCTTCCTTTATCCCCATCTATCCTTGAATCTCCACAAGAAATAGGGATTATTCATTAATTTTTTTATTATTTTTTTAATCGTGCGATAGTTAATATACCTTAAAGTATATCATTACATAATATAAATTAATATTATAATTGATGATGAATTGATGATTACAAACAAAGTTATTATATATAACATTCATATTTGAATTATATATTTATGCATGCATATAAATAATAGCAAAAATAGCATTAAAAATAATTGAATTTCAAGCATTTAAAATAAGTTCCGACTACAAACACTACATACTAGAATGACACATGAAAAAAAATATTATTTCTTTATTTATTGGATGCACATCGATTACCATTTAAAAAAAAAAACTCTTCTTGTTATTGCATTTCTATAGGTTATTGGCCATAGCAACTTTCTTTCACATCATTAATCTCCATATATCATCTTTAATTATGTTTTTAAAACTATCTTTAAGCATGACTATAAACTAATAACAAACTTTTAAATTTAAATCTATTGGGACTAACAATGAATATAGGGTATTTGTGTAGAATAATTAATGCAATTTTGCCCATGAGTATTTTTACAAAGTCGGCAGTGATTAGTATGTTGAATGAGTTAGGAATTGAATGACATTCTCAATTTTATTTTAATTATCATGTTTGGTACGAGGGAATGAATTTGATAATATCATTTCAGACCAAATACATGGGAATGGGCCATTCCCATGTATTTGGGAATAACCTTGACTACTATACCCTTAATAATTATTATAAAAATAATAACAATTATTATTATGAAAATTATAATGAAAAATAAAAATAATAAAAAGGCAATTCTGTCATATTATACAAGTCATTCACATCACTGTTCTTATTTCCTATAACATACCAAATATGTCATTCTCATTCCCAATTTCATTCAATTCCTTGGCTCATTCCATTCATGCTCAAATTCATTACAGTGTACCAATCGTTACTAAAAGTTCTCCATGAACTTTAGGATTTATTTATCTTCTCATAGGAAACTTTGGCACTTTGTGAATAACTAATGGGGCAAAATGAATTTTGCTTAATATGTAAAAAAGTTGCAAGTGTTAAGTAATAGTGTGTATTCTCTTAATTAAAAGAATGAATATATAATTATTTTTAACTTATCATTCTTTTTCTCTCCAATTCTAATCATTTTTCTAGACTTTTATAATACATATGTAAAAACTACTAATAAAAAATAATTTTATAACAAGGCAACATAAAATAAAGTGAGTAATGTAGTTGATTGAGAGCACTAATTGTTGAGACCAATGTATTGGTTTAAAACTCATTACCTTCTCCTCAAATGATTTTGTAAATTCGAGGTTTCACCAAAATAATAATAATAATAATAATATAGCTAGCGGATTATAAGGTATGTCTTGACTTGGATTTTGCATTTGTTGCACAGCAGGTTCCAAACAACTTATTTGCATAATATAACGAAGTGATAAACTTTGTTTATGAAGTAATTCAATAGAGCATTGGTTAGATATCATCTCATTCTTGTCACTTATTTATCATTTTATAAGTGGATATTTAGTTGACATGTTAAAATAATAATTTATTTATTTATTTATTTATTTTACTATGCCAAAAAATCATAAATAGAGAAGATCGTAATAAGTAATAAAGATGGAGTAATATCAAGTACTTTGGTTAGTTACATATCCTTAACCCGAAAGACACATTTTATTATCATCAATGTTAAGCTTGATGAAATATGATAAAGATGTTGCAAGATAAAGTTGCTCACTTTGTTTAGAATTTAAATGGGTTGTGAAAAAAAGTAATAAACAACAACATATCTTTATGCTAAATCAGTTGGAAAATGTATTGATAAATAAGTAATGTATCCCTTCATTGGCATTAACAATAGATCCTTAATCATAAAGGTACAAATATGCTCTACTCTATTTCCAAAACTTCATAAAAAGAAAATGAGAGCTCTAAAGTATATGCTTGCTTGACTAACCACAAACGAAATATGGGTTTGGGAAACGAAATCCCTCTAAACCTCTAGTGAAATGCTATTTAAGAACAATTGAGTTACAATAACTTAGTTAAGTATATTGTTTGTTGTAGTAGGTTTTCTACTATCAATTTATAATTATGTCATTGAAAATTACGAATGTTAAAGTTGAAATTACGAGGATCACTGCATTGTTTTGTTGAAAATACATGAAAACAAAAAAAGGAGAAAATGATACAACAGTCTATGTTACTTATGATGGATAATAACACTCATATTTATATACCAATATTCCGCACAAAAAAAAATGTTTATCATATATTAAAGAGATAATTTGGCATTTAATACTTTAGAGATAAAATGCTCATAACATGAAATATTACGAGAGAAATGTATTAATTTTAAATTATTTTATTATAATTGTTATTATTAATTTAAAATCTTTTAATTTTTTCACGTAACATTATCACGATACAAGAGAATTTAAAGACGTGACGTAACCATCTAAATAACAAGTGGTTTCTATTTTATTTACTCCCAAAAAGGGTGCAAAAAAGCATATGGCATTTTTGAGAATCTATAAAATGCCGATCCTTCCTTTATTCGTACTCACGTGTGCAAAACTACCCCAAAAATATCTTTTTTCTCACTCTCAGTGTCACAACAGTACAGTCTCAGATGAATTGCCTTCAGAATCTTCCCAGGTTCTTCTTAATTCCCATTTATTTATTTATTCTTTTAATAGCATCACTGCTTTCTAAATATTGATCCGATGATACACCCGCGAGTTGGGAAGAATGATCGGGTAGTGACGTATTTATCCGATCATATGAAATTATTTTGTTTTGGGTTTTTTCACCTTGTTTCCAGGTCCGCTGCTTTGCCTTTACAGAGCTTCAAAGGCCATGCTAAAAAGCCTTCACGTTCTTCTGTTAGCTTTCTGGTAAGTGTACGCTAACAGTGATTTTTTGTTCCACTTGCACATATACAAATACATATCGACATATAATTTGTGGGGTAAAAGTAAAAGACAAATAATTTAATAACCCGTATGGTTTATAAGAATGTGGCAAGAAATCTCCCGTTGTTACATATGGTGTTCTAGATGGGGCAGTGGGCGACATTCTTTTAAATCATAGTAACTATTAAATCATATTGAGTTATTAATTTATAAAATGTAAAAGAAAAAAAAAATTATATTGTTACATATGGGTTGCAGATTATGGGACAGTGGGCGATATTGTTACAAATTTTTATTATTATATTAATATAGTGTTACAGGGTGTAATGTGCAATTTTGATAAAATATTGTGTTTTTTGTTCTTTACTTCATATATAATTATTATTAGGGTTGTTTATATATGTGTGAAAAAATTGATGCAGGGCACGGTAAATGCTACTGATCTGAGACAAACAATTGTCCCAATGGTAAGTTTTTTATTTTTCTTTAACAGCTTTTTGCTCGAAGACGATAACAGTTTATGTTTAACTGTTTACAGCCTTAAACGTGGCAGCTTTATATGTAAAATTAGAGATTTCTTGTAAATTATTTATTGTTTTTTTACATGACCAAACACTTGAGATGGGAAGAGTATCACTACTTAATTGAGTTCATTTTCTGTTTTGTCGTGATTCAGTCTCTTGTCGTATTCCTGCCATAAATTTCTATTTGTTGTGGGGATTTATCTATTAGGAAGGTCAATGTGAAACGGATAATGGGTAAATGAATCATGTTTTGTCATCAAAGTGTATTGAGGTGCAGAACAAGAACTTTGTTTTGTTGGTAGTGGCAAGTTGACCAAATTGTTGACTGGGTTTAATTATGTTTATTTATACTTAAAATGCATACCGTACTGGTCCCTCTATCATTGAGGCTGAAAGATAAGGCTAAATGCCCCCGAGCTATTAAGGCAGTTATGGTTATTCTTTTACACTCCATAAAATTTACTATTTCTACTAGGCTGTTGATTCTCTCTCTCCCTCTCTTTCTCTTGATCTCTATCTTGGTTTGTCTGGGTTTCCAATCCTAGACATTTTTTATGCCCTAATATTACATTCTGTTCCAACTGAATCTTTAGGCAGTTTCTGGTTCTACATCAAGTACAGAGATGGATGGTGCTAAAACGGATGAAAAATCTGACGTATATAGCCATAACATGACTGAAGCTATGGGTGCTGGTAAGTTTTCCGCTATGCAATTGCAAATTTACTGATGTAAGGATGTTGGACAGGATACATGTGTTCATCACTTCATTGCAGGGAGGATCCACTATTGAAAAGAGTTTCAAGTATTTTTCATATTATCAGAAGAGTTTTGATACCACTCTGTGTTGTACTAGCCCTTGGATCTGAGTATTCATTCAGTCTTCTTCATTTCGTTTGTTCTATTCCATCGGATGGAACGTTTTTCCTCACACGCTTTTTTGCTGTTTGCTTTATGTTGGCCTCTGTGAGCAACTTATATACTGGTTTCAGATTTGTTTATATAGTTTGATGCATATATTTCTTTGATTAAGAAGTTAAATTTGGGCATGTCTCCAGTCGCTTCGTTTGTGAATAGATTTCGGCTCGTGTAATTAGTGGCTGACATTTCCCATAAATGTCATGCTATACAGTCTTAACGTATCGACATGAATTGGGCATGAACTACAACTTCATACGCCCGGACCTGATTGTTGGTTCATGCTTACAGGTGAAGAGCATTTCCTTGACATGTGGATTTTTTTTCTTCTCAGAAAATGATTACTTGACTATTCCTCTAATAAAAAACAAATGACAGAGTCCGGAAGATGTTGACAAGCTTCGCAGCATAGGAGTGAGGACCATATTTTGCGTGCAACAAGATTCAGATCTTGAGTATCCAAAACTAGTCTACATTACTTTCCGTCATTTTGGATTGAAATCAAACCCATTGCTCTGAAGTCTATTACTTTTACAAGATTATAAATGTTGTAACTATCAGGCTTTTGAATAATGAGACTTATCATTTCAAGTCCTTAATCAATGTTCTTTAGATGATTTGGGGTCCTTAATTAGTATTCTTCAGATACTTTGGGGTCGATATCAATTCTATTCGTGCATATGCCAACACATTTGATGACATTCAACATTTGCGTGCTGAAATAAGGTCAGTAACAAAGAGGGTGACAGCTGATTCATAAGTATGATTGAAACTGAAATGGGTTGTTTCACAGCTTAGCCAGCATTTAAAGTGCGAGCGTGCCCATGTATCATGCATTCTACTGCTTTATTTTTTTGACTTAAACATGCTGCTTTTTTATGAAAGCAGGGATTTTGATCCATTTGATTTACGGATGCGGCTTCCTGCTGTGGTCAGCAAATTGCATAAGGCCATCAATAAGAATGGGGGCGTAACTTACATACATTGTACAGCTGGACTTGGAAGGGCTCCTGCAGTTGCGGTGTGCAATCTTCAGACCTGCCTTGTTTTATTATATCTTTTCATGAAGTTAATCTCATTGTGAAAATTTATGATGTTGACTGACCACGGGAGTTGATTGCTTCCCAAAAAAGATTTTGACTTCCCTGGTTTTTACGAACTGGACTGGCATAGTTCTGTCATAAGGACTTGGTAGAATTTTGATAGGTTTTCCGTTTATCAGAGGGGATTATCAAGTAAAAGTGTATGCTACATATGCCTTGATGTATTTCTCTTCCCCTGTCCTACATAAAAACTATTAATGATACTTCTGTTATGTTATGTTTCTGCACGTCTGTTTTAGAGAGCTAGATACTGGTATAGATCTGTACATCAGGTCTCCTGCTATCTGACCATTCCCCCTTTCCACCAAGTTGAACCTCTGCTTTAATTTGCCAAGAATCCTACGTGTTTATGCACCCTGTGGGCTACTTGACGCTACTCTCCTTCTTTATTTGGGCTTGGCTGGCAATGCCAGGGATGAAACCCGACACATGAAGCTAATGCAATAACCAATTACGTAAAAGTTTTGAGTATTCCTCATATATATCTGTGCTTGTGTGTATATGTTAGTTGGTATGTATATGTATCTACAATTCTACATTACTTTTTCTGGTTTCTATCTTATGTAATGAGATCCTTTCTTCCACATGGCTCTACTCCAAACTGTGTGAATAAAACATACTTTTTGCTGTTGATGTTCATTTAAACTTTTTCACATAGAAAGTCATACTAAAGCAAGTTAATGATCCTGTTGCTTCTTATAGTAATTAAAAAGAGACAATAATTAATTAAAAAATGCAAGGCAATTAGACATGCCTCAAGACTTTGTGAAACCTCTGAGGTGTCTTTTTATGAAGAAATACCTTGGCAGCGCATTTTTCCTGTTCTGTAGTTCTTTATATTTAAGCTATGGGAATCACACGTATTTTCCTTTTGAAACACAGTTAGCATACATGTTCTGGGTTCAGGGGTATAAGCTGAGTGAAGCCCACAACTTATTACTGGTAAGTCTTTTTTCCCTTGTTAGAATTCCCAATCTATCCAGAACATTAGTTGGCATAATACATAGTCAAGTTATACACATTGTTGTGCAACTGAAATAACTCTCATATATTGTTACCAACATGTGTTAGTCTTTGTGGGATCCCATACAAAAAAAAGGATAACTCGTTAAAACATTGTTATTATGAGGAACAAACTTGCCTTGGAATTGCATAGTGCTTGGGATTTGCGTAGGAAAAATATCAGTTGAATCTAAGTGTCCAATAGTTCGGCTAAAATAACTCAATTTTCCTTATTTATGCAGAGCAAGCGATCATGCTTTCCCAAACTAGATGCTATAAAAAGTGCGACTGCTGACATTGTGAGTCCATTTTTCTCTTATCAATTTTATTGCTTACATTCTTTTTATCTCTTTATGAAGTTCTTGATAATATTTATGTATGTGGAATATTGCCCATCACTGTTGCTGGTCCTATGAGGGATGGATAATTCTTAAATAATTCTACACTTTGCTGCAAAACCAAGAACTCTACTAACTATTCTGCAAACACTAATTTCCGACGATCAATTCCATGCCTTGAGATAGTCAAGAAAATTTGAACGCATAAAAAACAAAAGAATTGAAGCAGATTATAATTTCAACTTCAGCAGTATTTAGTGATGCAGCTATTTGATTTAGGTCAAAATAAAAGTTTATACTTCATGGTAAAGTGTCTTCTATTGGAAGAATAGCTGGGCTAAAGCGAAAGTTATAAGTTATTACACATAAGGGATTTTGTAACTTTAGCTAGTCAAGTTTTTCTTTTCCTCTTTTTATGTGCGGTCTGAAATTAATTGGTTCTTTAAGAGAAAGCGGTTACTTTAATAAGAAGCAGAATGACTGGCATATAAAAGTTGTAGGTTCTCCTGCTTCTATTGCGAGAAAGTTCCATGAAGATCACAGTTGGAAGTGACAATTATTTTAAATGTAGCAAATGAAAATTTATGAAGCCGGTGTGGTTAGGATAAAAGTAAAATGAATATCTACTGAGGAAAAGGTGATCAAATGCATCAAGTTCAATAAAGGCTGTTCTTCTTTTGTCCTTTTGCTTTGCTCATGCTGGGAGCTTCCTCACTATGTTTTACACAAGGAATGTATGGGTGAGTGTGGATATGAGAAATTTTGTCCTGATTACTTTGGACTTCTTATTTTCCTTTTCCATTTATTGTATTTCCTATAATACCAAACAAAGTAGATGGTATAGTAAAGGAGACAGGTAGTTGCACCTCCGTTCTTGGATCACTATATAAAAATCATGAGCTCAGAACCGGAATTATCCCTGTTAAACTTCACTTCTTTCCCTTCCATTCGAGTCCACGCTCTATATAAATTTATTTTCATCTTCTTTTCAAGGTAATATCACTTCTTGAACCAAGTATGTTTGTCTTTAAAGCTTACAGGCCTCAAGAAGAAACCCGTCACACTGACATGGTATGGTGACAATTGTTCAACAGTGGAGATCTCTGGACTTGATATTGGTTGGGGTCAGGTAATGGTCGAGTTTCTCTGGATTCTATAATGAGTTATGGAATATATTCTGAATAATCTTTTTTTCTTTTTTTAATCAAGTTAATGCTTAATTAGTTTGCCTTCAGATGAGATGCTTATCCTGATTCTGCCGCTGCATTTTTAAGATGTTTGTTCACCCAAATATGGTCAATAATGTGTCACATGCTATTTGCTTTTCAGATGGGGTGGAATGACGTTTCTTTATCAATGCCTAGTTGCACTTAGCCTTAGCATTTCAATGAGACACTAATCTTGCGATAGGGATTTCTTTCTCTCCTTTTCACGAAGAACGTCAACGTGTTCATGAGAGACTCCTAATTTTATCAGGATCTAACTCTTTGAGATCTTGGTGCCTCTAAAATATTTCCTTCAGAAAAAGTGTGTCCTAAGGTTCGACAAAGCAAACAGAGTCCAAGGAGATTATGTAATACTGATGAAATTACCAACGCTTACAGTGCATATAACAAGATAGAAGTGACTTAGTAATATCACCTTCTGAACCAATGCACTGTAGAGTTTAATGAAAGTATTTTGATGTTAGTTTCATTCTTAATCTGAATGTTATAGAGCACTTGCATCTGAATTATGAATCAAATGTAACTCTTATAAATCATTAATAAAATCTATTGTTGCATTTTGTTAGTGTTAGCTTGTAGATGCTATATAACAAACTTAAAACGTTGTTCTTTTGTAATTCTTCCAGAGAATTCCTTTGCAAGTTGACAAAGAAACAGGCGTATGGATTCTTCGTAGGGAATTGCCAGTAAGTATATTGGTTTCCATCTTCACGTGTTTATATGTATCTCAAATATTATAGTTTTGCAATCAGCTGGTTTTTTGTTTTGTTTTTATGCTTGAGAGAATGTATCAATTCCTTTTTATCAATGTGCACATCGGAATCTTAAGAAGTCACAATATTTAATAACACAATCTTAACTATGTCAAGATCTTCTTTTCCTCTCCTTTCTACAACCAGCCAAGTTGGGTCCCGTAATATGACGTTCTATGTTCTTGAACTTGCCATTGAGGTGAATTTCAATTGTTCGGACTTGTATTGCCTACTTCAAATTCAAAGGCTATTGCACCTGTTTCTATTCTATGACTAGTAAGTGTGTCTATCACGTAAAAGATCTACTTCGTGAGAAGGCAGCTGCAATCTGTATGGATTAAGAGTTATAAATGTTTCTGTAAATTAAAATCTTCAACCTGCTAAAATGGAACATGACAAGCATCAGCGTGCTCTAGGGACAAATTATAATACTTCAGGATGTTGTCAAAGAGATTTAAACTTACCTCTCTGCTCAACAGGAAGGAAACTACGAGTACAAATACATCGTTGATGGTGAATGGATGTGCAATAAGCATGAGCTTCTCACTCGACCCAACAAAGATGGCCACATCAACAACTATGTCAAAGTATGGATTGTTTATCTTGCTAATTCCTTTGTGGTTACTGTCCACAAGACACGGTGACCATCCTTGATTTCATCTCTCTTGTGGCGGTGTCTTCCCTAGTTGTAATGGCTTTAATATGATGATGCTAATAGACTCTGTGCCTCAAATAAGCAATGGCATAGATCGCTTTGAATTCATGTTTTTGCTCTTCATTGCTCTACAGGTTTTTGACAACAAGCCAAATAACATCAACACAGCAGTTCGCAAAAGGATGACCGGTGATGACCCTGATCTCACGAAGAACGAAAGACTCATAATTCGACAGTTCCTTGAAGCTTGCCCTGATGAGTAGTAGAATCATGCAAACATTGGGTTCAGCTTGTGATCGCCTGGAATTTCAGATCGAAAAACAAAAGATGCGGATGTGCAAGCTCCAGCCTAAAGATGCCGAGGAGAGTGGCTATTCTTGTACAATTGTAACTCTGAAAATGCTTTGCCATAACCACGTATATCTTGTATGAAGCATAGAGTTTTAGCTCAAGGGTAGATTACTATTACAAAAAAGAGAAAAAGATAAAAGGGTACGATTCTCGCTTTAGATGCGAGAGTTCTCGAGTTTAAGTCTTGTGTATAATATCCTATGTGATGTAAAATAATCTAGACCTCTCTTAAAAATAAAAAAAAAATGATAAAGGGTAACTTGCAATGAAAGAAGAGGGGGCAAGTATCTACTTGTCAAGTTGATAGCAGTTACTTTCTGGATATTCACTTAACAAAGAATTGTGTATACTTTGTGCTGTTAAATGGAGGTGAGTTTGATATTCACTTAGCAATCTGTGTTCATTCCGTAACATGTGTAGCTCTAGGACTAATCTCCGTCCTCTTGATATTTTAACTTTATTCTATTTTCAGACACTTTAAATAACTTTAAGCAATGGAAATGCAATTTTTATTTATTTATTTAAATTATGGCGGAGATTATATTGGAAAGTATTTCAAAATCATGGGTGACATAATTATTGAAAACTTTATATAGTTTGAATTAATTAGATTCTTACTAAAACTTGGCTCCAAGAAAATAACATCTTAATTAATTCAAACTTGAGAGATAAATAAATAGTTTTTTTACCTACAATTCAAACACTTCATCAGTATTAGAGAAAGTTTTAAAAATGTTAATCAGTCGACTCAGAGCATGTGGTGGAATTCATATATATATATATATGTGTGTGTGTGTGTGTGTGAGAGAGAGAGAGTTTCACCCGTATTAGAACTGGATAATAAATCCCATTCTCACACTTATATTAGAACTGAATGATAAATCCCATTCTCACACTTATATTAGAACCAAATAATCTGGCTGTAACATTTTTCAGACTTGCTTCAATATTTTTCTTTCTTTTGGGTCCAATGGCTTCAATTCACACACACTAACGCCTTTAGCTATCGATTTCAATGAATCAATGGATATTTAAAACGGTAATTTGGGTCTTTAACTCTCAAATTTGAATTTCTAAAAAATAATGATTAAAATTTTTAGAGATCTCGTGAAAAAAAAGTAACATCAATGATTGAGATCTTTAGAGACCTTATTAGAAAAAAAAAAAAAACACCAATGAGAATTTATAAAACTCAAATATATATGGAATTTACTAATTTTTACATCATACATGATTTTTTAAGTAAAAATAAAGTTTGATCTTTATTTTTGGTTAAAAAATCATGAATAATGTCAAATTTGATAGAAAAATATGAATTTAACATTTATAAACCCCTCATTGATATTGTTTTTTAACTATAAAATTTTTAAAAATTTTAATTTTTATATTTTAAAGACTACATTGATGATTCCTTGTGCCCTTCAATATACATACGATTTAAATAACGTAAAATAATAGACACACCCACACTAATCCTCCAAGTCGCACTTCACAAGACCGCTCCAGTGTAGGGTTTTTCACACTCTCCAAACCCAGGTTCATTTCTTCTTGAAAATTTATATATATATTTTTTCTTTTTATTCATGTAAAATTCACCAAATCTATTGTTAGGCAATATGAACTTGTATTTCTACTCATATTTTGTTTTTGCTTGTTCGTGATGCTGAGGAAAGATTGAAAATTTAAATGAAAGCGCGCCATTTTCATTTCTGTATACTGTCACGCTTCGGGCTTAGAACTCCAATACTGTATGTGAGATTGGTGACGTAGGCTTAAGCAATAATTATTTGGACTTCAAAATCATTGGCCGAAAATGGTTAACTAAGTTATTACTTAAACTAAGGGACAATTTATAAATCATTTGCTTATCACTTTTCCCATCTGGGACATCACAATATGATTATTCCATACTCCCCTGCTCTTTTTGTGGGTGTGTTATATGTATATATATAAAGGGGCAGGCTGGTGTACGAAACACTTACTATGCACAGGTCCGCGTACGGTCAGACCCACATTGGATATTGTGTGAATCTTGTATTTTGCAAGATGTTGCTTCTACAACTCGAACCAGTTTAATTGGAATTTGATGGCAAAAGTGGCTATCATTGTTGAATAATGTTCAGTTATGAAATGTTCTTTTGTCTTTGTTTTTCACTTTTTTCTTAAATTCTTTTTGGGTTATGAAAATCTGCTGTTTGTGCTTGCTGGAAAATGTGGAACTTGTGGACATACTGATATGTATACAAATATGTCACATTTTGTTCTCGGTTCCTAAATGATTCCTAAATGGTTCATATCTGCTTCATTAGGAAGATGTTCGTAGAAATGTATATGCTTGAGATCTCCATCTTGACCTAATCGAAAGAAACATCTTTGTGCAAATTAGCACATTATGGTTTTCTTATGAGACAGTTAAGCTGTTATGAGTAATTGTTACTTGTCGGGGAAGCTGGATTAGAAGTGTTTCTCACTCACTTGTTCATAGGTTTGCATCATTAGCACTGCCGAACAATTTTGGGACCATGCATGCCATTAAGGGTGGCTGGGTTGGGCAAACATTTGCCCTTGCTACATCCAGTGATTCCGGAGGCAAAAAAGCAAGGATTAGGCGTTCGAAAGAGGAACGTAAAGCAATGGTTGAGTCGTTTATAAAAAGGTAATGCAACATACTTTCTCGTCATCATTATCTCTACTGAATGCAATGTTATCTGCCCGGAGCAAAGTGATCTGATGTTTTTCATATAATTACTTTGACATTCTTTTCATCTCAACACTTCACAATCCTCTATTATTGCTTGCAGATATCAGATGTCAAATCATGGTAATTTTCCATCGCTCAACCTTACTCATAAGGAAGTTGGTGGTTCTTTCTACACAGTGCGAGAAATTGTCCGAGAGATAATCCAAGAAAATCGAGTGTTGGGTCCAGCTAAATTGTCTACAGAAGAGCAGAACAATTTTGCATTTTTGGAACAGTATCCGCTAGGAACCATTTCCACCGAACCTCAGACTCATGTGTTGTCATCAGTTCATGTTACAACAGATTTGCACCAGAGTACAAGTGAAGATCGTGTTTTTGATTCTGATGGACAGTTCTATCAACCTGAGTCCCAGAGGTTAAAACAGGACCAAGCTGTCAGTGGTAATCTTGTGGCACTTGGAAAGGATCAAGAATCTGATGAATCATCTATAACTCTATCCATGCCTATTCATGTTGAAATTACCCATGAACAACAGGTTTCAAGCTCTTGTGAGCAGTTCTTGGGGAGTAAGAGCCAGCATTTTGACAATGAAGAAACTATTACTGGTACCAAGGCAACTGTACAAGATGAAGAATCTGGTGAACCAATTCCAACTGATGCCTTGCCCATTCATCATGAAGAAACTAGCATAGAACAGCTTCAGAGTTCTAAGGAAGAAATTGCAAGTGGAAGTAGTCAGGAAATTTTAGAATATGTAGAATCCAGAGAAATAGTACAAGTGAAATCACTAGTTCAAGAGAGTGTGGGTAGTAAGAAAGATGGAGAAGAAGAGCAGGAAGTATTAGAATTTGGAATGACTCAGATGATGGAGGGTGTTGTTGTGGAGACCTTCCCACGAAGACCAGTTTCTAAAACAATACATGGCTTGGATGAAAGGTCAGGCGAATCACATGAGATAAGTAATACTTTGGAGAATAAAACGGAAGACGAGGAATTAAACTCTCCGGAAAAGGGTACTGTTCCAAGAAATGAGAAAGATCTCGAAAGTCAGGAAGCTTTGCTAATGGAGAAGAACAAAGAGATGATGGATGAAAGAGGAGTTTTAGCCACTCCATCGGAAATTACAAATGGCTCTACAACCATAAAAGAAATCATGCCCAACCACAACGAAATCTCAGACCTAAATAAGGCCTCCTCGCCTGTGGGAACAAAGGTGAGGTTCTATACTTATTTGCCCATGTCATAAACTTGCTGGTGTTTGTTAGGTGTAACCCTCTATTCTTTTGCCATCTTGGGGTGGAGGGTAGGAGTGGTGGACCCAGAAATTTTCTTTTGAGGGTCCTGATTTGAGCTACAAATGAATCTTTCTCCATAAGAAGCCAGGGAAGTATTAGTATAAGAAATTCAACAATTTGTACAACTTGAAGCTAATTCTAGAACTAGCTTTTTAAATAAAGAACAAGAACACATAACTAAAACCTTTCTGAAGTTACTTTTCTTTTTAGAGAAAGAGCAACTGTGATAGTATTTTTTTAACACAGAGAGTTTCAAGAAACAAATATCCTTTAGGCAAGAAAGGAAAATGTGAAAGAGAAAGTGTATTATGAAAACGTTTTATGTTCTTATTTTTCATTTAATCTAATGAAATGGATATTGCACATAAACAATGATGATGCTAATCAACATATTTGATGGGAAATATAGTGTCCAGAATAGTAATATCACGATTAAACTATCAAAACATCCTTGGGTTCTGAGGTGGGGAAGAAGTGTGATCTGGAAATTTTATAAGTTTGTCTATGAAAAAAAGAAAAAAAAAAAAAAGAAAGTAATCCAGGTAGTCATTGTGGTCAACACAATGGCAACTATCAAGTTAGTGGAAAGTTTTTAGCTGAGTCTGGTGTATGTTCACCACCTTGTTAGATGGGAGTATGTGGTGTGTGCACTGACGTGCTCATCAGGGAGCTAGGGTGTCTAGACTTCTAGGCCTCACCTAAGAATGTTGCACCAGTGAATAATAATAATTATTTTTTGGTTGTTGTTTGGGGGCTTATATTTTTCCTCTCTTCGCCTTTCATGGGGTGATTTCTAGTGCATGCTTTTGGTTTCTTTACCTCTCTACGAGGAAATAGGTGGGCGGGAGGAAGATTGGATGTTTAAAATCTACTATAACTTGCCTCTTGGAATCTGGTCTGAGATTGATGATCTGGCAATTAAACAATTTCTTCACCTCTTGGCATCAATAAAGATCTAATAAACTATTTATTGTCGCCTCTTGGCAGGAACTCACAGCCTAACTTCTATTTTGCAATTTTTCACATATTCATAGAGAACTATCTTTTAGTAGCATGGTCACTACAGGAGGCCATAACTTAGGTATCATATGACCTGCGAGTAGGTAAACTTTTAGTAACTGACATCTTTACTCCGACATTTTTATCTTACATGCTGCCATGCTCTTGCAGCCTGTGAATGCTCCTAATCGCATTCATCGTGAAAATCTGAACACTACTAATATCAGTGGTTCTCCTAAACAAACGATTCCTGTGGAGACCACTTCAAATAAGAACAGACAAAATGTTCAACATGTTAGCAGCTCCAAGAAAGGAAGCAGTCCTCCACTGAACAGAATCAATCTGTAAGTGTCTGTACGATATCTTAGACATGCCACTATCTGCTATGTAAACTAATTTTGAGAACATTGATGTCTCTGCTTCTTCTAAAAGTGGCTACCCTGATAAGTTCCTGCTTTGTATATGATTTTTGGACAGAGAAAAATGGGAAGGGAGATCAAGGAAATCTGCTGAGCCTGAAACAAATCCGCTTTTGGCATTGTTTAAGTCATTCGTCAATGCGATTGTGAAGTTTTTGACTGAGTGAGATTCCTGTTTTTGTTGTAATTATTTCTGTGTGAGTTGGTAAGAAGAATTCATCAATTATATTGTTGTGTGAGAACGTCAAAGCAAGAATTGTCTTCTGTTTTTGGGTTCCTCATAAAAAAATATTTATGAAAACGAGCCTCAAAACGGAAGTACAGATAGATCTAATGCAGCTGTGCCATCTACCTGATAGCTTGGGTTTTTCCTTTGTTTGGTACAAGTCGAAGCCGTTTTCAAACTCAGTATGTTTATTACAACAGGTGTTACCCGACTATTCTACCCAACTCTTGAATAGTTTCAAGATTGTTAAAAATGTCAAGGGAGCCAAAGCCATGATACTAATGTTGAATGATGATAGTTCTTTTTAATAATTTTTTCCACTAGATGTATTCAATTATAGTGTTCCAGATTCCATCTGAGAAAATCTGGATTAGCTTTTAATGGAAGTAAGATTTGGTCTTGCTTTGAGGCAAAGGTATCAAGTTTCTCCATTGATTATTCTTCGGCAAATTGCCCGAGACTTATGCTCTTTATTATCAGAGCTCATCAATGGTTTTTACAGTGAAATTTAAAGTGAGAGTATCGTGAATTTAAGCATAATTTGAGTTAATTATTTGGGTTACTGAATTTGAGACTTAAGTAGTTATTAAATTTACGATACCGGTTTCGTATGCGGGTATGCATATGGTACGTGATATTGGTGGACCTCATAAAACAAAATCATCTTTCATCATTTTGCAAACGCAAGGCCAAGGATGCACTTGCCCTTCTATTCCATGATATTGCAAGCCAATATAATTACCTTGATTTTTCTGCCGGCATCATCAACACGATTGAAATAGCTGAGTTGAAACCGGCTTTTGGTCTAGTGGTAATTGTGGGAAGTTATGAGATAAATTTTCGCGATTGACATCGTTTAATATATATTGTACGGTTTAGATATTTTTTGAATTAAAAAGAAAAAAAAAAAGCTGAGTTGAATTTAAAATAATCTATCTGGTCAACTAATTTGTCTTTTGTTCTTGTTACAGGCACAATGATATGGCCATACTTAGGGCATGGGGATGGCGATACTCGGATATGTTATAATTTTAGTCTTGTAGAAAATTATCTAAGGAATAGTGCTACATATTTTTATCAACAATGAGTTTGTAATGATACATACAACGGTGAAGTTATTAAAGAGTGAGTAAAAATAACAATTTTTTTGTTAAAAATATGTGTGTTATTAAGATATTTTAACGGTAAAAAATTAATTTAACTCTTATTGAAATAAGTTATATTTTTAATTTCTATCGAACAAAATTTTTAAATTTGCTCCTGAACACGTATATGTTTTTTTCTTTATAAATGTTATAATGATTTCCTTGCCATCACCTGGTGCTTATCAAAGTGTTCATATGCTCAACAAGTAAACTACCCCAGAAGACTTTTAGATGGCTCCTAATGCAGTAGAGCTGGAGTACTAGAGCCCCTTTTACATACGAATGGTCGTCATGAGGGTTATTGGATAGTCTATATCGGTGTGTGGATTGACTGATCAATTTTTTTTTCTCTAAATCTCTTTAGATTGTTACTTTCCAACAACCTCTGAATCAACTTCAACTCTTGTTAGAAAATGATAAATAGGGTAAAACATCCATTGAATGAATTTTAATGTACTTGGCTAAGCCTCCCTTAAAGGAAAAAGAAAAAAGAAAATTGGCTTTGTCTGCTTAATTTATGCAAGAGCCAGTGAAACATGATTTTGTTTCCATATGTTAAAATGCTGCCTTTGTTCTGTGGAAAGTAAATAAATAGAATGCTTGTGAAAATGACAAAACATATGTGATCACCAAGCTTCTTACTAGTCAAACAACAAAGCTCTTCACCTTCACTTTTTGCTAGCTACTCTCTTTCTAGTTTATTTTTTTATATAAGATTTTGATGAACTAGATCTTTAATCTTTCTGAGGGATTATGTTAAAAAAGAAAAGAATGTTGAAAAGAAAGGAGAAAAAAAAGTTGGAATAATAGTTAATTAAACAACCTTGACAAAAGGAATATATTCTGCCACTCTTCTTTGTAATTTATATATTCTTATAAAAAATGGTGCATAAGATTGTGATTAGAATCGAATTTAATATTTTATTCTTTAATGAGTGGAGATTATAATAAATAATTTACTAATTATATAAGTAATATCTTTTTCAACAGAAATTATATCAGAACAGGGTCATAATTTTTATTCAACCAATTTATGTACCTGCGAATAATTTGATCAACTCTGCTCCTGCTACGATATTTGCACATTTATATGTTATTACAGTACTATCAAGAGAATTAATTGCCAAAGAGAAGAAAATAGTTGGAATAATAATTAAAACTACCTTGATATAAGGAATAAAGTGGCGGCTAAATATGTTGGACTTAGAATATTGTTGTCTGCTTAGCCTACACAATTACCGAGGTGGAGGCAGGCTTTTTTTTTTTTCACACAATCATTGTCACAAAATTACATGCCATTAACAATTACCATGAAAAAGCACATAATTAATTACAAGCATTTCTCATTTTTCAAACCCTAAGACAAACACACCTCTAGGAAATGGTGTGCTTTGATTTTTTAGTTCTGATTTTAGGTCAATTACTACAAAATTGTTGCTCCAACTAGAAAAATAGTAGTGAATATAGGGATTTTTTTTCTTTTCTATAATAATATAAAATATTTATGGAAAGTCTTTAGTCCTCACACTAATTGAACTCCATAAGACATGATCACACTTAGAAAATGTATGGTCCGAGTTACATAAATGCATACATACTAGAAGTGCCCCCAAAAAGTGGATTGTCTTTGAAAAATTTGAACTTAAAATATGAACAAAATTTATTAGAGACAGGACGCAATGGCGAAACCACATTCAAATGAGGGGCACGTGCACACCTTGAACTAGAAAAAAACCATTGTTTGGTCCAAAAAAAGTAGTATTATATGAATGCACCTTACTGTATGAGTATATCCCTTAACCCATCTCAATCCTATATGAGTGTAAACTCTAACTTTATGTGAGTTTAAACCTTGATCTCAGGTTCTAACTTCGCCCCTAACAGGACAAGTCGTGCTTAGAATCATCATTAAGATCATTATATTTGCTGACCATTGATAAATTAAATTTTCATCCACACTCTAAGTACTTGACCACTAAACTAACCTTCGGGTAGGATATAAGGAAATGTTGATGCATGGAATATTGTGCCTCAAAAGGTGAAAGTAGCATCTCCCTCGGCTAAACATGGACATAGAAATAGCATAGTTGCATATTATTGTAACAAGGTAAGAGTGAAAACAATGCAAATGGGTTGGGAAACACTTCACGTGGAAAGATTCATTTATGATGTGGGGTTGTGGTTTTTGGTAAACCCAACCGAACGCAACCCCAATTTTATAATGAGATATGGTAGATGGGCGTACTCAAGACTCCATCAAGGTATCCTATGCATGTTTTAAGGAATTTTTTTTTTTTTTTTTTTCTTGTTTCTTGTTGTACTTTTTGTTGGGGGTGAATGAACCATGAAGGCATATGGGGTTGAATTGGCCCTTTTTTATCCAACTAAATGAGATGAAAAGAAAAATAAATCTCACCTCCATTACTTGAAAAAGCTAATAATAAGGAGGATTGTATTTCAGTGGACGTTAATACACAACTTATATTTTTATATAAATAATTTAATTTTTTTTTTCTAGTGGGAATTAAATTAATTTATAATCAGATCTATTAAGGGATAAGGCAAGGGTTCCTAATTTAAAAATATATATATTTTAACAAAAATTATCTGACCGTGCTAATAATAAGCAAATGATCAATATTGGAAATTAAATAATAGTCAAACCGAGTTTATAGACGCAACATATCCATCGAAAGTAAGAATAACATGCATCAACCAAACGAAAAAGAAAATCAACATAAACTTCACTTGAACTTAATCAATTTAATAGAAGTATATATATATATATATATATATATATATATATAGCTTATCGTCATATAGCTTGGGGCGCTTTTTCTAATACTAAACATAAAATATATGCTATACTGCATAGACACTCTAATCTTGATCCTTTTCCTTTGATTTCCATTTTGTTTTAGTTCATCTATAATCCAATTAAAATGTTTTCAATACACACCATAAAAAACAAACCCAAAGGATAAGCTTTGCCATGTGTTGATGATCCCAAAACAATAGAAAAATGGTAAAGGGCAAGACATTAAAGAGGATAATTATCAAATCAAGGATAAAATCTTTTCTTTTATTGTCTTTTTGATAGGTTCAAGAAAAGGAATGATAATGGAGCGGGTTTGAGACGCGGAAACCTATTCCTATATCCTATCCCGTCATATAAAAAGTCTCCCCAACACCTGTCTCGTTCCTGCATTTTATACATCCATCCCGTGTCCGTGCCCGCCTGCCGATCCCAGTGGGAAATAGGGATTACCCACAAATTTTTTATTATTCTTTTAAACCTTATAATATTGAATTTAATTTAAACCACGTAACTAATTTCAAAAACTAAATTGAAAATTATAATATTGAGGAATATAAATATTAATTATATGCTGAGTCTTATAAATGCTTCTAACTAAATAGTAAAAATAATATTATAATAATTGAGTACTCTTAAACATTTAAAATAAATTCTGACTAAAATGAATGTGTATGAAAACTATATGTGAAAAAAAAACTTCTTTGCGTTATTGGAATCGCATTGATTACTATAATTTATTTTGTTATTGCATGTTTCCATATAATAGTAATTGCAAATGTTTAAAATATCACTTGTTTGAAACTATTTTGAAGAACAACTAGGAACAAATAACAAATTTGGGATGAAATTTCCAAAAAATGATTGCAAATATCAAGTAATGGCATGAAGTGCTTTGGTTAAAAGAATAAATATAAAATTCTTTTCAGTAATTTATTTTTTCTTATCCATGTTAATGACACTTTGTCTAATGTCATTTTTCTATACTTGTAAATTTATAATTTTAAAATTTCAATACATATTAAAACTAAAAATATGAAAATAACTATACATGTATGCGAGACGGGTTATGTGGGCGGAAAATGCTTATCTCCGCGCAACATTCCTAAATTACTAAGGCCGTTAATAAGAATTTTTAAAAATTATAGATGGTAAATGAAGATTTTCAATATATTTTTGGGGTTTATGTGTTATAAATGAAACTGTTGAAATACTAAATTGAATACTTTGAAATGGATTTTCTTTTTTTATACAATAAATTTTGAAATTATGATTTAAATTTAAAATTTTTAACTACAACAATTCAAGAATGTCTACTAATGCCTTTTCACTGTTCTCAATCTTTTCAAGTATTGGGTGTAATGTTCCTATCGTTGATAATTACCAACAAGAAAAGGAAAATCATAGTGCGTTGTTCCCAAAGCTGAATGGCGCATGAAGTCTAGGGGGATTCTGTAATAATTTGCCTGAGAATGGGTTATTAGGCCGCATATTACGGTGGTGCGCCCGAAATTCTTCAAATTCATATTAAAATTTAAATTTCACAACACATAATTTTAAAAGACAATATTATGTTAAGAAGAGTGGGGGTCAAGTAATCTCACTCAAATCTTTAAGTCTTATATGTATAAATTATAGGATTTTTTTATTTTATTTTTTTGATACTGACTTTATTCGTTTTGAATACTATTTGACCTTAAGAAATTATTATGAAACAATTTAAAAAATAAAAACTTGTTGATAACAGTTGTGATAAATTATTAATTACTATAAATACATTCTTTATGTATTTATTTAATACCTTTAATTTCATATATATATATATATATACACACGCATGACCCCGACTAAAAAAATCATAACCCCACCCAACTTTATTTTCCAAATTTTGCCTGTAACGTAACTTCTAATCTTCCTCAATCGACATGGCATTCACTGACCAAAAAAATAAATAAATAAATAAACATAGCATTCACAAAAAGTGAAAGTCATGAAAATCAGATCACAAGCTGGTAAGTCCAAATCCTACGTAGCGGCACCTACTACTATCTTGTCAATGACCGCACGCTTGCAACGTGAACCATGGACAAAATGCTCAGGATTGATCTCACGTAATGAATCTTGCACGAGCAGATTTAACGATAGTGAATTATAATATTATAAAAAATTCTCACTCTAATCTAATATCCACGAATTAAAGCGCATGTCACTTCAGGCAGTGTTGACAATAATTTGGAAGCTAATAAACATCTTGCCTATCCTAATGGATGAACATTGACTTGCAATCCCAATTAGCTTATAAGCTATGGCAAAAGATTGTGTTTAGTTGGAAACTTTGACAATTTGATGAAGTAATTAATAAATCCACGACTAATGTGCTAGTTTATGATTTGTACATATACGTCAAACATTTTTGTCCATCTAATAATTTGGTGTACGTACATTCGGAAATGGATCCAAAATTTTTATCCAATAGGAGCAAAAAATGCACATTGAACACTTGTTTATATATATATATAAATTTCAGTGCAAGCTAAATTAATTTTTTAGTATAAAAATAATTTTAAAATATATACATTTTTAAAATACAGATTCAACTCATTTGTTAATAACTCTATTTTTAGGGTTAATGGGTGTTGCAACCCCCACTAGCCCTATGGGTCCGTAGCCCTACGTACATTAAGCCCGTGTTTGGATAGCAAGAGGGAAAGGAAAGGAAAGTAAAGTGAAGGAAGAAAAATAAAGGAAAGGAAAGGGAATGAATTAACTTGTTTGAATTGTAAAAAAATGATAATCGAAAGGAAGGGAAAAAATTTTATGATTTTTTGTTTGGATTGGAGAAGGAAAGGAAAGGAAAGATTAATTGTAAATAAAAAATTACTTAGTACCCTTTTTTATTTTTTTAATAATGAGATATGTAGGGACAAAAAAGACTTTTTATAACTTTACTTTCCTTTCTCTCCAAAAAATCCCAAATTGGAAGGATTGTAAAATTTTTTTCATTAAAGGAAATGGAGGGGATTTGGAACCCCTCCCTAACCTTTCCTTCCTCTAAAATTGCAATCCAAATAAGGAAAATGATTAAAAAATCTCTCCCTAACCTTTCATTTCCTTTAATATTGCCAATCCAAACAAGCTGTAAAGTCTAAGCATAAAAAATTTCTAGCTAGCAATTAATGCGCGAGTAGTATATGTTTATGCGTATACATAAACTTTTTTCCTTAATTCATCTAAAGATTCAGTGCACATACCCTGAGATGTACTGAAAAACATCTTTTAGCAATATTCTCTCTGAGCTAAGCATTGGGTTAAATCGAGCATAGAAGGAAACTCTAACAATTTTAGAAATTGAGGACTAATATATCAATCAATATAAACATGGTAAGTTGTAGTAGATTTATGGAAAGTCACTACCTTTAAAAGATATATAATTATATATCATGAAAGAAAATGCAAAACCAATGTAATCTAAATTTTAATGTAACATTTAACAACAAAGAGATACCACAGTGATCAGTAACAATGAAAAAACATATGATATGGGCCTTACCATGGTTATGAGATTCGTTGCATTCGGTTAACGGCCGGATGCAATAACTGTCCAAATTATGAAAAATGTTTGGGTTCAGTCAATAACATATATTTTAATTATGAGGACCGTTAGATCTGACCAGTTTGCCCAAGAACTATATATATGCAAAGTATGAATGGACATGTAAGAAAAGTTGTTTCATGAATAAAGAAACCGACGACCTTTTCTACTCAATTACCTTCCAATGCACGCCTCTCCCAACTCTTTATATATATATATATATATTTTTTTTCTCACATATATATTGAACATCAGCCTCTTACATCTCTCTCATTTCTAGTCCACAACCTCTTCAGCTTCCCTCCAACCCCTTACCCTACCCCTACCCCCACCCCCACAAAACCCATGTCCACAGATCTAGAATTCAACCAAGACTTGATCGAAATAATTCGATTGCCAACGATAAAAATTGAACCCACGCAGTCACATGATGATGTTACTGATGATCAAGATAACGCCATAATTCAATCAGAAAAAGGGTTTAGCGATGAAGATGAGTGCCATACTCCAAGATCACCACAAAATATGATCCCAGAAATATTCACCTGCCCACCAGCGCCCAAGAAGCCGAGACGGGTCGTACCTTCATGCAAGAGAAAATTATGCGACCTGAAGTTTTTCGAGATCGTGGCTCGAGATGAAATCGAGTCGTTTTTCAAGATGGTTTATCCCAATTCTAATGGTGCAACCAAAAGGAGATGTTTGGTGTAAATATATAGTGTTCTTGGGGAAAAAATCACAAGGTTTTTACGGTAAATTTATTTAATGGCTTTGCTTGGAAAAGAAAAAAAAATGAAGCTTAGCTACATGAAGAATATGTATGTATTACACTTTGTAATATGTGAATTATTTGATACAAGCTTGAGGTTATATTATGTTCCTGAAATCAGATTTGGATTTGAATTATAGGTTGACTTGGATGAGAATTTATCCAAATTATTTTCTTCAGGGTTTGTTGCATTTTGTAATTAAATTTTCTTGCTTTTTTCATGTTGATGTACTTATTTAATTTCTTTCTCATTGGTTAAGAGAAGATATTGGCTATAGCGCAATGTCTAGAGTTTGAGTACTCTTGCACAAATGCAAGAAAAACCTAAGCGTTAGGTGGAATAGTTAGATAGTAATACGTTGTAGTTTTAGTCTCCATTATATATGTATGAAAAAGAAGTATGAGGAGAAGGAAATGGGTAATTATAAGGAGGTCAAATTACTTTAGGATTGGAGAGTTTTTCCCATTTTTTTTTTATTGGTTTTATGACTAGGATCGAATCGGATGCACATCAATACCATAAATTTCGTGATGGAGCGATACAATTCGATATTGGAGGACGTTGGAGGGGGTAGATGTGGTTATTACTTAGCTTTTGGTTGAAGGAAGGTAGCTGAAAGCTTTTCATGTGTTACTAGTTTGTCTATGGCATTAATTACTCTCAAGTTCTGGTAAGATGGCTCATGATGTGTACTATCTCTTTGACAATAATATATTGAGTGATTGACACGGCTTTGGGATTGATAAACATGATTTTCATTTCATTTCATGAATATTATGTCATGCAAAAAATGGTAATTAATTGGAATTAAATAATTTGTCTCTATTAGTAAACTATAAGTTTTAAGAAAAAAAAAAAACACAGTTCGCATTCCTTTGGTGGCTTGTCTCTATTAGTGATTCCAAAACGTAACAGTGCCTATTTTAATCACTCTCACTTGTAATAATCAAGAATTTTACTGGCGTAGTTATTATTTTAATATAATTGGCCTTATCCAAGAAAAATAACGCAACAATTAATTAGATATTAAACACAACTAAGACAAAAATTTTCACATGTTCACATACTTTGTTTGAAATATAAAGCGCCATTTTCCTGTCTTTGGGTACTTTCAATTAGTCTAACATGAAGATCGACATGGAAGATATGAACTGTTTTTCTCTCTCCATTTTTTTTTTAAATCCACGTTATGATTGGCCATATTGTAAGTTGAAAGAAAAATTATTGTCATATTGTGATATAGATTTTATCGGAACACCTAAGAATTGGTTGAAATAATTAGGTAGATAGATGTTGTAATTAATTAAATGTTTCTAATTTCGAACTATGACTTTAATCTCTATGGTACAAATAGAAAAAAATATGATGTAATATCAATATTAGTTAAATATAATGATAATTTGGCAGTAAGAAAATATACATCCATACAAATTGATGAAATAAAATTGTTTACAGCTTGGATACAAATAAAAAATAAAAAAAAAAGTATACATGTGATCATTCCTTAAGTGGGTTCACTCCTTCTCGACATTTTATACCTAATGAGAATTTCATGCACTGAATTGTTCTTTACTATACCTGTGCCATGTCTCATTTATTAGATATCCCATTTGGCAACCCCAAAGGTTAATAAACAGGCATGCAACAAAATGCAGTTATGAAATGGTTGGGCAGCATCTTGTTGTAATTAAAAATTTTAAATTTGAATCACGATTTTGAGCTATATTCTATAAAAAATAGTATTAATATAAGCATATGATCTCTAACCGCGTCAGTTGCTATCATTTCTTAGATTCCACCAAATGATGTTGACTAAAAATGGCACAACCAGATCCACCTAATTACCTAATTTGATGGCTTAATTTTAAGTAAGTTTCACTCTTACGTGTGTAGATAATGCTAATTAACAATAAAAAGTAGATCGCCAACCTTTTATGTAAGATGTCCATCACTACTTACCAAATAGAATCACAAAAGAGGAATATTTTTCTAGTACTGCAGCTTAAACCATAAGCTAGCTACACCCATATCTTCATTTTGACGGAATAAAGGTGGAGAGAGTTTTAACGTATTAAAATGGTTAAGTGGTAATAAGATGAAATCACTTTTACGAATTTCCTAGTTTGACACTCATTGTTTTAGAGTTTTGGTGCATGTGTAAGGAACACCGTTGCACTTGGGGTTTACCATTTAGTAGTCGGGCTCCACTTTTTAATCCAACTATAGGATTTTGTTAGTTGGGTTCCCACATCATTAAAAAAAAAACTTGGATGAATTATTAACAATCATGTGCTTTAGGACGTATATAACAAGGTTAATTGAGTAATTTAGACAAACCCGTCTTTTTAGTGTTACTTGTCAGATTTGGATCCTTTGACAATTCTATATTATAAGGAGGTTTTATTGATGATACAATTATGATGAAATAATCTAAATAGTTTACTACTCTTGAATCTTTCTCATAAGATTATATATATGTTATAAAGGAATCCAAATCTGTGTATACCAAAAGGGTGGAATTTGAGTATTGTTATCTATTTTTTTGGGTAAACAGCACAGGACCCCTTGTGATTTTACTCATGTGCATGTTTGCTCCATTTGTTTTGTGAAGTGCACAAAACCTCCCTGTGGTCGATAAAACGGTGAAGACACCCCTTAATGCTAACATCTGTTAATTTTTTAATGACACAATTTAAAATGATATACATGCCCTTTTAAATAAAAAAAACTAATCCAAAAAAGGGTAAATTAGAACGGGACCCCTCTGTGGTTTTCCTCATATGCACATTTGCCTCCTATATTTTGTAAAGTGCACGTTTGCCCCCTATGTTTTATGAAAAGGTGCACACGTCCCCCTTCTATTAGAAAAATCGTCCAAATTAATAGCGAGTGCAGCATACACGCGGATTTTGAGATGCTGCGAGGTTTTTTTGTTGTCAGCTTAAAATAAAAATTTTATGGACGAAATTACCCTTACCTTAAATTCACAATTGTAAATAATAATTTTGAGGTGCTGCTATGCGTGGTCGCGTGGTGTTGGTGCTAGTAGAGAGGGGTGTTTTTGTGGTATTGGTGGCAAGTTGGGAGGCTGGTGGGGGTGAAGGATGCTGGCTGTGGGTTTGGGGGTGTTGGTATGGTGTTGGTAGAGGTTTGTAGGGACTGTGGTAGGTAGGGGTGGTGGAGCTGGTTTTTTTTTTGGACTAGTTTTTTATTTTTTTATTTTAAAAGAGCATATACGTAATTTTAAACAGTGTCGTTAAAAATTAACAGATGTTAACATTAGGGAGGCGTCTGCACCGTTTCATCGACCACAGAGGGGTTTCATGCACTTTACAAAATACAGGGGCAAACGTGCACATGAATAAAATCACAAGGGGATCCTGTGCTGTTTATCCAAAAAAAACACTTGTAGCATCTCAAAATCCGCGCGTGTGCTACACTCGCTGTTAAGTTGGACTAATTTTCTAACGGAAGGTGGACGTGTGCACCTTTTCATAAACCATAAAGGACAAACGTGTACTTTACAAAACACAGAGAACAAACGTGAACATGATTAAAACTACAGGGGAATCCTGTGCCATTTACCCTTTTTTTTCCTGCTTTCTTTCAAAGTATTGTGTTCTTTTTCACGGTGCTGAAAAGGATAAAGAGTTGAATGAGTTCAAAAACCAAAAAACAAAAAAAAAACAAAAAACTACCCCTTCTACAAATATGAAAATTATGAGTTAGTTTAAAGAATACAATTTTTTTTTCACTTGAATAAATTATGAAATTTAAAATTATCGTATAAGATTTTGGACTACTTGATCTAATACTAATTTGTTTTAGGACATAATTTCATATTTTTCTTAAACATGATATCAAAATTGAGTTTTGGTTCAGTGTTGTCCATCCATGAATAAACAATCTCTTTTCATTGCTTTTAGTCTACGTCAACTCTCATCGTAACTCTTCTTACTATCTATGTTCCTACGTGTCAAGTCGTCATTATAATATTTTATATTTTATAACACTCTAATTGAAAAATACAAAAATTCATTGCAAAAAAAAAAATTGCAATAGGTGTCTTATTTGCAATGGTTTTTAATCATTGTATAAAGTAAATTTTTTTATCACAGTTAAAATTTTTTTAATCACGTTTTGCTAATAATTGTTTATAAAATTACTTTTTGGCAACGATTTTAAAATGTTGCTTATTAATTACAGAAAACTTAAAATGTTGCTTATTAATTACAGAAAACTATTGCAATTGAGAATTTGGAACGTAATTATATGCAACCGCACCATATATAACGGTTAAAGTTATTTGTAATAGTTTTTAGTATTTTCGTAATAATTTTAAATATCTTTAATTAAATATTAGAATAGATAAAAAATGTGATAGTGTGTGTATCTAAAGTTGTTCTTTCAATTCTAATCACATATAAAGAGATATTAAAAAAATACAACTCTCTCACATTGATAAATTATAAGTTCTAACACCACTATAGAATACTCAATTTAATACAAATTGATCGTAAAATGGACATATTTCTTTATCATCATCTTTGTAAAATGAGAGAATCAAAAACATAATTTAAAAAGAACAGTGATGTGGACATACGAAGCATTCCAAGAATGTTTCCAACAACATTCCGAAAGGAAAGCGAGTTGTGTCATAAAGTGCATGGGAGCTGTATAAGCTAACAATGTGATCATATCCTAGACAGAGGTGTTAAAGTAGTAGTACACCTAACCGTTGTTGGAATAATCGAATAGTGACTTGTTATAATTAGAAGTGTTGAGTTTAAATTACAAGTTCAGTTTTTATTGTACGTTAAAAAAAAAAAAAAAAAAAGAAGTGTGAGAGTAGTAGTAACTGTAGACAGAAAGTACCCTAAACACAATCTATACTCCAGCCACCGTGTATCTTACGTATAGGTTTAACCTTTATTGCCGAAAGGAAAGAAAATGGCAGAAAAGAAGCTGGGGAAAGGAAAAGAAAATCTCAGAAAAGTGACAGGAAAAAAAAGGTCTTAAAATCCAACATTTTTGTACTTTTTTTTTTTTTTGGTCAAAACATTTTTGTACTTGAAGAATGCTTTTTGTCTTGGAAGCTTAGACTACTATTGTACTCTTTGAAATATCTATTTTTACATTGTGAATCTTCAAAATTCATAATTAAAATCATGCTAAGTTGTGGAGTTGACCTCTCGTAATCCTTTTTGTTTTAAAGGGCCCTGGCGAGGAGACACCTTCAGAAGTTTCCATTGTAGAGGCTGAGTATGCTGAGGGGTGGTGTTTTCAAAAAGTCACTTAGTGAACTGCATATCCACCACTCTTACTTGAAGTTCGTAGGGCTCGGACTTGTTGGACCAAGTGTGAGACATGTAACCAAAATAATTTTTGACATCGTCATATACATTAACTGTCAAACTAGACTTTTAATAACTAAGATATTGAGCATAATAATTGTATGATCACATATGAACTTACCATTAAAGACTTTCCATCAATCGTTGTATGAAAATCAAAACAATTAATTAATGTAAGCCCACACTTTATAAATTTTTTTCCAACATATTAATCTTTGGTGTATGTATGTGTGTGTGTGATTATATATGTTAATTTTGTCTAATATAATTGTCTTCTCGTTTTCTTTTTTCTACTCTCCAATATTCAACCATGGATGATCATATTTGGCTCTTTTTCTGCAGGTCCTGCCATTCTATGTACTCTGTAAATCCATAGAGCAATACTATTCAGAGAGGTTGGGGACTTCTAGTTCAGTGTGATCATTGCATTTCATCGATGAATTGGTTCACTTGTCTTTAGGAATGTCAGTCATGGCTGCTGAGTAATTATGTTTCACCTTTACTAAGTGGAGAACAGCAGCAAACTTACATATGTAATTATATAATGACTCAAATTCAATTACTGATCTACACGTAACACATATTTTGAAAAAAGTTTATATCTTACACTGACACGCTATTGGAAGATTCTTACAATCAACGTAATAATGAATACAAATCTCGTTATAGATTACATACCAATCTTAAAAACTAGTAGAAAATTCTTAGACTACCCTCTTCGTGTAAAATAAAAAAATTAAATAAATAAAATAAAACAGAAAAGAAAAAATCAATCCCTCCTAATTTCACGTTATAACGGATCTTTCCTCTAGTATATGAGTTGGCCATTTCATAAACAACATGAACTAAAAATTGGCTAGAGTAGGACTCTCTATAATTCACTTCACTGCTTTCTATGTTTTCTATCAATTACAGCCCCTAAATGTTAGATGGAATAGTCGGGTATGATTTGTTTTCGTTTATATGTTTAATGTGTTGCAAGTATTTGAATTAAGCATTACTTTATACTTTATTTTTAACTTCACGCTATTAGAATCGTCCGTAACTTTTACAATTATTATGCAATTTATCCGATGGTTGCATAGTTGCAAGAAGATCCTCTCTACGCAAAGGCAGGAAAATTAAGTTAGTTGGATATTGAAAATCAATCCAAATGGCCATTGAAGAACTATCAGAAAATCCGGACTGGCACACTACACAAAGAGAAAGAGAAAGTGGGCGTCGGAGGGTTTGTGACAGACAGCGAAGGCAATCTATGAGTACTCTTGAAGAGAGAGAGAAACATCTATCTAGACGTCTAGAAATTGTCAACTTCGAAGGCAAAAAGCAGCAATAAACACGAGAAATGGACTTGGATTGAGCATCAGAGATGAACATCTAGCTTTGGTTCCTGTTACAGAACTTAATGAACAATTGAATGAGATTACGTCTCTAGTTGTAGTATGTGTTACACTTTTCAAATTCATAGTAAGTTGTTTGACACAATTTTTTGAAGATAATGTTCATGATAGATTTTAAAGTAAATTTGACTCGTATTTAAAATTCATAACGAGAGTTTTTTACACCTGAGCTAGTTTGCTGTTAATAATGTATGACAAGCAGTGAGGCAGGATCTCATAAGTCATCCAAAGACCCAATAAAGTTACGATTACATCAAATTAGACATTTGGCACGGTTGCTGAATACTTCTTTGGATAAGCCCAACACTAGCCATCTACAATCTGGGGAAGAAGTAGTATTCAATAGAACTATTCGTAGAAAGGATACAATCTGATATACAAAACTTTTATTATATAATTTTAGGGTAGAGTCGAATCCATTTTAAGGATTACAATATAGAGTTTTTATTTTACATTTTAGCAAACGGTTATATAAGATTCACATACACGCATAATCTGATCGTTCAAAACGTTCAAATCATTTCAAAACATTTTCATTGTTAACATTCATCCATTGCATTTCTCCTCAAGCCCAATTAGTTCCATCTTGAAGTCGAGACTATACCTTCCTTGTATAGGTATTGCCAACACACCTCTTGAATATTTTTTATACATATTTTTTTTTATCATAATGAATACCTTACTTACCTAGAATATAAAAGAATCATAGTCACTTCAAAATTAGAGTTATGTCTAAATGATACAGAAAACTTTTTCAACACGTGTTGGACACTACTTGATACCTATAGGATTAAAAAAATTAATTTTCATTTTCCGACACTTTTTTGATATACCAATTTTTTTTTGTGAAAGCATGACTAGAATATGGTTCCCTCAATTTTTCAAAATCAAAAAGTTTTTTCTGCAATTCGTTCTTTTTTCATGGTAAATTCCTTTTGAACTCTCTTAACTTTTATTAGCTTCTAACTAATACGGTATTAAGTGAAAGTACCCAATTCGCACCCTAATAGAAGCAATTTGAAGCAACGTTTAATCATCGATTTATACTTTTAAAACATTGAAAAATAAATTGAAAAGAAATGACAACATTAGAAACTATTTGAATTAACCCTTCCTTTTTTATAAAAAAAAGAAAAAAAAAAGTTTAGCAACCAAAGGTGCTATATGTGGCATAAAACAACTGCAGGCTTCAGTTGCTCTCGTGTAAATGAAATTTTAGAGCAACATATAATTAATAAAACACTTATAAAGGACCGAGCAACACTGCTGCTTAGAGCATCCGTGCGGGAGTTCTTGAGATCGACTCTCAATGAAAGTAACGTTTTTGACTTTGAATCCCATTACAACTTCTTTGGGTAGCACTTTTTAAATGAGAAAAATGGATTGCACGATGGTCCTTATTATTTTTTTAAAATTTAAAATTTATTTTTATTGTTTTGGGTATCAACACTTTTTAACGGAAAAAAAATTGCACAAATGGTCTTTATTATTTTTCTAAAATTTAAATTTGTATCTATTGTTCAAAATTAATCAATTTTAATCTCTATTATTTTTCAAAAATTTCAAATTTGTCCCTATTGTTCAAAATTAACCAATACAATCCTCATTATTTTCTAAAAAAAATTAATTTAGTCACATTTTTTTAAAACATTGAGAACTAATTTGAATTTTATATAAAAATAATAGGGACTATATTAATTTTTTTTAGAAAATAATAGGGACTGAATTAGTTAATTTTAAATTATATGGACATATTTGAATTGTTTTAGAAAATAAATGGACTGAATTGGCTATTTTTTTACAATATGGACAAATTTAAAATTTTAGAAAAAATAATAAGGAGCATTGCGCCATTTTCCCTTTTAAAGGAAATGTAAGGCCGATGGGAGTTTCTTTTTTTTTTTTTCTTTGTTCGAATTAGTCCTTGGTTTAAAGGGAGGGGTATTCTTTTTCTTTAATGAGTGAATTTTATTTTCTTCCCAAATTAGAAGTTTTTAGAAAGAAATAAAAATTCAACATTTTATAGGACAAAAATATGCCTTCAGATTTTACCTTATTTTCTAAATGTTCATTTAAGATAAAAGACTATTTATATGTATCAAACTCCTTCTCATTAAGGATGTTTAAGTAGTTTTTCATTAAAAATTATCATCTCCTTTCGTTCAACAATCCAAACAAAATATCAAAAAAATGCTTTCACTTTACTTTCCTTTATCTTTATTTTCCAATCCATTTGGGGAAATCTTTTTCCTTTCTTTTTCTTTCCTTACATTATTTTTTTCCTAATATACTTTCCTTTAGGCTTTTATGTTCACTTATTTTTTTAACCACTTGAAGAATAATTAGGTAATTTCACACGACAACTAAATCTAGAAAAGAAAAAGGGAAAAAAATGTCACATAGGTACATATATAATCTCAACTAAGTCTTTATATGTAGGGGCGGAGTCAGAATTTTAAAATTGGAAGGATCAAGATTTAAATAAAAATATTCATAACAAGAGAAAAAAAATAGGAGGGCCGTTAACTTATTTTTAACGATACGACATAGATTTTTTTAACAATAATAATTTTTTTTTAACAATTCTACATAAATTTTTTTTAAAAAAATATATTTTGGGGGGCCGAGGCCCCTCCTAACCCTGGCCTAGATCCGCCCTTGCTTTTATGCTTAATTTTTTTTGGGAGGATCCCCAAACTCAAGTTTAGTCTATTTATCACCTGAAAGGTAATTAGGTAATTTCGCAATTACTAATTTTAAAATAGAGAACAAAAAATGAAGTATTTATCTAATGCATGTAATGTCAGTTGTACCTGATTACTACACCAACTAGGCTCAAGAAAAATAAAGAAATGCGTCACCTGAACAAACTAAGTGAAGATTAGTTATTTAACCAAATAGTTTATAACATCCAAACCGCTTCTCAAATCATTTTAATTTAAAAGAAATCTGACATTTTTTAATTGACATTTGGGTAGGTATACTCTAAATCCGATTTATTTATTTTTTTCAAAAGTGAATATCAACAAATGAGATTTTCCCAACAAAAAAGGATGGTAAAACAAGTACAACACTTCTCTAACAAATACAAAGAAATATTAGTCCTTGGCCAAACACGGAAAAAAAGTACAAGGATTTGAAGGACATTATTCTTGTATCTTTGTCATCTGACTTATCTACGTAGTTATATTTAATTTTTATTGAAAAAATAAATTTGACTCTGATTTACCAGCATCTACTATTAGAAGGAATTATCTCACTTACCGCGCCTACTCTTATTCCCATCAATATGCCCGAAAACAATGACAATCAATAAAGTGACAAAATACATTAGCCATAAAATGCATATACTATCTTATGAATAATGGGTTGAAAATCTTAGGCCATAAAATAGTTGGAAGACACCACACGATGTGTTTTTTTATACACCAAGCTGTACACTATTGGCATATGTACACGTCGATAAAACAAATTGTACGTGCATGTGTTGGCCACGAGTATCACTTTGTGGTGTGACAACTTGGAGAATATCTGTTTTACATACGGGTTTGAATATATTTCCTTTCATCAAAAATATTTCATGATTTTTAATTTAAAAATGTTAAATTAGGGAGTTTAAAAATTGGAATAAATCAAATATAATTATATGATAATTTTCTTGTTATAGATAAATAAAAATAAAAATATTTAGACGAATAAGTAATAACTTAGGATACTCGTATTTGTTATGAATCAATATTCTGATAAAATCATTTGAATAATTTATGAATTTTTGAATTTCGTTCGTAATATTACTTGTGAGTGGATCCAATAAGCAATACGCATTTTAGCTGTAAATCAATCTTACACCAAATTCACCTTTCTCTCTAAAACTAACACGTATGTATATATATATATATATATATGGGCAATTGAACCTAAAGGGAGATTTTTCTTCAGAGAGAGGAGAATAGGGAGGGCCTTCTCAGCCCTCTGCTCTCTGTGTATACCTCCTCTCAGATCTTAAATTCTATCCATTTTCTCATTTCTCATCTGGGTATTTATCCTTTGGTAATTTTCAATCTCATAATTTTTACATAATGTGATTTTTATATATATATATATATATATATATATATATATATATATATATTTTTTGTAGTTTGAAATCAAAATTTTGAATCTTTCTTATTTTTCTAGGAATTTTGTCTTGTGGGTTGATCGATTTTCGATCTGCTGAAGATCATTGGATCTGTTTTTGAATCAAAAGTTGCAAATTGACCTTTATCTGATTGTTAGAATCTTGTAGCTTGTTGGATGAGGTATGCTTCTTCTTTACTTAATCTGCATTATGATGCTTTAGATTCAATGTTTTATATGGATTAAGTAATGGATTGTATATTGGTAGAGTAATATGTGTGTAGAAAGTTGAATTGTGTCTATTGGTATTGCTTGTTAGATTGATGCTTTAGCTTTTACTAGCTATTTTCTAATTTGATATTGTGAATGATTGTAAAGTTTAAATATATTTATTATTTTGGAAAGAATTGGAAGTTGAATGATGAGATAATCGGAAAATGGGATGCGTGCAGGATGGAAGTAGAGTCCGCGAAGTTGTTTATTGGTGGGATTTCTTGGGACACCAATGAAGATCGTCTTAGAGATTATTTCCAAAGTTTTGGTGAAGTAGTGGAGGCTGTGATTATGAAAGATCGGACCACAGGGCGTGCCCGTGGTTTCGGCTTTGTTGTTTTTGCTGACCCTGCTGTTGCAGAAAGAGTGGTCAAAGAAAAGCACATGATCGATGGTAGAACTGTAAGTTACAGGTTTCAAATGTTTCCTGATTAGATTTGAATTGAAATGTCTTCTTGCATTATGATCAAATTATTACATGAATTCAAAATCTGCTCAAATGAGAAGGTTTATCGGGCAGTTAGTAAGCAATGTGCTTTCCTACAAATGATTAAACTGTAAGGCTTGAGCTGTGTGGTGCCATTGGATAATTGCTGTATAATCTATGTTATTGTTTTCTCTCTCCTTTTAGTTTCTCCATTATTCAAATCTGATGGAATGCTTATGAAAACCTGGATGCAGCAATATCATGTATCACAAACAGAAAATGGCTAGTGTTTAGGAACGACGAAGAAGAAAATGGTAAATGCTGGGACATCTATGGTTTACTTTCTCAGTAAGATGAGTTAATTTCAAATTGGAAGCTTTGAAATGGCCACAGGATACAGTTCCTTTGGAGCAGAGATGAGCTAGTGGTTTGATTGTAATATCCTGCAAAAGATAGGGAAAGGAGCATGAGACATAAAACCTATGAACTTGGCAGAAATTGTATACCTTGTGTTTGTTGTTTGGTTTCCTTTGCAGACGTGAGTTCGTTAAGTATAAGGAATTAGTGTTTCTTGACGAAGTAGTTCTTATTAGACTTGCTGAATCATGTCTTAGTTTGAACTGAGAGAAGGAAAGCACAAAGTACCTTAGTTCACTTGGACTCTCTTGTCCAATTAACAGGCAGTTTCATAGTTAAACTTTCCACATCATTTTTTGAGTTATAATCTCATTACCATAGACATACTATGTAAAAGGAACTTTACGCTGTCAGAAGAGCTAGCAAAGGATCAAGATATCAGACCCTTTCCTCTGATACAAATGTCAAATTGACTCATGTTTTCACTTTGCTTACATTCTCCTTTTCAGGTGGAAGCGAAGAAGGCTGTGCCTAGGGATGATCAATACATTTTGAACAGAAACAGTAGCAGTACTCACAGTTCTCCAGGTCCTGCCCGCTCGAAGAAGATTTTTGTGGGGGGTTTAGCATCCACTGTTACAGAAAGTGACTTCAAGAAGTACTTTGATCAATTTGGGACAATCACAGATGTTGTTGTGATGTATGACCACAACACACAAAGGCCTAGAGGTTTCGGATTTATCACATATGATTCAGAAGAAGCAGTAGACAAAGTATTGGTCAAAACGTTTCATGAACTTAATGGTAAAATGGTTGAGGTCAAAAGAGCTGTTCCCAAGGAGTTATCTCCAGTGCCAACTCGAAGCCCATTAGGTGGAAATAACTATAGTTCTAATAGAGTTGGCTCTTTTCTCAATGCATACAACCAAGGTTATAATTCAAACTCAATAGGAGGTTATGGAGTAAGAATGGATGGTAGATTTAGTCCAGTTACTGTTGGTCGGAGTGGATATGCTCCATTTAGTCCCTCTAATTATGGCATGGGAGCTATGTTGGATTCAGCATTGGGTTCAAACTATGGGGCCAGTGGAAATTTTGGTTCTAGTCTTGGTTTTGGGCGCGACTCGAATCCTTTTTATGGTAATTCGAACAGGTATGGTAGTCAGATGGGATATGCCATTGGTAGTGGTGGAAATGGTTCTACATTGAACTCATTGAGTCGCAATGTCTGGAGCAGTGGAAACTTCGGTTATAATACAAACTCTGGGAACTCATACGATTTTGTTGGCTCTGGGAGTGCAAATACTGGTTCACTTGGTGCATTTGGAGGTGCAGGAGGAATTTGGAGTTCCTCTATCCTTTCAGGTCAAGGTGGAGAGAATGGTTCTTTTAGCAGTGCCAAATTCAGTTATAGCGACAGTGGAGAAAATAGTTTTGCAAATGAGGGAGGATATGGTAGGAACAGTGGAAGCAATGAGGGTGTAACATCATCATATGCCGCTCAAAATGCTGTGCGTGATGGAACTTTTGGGAACTTATATGGGGGACATTCGTTTTATGGTGACCCTACTTGGCGGTCTTTTTCCCCAGAGCTTGAGGGCTCTGTCTCCTTTGATCTTGGCCTTGGTAAGACAGCTTCAGATGTTACACCTAGCAATTCTGTGGGTTATGTTGGCGGACATAATGTTACCAGTAGAACAAATAAAGGTAAACCAATTTATTCTGCTTCTTTTATTGGGTTTTGCTATATTTACTCTATAGTGCAAACCCTTGTGTGCTATTGACTTCACTGCTCAGATCAGATATGTTTCTGCCATGATAGTTGGTTCATCATTGCTCTACTTTCTTCGCCCGCTACTTATAGCTTACATTTACAATCAGTTAACTTCCTTAAAAATAACATATTTCCAATCATAATATATCACGACAATGATGATATTATGTCGATGACAGAAATGGACAACTTAGATACGGATTATACTTGACCAACATTTATATATGATGTTTGGAATCTAAGAACATTCATTTTTTGATAATTGGTTGAATTTGGTGCAAATTGTCCTTCGGATTTTATAGCTACGTTTCAGGTTTCTGCTTCATTTAGAGTAGTATTGCAAAAAAAAAAAAGAAAAAGAAAATAATACTATAATATCTAGATGAGGATGAAATTATCTATTGTTTACTCAACTGCAACTGCTAGCCACTACTATATCGATTTTCAAGAAGGTGGGAGTTTGAATTAATTACTAGGTGTCTTAGATTTTAGAGTGAATCTTTTGTAGATTTATTAAAGCTGATGCGGTCTGCCCTAGAGGAACTCAATATTGGTCACCTATCTGAAAAACCAAAACTAACGTTATTTTCATACAAACCATGACTATGATTATATACACGCGTATACTAACTGATGTTGGTAATTCTGATTAATGCAACTCAGCTAGTGTTTAAATCGTTGATAAGTTTGTTTTCTCAAGCAACATTTATTGTATTCTTGTGTACCTTGGATTTTGTTCATCTGTTTCTTGAAAAATTAGAAGAGATTTGCATTTTATGTCCTGATATATTCATGCGTTTCATTTTGCTTCAGGAATTGCTGCATAGGAAGACTACTATACGGTGACCATGAAAGTTAGTAGGTGCAAATACAAGATCAACCAATATGGAGGATTGTGAACTACCTATATTTCCCCGGTGAGATATCTCAGGCTAGAAGTACATTGATCGAACTAATTCACATAGCGTTTTATAGAAAACTCGTCATAATGAGTGTTTGTGTGCAATGGATTTGCAATCGAGTTTTTCAATATAGGTTTTCTTTTTGGGTTTTGGTTGAGATGTATAATTGGACTGCGGGATATACTAAAAGCTTAATATTTGTTGACACGGTAAAACAGCAAAAGCAGATTATTCTTTTTCTTCTAAATTTTTCTGTCACTTAAGAAATTGTCCAGGAAATTTGCTGATTTTGTAAGCTTGATTGTATGAAATATTTGGTTCATTACATTTGGAACCTTAAAGCTTTGCTAGGCTCTCATTGATCTTTTTTATCTTCTTTGTTGCTGTTTTTTATTTTATACCCCGAGATTCGAACTCTGATCTCCCAACTGCTAGAGGGAGTAGCCCACCACTAAGTTACTAATGAATCTCGTCTTCTTTGTTGCTGTTTTTAAGCCCTTACATCGTGAAATTTCATTTTCTTTTTTGTTGTCTTTTTGGGGTTGGATTTCGTTATCATTAACAGCTATTTGAATCTGGTAAATTTTGTGCATTCTGTTTGCTTCATTTGCTACTCATGTTTGGAAGATGGTTATATGTTAACAATCTTATTCAATTTAAAATTACTAAATTATTATTCTTTTTGGAAGATGAGATTTTTTAGTTTTACTTTTAGACTCTTTTGATATTTGCATAAAATAATAGGTTAGACTTTATAGTTTTTTGATCTGCAAAACCTTATAAAAATAAATAAATAAACAACACAAACAAAGTTAGTGCCCTTATAAAAATAAAATGATTATGAATGCCAAAATTAATAGGTAAGTGAAGACTAATAAATTATTTTTCTTAAAAAAAAAAATATACATATGTTTAAATAAAGTGTCCTGCTAGCTTACATTGAACACGGTATGTCACTACCTTTTTTGATGTGGTACAACGGGCACTTGACCAAATAAAATGAAGAAAATGAGAAATAAACTAGATAATTTATGAGATAATATTGCTGGAAATATAAAATAATAACTTGAAACTGAAATGGTGAAACCAAATATATATATATATATATATATATATTTGCACGAGAATTTCCGGCTCTTTGACTCATTTATATATGTTGAAATAGTTCAATGAGAGGAATTGAGATTCTCTCTTCGACTTATTCTCTTATTTAGTAAATGATGTGCATTATTGTTATGAGATTTGATCTTTTATAATTTCACCCATTCATTTTATTTTTTTAAAATCCAAATCCTCAACGAGAAAGCATAGCATGTCAACGTATAAGAGGCATGTGAAAACTACATGAGAGCAACCTGGATGCCAAAAGGCGTCTCCTACCGGAGTGAAAATTCTTCCATTCGACTAATTAGACCTTTTAGAGGTAAGAATCCTATATGTGATAGAGGAAAGAAAAGTAATTTTTTCTATTCAGATGATCTAGTTAGTCGGATGGAAGAATTTCTCTTTTGAGAAAAATTGTTAGTAGAAGTTTCTTTTTTTCTAAGCAACGGAAATAAAAATTCAATTTGTAAAATTTGAAAATTTTTGGATTCAAGACGTGTGTAATTTTTCTTATAATTTAGTATATAAATTTTTGAATATGTTCTTGCTTAATAATTTCTCATTGGGCATTGCATGAGGGTTAGGCTTACAAATGATATTATTTTTTTTAATTTTTTGGCCTTGCATTTCTATTGAATTGCAAATGTACAACTCGGACAGCTATTGTACTTACTCAAGCAGTTATTGTACTTGCCCTAGGGCAATTATTTAACCTATTTGTACGACTATTCAATCTGTCCAGACGGTTATTTGACTCTACCCAGACAACTAACAAAGCACATGGGGTCAAAATGCAATTTCTGAAATTTTGGATCTGGTCCATAAATAACGTGAGTGGGACATCTGACGTATAATATCTCTTCCTATAAATTCTACTTAATGATAATTTTATTTTTTAACTTGCTCATAAGTCGAGGCAATTTCGATTGCAACACACCCAATTATATCACTGTAGTTATACTAAAAACCCATTTTTTTTTTTTCGGATTTGAAGGGAGGTCTAGCTAATTTTCTTTTGATAATACAACAAAGCAATAGCCTTCACGGCTATTTAGTGATCATCTTGAAAGATGTGGTACCCTTACTTACATCTCTTCCTAAAAGTTAAAGGAAAGGCTTTGAGAGAGATACCACATCCGTACTATCGAGGGATTGATTAAGACTGAAATTGGTTAACCAATCTACACATCTATTGGCTTCACAATAGGCATGAATGAGGCAGAAACCTGGCTGTTGCCTAAGCATGATCTTACATTCATTGATCTTGCACACATTTTTTAGAAATCTAATGATCCATAAATGCTAAAAGCAGCCTGAGGTCGCATTATAAGAAGATTTAAATCCATTCCGTATGGGGATGCCTAAAAGAGTTTGTTTCTTCATCTAGACCATATAGACCCAGCCTCTAATCGCAAGTTAGCCCTCACAACCAGAATTGCTAATGAACAACCATATTGGGTTAAAATCTTGTCGAAGTGCCAAACCTTAATTGCTAACCAGACAAGGAGATTGCTACGTACCAATGAAAAAGATTATCTGTATATAAATATTAAATTGTGTGTTTTTAACTTTCACTATAGAAAAATCCTAAATCCGATCTTGCGGCTAACTCGGGAGACAGTTTTATTTGATAGTTCTGTAATAGCAACCGTAAAAGGAGAACATACACATCTACAAACAATTGATCCATCTTAACTCTACAAAGCAATTCATTTCCCAAGCAAAATAAAGAATTGCAACAAGATTGAAAGAATGACAATTTTATTTACGAATGAATGAGCAGCAATAGGAGCCATATGTCATTCCAATTACACCCCGGACGACGTCCAACATATAATCGGAAGAACAAGAGGCAAACTGAACACCCTACAGATAAGAACTTGAGGAGCAGTGGAAACATGCACTTGCAATAGCTCCTCATAATCTCATCACTCACTCTTTCTGAATCTTTTTATTCGTTTTTTCTATTCTAGATCTTTATTTACAGTATGGAGTAAGCTCGGACTACCTCAACAATAGGCGCCCGACACAATGGACACTTCCCTCCACCTCTAACCAACTCATTTGCACATTTTGAACAAGTACACATGTGGCCACATCTGCAGAGTCAGCACAATGTGTTAAAAAACATTTTGATATAGAAATAAAGTAAACTGTGCTAGTTGTAATGATCAGATCTCATTTCTTCTCGAATTTCTTTCCAAATTAATCACAGCATTTGATGTAAAAAATATATTTCCCAACTTTCCAAAACCTAAGTGATGATCAACAATGATACCTGTACAATAGGGAATCGATTTGGTTATCACAACAAACGCAGCAAGTACCCTTCCTTACATGGCACCATTTAGACCCATCTTCTGAAGTCTCAGCTATCCCTGAAATAGATTTGAATGTATTATGACTAGAGAACCAAAAGATACAAGCGTGGAAGTTCAGAGTTCTTCAAGGGAAGCACTAGCAATTTGTAGAGTTACGAACCTTGTCCACCAGTTGACCGATTCAGAGCAGCTGAAACTTCCTGTCTGACAGAACGCTGCAACTCTAGTTGCATGTCCATGCAAGCTTCCAACATTCTCTGCATGTGGTTCATACCTTGCTGAAGTCGAGCCATGTCTGCCCTCAGATCATTAATCATCTCCCACTCCTGCTCCAAATCAGTTTATGTACACTAAGTCCAAGAAAAATATAATAGAGATTGAACAGAGATGCATAAGACATAAAAGAACCCTTGGACAAAATGTTATTCCACTCAATATCCCTAATTCTGATATCGTAAATGGAAAAAATTGCATAGTGGAGATTAGGAGAAAAAACCGGCCAACACGGAGGAAGGAAATCGGAGATCCTTTCTACAACATAATTATTATGGTGCAATATGATGTACATTAAAAATTACTCACAAGCTCCGAACGATGTACACCGTGACGGTGCCAGTTTGAGTGAGGCAGATCCTGATGCCAAAGTGGTGGTGGTGGTGGCACTGGAGGATTAGGTAATCCTAGTGAAGGTCTACCAATAGCATCATGATGATCTTCATTTTGGTCACCATTTGGTTGGTCCTGATCACGTTCCGGTGAAGTAGGGATAGGCAAGTTTCTATGCAGATCCCAGTCAATAGGAGCACGGCCTTGCCTGTCTACATATGAGCGAATCAGTTGATCCAAACTCTCTCGGAAACCACTGCGAAGAAGGGTTGAGACGCTCCTCCTAGAACAAACAGAAAACTTCAAAATCTGGACAATAAGTGTAAACCAAGCCTGAATGCATAAACTTGCAAGAATGAGGTGGCAGGCTATTGTTACCTGCTCAGAAGCTCCCTAAGTTCCATGCTATACACATTATCATCGTCCGGTGCATAAAATCTATGAAGTCTCCTAAGTGGAACAGAACGGCGCATTCTTGGAGGATCAGAAGGCCCTTCTGACCTATTCTCCGAGCCATCCTCACGCCAAACATGACGGGCTTCTTGCAAGTGATGTGCATCTCCACCTTCATTTCGCGATGTTTGCCTGGGCCAGGTTGTTGCTGAATTTTCTAGCCAATTTCTACCTGCATCTTGTGGAGTTCCACCTCTCCATTCACTAGATGCACTGGAGGTCGACTCCTGCTGGGTTATTCTGTCATCAGCTACACTTTGTTCCTGCTGACCCCTTTCAAGATTATCAGAAGCCTGATTCATATTTTGAACAGCTGTACTAATATCCACATTGCCTGTATGCCCCGAGATCTGGTCATAATTACTCTCCTGACTCCTAGACTGTAATGGTTCAGCATTTTCATGTTGAACCTCCTCGGAAGAATTCGTAGGATCCTGATCACTAGAATCATCATCATTATTGTCAGATGAGGTTTCGGGATGGCTGCTTGCTTGACCAAGAACTATATTTTCTAGTCTGGACCGAAAACCTTCCCTGATGGAGACAAAAAGATGATCAATCACGCATTAAGAATCATAAAATATCATTTCCTGGTAGAGGGAAAAACGTAAGGTCTCCTCCCTTGTTGAGATAAGGGATGTACAATGCCGATACAAATTGCAAACATACACAACAGATGACAATGAAGCGTGAAGCACACAACCACCTCAAAACAAAAGGAAGAGGCAAAATAATTACAGAACTGAAGGTCCACAGTTTATGATAAGAATCAGACTCTCCGGAACAATACCAACAGAGAAGCATACCAAACTCAAGCAAAGAAAATAACCAATTTTGCAAGGATATATGTGAATAGCCAAAAATATGGACCAGTATAGAAGTTCCATATCTTAACCCCAAATGTTTTTCTAACCAACTTCGGCATACAATGTCCTTAGTAAAGAGTTTTTTCTCTAAGACTAGCCCAATGCAAACTTTTCTTCCATTTTCATTGTAAGTGAAACATCTTTCTTAGTGATGCACCAGAGTGCCAACAACATATAGGAGGAGGAGTCACATACCTCAACCCTGACACAGTGTGCCTTTGCCTTAACTGAACTATTTCATTTGCTGCCATTGAAGGCGGTCTTTCATCCACCACAGGTCTCTCATTGCGCAGGAATCTGCCTCTGAGTAGTGACTAGAAACAGAAAGAATCATAGAAAGTGAAGTCATATACTAATTATAAACATCCTTTCTACAGATTGAATTTCAAAAGAAATGTTCTCTTGTCCTTTTAATAGGTAAACATCACTCAAACTACTTCACTTTATAAATAGTTACAAAAGAATTTCTTCCACAACAAAATGGATTTATTTTATCAGCAAACATTTAATGCAAAAGGATGGAAAAATTATAAGATGTCTCTCCTAAAAGTGCTTCTAGAATAACTTCACAAAGTCAAAAGCATCTTCTTGATCAACAATAGGTTGATAACAATGTTATAACATATTTTGCCAATGTCTAAGCAAACGAGACAATTGCTGTACATGAATCAAATGGAATGCGAGAAAGGTCAAAATTTAACTACGAACTGAACACCACCCGTAAAGAAATGAAGGAGATATAGTATTTTGTGTATGCCAAAAGACCCAGTAGTAATTAGTTAATGAAACAATACTCCACCAATTTCTGTTAAAGGGAAAATTGGAGCAAATTAACATCTGAAATGCTGGTTTTGGCCCATATTATAGTGCAGAACTTCAAACTAACTCAACGGAACAGAAATATAAGTAGGCTGCAGAACTAAAGAATGAGAAAGCATGACCAGAAATGAGTGATCCCTACAGTTATCATATAATAAAAGAGAAGTGAGGATTAGGACATGTAAACTACAACACACCTGAATACGATTACGATGAGCAAAATCAGAAACAGCACGATGCTCCAACAAGCTCTGGAGTTCTCTCTGCCTTTCTCTCTCGATCCTTACAAGCAAATCAATCAGAGCTTGTCTTCCACGCAGCCTAAGCAAGTCCCTCCGAATATGCTCAGGCTGACCCTCTTCATGGTCAGTAGGTGACCCTTCACGAACATGGTCAACCTGAGCACCATACCCAGTATTCTGTTCTTCTCTTTGGCCACCACGAGCTCCTCTTTGTTGACTTGCCATCTGCACCCACTCCCTCACGATCCTCACCCTCTCACGCTCTGTTTCTCCAAGCCATTCCTCTCTGGGACGACCAGACCTCCGGGTAACATTAGATGAATGGTCATTCATGCCACTCTCCATCCACCCACGAGCTATTTGCCTAACCCTCTCCCTCTCAACCTCACCAAGATCAGGAGATTGCTCACGACTAGAATTATCAAGCTCCCTGTTAACATTCTGTGGCACAGCATCATGGGACCAAGCAGCATAGTCATTTTCACTTTCACTCACTTCTCCCAAACTACCCTGGTTATCACCTTCTCGGCTTTCTGACATATTTGTACTTGAAACATTTGTATTAGACTCCAAACTCCTCTGCTGCCTCAGTCTCTCCCTTACCCTCTCCCGCGCACGATTTAACGCGTGCTCATCCTCCAACTCCCGCCACATTTGCAAAATAGAAGAAGCCTGTGTGCTTGGCCTCTCAACATTCCCCTGACGCCTTGATGTCGACTGTGATTCCCTGAGAAAAGATGAATCAAGCATAGAAACAGTATGCAAACCAGCAAGCGCCATCAACTCTGACTCCCGGTTCCTCCTCTCAATCGTGGTAATCATCTCCTGCGCCTGCCTGGCAGCCCACCTACTCAAAATCAAGGAGTGACGCCTCCTGGCAGCAGATGACTCAGCCAGATCATCCCCCTCAAGTTCTGACCTTCTCCTCCTCCTCACAAGCTGATCACCCTCATCATCCTCATCCTCAGTATTTCGCACAGAACTACACGAAGCAAACGACATACAATCATCCAAATGACCACGCATTAACTCCTCCAACCCTCTCTCAAATTCCGAATGCACATCACTACCCGTGCTCTCCGGCTTCTGTTGTACCTGTTGCTGTACATCCGCCATCTTCACCCACTTAACCACTATCCTAATCCACCACCAACGCTGCCACCAAACAGACCCTAATCAGAAACAGCCCAATTACACACAAACCGTTTCTCCCAAGCCCAAAACCAATAACCTATTCACAACTAAGCCCATTCCCATCCAAACTAAGCCCATTTCAATTCATATACTTTTACAAACCCTATTTAATATCAAATTTCACGTAATTTACACAAAAATCATTCTTACTCAGCATTATAGCATCACTTTTCCAATACATAATCACCTGATCACATTAAATTATCAAAAAAAATCGAAAATTTCCATCAATATCATGCAATTTTTTTCATAATTAACCGAAATTAAATACAAAAATTAAGATCCAAAATAGCAGGTAAAAAAAATAGGTGAGAATCAAATGGAAATATTTCTAGGTCAAACAGATAACGTACCTGTGAAACTTCTGAGTGTTCTTCGTTTACGGTATTACAATAATCAAAACCCTAGCTTTTAACATTACACACACACACACACACACACACACATATATATATATATGTATAGATATAGAGAGAGAGAAACAATACGTAAAAAAATGGGAGGAGAGAGAGAGAAGAAGGAGAGGTGTGAATTGATAATAAATAAACAGAGAAAGAGAGAGAAAATTAAAAAAGAAAAAAGAAAAAAGAAATAACTGGTTTGTTTTTTTATTTTACTATTTTTTTTAATTTTTTTTTGCTTTTTTTTTTGTGGGTCTTGCGAATATCTTGGGTTAGGAGAGCGCCGATGAATGGGGAGGTGGACACGTGGTCTTCTTGACCTTTTCTATAATTTTGCCGTTGTCTTTTTATTTTTATTTTTTTTGTTAGTTTATTAATATTGATGTGTCATTTTCTATATTCCTATGCTTTTGGACATACTAACAACATAGAACATTTTTTTAATGACTTTTATTGAATATAGTCAAGTCATCACACTAAATTAAAATAAGAAATAGTTTTACAATAACTCTATTTTTATTACATCAAAATAATTCACCGACAAGTGGTGACTTTTCCATAAGGCTAATTTAGTACTTCATTTTTATTTGTAAATAGTTTTAAGAGTTTGTGTGGTGCAATTTTTAGAAATTTAAAGTAATTTATGTGAATTTGAAAGTTGAAATTAATTTATTTGACCCGGTTTTTAACTAGTTTTAGATAAAATTTAAAGTTAAAAAAATAAGAAATTTCAAATTGGAGTCTTTTAAAAAAAGACTTTCTCGAAATTGTTATTATTCCATACAAGAAACTATTTTTTTATTTTTTTTCAAAAATACCCTTCATAGTTTTAGAAGTTCAACATTAACATGACAAGATCAAATGAACTTCTATTTAATAACGCTTCTCATCAAAGCTCTATTATTCAACATTTAAAATTTCATAGTCGGGCCAAATAAATCTTTATTCATTTGAGTGTTCGATAAAATTAACACTAAAAGCATGTCGAAGTAAACAGTCTACTCTCGGGGCGGAGAGAATATAAGTAGTAATTAATTATTTCAAGTCAACCCACCCTGATGAGTTATCAAAGTTTTTTTTTTTTTTAAAAGAGAACAAAATTATAAAAGGATAAGAAAATAGAAATTTTATTCAAGTAATTAAAAAATGGCGTAGAAACTAATTGGTCATAGAGAGAACCAATGAAAAATGAGCCAGCATACGAGAAGCCTTGTATTAAAATTCTCCACTCGTGTGCATATTTTTCAATCGGAAAGCTTATCAAAGCGTGTGCTGCTCTAACAAAAATCCAGTGGGAAAAAAAATAGATTTCCTCTTCATCGGGTCGTAGTGTATGGTCTACTCATAACGCTATTAAGTTATTATATTATTACGTTATGAGCGAAATTTAATAGTTTTAAATTGTTAAGATTATTTTATCATAATCACATTATTAATTTATAATTATTGAAGTTCGCTCATAGTGTAATCGCATCGTGTTATGAGTCAAGAACCACACTCATGAAAGAGAAAATTGCAAAAAGAAAAAGGAATATGGATAAACAGCCCTATTCATTTACAGGTCGATTTAATGACTACAAAATAGATGGAAGGAAACATTTTAATCAAACGGTCACCTGTTATTAATATTGCTCAGAAATAAATGATAGTTGAAAAAAATCCATGTGATAACTTAGAGATTATATATCTTTTTTCGTAAAATAGTTGAAACCTATAGCATGAAAATGCATGATCCAACACTATCCATACATGCAAAAGTCTTCCATTTGACGAGTCGAATAGTTTCACTTTAATTTCTATAAAAAAAAGGCCCACCTCTATGACTCAGTCGTACTATATAGTTATCGAACATAAATACTACTCTTCATACGTACGCCGTAAAGCAATTTTAGATTAGATTATTTATGCCACCTTAAATTTAGTAAACACATCTAATTATCAGAGTTTTAAGACGCATTTAGCAAGTAGAGGATTAGAATGCATAAGCTCCATAAGCTTTATGCATTTTTATATGCCTTTTTTATAGTAGTGAATATTTCAAAGAGAATATATTTGAAATTGCTGCTGTATTCCATTTAAACTATGTCAAGGAATCAACTAAAAAACTTTCTACTGGTTTATGATGTGCAACGTTGTATTACTTACGATGTAAACTCTGAAAATCGATTTTGAGACCTTTCACACTAACCAAATGCCTAGTAAAATTAGATTATTGTGTTAACCATAGTTAGATACATTAGGTTCATGCACAAGGTTAAATGGTTGGCTCATATGTTACGACTCTACACGATTGTCAACATTAAGCTGGTTTACTTCTAAGTTTTGTGCTTGTTTAAGTAATGGCAATGAGATTTCGTGATACTATACTAAGAATACTATATCAGTTTAGTCATTACATATGAGATTACTTTTTCATAATAATTTTATAAGTCGTTACTTATTATTTATATATAAAAAAAAAATCATTACTGTAAAAAAGTTTGTAACGAGACCATATACAACAGTTTAAAAACTATTGCATAAAATCTATGTAGCAATTTTTGTCTTCTTGTATCAGTTTTATGTGTAGTAATATATTAAAAACCGATAGTTGAATAATTAGAATTTTCAGATAATAGCAATGAGATTTTTCAATATCATACTAAATATAGCAAAAAAATTTCAAAAGAAAGATGCCATTGTTTTGGTATTGTGACAACGTACTAGTAAGGTTTGGGCACGAGGGAAATCAGGTCCTTGTCTTTCTCTATGTGCTAATTGAGAAAGTTGGGAATGTGTTCAACTGTCTTTTTTCGATGCCGATAATGCTGAAATATTTTTTCTGTTTTTTTTTTCTTTTAGTTTAAACGGATGTCTAGTCGTATTCTATTTATTATAATACAATAGAGAAAATCGATCCGAAAGATTAATCCTAACTATCTTAGAAGATGTTTCACCCCTCTTGTCTTTTTTTAAGACAACAGATAATCTTGATATCTTTTTTTTTATGAAGTATTCATCTAGGAATCGAACCATAATTTTGTTGTTAATTCAGACGAAAAAAAAAAAAAAAATCTCTAGTGTTGATTTCTTGTTAAAAAGTGCCTTGCAATTCCTAGTCAAAGATGTACCTTTTTCTCGAATTTTTATTACCCCTTTTCACCAAAAAGAAGAGAGTAAAAAAACAGTCGGAATTTTGGCAATTTGGAACAGAAATGGAATATTAGAAAAGTATAAATACTTTATAGATTTATGTGTGAACTATGAATATTTATTTAAATTCGCGAATGATCTGCAGTAAAAATATGGGACACTGACGTTAGACTAATCTATGCAATCGTCACTTGGATTTTCTTATTCAACTTTTGGTACGTACATAGCTTGAAAATTAGCACAACGCTCTAAATTAACGCATGATATATATATAAATATATGTGTATTTATGAAGAATGTTTTATATCATTTCTTTGCCTCTCGGTATGATAAGTGTGATATGACAATATTTTGAAAAAAAATATGAGAAGGAAAAACGTAGGTAAAGCCACTTCATGCAAGAATTATGCAGTTAGAAAAGAATAAGGATTTCTTTATAACGTTATAACGTCATAAGTAGAATCACAATAGTTGTAAGTTATCCATATAATTTTATCATAATTATATTAACGATTCATAACTAATAAATTTTGATTATAATATTATAATATTATGAATAAATCTATTCTTGTTAAAAAGTACGGTGTTACCTCCCATAATCCTGCATCATTTAATAACATGGGTTACGTCTTAAATCCCAAGCATGATTAAAGCACTTTCATGATGATTAAGTGAACAATACCATCTTTTCTCTAAAAGTCAAGAAAGTCGAAAAAATAAATTAATTGACTGCAATGAAGAGTCTACATGCTTAGGCACTTCTCATTGGACATGCGTCAATTAAAAAAAACATTATCTTATAGTGATTTCATATGATGACTAGTCTCCGACCAAAAAGATAAATGATTATAGTTATCATAATCAGCTATCTTTTCACTTCGTTTATAATCATATTGCCTTATAGGACATACGTCCGTGAACGACCACCGCTTAATTCCAATTTTTGTTGTTAAACATTGAGGTATTTTCTCCCACCGCAAATATTTTTCGATTTTTGACTGTTTTAAAAAATGTGTTAGAGTACACCAATACATTATAGAATTTATAGTCTTCCATTTGATCCAATATGGTACTACCTTGGGTAAATTCTTAGTCGTCAAGAAAAGAAAAAAAAAAAAAAAAAAAAAAGCATTGAGATGCCTTACAACATATAGAGTGAGTCGTCTGTAAACAAGTATTGTGCTTGAAAGTGATATTTTGGATTAATTATTTTAGGCTAGTAAGTTTAAGGTTTAAGACAGTAGTTTTACGTTTGTGACATTAGTATCACTTGTGGCTCAAAGTTTTGGGCCTAAGGCAAAATAGAACGATATGGAGTTATCCTCGAGTGACTATGCCTTTAAGCAGAACGTCTTCAATGGGGAATGATTATAATGTCTAATATTGGTGAAGAAGATGATAAGTGCGTAAGTTATAAATTTCTTTGTATTTTAATCATTTAGATTTGTAGATTTAAAGATCAGACAATTATTTTTAAAGTTTGACACTAATTTTATTTGTGAGAACAAAATTTTAGACTTGTAACGTGACGAACGTGACGATACTCAAAGCATAGTAAAGTTGAAGATAAAATCCACTAGGATATATGTGCGTCCATTGCCGTAAAGATAACCACTTGGATACACCAAAACGTGCAGTCATGTTCGTTCATTTGTCATTCAACCCTTCACCTGTATATACGTTGTCCCTCTCTGCATCTCTCATATCATTTCCAGATGTTTTAGCAAAACTCCATCTCCAAGAAGCCATAAAATCATTTCTTCCATTAAACACTATACTCTTGGAGCTACATAGCAAAGTCTACTAAAAGATCCACCATGTCTAAAAATGGTGGCCTCTTTGGGAAACAAATCACATTCAAAACCTGCATGTCAATGCTGGAAAATGAAGGAAGGTTTCGATTGTGGTGCAACACAAGATCAGAATCCTAAGTTGTGGAAAATTATTACATCAGTTCGGACTGATGAATCAATCTCTCACATAATTAGTAAAACTTACATGTGTGGATTCTATTAATATATGAGATATCTGATATCAGTTTGGACTGATCGAAAATTTTTTCCTAAGTTGTTGAGAAAGTTTCAAGAGCATTGAGAATGCAAAAGTTTTTTTTTTTTTTTTTTATGATCACTACGAATAACTCATCTTAAACAGAACTATGTTAGATTCACCACAAGGTTATAAATCCTGTGATTTTGTGATGTGCTCTAATATCTGCTCCAAGCCAATCAATAGCTGGACAACACTATGATAGGAAGACAAATACTTGAACTTGAGACTTTAAATCGTAACACATTAATATCTGACCATTTCACTCAATGATGAGCAAATGAAAAAGGTTTTGGGGTTTGACACCATGTCTCGTGGACAGTAGCGTAGCCGCACCGTAGCAAATGTCCAGTTCTAGTAAAAGGAATATTAATACTGTTTTTGTGGATTTTCTCTTATCTATTTAGGGGACATGAAATTCTTAATTGGATTGCATGTTTAATTCAGATCCCAATATAGAGTAAACGTCCACTTGTATCAAACCAAACAATTTTGTCAATTGTTGGTTGTAAGTAAATGTGAATCACATCAAGCACAAGTTACCTTTTGACCAAAAAAAAAAAAAGGCACATGTTATCTATTTAGTGTTCATCAGTCTTTTTTTCGTTTTTTTGAAAAAAAGATAAATTTAGGATCTGGTTTAATATAGAATTTAGATCCTGATCTTCAAAACTTTTAATGAAAAGAATCGAACTTTCAAAAAAATGGCATTTTACAAACTTATTAACCATAAAATATTAAATTAATATCACTTTGCCCCCATAATGAATATGCGATATATTTTGCACTCTAACGTTATGTTATGCTACTTAATCTACTTAATGATTTAGTTAACTTAAATTATCTTTTATAGTTGTAAAAGAATATATGGATTAACAAAAATACCCCTCTATATCTAATATTTATTCTCTACTTTTAATTTTTTTATAAATGTTAAAACTTCACTTCAAGAAAAATGTTACACAGTATAAACAATGAAACATTATGCTCCCTAATATTTTTTTTTTAAAGATTAATATCACTTTACCCCCTTAATATATAAACACTTAAATTTTTTCCTCTCATGTAAAAAGGAAAGCATTTGTGTACATTAGCAACTTTTATAATGACTATAACAAATACTTTTGTTAACTAAAACATTGAGAGATTAAGTGATGCAAAATAAATATTAGGGGCAAATATTGCACTGAAAATACATTAAAGGGTAAAGTGATATAAATCAAATTGCATTAGTAACACTATAGCCCTTTTATATTATGTATAATATAACATCTTGTCCCCTAATATTTATTTTGTATCACTTACCCTATTAGATTATTAGGTAAAAGAATTCATATAAATTTTAACGACCACAAGGGGCATTTTTGTTAACTAAATCGTGGACGGAATATAAGTGATTTGAAATAAACAATAGGAGACAAAATGTTATATTATATGTACGTTGTGAAAATATAATAATATTAACTCAATATTTTACGGTTAATAGATATGTAAAATTCTTCTTTTTCAAAAGTTTAAGACATTCCATTAAAAGTATTAAAATTCACGAACTAAATTTCATATTAGATAAAGTTCAGACTCTAAAATTATCCTCTCCCCTAAATTCTATTTTAAACTTCTCATTTCAATGAACATATTACACTAGACAGAACAATGGAAAAAAAGTTAATCATGAAAACAAACTACTTCGTTAGCAAGTCCAAAAGTAATTTTAATCATTCACTGGTTGATAAAATCATCTTGGCTCTTAACCAACAAAAAAAATTAAGAATTTACAGCAGAAATACACTAGCTATGAAGAGCCGATTAGTAAATTTATCTGGATACCTAATGTAGAATTCCAAAGGTACAAGATATCATACAATTGGATCTCTTACACGGGCTTCCGCTCATAAAGCCCATGTAAGAATGTAACTAGTATAGTCCACATTAGTCAAACATTTGAAGACTTCGCACACCATATAATGAGATCGGGTTTCGTCTCCTCAAACGGCGTGTTTTTAAATAACAATCCTCATTCTTTTTTATTCATCTATTCAACTTGAAAGTCTACTAAGACAGCGTGTCGAACCAAAAGTGAATGTTCAATTTGGATAGACAAAATAGTCCTTTTTCCTATACAGACGATTCTAGGGTTAATTTTATAGACATCCTACTTATCTGAGGCACCTGTGAGGCCCACACGCCCATAGACACATTTATGCCCGGACGTTCAAGATGTGCGAATGTTTTCAATAATTTTCCTTCTAATTCCACCAGATTTGCATTGGATGAGACGTACTGATAAATCATCTATTACAGGCCCAGAGAAAAATGCACAGAATTAGCTACAAATATTGCACTTTTACGACGAGATTACAAAAGAGACGCACAACAAAGACTCAACCCTTTCGGGTTCCAATATATCACCACTCATTAGCGATACATCTGTCATGTATGATGTAACGTCCGATGCATCCGGACGTGAAACTGAACTTAAAAGGCTAATTCTAGGTAACAAATGGCTAGCCGAAGACTTGCCGTGTCATAATAGCGACGACAATGACAATGTCATCATCCGAGGTACCCGGGCAGCCAACAGTCTTACCCTGTTCATTGTTCTAGCAACAAAACTAAGAAGTTTGAATTAAACTCTATTTTGTGATGTAAGTTTCTAAAACAAAAAGAGTTTAGACCAGTTCTCTAAATCTCATATAATGGAACTAATTTATGGATAAAGTGCATAACTAAATGAACGGTCAAAACTACAGCTAGGCCTAGATAAACAATCAGATTCCCCAACATATATAAAAGCAAAATTAAACTGGAAACAAAGCCAGCTCCCGAACTGGTGAAAACCATAACCACTGGAACACTTTGAAGAAAGGGGACAACCACGTGATGGCAATATTTTATGTCATACAATATAATCACGTAGTTTACTCGGCTAAGAATGTGGTACATTACAGTTTAATCCTACACTCAAATCTCACCAGTTCCGAGAGGCTGCCTCGTAGTGTCACCTGAAGCCCAAGCTTGGTAGTCCTTCACTAGCTGCAAAGTAGAAAACAAAAGTATCAGGTCACAAAAGACTCATCCATCTGAATTTTCACTCGCAGCAAGTCATAAAATTCAGTCGAGAGACATATTGCCCCCACTCTAAGAGAGGGTGGTGAGAATTCAAAGGATGATATAAGCCAAGGTTAAGCAGTTTTAGATGAATTCTAAAATTTCATTAGCAGTTTATAAGAAACTGCTGGCCAAGATGTCCAACTAAGACTCCTTCAAAGCAGTAGGTAACTCCTCATTGTAATAACAGTTGCAGCATCCATGAGTTACTCCGAGCAAAATAAAAGCAGCAATATATTTCATTATATAAATGTTCGAACCAAATACAAATCTGATTTAATTGGCTCTACAATGGACGATTTCTGGATACATCACAGACAATAATATAAAGCAATGTTGTTAGACTATGAGATTTAAGAAAAATATGACTGAAGCAACATGTTCTGACATGGATTGCAAAATTCAACCACAAGCTTCAAATCTGCTTTAGTTTCAATAGGTGTAACAAGCTATTCACTCCCAAATTCTGGAGACTTGGTGGCAACAATGAGAATTAAATTGTTTTGTAATAGTGGAGATTTACATAATGGAAATGCCAAGCCAGTGGAACAATGAAATCCCGCCTCCTCTACCATATGGTAAGCTGAAAGCTGCTGCAAAAAGCAACCCTACTTTAACATCTTGTTTGAGAGCAGCTAATCTAAATATATTGCATCCACAGAACATTCAACCTCTAGTGCACAAGATGGCCAAAAGTTTGACATAAGTCCCATACTTCAAGGGAAAACCTCTTGTACTAATTTGCAGAATAAATTACCAATCTTACTTAATAATTTTCCAGGTCAAGTAAACAGAAATTTGCAAAAGATTGGTATGGCTCATTTCCAGGTGCTTGTTTATTCCTGCCACCAAATTTAATCCATATCATTTTTACCAGATTTGCTCAATTATTGATTGTAATCATAGCCTTTGGCTATTTCTGAGAGGGAGGATTGCCTTTAAGCTTGGTTTTATCTCTTGGGTTGACTTCTTGGGCAGGAAGCTTGCTCTGACTTTGAGTATTTCAGTGCAGAACCTCCTGTTTCTCCCTTACATTTCAAATTAAAAAGGACGGCACTTCTGCCTATTTTGGAGCATCAACCTCAGAGCACGGCAGGCTGTAACTAGTCCAATTAGCCTAAAATATCTTCCTATTCAAATAAACTAAACTAACAGTTTAGCATCTTTTTAACAAATTGGTTTAACATAATAAAATCAGCTTTCCCTTCAACAGAACATGTATCACTGTCCCCAACAGATCACTGTCTCCTGCCTCAACTCTTGTTTGCAGACCTTTCAGAGTCGTAGTACATTCTTTGAATTAGTCTTGCTTTAACTAACTCAACTTTCTGTTATATGATATTTTTCCTAATAGCTTTGCCTAAGAAGCACAGATATGGACAAAGATTCAAATAGGACATGACATGCACACACTAACATGACAATTCTCTAAAATGACACTGTTCATAGTCACCATGCCCTTAGCATGTCACTGTTCGCAACATGTCCTCAGCGTGTCGCTAACGTGTCCCAGAGTGTCAAAATCAATAAGATTGAAGACATCCTTGTGCATGTTTGACACATGCCCAGAGCATGTTCGCACGTCCATGTGGAGACAAGGTAGACACTAACGCGTGATCTCCAGAAGAGTGTCCATGCTTAGGCTTTGCCTGCAGGTCTTTATTTCTTTGGAGTCAAAAGTATTTTCCACTAAGGAAATATTGATTTTATCACTATCTTAATTCAGTAAAGATGTTCTTGAGAGAACATTCAGAACTCTGAATTGCATCTGGAGCTTCTGATACAACTCAACAGAAGATAATCCTTTTTACTGATGGCCCTTCAGAACTACTGTTCAGTCCACCTTGAATAGCCAAGATCTCCTTTCTTATCCTAATTTCAGCCTCAAATCCTTGACATTTCTAAATCTAACTTACAAGAGTTCAAAGTTAAATCTCTAAGCCATCCCTTGCTTGGAAAGGCAATACAATAACAAGACTAAAAACTTTTTTCTCTTTCGGATCCTCACATCAAGGTACAAGGAGGCAATTCTTTACCGAATACATTAATCAAACTCCTTTTTCAAATATTACCATAAAAAATGCATAAGGACGAGTATGAGGTTACAAAATTATAGACAAAGTCACATGCCTGTGCCATAAATCGGGGAAGCATGATCCTTAGGATCTGTTCAAGAACCTGGGTGCCAGCTGACTCAATGGCTTGTATCGGAATAGCACGAAATGCAAAAGGAATCTCAATGCTAACCTGCTCATAAACACGTTAGAATTAGGGGCGATTTTGAATAAACCAAATTCTTGAGTCCATCATTCAACCCAAGAATATCTAAAGGAAAACTGGCTAACAAACATCACCTCAATAACTGCATCTGAAGTGAGTTGCTCCATGGGTGAGTGACTTTGACTGCTATCACATGATATTCTGTTGACCATAGAAGCTGCATGCCGATACCAAATCAGTGTCAAAGCATTCCTGAAAAGAATTAATAAATTCAGAATTAAATGAAACAACCTGATGGATGAATGTTATTCTAGAGAACAATCTCACACCAAACTATTATCAACTGTTTTCAAGAAAAGTGCCAATTCGGCCATAATACTACGAGTTTCTGCTTTGGGTTATTAAATTCAGAAGTTGCCGATTTAAACAATGAACTTATTTAACTGTTGTCAAATTGACACTTTCGTCAATCTCAGCTTGTAAAGGGAAAGTTAAACACTACACATGGTCTACAGGTGATTCTTCAAGGGCAAACTAGTAATTTCATTATTTTTCTCTTCCCTTTTGTCATGCTTCTTCTTCCTCATAGCGTGGCTACTGCAGTGAGGCCCACCTTAGCCATCAACCACCACAACACTATCCTTCCCCTCCCATCCTTCCTAACTACACAAATACACTCACAACCGATCAATCTGCTGCAGTCAATCAGCCTTCCGAAGAAATAATGATACAAACAAGAAAGAACACAAATTACTTAAAGAGCACCAATTTGTAGAAAGAATGTGAGGCCTTCTTCTCTTCTTCTGAATCAGACCGGTGTTTGAACTTATTTCCGAAAAGAGAGAGAAGGATTGTGGGGCAGGGACCTTGAGTTTGCTAGCCGCTGACTATTTGAAGGCAGTGATAGTACAAAGGTTGGATTTCTCACTTTCTGCTTATGGTTGTGACCAAATCTACAACCACAGTGCCATTATTGCTTATTTTCACATTTATGCTCTTTTCTGTTCTTTGGTAGAAATATATCAATCAGGAAAACAGTTCTGAGTAGATTAATTTAGGAATTAGATTTGTTAACCCTTGTTGGTCCAAATCTTGCATTAGTTGCTGATGGCTGATAAGTGTAGGTGTGAGTTGACATACGGCGAGGAAGTGCAGCATGCTTACTACAGTGTTTATAAGATGCTTATGGTAGGTGACAACTTTGCTTTTCTTTATGGTGACTGATGAAAGTGGTACAGTGTTGCTCAGTTGCAGTTGACTAAGAGAAAAAAAGAGTCAGAAATGTCGAGACTCTCCAATGGAGATCTGAACCATTTTATCCTTCAACCTAAGCCTGCTCAAACTTCACCGCCATGCTCCAATTAGCAAATTGGCAGCCAGCAGCAAGGCCGAAGAAGAATTGCAGCAAGAAGGAAAGAAAGAAAAGAAAAAGGGAACAAGTAACGATAAAGGAAAAAAAACTAAGAAAAGGAGAACAAACTCACAACTCAGGACACAAATCTGCTCAGACAGAGATTCTTTATCTCATCTACAACCATTGCAATTGCCAGTTAATGTAAGCAAGATGTATGGAGCAATGAATGACTAAAAGAAATGGCAGATGTAAAATATTAGCATCCCATGACATGCTGATAACTTGGCTGAGTTGTGTATAGACTTCATACATCCCAGCAAACTCCTTTCAGGAAATTTAACGAAATACCCTTAAGTTGTGTATCAGTATCTAGGCTTTTGTACTCAGATATAGGTATCTAATTCTTCATTCTTTTATTTTAGAATCCTCAGTCAAGAAGGATTAAACTAAACTAGTTCCATTGAATATTGTAGAGTTCCTCAGTGACAATACCTAAAAATGAGCTACATATATTTTACTCAACCACTTTGAAATGGTTATAACATGAACATGCCAAATGAAAATATACAGCATATTTCCTTATTTAAATAATTGTATCTGACAATCAGTACTCCTATGGAATATTAAAGATCCAAAACTTTGGAAGTTGAAATTTGTACCTCCAAATGTGATACCTCGTTTAAGCACAAATCACGGGTTACTGATTAGGAGAGAAGGAAGATGGGTAGGAAGAAAGAGAGGGAGAAAAAACAATCATATTTTAAGGCATTGCTAAATGATGTGGTTAGAGTTTAAATAGCAGTTGAAGTCAGAAGAATTGACATGACTCAAAGCTTAAACAGCGTACATTCATTGAAACTACCACATATTGTTGAATGCTAAACTACGTAGAGGAAAAGACAATTATGTATCATTCGGCTCATTATGATGCTAAATGTTAACAACAGCACATCAAATATTCATTATGATGCTAAACGTTACAACAGCACATCAAATACTCGTCAATTGAGGCCATATGAGTCCTACACTTATCCTTTTTCCCCTTCTTTATAAAATAAAATTATGGTCAAAATACCAAAGAAATCATCGCGAAAAGTTGTTTAAATATGGTACATCATCGTCCACTCAATATGTATGCACCGCCACTAATCATATTAACAACAATACAGCATGTTTGCCCCCAGCCAAAAAAAAAACATCACAGCATGTTCAGCATAAAAAATACATCATATGCTAGTCAGTTGTATGGTTGAATTGTTGTTCATATTGAAATGAATCAAGATTGATAAGGAGTTGACTAATGACACTTGAACATGTACTTATTTTGAGTGCCTATTTATTTTCTATCGGCATCTATGGATTGATCACAAGTCCAAATATAGTTAGAGCCCCTATGTGTCTTGAAGGTATATTGAATGCAATTAATATCAGTTTTGTAACATTTTCTGATTTTTTTTTATAATCGTCAACCATTCAGGTCAGGAAGGAACAACAGCCACAAATTTGTTTATCATTGTTATGTTTCTTCTAATCCTGTTAATCATCACAGTAAATAAAACACACAAACCAATGACTTCAAGACTATTATTTTTGCACCACTAAAGAACGCTTACCATCAAACTTGTCATTCTGTGTGGCCACAATTGGTGAGCCCTCAAGCTGCAAATGAACATACTAAAATTAACCGTGCCACTACTTTTTGCAACATTAGCATTATCACAGATATATAGTAAAGTGAATCAACACACGCGTAGTACAGTAAATCAACCCCCGCACACACACGCACACACACACACATATGTATACGTATTTGATTAGATACCTTGCAAGACAAGAGCTTGATACAACAGCCATTAGGCTGCTCCTCAACTCTAACCAACAAAACAGGACAGACTTCAAAGTTGAAAAACTTGAATCTATACACAAAACACCTGAATGTGTTATCATCTACGCGCTCTATCCTCTCCGCATCCAATACCGAGTATTGACTCGCCGGCAAGCTCATATACTCAACTACAACAACCAAAACACACTTACATCACATTACTGAATATTTCTCAAAATTAGTAGAGGTTAATGCGCTAGTTAGCCCTAATCTTTATCGCATTTGACTAATTGGTCATTTATCTTAAAAATTGCTACATTTACATTATTTTAACTTTATAACTTGTAACACCTTTAAATTTAATCCTTCTGCCGTTTTCTGTTAAAAAAGGTAACGATAAAGTCATTTTTTTCCTCATTATTTTTTTTAACATAAAATAGCAAAATGACTAACAACAACAGTAACAAATTTACAGGATTTAAATGTAGCACATGTTTATCAAACACGATAAAAATTAAAGACTAACTAGGATATTAAACCAAATTAGTAACTATTCCATTATACTTAGGGGCCTTCCGAGCTGCCGGACCGACACGGACTCACTCCGCCGGGCGACGAATCGAGCTTTCGGAGCTGAATCGGCTGAAATGCGAAGCGAGGGTTTGGGAGAAGTTTCATCGGAGGCTAAGCACAGAAATGAATGTGGAACGCTGTAAGATGTTCTAGGGTTTTTAGATTTAACTGAAATGAGGCTCGAATGTTTAGCTGAAGAACAAGATGAAGATAAGCTCAACGCCATTTTATGTTTTCTTTTCTTTTTTTTTAATTTGCTGAATATTTGGAAAATACGAGGGAAATTTTTCGAGTGGTTTTTGTTTTGAATTAGCTTGGCAGCTGATGGACAATGCAGATGTGGTTAAGGATGTGGCCACGAGAGGCGAATATGACCTATGTGGCGCAGGTTAGCAACATGTCTAGCAAATATCTAACTTGCACACGTTGAAATATTTCACAACCATTAATTTTCTTTTATAACAATATAATGTTATTAAGCCAAAATTCACGATACATTTCAAAATTTAGCCACATTTGCGCGTGTTAGCAACATGTCCAGCAAATATCTAACGTGCATATAAAACTCTAACAATTCTGAACCATTAATCCAGTTACACAAAAATAATATAAACTATTCACAACAATTAACTTTTACTTAGGCTGTCCTTAGTAGAGTCTCTAAAATAGAAATTTCAGATCTTTAAAAAGTACAGAATCTTTAAAAATATTAACAAATTTGTTAACATTTTTAGAGACTCGAACCCATTTTTGGTAATTTTAATCTCTACTTTTTGAATTTTTATTTTACCAAATAAATTATATTACGTAATAATTATACGATAGTAAAATCTCTAAAATAAAAACTCTACTAAAGATACCTTATAACATTATAAGTAAAAATACACTCATAATATTATAAATTTATCCAAATTTGCACATGTTAGCAACATGTCCAGCAAATATCTAACGTACGCCTATAAAGGATGACGCCAGCTTTTTAGCTAAAGACGTTTAGCGCTAACGTAACAGCAACCACCACTGCTTAGGCTAGCAACGCATTCGGCTAAAATCTAACGTGCGCGTTTAGAAGATGACGCCAGTGTTTCGCAAAATACGCTTCCGTCACCAAGCGTCACTTCAGAAATAATCGCAGGAAAAAAAGGAACATGGCAAGAGCGTAATTCTAACAAAAGGGTGACCTAATTTTAAACCAATTAAATATTTATATAAAATTCTTTCATATTAATCAAAATTAATTCTAAAACACAAAGGAATCTGAAAAATAGGAAAAAACGTCCAAGAAAAATAAATAAAAGCAAATTCACTAGAAAATTAAAAAGTTTCATTCATTCATAACTAGTCAACGATTACACAAACAGTAATTCGAAAAGGACAAAAAAAAAACCCTAAAATTAACCATTTTTTTACATCAACAAGCCCTAATTTCGAAACCCTAATTTCTTCAAGAGCTAGTGAATTTGGTAACAGCCTTGGTGCCTTCAGAGACGGCATGCTTAGCCAATTCACCAGGCAAGACCAAACGAACAGCGGTCTGAATCTCCCTGGACGTGATGGTCGGTTTCTTGTTGTAACGCGCAAGGCGAGAAGCTTCTTGAGCGAGCTTCTCGAAGATGTCGTTGATGAAGCTGTTCATGATTCCCATGGCCTTGCTTGAGATACCTATGTCTGGATGGACCTGTTTCAGCACCTTGAAGATGTAGATCTTGTAGGTTTCGACGCTCTTCTTCACGCGCTTCTTCTTCTTGTCTCCCGCAGCCGCAGCTCCGCCTTCCTTCGGGAGTTTCTTGCCGGCTTTTGGCTTTTTCTCCGCCGGTGCTTTCTCAGCGGCTGGGGTCTTTTCAGCAGCGGGTTTCTTCTCCGCTGGCTTCTTCTCTGCCTTTGGGGCCATTTCTAGAAAGATAGAAATATAGAGAGAGAGAGAGGCTTTTTCCTTTTGTTTTGTTTTTTGCAGAGAGGAAGCTTTGTTGTGTGGGGAAGGGTGGGGGTGGTGTCATTATATAGTGCTTTGGAGGTGCGATGTGATTGGTGGGTTTATAGAGACGCAGATCGAGAATGTGGGCGGTGGATTGAGATATGTAAGGACGGTGGAGATTGAATGTGGACAGGGGTTTTAGTTGGTTTTGTTTGAAGTGGGAGGGTTTGTTTTGAAAATTGAACTGCATGCGCTTTTGCTTTTGAAACTTCGTTTCGTTTGGGCGGATAGTAATGAAATCGACGTGGACGCGCCAAAGAATGAAAATTTACATAGTTTATTTAAGAGTTTGGGTGAAATGTTTAAATATTGATTATCGTTATTTGAAATATTGAATTGAATTACAATTTTGTTTTCTATCAAAAAATAAATTTACATATTTTAGAGGTTGGAAAAACTCGTAATTGTCTCAAGGTGCTATTAAGACTAAAAAAGTCAAAAAAAGGGAGTACTCATATTGGAATAAGCTTATTACTTAGATGTTTTTGATGTGTGATGTGGATAATTTCTCGACCCTCGCTATAATTGGCCAACCACATTAAAATTGTAAAGGAACTGATGGAAAGGGTCATGGAGTGTGTTGAAATATTGTCTAACCAAATCGATTCAATGAACACCAAATAATCCAACCCTCTTAAGTGTTATTCTAGGTGGCGTTTTTTTTTTAGGAGTTCTGAGCACCATATATTCTAAAAATATTTCTTACTTAATAGTATAAATAGTACCACAACCGTCACAATAAAGTAACTTATTTTTGTCTAAAATAGCTACTCTTTAAATTCTTAGTATATATTATTCGTGTTCAAACTTATTAATTGACTTGATCGTCGAATGAGATCCACAAAAACAACTATCGATGGTGTCTTTGTTACATGTCATATTAATCTATTTTCTTTTTCTTCGTGTATAATGAGATTGCAAAATTGGATCTTGTTATGCAATATCGATTGGTGAATATTTATTATAAATATAAGCAACTTACGAGTAACATGCAAGTAACAGCGTAAGCAGCTTGCAACCAGCCTACATCAATAGTTTGCAACCAGCTTGCATCAACAGCTTCTGATTTGCAGCACCTTGCAACCAGCAACCAGCAACTAGCTTTTGATTTGCAGCAACTTATACTGCATTAGCGTTTGCGCAACGATAACCTTCTGAAACTCTATAAATAGTATAATTGAAATGTAAACGATTTAGAAATCAATAAGAGTTTCAGTTTTCTCTCTATACTATTATTGTCTTTTGCATTTAGTTTACAATAGATCTAGAGTTATTGCTACAATTAAACTACTAAAGAGTTTTATATACATGCTTGGCAGCGTTTTTATTTTTTTTCTTGAATCGATTTTGAATATTTTCACGTATGCAGTATTTTTTTAATTTTTTTGTTCATTTCATTCACATATTACACATACAATTGTTTTTATGGTTCATCTAGAATGTTTTTTTTTTGGGTCATAATCTATAATGTCACCCGTTAAGAAAATGCCAACTAATAAATTGTTATCGTTTATGAGTCCAAACTTTGTTTATTTTTAATGCTCGAGCAAGAAAAAAATTGTTATTATAATTAGGAGCTCTCTAACTTTATTAGACATGCCAACCAAATGGAAAATATTGTAATCTAGTTGAACGAGACTTTTCGATATTTTGTTATCTACATTACTTAGTAAATTAATTGATACTTATTTTTGTTAAAATCTCAAAGCGGATTATGAAATAAAAACATTATAATTTGCATTTAAATATCTAATGTAGATAAATTGTATTGCAATCTCATTTGGACTAGATATATAAAAGACCCCAAAGTGAAGAGTTTTATTTGTTGAATATGCCAATTAAATGCTTATTCTTTTTAAAAGTTGGCTTTGTACTAAACCCCAACTCTTTTGAACAGTGGAAAAAGTCCAAATGAAAAGAAAATAGATTATGAAAAAATTAAAAATATATGTATGGTTAAGCAAATCCATCTCATTGATCAATTAAATTGATCATACTAACTCACTAATTAAAGTGGATCAAGTAAAGTAAAGCACCAAAAGATGAAAAACATTGCCATAATATGAGAATGTTATTAGAATTAATGACGATATAAAAAAAGTTAGATATTGTATTCATGCTTGTCGAATTGAATAATTTTATATAGTATAAATTTTTTAAATTAATTCTTAATCAATTAATAATCTCTCTTGAATAATAAATTTATCCAGTTATGACTTGCGACCAATGTGCTAAGTTAATAATTTTCATAATAAGATAAAACAATACATTCCAAATATTTTCTTATTTATATATTTTATAGATTAATAATTAATAAAAAAGTACATGATAAACTATTAGTTAAAAAACTCTATGTAAATTTACTATAAGGTTTTCTCAAAATATGAACAAATAGTAGTTTGTATGTACTCATTTTAATAAAGTACGTTGAGTGCATTGGATTTCTATACTAATTATTCAACATTGGATTTTTATACTAAGTATGTATAACTTAATGAACTCTTAATTGATTAAATACGTATTGATTACAACCTATAATATCCATTGTATGCATTTGTTTTAATAAAATTAAATACATTCGATATTTATGCCAATTGTGCATAATTTAACAAACTCTTAATCGATGTAGTATTTTGAATCTTAACTTGGTCATGTGATAAATCCAATTCATTGAATCTTAATATGTTATTAAATATAATATATTTATTGTTAAGACGAAAAACTAAAAATATTGTATAAACCTTAATATGTGATTAAATATAATATATTTACTGTTAAGATAAAAAACTAAAGATATCGTATAAATTAATATATTTATCAATCAACAAATATCTCACTAAATTAATAAAATTTAGGTGGCCTTAAGAATATGAATTTAAAGATGTCATACTTTATGTGCTAATGGAAAATAGAAAAAAGGGCAAATAAATAAATAAATATTAGAAAAACACTAATAGTAGTACATGGTTTTCTCCAATTCTTTCATTAACCCTTTTATACACGAGGGTTTTACGCAAAAGCCCATTTTCATGAACTAGTGTTTCACGAGGCTTTTTAAAAAGAAGATAATATCCAATCTTGCATTTGTATGTGTTGTTATCTCCATTACTTACAAAAATAATTGCTATTTAGTTTGCTAAATCTCCAAGTGGATTGTAAAAGAAGATAATATCCTATCTTGCATTTGTAGATCACTTAAATTGTAATTTCATTTGGACTAAATATATAGAAGACATTATAAGTGGCAATTTTCTATGTGTTGAACATGCCAATCAAGTACTTAATGTTGTTTATTAAAGTTTACTTTTTAATAAACTCCAACTTGTTTGCGATTTGAAAAAGTCTAAATTAAAAATAAAATATTGTTAAGCAAATCTATTTCATTGATCTACCCCTCATACTAATTCACCAATTAAAGTGGATCTAGCAAAATGGAGCACTATTCCAAGAAAAAATATTAATGCAATAATTGATTCGGGTAAAATGTGTGAAAGCGAAAGAAATAAAAGGGATTACGGAATCTTTCATCTTGTTTGACTTAAACTTTTTGGTCAGGGGTTCATTTTTCTTATTAGAATTCATTTTTATGTTTTCAAATTGAATAAAGTTAGAAGAAAAAGAAGCACTTGTTTACGAAAAAATAAAAGGACCCTCATCATCACAAAAAAGCTTTTCAATCATTCTTTATTACTTATATATTTTAGTAGCTAAAATTATCATTACTATTTATTCTCAAATTTAAATAAGGAAACTAAGGCTCCGTTTGATTGACATAAAATAATTTGTTTGTGTAAAATATTTTCAAATAAAAATATTTTTTTGAAAAATAAAATATTTTATTGGGTTCTGTTTGTTTGTCGTAAAATAATTTGTTGGGAAAAAATATTTTAATAGAAAATAGAATACTGAAAAATATTTTTTGGTGTTTGGATATATAGTAAAAAATATTTTATGACATGAGATTTTATATAAAAAAAATATACACATAATATATATGTTAATCGTAAGGGTGGAGGATGGGTGGGGTAGGCGTGGGAGGTGGGGTAAGGGGTAAGGGGTAAGGGTAGGGGTAGGGGTAGAGGTAGGGGGTGAGGGAGTGGAGGGGAGGGGGTAAGGGGTAGGGGGTAGGGGGTAGTGGATAGGGTAAGGGCAGGGGTGGCTGAGTTCCGAAAAATATTTTATTATTCCAAAAGATACTTAAATATTTTTCTAAACTTTGTATTAGTCATAATATTTGACCAAAAAATAATTTTCAATTGACTAATTTTTTGATATTATCAAATACAAAAAAATTGGAAAAAAATAACCATTATTTTTTATTGAAAAATATTTTTCAATTAACTATTTTTTCGGTATTACCAAGCACTAAAAGATTTTAAAAATATTTTTCAGAAAAATATTTTATGTTTGAGCCTAAAATCATTAATTTTCTTTCTCTTATCCTTTTTTTTTTTACAAACTCAGTAACCTTATTTCCTTTCTATTCCTTTCTTTTATGATTATTTCTTCTAACTCACTTTTCTTTTTACAGAAAAATATTTTATGTTTGAGCCTAAAATCATTAATTTTCTTTCTCTTATCCTTTTTTTTACAAACTCAGTAACCTTATTTCCTTTCTATTCCTTTCTTTTATGATTATTTCTTCTAACTCACTTTTCTTTTTCCTTATCCGAATATAGTGTTTACACAAGATAAAAAAGTGATTAGAGTTAATAATGACACAAAAGGGAACGACATTATATGCATGCTCTTGTCGAATTGATATTTTTACTCATTTCAAAAGAATACTCAAGAGTTGAATAAAATAATTAAATAATAACTTGTTATAATTAAAGTTTTAGTTTAATCACGATTTCAGATGCTATTATTTAAAAAAAAAAACAAAAAGAATAAAAAAAAAATGAAATTTCAAATAATCAAAACGCTTATGTAGTAGTCGTACGGGAAGAGGCGGTTCTCACGGCGAAAAACAGAGCAAGCAGCTCTTCTGCACCTAAAATACGCCTTCCAAATTTCTCTCATTAACTTCCATTTTACACAATTACACACACACACATACTTATACACACACAGCTCATGCTTCTCATTTTATCTTTCTCTCTCTAAAGTGTTCGAAAGCTCTCACTCTCTCACTCTACATATATACATACATTTACATAGATATATATAACAGAACTGCGTTAGCAATGGAGGACGGAGATTCACGATACGCCACGTCAGCGGCGGAGGATGGACAAAAGCAGTCTTCGCCGCGCAAAACGCCTCCTCCAACAGGTCTATCTCCATATAAGATATCTGGATTTGGACTTGGATCTGTGTGTGTGTGTGCGCGCGCGGGTTTTATAATGTAATTTTAGCTATTTATGCTTGAATTATTCGGAAATTTGGTTCATATAATTGTAATGATGACGTCATTTTTGGTTGCATTTTGCTTACGATCATGTGGAAGCTGCAATGTGGAGATATATTGAATTTACTGTGGTTTTTGTTGATTTATCAGTGTTTGAGAACCCTAGTAAAGGTCAAAATTGTAATAATTTTCTTATTTTTATGGTAAATAATGGCGCATTGATTAGTTTAATGATGATGAACGTAATTATTGTGATCTTTGTTTAAAATTACGCATCTTATGTTTTTCCTGCATATGAGAGGGCAATTGAGAAATATTTACTCATTTTTTGAAACTGATGTGTTGTTGCTTTAGCATGGCTTGCTTGTGGTTTTGGCATTTATATTATATCGTATTCGTTATTTTATTTTTTAACGAATAAAGTAAGGATTCCATGAACATTTAAATCAGATTCATTGAATGCGTAGTTTTAGTGAATAGAAAGCATGAATTTAATTTTCTCTTTTCTAGTTTATATTTGTTGTTCACATTAATTTCAGGATATGAATGCATTTATCTTTCAATAAATAAAGTAAAATAATTCAACGAACATTTTATGTCGAATTCATTGAGAACGTAGTTTTAGTGATTTCTGAAAACAAAAGTTGAACTTAATTTTATTTTTCCTAGTTTATAATTGTTGTTGACATGAAATTCAGGAGATGATATGTTCAAATGAAATGTAAGTGCGATTCCCGTTTGAAGCAAGTACCCTTTAATTGTTTCCTGAGCTATAATTCAGATTGAACTTTCTTTTATTGAATTAAAATAAGGTAGTAGTTGCAAAAATAATGTAAATGTAAAATAAGGCATAGTGAGTATTTCTGGTGATGTATCTGAATGATGTGGCCAATTTATTCCCTGTATGATATGCAATTTGTGCAACATATTTTTGATGCGCTTAAGAGATATAGGATTTAGCAATTGGCATTATACAATGATATCTATACCTTTGGATCTGAATAGTTTGTGAAGATCTTTCATATTCTTTGTCCGAGGGATCGGCAAGAGATTGCAAATAAATTGTTAGCGGAAGCATGAACATAGAAAAGGGTAGAATTATATATTTTTGTCCTCAATTAGATAGTGGAAATCATCTCGTATTTGATTTGATTACCTCCAGTTACTATCTTAAGGTTTCTGATTTGCAGGGGTGAAAATTCTTTGCTATCTACTCTTTATTCTTTTTTAGGTTGTGGTCAAAATCAGTGATGAAGTAGGTCAGTTAACCTAGACCTGGGTTGTAGAAGGCGATACGTACACTTACATGTAAATCGTTGATCTTGCTCAAGATGGAGCGTAGTGGTGTAATGCAATTTGTCCCCAATTAGTGCGATCAAGTTGAACTGGAGTCAGTTGCAAAGCCACTAGAAAAGCATATATTCTTATGTTTCACTATTTTGTGTACCTTCTTTAAGTATTCGCATTAGAAAATAAAGAGAAGTTGTATAAAATTGTTTTTTCTTCCCTTCCTCTCCCTTTTCTAAAATGAGAGAATATTTGTGTCAAAGAAAACGTTCAGGTGGAAAAGATTAGTATTACCACACGATGATGAAAAAACATTTTCCTTCAAATCCTGCTTCGTTCATTTTTACGGTGCTATTCTTTGTTAAGCTCCCACTTCACAGAATGTAGGTATATCATTGACTTTCTTCTAACTTGCTATGCTTCTCTTCTGGTTGCTGTTCAGACCATGCTGAAAAGACCACTTATATGAAGTTTCTTCTGTCAAATGCTGAAGCTGGTTCGGTAATTGGGAAAGGTGGTTCGACAATTAATGATTTTCAGTCTCAGTCTGGAGCACGAATTCAGGTGTCACGCAACCAGGAAGTCTTTCCTGGAACGTCGGATAGGATAATCATGGTGTCTGGAACTGTTGATGATGTACTCAAGGCTGTCGATCTTATTCTTTCTAAATTACTTGACGAGGTATTATAATTGATTCTTTTCTTTTCTATATTTTGATAAATATATCAGACAAATAATCAAATCTTTTTTCCTTACAGTTTTATGTTGATGATGGAGGTGATGCTGACCCAAGGTCCAGAGTTAGACTAGTTGTACCCAACATCTGCTGTGGTGGAATAATTGGGAAAGGAGGCTCCATCATAAAGTATAGATTCCATTAACTGCACATTCTATGTTTAATAATATTGAAAAGGAATGTTGTTGATGTCCTGCTACTGGAAGAAACACCCAAGAAAAATTTCCATCTAAAAAATGTGTCCAAAGGACTTGACTATTATCAGAACCTACTTGATTCTCTGTCTCGATAGTAATTTGATTCTTTGTTAGAATATAAATTCTAGATAACCATTGGATTTGCATTTTCCACTTAAGAAGGCTGATTAAAGCATATATGGGTGCTGAATGTTGAAACATGAGAGCAAAAGTTCGTATTTTGAATAATTCCAATGCTCTAGAAGATATGGATTCTGATAAGATTGCTGCCTCCAAAAAAAAGAAAAAAGAGAAGAAAAAGGATGGTTTGTATCTAAATGATGGCGGGCAGATCTTCATTTTCTCTTGTTATAAGATATAATTAAATATATAAATCACATAACTTTGTATTTAAACGTAGATCACTGATGTCGAGGTAAAATTAATTAATCACATAACCTTGTATTTGAACGTAGATCATTGATGTTGAGGTATCTGTTTGGTGTGAAACAAATGGAATTCCAAAAAACATAGTAAGGGTTATCCAACCTGTTACTATTTTTGTTGTTTTCCTCCTTTTAGAATAACCCTTGCATGGAGCAGTAATTGGAGACTGATGGACGGGGATTATCTTGGTTGTGATTTGTTTCATGTTCAATGAAGGACTAAGGTCTGAGATTTGAATGCAGAAAGGATGGGCTGGCAAATAATTTCAAAACCCATCTTCTTTTAGTGAGGAGAGCTTTCTGGTCAAGGAGTAGTTTCTTCATACTTGATAGTACTCCACTAGTTGGTTTGGTTGTATCTAGTCTTGGTATGGGAAAACAGAAAGCCATTATAACCATTATTTTAAGATATCCGTAACATAGCGTAAACGAATGCATAGCATACCTTGTATAATACATTGTTATTGGATCTTTGCATGGTTTATGGTACCGTTGCCCTAATGGAAAAAAAAAGAAAGACATGCTCTTGATGGCACTGCATTTTCTGTTTTTCCAATTTCAAGCTTATTCTGTCAGCACATATATCTTGTATTCTTGTATGTGCCATTATCTCATGATTGCTTTTATTATGTTTCGAGTCTCGTATCTCTTCTGCTGTATGTGGAAAGAAGATGCTGGATCAAGAGTTGTGATGTATTAGGCTCCACCTTAGGCTGGCTTGACTTCTTCACTTTTCCCACATCCGATGATTAAAGTCATTACTTAGGGGTTGCCAGTTGAGAAAGCATTTAGGGTTTAGTGGCTTTTAAGTTTGCTCTAGAAGTCGAGAAAATAAAAGAAATGAGGAGGTAATCGTAGCTGCTGCTCCTTTTCCTCATTCCTGTTTGTTGGTGCTTTCTTAAGGGTAGATTGAGTGATTATTGGGCAATTTTGAGGTGGGGATTTCTTGCAAGTGGAATGATGGCCTTGAAGAAGTCTGGCCTATATTTTCTTTTTGCCTTACTTGAGTTATTCAATATTTCCTTGGTGGGTGCATATTGCAGTTATCATTGTAATCTAGGTTTATAGATATTGACAAATCTAAATCTTTGTTCGACATTCTGTCACTTAATCTTTTGCACGAGCTGTTTCCCTCTGTTTACATGTATAAGGCGGCATTTCTTGAGGTGATTTACGTTGGAAAATCGTTATTTTCTTTTGTTATTGTAGTACTTATCAACCAGGGAAAGAAATATCAATCTCTTTTTTTGTTTTTAATTTTTTCTTGTTGCTGAACCAAATAAGTGATGCGTCTCCAAGTATTGGTTTATAGAGATCTTCACTTGATAGATCATGCAGTTCTGAGCTTAACCTTTTAATGAAGTTGGTACATAATTTTTGAACAGGTCATTTATTCAGGAGTCACATGCTGCCATTAAAATATCCCCTCCAGAGTACATGTATCCTGGGTTACGCGATAGGTTAGTGACATTGATTGGCACTCTCGAGGAGCAGATGCAGGCTATTGAGTTAATACTCTTGAAATTATCTGAAGATCCTAATTACATGCAATCCATTAATGCTCCATTTGCATATCCAGGTATAAGTTTTTATGGTTAAATAAACACTCTTCGTCCCTTTCACTAAACCCAGTTTGATCTTTTTTATGCTGTTCTTGTTATCTGCCTTTTCAATTGTTGATTACTAACTAAAGCAGATGTTATCTTTTGTCCAAGTGTGATTTTCCAGGGATCTACATTCTAATACCCTGTTAACTGTTCCGATACTAATTAAGAAACCCAATCTTCTTGTGTATATCATGAAGTTCGAAAAGCTTGAGCTTGTAGAAAGTACATAATCTCAAAAAGAGTCATTATCAAAATACTATGATAAAAGTGCATGGAATTTCAGTTTACACCTGGTGAAAGTATTAGCAGATGAGACTAGGTGTTGAGGGATTATCTAAATACTTTATGCCTCTAGATTCTTCACATTTATCAATAAAAGAACCAATTTTCTTGCATGGTTACTGTGCATTCTCAAGCTCATTTGAGTCATAAACCAAACCAAGCCATATCCTACTAGGTGGAGTCAGCGATATAGATTTGAGTCATTTGACGACTCCTTCCTGTTGAACCATCTTGGCATCTTCTTTCTTAGCTCCACGAGATCTCGTTTGAGTGTCTCTATCTAACTCATCTTAAGTCTTCTTTTGCCTCTCTTACGGTGTTCAAGCTCATTTGAGTCATATTTATATTAATTTTAATAGCTTCGAAGATGATGACATGGTGAGCTGAGCATGGTTTCTGCTTATAGCGTTGTAAGTAGAATTCTACTAGATGTCCCTCATGTCACTTGATTTGCAATAGATATTTGTCCAAAGGGATATATCTGTATACTGATTACAATATAAGTGATTGCATTATGCTTGATAATCTCGAATTCTACTCTCTGTGATCTCAGATCAATTAATTAGAGAAGGGAAGAATAAAGACTAGATATAGGGAAATAGTTGTGTAAGGGAATACAGAGATTTTCAAGATGGAGAAACGCTTAGTGTCTCTCTTGCTAAACTTTTAGAAGACTAATCTTGAAAAAATGTTTTCTGATAACAATAGGAATGTTCAGAAAATGTTAGCACATGCTCTTTCTAACTTAAGTGTCACAAATTGAAAAACAATGTAAAGAATGCAGTAAAACAACAACAGCATTCAGTGCTTTTCGGAAATCAGTTCATTTTGAAATCACTTTTGAAGACAATTTTGAGGACAACTAATCAAAAAAGATTTGGTTTATTTTCTTTCTTCAGCTGTTTTGAGAATGAAAAATTGTTTTCAAAATTCAGCCAAACTGGCCTTTAGGGTTGGAAGAAGGCTAAAGGAGATAATATTCCCGTGAAAAATGCGTATTGACTATTAAAGGGGAAAATAAAGATATCCAAAATGAAAAAGGAAGTGTGCAGTTGAAATTTTAAGAAACCCAAACAAAAGAAGACACAAATATGTTCAAATGACAGAAAAACTCAGTTTACATCGATGTATGAGAGTGCTAAATGAGGAGACAGTCTAACTGGACATGACATTGATAATTATGAAAATTAACTAAAGCAAAACAAAGGAGAAGATTCAGAGATCCAGACCGATTTAGATCTCGTCTATTCTTGATTTGTTTTCCTTGTTTAGCAAAATCAAGCATAGTAAGGGTATTAGGGAACTTGTAAGAATTTAAATCTCTAACTTGCATTACCGAAGTTCTGCTGGCAGTTTGTCTTTTGGGCTCTGTTCCTCTCTAATATGTCTTTGGATGTCTGATTGATTGCATCATGATTTGTTTACTCAGGCATCTGCTTAGTGTGCAAATGTATGCTTGCAGCTTCATTTCCTTGTGGTTGGATTGCTTCTTTTAATTGTTTTGAGTGTCAAGTTGTCATCTTTTCCAGATAAGTATTTGGTCGAAGGGAAAGAATTACAGGTTGTGAATTTGTTACATTTACAAACCCATTATTTATTTTCTTTATGCCCTGCAATGAGGTGAGGGTCTCTTGTATAGACTGATCTTCATAGAAGGAAGTACAGGTAAGGAGGACTTGAAGATGCTGTTTCCTAGAATTTATGGCTTTTGGTGTGTTCATCGTGCAAGTGACCTTAAGAATTGTCTTTGAAGAAGGTGGAAGTTAAAATAGTTCGAGCCCAATGGGTTGGTTAGGTTAAAGGTTGAATTATTAAGTGGCCTCACCCCGTCCCTCGCCCAAGAAATCCAAGCTCCACTGCAGGATGCTTGTCATATCCAATGTTTAAATTTCACTTTCTTGGCGACAAGATAAATTGCAGGAAAGCATTCCCCCTTTCTTGACATGCATGTAGAGATGCTCCAAATGCTGATTATGTTGTTGTTCATGTGCCACCGTCCATACATTTCTCTTCTATTGCTTTAGTTGCGTGGAGAAGCTGTTACAGTTTTTATTGTTAAAGTAATTCTGCAAATTCCTGCTTCTTTGCTTCATGTCAAGGGACAAAAATGTTGACACTGATCAGAAAGAATGTCCTTCGTTGCCTTTCAATCTTGAGGTGTAAATGTTCTATTTATGCGTCTAAAGTTTATCTATTCTCCTTGCTTCTTCAGGGCAAGGGTACAACGGTATAAATTATGGACCCGATGGAGTTGTAGTGAAGTTTCAGTATAACAGGTTTCAGAATAAGGTTCATTCTCTTCCTTGCAACATTTTAATAGAGACTGTACTCATAATATCTGTCTTTTGAGTTTCGGGACTCTAGTGTTCACCAGGGAACGGCAGCACCTTGTTCGCCTTATTACGATTGTTGCTTCACTCTTTATTTGCTCCTAAACGCTGTTAATGGACATGCTCTTTTTCATTGGAAAAAGTATCTATGTCCTTGATTAGACTTACTTATCCATGTACTCATTTTCCTTGGCAGTCCAGTTTTTTCACTGTCTATTTTCTGGGATAGTTGTTATTATTCATCCTATTATTTTCATGATGAACAGTTATGCTTCTTTACCTTTTCCTGGGGGTTTTTCTGTTCATAGAGGGTTGGGGAGGGGGTTGTACTGCACAGATGCATACCTTTGAAAATCAGATTAGAGCTGTTTTTTGATATGCTGTCCTAGTTGAATGAAAATTTTAGATTCTTCTGGGTCTCAGAACATTGGCCTGCTTATCGTTACCTCAACTTCAAGCGTGTGTAGAAGAAGCGTGTTAATTTGTTAAATGCTTGAAAAATTTCTTAAATTCACGCATTTCAACTGAACACTGCACTGTGTTATGTAGGAAGAAAGGACTAGCTCTGTCATAATTGGTGTTGCGGATGAGCATATTGGTTTAGTTGTGGGAAAAGGTGGAAGGACTCTCACGGAGATCAGCCAGGTTTGTAAATAGGTTTCTGCTTGGTTTTGAATCTGCACGGAGATTGACGATACGATTCTTTCCTTGCAGCTTAGTGGGGCTAGGATCAAGATCTCAGATAGAGGTGATTTTATGTCTGGGACATCTGATAGGTATGCAATTGACTACATTCGCTACTTTTTAATTGATAAGCTCCGAGGAGTAGAAAATGGTGTTCATGCTTCTGGGGCTTCTTGCAGGAAAGTGACAATCACTGGGAACCAAAGAGCAATCCGTGTGGCAGAGGCCATGATATCTCAAAAAGTGGCATCTGCCTCTGAGAGGTGATGGAGTAATTTTCTGAGTTTTATGGTCTAATTCATGTTGGAAATTTTGCTAGTAGATCAATCTGCATCTGGTGAATTTCTGAGATTAACAAGAATCAAAAGTTTTCGTTCAAAGAGAATCGCAGGAAGTTGATGATGGAAAACCTTTCTCAAATTAACGTAGTCATTGCGAGCCATGATGACTTCAATGACCCCCCATAAAAAAAGGACCATTATCTCGTGCTATATACAGTTGTAGTTTTTCCTTTAGCAGGAAATATGTCTGACTTTGCTTTAGATTGCAATTTTGGATATTTCTTGAAATATTCTTTTTGCTAGTCGGATGGATTTTCATTATCATTCTCATGGTTCCATCACTCAGTTTTTTCTATTATGAAGCATGTATAATGGCATTTGTGTATATGTTTTCCATGCTGCAAGAAATCTTGTGGTACATGCACTGGATGTTTGCATTTAGCGTTAAAAATGGGTCAAACCTTTCTTCAGACCCTCCGCATAGCGAGAGCTTCGTTTTTTTTGGGTGGTAATTGAATTATCTTGAAATTCTTATACTGATCATTCTTATTAAGTTTCAGTTCACACCCCATACTTTTGGTCAGTTGGCAAATGGCCTGCTATTAGATTTCCTTCATAACTTTGCGTAATTATGAAGGAGTTTAAATTTGTTTCGAAGTTCTTTAAGAGTTTGCGTTGAAGCGTTGGAACCCTTGAAGAGTTTGTATGGAAGCGTTGGAATCGTTCTAGTCCCTTAGGCAACTCTAACAGTCTCCGTAAACGCTCATTTTTCCTATATTTAGGAAGGATGTTATGCTAAAAAGCTCCCCTACGAGACACCTCAATTCTTAGCGGTTCTTCAAAAGGAAAAATTTAAATCGCCAGATTTGGGGTGCCGAACTCCTTTTCTAGGAGCTCTTTAAACTCAGAAATAGGGATTGATTAAAAATTAAGGAGGATTAAAGAAAAAATAGGGATTCTTAACACTGTCTATTTACTTTTTATTTTTAAAGAAAAAATATGGAAGTTGTTGAAGTTGTTTACGCGTGGTATGTTGATGGCAAGAGTCTTGTCTAGGGACACTGCTGTTAACGTTAGAGGACTTGGATTAGTTTTGAACAAGAAGCAGGGATTTTGTTTCTTCATCGTATTGAAAGATGTATTTTCAAAACAGTAACGTAATAAAAAGTAATTACACGTGGTAGCAATACCATTATAAATAATAAATTAATGACACGTAATATTATAAAGGTATTTTTTATGGTGGAAATTATTTATAAAAATTTACTATTTTTAGTTATTTTAGAGATTCGAGTCTCTAAATTTAATGTCAAAATATATGAGATTTACTACTTTTATCAATTTTTTGGTTAAAATAGAGATCTAATTATTTTTTGGGTCTCTAAATTTAGAGCTAAAAAAGTAAATTGAGTTTCAATTTTAACTCAAATCTCTAAAATTGTGTGGGTTTCATGTATTTTGTCTCTAAAGTTAGAGATTCAGTCTTTAAAAATTATCAAAAATAATAAATTTTTGTTAATAGTATCTCCTATTAGAGATACCCTAAGTGATAAAAAAAAAAAAAAAAAAAGAAGATATGAGCAATGAAAGGTTAGCTGATTGCAAAAGCAAATAAAACTTGGTTATGTGTCAATAGTTGTAGACAGCCATAAACGAACCACGTAGGAAGAGAAAAAAGGTAAATTATCGAAATGGTTTTATATTTTTGTTTTTTTTTATATTTAAGTTCTGTATCTTTCATTTTAGATAATATAGTCCTTCATTTTTTATTTTTGTGACAATCGTTAGTTCTTAGAGTAAAATTTATTAAAAAATAACGTTAATGAACACATGGATGATACGTGGACACAAAATTCATAAATCTTTAGGGATAAAATTATCATGCGATAAAATATAAGCATCTTAAAGTTTATGCATTTTATGGCCACGTACCATTCATGTCACTAATGTTATTTTTTGACAGATTTTACTCCAAAGACTAATAATTATCACTAAAATGAAGAAAAAAAAGCATTATTTTGTCTAAAATAAAAAAGAAAAGATTTAAATATTAAAAAAGACAAATATATAAGACCATTTCGATAAATTATCCAGAGGAAAATGATTCGCTTGTTGAATTGTTTTTTGAGTAGACTCTGCAATCACATCTCTTGTGGTCTTTTGCTGGTGGGGTGCCGTCATGGAATGTTCCAACTACTCTTTTTGAGCTTTTTTTTATGTTGTTTTTTATAATGGAAGTTGAAATTGTAATCTAAATTTAAGATATTTAATTATAGTAGATTATTATCTGATTGTTTTATTCAATTCTTGTATTTTCAGGATTTCTTCTAATAACTATGTCTGTGCTCAAAACTTTTTCTTCTTGCCTTCGCGTATTCATAAAATTATTTTCCAAAAGGGCACAAAACTGTAATTTCATGATTTTTAAAAACAATTAATGTTTGGTAGATTCATTCGAAACTTTTTGTGCTGATCTTCGAATTCATAAGTTATTTGTATAGTACTACTATATACTTACACCAATGAGCTTTAAATTTTTCAGCATGAGCAATTCGGTCTATTTATAACGCATACTTAGGAGATCTAGTTCCTATGGTAGTATTATTTTGAATTCTCATTTCACTTTTGAATAACATGATCATTCATGATCATACTAAAACTGAGTACGGTATTATTTGTACCCAAAGCTCAGATAGAGATATTGGGCATTTGTTATGATTCTCGTTTTGTATGTGAGAGATTTCGAGATCGATTCTTGGATTGTGTAACATCTGTTGTAAGTGATGTAATATTGACTTAGACCCCCCTTTGAATCAGAAAAAAAAAAACTTAGATAGAGATTAATGATGATGATTGCTTTGGAGTAATAAGGATAACGTGATCTGAATTATTAATTGTGAAGATCAAATATATCACTTTTATTTCATCCCGAATATATCACCTTGAATCTTAAGCCTTTCTCAAAGTTGAATACTTGGAGGAGAAATACTATTTTTTTTTTTGAAGGTACTACCGTTATATTAATAGAATTTTAGAGATCGTTTCATTCTTGTTTTAGATACTACTTCATTTTTATCTCATTTATTGTTTTTTATGTGAATAGTTAGTTAGTACACTAAAAGAAGGAAAAAAAAAGTGGTTTGTCATAAGTATCCGTATAAGAAGTAATAAATAAGTAATAAAAATAGAATAGTATCTAGCACGCACAACTTTAACAGAAAAAAGAGGTAAAGGTAAAAACCTGCGGATTTTGAATATGTAAACACTAAATAACGTATGACTGTCAAAAAAACAAAAACAGTAAATAATGCTTGATCAATAATTCTAATTAATGCTCTGTTCGAAAACACGTACATGCATGCATGCATGCAAAGTCCACCACCACATCATGAAGGGAAGTGGTGAACCCATGCAACTTATTTCCAGATTACAGAAGATGAAAAAGCTTGAATCTGTGTAAAGTGAACAATTTCATGCATTACAGCTTTGGTTTCATGGTTCATCACCTCCACCATATCCAGAACCGTAACCGGAGCCGCTGCCATATCCCGAGCCGTTGCCCGAACTGCCGCCTCCTCCACCTCCACCACCTCCACCACCTCCTCCTCCTCCACCACCACCACCACTCCCATACCCAGAGCCGCTTCCGTAACCACTTCCATCGCCGCTTCCGGACCCGTCTCCTGTCTCTCCACCACCCCCTCCTCCTCCACCTCTGCCACCCCCGCCTCCACCACCTCCCCCCTTTCCAATCCCTCCACCATATCCCAAGCCATAACCGGACCCATATCCTGATCCATAACCACGACCTGACCCGGATGCTCCACCGCCACCGCCACCGCCACCACCACCACCTCCTCCTCCTCCACCTCCACCTCCACCACTACCATATCCCTCTTCAAAACCTCCATATCCACGCCCACTCCCAGAGCCATATCCCCAGCCCGACCCTTGTGCTGATCCACCCCCACCTCCTCCTCCTTCACCACCTCCACCTCCCCCACCTCCTCCTCTTGCAATGCCTGTCTTTCCCAACCTAGCAGCAAAGACAAGATCAACAAAAAGCAGAGTTAAAAATACACAAGCTATCAACTTAGAGTTGCCCATTTCAGACATATATCTAACATGCATGCAATAAAATGCTATATTAAAGTGTTTGTTATATGTAAGTATATGTAAGAATGTGTCAGTACTAAACGAAGACAAAATATATAGAGCTTGTCTGATCAAGTGAGGAACGAGGTTAGGGTAAGGGCTCTATTTATAGACATTTTTAAGTTGGACTTTCCAATGTTGTATGGGTTTTAGTAGCTTCTTGCCGTGTAATTTTTATGCTTAAAGATTGAAATAGAAACGTGTTTATAGGATAGTGGTGTTGGTGATGTGGGGGTGGTGGTGATGTTATGGTTACGGTTAATGTGGTCGCCTTTTGATTGGAAGAGGAGGCAAAAGTCGGAATTAGTTGATCACGAATCTATGGGATATTCCACCCCTTCTATCATACTCCAAAAACGTGTTGAGCCCATCAGGCGGATGATCCAAAGCTTGAACCCCCAAGACTTGACGAAGACCAAAATTGGCCAACCAATCCGCACACCTGTTCACCTCCCTGAAAACATGTTTCAAACTATACTCCTTATTATGCCGCAAAATGGTTTGACAATCTTCAATGCAAGGTCTAAATGTGGTCGCCTTTTCGACCTCTGGTTTTCATGCAAAGTCTCTCTAGACAGTGATAAAGTTGTTCCCACTTTTGACTTGAGCCTCTTATTAATTTTAACAAAATGGGACCGACTTATTTTAAATATTAATCGAATAGTAATTTTTTATAATTAAAATTTTTAAATTTAAATTACGACGCAGGATTCAATTAAATACAAATATATCTTTCTATTTCCACTTTGTCCGTCTGTTCACACTTAGAAAAATTAGTGTTAATTAAAGTGCATGTTTTTTAAGTTTCTATCTACTTACACTTGTGGGAAGATCATTTGCCACAGTGGTTTTTCCAATATATGTATATAGGAAATGTTATTGAGTGATATTGTGATACACTATTGTATTGTGCTTAGTCTTTGTTGCCCACATCAATGGGCACTTAAGCACCATGGAAAAGGAATTATATTTGAGTCAAAATGAAAATTATAATCTTAATTAAAGACTGTAAGAGAATTATGTTGAATCAACTCGACTTTTAAGAGAAACACGTTTATAGATAAGTAAATATGATCACAAATTGGCTTGTCAATAATTTTGGATTAAGACAATCTCTTAGTTCACATATTATAAAGAGTATTCCCTACCAGTTACTTATTCTATATACTGAAAAAAGATAGAGTTGAAACATTTTCCAAGATGATTCTATTGATGACTTAGCCTCCCTAAAAGAAAAAAAAAATTATAAATCTTACTCTTTTCTAAATATATATAAGAATGGATCTTTCGAGGAAAAATCAAATAAATATACAGAACTGTTCTTCATAAAAGTCTATTATTCAAATTAACTACAAAAAAAGAGCGTGAGCCATGAAGTTAGTGACGGATCGACTTTAAGGGTTGCACAGTCGAGTTCTGTATTGATTCTAGAAAATGTTTTGAAATATTCGTTTTTACTACTTTTAGTTTGCATTGAACAAAAAAAAAAAAAAAAGTTTGGATTGACAAAAGAATGATATTTTTAATTTGCAAAACTGCTCAATCAGTATGATCCCACTAAATCTTTATTATAAAAATCAGTTAACTTATGACAAATTAATATTCCAAATCTGACCTTGTTAGTTATGTAGTTACAACATGTTACATGTGTATACTATATGTATCTTTCTCTACGATGACAACGAGTAAAATTTAATTTCGAAACCAATGGACATTTGAACTAATAACAAAATCAATGCGGGTATCCTTTAAGGTCTCGTTTTTATAAAGAGTAACTAATTAGTAATCCAAAAGGTTTTGATATCAAATATTAAATCTCAAAAGTCAATATATTAATTTATAAAATATATGTATGTGTACATATAGACACACCTGACAAATATATAATCTAATATTTAAAATTGAAAAAAAAAATGAAAGGTAACTTTTTATATTAGCTTAACTAATTAATAACTAAAATTGAATTTCTAAGCCTATGGTTATCAACCCAGTAGCTTAATTTTTTATAATTTTTAGTTGATCTTTTATTTAAATAACTTTATTTATTTATTTTCAAAATAAAAGATTACAAGAACTCACAATATTTTAAATACTTAACGTTACATTTAAGATCAGTGATTTTTAAACTTGATGGGTTTTGATTACAATTTCATATATAAACTATTATACTAATCAATTACGATCACTCATGTTATCTTTTTTTTTTTTTTTGCGATTAATTGACCCGCTAACATCCCTATATCTAATTTCCCATGTTTGAAATTCTTGTTGAATTTCCTGAAATTTTATTAAGTAAATTTTTTCTCTTAATCCGAATTTCTATCTAGGTGTATGGTGTTTGCAGGCAACTTTGCAATGCATGCAATCTTTAGAATATCCTAAAAACCAACAACTGACCACTAAAAGTCACCTACCTAAAACATTCCCTGTCAATTAACATCTGTCCATTGTTAGTGCGGTTTGTCTTCTTTTCTTCATTTTTACGCTTAAACGACACATGTCATCTTGCTTCCAGTCTGCTTTGATGGCCATATATATGCATAGCACGCTTGCTTGCACTTTGCACTCAATCATATCATCACATATTGTAGTGTCTGTCGCATCTATTCACGTGTGATCTATTATACTTATTTGTTTTGTTCTGATTAACTCGTTTGTATTAATGTTAGTTTTTTATTCTTCGTAGGGTATGAAAAAATTACAAATTCAAAAACTACCAGTTTATAAGATTTTATGCTGTCTTACTTAACACAAATTAGTTTTAAGATAAAATTTTGTAATTCTTGACATGGTATCAATGTTGGACGTAGCCACATCCATCCATGTGTGATACATCTATCTATCTATTTTGGTCTCATTGGCTTGTTTGCTTTAATGTCAATTATCGGTTCTCAATTTTTAGCGGGTCACACATAAGGGAGTGTAAGAATATACATTCTTTGCACAAGAAAAAAATCAAAAAATACTCAAGAACCATTTCATAAGATACTGAATTACCTCACCAAACACCAATTAATTTTAAGATGCTCATAATTCTTAACAACGGTAATCGATACTAGTCGTCTTTCGCTGACTTGGGTGTGGACTCGTAGACTTGTGGTATGCCATAACTTGAGCTTCCAATCAGTTGCAATCTCATTGCCATTAACCTGCTAATCATTATTATGGTTAAACTTTAAACACTTACGAGTGACACTATAGGTGAAGTTTGCTAATATTCCCTCAAGTTGCCATAAAATAAATATAGTGTAGTACTCGCAAGACGAGGTCATATTGGAAACCACTTGGAGATAAATACTTTAATTTTTCTTCTAAGCAAGTGGAGTATATTCAGTAATGTTTATTTCAGTCGATGTTATGTTATACGAAAAAATATTTATATATAAGGAGTATATACCGTAATACTTATGTCATTATGATGTTATGTATTTTTATTGTGCGATATGAATTTATATATTCGGTAATGCTTATATCATTCTGATGTTATGCATTGTTATTATACTATATGAATTTAAATAGTTGAATTTTAAATTATAAAAATTTATGAATTTATATAGTTGAATTTTAAATTATAAAAACTTGTACCATATAAAGAATAGTAAGTTAAAAATCACCCGAGTGATTTAATTATAATAATACTCAAAGGATATTTTTGCTTGGCTTTTATCGCATGGGTTGATAAATGTTTTACATTTTCCCAAAAAATCTAAGTGCAGATAAAATGCAAGAAGGATAAGGTTTCATCAATGGTATGGTCATACTAACAAAAATAAACTTCTATCGATTTTGACATAGCTATGTAATGGGATTAGGATAAGACCAAAAAACACGAAAAAAAAAAAAAAGAGTAATGGGATTGGGAATCTTCCTATTACATCTCTCCTTGGACGTAGCCATTAGCTGGCTGACGTAGTTCTAGCGTCGCACCACATATTAGGAATTCTTCTTCAAAACGTTAAAGTGTTAAAACATTCATTTCACATAATTTGGGTTTCATCACCATGTAGAGTTCATGCGTTAGAGATAAAATATGAGAAGTTCATGACGTTTTTAAACCAAACCCTACATGTTAGTCATTGTAGGAGTTACTGTATATGCATCCAAAGAAAGAGACAACTATACAATAAAAAATAGATAAAATAGTCAGATGGCATCCTCTTATAATCAAAGAGTTTAATTTGAACTATTATTTTCGGCTTTCATTGTATTAAAAAAAACAAAAAATACAACTATTGATTTGGGCAATTAAAAAATTTCCAATCAAATTGAACTATCTCATGCATAATATCAACAAATAATCACGAAATAGGATTATGGTGGATTACCATAATATCAGAATGACCATATATAACCCACGTAGCTAGCTGTGGGTTGTAAGCTTATGATAGAGGTTGTCTTCCTTTAAATTGGCAGTCCATTGTTCCTGAGCAACTTGCGTCGGTGTTAGCGCAGTGAAATATTGTTTCAAAACGATTGTGAGTTTTACCTTTATTTTTAACACGTGAATTTTATATTTGTAAAACTCCCTCATCTATTAAGTAGACGTTCAAAATATCCATCATTTTTAAGAATTTTCATAACTCAGGATTTCAATCCCACCAGTGTTCGTTAAGTTTTTGTAAGGCCTCAAGCCTACTTCCGTCGATCTTAAGACTGTAAGCACATATAAAATATATGTATTCCAATATGCATGAACAACACAATAGATATAAATATAATTAGCAGCGGAATCACATACATGTTTTAGCCATAATAAAGCGAGTTGTAATCGTTACTCGATTACTGACGAGGTCTTCCTCTTCCTTTGCTTTATCCAGGAATAACTAACGTTTATGAGAACAATTAGTTTAGAGTTAGAGTAGGAAATGGGACCTAGACATATATTTATAATTATTTTAACGGGCCCTCCCATAAAAGGTTTAGTCAGAATATAAAACTCACACACAATTAACCGTATATGAATTTATGAGGTGGGCTTAATAGCAATATGATCACAACCCAGTCTCTATGAATCAGATATTCAGCTTATTTTTATAAAACCAAAAGTAATTAACGGTAGCCCACTTAAGATAAATATTCTAACAGTCTCCCATTTGGGCAACGTTAATTATTTTGTTTATTTCTAAAAATATTTGGAAAACATTTATTAGGCTGAATAATAAACTTAATGTGGCCACAATTTTGAAAACACTGATTCATAGAACAATACCTCGAACACAATACTGTCCAATAAGATTATCAAATATCGAATCATGGCGATCGTAATGGTCCATATTGACACAGGACCTTCCATGGTTACAAATGCCAACAACTCCATTGACATGGATTAATATACGGCAGTGTAGCAAGAAAGCAGCACTAACATGTGATCAAATGTGCTCTTTCTTTGTCAGTCCTCAACATGATTTTTCCAAAATTAGTGGTCGATATGCCAAGGAAATCAACCATTCATATCGTCCCATAATGGCAGTCAATAGGCCAGATGAAAGAATGCATATCTTCGATCAAAATGGTGTCCTCATGAAGATATTTAAACTCAATAGATGGTCTTATTAATATGGACACCAAACCAAGACCTTCAATATACGTATGAGTGTTCACAGAATAATCAAGTATATGTTATAAAACATAAACAATATGTTATTCCACAATTGCATAAAAGTGCGAAATAGAAACACACAATAATGAGAACATTCAACAATGCATAAAAATGCAAAACTCCCACTAGTCAATAGCATCAAATGACAGTAGAACACTCATATACAAAATCAATACCAAGCCTAGTGCGCACTTAAACATGTATCAAGCTCTCAATAACACTATCATATGGTACATATCTCATGGATCTCTTTGCGTCAAGGACTCCATAATACCCATATCTCAACATGCTATTTAAACATTATGATCTCAAACATCTAATTAGAAGATCAATAAGCATCGAGTTTGTTTTATATTCTTAGTAACAATGTTTCCCTTTTCTTGTCAAAACTATGATTGTTTGTTCATAGGGAAACTAGATTAGAATATGGGTAATTAGAATAGCTCAGAATAAAAATAAGCTATATCTGAGATCCAAGTGTATCATTATAATATCCCATTTGAACAGATGAAACAACATACTATAATTATCTCAATTATGAAGGTGAATAAGAGAATACACAACATTCAGGATGTTAATCACCTCTTGACAAATAAATCGCTCTAAGGCATACATTCTCTCAAACCAATAGAGCATACACAAACTCATAAATAAATCCCTTGGGTAGAGAAATTCATTTGACTATTCACATTTACTACCGCTATTCATCCACCCCAAATTAACACACAATAACCCCCTTTGGGTAGGTTATTGCATGTATTAATCTGGAGATCACAAGGAACATAAATCAAGTCATATTTCCCTCCATAAACTATGGGGGATCCATTTAGATCATAAAACTCACATGCTAAATTATAACTTCAATAGCATTTATATTGTGATAGTCTAATTATGCTTCCAAATAATATTCACAGTATATCCTCTTGATGGAAACCCCAACAAAGATATCATAAAACCTGCAATTCTCTAATAAACCATTGAAGAACTCGATCAATATAAGCCTTTTGTTATAAATCCAAAAGCCCATAAGACCTATCTTGTTGTATCTAGATGCCAAGAGTGAAAGAGACCTCTCCAAAATCTTTCATGTTGTAAGTCTTCAAAAATACTGGACTCATAAAACATACTCAAATTATTTATACCTAGCAAAATGTCATCAACATAAAATTTCAGGAAAATAGGCTTACTCCCACTGATCTTGAGGTACATGCACTGATAACCACAACATGTTTATCTACACCAAGATGACCCCAAATCAGAAAACAATTCAAGCTAGGTTTTCTCCCAAGTCAAGGTTTAATAGGAGTTTTATGAACAAACTTGCTAGTAATACAGCTAAGAGTACAGGAAGTGGTTCTAATGGTTTCACCCCAAAAGGTATATTAGGCTAATGACACTCATCATGCTCCTCAACATATCCTTAAAGGTGCGATTTTGCCTCTCGATCGTATTGTTATGTCAAGGGCTAAAAGACATGGTATATTGGGCTACAATCCCATAATCCTGTAAGTATATGGCAAACGGTCCTATATACTGCCCAATGACCCAATGTCTACCAAAGTACTTAACTTTCAGTCAGATCTAACAATTTTGATGACTTCCCCAAGTCTTTTCCTACCTCAGTCTTAAAGAGTTTAAATTTGTCAATAGTTTCAAATTTCTCTTTAATTAAATAAAGGTATTCATAATGAGAGAAGTCATCAACAAATGTAACAAAAAACTTGTTACTACACAATGTAATAGAATAAGGTCCACTAATATATGTATTACTTCTAAAATGTCAGAACTATGGGTAGCTTATTCTCATTCACTATTAGTGAGTTTACCCCTAATACACCCAACACAAGTATCAAAAATATCAAAACTTAGAGAAGGCAAAATATTAATTCTAATGAGTCTTTCAACCCTTCATTTAGAAATATGACTTAATCATTTACGCCGCAACAAAGAAGAAGTTTCTTCAACTAAGCTCCTTTTAGAAACAAATTTTTCTGAAAAATAGTCATATGAATTTTCTAAGAATAAAGGTGGCTGATAAAAACTATTGGATAAAATACTTTCACCAATAATTTTAGAATTAAAACACCAATTTTACTTTGCCATTGTCAAAGTTAAAACATAACAAATTTAAGACTTGTTCAAAATAGAAACACAAATAAAATTTCGCCTAAAAGACAGAACATGAAAAGCATTATTTCAAAACAAGAATGTTTTTTCAAAACTAGTCTAGTAGACCTTATGAATTTAACTTCAATGGCAAAATTATTCCCAACTTTAGTTCCGGACTCTAATTCACTTGGCCTCAGTTTGTATTCAAACATTTTCAAAGAAGTATGAATGGTTGCACCACGATCAATCCACTAAATATTTACTAGAACATCAACTAAAAAGGATTCTAAACAAACATAGGCCAATGAATTATCTTCTTCAACTTTCTTTTCTCTAACCTTGATTTGTAGTTGGCACAATTAGCTCTTTTATGACTTTTTTGCTTACAGAAGTAACATTTCCATTAAATGGCAATAGATTTGGGACCTCTTTCATTGTGATTCATCTACAGATTCTGACCCTTACCACCCTTTTAAAAACTTGGAATTCTCTTAGGAGCATTACCTTTAAATTCTGAGGTACTAGCCTTATCAGAATAGTCCTTAGGGTTGGAAACAAACAATACAACCTTAGGATTTCACTCTTAACTTAGCTTTTCTTAGCCTGCACACTTGGTAGTCAAGTCTAATAGTCTACGTCCCCTTTGGGTGCTACAAATAGTCTTTATGTGAGTAAACTCAAAAGGTAAGATGTTAAGGGCATGGTAAACAATAAAAGAATTTGGGATTATCATTCCACGAGATTTATGTTTGGTTTGGACAAGAACCATTTTCGCAACATAATCCCTAAACCTCCTTAGTTATCATATTTCATAATCATAAGTTCTCTTATCAGGTCCTAATCATATAATATTTGTTTTTCCCTCATAACTACTCTAATCAGTTAATGTAGTAAGTGCATCAGAGTCCAAGGCAAAATCAAGGTCAACTATCCCCAGGATCAACTTTATGTGTACCTTTAACGTATTACAATTTTGCCCATTCAAAAACTAAAGTAGTACTCACATTATTCAATATAAAAGAAATTGTTCAAGGAAATAATGCAATGTCAACAAACAATAGGCATACATGTTCCATTACAAAATAAACACTTCAAACAAAAGAGCCCAGACATATCATTACATTCCCCACCTTTGGGCAGGAAACATAACATGTAAATAGGTACCCTTTTAACATAAAGCGTCAATGAGATCATCCTACTAAAAGAAAAGGCCAATCACCTTTGGACAATTGAACTCCCTAACAATAGTATAATCTCGACCTATACTTTATGTTCATGCTACCTAGCTAAAGTTGTATAATGACCTCTTTTGGGTGATCATTGAGCACTTTACCATGGTAGTTTTCCAACCAATATGAGAAAAGCCATAGATTTAATTAGACTAGTCACTTTGGTGAATTTCGCCCAATCAAACATATGTTGTCAACTCATTGGAAAAAACTATTGTCTAATATAAATGAAACTGTCATGCATGTAATTGATCAAACAATATGAAACACTTCAATGTAATGTGTCTCTACGATCACTATAAAATTGCATTCTATAATAAACTTGAACATATTATATATAAAGTCAATAGATCACATATGATGCATATAAAATATAAATAGAGGAAGTACATAAAATTTCAAATTAAATTAGAGAAAATACATGTTTACATTGAATTCGGAGGCCTAAAAAAAACTTTAAATCAACTTCAATTAATTTAGGCATGATTCAAAATTACCATGTAAAATATGCATTAAATATAATATTTCAATAAAAGGAAAAGCAATTTAAACTTTTTTCTAAGCAAATGACAATAATTCCAAAGCTTAGAAAATAAAATAATCCAATTGCCAAACACAACTTTTCTTTGGTTTAATTATTAAACATGTGGGAAAACAAAAATAACATATGTAGTTGAAAAGGCTTGAAACCCATGGCATACATAACTTTATCAAGGCACTTAACCACCAGCATCAAGCTATGACTTGCAACAAAATCTGACTAGGAAAACCTATAGCTTTTAATATGTTTGGTTCAATTTATAAAACATAAAAATATGCTTAAGAGATTCGAATCCATGACCTTAGTTAGGTTATTGAACACCTCAACCAGCAACGCTAGACGCTATATATAATCAATATGATGCTAAATTATATATATATGCATTCAGCTTGGTTATTATACTTGATAAAATAAAAGTAAACATAAACTAGCTTACGAAGATTCGAACACGCGATGTCAGGATTCTAATAAGTCATTAGGCCAGCTAGGCTGCTTTAGAATTTAAAATAGAAATAAACTATGTTTTATCTTAAACTAACAGATCGTAACTGAGCAACCAAATAAAAATAAATCGAATTACATTGCCAAGGATCGAACTTGTAACCTTATGGTTCTAAGGCATACACTTAATCACTGCAGCAGCCCATTAGTTGAAATAAAACTTAAAGATAAAAATATAAACCCTAAGAAAGTGCAGTCGTCTTCAACCTTCAGATCGGGCCGACGCAGCCCGTTTAAGCCCGAAAACTAATCCAACACGCAAACAGTTCAATTACGCAAATAGACATTCTAATCCTATGTTTTTGACACCAAGGAATTCAATTTTGGCATCAATTTCACCAATTAATGATTAGATTTTACTGAAATTTGCAAGTGGGTCTCGGATTTAAATCCAAAAATTACGGTTCTTAATATTTTCAACCTTATAAATAATTTTCAGCAATAATCAATAATTGGGAAACATGTATGATGCCAAATAAATTCATATAAGTATGCATATGTCATCAATTATATAATATACACATAAAAATTCAAAAACCAATATAAAGTATTTCAAGCTTATATAATAACATACCAATTACAATAAATAGCATGTTATACATCAAAAGAGCAAGCAGAGAGTGATCTATGAAAGCCCTCAATCTATTTCATGAAACAATAAAAAAGATAATCATGAATTAAATCAAGAACTTTCATACTTTATATACATAGCCAAACAAGTATCATGATTTATTTATTTATTTTTTATTTTATGGCTGAAAATCATGCATAATTGGCTCTAATACCACATGTAAGCACATATAAAATATATGTATTCCAATATGCATGATTTGGAAGCACAATAGACATAAATATAATTAGCAGCTGAATCACATACATGTTTTAGCCATAATAAAGTGAGTTGTAATCGTTACCCGATTACTAACGAGGTCTTCCTCTTCCTTTGCTCTATCCAGGAACAACTAACGTTTATGAGAATAATTAGTCTAGGGTTAGAGTAGGAAAAGGGACCTAGCCATATATTTATAATTATTCTAACGGGCCTTCCCATAAAAGGCTTAGTCAAAATATAAAGTCTACACACAATTAACTGTATATGAATTTATGAGGTGGACTTAAAAATAATATGATCACAACCCAGTCTATATGAATCAGATATTCAACCTATTTTTATAAAACCAAAAGTAATTAACGGTAGCCCACTCAAGCCTACTTCCGTTGATCTTAAGACTCCTTGCATCCAAAACGAGAATCATACCACTAGATAAAATGCCCAGTGAGTCCACTCATCTATTTCAAATTCATAAAAATAGTTTAAAAAAATTACATGTAGATTTATATTTGTGTGTCACTATTAGTCCGTTAGATCACTAACAATATTTTCTCATTATTAAATAATGTGATTGCCTAAACAAATAATTAGTTCTTGATTGTTTTCTAATTATTTTATGATTATCTGTAAATTCTTTTGTTACTTAATTACTTTTTCCCATATATTTCAAACAATAATTGAGATTTGAGAGGATGATGACATGAGATTTACTGATTAAAGAAAAAGAAAATATTTCAAGTTTCAAAGCAACTAAATAAAAAGTTAGAAGACCCAAAGAGGACTTGCGATGGAAACATATTGTGTAAACCAACAATACTCAGGCCCATGTGTTTGGGCATTTATACATTATTGTTTTGTTTGGGCTCAGCCCATTTTATTGTCATTTTCTTTCTGGCCTTTTGGGTCTCTTTGGCATTCATTTCATTTTAGCCTGCTTTTTGGAATCGTGTTATGTTAATATAATCGATATTTTGACAAAAAAACAAGAAAAGAAAAAAAAAAAAAACACTTACTCTTATAAATTAATTGCCAGAAAGACAAAATAAAGAGAATATAAGAGAGAATTGAGAGAAACTAGAGATAACTTTATTGATTTCACTGTGAATTTGAATTAGAATGAAGCCGTTTTTATAGGCAAAATACAATTACTATTCATAGTTATTGTACATTACTGTTATTAATCATGATGACAACTGTATAAATAACGAATTATTATTCATGTAATGATTATGTATTAAATTGGTTATTGTTTATCACTATGCAATCAAGGGCAAATACCCAGACAATTCTTAACACTTACAATATTGTACAATTAAAAGATGGAGGCCCTACAAAGCTTCTAAGAATTTTATTGAATCGAATTATCATATATGTTGAGAAATGAGAATGACTTTCCAAAGATGGACCGAGTAGAAAACAATTACTTACTATTATAATTTGCAATCAAATTTGCACAATTAGGAACTTGCATAAGGGAGTTTTGGATTTGCTTTTTTTGCATCTCTTTGTAAGCTTTTGTTAATGAATATTGGCTACGATTTAATCCGAATATAGTTATTTCACTAAACTATAGGATACAAGATACAAAAATCACAAAGGACCTAGTAGTATATAAGTATTTGGGGTGAAGTGTATTAGACCCCCTTGTACTTTAGCGAAAGTGCACAACACCCTCCTATAGTTTAAAAACCCCATGAGTTAGTCGTTATAGTTTTTCAAAAGTGCACAACACCCCCTATCATTAAAAAAACCGTTAAATTTAACGGATAATGTATTTTACACGCGTTAAGTGAGATTTTCAACGAATTTATTCATTAAATAATTATATGAATTGAGCAAATTATCATTTTTTTTGGCCTAAACAAAAGAGGAAATGACAAAAGAGAGAAATGAAAAAAAATGAGGGTATTTACGTATTTTTTACAAAATTCGTTAAATATGACGGATTTTATAACTGGAGGGGGGTGTTGTGCACTTTTAAAAAAACATTGGGACTAGTTCAGGGAGTTTTTGAACTCTACGGGGGTGTTGTGCACTTTCGCTAAAGTATAAGGGGGTTTAGTACACTTCACCCTAAGTATTTGCTCATTCACAAATTCATGCTAACTTATCACCATTTAGGCTCCGTTTGTTTGCCGTAAAATAATTTGCTTGTGGAAAATGTTTTTTTGAAAAATAAAATATTTTCCTTCGTTTGTTTACCGTAAAATAACTTGCTTGTGGATAATGTTTTCTTTGAAAAATGTTTTCAGAGAAAAATATTTTCCTGAACTCTGTTTGTTTGCCGTAAAATAACTTGTTAGAGGAAAATATTTTCCTGGAAAATAGAATACTGAAAAATATTTTCTGGTGTTTGGATGTACAATAAAAAATATTTTCCGACATGAGATTTATAAAAAAAAAAATATACACATAAAATAGGGGTGGTTAAGTTCCGGAAAATATTTTCATCTCCTAAAGAAATGAAAATATTTTCCCAAATTTTGAATTAGCCGTCATTTTTTACCGGAAAACATTTTCCAGTTGACCAATTTTTCGGTATTACCAAAGAGCGGAAAATCTCTAAAAAGTAGCCTACCATTTTTGACCGGAAAATATTTTTCAGTTGACTAATTTTCCGGTGTTATCAAACACCGGAAAATCTCCAAAAAGTAACCCACCATTTTTGACTGGAAAATATTTTTCGGTTGACTAATTTTCTGGTGTTACCAAACACTGTAAAAGTAGGAAAATATTTTTCGAAATAATATTTTACGGCAAACAAACGGAGCCTTAGAATAGGAATTTAAGGAAAGAATAGGAAAATCATATATGAAGACAAAATTCACAATTATACTAAAAACTAATTTTGAGGTACCTTAGAAAATTTTATCCCCTCGACGCCACATAAACAATTGGAAGATTGAACAAATCGTTGATGAGATAATAAATCAATTGACTAGACTACCAAATGTCCAACTTAATCTTATCAAAATGACAACAAATGCAATGGTTATTTGGATTGCTAGCCAAATTAGATTTAGGACTTCTCCTTTAAATTGTACTTGGTACTTTTAATTTGTTACTTAGGACTTCTCTTATATTGAGATAGGCTAATATACCTTTTATATGATTAATATAATCACTTTTCGAAAAAAAAGAGGTCAATAAATGAATGATGCAAATGATTAAAGCATATACAAATTTGAAAAATTATTGGAATCAAACCTTCCTAATCCTTCGTATACTCTTCATTTCTTTAGTCCAACAAATATCCCACGAAAGAAATATTTGTGCATTAGCACAGTTATATATTTCAAACTATAATTCCTTGTATCTTTACTATGTTCAATAAATTTTTATTATTATCATAATAGTTATATAAAAAATTAAATGAATCAGCACAAAATTTTATTAAAGAAACTCATTATTATATGTGTTAAAGGAGAAAGACAATGAATTCTCATTTCAGACGAGGGTAAAAGTTAGTATAGAATTCAAACGACATCCAGTGATATTTTTGTTTTTATCTCATTTTCAAGGCAGTGCAACCGTCGCTCATCATCCACGTGCTCCTATTATTGGTTGGCTTGGTGCTACTAAATGGATGTGCTCTATTAGGTAAAAACCGATTCTTGCTTTAAATAAATGACCTGTTTAAACTTGTTTACACACACAAAAAAAAGAAAAAAAAGAAAAAAAAAAGAACGCACAATGAATGCTCAATTTGAGATTTTACGGGGTTTTTTTCCCCTCAAATGAGAAAATTTAAGATTGTTTAACTTTTCTTCTTCAATTATTTTTTTGATTTATATAGTGTTTGAAAACACTTGAGGTACGTAATTTATTTAATTTATAAATAAATTATGTGAGAATTTGTATTTACAAATGAATTATCATATTTGGAATTGTAAAACAGTATTAAGTCAATTATATTATTTATAAATATAAATTGTGTTTTAAACATGTGTGAAATTGTTATATTTTATTCTAATGCCCTTCTTTTATACTATAGAAGTTGGGCTTGTCATTAGAGGTTATCATCTAATTCTATTATTAATTATTACTATTATCATAAGATTGTCAAAAAAAAAAAAAAGAAGCAAAAGACCAATCATAAGATTGTCAATAAAGTTAAACATTATTAAATAATCATAACTTCAATCATTAGTTCAAGATTAGAAAATAAACCTATATTCTACATGATAAAATATTTGTAAGTTCAACTATATATTTAATATGAAAAAATAATCTTAAGAGAAAAGGTGAGAAAAACTTTGGTTTTTTTTTTTTTTTTTGTGTTGAAAGAGATATAGTGAGGACACAATAATTTTTTATTTTTAGCCAAAACTTTTAAACTTAAGGGCAATTTTGTCATCAAAAGATAAATAACATATTTGAAAAAAGTGAATTTACAAATTTTACCTCTTGAATAAAGATTTGGGCAATTTTTAATTTTTTAAAAGAGTGTTTTCAGATACTAAAATTAAATTTACAAATAAATTTCACAAAATTTTATAAAATTAATTGTTCTCAACAGTATTTTAGAGAACTTTAAATGAACAATAAGGTAACTAGCGAAACTATACCAAAGCCCCTTTTTCAAGTCATTAGGGTTTTTTGACCCAAAAAAAAAAAAGTCATTAGGGTTTGTTTGGATTGAATGATTTGGGGAAAGTGATTGGATTTGGAGTGATTTTTATTTTTTTTCTCTTGTTTAGATTGGAGGGTTTTGGAAGTGAATGGTTTGGAATGATTTCTAAAATCACATAATGAGAGGATTTTGTAATCACCCCAATTTGGGGTGATTTCATTTAAATTATTACAAAATGTTTATATTGTTTCTTTTATTTATTACACATATATCTTAAAAAAAGATAAAAACATCACTCTGGTTATAAAGCTTATCATTTCTTTTCATTCCCTCCTCAATCCAAACAAAAAATATACATAATCTTTTATGAACCATTTTTTTATAAATTTACCCAATTCTCCTCCTTTTTCTTTATTATTGAATCCTTTCATTTCCTTTATTATTTTTTCCTTCCGAATCCAAACAGGCCCTAAATTACTCGAAACCTTTTTTTCCCTTGTGTATTTAAACCCTAAACCCTTCACAACTACACAGCGCGCCAGAAGTGCAAAGCGAAAAACAAATTTGGAAGCTTTTTCCCTCTCTCCATTCGTTCTTCTTCAACTCAATGGCCGTAAGTTTCCTAGTCTCCTACACACATATATTATTTGTTTCATTTTCTTCTTTTAATTTTCTTGTAAATTTAAAGCCCAAATCGTCTTTGCCCTAACTTGCACAATCCATAGCTTTACTTAATTTCCTTCAAATATCGCTTAATTTACTGCAAAATGTTATAGGATTTGATTTTTGGAAATTAGGGTTTTGTTTAATTGTTCTGTTTTTGTGTCAATATTAGTATCTGTGTGTATATATATGATATATGTGTATGTATGTATGTGAATTTTAAGGGTTTGGAAGTTTAAATTGTGATGTTGGTATGTTGAGATTTGGATGAATTATGTTTTCATTGAGTGGAGTTGGAGGAAAAGCATGGTAAGATGCGTGTATTTTGTAAGTAGGAGGAAACTGTTGAAAATTCGCGTGACAATTAGAGGGGCAGAGTTGTGATTACACTCGAGTGAGCATAAATATGCTATATTCTGAGAACGGTGTTATAAGATTTGTATAGCCGACCTCACCATTCATATAGGTGACACTGTCAAGCGGTTTAAAGTTTTATTTGATTTACTTTGGTTTAAGCGCTTTCATTACTTATTTGAAACCCCCCTCTTATCCTGGTTTTGGCAAAAGAAGATATTGGGTACGGGTGGGGTTTGCTTTTCGTGGGATTAATTGTAGAGCAATCTTGATCACTAAACCTAAATCAAGGCTTATGTTATTAGGTGAAGTCGCCTATATGGATCTGATGATTTATATGAGAGCTATGTCCTATGTTGGTTCCTTTTGAAATCTAGTTTGAGTGTCTCCATCCAATTTGTCTTGGGTCTTCCTCTACACCTCCTACAATATATGACCTCTAAACTTATACACCTTCTAACTGTAGAGTGATGATGATAATTAGGTTAATTTATTTCCAATTTTCTCTTTGACCTGTTTTCTTGATAGCTCTCTGCGTGTATGTTTCATGGGTTTGATACTGCTAAAAGGAATTTTTGAGGCATTTTTTTTGGAAAAAAAAAAAGATGCAACTTGTTGGGATATGATGACCTTTATGCTTCCATACGCGAGCATCTGAAACAAGTGAGTGGGTGCTTGTTTGGCCTATGACAATAATATTAATGTTCTCAATCTATAAAGGAGCAAAAACGAGTTATTAGGGAAAGAAATGATGCATGAGGACACACCAGTGCCAAGATTGAAGTTGAAGGTGTTGTAGGTTAGGGATGTGAGGTAGAGATTTCATAGTGTGTATGAGTAGAAGAGATCTACCGAAGTTAACTTTAGAGGAAAACTGAATAATGGGAAGTAATAGTGAAGAGAATTAAATTTGTGCGCTGTTTTCTTTTTAGACATGTTTATCCTTTCCACTTTTTTGTTTCTTCCTATTCATGGTCCATTTTCTCACCTTTGCAAGGTTATGGGTATCTTTTTCTCAAAATCTAACCAAAGATAACCACCTGAGTGTCAAATGTGCTTGGAGAAATCTCTTTAGTCCTAATTCCATGCACTTGACAAGGAGGTTTTTGTTTGGGATACGACACTTCATGGGATGTGGTAACTTGAGAGAAAGTGATTAGTTTAGATGCTCTCAGGTTAATAAGTAAAAGAGAGGACACGGATTTCTGTTCAAAAAGATCTTAGGTTCTGTTTGGCCTAGTTGTGAAATTTCAGCTTTTGAGCTGTAGAGCTTTTAGAGTAGAACTTTTGTAAGAAGTGCTGTGGAACAAAAGTCGTTGACTATTTTGCCTGTGTTAGACAACGTAGAATTTTTAAAAATTTTGAGGATAATATCGGACTTTAAAAATATGGAAAGGTAAATTTGAGAAAATAGAAAAGCAAAATAGTTTCTTGCATTATGTAAAACAGCTTTGCAAATGCCTTTTTTGAAAAGCTCCAATTTAGAGCTTCTCAATTTTTAGCTTTTTTCAGCTTCAGCTTTTACCTAAAAACACTTTTAAAAATGAGCCAAACAAGTTATTTCAGTTTCTAAACTCACACGAAAAGTTTTTGAGTGTCTAAAAAGTAGGCCAAACAGAGCCTTAGTTCCTTCCTTCAACAACAATACCATTTGGTTCTCTTGCTTAACCACTAATAGCTTACAAGAAGTTGGTCAACTTTCTCTTTGTTGAGTTCGATCCTGAAGGAGTTTCATTTTTCCTTCTCTTTGTTTGGGTTTCTCTATTCTCTGTTACAGTTACATGTATCTTTGCTAGAAATGTCTACACGCTTTTCCTTAATTCAGTGTCTGAGAGCACCAAATCTAATTCCAGCAAAATTGTAATTTATTCTTGATGTAATCTTTAGCTCTAGTTTTGCGTCTCGAACGAGTTCTCTTGGACATACGAAATCATAGTACTGTTGTTGGATTCCCTAACTTTGGCTTTCTTGCATGTTGCAGACCGTTCCAGTTAACCCCAAGCCTTTCTTGAACAATTTGACCGGAAAGCCAGTCATGGTGAAATTGAAGTGGGGAATGGAGTATAAAGGTAATTCTTCGGCCATTGAAATCTTTTACCTCTCTTGTACAGCTTGGTGTTTCTTAATTACACAGTCATACGCTTTAACAAGACTGATACCTTGCCCTTTTTGTTTTCCTTTTAGGTTTCCTTGTTTCTGTGGACTCGTATATGAATTTGCAGGTACTATTTAAATTTTGTACCATAATTCTCTTTGGATTTATTTTCAGCTTATCCTACGAATTTTGCTATTGTAATCTTTGTTCGTAGCTCTGCCGCTGAGCCGAGTTCTTTTTTGGGGTGGGGCTGAATACTGAGTTTTAAGCATATGTAGAACAATCAATATATTTTGAATCCGATGAATTTTCACCTCTTCTGACTTTTGAAATTAGTAACCTTTAAATGAAATTATTCCTATTTTTTAATAATTTACTATATTAAGTTTTGGATTGATGAATATCTTTCTGCAGCTGGCAAATGCGGAAGAATATGTTGAGGGACAGTTTACTGGAAGTCTTGGAGAGATCCTGATCAGGTATTGTCCACCATCTGATATAGCTTTACTTGAAAATTCATATATGCCTGGAAAATAATTCATTATATAGGTCTTGGTTTGATCCTTCAGTTTGGAATAATTTTGAATTCCGAAAAATTTATTGTTCAGATTAATAACCTTCTGTTGATTGCATTTGCAGATGTAATAACGTTCTCTATCTGCGTGGTGTACCAGAAGATGAAGAAATCGAAGAAGCTGAACGCGACTAAGAAGTTAACTTGGTGATAGTGTAGTTAATGTCTTAGCTCTCATCTCTTGCCAGTTGCTCCTTGGTATTATTATATCATGTAACTGTATTGTTTTCAGAACTCTTATGGTGCACATGACTATGTTGTTGCGCTGCGAAATGTTACTTTGAATTTCTTCTATCTTGTATGATGCTCCAAGTTGAGAATGGATAGGTTGGCAATCTATTGTGGTGAAATTGTAGCAATGCAAACGATAATGGTTATTGCTTCAACTTTGATGGTCATCTTGGAGTATAGTTAACGAGTATTGCTACTATATATATTGCTCTTTCACTCTTTTTTATACTATATACACGAAATATTTGATGTTTAATATAAAAAATTTTACCATAAAAAGGGAGATTGAAGCGGTGGTATAAAACATTAATGATACTTAACAAGCTTATTTGGACTTGAACAGGAATTGAGTGAATTTTTTTTTTCAAAGGGAGGCTCAAGACGATGCATACATATATGTAACCAGTGGGATTTGAGTTCGTAATTTTTCACAAACACTACGAATATTATGCCGTTAGATCAAAGTACTTTGGTGGAATTGAGTGAACTTTAGCATTAATACATGGGACTAAAAAGCTTTTTATTGTAATCAAAACTAGAAATTTCTTATTAATTCTCAATGGTGAATCTTTCAAAATCAAATCTTGCTAAAAACACCAAATATTTTAATGTCTATTCACAAATTCTTAGGAGGGGAACAAATTTTCAACATCGTACTCCTATATTGCTAAAAAGTTCTCCAATTTGCCTTTTTTTTTCTTTTTCCAATTTTACTAATTATTAAATCTTTATTAGAGGATTTGATATTTGAGAAATAGAAATAAGGGTTTGAGTACTTCAACTAAAATCCTATTAATAACAAATCCATCTATACGCTGCTAGATTATGTTTGCGAAGATTAACCATTCAATTTCCATCATTCTTGATGCAATATTATCATGTTTATCTTGTTTTGAACAACTCTGAAATCTTATAACATGTCTTCTCTTAATATCTCAAAAAATCACAAAAGAAGAAGAAGAAGAAGATGAAAAAGACCTGTGACCACAAATAGGACTAACAAAACATAATGGTTATTTATTTTTTTCTCAAAAGGACTATATATCACATTACTATTATATTATAAGTTTCATCAGTCGATGTGCATCATTTCATAAAAGTAAAATAATTTAAGAGGTAGATTACAAGTAGATGCCAATAACATCCATATCATTCTGTACATGTAAAAATAATTTAAGGGAAAGATTACAAGGCTCCTATTTAAATTACTCGAGTAATTTAATCTGTCATACAGTTGGCTACTATATGAATGCTATACTAGTTTGACTAATATACCCTTAGTAGGGGTTTTAAAACTACTACCAGTTTGACTAATATACCCTCAGCCCCAAATTTACTTTTCATAACAGTTCTATACAATCTCCATCTCAATCTCGTACTTCTCGTCGGTGCTTTGTCCGTACAAGACCCAGAGAGAGAGAGAGAGATCGGACAATCACTACCGTCCGATCTCAGCCACAATCTTCAGATCTCCGAAAATTCCGACAATTTCTTGTAAGATTGATTTTCAATTATCTTAATTTCGAATTTCAATTTCATACTTTTTAGTTCCAATCTGAATTTATTTTGTAATTAATTTGAAAATTTGAGATTTAATTTATTTTTTGGAGTTAATTTTGTGAGTTTAATACAACGTTGTTTAATTGTTAAGAATGAAGTTAATTTTTGACATCAACATTTGGTGAATTATGTTAAATTAATTGTCATTGGCTTTTGTGGATTGTTATGTTGAAAATTCTTTTTGAATTTTCTATTTTTGGCATCAAAAGCTGACAGGTTTATAGCTCAACATGAATTGACGACTTTTATTCTCGGATCTGAATTAAAAAGCTGACATTTTTTTGGCTCAACTTGGATCAAAAGATTTTTTTTTGGGAGATTTGAAATAAGTAAAAATGACAATTTTACGGCTCAACTAGCTCAGTGCACGAAACTCCTGCGCTGGTCCAGGGATGTGTCGTACCCATCGGACCCACTTAAGGGTCTATTGTATGCAACCTTACGTTGCTTTTTTGCGAGAGATTGTTTCTATGACTTGAACCCTTGACCTTAAAGGTTACACGATGACAATTTTACCGTTGTGCCAAGGCTCTCCTTCAACTTGAAAGCAAAAGGGTTCCTGCAAAATTTCTTTATGTTTGGACTATGATTAGTTTAAACTACAATTACATGGATTGTCCAAACATTGTATTGATCCTTGTATGCTCTTGTCGCGTCTTCAATACCCATCTGCAGTGTGTTTGTCTCAGATACAGCAGCTTTGTTCTTTCTGAAGAAGAATGCGTTTTTCATTTTATTTTTTCGGCCGCAAAAATGTTTTAAGTGGTTTGTGGGGTTTGTTCCCCTCCTCTCTTTCTCACCGTAGCTTCTAACATGTACTATGGATTAAAAGAGCTACAGTTGTATATCTAAGTGAATTTCTTGGCGGATCAAACCACCATTCGTCTATGTAAATCTGTAAATGAATAAAACTTTAGCTTTCAAAAAGATGTTTTGCGCCTACATATATGTTATCTGTGCACATCATATTGAACTTTATACAAAGCTCTCTAAGATATATAGATTTGTTAGAGAAGGTTGCCTCTTGAAACATCTCTTTAATTTCAGGCCATATTTTATGTTAGATTTAGTTTTGCCTCTTGTAACATCTCTTTAATTTCTGGCCATATTTTATGTTAGATTTAGTTATGCCTCTTCAAAGTTTTAGTGATTGCTATTCCTTAAACTTTATCTTAAACCAGGTCTTCTTGGTCAATGCGGATACTTGCCGCATAAGTTCAATAATCATTATACCTATAGGTGTCAAACATTTTTCGTTTTGGCCTTTGCTATGCCTTTAGTGGCACCTTAATCTTGAAGTCAGTCACTCCATCAACAACCACTCATGCTTGCATTGTGATTGTAGTAGTGACTATGCTCATTGGCGGTTGAATGCCTTCTGGCTTCAAGCTTATGTTATTATGGGCATCATGGCTTACCATTGAAGTACTTTGTGGAGAAATCAAACCCAATGACGGCATTCATTCCTCGTGAGACCCATCTCCTCTATTTGCTCCTAGGGAACGGCCAATGTTTCTAATCCCTAAAACAAACTTGACATCCATGAGCTGCCTAACACAATTTTCCTCCTTAATCTTAGCTTGGGACTAGCTATGCGACCCCGACGTCATTGTATTAAAAGGAAACGCCTAGGCATTGAGGAGCACCCTTAGCGCCTAAGGTGTGCCTTGTTGCGCCTCGCCTCAGCACAGTGGCAAAGTTGCCTACGGTGGGGCCTTCGCATGCAAGTTTGTCTCCAAGTTTGTAATGTAATGCTTTTTGATGAATATATGTATCTTTTAGATATTTTTTGATTAAAGTATTATCATATTAAAGTTTCTATCTTACATAGTGCTTTGTGCCTAGGCACTAGGCCCCCCTAGCGGCTCAGTGCGCCTTACGCCTTTTTATACATTGCCCGACGTAGATTGAGATAGTACTTTGTGGATAAACAACACAAGGATAAAATTTATCTGCATTTTATTATGTATTTCAAATATCTTCTATCTCTCTCTCTCTCTCACTCTCTCCTTCCCTTCCTCTCCAGGAGGCATGAGCTCATTATTATTCATGAGCTAAAGATGTAATTCTTTCTACCTGTATAATCTTGTTTTTCTCTTTCCCCATTGAGGGTATGCATACTCTTTGCAGAATTCCATCTTGTCATTCTCCATAAGCATTAAATTATCAATTTCTAAAATGTTGAGAGTAGTATTTTTTTCGAAATGTGTTATTTTCTTTGTTCTTTTCATTCCTAATGAGTATGCGTTTGTATTACATTGTTTGTGTAATAAAAGATTGTTTGAACTTTCCTAGGTCACAAAAGCTGTAATGGGAGCAGACACTCAAAATTGGCACTTGGATTTGAGTTATGACCAGTGGATAGCAGCCCCTGTGTCTGGTTCACGTCCTGCTGCGCGCTACAAGGTTATCTTCTTCTCTTTCACTTGCGAGATAGATTTTAGTTTCTATGGTTTGCTTTTTCACTTTCTTTTCTTCTCTTATGAATGGTGGCCTAGCATGCTGATCTATATGACTTAAACTATTTTGTCACCCTAAGTGTTCATTTTCCTTGTTCTTATTATTGATTATTCATTGGCATCTGCTTCCTTTGCTATTTTTTTCTTGTGCTTTAGCATGCTGCAACAATAGTTGGGGAGAAATTGTATATTACCGGTGGAAGTCGTAATGGTAGATACCTTTCCGATATTCAGGTATTTGTCATGCTTGTCGCTCTCTGTTTTCCCTTTTCTTTTTAAAATTTTTCTTTGCTTTTAAAGTTCTGCATATTTTCCCGTTTTCTATGACCTTCTATTTTTGCAGGTTCTTGATCTTAGAAATTTGGCATGGTCCACTGTCAAGCTGAACGTGGAACCTCATGCTGTTACCGATAAGGATAATATCCGTTTGGAAGTTCTTCCTGCTACCTCTGGCCACAGTATGGTATGCAATTGATAACTGTTTTCACATTACCGTTGATTAATATATGTAGCACTTCTTGTTCAATTGTGAGACACTTTTCATTGGAAACTCAGTCTGATTCTCATTTCTCTGTGGGGTAATTTTGCACATTTCAGTAATCAATGAACTTTGTTGTATTTCATTTGTAGATTAAGTGGGGAAACAGACTTCTTCTTATTGCTGGTCACTCAAAGAATAGCTCTGATAGCACAACAGGTAAGTCTATATTCATTTTAATCCTGAATGAGAAAATTTTCCTTTATTTTCCTTATTTTAATGTCTCTATCATGAAATCTTTGTTGTAGTGCGGTTCATTGATCTGGAATCTCATCAATGTGGTGTGGTAGAGACTTTTGGGAAAGTTCCGGTATTTTATTGACCTCTCTGCCTTCTCATTTTAAATTTACTTCTTGCAATCTGCTATTTCTTTACCAGTTTGTCATTATTTTTATCATTTATCTTGAGAGGATGTTCAAATGTACTTCCAATAAATATTTGTTTGTCCCCTGCATAATTGGATTGTTGTTTCATTTGCTTATGTTTATTATCAGGTGGCACGGAGTGGCCAATCAGTTACACTGATTGGTTCAAAGCTTATAATGTTTGGTGGAGAAGACAAGCGTAGGCACCTGCTAAATGATGTTCATGTTCTTGATCTGGAGACAATGACCTGGAGCATTGTGGAAACCATGTAAGTTTTATCTCATTTAGGAGGTGAACATTCATGTGGAAGAGTTCTGTGTCACTTTTCTTTTCAATTTAATAGGCAGGCATCTCCATCTCCAAGATTTGATCATAGCGCTGCAGTGCATGGAGAGCGCTACCTTTTGATTTTTGGTGGTTGTTCTCATTCTGTCTTTTTTAATGATCTTCATGTGCTGGACTTGGAAACGGTGAGCTTTACACTATAGCTTATAGTTTGAATTTCATCGAGTTTATTATTTTTTTCACATGATTGTACAATAGCGAAATTGATTTTAAGATGATGACAACCATGCACAAGACTGTTGCCTGCGTGGTTCTTATTTGTGCTTTTTGTTGTGCATGACATGCGCAGCTTTCACTGTATCCATGTCAACTGCTTTCACTTTGTGTCCTGTTTCTATTTAGTTCTTCAGATATCTGAGGTTTGCTTGCTTGCTTGTGGTCAATATCGATACATTTGACTTATAGCAGATGCTTTAAAATATTGTGCTTGCCTTTTGATGTTTCATTCTTTTAGGTATCCTGCATTAGCTGCCAACCTGTTTCTCAGATCGCTTGCTCATTTAATTAGTTATCTTCTTTTATTTATGAAGTTCTGTGGGAGTATGCAGTGTGGAGTGGTCAAGACACTTATGAGATAGAATAATGCAAACTATCGGTTTTAGATATGAATTGTTGGTTGTCCCTGCAATGAAGAACATGGAATTGTATGAAATGATATATGATTCTTTTTCATGTTGTACAACGAAGTCACTCTGATGACCATCAAGTTGTGGGTTCAATTTTTCCCCCTTCATCTTAATGTACCTAAACAAAAGAAAGTAAGGGTTAATGACACTGACATTTACGTTTGAGCAGATGACACATCACCGGAGTGTCTTTTATTCAATATGGTAGAATTGAAACTGGGACGTATTTCCACCAAAGCAATTGTGGGCAAGCTAATCTTCGAGTATTATGTGTACTTGGACTAAGTTGTTTTGAGTTTATAGTTATTTTGAATTTATAGCGCACTGAGTAGACTATTTCTAAATATGTTTTATATGTCCACACAACTTATATATCTGCATTTCACAGATGGAGTGGTCCCTACCACAAATTCAGGGTGAGTTGGTGACGCCAAGGGCTGGTCATGCTGGTGTTGCAATTGATGAAAATTGGTATATTATTGGTGGTGGAGATAATAAAAATGGTAAGTGAATGCTTTTTGAACAGTGATATTGTCTGTATTATTTTGGTGTAAATATTGTTATCATTACTAACCTCAGATTAGTTTTTCCTTTTCCTTATTGACAGGGGCACCAGAAACTCTAGTATTAAATATGTCTAAGCTTTCTCTGTCTGTTCTGACTAGTGTAAAGGGAAGAGATCCTCTGGCGAGTGAGGTGATATTCTACTTCCCTTATTTTTCTTGCTTTCAAGGATTTTCAAGCAATAGAGAATTACTTTGAGTGTGTTGACTGGCTGATATATCTGGAAACAGGTGCCATAGGCTGAATTCTTTGGTAGTATCTACTGGCCCACCAGAGTTTTCTTTTTGTTGTAAGAATTTCTAAGCAGCAGTAAATAGTCTCTCCCTGGAGTGGTGGATCCATGAATCCTCACTTTTGTGGGGCAAGATGCTTCAAGTATGGATTAAGGGGGGCAATAGTTCTCAAAGGTGTTAGCTTAAAAAATATTGTGGACTCCTTGTAGAACAATGCAAATAATGGTTAAATGAGGAACTTGAATGTTTTCTTTTGGGCAGAGGAGACCTTGCTGCCTCTGCCCTCCTCCCGTTCAATTTCCATGCCTTGAGCTCTCCCTCTCTCTCTCTGTCTATCTCTCCCCTTGTCACCCTACATTGAGAATAGGAACCTTTTTTGCTTCATGTGTGTGGCGGATGTGAGCATGACCTCTGGCTGGTCGCACTTGTGTATGTGTATATATATCATAAACTGTCCAGAATCCATATATTCCACCATCACTCTTAAAAATGTGCTGGGGGATCCAAAATAAGACAAATCACTTTCCCCTACAGGAATATGCTTTATCCATCTTCGATACAATCTGATAATTGTAGAGAACGAGGATGCCCTGGTTAAGTGGAAAATCCTAGAACCAGTGATATGTATGTATGTTTGCTTCCTGTGCTGACATCTAATTGTCTTAGCCTTGTTTTTACTGCATCTTTAAAATGTTTGATGTATGTTAAACTTGACACCCTAAATTGGTTTTGTAGACTTCTGGAGGTTGAACAGTCTAGTAATATATGGGAATTTAGTTAGTCCAGGAAAGGACTCCTTTTGAGGACACTATTGTTTGTTATATATGTAGCTTAGAAGGAAAGCAGAAATTTCTGCAAGATGAGGAGGAAATGAATTGGGAAACAATGTATGATAACTTTTCAAGAACACAGTCTTTTCATCCTTTAGTCTACCCCTGAAGAAAAGGGATCAATGTGGGAAATGAGGAGAAAATGACTGAGTATGAATAAAGTAGTGGTGCATAGCAGACACTTCTAAAGTTCAATGTAACATTTGTTTTTATGTTGGCAATGTAAAATATTAGTGGGTGTGAAGTATCAACATTTCAATATGCGATATCAATTCTTTGAATATGATAACAATCTCTTTCTGGTTGGGGGGTAGTGCAAATGGGGGGTGGGGTTCACTTCTGGATATGTTTGGGGAAGAATTGTAGTTGGATAAACGTATTAGACAATAGAATCAGGATTACTGCATTTCTTACTTCTGTTGGTCTGCTGCCTTCTTGGCTTCTTTGTTATATTTATTGCTTAAATCTGATATCCTGTTCTAGAATTAATTTCTTCTTCTGTAAATTAGTTGTATCCACATTTCTGATTATTTTAGCTTTAGCATGCGCATGAATACTTATTGTTATGAAATTATTAGCAACTACAATATATGTCTAGGCTTATAAAGCATCTGATATAAATGATTGGAACAGGGACTAAGTGTTTCATCAGCATCATTAGACGGTGAGAATTACTTGGTTGCCTTTGGTGGCTACAACGGGAAGTACAATAATGAGGTACCTTTTACTTTGCAACTGTGCATTTTGAATTTTAAGATTCTTAACATATGCTTAGACTTCGCCTCTATTAGCTCTTACCTATGTTTTGGTTTTCAAACATGTTACGGTTTTGTTGTAGCCTTAAAAAAATTATGGAGTACAATTGCATTTTTGGTGAAAATTTTTTCTTCGAGTAATGCATGGCCACGAGTGTGGAAGAGTTAGACACAACTTAGAAGAAAGCAAGCGATAGTCTGAAGTAAAGGAATGAAGCAAGTTTAGGGCATGAATAGAGCAAGTATATATACGTTTTGGAAAACAGATATGTTCAGCATATTTGTATTGTTTTGGTGGTATATTTGATAGCATTTGGATATATGTGAAATTTACAACCTGTGGGTAATGATATAATTTATAGAGAATGTGACTAGCATATAGATAGAGTAAACGGGTTTTTTTATGCGTCTGTTGGTTTTGCTGTTTGTGGAGCTAGCATATAGTTTGGTAACCATCCAAGCTATATGATAAAAACTCTTAAATTGTTATATGCACTCTGTTATAATATGATGATTTCTCTGGAAGTAAGACCTTTTATGTTTGAAATGTTGAAATTTATTTGCCTGAAGTTCATACTGTTTGCAGGTTCAATCTTGAAAGCATCCATTTTAATACAACTGCTATAAAGATTGTATCATATGTGTTTGTGTACATCATATATATATATATTTCCTTTTTTCTGCCATGAGTATTTCCTTTTTCTTAGCCCTGATTCTGCTTAGATTTTAGCTTCTAGGTTGATCATCTTCCTTTTCATCATTGTTTTCTTGCATTTCACCGTTTCCTTACATGGTTTCATGTTTCTCTTTAAATTTAGATATTTGTTCTGAGGCCCAAACCAAGAGACTCATTGCAGCCCAAGATATTCCTATCACCAGCTGCAGCAGCTGCAGCAGCTTCTGTTAACGCTGCTTATGCCTTGGCCAAAGCAGACAAGATTGACTTCTCTGAAAGAGAAGATTCAAATTTCAAGGTTGTCGAAATTGATAGCGCTCAGCAGGATCTTTCGGTTGAAATTGATGGCATCAGAGAAGAAAAGAAGGTATTGGAATCATCGCTTGCAGATGTTAAAGCAGAAAATTCAGCGCTCAGGGCCAAGATTGAAGATGTAAACGGTACTTATGCTGAATTGTCCAAGGTATGCTCGGAAAATTCATTTCATAAGTACTTATCATTTGGCTGTCATGTTGTAGGACAAATATTTATTAACTACTTGCCATTCAATTATCAAATGTCTCATTAAATTCGCCAATTGTTTGCAGGAACTTCATTCAGTTCAAAGTCAACTGACAGCTGAGAGGTCAAGATGTGCTAAATTAGAGGTTGTACTCATAAGCATATTTTCCTTAACCAAGTTCTACTAGTAGTATTTTTCTCCGACTGTGGTGGGCAACTGGGTTGAGCTCTGGCGTTGAATATTTTACGTTAGGAGATTTTAAAGTGGATAGAGATTTGGCTTTTCGTTAGATCTCTTCCTTTTGTTCTGCATCACCTTCTCTTCTTACTTTTTGATGATATATTCAGGCACAAACAGCAGAGCTGCAGAAGATGCTGGAGTCAATGCAGTCCATTGAGGAGGAGGTTCAAGCACTTCGAAGAGAAAAAGCTGCATTTGAACGTGATATGGAGCTTGCTGCTTCCGTCCAAAGGCAAGGTTCTGGTGGTGTTTGGAGGTGGATAGCTGGATAATTTGGCGTACGCGCAACCCTTGAAGTTTCTAGATCCTCCATTTGTAAGTTCACCTCAGAAAATCATTTTGAAGTACAATTTTCTCCAAGCAACCGGAAGAAAGTCTCTCGGTCAGGCACACCGTCAAACAGTCATGGGAAGCTATGTGGTATAATGTTTTCTTGGTCAACTTTCTGGAGAAGTGAAGCTTAATATGCTGAACTTCGTTACGTGGTTTTGTTAGATAAGAAAATGTACACTCCCATTTACCTATTTCCTTGACGACATTTCTTTCTTCATTTGTAATGTGTACTTTTCTTTTCCCTTCAGTTGTCATATTCCTTCATATTTATGTGATAGTAAAATTTAACTATTCATTGTAGACTTTGGTATTTTATGATGGATTCTTATTACAATAAAAGAAATTTGTTGATGGCAGTTGTTGTACCTCCATGGTCAATATATATAGTTTCTGTGGTATTTGGCCTCTTCCTCTCATCTTTTTGGCATTATCTTTTACCTCGAGCAATCAAAAAATTGTCTTGCATGTCAGCGACGGGTTGTTCCGGTTTTGCGCTATGCATATATACCAAATCAAACCAAACTAACATTTTTTTCACTAGATGGATATTGATTATATAGATTTGTCGATGCCATTTATTTCTGTCAAAAATTGTCTTTTTTGTTAGTTTCATACAAACTAGGTTTTGATTAAGTGTTTCTATCCAATTTATCTTAGGTTTTGTTTTGCACATATGAGAGAAAAAAATTGGAGAAAATTGTGAAAGGTGATTAAAGCCTTTGGTTTTTTGCATGCTTCTCATTTACAAGTGTCATTTTTCCTGCAGTTTCAGTTGTGCAAACATGAGGGCATGAGTCCCGTGGGGCGGTGGGAGGGAGTTTTTGTGGTGTTTTGGAGGGGGAGGAGTTGAAAGAGATGGATTTGGCTCAATGTAACGCTATGAGAGATGTCAATAGAGGCGAAGTGAAGTGATGATTCACTTATTTGATCTCTACAATAGTCTATATCATTTCGTCATCAACTAATTATATTATCACTTCATTATTATTGATTTCTTTGATAACGTTATAACACTATAAAAGTAACCAAATTTGTTTAAAGAGACCTTATAACGTATAACTTATGTGGTAAATGCACTCCTTTTATGAATTTGACCACTTCATTAAAGCTTGACGTCGGAAAGTAATTTTCCGTTTATATTTTTTACAAATATAAATTATTATATATTACCCAGATAGATTTAAGGAGTAGCTCAACTAGTAGGCCTCGAGTTTGCTCTTTAGATGTTGCCACTTGTCAGTTTAAGTCTCTTAGGCATTTAAGGTTTTCGGGCCATTAACTTTAGGCCCGTGGAATTAGTTGTGCAAATCTTGAATATCACGGATTTCAAAAAATAATAAAAGAAGAAAGAAACCCAGACAAATATGCCTGTGTGTTTACTTTAGAAGAAAACACTGTTTGATTCATATCTAGTTATATCTAATTCTGATAAAACACTTAATTCCACGTAAAATGGCATCTTTGAAGTTCTCTGCGATCCAATTTTGGCTTAAATGCTCAAGAACTGCTTTGAAACTGTAAATGCTTCATAGAAGTTCATATTTCCTTTCCTCCATTGACAAACTTTGTGCTAAGTAGAAAGGAATTATAATCTGGAGAACACTTTCTGTTTGCTCTGTGAGACTAACTGCTTCCGCAGAATCTTGCCTGCTGCTGATCGCGGTATCGCATCAATGAAGCTCACTTTTCTAACCTTCTTGTATGGAGCTACCTGCAATTTTCAGTTCAAGGTGAGAAGAATTTCTCTTCTATTACAACAGTTTCTGAGTAATAGAATGACCCCGGTTTGCACAAACCTGACGGGCGACAAATTGGGTGACCTGATCTTCTGTGAGTTCAGCGCCAGATGCTCGTACGATGTATGCCATGGGTATCTGTCCGGCTTCTTCATCTTCAAGTCTGCAAGATTACATTTGTATTTAGATAAACACGTTGTACAGGAGCGCAGGCAGGGGTGGGGGGGGGACGGGGACGGGGACTGGGGGAGATAAGAGGCGAGGTAACACACGGTATGACTGCTGCATCAAGTATATTGGGATGGCTCAGAAGTACTGCTTCCAACTCTGCTGGAGCCACCTGCATTTTCCTTCATGTTAGCTCACATTTTCGGAGCTTTCAGAAGAAAAAAAGGTATATATATCTCTTCAGAAAAGTATTGTGTACCTGATAGCCATTATGCTTTATAAGCTCTTTTATTCTATCAACAATGTATAGATATCCATCTTCATCAAAATAACAAAGATCACCAGTTCGCAGCCATCCGTCAGAGTCGAGAGTTGCAGCAGTTGCTTCTTCATTTCCCAGATAACCCTTCATCACGGCCGGGCTTTTCAGCCACAGTTCTCCTTCCCTGTGTGGTGGTAATGCCAATCCAGTCTCAACATCCACCACCTTAGCGCTGAAGCACGATACCAACCTCCCCGATGAGGCTGGACGCGCCTTGGCTTGTTCATTGCAAGGAAAGAAGGTAGCTCCACCACAGCTTTCGGTTAGACCATAACCTGGCCTTAATTCCACCCATGGAAATTTTGCTCTAAATCCATCAGCTATCTCTTTACTCAGAGGTGCAGCCCCTGATCCCACTCTTCTTAGCGACGACAAGTCATAGCCGTCTTTGTTATACTTAACCAGTCCAAGTATCACAGGAGGCACTGCCGGTATGTTGCTTACTTTATGAGCTTGAATCGCTTCAAGCATTGCCTGAAAATCATATTTCTGCATTAAAACTGTCGTAGTACCCGAACAGAACAGCCCCAAGGCGAAAAACGCCAGGCCATAGATGTGAAACATGGGGATGAAACACAAGTAGACATCATTTTGAGCTGATGTCATGTCCACAGACCACTTGAGCATTGTCATAATAGATATGACATTTCCATGTGTTAGTATTACACCTTTGCTAGCCCCTGTAGTGCCTGAAGAGTAGAGAATTACTGCTGTGTCTGATTGAGTTGGCTTATCTTCTGGCAGTCTTAGAGGCTCGCAGTTCTCAATCAACTCTTCAACTGAAAGCGCGCTATCATGTTTTGGACACGTAGTAAAGAGGAAAGGCACTCCGGTGGGCAGTAACTTGTGTCCCTCTTCAGGGGCAGCAATAGCAAGTTTTGCGCCCGAGTCACGCACTTGCTTCACAACTTCTGCCTCAGTGTAGAGAGGATTAGCCGTGGTCAAGATCGCGCCCACAGAAAGTACAGCAAGGCATATAGTTGGATACAAGAGCGAATTTGGCGACAAGACTAATACAACATCGCCTTTCTTTACCCCAAGTCCATGGTGCAGCCCTGCTGCCAGTGAGTTGATCGAATGCTGGAGTTGAGCATAAGTAACGCGTTGATTAGTGGCCGAGTCAATGAGCGCGACGCGCGACTCGGCTTGTCCCGGGGGTGGGAACTGAGACAACACAAATGTAGCAGTGTCAAGGTCAGGCCTTGTAGGAATCTGCTGATGCTCACTTAAATGGATGAGTGAGTGATAGATTCCAGTTTTTGAATCAAAACCACTCCTCTCATAGCAAGTTCCTCGTCCGCCGTTGAATTCATTTTCAATAGTGGCTGTCCACCCCTCGACATTCGACATATTGATAAATCTGTAAAGACCTAGTAGCGATCTACGCTAGATCTTTGCATTCTTGGTTTTACATGATGTAATGATGTATAAATAACGTTTGTTTCGTAGGCTAGAGAATAAATATCATCGTTAAATCCGTTCACTAGGGAATGTTGTTAGTGTAGTTTATGTGCTTAGTTGCCGGCAATATCTAAATAATTACAAGACCAGGTCATAGTATCTTGGAATCAAAAGATTCATATCCAATTCCTTAGCTTTGTTTGACTTTTCATACTGCAAAATTTTATAGTACCGTACAAAACTAATCTATATACTCTTTGCCGACCAATTTCCTCGTTTTCTGTACTTTTGAATGTGTCATAAGACAATAACATTTTGTACTCATTTTGATGAACATATTTAATTTTATTTTTTTGGTAAGGAATTCATTAATCCAATGGAACTGTAACTTTATTTTCTTTGCGACCAACAAAAACTTCATAGAACTATATTGTTGTTTTATTTTAAATACTTGAGCACTTGCTTTCAAAGATTGAATGGAGTAGTCATGTAATAATTTATTGTGATTTAAGGTTTCAAATTTAAATATATGTCCTGTCATCACTCTTTTGGTCTAGTTAATGAAATCGGTAAATTATGTGAGTTGGTTAGATGCATGGGGTAGAGAGCTCGCTCGTGTAGTACTTGTCCATATCTCTAAAGTGGCTCAGGATGTTTGGCAGAATGCTTGGCCTCTTGCCTAACTCTTGATTGACCATCTAAAGTATGCGTTGGGGCGTACAACTATACCAAAGTATCATAATTTTTAGGTGAATTTAATACGATCTTGTCTAAGTTAATTTCTCATCATAAAATAAAATAAAATAAAATAAAAATATTCTCACACACTTGAAAATTTCAAAAGACCCTTTTGCCACTATTTTCAGGGCATTAAAGGATAAGGACAAGGTCAAATCTATGGTTATTATTGGTGCAAAATATTAATTCAATAAAAACCACTCGTTCTTTTATATTATATAGAAGATTATAAATATTGTTACAAAAATCACAAATTGATTATGTTGGAGAAAAAAATATTGATGATATTTGAGTGTAGTGTACAATTTCCTCGAAGTCTCACATATCTCACGCCTAATGCCATTAAGTGACGGTTACGTATACAATTTTGCTAGCAATACAAGAAAAATAGCATTTTCCTATGTTAATTGAGAAAAGGTACAGTGAAAAGCTATTATACAATAAAATAACTTTAAATTAATACTTGATAAAATAATAATTTCTTTTAAATAATAAAAATATCCTATCCGAATTTGGGATCAGAGTAAAAAATTAATAATTTCCATAAAATTATAAGACAATAGATTTTAAATATTTTCTTTGTATTTTATCAACCCAAATATTTCATAAATTAATAATTAGATAAAAAAAATACATAATAATTAATTATGAAGTTTTCTCAAAATATGAATCAAAATAGCTTTTCTTTTGTTGAACTTCAAATCTAACTAAATCTTTTCTTTAATTGTATGCAATGCGCTTAAAAGTTCTAATCCTACTAAATTAGATTCTTATCTTTTATTCTCATTACATTTTTCTACTTGTGTTTTTAAATTAACCTGAAAAAATATGAGTAGGTTTTTAAAAAAGATACCATAAATATAAAGTATTTGCTATTAAGCAAAAAAAAATCAAATATCTCAAAAAATTAATAATTATTAATTTATCGATAAATTAATATTTCGCTAAATTAATAGAATTTAGCGGTCCCAACACTATTAATTTAAAGAGGTTATATTGTAATTTTTTTTTTTTTTAAGGGAAGGTCTAAACCTATACATATATACATATGAAACTAGTAAGATTCGAGTTCGTAACTTCTCATAAACATTGCAAATATCTAGATAGAGGGGCCTTTGGCAAAGCAAGTTTTAGTTTTTCCTTTTTTCTTCTGTTCAGAAAGAAGCTAAATTCAATAAACAGAAATTTCAATAACAACCAGACCCGAAACTTGGACCAAAAAAATATATATCAAATGGGCCAAGCCCAAACAAAAGCAAGAAGCACATTTGAAAGCCCAAACTCACAGCCCAAATTAACGTACAGCCCTCTGAGTTAGGTTTCTTTTGTGAATTTGTTTCGTGAAGAGAAGCTTCCATTTCATGACTTTAGGCTCTATTTGAGCTAATTATAAAGTTTTTGATATTAGAGTTTTGGTTAAAAGTGCAGTTGAATAAAAGTCGTTGGCTGTTTGATTTATGTTAGACTTTTAAAAATTTTGAAAGCAATGTTAGACTTTCAAAAATATGAAGGATATATTTTGCAAACAAAATTAAGAACAACTTCTTGCATTATATAAAAACAGCTTCAAAAAAGCTTTTTTCGAAAAGCACCAATTTGGAGCTTCTTATTTTTAGCTTTAGCTATGTAAAAACAGTTTTGAAATTTTTTTTTTTGAAAAATTCTAATTTGAAACTTCTTATTTTTTAGTTTTCTTCAACTTTAATTTTTACCTAAAAGTTCTTATAGAATTAGGCTAAATATGTTAGTTTGATCTTCTAAACTCACACGAAATACTTTTAAGTGTCTAAAAATTAAACCAAACAGACCCTTAAATACAAAGGAGCTTCAGAATTACCGGTTTTAGATCAAAGCTTTTTTTACTCTTATCAATTGACAAAAGAAATACATTAATACACACACATATATAATAAGCTCAAACCAAGTATGACCCTTCTCCAAACATAATATATAGCGAGAGTTTTGCACAACAAACTGTCATTTGACTCCTTGCATACAAGACCAAAGGCATCTTTAAGGTTAAAGGGTCTCGATGAGTAAAATGTTGTCATTTGGATTTTAACCCTAATAAGAAGTGAATGAGAAAATTGAGGAATTAACTTGGAGAGAATAAATGGCTTTATTTTTTGTTAAAGTTATACTTTTAACAAATATTTTTTCTTCGAATGAATATAGCTAGTTGATTAGTAAAAGTTTTATACATTTCACAGACATGTATTATTAATCATATATACATACATCTGCATTAATATCAAAGAGATAAAGTTTTGCATTATTTGATTAATGCATCTGAACAATTTGAATATTTTTACAATTAAATAAAAATTATTGTATTTTAAAATACCTGTGTACCTCAGGTCCAATAAAGAGAAAAATGAGTTTTAAGACGATATGTCAATAGCTCAACAATGACTTAACGAAAAACAAAAAGAGAAGGAAGAAAAAAAAAGTTCAACAGCGAGACAATGAAGCACTACTTTTAGGGCCATATCTTTGTAAGATTATAACAGTGACATGAATGTCCAAAAAGCGTAGATTTTTTTGGATGAGATTATAGTGACAAGTGTCATATGCGTCACCTTATACCTAGGTTTCAAAATCAACACTGTAGACCCTTCCCTTTTTGCCTTCCTTCCCAAACCACAAACTCTTCACACACACACACACACACAGAGTACACGTACACAGCTGCCATGGCAATGGCAGAGTTGAAAACACCATCTTCATACACCAAAACCAACTTTGAGTATTCCTCAAAACTTTCCTACGTATCGACCCATCTTTCGCGACAACGGCTTAACACTTTCAGGGTTCTTCCTCGATCACAACATGCAAGAATATGCTGCTCTGTCACGTCCAAGTAAGCAACTCTATATCACACTAATAATATATATATATATATATATATATATATATATATATATGTGTGTGTGTGTGTGTGTGTGTGCGTGCGCGCGCGCGTCGTGTGTACCTTTTCTATATAGTTAGTGCAGTTTTCTTGATCATGCATGTACATTCTTTTTTTATAAGTCGTGGGCCAAATAAATTATTGTCCGAACAGTCCACCCGACTCTTGGATGTGATCAGGCATATACTTCAGTTAATATTTATATTGTTGTGGGTTATGGTTCAGGGAATTGCAAGCACCAGTGGCAGTGCAGGCTGATGATCCGAAGAAGAAACTGGACTGCTATGGGATCTTTTGTCTCACTTATGATCTCAAGGCTGTAAGTTTTCGATGATATATCTTCAACATGTCCCTACACGTGCGAGTGGAATTTATTTTTGAGCTTTGAACGTAAAAAGTTTTAATTGTTCACCTCGTTTAAAAGTTTAAACTATTATATTTTTTTATTATTTTTAACATGCACCTTGCGTGTAAGCGAGGATTGTTTCTAAGTCTTGAATATGGACGGTTTTAATTATTTTAAATAGTTAGTGGTGAAACTTTACTGTTGGGTAAACTGAATTCTGATAACATATTAAAATGTCACCTTAGAAAATTCAAGGTCTTAGAGAGAAATTTATTATAATTATTTATTATCTATAACAGAAACGATGATGGAGTATTAGGCTTGAAGCTTTGTGAGTTAGATATATGATAGATGTATAGATATCAATTCTGTTTGATACAAAAATCATGAACTGTTTTTGTGCTACTACAAAGTAACTGGTCCGAGAAGCAAGGAAAAAGATAGAACTTTGTAAATTGTGTTTCTACACCATGTAAATTTTTTTGAAAATGTGAGAATTAAGTCATCCATTTGAATGGTTTCTTAATGTCATATATTTTCTCTGATCATCATATGTTCACAGGAAAAGGAGACCAAATCTTGGAAGAAACTAATTAAAATTGCTGTATCAGGTGCAGCTGGGATGATTTCCAATCATCTTCTTTTCAAAGTAAGCAACTCTCCATTTGGATCAGAAAAGTCGTCATCAGTTAACTTCTGATTTTTTTATTTTTTTTTAAACTGATATATTCTGATACTAGTGTGTGTGTGCACGCGCGCGCGTGTGCGTGTGCGTGTGCGTGTGTGTTAAGTTCATGGAGTAGTTTAGGTCTGAGTATGCTGACAATGCAGTATCATCAATCTGAAATGGTATACCTTGATGCACTAAGTGCACAGAAATGATCTCCTACTAATTATCTTCTTTTGCAAGCTGCATAATGGTTCCTTAGCTATGGATTCTTCAGCTTTCTTGAAAATGTCCGCGGTTTAATCTGTTAGCTATCAGAGCAAAACAAATCAATTATGACCCTTTGCATAATCCCATTCTGTTGTTTACCCAAGCATTAGATCCTCAGGTTTAAAATTCGGATAAGTTGATTTCCTATTTCATATCACGGAAAGAGCAGAGTATTCTGAAATGCAAATTTCATTATTCGTTTTCAAAATTACCTTCAGTTATTCTACTTTTGCTAATAGCTGAAGCAGTGACATTGCTTTCTCACAAATTTTATCTGTTACAGTATAGGATGATTAACTTGTCGCATCCTCTTATAGCTGTTTTTATTGTGTCCTGAAAGAAGTATATGAATTCTGTTGTCAGCTTGCTTCTGGCGAGGTTTTTGGGCCTGATCAACCTATTGCATTAAAACTATTGGGCTCCCAGCAGTCATTGCAGGCTCTTGAAGGTTCGGTTTTGCGGCTCTTGACAGTTATTCTTGCCGTTCAATTCAAGTGTACCGTGTTTATCAACTAGTAGAGTAACCATTGATATCTGGCTTGTTTGAAATGTTGTCTCCAAGACTTGATTATATATTTAAACCTACCTTTCTATTGCGTTGAGGATGAATTAGCAAGCTGAGTTGAAGTAACATTCCAGATAATTAATGAAACAGTATGGTCTAGTGGTTGTGATATTTGACAATTTTTTTGTTAGGCATACTTTAACTAGTCAAAATTTGTAGTTCCACTGGAATGTAGATTTTCTGAAACAAATTGTGCGTATAGAATTCGAAATCCCTGAGATTACTTAATCGCGGCAAATAAAAAGAAAGATAGCCACTTTGTTGTGTAAAATCTGCAAAAAAATTACTAATCCTCATCTTGGCAATCTGTAATATTTAAGCTTCTATTTTAGTACATCCTATTGCAAATTCTATTGCTTTAAGACTGAAACTGAACACTTTGTGTATATTCAGGGGTGGCTATGGAATTAGAGGATTCCTTGTTTCCTTTGTTGAGGGAGGTTAGTACAGGAATAGATCCCTATGAAGTCTTCCAAGATGCGGAATGGGCACTTCTGATTGGAGCAAAGCCTCGAGGCCCTGGAATGGAACGAGCAGAATTATTGGATATAAATGGGAAAATTTTTGCTGATCAGGTACCTTGTTCTTCTATGAACATCCGCAGTAGCTTAGGACCTTTGCAGTCATCTCATTTTCTTATTAATGATTACAGGGGAAAGCTCTCAATGCCGTTGCATCTCGTAATGTCAAGGTGATAGTAGTGGGGAACCCATGTAACACCAAGTAATATATGTTTGGCTCTCTTATTTGATGCTTAGTGATGTAATTTTCGGTGTTGCTTCTCTTGCTAATATGATTTCTTTCCTTGAAGTGCATTGATATGTTTGAAAAATGCTCCAAACATTCCGGTGAAGAATTTTCATGCTTTGACTAGATTAGACGAAAACAGAGCAAAATGCCAGGTATGCCACCATTGTAAGTGCTTCTTAGTTATTGTTTACGATTTGTCATTATGAAGAAAGTACTGAAAATTGTAAACTGTATTCACGGGCCATGTAGCTGGCGCTCAAAGCTGGAGTTTTCTATGACAAAGTATCTAATATGACCATATGGGGAAACCACTCAACGACTCAGGTCATTTTCTTGCGATTCCTTGCTAAGCATTTTGTCGATCTCTTCTCTCATTGTTTATTGTTCCTTCTACATAAATTCATTATCTCGTTTACTCTAGGTTCCGGACTTTCTGAACGCTAGAATAAACAGCTTACCCGTCAAAGAGGTTATTAAAGATACTAAGTGGTTAGAGGAAGAATTCACAGAAAAGGTCCAGAAGGTAAGATGTCGAATTATGTTTGACATTTGCTTCCTTATGTCTATAATTTGAAATCAATACCTGATCTATTGAAGTTCTTTTTTCCAGAGAGGTGGCGCCCTCATTCAGAAATGGGGAAGATCTTCGGCTGCATCAACTGCTGTTTCAATCGTTGATGCTATAAGGTCTCTCACGACTCCTACCCCAGAAGGAGATTGGTTTTCTTCTGGAGTAAGTTCCCGGACTTGATTGATTAAAGACAAGTGCATGACAAATTAACACTTCATTAAGCACTCGTGCGAGATTTTACAAACTTTATCAGTATACAAGTACCTTCATTCATATGCATAATGAAATTATCTATGATTGATGAAAATATTACTAGGCTTCAGGGGAGATTCTATATGCAACAATATGAAGTTTTGCTTTAATCTCTTCTAGTAATCGTACGTTCCAAACATAGGTATATACCACTGGAAATCCATATGGTATAGCAGAGGATCTTGTTTTCAGCATGCCATGCAGATCCAAAGTAAGTTGATCGCCATTTGGATTTCTTTCACTGTTTCTCCTACAGTTTTTTTTTTTGGTTATAATTGAGGCAGAAGCCATAGTTCGAACTTAAAACCTCTGTTCCTCCTACAATTTTTCTTTTTCTTCTTTTCACATTCGCTTGAGATTGCCTATGGGGTCTTACTTCTCAGGGAGATGGGGATTATGAGCTTGTCAAGGATGTGAAAATTGATGACTACCTTTGGAGCCGAATAAAAAAGGTATCAACTAATTCCTTTTGTGGCTGGAAAAATTTTGAATTCTATGAACCTATCCTAAAGCTCTCCAGATAACTGAAGACACTCATGCTACAATATGTTAATCTTAGACACTTAGTAATTATGTTATGTGGAAATATCTTATCACGAGCATTACTATATATATGTTACTCTTTCACCCTAAACGGGTGACATAAATCAATACTCTTTCATCCCGTATCGCCCACCGGATGCCAACTGCCGCATTTTAGTTCCTTCAAACACCCTTGTTATCAACAAACATAAGCTGATGTATTCTGCATATTATTTTGCAGACTGAAGCCGAGTTGCTTGCTGAGAAAAGATGTGTGGCACATCTTACTGGCGAGGTTAGTACTAAGAAAAATTATCATTGCGTTTTGGTTTTTGCCTTAACATAGTTAGAATAAATGGCATTATGCTTTCTTTTAGGGCATTGCTGTCTGTGATCTTCCTGGGGATACAATGCTTCCTGGAGAAATGTGAAACAACTGCACAAATCATATACAAATACTTTGTTCGCCAGAAGCACGACGAAATTTGAGTTAATTTATGTACAATTAGTATCAATTGATCAACGTAAACATGTCGGATTCTTTATTTGATTTAGTATCCATTGATCAATAAATTTAGTCACATAGGTGATAGTAATTGAAATTTTGTCCTTTTAGCTACATAGTGGTTTGTAATGCTTTATGATTTTGTTCTCTCTGCTGTAACTCTCTGTGATTATGCATCACAGCTGAAACAGAATCAGATTGGATCATACACTTGTCTGTGTTGTGCATTTCTGTGCTGCTTTTTGAGAACATGAATTAGAACAAATACATGTACTATAGTTATATATCCATGGATAGGACTAGGATGTACGGCTCTCAGTAGAGGGTGAGTCCCACTTCATATAATAAGCATGCTTCTTGTTTTTTTAGGAGAGTGGAAGCTGCAAATAAAATAATAGAAAAGCATGTAGATACAATCCTTGTCCCTTTGTTGCTGTTGCAGGCCTATGGTACTACAGCCTGTCCCAATGACAACTATCATTAGAAATTCACGAATTAAAGATGTTGCAACATACTCTTTACCATTAACATTTTCACGTTTAAGGGCAGTTTTTTGTTGGATTAGGAATCGGTGCCTTCGTCTAAAACTAAAATAAAGGGGTTCTGAAATCATTATTGTCTTACTGTCCGTATTGCCAGAAAAGCCAAGCAATCAACAGGTCAAATATTACAACAATTACTAGGAAAGCATTTAGATAACACCCTTTCCTTTCTATTAAGAGCCGCACCATCTTTTAATAATGGGGAAAATCATCAGTTCACGCGCTAGATTAAAAACGTAGTTGCTATTCCATGTCTCATGAAGTGAATATAACATGCATTCATAGTCCAGATCTTATGTTTGTGATAACAAAGGTCTAGTTCGAAATAAATACTCATCGAGGCCAATATCTGCAAGAACTCCAAACCAAAACCCAAAGCATGAACATGAAACTGCAAAAATTGGTGGCGAAATGGCAAAACTCTCAAGACGAGAAAAACAAAGTCTTGTAGCCAACGATCATAATTCACAATCTTGACAAGGTTAAAAGATCAGGTTTACTGAATCAGAGCATTCAGCAGACTGAGGCAAGTCAGAGAGCTCCATAGATAACAATAATCGTTATTTTTGGCACGCCAAAATAATAAACCACCCTACTATTATCTAGCTATGTATTGGACATAATAGTTAATGTCCACCTGTATGTTCCACACAGAATCTAACCCAAAATACAGTCCTTTGGTGTACCAAGCTAGGATCTTAATATATCACCTGGCGCAAACGATGGTCCCAATTTTGAAACTCATGGAAAGGACCAAGACCCAAAGGAACAAAAAGTAGAACCAACCCCTAGACAAGGCCGCAACACACTTCCCGGGAAGTATGCTAACTGTCGATTCCATGTTAGCAGAATTATTGTCACCATGTAACAGGCCAAAAGAGAAAACGATGTTGTAGCCTCCATGCTTACCCAATGACCAATCTGTTCCACTGCCACCCACAGGCAGGTTCCTTATTTGGATGACACCAGCGGTAACATGTACTGAACTGGAAGACTGAGACATAGAATTCAGATGGAGAGCTGCATCTTTCTTGGGGAACTCTGAAGCAAAAGCTGGAGGAGCAGGTATGCTGCCTAACATGCGGCTGGCCTGCTCGAGGAATGGATACTGACACTCTGCATCATCAAAAATTGTGAAAAGTGAGATAACCAGAGTGCTTGAGAATTACTAATCAAACAATGTGCACATCAAGTTTGGTCCTAATGATCCCATTACTAACACCCCCCCTCCTCTTTTAAAGTTGGCAATCTAAATAGAAAGATATACTCAGTCAATACCTGATGCAAACTTCAGAGGCTCTTGCTTGGAAGATGAAGCAGCATTGTTATCAGGTCCTGTGAATTGTTCACTTGATGTCAAAGCTTGCTGAGTTCCCAAATTGATATCCTGGCACAGGGTAAGTCACAATTGTTTAATATTACGAAGCCAGAAGGAATGACAGTAAGACCTTTAAAGTTGAATATTACCTTCTCCACAGGGATTGCTTGGACAGTAGGAAGGTCTTCACTTTCCACCATCTTTGGAGGATCAAAAGCGAGATTTGCATCATGGAAACTAAGGTATTCCTCGAGCATGTCATCAAAACCAAAGGTATCAGCCGCAATGGGATTTACCAGATCATTGGTCTCAAGGAATGCTCCATCGCCAAATTGAATGTTCTCCAAAGAATCAAAGAATGGTTCATCCAGCAAGTAATCCACTTCTTCAGAAGTCTTGCTTGATTCCTGCAGGTATTCATGCTTGACTGGTCTTGTTTCCATATCATACTGAATAGGTATCCCATGTATATTCTGGCTATTAGGCTCCTCAGGCACACAATGGTTTTCACCAACAGCCATCAAGAGATTTTGGCCATCATTGGTCGAGTCTGTGCTATCCTCAACAAAGGTTCCATTATTCCCACCATAGACGACCAAAGGAAGGGGAGCCTCAACTGGTGGAATATCTGTTCCAAGAATCTGGCATGAAGAATTAGATTAAGCATGTAAGATTGAAATATTAACAACAGAGAACCTCCATTTCCCCTCCCAAACCCAAAAGAACAATCTAAAGAAGAACAGAGAAATGAAATCGGAAGATATTCACAGGTGCGTAATTCACAAGCATGTTCAGATGATACTGTATATGCTTTATATAGGATTCTCTAAAATAAATTTACTGTACTGGAGGGTAGAGACACTGAAAGTCATGCTCAATCCTGCTAAATCTTAGTATCACTCCTTAACTCCGCATGATGGCTAGTCTTTCAACGAATTTGTATTCTTAAAAACGTGAATTTCATGAACCATACATCCCGATGTGGTGGTACTCCTTATCAGGGGAAGATTCATTTGAGATACTAAGTGGCAAACTTTACTTCAATGCTTGATCAGATTTCATTTTCTCACTACTGAATCCTTTATTCCAAATTGTGTAGTACATAAACAACATTCGTAGATCCATATGCAACTTTATTGTAAAGACACAAGCTCATCTTATGCATTTAAGTCCTATATAATTATTGGAAGAAAGAGAGAGAAGCTAATGCTTGATGCATGCAAAGATAATGCTTCTCAGAAGAAACCTGCTCAAGGTCATGTCCATCCAAATAAGCGTCAGCACCAACTTCAACCTCCTCCGCATGCTCCATCTTTGGAACCATTTCCAACTCATCGTTCTCCCATTCCTCCTCGACAAATGGTGCCCCATACTGTTCCCCATTCTTTGGGCCCGACCCACTCTTCTGAAAGACTCTGCATAACACAAAGGCATCCTTTCCCAAGAAATGGCGTGGGCAAATGAGAAATAAACCACAAACCATTAGAGAAAGAAAAAGAGACAACAATGAATCTACCCCAAGAGAAAGGAAAGTAACATAATCCCATGCCCTGTCCTGCTTACTGGATCATGTCTACTGTGTTTTGATATTTTTTTTCATAATCACTCCACACAGAAAAAAAAAAAATAATAATAATAATAATAAAAATAAAATTATGAGTTCACCACATTCATGTTTCTTAAACTACAAAGAGGCATTTCAGATATTGATTTGACAAAAACTTCTAACCTCTCATAAACCCAGTTAAAACATGTCTCAAAGCAAATTGAAATATAAAACTATACAACCATGAAACACCAACCTGAACAATCCCAGCTTTCTCCAGCTGCTCATCAACAAGCCTGTACTCGTGCATCACCCAGTTAGTCCTCTCACCCCTTGGAGCTCGACCACTGTGATAAACCAGAGTCTTTTTCATCCCCACGACTTGTGACCTGTGGTAGACAGCCCGGTCCTTTCCGGTTGTCTTCCAATAACCTCTTTCCGTGGCCCTGTTGGTCCTTGAGCTGTTGCCATACTTCTTATCTAGCACACTGAAAAAGTACCACTCCAAATCTCTAGTCTTCAGCCTCGACTTACCTAAGTTTCCGCAAAAGTTTGATTAAAATACATCACGAAAATGCAAATATCAAAGACCAGAACCGGAAAGAAAATCGTACACATCTAACATCTGTGTGTGCATGTGCACATACATACACAAAGTAAACTGGGTAAAATTATGGAAATTGGAGCTCTGTTTTATTATACTTCAAATTGATAATCATATACAATGTTTGCAGTGATTGCATACCAAAGTTGAGAAAGGGAAACCTCTGCTTGCAGAGAAGTGAGAAGCTAATTCATCAAAACACAAACTTCGCAAGGCAAATGAGAACTCATTAGACCCATGTATACAATACAGATGCGTAGAAACTAGTCAAGTATTGCCTAACCCTCCTCTTCCTCACCTCATTATTTTCATACGCAAAAACTCCTCTTCCTCACCTCATTATTTTCACACGCAAAAACTGAGTCTCCCAGTCTCAATGCGCCCAACCTTTGAAAGGAAAACAATACTCATCGCATAAACAAACCATCCGGCACCATGTTGGACATCATTTCCTTCCATGGAATTTTAAGAGATTATCACACAACGCAAACAACAAAAATCAAAAGAATTACAAATATATAATAGGGCAGTTCGGTAAATGAAACATTTGCTATGCACAAGTGCAGGACCCACTTAGGATATATATATTTTTTTTGAGAAATGAATAAATTTTATTAATAAGCACTTAATGCACCAAGGTGCTTATTAATAAAATTTATTCATTTCTCAAAAAAATATGTATATGCTAAGTGGGTCCAAACGTTTCATGTACCAAACTGCCCTATTATAAATATACACACACACATATATATATATACATACATGCATACCCATATCAACCAATCCAATTCACAGTTTCTTTAGTAGGAAATCAATGCGTTGAAAGATCTTTGATCTCAAATTCACTACAAATTTGAGAAAAGGGGAAAAAAAAGAAGGCAAGAAAAAAATAAAGAAAATTATCAGGGGCAAAATCGTCAAATCATGTCACTAAATCCACAAAATCCACAAAATCCGCTAAAATTCTCATCAGTTACACATCGATTCTGAATACAAAACCCTAGAAATCTAAATTAAATAAACAAAAAAAAATCAGAAATCTAATAAAAACATACTCTAAAAACCTAAATTATATATACAAACTATATGTATGTGTATCTATATATACACACAGACACACACAACACGCACCTGGAAGATCCCAGGGCTCGAGCTTGTAGATATCAATATCGGAGATAGCATCGAACCGGAACGGTTTAGCGCAAACCTTTCGCCGTAAATAATAACGCACGAGCTCCTCGTCCGTTGGATGGAATCTGAACCCTGGAGCCAACGATGCAGATGAAGACGAAGAAGATGATGATGAAATCATCGCCATTGAAAATATCAAAAGTGTTTTTTGAGTTAATTTTAGATCGTTATATATTTATGGGCTTAGCTAATATTAGGTTGGGTTAAGTCTTGGTGTGCTATGGTTTTGAATATTTTATTAATTGAATGATAATTGGTTGGGATGGTGAGGGGATTTTGTGAGTCACAATGCGGTGACGCGGTTGGATTTAGGTTTGTGTACGTGGAGCGAGGAGAGAGTGGGTTCTGGAATGTTCTGATGTACTTGAGGGAGGGGTAATGTTGGTGACTGACTATTTATGAGAACAAAGTAAAGGAAAGACAATTCTTCGGTAAAAAGTAAAAAAGACGCACGTCATCTCTAAAAATGAAAGTAATGAAAAATTCTTCAAAACGTGGCATACCTTCTCATCTCAAATGTATAATTTTTTTAAGGATTTCATGTATTTTTTAGTGATTATTACATGTAATTTTGATCATTTTTAAGATAATCTCCAAGTAAATAGTAGTTTGTCCCAATACTTTGTGGAATGGTGGTAGTAGTTAGTTGTGATTATTTGCTCCTTACGAATATAGTTTGAATTTATATTTAAGCGTTATAAAATAATAATTTATTATAATTAAATATTATGAATTTTGATTACTATTTTAACTTTTATTATACTAAAAAAATATTATTTAAATTTTGAATAACTTAAAGTATTTATCAGAGTACACTATTGTTCGATAGTATTTATAATTTAGGAATAAATTAAAAAAAATATTGTTTAAATTTTGAATAATTTAGAACATTCATTGGAGCACACTATTGTCGGATGACATTTATAATTTTGAAATAAAGTTTATATAATCGTATTCGAGATGGATTATTAGTTACAAAAAGTAATATTTGATAGTTATTGTTTTTTCTTCGTTTGTACCTTATGGTATAGTTGTAGTACGTTGACTTGACGAAGTAACTAGCGCACGCATTTGCGGTTGTGTAGTGACGCGTGCGCTACCGTCGGGTATTGTTGTTGACCTCAGTCCTTTTTTTTGCTTTTTGATTTTTGTTTTCTTTTTCAATTTTTTTTTTTTTTATTCCTTTCGCGTGGTAAATAAAATGTAGTTTCCCGACAAAAAAAAAAGGTAAATAAAATGTAGTTCGAAAAGTTTGACCAACGCTAACGCTTTGGAATTTCACATCTTTCTAGAATTTCATTTTTTCTTATTGGCTCCGAAATATCACTTTATTAATTTTTCTGTTGTTATTAATTTCTATAAGTTTGCTAGTGTCGGTGATGATTTAGAATCTTTTATTATTAGAAACCAAGTGATTAAAAAAAAAACTAGTAATCTTGTAAAACTTTGTTGATTGAAAATATTAAAATATTTTAATGAGTAAGGAATTATCTCCAAAAGATTTCTACCAAAATCGACAAAAATAATTTTATCGTATCCAGACTAATATTAATCAAAGTCATTTTCATGAATAAAATGTGACCAGTTAACTAATTTTGAATTTTCTTAATTCTTATTTATATTCTGCATATGAGCACTGAACGACTTATTCATTTGGTCAGTTAGCTTAGCCACATTACATTTATGAAAATATGAATAAAGTGAATGCAATGAATAGACCCAGACCCTCTAATGTTCAACAGACGACTGAGCCTAGTTATGCTCATCAATGCGCTTTTGAACGAACTCTAACTCAAGAATTCTAGTCAGCGTGGGACAACCCGCCCATATAGTGAGCGGGGAGGATGGCACTGTAGGAAATAATAGCGGATGTAAATTTGTGCGAATACTCAAAGTTTTACAGTGGCAGAATAGATTAATTGACAGTAATAAAATAACAGTAAAGCATAATATATAGAATAGAATAAACAGAAAAAGAAAAGATTGCTGAAATTTAATAAATATAAATGCAAGAATACACAAACCGAGGCTCGAGTTAGACTCGATGTCCTTAAAATTAATTTGCTCCACTACGGTACTTACGGCTCAATAGCAATAACCTCCTAGGATACAACGGCTCAATCTTTTGTATTAGAAGTACCACAAAATACAAAAACTATCGAACTCACAGTGTATAAACTTTCTCTCGACAAATGTTATGCTAAGCCTGTATATCTATATGTTATGCTGAAACGTTGATGTTTCCAGTGTACCCAATGAAATGAGCAAAGGTGCTATATATATATAGGCAAAATGCTGAGTGAAATCCGTTAGCCATTATCTCCATTCAAACATGCAAAGGATGTTGACAAGCCCACTAACACCACTTCCTCCATTCTGATCGTGTAAGCTCAAGTTGCAGAACATGGGAACAGAATGGCCTGCCCACTTCCTTAGTTCAAACGTGCAAAGAGAATGCTGAATATGGGCAGTTGCTGAAAACGTGGGCTTGAGGAAATTAATGAGAAAAACGTGAAAGAAAAGTTAGGTGGATGAAATCCCATACCATGCCAACTTCTGCACGTCCCCAATTTCTCATTCTTTTTTAACTCTTTCTTCCAACAATCACCCACATGAATGAAAATTGGCCAGCCAAATATGAATGCAGACCTTAGAGAGAGTTCAGTAGACAGCTACTGCATTAGGATAGGTAGCTTTTAGCTTTGAACCTTCCTTAGTGAAAACTATCGGGTTTACTTGCTAATCAGTAAAGCGATGTTTTGAACTGTTCAACTTTTGTGTAAATCAAGACAATAGAGTTCACACAGTACCCCTCTGTACACTGTCGAGTTCTCACGGTTGTGTTCATTTTGGCCCTGAATAACTCCTGGTATTCATGAGTACTCTAGAGAATTCAACCTTCAAAATTCTCGTAGGATCGGCCCAGTCCCTACTCACATAGGTGATCATTTATTAAGAGTATCCCTACAATACCCCACTTAGATTACCAAGATATAAGTATCATTAAGAGCATAGTTTAACCTAAACCACATGCAGGTAGCATTGTCTGCTCGTCATAGGAATAGGTAGGAGTGTTACCCCCACAGTGCTCCCGGTGAATCATTCATAGTTAAGTTTTTCCCTTTGAACCTATATCCAGGGATCTCCTGTCACGTAGGTAGGGTTTTCCACTATGATGACTCTTTAGATATAAGCTTAAGACCCATTCCCTTCAATGACTTGTAAACTTGCTCTCTATTCAAACTTTTAGTAAGCGGATCCGCAATGTTATCCTTTGACTTTACATAGTCAATTGAGATAACCCCATTAGAGAGCAATTGTTTAACGGCATTATGTCTACGACGAATACGTCTAGACTTACCGTTGTACATACTACTTTGTGCTCTTCCAATAGACAGCTGCACCTCCCAACATAAAGACAACCACTCATGGATTTAGAGTTTTTAGTATCCGATATCCAGTTGGCGTCATTATACCCCTCAAGTACAGCTGGATATCGTGTATAGTGCAACCCGAAGTTCACAGTGTATCTCAAATACCTTAGAACTCTTATTATAGTTGTCCAACGGACTTGCCTTGGATTGCTCACTTATCTTCTCAATTTGCTCACAACAAATTCTATAATGAACCTCATGCAATTCATGATGTATACTAGACTACCAATAATCCTTTTGAATACTCCAATTGGGATATTCCTTCACCAGTATTTTGACTAGATGTACATTTACATCTATAGATGTCTTCACTGGACTATCTACTCAACACAATGAGATAGAGACCAATCTTTAGTCCATCAGATGTTTTGTACCCAATATCACATCTACTACACCTATATCCTTCATGTCAAAATTACAGAAAAGGATCTTTCGGTAGCCTTAATGACATCATTATTGCTCCCAATAATCAACATGTCAGCTTTGTAAGGCACACAGTGACATCTTCTTGATCGTAGAAATATAATTTCTCATGTCATTAGTTTGTAGCCTTTTTTATCTATTTAATCCATGGTGATTTTATTAGCTTACAAACCTTCTTTACTCCGTCTGGAACCACATACCCCTCGGGTTGTTCCAAATAGATTGAGTCATTATTTAAGAAGGTTGTATTCACAAAAATTCATAGCAGCAATATATCGCTCTCAACATCTTAATAGATATTAGACTTTGCTTATAATCCTTGATCACAAGTATAGTCTTGTCCTTGTCAATATATCCATTAAATTTAATCTTCCTTTTGAAATTCATTTACACCTTATAGGTTAATTTCTGAAAGAAAAACCACAAGTTTTCACGTATGATGGATTTATTCCACTCTTAACAACTTCTTCCCAAAAAGGAGCTTCAAGAATTAACATTATTTCCGTAAAGGTACGACGAGGCTTATTCTCTAATAAGCATGTTAGAAAATTTAGATCCAAAGACTTGGACATTTAGCTCTCTTGCCATGTCCTGATTCATCTTTATTGTCACGTGATATAGACTATTTCACTATATCATTATCATGACTACTACTCATAGTATCATGAATAATTGTGTTCTTGTGCCACCTTACAAGGACATAAATTTCCCAATTAATCTATATTCCTCGACTTTCTAATAAAATTCACATGCGCATGTCCTCAATTTTGAATTTGTGCACAAGAAATCTTGTATGCCGCAATAAAGATATAATCTATAATCTTAAGGTCCAAAGTTGACCATTGTAGGAGATAGAACTCCTATCTAACCAAGACACCCCCACATTTTAAGCATTCAGAATTAAAGGTAGTCAACCTTTTCACATTTCATAGCGGAGTATGAATTAGGGATATGAATTTAAGTTCTTTGCATAGCGGAGTATGGAAAGAATCGATTTCTTTTGAACTTATTGGAAAGCTCGAAACCTTGGAACTTATCGAGGGAGAACAAACCATCACACTATCACCCTTTGTCCATGCATTCCATGAGAAATATCACACAAAAGGCACATACAACCTATGATGTTCTCCAACATCACGTTTTAAACCCAGTTTTCTTGCTCCTATCAAATTTGGCTTAAGAGCCAATTATTATACAAACAATTCTCTCATATAAATTTAAACACTTATTTGATTAATTAAATAAAGTAGACTAGAGAATCTCATTTCCGCATCTCATAAGGCAACAATCCTACCAAATAATTCATGCAAATAGTGCAATAATCATTTCACATACCGTCATAACCAAATGTTATTATGCACCAACTTTGTACATTCTGGAAACATAATCCAGAATCAAAAATTGAGACCATAAAAGACAAAATGTCCCGCAATGACATGTCTTACACACAAATAAAAACCATGGTAAAGACCTCTTTTTTTTTTATTATTATTATTAATTATGTCAAGATAGCTGCACTCACAAAAGATCCAAATTAATTGGCAAGTGTAATAAACAATAATGCTAGCTAAATCCAAATGAAGTATGAGTTGAATTAACATACCTTCAGAATCCAATGAAACTATGATACAATCAGAATGCACAATAGTAATTATCATATTTAAAGGCATGCAAAGGTAATACTAAAGTCGAATTTATGCAACAGAATGCAGGCTATTAGTGGTTGTCTGCGAATTGAGACGCTGGATCCTAATTTTGGTCAAAGCTATTGAGCACTAATATAATATCACTAATTAAGACAAACACATTTCTACATATTAGCATCACTCATAAAACTGTAACAGGAATCAACATAACATACTGTCATACTTGAACCAGGCTTATGCATGCTCCATATCCTTTTTTTTTTTTTTCAATATTGAATCAGTGGGTCCCTGCTGCACAAATCTATGAGAACCAAAGAAAACTGCACATGAAACATAAGTGATCACCAAATCACGCACTAAATGACAAACTGAAATATGCAGACCATATTATTAATATTCACTTACGATCGCATGCAAATAGAATTCAAATACCGTACAGATTCGAGTTTACTACATAACAAAATGTATAGCCAAATTCTTTTATAACAGAATTAGAGGCAGAGGAGCAAATTTAACCTTAAGATTGTAGGAAATAATAGCGGATGTAAATTTGTGCGAATACTCGAAGTTTTACAGTGGTAAAATAGATTAATTGACAGTAATAAAATAATAGTAAAAAGCATAGTATATAGAATAGAATAAACAGAAAAAGATTGTTGAAATTTAATAAATATAAATGCAAGAATACACAAATCGAGAATCGAGTTAGACTCGATATCCTTAAGGTTAATTTGCTCCGCTATGGTACTTACGGCTCAATAGCAATAACCTCCCAGGATAAGACGGCTCAATCTTTTGTATTAGAAGTATTACAAAATACAAAAGCTATCGACCTCCCAGTGTATAAACTCTCTCTCAACAAATGCTATGCTAAGCCTGTATATCTATATGCTATGCTGAAACGTTGATGTTTCCAGTGTACCCAATGAAATGAGCAAAGGTGCTATATATATAGGCAAAATGCTGAGTGAAATCCGCTAGCCATCATCTCCATTCAAACGTGCAAAGGATGTTGACAAGCCCACTAACACCATTTTTTCCATTCTGATCGTGTAAGCTCAAGTTGCAGAACATGGGAACAGAATGGCCTGCCCACTTCCTCAGTTCAAACGTGCAAAGAGAATGCTGAATGTGGGCAGTTGCTGAAAACGTGGGCTTGAGGAAATTAATGAGAAAAACGTGATAGAAAGGTTAGGTGGATGAAATCCCACACCATGCCAACTTCTGCACGTCCCCAATTTCTCATTCACCTTTAACTCTTTCTTCCAACAGGCACTACTGACAAAGACCATCTCCGCTCCTTTTAATGGAGATTCTTAGCCGCATAACTCTTTATTGGTAGTCCTTTTGCTACAAGTCCTACAACACAAGAACAGAATTCTCTAAAAAGCCAAGATTTTTAATAATGTATGTCTAATATTGATGATTTAACTCGTATGGTGTTTATTTATGAAAATAGGATAATACTTCAACGAAGAAAGTCTAATATTGATGATTTAATCATTTTTTATTTTTATTAATCACGTGTACATTTAAGCCTAAGGAAAGCATCCAATAATGTTAACATGACATGATACAAAAAGTGGTGCAATTATCAATCATGTGGAGCATTGTAATAATCTCTAAGTTAATATAGTGCTACGAAATGGTAAAAGAGAGAGGAATTTCTATAAACAAAGTGTATCTAGTCAACAACTAAGTGATAATTGCACAATAAAAACGACTATATAACAATGCTCTAAAAATAGTGTACACAATCCGCTCACTAATTAACAGGTAAATAGACAACACACGAGAATTATGCTACTTCTTTTCTAATTCTTTTTTTTTTGTTCTTTTCTGATTCCTCATGGATTCATAGAATATACCTCTGTGAGGCTGACTGTGACATTCAAAGGCTGTCAGACGGCTCTAAACAACATGAGCATATTGCGGGCTTCCAGCTTCATTCTCAGTGACCCTCTATGAGTAAAGATCCTACCCTAATATCATAACGTTACGAACGAAATAGACCGATCATGATGACTAATCAGGCTACGAGAAACATCCTGGATATGGTAGCTGCACCTGTTATTTACAAGTGCAGAAGATAACCTGTTCAAAACTAAACATTTTGCAGTTATTCCATCAAACTTGCATTCTTGTCAGCAAATGAAACACATTACATGTCATTGCTTGTGGTGAGGCTTCAAATATCTTGCAGGGATACTCTAACCGTCCAGACCTCAAATGAAGTATTGAGGTCCGAACAATCCAGACCCAAGTAAGTAATTCCACATCTTGCCTCATTGATATAGTCCCAGCAACAAACATTCTTGCAAATCTGCAGAAATGAAACCACCGCACACCCCTACCCATTCCTCGGGCCGCAGCAGCACACCATCAGTGGTCTCTCATGCAGATCAGAAGAAAGCCAACAATATGAGCTTCATATCACATTCTCAGATATAATCAACTGCAGCCAGAAAGGCCGACTTTATTCTGATTAAATGTCGCTAATCATACATTCAGTCAGATTACAATTAACTACACTAGACGACTACAAAGGTGCAACAAATAGCCAGACATATAAGAAGGGTTTTACTGATCTTCCTCAGTCCAACGGACATGCGCGATTGAGAAAATTATACAACGGTCTGAGCGGAACTACAAACTAGACTACATAAGAGGGCCACTGCCTAGCCACCACGGACATGTCTTTTCAAGTCCTCATTTTCCTTGCTCAAAAGATCAATCCTCGATTGCAAAATGTTGATCATTGCTTGGGCTCTCATCACCTCAATCTTCAGAGTCTCCCGCTCCATGGAGACATTAAGGATCTCATTTTCTAAATTGCTTATGAATTTTAGATAGCCGGGAGGTACAGATTTCTCAAGAGTGGAAGAATCAAATGTTGGTGGGTTGGCAGGTTGACTTTCTTTTGGTTCTACAGGTTCTAACAAAGGAAATTCCAAAAGTGCAGAGGAAAAATTTGTCGTCGTCATCGTAGTAGGAGGATCCTGACTTGTTGTAGTTGAATCCTCAGAACCATTTGCATGGCTGGAGCTCGGATCATCATGCTTTGATCTTTTACTTTGGGATAAAGACAGAGGTCCAGGATCCTCTGATCTCTCCCTTTTGCAAATAATTGCGAAATTATGAGACGCTGTAGGATTCTCACTTCGGAGAGGAGCCTTGTTTATGGGATGAGCATCCTGTAAAAAGCAGCAAATTTTCAGATGTAAGGATTACTATATAAGATAGTTAAATTGTCAAAAGACATCTAAAAGCCATATAGAAATGAAAATATATGCATCTACAAGTGCATTGACATCTTTCTGGAAGCGCACATGAGTGCATGCATGCACCTAATACTAGTCAGGGACAGTAAGTGCAATTATTCAAACAGCAGAAACGAAAGCTGGCAACAAACAGAGTAAAAGTAAAACTGCAACCCAATAACCATTTCATAATTCTTGGCAACAGCAGAAGAATGCACATATATCAATGAACTGGATGTAGTGAACATTATAGGAATGTTTGAAAGCTATTGAGTTTGATGCTGACGATTTAAACAAAAGGAGACTCCAGGATGAATATTGTAGTGCACTGCTCTCTTCTGATACCAAGTTTACAGAGTACAAGAAAAATTGTTCGAAGCGACAAATTTGACTACTTCCTTCATTTTGGCTCAATCAAACCATGTGAGACGTTTCATGAGTATCTTGAAAGATTTGGACCCTACTGTCAAATTTCTTTTCCTATTAGGTTCATGTGCCATTAGATTGATCTTCACTCTATAGCTGTTATGGTAAGAACGTCCATCCAAGTACAGAGTACAATTCATCAATAAAAAGTCACAAGATGGTTGGATGATAGATGATGGTTTTACACCTTATAACTGTTACCACAACATTCAGAGAGGTGAGGGTCATAATGTTTGCGGAAAGCATGGATGATTGTGCACTCAAAATATAGAAGTATACAGTTATGAGATATTTTTCTCATCTGCCAATAAACTGAAATTAAACAGAACAAAAGTTCCTGGTGCTGGAGGGGCAGTGCCAGACGTATTGCAATTGTCCTCGACACAGTTCCAGATACTGGTATGGATATAATTAGTTTAGCCAAGATTCATGAATTATACCCTTAGGCTCCTGTTTCAATCCCACAAATGGATAGTATATGCATAAAGCTTATTAATGAATCAAATCCATAGCCATATAAGATGACAACCAATGGAGGAGCCAAGTAAGGGCCAGAAGGGGAAATTTAAAGTCCATGCTTTTTTCAAAAAAAAAAAATATTAAAATATCTATGTACTTTCAGTTAAAAAATTAGTCATCCCCCGCCGAAAGGAAAAATATCTATGTACAGCTAGGAACAAAACTTCATCTGATACAGCTCATAACAGGAAATCTTCAGTTCAGTTAGCATGCTTTTAATTGGTCATTTGGTTGTGTACATATGGTATGAAGCAACGACAAACAAGAACATTCATTTCGGACATTGATATCCGAAATGAATACATACCATAAAAAAGAACATTGTGGTCATTTGGTTATATAAATATATTGGTATGAAGCAACGACAAAAAATAACATTCATTTCAGACATTGAAATCCGACGCTTTCTGCGAAAGGAAAAGGGACTATTAACGACAAATGATAACGTTGCACAAGTTACGGCAACAAGTAAAAGACAAACCTGGTCATTGGCATTGCTTCCAACTCGTCCTTCATCACCATTGGCCATCTCATCCTCAGCCTCGGCTCCAGGAACCAACAGCGTCGAATCATCATCCCATTCCTCCTCGACAAATGGTGCATATCTATCCCCATTGGGAGGACCTAGCCCACTCTTCTGAAAAATTCTACATAGCACAAATGCATCCTTTTCCTCGCATACCAAACAAAAGAAATTTCATTTAAGATTTGAAACTAATAAAGTAGATAACTACGAAATATGCAGTAACTCTACCCTATCCAAAGTTAGAAAAACTCCAAATACTGATATCATGATTGCACCTGTGGCACTCCGGCCTTTTCCAATTCTTCGTCCACTAGCCTGTACTCATGCATCACCCAGTTTGTTCTCTTGCCATCAGGTGCTCGCCCACTATGGAAAACAAGTGTTTTTTTCATCCCAATGATCTGAGACTGATGGCGTACTGGACGATCCTTCCCAGTTGCCTTCCAGTACCCTTTACCAGTGGCCCGGTTAAGGCGAGAACCATTACCATATTTTCTGTCAACAGGGCTGAAGAAGTACCACTCTAGGTCTCTGGTCTTCAGTGATGAAAATTCTACAAATGATAAATTATATGAACATTAATCAGCAAAAGCCCAAAAAAATAAACCTATTTATGAATCTGATTTTAGATTTCCAAACAGATCAAAAGCTAAATGACTAGCAACACACCCAAAGAGGCATTTTTTAAATACATGAAGTGAGAGTGATACAATAAGTATAAGAAGTATAAAAGTCATCATAAAATTCTAACAAATACACATGATCCTGATAACACAACAACTTATCTTTTTGGCTATGTCCTTCAGGCAAGTTATAGAGACTAAAGATCTCTTCTTTCTTGCAATTAAGCCGTTAAAATGGCATTTTTGTGCCTAAAATCTCATCTTTAGTGCATTTTTGTGCTTAAAAATGCAACCTTTACAGTTTTAGAGACTAAAGATCTCTTTTCTCTTGCAATCAAGCTCTTCCAAATGCATTTCTGTGCATAAAAATCTCATCTTTAGTGCATTTCAGTGTTTAAAAATGCAACCTTTACTGTTTTTAGAAACTAAGATTTCCTTTTTCTTGCAATTAAGCCCTTAAAAATGCATGTTTCTGCCCAAAAATCTCCTTTTTCTTAGTGCAGTTAAGTATTTAAAAATCCCATCTTTACAGCATCTCACCTAAAAAAAAATCAAATTTTATGGTTTTCCAAGACAATTTCCTTAGCAAAGATGTTATATCAACGTATACAATACAAAAGCAAGATATATTAACTTTGCATAAAACAATTAAAAAAATTGTAAAAATCCATGTCAAGCCCACACAAATTCGATTATTTTCTTAAAAAATTGAACTTTTAAGCAAACATATAAAAAGGGAAAATAAAAAGCCTCCAAAATCTAGATAAATAAAAAACCATACCCCTAAGGTAACATTAAATTAACTGAAATTTCAAAACCCAATAAAAATTAGAAACACAAAAAAAATGAACTTTACATATACATATGCTAAAACACACATCTATGTATCTATACATGAATATATTATAATAAATAAATAAACACACATATATATATATACACGTGTATACCAGCAAGCTGCCAAGGCTCAGATTTGTAAACATCGATTTCAGAAACGGCCTGAAATCGGAAGGGCTTGCCGCAGGCTTTCCGGCGGAGGTAGTAAGTCACGAGCTCCTCATCCGTCGGGTGAAACCTGAACCCTGGAGCCAAAGACGTCGCCGGAGGTGGCGCCGCCGCCACCGCCGCCGGTGTCGCCGGTGTAAGCCCAACCAACTCCTGCCCCATGACGGTGTCCCGAGTGAAGAGAGAGAAGACCCTTTTCCCCAAATAAATAAACCACCACAGGAAATGTAAACTCAAAACCAATTTTTATATATATAGATACATATATATATATGTATATAGAAATAGATATAGATATATAGATATATAGATATAGAGGAAGTGTATGTATATATGTGTATGTGTGTGAGAAATTAGAGAGAGAGAAGAGTTGGGTTAGGGAGGATTAGAAGTGAAGCAAAGCCAAGTAGAAGAAAAGCTGATATATGAATGAGTGTGTGTGTGCGTGTGTTTTTTGGTGTTGTTGCTATCTGGGATATTGCCCATGGGTTAAGCAAGCCGAAATGAAGGGACGGATGGATGCTTGCTTGACACGGAAATCGAAGAAAATCAAAGAGGGGAAAAAAGAAAAGGGCCACCCAGCTAGCTACACAGCTGTTGTTTTGCATTTGTTTTTGTTGCCTCATGCTAATGCTCGTAACCAAGTTGGTAACAGTTATCGGTAATAATTTATCGTAATTAAATATTTAAAATTTAGAGGTTTAAATTTTATTATCACAAATTTTTTCTAATTTTTAATTAATTTATAAGACTCTAATTTATATTATAATTTTTGACATAAAAAATATACATTATAATGTCAAAGTAAATCCAATGAAGTTTTGTTTACACTAAGTGCTTCGTGATTAAAAAAAAGTAATTGATTTCCACTATTTTTTTAAGGGTTTCTTTTGTTTTGTTTCTTTGTTTACTTTTAGTACAAGCCTGTCTTCCATTTGGTTTTCTCTTCCTCGTGGATAACGATGGTCATTCTTTTCATCTCAGCAAGTTGGTATTTGGATTTGGTTTTGGTTTTGGTTTTGGTTTTGGTTTAGAGTTGAAGAAAATGAGAACAGATTTGTTGATAATGTTATAATATTATAATTAAAATATAATAGTTGTGAATAGTTGATGTAATTATAATAAAATATTGTGGATAGTTCAAAACTATTATAAAGAAGTAATTGAATAGTTTATAATCGTTATAATAAAATAACGTGTCATTGTATCTAACTCATAACATTATAATTTATGAGGAATCCTCGAAAAAAAAAAAAAGTAATTTTGGGAGATTGGGTTTAAAGTTAGAGTTTTACATTTGGGAACAAATTTAGAATATTTTAATAACACCAAAAGTAAGAGTTATAATCCTCAAAAAAAGAAGAAAGAAGAGCAGTATTAGGCAAGAAATCTGGGGAGGAGACTTGAAAAGGAAAAATATCTATTTGTAGTAAATAATTGAAGGTTTAAATTTAGGGTAAGTAGTAATAATATAGTTATCTTTATTCCTTATCAAAAAAAAATGTGGTGAATCTTATGTTCATGTTTATCTTTTGAGAATTCTTCAGTAAGTTTTTAATATTCAGATTCTAGCAACGGGAAAGAAACTTCGAATTGAAGTTATTGTGGATAAAAAAAAAAAAGTTGAGGTTCAACTAAGATATGAATTTTATGGCTTTTTTTGGAGTATATGTCTTGCCTAACTGAGTTAGAGAATATGGCCAAAATTCTTCAACTTCACGTGATACCATTTACCCAAAAAGTATTTTGAAAAATGAATAAATAAGAGAAACGAAAATGATTGCATGTTGCCTCAACTCAAGGAAGACTCATGAACCAAATCAAATTAAATCTATTTCTATTAAGTAGAGTCGGTTATATAGATGTGATGATATCTTTTATTTTTGTTGAGAGTCATTTATTCTGTTACCTTCGTACAAGCGAGACTTAGCTAAGTATCTCCATTAACTCATTTTAGCCTCTGTTTGGTTTAACTTGTTTGGCTCATTTTTTAAAATATTTTTATATAAAAGATGAAATGAAAAGTTAAAATATAATAAGTTTCAAATTGGAGTTTTTCAAAATGAATTTTGTGAAGCTATTTTTATGTAATGCTATAAGTTGTTTTCATTTTTCTTTTTCAAATATACCCCTCAAGATTTTTAAAAACTTAATATTGCCCTCAAAATCTTTAAAAGCTCAACATTGTCCAACATAGACCAAACAGTCAACAGTTTTTTTTAACAGCACTTCTAATAAAAGCTCTAATGCTAAAAATTTTACAAATCAAAAGCTAAAATTTCACAATTAGACTACACAGAACTTTAGATTTTCTTCTACCTCTCTTACATGATACTATTTTTATATATTTACACTTATAATAAGTATCTCTACAAGTTATTTCCTATAAGTGCAAGGTAAATAAACCAAACTAAATTAACTCTCTCATCCTATTGGGTGAGGATGTCCTAAATCTATGTAAATAAGTCGATTATGTTAACGATAAGTTGATTATGTTAACGCTAATTATTGATTATTTAACGTGACTCTCTTCCTACAATGTTAAGAATTAAATCCTTGGAGTTTTATAGTGCAAGAAAAGGGAAATATGGAAGTAAATTTGGCCAAGTGTAATACAATAAATGGTCACAACTCAATCCAACCATGATCTCAACAATTGAATGGAGGATTACTATGATTGGATGTGACCTGTGTTCAAACTGGCAATGAACAAAAGATAACCAACCATGATTAAGAAGCAGATACATGGCCATCATGGTTTAGCCGACGGCATGAATTATTTTCAGTTTTCTTTTCACACACACTTGTCTTTTTAATTATTCAACCTTAGATTCTTCCTTCCATCTTCTCTCTTTCGGCATAGTCGTAAAGTCTCTCTCACTTTTCTTGTCTATTATCATAACCCTCTAGACTAGACACGAGCAAAAATTTTCGTATAATATCATAATATTACGATAAAGATTTAATAGTTATAAATGATTCATATAATTTTATTATAATTATATTAATAATTAATATCATTAAATTTTATTTCAAATATCATAATGTCGTAAGCTGATCCATTTCCAAAATATACACATTTTACTCTATTTTGGTAAGAAAGTGAGTTATAGGCAACAATTGGTATGAAAAACATGTAATAAAAAGTTAAGTATGCCTCCTTAAATGGTGATATGGTATATATTCGTGTTATAAATTGTTGTTACTAGATTCATGCATAGTGAATTGCAATTGTATGTTTACAGTTTTTTTTAGCTAAATGTCTAAACAATGGCGAATTAAAGAATCAAGAATATGAAGAGATGGTCCTTAACTTGGTGAGGGAGTGAGGGATGGAGACAACGCAAAAGTATTTAAAAAATATTTAGTGATTAAATTTTTAGGAGAGTTTTTCACGATAATTTCTACATATTCATGAAAATGTATATCATTATATTGCTATTATTTTTTCCCTTTGTGTTTTTTGGGAGCATTGACAAAACAAAGACTCGAATTCATCAAGATATATCGTAAGTGTTTTGAAATTCTTAAACTTGGACAAAATATTAATTGAGTTCAAAATAAACATATTATGCAAGTGTTTTTGAAATTCTTAATTATATGTTAAACATTATATAAATTTGAAAGGGAGGAGAAGAAGACTGAGATACATGCTAACCAATACCCCAAGTATCTAAGATCACGAATTTTGCACGGACAAATAAGACTAAGAGAAATATTAGATATCACCGTTTTTCATCACCCATTTATTATTATCAATCTATTGCTTAGTTGGCATGGGTTTGGATCCTCTCTTTTGTTTATATTCTCATTTTCTAGATAAGGTGTATTATGGGCTTATTTGAAACATATTTTTCCAATTTAATTCTAAATCAGCAAAATATGTTTCAAATACTTTTCAAAACATCTTTGTCATCATTTTTTATATTTTTTTCTCGTCTTTCATCATGCCAATTAAGTGATGAAAAAGTAATGATATATTTGTTAATCAATATGATGTTTCATCCTAAAATTAATTAGTGTTAAGTGAAGTAGCCCAAAATTTTATATACTGGTCTTCAATGTCTTGATTTATCTATGTGAGATAATTAGATTCTTCACACTCCCTTCATGTGTGACCCATGATCAATTAATTGACGTGATAAAAGAAACTGCAAATTTAAAAGAATTCCATACCAATGTCAATAATTAAAAGTGCAATTACTAATGACGTGATATAAGAGTAGAAAAATTAAAAATTGCGCACCAAAATCGATATACAATAAATCAATGAGTAACACATCACAAATCAATCACACGTAAATGAATAATATCTTAATATATATTCATGTGAGATAATTAAATTCTCTAACAATCTTATAATGCTCTAAAACTAAAGATTTTGAAAATGTTGGTGCTTTAAATTGGTGTTTTGCAATATAAAAAAATATTTCCGGAATTTGGGAAGTAACCATCGAATTAAGTCAACGGGCAATATGTGTATGAAGTGGGACATGACATGAATTCAAGCTGGTGTAATAAAGTGAGAAGTACAAGTAAAGCAACCATTTGCCCATCCGTTAAGAAACCTTATAAGCGTCTTTAATAACGAGATGTCGCATGCCGTGCTACATCAGCTGCCTCTTATTATAGTATTTTTTATGTATGCCCAACTTGGACGTGTAACCATTCGTCTTTAATGACATCAAAACTAATCCAGCGGTAATAAAGTTAAATTATTTTGTTAAAATTATATGTTTGATACTCGTTATTACTTTATTATTTTATTCTTAACTGATATAGTATATATGTAAGGGCGTACCGCTAATTGCATCTGAAAATTTACTAGTTGATTGGTGATTAGACTCCGCTAATTGATTTCTAAGTCATTTTTTTTTTTTTTCATTTTTTGATGATGGGAAACTCTATTCGGAAGCTCTTCATACTCTTACCAGAAGTGTTAAACCATGTTAATTAGACACAAAATCTATCACTATTGGCCAAAAAAAATAATTTTTTGAATGTTTTGAACCTGAGTTGTCAGCAAAAGGGTGAATCCCTTCAATAGAGCCCCCACTTAGTCCATTTTTTTAAAGAATATATGTATACTTTAGTTATTTTTAGTCTAAAATTTTAATTTAATCCTCATTGAAAAAAATATATTTTTATTACTATAAATATTTAATTGTGTATTTTAACTTATAATTTAAAAAATTCAGAATCTATCCCTATGTGAGCAAGTATTTCAATATATAGAAGTAAAACATTGAATTCGGTTTTCGATTCTTGTCTTTATAGCAAAAGGAGGTAAGGGGGGCTAGTGTAACGAAGATTATGGATGGATGGCAGTTTGTTTAGAAAATTAAGAGGGTGTAAAATTTAAAAAGAGAAAACAGAAAGAGCGAAGATAAAATTGTATGAAACTTATTGTAAATATATGGATTTATACTTTCTTTTTTTCCTGACCGTTAGTGAAAGATTTTAGAGTACAAAAGAGTTCTGTTTTTCATATCTTCACTGTACATGCGTACACTATTTATAAAGCTTTCCCTGACATGTCTACAACAACTGATCAGAAGATCTCCTTGACTAAGGGATTACAACATAGATTCAAAAATTAAACTAAAGATAATAATATTTAAAATTGAATCAAAGACTAAGTCAAATGTTTGTTATCATGTGCCCTCAAGTGATACTGGATCACAGATGGTAAGCTTGGTCCGAAGTGCTGAGAATCGAGTGCCGGAGAGACCCTTTGTTATGATGTCTGCCAACTGATCCATTGAAGAAATAAAACAAACCTTAAGTTGTTGAGCAGCAACCTTCTCTTGAACAAAATGAACATCGACCTCAATGTGTTTAGTACGGGCATGATACACAGGATTAGCGGTGAGATACGTCGCCCCAATATTGTCAAACCACAAAGTAGGAGGAGAGGATTGTGGCACATGGAGATCAACAAGTAATGATTGAAGCCAACACAACTCGGTAGTGGCGTAGGCAATGGCTCTATACTCTGCCTCAGTGCTAGAACGAGTTGTAGTTGTTTGTTTTTTAGCAGACCAAGAGATGAGATTTGATCCAAGAAATATGCAATACCCATGCATTCTCCGCCTATCGTCAGGACAACCAGTCCAGTCTGAGTCAGAATAAGCATGAAGATCAAAGTTAGATGATGCTCAAAGATGAAGACCATAAAACGAAGTGCCTTTAAGATAACGCAAAATGTGTTTGACTGCCGTCCAATTGGTCTTTGTAGGCTGGTGCATAAACCGACATACTTTATTCATAGCCAACGCTATATCTAGTCGGGTTATCATTAGATACTGAAGGGCACCTACTATGCTTCGATACTGGTTTGGCCCCTTCTAGCTTCGCACGTGCAAGTAAATCATTAACGTACTTCTGTTGAGATAGCAATAACCCATCAGAGAGTTGGTGAACATGAATACCAAGGAAGTAAGATAATGATCCAAGATCTTTGAGTGTAAATTGATGGTTAAGCATAGTAATAAGAGACCCAACAGTAGCAGAGTAGCTTCCAGTAATGATAATGTTGTCAACATACACCAGAAGAAAAACCACAACTTCATCACATAAACGAACAAATAAAGAAGAATTAGATTTGGAGGCAGTGAAACCCAACTGACCAAGATATGTGCTAAGGCGAGAGAACCACGCACGTGGAGCCTGTTTAAATCCATACAGTGCCTTTCGCAGCTTACATACATGATGCGGATAGGATGGATGAACAAACTCCGGAGGTTGAACCATATATACTTCCTCGTTAAGAAGACCATGTAGCAAAGCATTATTGACATCTAGTTGTCGGCCACTTTTTAGAGATTGCAATAGAGAGAATGATTCGTATAGTGGCAGGTTTAATGACAGGACTAAAAGTCTCACTGTAGTCAATGTCTTCCTCCTAATTATACCATTTCGTAACCAAACGTGCTTTATACCGTTCAATTTCACCAGTTGTTTCCGTTTGATCCAAAACACCCATTTACAGCCAACGATATTCGAATGAGAGGGCTTAGGAACCAATGACCAAGTGCCGTTGTGCATTAAAGCATTATACTCTGAAGACATTGCTTCACGCCAACAAGAATGTGTCTGAGCTTGAGAAAATGAAGATGGCTCATACGTAGTCATGGCTAATTCGACACTAGCATAAAAGGTAAGATAATCAGACTAGTCCTTTGAAGACCGTGTATTATCCCTAGACCGCGTGGTCATGGGGTGTAAAGAGAGAGAAGTAGACGTTTGGGTAGGATTGATGGGAGGTGCAGTGTTAGGAGAAGGAAAACAATTGGGACCATGGGTAGAAGAATTAGGCAAAGAAGGAATTGTAACCATTGGCTCTATAAAAGATGATGGAGTGTCAGTTGTAGGCATGTGAGAGTGGTTGGGAGATGATGAAGAAGTAAGTGTGGTAGAGAGGGTCCCTTAAGGTTGAAAAGTTGAACTTTATTGTCTGAATGGTACTAAAGCCGAGGAAGAGAGAGTTACAGGAGTGAGCTGAGAGGTTTGAGTAGGCATGAGAAGCGAGGGAGCTACAATGCTTTTAGTAGTGGGCACCGATGTTGACGCAGGAGAGAGAGAAGAATGTGGCACATGGGGATGTCCAGTATCAATTTGGGAGAGATTGGGCAGCATTAAAGAACGCAATGGCGAGGATACGTTGAGGGAGTTGGGAACATGAGGTACAGGAAAAATAGGAAATAAATTAGAACGTGAGCTAAGGGAGGAGACCGGAGTAGGACCTGAGGGTAGCGGCAACGCATTAGATGGCAAAGCAGACTCAGAATGAAAAGGAAAAAACGACTTGTCAAAAACGACATGACGCGATATGTATACTCTATCTTTGTCCGGAAAATAACATCAATAACCTTTATGGTCATCACTGTATCCTAAGAAAATACATGGGGCAAACTTAGGACTGAGTTTATCTAGCTTGTATGGACCAAGATAAGGGAAGCACCTACACCCAAAAACCCAAAGAAAGTTGTAATCTGGTGGTTTATGAAACAAAAGCAAAAACGGAGATTTGTTGTACAACACAAGGGTTGGGAGACGATTAATGAGAAATACAGCGGTTGAGAAGGCTTCAAGCCATAATTTTTTTGGCATGGCTGAGTGGAACAGTAGAGTAGTTCCTATTTCTGTAATATGTCTAATCTTTTGCTCAGCTAAACCAGTTTGTTCTGGGGTATGAGGGCAATAGATTTTGTATTGAATACCATGTTTGGCAATAAATTGTGAGAATTGACCGTAACTGAGCTCTTTGGCACCATTGCATTGGAAGTATTTAATACGAGTGGAAAACAAATTTTCTGCAAGAGACTTGAAATGACAAAACGAAGAGAAGCAATCACTTTTATTACGCAGCGGATACAACCATGTGTACCGACTAAAATCGTCAATAAATAGCACAAAATATCTAAAACCCAAACAAGAATTGACAGGGGCTGGACCCTATACATCATAGTATACAAGTTCTAATGGCGACTTGGACGCATGAAAAGAAGAATTAAAAACTAACCTATGACTCTTGCCTAACATGCATGCATTACAAATTTTATTTACTGAAGTAAAATAAAAAAAAAACTAAGGAATACTACAACTTGAGTGATGATAGAACTTGCTGGGAAGGATGTCCGAGATGATTATGCCATCGATCGGTAGAGACTCGAGTTGCTGAAAGTGCGAGACTGGGATTGGACTGCGGAATTGGTAGATTGTAGAGGCTGAAATCAATGTGGCCTTGTAGGAGAGGAGTCTTGGTGCGGAGGTCCTTAACAAGACATTTAGAGGGAAAGAATTCCAATGAGACATTGTTATCACGGGTAAACTGAGAGACAGAGAGTAAATGACTAGTAATCTTAGGAACATGTATAATTTTGTTAAGAGAAAAAATAAGATCAGAATTAGAAAAGGAAGAAGACCCAATATTAGCAATGGAAAGAGACTTACCATCACCAAGACTAAGTCAAATGTATCTGTTATCAGTTAGCCAGCCGTCAATGTAAAGTATGATTTAAGACCATCTTGATAAACAATGAATGTCGAAATCGTTGATTAAATTTAAAATTTTTAATTACAAAAAATCAGTATTTGACCACTTCATTCAAATCTTAAGTTGCACAAGAAACTTCTTTACAACACTTTTGACCTTCTAACCCAATCAAAGATACATGAAAAAGAAAAAAAAAAAAATTTCTTATATATCTCTCCCAAGAGTAACTAATGTTTGATGTAATGTTTCGACAAAAAAAAAAAAAAAAAAATGTTTGATGTAATGTTCAAATCCATTCTCATGAAATATTGTCAAAAGGTGGTTATCTTGCAACACAAGTAAAATCCTGTAATGATTAAAGCAATACAAACGGCAACTTTTCTTCTTCATAAGATAATTCTTTTCTTAACCAGTTTGAAAATAGACTCAAATTGCAATTTGACCGTATTCTTCCTTCCCACATGGAATACGAAATAAAATACAAAGAGTGTAGCAGAATTGAAATTAAAATAACACCTTTTGTGATTTTTTTTCCCAAATATGTTTAGTTGCGTTCCGCGTCATTACAATTCTATTTTTTTTTAATTTTTTAGAAAAGTTGAGCGGGTTTCAAACTTAAAATAGAAATGCAGTCATTACATGTGCTCTCTGAACACACAACTCTACAATCAATAGAGTATTTTTAGAGTGTTCTCTCTTAATGGTATGAGAATGAAATTTTCCAAGAGAGAAAAATAATTTCTAGTGTTGGTATCTCTTTCATTTTTGTTTCTTCTTTTTTTGTTTTTGTTTGGCAAACATAGATAATAATTAGAAGATAGGCAGAGATTAATTGTTTTCGATTACATGGGGAAAATTAAATTTAAGGAGAGAATGTATCTCAACTTTATTTTTTGGTCGTACCTCAATCCTTTTTTTTTTTTTTGGGTTGATAATGTATCTCAACTAAAATCAAATTCTTAACCATGTTTTCAATTATTCTAATTCTCTTCTAATTGGATCTAACACAACCTACTGGCGGATCTAAGCCAAATTCCAACACTTCCTCAAGTCATTGATTAACAACATAAGAAAAAAAAAAATAGTTTCAAAAAACACAAGTACTTTTTAACCACTCAGCATCATGCTTTACATATGGTTTTTGTTATTTATGCAAGAAGTTCCGAAATTGATTCTCTGCTGATTTAACATCTTTTGTATTTGATATAATATTGACTTAAATATCTCTTTAAATCAAAAAATTAAAATAAAAACACACAAGTACTTCCAAAATTACAGAAAAATAGTTTATTTTCTGTTTTGATCATGGTGTGCAAGCTTTGACCTTTAGCATCTCTTTATTCGGCTACAACTTCAAATAATAAATATGCCTATGTTTGAATTTGAGTTAATTCATGGTTGAGGGAAATCATATTCGAACATGGTCTGATCACGACAGAAGAAAAAAAATAAAAAAGAGAACATGGTCTGATTTTTTCTTTTTTCTTTTTTCTTTTTTTCTAAGAAGAGAATTTATATAAAATACTAAGGCCCATTAAGAAAAAATAATACAAACAAGTGGGCCAAGCCATTACCACAATGCCCAAGTATCCACACACAGCAAGAAAAACAAGCTGGGCTAAGCCCATACATAAAGCAAAAGCAACATGAAGGCCAGAATAACAATGCCCAAAAACTAGGACCCCAGTCCAAAAAAAGGGTCCATAAATAATGATGCAATGGAAGATGGTCGTTGGTTGGAGCTGCAATCAGTGCCGCAGAAATATTAAATCATGTCGAGCCGAAAGTAATTTTAGTATTGTATTTTGGTGTGACGAGCCTTGAGAATTCGATAATAAATTAGACTTAACAAACATTTACAAAATTCAACTATTGACCAAACACTTAAATTATTGAATCTTAAATTTACATATGTTTATTAATAGTTATTTCTTCTCTAGTCTTTTGATGTGTAAGAAATTCTTCTTCTTATAATTTAATTTATTATGTAAAATTCTTAACACGTTTTACATATGTCACTGCTTTCTTTCTAATAGTGGAAGAAATTATTCTTCTTATAATTTGACTTATTATGTGAAACTCTTAACACGTTTTACATATGTCACTGCTTTCTTTCTAATAGTGGCGGTAGTAAAGAAAGGAAAAAGAATAAGATGAAGATTGATTTTTTATTTTATTTTTGGTAATAGAAGAAAAAGGAATGGGAACAACTAATTCTTGTGACTTGATGGGCGGCTCCTTTAACTCCATATTACGGCAAATTCTATTTTTTGGCGTAGATCATGAAACTTTTTTCTTTTATAATTATAACTTTTTCAGGTGCAATGCATTTGTGAAATGTCTCTTACCAATAGAAGTGAGCAGTTTCCATGATGTTGACTGCATTATTGACCACTTATCTATCAAGACATGACTACGAGTTTTAATTTATGCAATAGTTAAAAACCGTTACAATAAAATATTTATTTAAATAATTTTATTTATTTATTAATTAGAGTGTTTTTAAAGAATTATATTATTATAATGACTTTACATGCGTGTGAGGTCACACGTTTTGAGCATTTTTTAAACTAACCTTTATGGTCACAAGCATATTGCCATTTTTGTAATGATGCAATAATATATCCTTATCAAGATGGAAAAGGAAGATAAAAGAGCGAATAGCACGACACTCTTTCTCTTTTTTTCTATTCTTCTTTTTGAATTGACTTGAACACGTGGAGATAGAAATAGGATTCTCATTTTGAAAATTCTTTTTGTATGGCACTCTTTTTCTCTAAGCCATACATTATATATTTTAAATGTCGTTTACAAAAATTAAATTTGTAATTTCTTATATTTATAGTAAAGAGCATATTACTAGACCAAAGGCCTGAGGAAAATCGAATATTTAAAGCAGATTATATTTTCGATGGCTTAGAAATTTTACTTTAACGTGATTTTATACCTAACTTTTCTGATAACAGAATTGATAAATGTTCATATAAAAACGTAATTATCAAAAAATAGATTTTATTTGAGCACGTAAGAAGTTGGTAAAGTTAGTCAATCGCTTATTATGCAAGCAATAGCACATATATTGTCTTCTCTGTCTGCTAATTCCACTTGTCTTTATGAAGAAATAGGTCGTGTGCCTATACAAAAACGAGCCCTTATATTCATTCAATCACACCATTTCCACTTTGATACGAAACCACGATATATTATCAAAGATAAATTCAGTGGGATGATATGTAGCCTATAGGTTTGGCCGAGGAAAATGAAAATTATTGCAACAAACTATTTACGACAACGATTTTTTTTTTTTCACGTGTGTTTTTTTTTTGTTTTTGTCAAAACAGAAGCATTTGTATTAAAGAAGAAATTACATCATGGTAAGGTCAATCTATTCCTTCAAGATCTAAGTCTGCCTTAAGAAGGTTACAAAGATCAAATGGTGGATTTGAGACCCAATCACAATTAAGCTTACCACCTAGGTTATATTTTGCTATTCAATCAACTGGTTTATTACCCACCCTCCTCACTAAAGCAAACTGCACTGAAGAAAATCAACAATCAAGAAATTGATATCTTTCACTATTGGTTGGACTTTAAAGTCCACGGAGCCACCAACAGCGTAATGATGTTAGAAGAGCTGTACAACAATAGCCTCAGCCATAAGCGTTGAGCTAGAAATAACACTCCAAGCATTCCTATCCATAAGATTATCCAAGTGATCTCTACAAATGACAGCTGCAGAAACCCTTCCTTCACGTGTTTAACTTCAACATTGTAATAGAGCTAAAATGTAATAGTGTTGGGACACAATTAAACTAAAATGCAAATCTATCTCTTTATTCATAAACAAGAAATACTCTTCATCTAGTAGATGAGGAAATAAGTAGAATAGATAATCCAAATCTTCCTTTCTGAGCTAATTGAACAATACTTACAACAACCTTTAGACAGAATTACACAAATGATCCTTATTGTTTCACCAAAATTTTAAATTCATCTATATTATTTAAAATTATTCAATTTAGTCCCCATTATTTTTTATAAAATTTTTAATTCGTCCATATTATTTAAAATTAACCAATTTATTTCTAAAAGATTAATTTAGTCCCTAATATTTTTTTTAAAAAAAATCAATTAATCCTTGCACATGATCCTTATTTGGGGACTAAATTAATTTTTTTGAGGAATAATAGGGATCAAATTGGCTAATTTTGAACAATAGAAACGAATTTAATATTTTTTAAAAATAATGAAAATTAAATTGACTAATTCTGAATATTATGAACGAATTTAAAATTTTGAAAAAATAATAGGAGGTATTTGTGACATTTTCCCACAACCTTTATATAAACCTATATGAATTTGTGGTATTTATAATTTTTTCAGCTCATATCTTTTCTTAATCTGATGCATGTTTCTTATCTTTTTCATGTTGTATTAGTAGGTAGACATAGTAAAATATTTTTTTGGTAACTAAACTATCTTTTATGTTTTGTTTTGACTATTCAACTATTTTTGGTCCTATTTGGCGATTCAACTATCAATTAGGTTTTATTTTAACCATTATGTCAAATTTTTGTAAAAATAGACATATTTTTTTTTTGTTAAAATAGACTAACTGTTACGTGTAAAATCATAAATTAGTTAAATAAATTACATTTTTACCACCAAATTAAACTTATTTGCAAATCTAATTGATTGATTTTACAATTTTACACTTAACAATTGTTAAGAAGCCTGATGTTCCATTTTAAAATCAATTAGTATTAAATAGAGTACCCCAAGTTCTTATATGGTGGATTTAGAGTTAGTGATTTTTTGATGTGGGAGGAATATATATTCTAATATCCCCTCTTTCGATGTGGGATAAATGATCTCATATAGTAAATTAGGAGTTAGTGATTTTTTGATATGGGAGGAATGTATATTCCACCATCCCCTCACGTGTGATCCGGAGAGAACCAAGAAATGAGAACTAACATTGAAGAGAAACAAGTTAACGAGAGTGAAACGAAACGAGACAGATGGGTTACACATGGATGAATACAACTAGACCAAGATTCCAATTCTGATACCATGTTAAGAAGCCTGAGATTTTATCTTAAAACCAATTGGTATTAAGTAGAGTAGCCCAAGATCTTATATGGTAGATTTTGAGTTAATGATTTTTCGATTTGGGAGAAATGTATATTCTAACATCAATTACTTTATTTTAACAAAAAGTTGACAGAATGATCAAAATAAAACTCAATTGATAGTTGAATGATTAAAATAGGACTAAAAATCTTTGAATGGCCAAAACATGACTAATGATATAGTTTACTGGCTATACAAATATTTTACCTTAAGCTATATGTTTGATCATTTTTACTGAAAGATCTCAATTTAGTGTTATTTTTCCATGGAAAGCGTAGTAACTCTTTAATCAGTCTGATGCAATGAAAGAAATTTCCATTGTCTAAGGAAGCACCAAGTCAATCTTAACATAGTGATATGTATAAAAACCCCTTAATTCGTGGGACGAACGCTCAGGAGCGTCAGGGAAGCCTCGTCTGAGGTCCCCAGGACCTCGGACATGGTTTGTTGTCCGAGGTCCCAAGGGACCTTGGACGTGGTGATTTGTCTGAGGTCCTAAGGACCTCGGACAGATCATGTCCGAGGTCCAAGGGACCTCGGACAATGTCTTTTGTCCGAGGTCCTGGACCTCGGGCATGTGCTGTCTGAGGTCTTGGACCTCGGACATGTGTTGTCCGAGGTCCAAGGACCTCGGACTAGTGCTGTCCGAGGTCCATGGACCTCGGACAATTGTGTCCGAGGTCTTAGACCTCAGACAGGTGTTGTCCGAGGCCCGGGGACCTCGGACATGTGCTGTCCGAGGCCCGGGGACCTCGGACGTGGATTCTGGTGTTTCTAACCTTTTGGGAGCGGGTTCGAGGTTTCGGGCTTTGTGCGTGGAAAAGTCCGGCGAGATCGGTAGAAGCGTAGGGCCATACGAGGGTCACTTTTTAAGACTTCAAATCAGAAGGCACAGATAAACATTGCTCTATAAATTCAGGAAATCTCCAGCTACTCTCCCACTAAATCATTTAAACAATTGTCTACTAGCCTTTTGACAATTCTCCACCATGCTTATCCACTGCTACACCTTTGATCTTTTGACTCAGCTGCAATGATGATTCTCTTTTGTGACTCAGCAACCATGTGACTTCTCTCTTTAACTGAGCAGCCATGATGACTCCAATGGTCATGGTGCCTATAAAAGGCAAAGGTTTCAACAGGGAGAAGATGAGGTACATCTGATACTTATATCAACACTTGTATATATACAACTTTCTCTACCAGAGCACCAAGCTAATTTAAGCATCGGAGTACTAATGCGGGCAAGACTCGCTAAGCTCTCTTTGTTTTGCAGGTATCAAGGCAGTGCGTGAAGGCCACTTGCGACCCGTCATTTTTTTACCTTAATAGGTTGGCGCCCACCGTGGGGTCAATTCTAAATCCCCCACTGAGATTTTCACAATATTATACCATGGTAACTACCCGGAGTCAGAATGTTGCAAGTGTAGATGGAGAAGAAGTTGAAGAATAGCCAAATGTGCAGTTCTGTCTGAGAGAGACTTCCAACCTTAGACAGACCGAGTTACCGTCGCCAGGGGAGGAAATACCTACGAAAAACTGTCCACCATACAACAATCCATACACAAATCAATACCAAAGCTACCAGCCAACATACTATCCATAAGGACCTGTTTGGAACATTGGGTGGCAGTATCCCACTGCTGCAAAACAGGTTCCGCAAACTAACCAACTAACAGAACTTGGTTATATCCTAAAAACCCTGAAGGAGTTGAAACAGGCTGTTCATAACCCAACACCTCAACCAGCACCTCACCACCCAGATACTCAACCTTATCAAACGCCCCGACAAAATCATTCACGCAAAAACACCCAATCAACCAGAAATATAACCAAACCAAGAGAGTCCAAACAACGAGTTCACGCTAGGAGGCAACGCAAAGAAACGATGAACTCCACAAGGTCATCACAGAGTTCGAGTATGGCAGCACGAGACCTAACTCAAAGTGCCCGAATAAGGGGTACTGCTAGTGTAATATCGGTCGCAAGGACTTTCCGAGGCCCAAATCCCTTTAATCGCGCCATCAACAAGGTTCCGAAGCCCGCACAGTACAAATTGCCTCATTTACCCACCTACGATGGACATGGAGACCCTAAAGATCATCTGGCGGTGTTCAGGCACAAAATGGAGTTCACGGAGTTGCTAGAGGCTTGGGTGTGTAAAGCTTTTGCAGGAACTTTAGTGGAAGCGGCCAGGGTGTGGTATGACAAACTGAACGAGGGGTCAGTTGGTTCTTATGCACAGTTAGCAGATTTGTTTGTTGGGAGATTTTCCTCGGCTATTAGGCTGACCCGCCACACTACCTCCTTGCTCAGTTTGAAACAGAGAGAATGAGAAACTCTCCGTCGGTATGCAACCCGCTTTAATGAGGCAACCCTTCAGTGTACGCAATTTGATCAGGGTTTTGCAATACAAGCGTTCATAAAAGGGGTAACAAATGAGTTGCTCCAGGCTTCCTTAGCCAAAAAAACCCCACAGAACATGATAGAATTGATGACCAGAGCTGAGAAGTATATTAAAGTAGAAGCGGTGGCAATGGCGGAGAAGGAAGAAGACTCTAAGAAGAGAAGACCGGAAGAGAGGTCAAGCAAGGAGCCTACAGATTCGAAGACCTCAGCGGTAAGGAACTGAGAAAGGTTTGACACGTAGAGCAGCTAAGAAAACACTCTTTGAATGTTTAATTGTTGTTTATGTCGAGACAAATTATGTCTCTACAATGAATTTGATATTCACGTCCTAAGTTTCTGTCAATGATTGTAATTCTTTGAGACAAATATCATGTGATCTACTAAGGCAAACCTTTATCGGAAGAGAGTCAAATCCGGAAATAGGAGACCAACTTCCAAAATAGATAAAAGAGATAGACACACTTCTTGCGGATCTTCCTGGGGGCACGACCCCCGAGTTTCAAAATCAAAGGCCGGGGGCACGACCCCCGAGTTTTAAAACGAAGTCCGGGGGCACGACCATCGAGTTTCAAAAACGAAGGCCGGGGACATGACCCTCGAGTTTCAAAATGAAGGCCGGGAGCACGACCCTCGAGTTTCAAAAACCAAGGCCGGGGGCATGACCTCTGAGTTTTAAAACGAAATCCAGGGGCATGACCCCCGAGTTTCAAAATCGAAGGCCTGGGGCATGACCCCCGAGTTTTAAAACGAAGTTTGGGGGCATGACCCCCGAGTTTAAAAAACGAAGGCCGGGGGCACGACCCCCGAGTTTTAAAATGAAATCCGGGGACACGACCCCCAAGTTTCAAAAATGAAGGCCGGGAGCACGACCCCCGAGTTTCAAAACGAAGGCCAGGGGTACGACCCCCGAGTTTCAAAACGAAGGCCGGGGACACGACCCCCGAGTTTCAAAAATAAAGACTGGGGGCATGACCCCCGAGTTTCCAAGACAAAGGCAGGGGGCACGACCCCCAAGTTTTAAAAACGAAGACCAGAGGTCCGGGGCATGACCCCTAGCGTCCGAGGTCGGGGACACGACCCCCGAACCTAGAGGCGCAACCACTAGCGTCCGAGATCCGAGGCACGACCCCGACCCACATCCAATGTTCAAGGCTGGGGGCACGACCCCCAGAGTCATCAAATCATCCTTCAAGAGTAAAGGTTTTCAAAAAAGCATGACCCGTCAAAAGAAAACCAAGGAAAAATAAAAAAAGGGTAAATACAAATACCTATCCTTCATATTTCGCTATCTTCAAACTCATACTCAAAGCTTGAATAGTCACCATTAATTCAAAAGTCATTAGACCAGATCTTGACACGTGGCAAGGCTGCGTAAAATGATGGTAGGTGGCAAATTACCCATAAGGCAAGGTAATATTAGTGTAAATTTTTTTTTTTATTTCGGCGTATCAAGGGCATTAAAATCAGTTCCCGAACTTATTGCATAACTCCAGGAACTGAGGGGGCATCATGATATGCATAAAAACCCTTTAATTCGTCGGACAAATGCTCAGGAGCGTCAGGGAAGCCTCGTCCAAGGTCAACAAGACCTCGGACGAGGTGTCCGAGGTCCTAAAGACCTCGGACAAGTCGTGTTCGAGGTCCCCAGGACCTCAGACATGGTTTGTTGTCCGAGGTCCTAAGGGACCTCGAACGTGGTGATTTGTCCGAGGTCCAAGGGACCTCGGACATGTGGAGGTCTTGGACCTCGGACATGTATTGTCCGAGGTCCAAGGACCTCGGACAGGTGCTGTCCGAGGTCTTGGACCTCAGACATGTGTTGTTCGAGGTCCAAGGACCTTGGACGTTTGTTGTCCGAGGTTCGAGGACCTCGGACAGTTGGTGTCCGAGGTCCGGGGACCTCGGATGTGGATTATTGAGTTTCTAACCTTTTGGGAGCGGGTTCGAGGTTTCGGGCTTTGTACGTGAAAAAGTCTTGCGAGATCGGTAGAAGCGTAGGGCCATACGAGGGTCACTTTTTAAGACCTCAAATCAGAAGGCACAAATAAACATTGCTTTATAAATTTAGGGAATCTCCAGCTACTCTCCCACTAAATCATTTAAACAATTGTCCACTAGCCTTTTGATAATTCTCCACCATGCTTATCCACTGCTACACCTTTGATCTTTTGACTCAGCTGCAATGATGATTTCTCATTTATGACTCAGCAACCATGTGACTTCTCTCTTTAACTGAGTAGCCATGATGACTCCAATGGTCATGGTGCCTATAAAAGGCAAAGGTTTTAACAGGGAGAAGAGGAGGTACATCTGATACTCATATCAACACTTGTATACATACGACTTTCTCTACCAGAGCACCAAGCTAATTTAAGCATCTGAGTGCTAATGCGGGCAAGACTCGCTAAGCTCTCTTTGTTTTGCAGGTATCAAGGTAGTGCGTGAAGGCCACTTGCGACCCGTCATTTTTCTATGATATGTATAAAAACCCCTTAATTCGTGGGACGAACGCTAAAGAGCGTCAGGGAAGCCTCGTCCGAGGTCAATGAGACCTTGAACAAGTCTTGTCCGAGGTCCCCAGGACCTCGGACATGGTTTGTTGTCCGAGGTCCAAGGACCTCAGACGTTTGCTGTCCGAGGTCCGAGGACCTCGGACTGTTGGTGTCCGAGGTCCGGGGACCTCGGACTTGGATTCTGGTGTTTCCAACCTTTTGGGAGCCGGTTCGAGGTTTCGGGCTTTGTGCGTGGAAAAGTCCAGCGAGATCGGTAGAAGCGTAGGGCCATACGAGGGTCACTTTTTAAGACCTCAAATCAGAAGGCACAGATAAACATTGCTCTATAAATTTAGGGAATCTCCAGCTACTCTCCCACTAAATCATTTAAACAATTGTCCACTAGCCTTTTGATAATTCTCCACCATGCTTATCCACTGCTACACCTTTGATCTTTTGACTCAGCTGCAATGATGATTTCTCCTTTGTGACTCAGCAACCATGTGACTTTTCTCTTTAACTGAGCAGCCATGATGACTCCAATGGTCATGGTGCCTATAAAAAGCAAAGGTTTCAACAGGGAGAAGATGAGGTACATCTGATACTCATATCAACACTTGTATACATACAACTTTCTCTACCAGAGCACCAAGCTAATTTAAGCATCGAAGTGCTAATGTGGGCAAGACTCGCTAATCTCTCTTTGTTTTGCAGGTATCAAGGCAGTGCGTGAAGGCCACTTGTGACCCATCATTTTTCTACCTTAACACATAGTTAAACTGATTTTTCTTTGCCACATACGGGTTCATGTTGGCAATACATCACCCCTAAGTTTACAACCATATAGGTGGTACGATCATAAATGAGGTTTTATAGAAATGAGAGGCTATTGTTAGATGAAGTACAAAAATAATATAAGAAAAGAGATATATATTAGAGAAGAGTAGATTATCGAGAGTAGCTTATAACTTAGTAGTTCTTGTTGTATTATAGCTTTCAACCAAGAGTCTTTATATAGGCAAGACCAAGATTACAAGACAAGCTAAGTTTATAAACTTTATCAATTACATTGTTTACATGACACACTCTTATTAACTCATTTTATTTGCTACTAGACATTATCATGCTTACATGGCACACTCTTATTGGCTCATTTTATTTGTTATTAGATATTATCTTATCATAGAAGTACAAGACAAAATGTCATTATTTATCTATGTCCCAAGTTAAGTGTCGTCTTTCCAATTGGACTTCTTGCATCAAATGGGTATCCATTTTTTGTAAGGGGAAAAGTCTTCAATCAAGCTTTCCTATTGTGCTTTAGGCTCCGTTTGTTTGTCATAAAATATTTTTTGAATTTTATAATGTTTGGTAATATTAAAAAATTGATCAACAATTACAATTTTTTTTCTTCTTAATTTTACGGTGTTTGGTAATACCAAAAAAATGGTCAACTGTAAAATATTTTTCGATCAACAATTGCGGCTAGTACAAAATTCTAAAAAATATTTTCATTTCCTTTGGAAGAAGAAAATATTTTACGGAACTTACAATACATCCAAACACAAGAAAATATTTTCTAGTATTTTATTTTTCAGAAAAATATTTTCCCCAACAAGTTATTTTACGGCAAACAAACGTAGCCCTATAAAATATTTTATTTTCTAGAAAAATATTTTTTAGGAAAACATTTTCTACAGAAAATATTTTCTACAAGTAAGTTATTTTACAGCAAACAAACAGAGCCTTAATCTATCAGATATGGAAAGAGAGGAATCTCAAGCTACACTCCAATGAAGCTAGGGGTGAGGAGTAGATTGTGAGCAAGATCAAGCTGGACGTAAGCCTTAATTTATTTATTTATTGGGTAAGTAGCATCGTAGGCTTCTATGATTTGTCGAAAGTGCACAGGATCTTCTTGTGCTTTTTAAAATGCATCAGAACCCCCTATATTTTGTCGAAAGTGCACACGTGCCCCCTTTGTTTCTTTTCTGTCAATTTTTTAACAAAAAATACGAAATGACGCAAATGTCCTCAATTCATTTTTTTTTTGTCTCTCTTTCCTTTCGTTTATTTATCCATATATATATATATATATACACACACACACCACACCAGGAAAAGAAAAAAAGAAAAACAAAAATATAATATATATGTTCATACACCATACCAGAAAAACAAGAAAAATAATACACACACCCAAACCGCCACTACCCCTGCACATCCACACACACACACAGCGCCACCACCCTGCACATCCACACACACAACACCACCATGCTGCACATCCACACACACAACAACAGACAGCACCAGACACCCACACAACAACTAATCTATATAGTAACCTACAAGCTAACTCACCAAACCTTTCAGCCTTCATCTTACTGGACGAAAATCTTGCTGCACCTTTAACATCATCACCGCCATTATAGCCAGCCTAGAGAGTTGTATGCACTTGAGCCAATTAAGCAAAAGGTTCACATATACTCCAGGCAAGCATTTAAATTAAGGCAACAAAATGTATTTGAATTTGGAGAAGTAAAAGAGAGGAGAGTTCATACAGTGGAGTCGAACTTGTTTGGCGACATGGTTGAGTGGAGAATAATTATTTGTTGCAGCAAAATGAAAATTAAGACAGAAAAATTTGATGGTTTTAATTTCAATTCAATTCATTTGAAGTCAATTTGAGTTCATAAATTATTGTTGGGTTTTGTTTTTTTTTTGAAGGGGGGAGGGGGGTTGCTATGGTGGACGGGGTAGGGGTGACGAGGAGTGGTGCGTGGGGGTGATAATGGGTGGGGTGGAGGAAGATTAGGAGTTTTTTGTCTTTTTTTGTGAAAATTGCATTGAGAAAAAAAGAAAAGAAAAGAAAAAAAAAATATATATATATAATAAGGGCATTTTTATTCAATTAAATAATAATTTAAGTCAAAAAATATAAGAAATCGCACTAAACGCGCGTGTAACACACTCTCTATTAAAAATAACAATTTTTTTGACGGAGGGGATTGTTGTGCTACATTTTTAAAACTACAAGGGGTTTCGGTGCACTTTTGAAAACACAAGGGGGTCTTGTGCACTTTTGCTTAACCATAAGAAGCTGTGGTGCTATTTACCCTTATTTATTTTTTGTTGAAAGCAAGCGTGATATATTAAAACTCAAAAATATTTACTTATGAAAAGGTAGTAGTAACTACTAATATTGATGTTCATCTATGTGTTAAGCTTTACAAATAACTTGGTTCAAAAGAGAATATTTAACTTTTCTAAGTTGGTATATTTTTGTTACAAAATATATGCGAAAATCTCTTCTTTAGTTAAAGCTCCATTGTTGTGCAAGTACAGAAAAAATCCGACTAACATTGCTATTTGTAAAAAATGAAATACACACGATAGTTGTCTTTTGTAAGTAATTACTTAACAATTTTTTTTGGAGCTTTTGTTTTTTTCGCTCTTACCTGTTATAAAGTTTTGAGATAATTGAAATGAAATTTTTTCTTTTGCTGATTGAGCAAAAAATATTATAAAGTTAACTAGATGTTACGTCCACTACAATATAATTTCCAGTTTTTTAAAAAATATTGTAAAGATATTTAGATGTTACGTCCGCTATAATGTAATTCCCAGAAAAAATCTTAAGATAAGTTAGAATTATCTATGTTCATGAACAATTAGTAGGCTAGAATTTTATTTACTTATAATTTTGTTAAATCATTTCTTTTATGCAGAAAAAAGTTTTGCTGGTGAATTTTAGATAGAAAATTTTATAGAGGGTCTTTCTTTTCTAATAGTATTTTTCAGTTATACAGTCTCTGACATTAGGCCTGGCCCAATCCAAAGTAAGCCAAACTATCCCCTGATAAAGTCCAGTACTCTATATTTGGGGTTTGGACCAAGTCTTAAGTCGAAACCCAAAACTTTAAACTTCAACGGGTCCAAATTAAAGAAGCATGGATCAGCAAATCTTCGTCGCGCTCTCTAAAACCACAAAAACAAAAAGAAACCAACAAAAGAACAAAATGGCCACGTTGTTGGCCTCTCCGACTCCGAGTGGTGCTGTTCTGATTGCTGCAGGCTAAATTTTTTCCCCAATTTTCGTAGCTGCTCCATGCAAGCTAACGAAAGCTGTAAGTTGTGGACCTTGACTTGAAAGTCGGGATGAATTGTCTAAGATAGTGACTACTGCTCCGAGGGATTGTTTGTTGGTCGACGACTATGGTATTTTTTTTTGGTAAGATGACTTTCATTAATAAAACGAAAAAATACAATTAACCAACCCCTTGAGGTTGAAAGTCAAAGTACAAAATGTCCTGTAGAGGAGCAAAAATATAAGATACCCAGTCATGACTAAGGTTCTTACCATTAGTCCAATTGTTGCCTAGGATTTCTAGGATTGGGCTGGGCTTTTTTACTCGGCTTGTTAGGGACTTGGGGTTAATTGAGCTATGTTAGAGTTATTTGACTTCTTCATTTTCTCTTTTTGCTAGCCTGGGTTCTTCGGCTCTTTCTTGTACATTTTATCTATTAATATTATTACCTTGACTTCACAAAAAACACAGAGAAATATTATTTTCTGAAAAGCAACTTAATACAATCTCTAAACATAATTCAACTTTTAGTCTGCATCTATTTAAACTTATTTTTTAAGTACTACTAGCTTTGATTTAAAACATGTCAACTAAGCAAAAGTACTACCAGATTTGATTTAAAATGAGAACTTTCGCACTATTTATTATCCCAACGTAGTGTCTAACTTATTTTTATTATATATGATAAAATTGATCTTAAATTATTCTACTTTAATTTTAATCTTTAAAGCAATTTCTAATTTTTTTTTTCTATTTTGACCAAAATAAGTATTTATATGATTTGTCGAAATGTATCTATATTAATTTTTTTTTCCAAGGGTAAACTGCAGAAATATAGAGTTCGATTGGTCATTGATATATTTTTTCCCCCTAAAAGTTTAAAAATTTCTTTAACTGAACTTAACGAGAAAAGCATCGGCCAAACTCCGCTGAGTAGAATTGGATAATGGGTTTGAATCAGTGATTGAAAAATTGCCTTTTCTCAATCTTAATTATAATATATAATATATTATGTGCATTCATGTTCCAATGCTGATAATGCAATTCTATAATTTATTCTACGAGTAAAATGTACCATACCTCTCTGTATTTTCACAAAATTGCACCATAAACCCTGTGTTTTAAAAAGTCGCGTTATAAACTTTGTGTTATGGAAAACGTTGCATATAACTCCCCGCCGTCTATTTTTCTGTCAATTTTAACGTGAGTGTAATACACACGCTTGAAATGCAAGTATGACATTTATCAAGTTTTAAAACACATGCAGAAGGACGAAAATACCCTTTTTAACATCAGTTGTTAATTGCCCCTTGTGTTTTCGATAAGGTTGTAAATAGCCCCTTGTGTTTTTGATAAAGTTGTAAATGGCCTATTGTGTTTTCGATAAGGTTGTAAATTGTCCCTTATGTTTTTTATAAAGTTTTTAATTGCCCTTATATTTTTTTATAACGATGTAAATTGCCCCTTCAAAGATAAAAAAATAAAAAAAATTGACAATCCTAGAGAGAAAACTATTTCAAATTGATTTTCCTTCGATTTAAAGTTGATTTTGCACTGATTTAAAGATTTTAATCTACTTGTTGAAGAACGTGATTCCAAGTGAAGGTACGATTATTGCTAGTTGCAATATAACTTTGAACTTCAAGCATAAGATTTATATTTTTTATGGTGGACATCAATGTTCTGTTATATAAGCTATACGTTTTTTTATTCTTTTAATTAAATGATATTTATTAGTTTAAGGTTGTAGATCTCTTTAGAAGGTAGACTAGCACATAGTTCTGATATTGAAAAATGAAAAATGCTGTAAATACCTCCCTCTAATATTAAAAAAGTAATAAATATCCCCTTCTGATATCAAAAAAGTTGCAAATATCCCCTTTGACGAATTTATCTTTAAACGAGGACAAATTTGTCTTTTTACAAAGCTAACTAACAGAGTTAAACATAATTTGAATTTGGGACGTGTATGCAACGTTTTCCATAATACAGGGTTTATAACGCGACTTTTTAAAACACAGGGTTTATGATACAACTTTATGAAAACACAGGAGGTATGGTGCATTTTACTCTTTATTCTACAGACTAAAGCTTGAGGACGGGACTTGATACTTTTTTTATTTTTATTTTTTATCCCCCACCCCCACTTACTCTTACTCTTATAAGATTCAAATTCTAGTATCCCAACTTTCAAAGAAAGTATAAATTATTCTTGAATTTCGATGTGTAGGCGGGTCGGGGTCGAGCAAGTCTTGATACCTTGGTTTAACTTTTGTGACCTCTGGTCTCGTTACTGAAGATTATCCACTTCCCTCCAACAGGGGATACATTTGCAAAACAAATTCATGTATAATAAGGAGAGAAGATCACCGAGATTTTGTGATCTGTTGTTGAATTTAGAGTCTATTTGACTTAAATGTGAAATTTTAGTTGGTGAGCTATTGAATTTTCAGTAGTAGAACTTTGGTAGAAAGTGTACCATTAAGTAGAGTTTTAATTTAGAAGCTATTAAATAAAAGCCATTGAACTATTGAGCTTTCATTAGTAGAGTTTTAAATAGATTTTGTTGAATGTTTGGCATTGTCCATGTCATAAGTACTATTAAGTGTCACAACAAAATCAAAAAAGTAAAATATGAGAAAAAAATTGTAATGAATTGCCTAAAAAACCCAGGGGAGGAGATTGTACCAAGGAGATCCCTTTTTTCGATATGAAAGGGTATTTTTGAGAAAAAAAAAAAAAAAAATAGCTCCGGCATAGTGTAAAACCATTTTCTCCAAAGCTTTTTTTGATTTTTTTTTTAAAAAAATGGGTAAAACACTTGCTAAAAGTGCTTTTAAATATCTCAAAATTGGGCTAAATAGACCCTTATTTCATTGCCAAGAGCTCCGATCAAATAGGTGAAAGATAAAAGAATAGAGGAAAAGGAAAAAAAACGAAAAAAAAGGCTCCCACATGTGCAGCAAGAAAATGACCTGAACCATCGGTCAAAGCGACATGTTTTCTTCTGATTAATATTAACATTTTTTCATTGACTATAACCTAAAACTTAGAACTTCAATATTTTGTTACAATTTTTCAAACTAGTTCAACTAACTATAGTACTATACTTTGTCCCCTAGAAAATTGGTCGCATTATTGAGTTCTCATTTGTCTTTTGATGTGCATACTCTTTTTTTTTTTTCGCTTTTCTCTAATGGAGTCCAAACCGATTATTGGTGTGAATTTAAATATTATGATTATAATAGATCACTAATTGATTATTTTACCCAACTCACAAATATAATGTGCATATTGTTGTTCAGTGTTAACTTGTATGATCTTATTTAATTCCTAGTGTTGTAGACTAATTCGGACTCAATGTAAGTTTAAACTACAGTATAACTTCTGTAAATTAATAGCGTTGGGATCACTAAATTCTATTAATTCACCTAGATATCAATTTATTAATAAATTAACAATTATTAATTTATCAAGATATTTTAGTATTTTTTAGCTTAATAGTATATATTATATTCATAGTATCTTTTTTGAAAATTAACTCATATTTTTTGAAAGCAATTCCAAAATATTTAGGCACCACAATTAAAGATGAGATTCAACTATAACTAAAGTTCAACAAAAAATAAGCTACTCTTAGTTCATATTTTGGGAAATCATATAGTTAATATATTATGTACTTTTTAACTAATTATTAATTTATAAAATATTTGGATCTATAAAATACAAATGAAATATTTCAAATGTATTATTTTATAATTTTTATCGATATTATTATTATTTTTACACTGATCCCAAATCGAGATTGGACATTTTTATTATTTAAAAAAAATTATTAATTTATTAAGTATTAATTTAAAGATGTTATACTATAATTATGTCTATGCCTTGGCTCTGTTTCGTTATGTGCATGACATTGAAAGTGTGAGAAGGTTTAATTGGATGCCTTTTCAATGGCAGACAAAGACCATGCAGGGTAGGTATTTGATGGGAGGCAAGATCAATAGATTTTTCTGATTTTCTACATATAATATAACTGCAAAAAGAAAAGAAATAAAGAGAATGCAATAAGAAGCACAACTTTACTTTGATAATAATAAATCATCTTCTTAATGATGACCCCATGGTCAACAACACCACAATCTATCACAAGATACACTTGCATAATTTTATACAAAAGCAAAGATAAGTACTTGTAGAAAATTCCCCACCATTTTGGAGAATTAATCACGTCCCCTCATTCATATTCTAGGGGAAAATTAGAGAAACTATAGTGAGTAGGAACAGATCAAGGGGTCGGGCTATGAGAACTCTAGCTTCTACCGATCTCACTATGATCTTCATTAGCTTCAATACTACAATAGTGAAATTTCATAATTTGTAGGTACTAACCCTCACTCAATCTAATACGTGCCAATATTAGAGACAAAAAATTTGTCCCCACTAAATCAGATTCTGGATCTGCCTCTGATAGTAAGGAAAAGATCAAGTCTCTTGTCCAAAGAGAGAATGCAAAAACTCACTAAAAAAGGCTTTGATTAAGCCTTGCTCTCATTTTCTCTCTCCTAGAATTAGTTAGGTTTCTTCATTTCTAAGACAACCCACAAATGTACAAACTTTAATTAGGCTCATAATTATAACCATCCCTCTCATGCTGCTTACTTTTTCATGAGCATGAAAAGGATAATTGATATGCTAACTAATAATGGAAATTAAGCATGCACTACTAGATGTTGGTCAATGATGATTGGTGAACAACTCTTTGGTACTTGGAATTGGGTGGTGAAGAGTCAAACCCTAATTGATCACTACCCTCAAGAACTCTCTTCTTGCTGAAATAGCCATTTGTGCTGCTGAGACGAGAGTCTTGATGATGAAGAAGCCTTGGCGTTTGAGAAGAATTAATGGCCACTGGTGGAATGTCAATTGTGTTGAGTTGTGGAGGGGGGTGTTGCCACTGAGGAAGTGGTCCAGCTAGTAGAAGTGTTTGTAGAAGTGGTCCAGCTTCCATCACTGCTTGCAAGAACTTCCCCTTCTCTGGCAAGGGCTTTTTGAGAACGAGTTTCTCGGTCACGTCGACTAGTAAGTCCTTACCTGGTGGGACAGATTTAAGATATTTTATCAGCGGGGCTAGTAGTACCACCAGGACTAAATAGTTTTTCAGACAAAATTAGTGCATATTTGCACGCCCACAATCTTATACTTGGATCTGCTCGATTCTACTTACCCGGTGATGCAATAAAACTTTCATCACAATCTGACGAGGAATGTACAACATTGAATTCTCCCTTTCTTGGTTCATCTTCAATGCTAGTTGTTCCACTTGAAGGAGCAGCATCAAATATTAGATGTTGCTGTTGTTGAATTAATTGTTGTTGTTGTAGTTGCTTGCCAAGCAATAGCTTTTCCAACATTAGCGTTTGGCATTTTGCTAAAACTTCATCTCTTTCTTTTGTAATCTTGTTTACTAGACTTTTGAGGTGAACAAGTTCATCATCCTTACTTGCAATCTCCTCTTGAGCAGACACAATTGTTGTTTCCAACTCCAATGTCGTGTACAACAAAGAATGCTTCAACTCCTCCATACCCTATTGAGCAACACAAAAAAAAAAACACATTACGTTATACATGACTTTACAGCACAATACACAAATAAAAATACGGGCTCTAAAATTTGAATTAAGAACGCCATAATTAATTAATTAATTACCTCGCCTTGGTAGTAGTAAGGCCAGCAAAAAGGGCTACATTGATCTTCCATTTTTCTTGTGTTTGGTTAACACCAAATGAAGGTACATAAAGGGGAATGTTTAGAAGTTACTTAGCTTCTTATAATGTGTTACAAGTAGGGTGTGGTTGCCTTTTTCTTTTCAACTTTTTCTCACGAGGCATATGATAATGTGGTTGCCAAAAGCATAGAAAGGGCAAAAATATGGTTAGTGCATAGCTTTAAACTACAAGATTCTTAGTACAGGAGGACCATCTACTGTGGACGAAGGCGGGAATAGAAGAAGTGGAGATAAAATTCTTGAGACTTTAGCCTCATTATATACTACCCTTGTTAATATCTATTTGTTGCAATATATAGTGTGCACACGTGTAAATGCAAAAAAGGGATTTCAAAGAATTTGTGCTATAAAAAATGGTAGTTTCATGGGTCCATATATACCAAGATTTAATTCATAGGTCAGAGAAAACACACCGACTGGGTATTTTAATGTGAATCTATTTAATTAATTGCAAATATTTATAGAAATTCAAGATTTTATTATCTAGAATTAGAGCTACATAATCTCTAATAACCCTAATCTCTAGATTATTTTGGAGCTCGAGGACATGCATGTCATTACATTTTAATTTGCAATTAGTTTTATTTTTAATAACTACGAGAATTGCTTTTTGCAAAAAGTTGTTATAATTATTTCAGAGTAAAATGTATAATACCTCATTGTGTTTTACGGAAATTGCATTTAAAATTCTGTATTTTCAAACATCGTATACTATTTCCTGTGTTATTCAAAATGTTGCATCATATCCTTGCCTATCTAATTTTTCGTTAAAATTAATGAAGAGTGTCATACACAGGCATATGATGCAAGTGGAAGTCATACGAAACCTCAAAACACTGTTTAATACACTATGTGATTCCCACGTTTACTAGACATGATTATTTTTACCAAATAAAGAAAATCACATCCTGAAAAAAAAGTGAATTAATATATTTTAGTTGGGTGTGAATAAATTTAACAGTAATGATATATATCCCTCAAATTTATATCATCCAAACTTCACCTTTTATTTAACATATCCAATGTGATTAGTATCATATATAAATGAAATTATTTGTTCAAAGAAAATAAATGGCACGACCTTTAGTGTATAGAAGTTGAAAATGACATTGACGCTGAGAAAGCAATGACATATAACAATGCTAGCTATAACTTCTTTTTATTTGATAATGGACCTTTGAATATTCTTTAGATATTACACTTTAGTAAAAAACAATTTCACCTGATACATGTTTGATGGTCGGACAAGAAGATTTATGTTAGTACTGAAATGATTACAGACATGCGATCCTGAATGCTTTTTTTCTTTTAAGAGCATATACCTAGGTTTCCCTTTTTGACTCCTACAAAGGAGATGAACAAATATTTAGCCTCATAAGTTGCATTTCTTTTCATTTTTTCACACAAAGGAAGTTGCCTCACATAAATATTTCGAGAAATTGTTCTCATTCATCAGTGTCGAATGATGAGACACCTAGTAGAGTTCACTCATCACCTAGTTTGGAGGGTAGATTCTACTGTCCAATAAGAGTCCTTCCCATTATTTAATAACTAAATTAAGAAATTCTCTCAAAAAAGGATATATGCAATATATAAGTACTAAACTTGTTTCTTTATAATCATATTTTTTAAAAGAAAAACTTGATACAATTGTAAGGCAGATTAAACTAAGTGTGACGAATCTACTCTTTAAATTGTGTAGTCTGCACTGATTTTAAGAAATGTTTTGAAATACTCATAGGTAGCGATTGGTATATTAGAATGGATTTAGGAATGGAATTGGCCAAGGAATGGAATGAAACTGGGAATGGAATGAACTTGAGAATGCAAATAACATGTTTGATATGTTTTAAGAATGAAGAGTAGTAATGGGAATACCTTATATAATATGACAATATTACCCTTTTATTATTATTATTATTAAATAAAAAAATTATTATTTTTATTTTTATTTTTTGATTTTATATTTATTTTTTAATAATAATAATTATTATTATTAAAAAAATATTTTTTATAATAATAATAATAATTAAAATAATAATAAATTATTATTATTATTATTATTATTATATTATTATTATTAGAAATAAAAATAATAATAATATTTTTTTAATAATAATAATAATTATTATTTTTTAATAATAATTTATATTATATTTTTTTAATTAGTATTTTATAATAATTATTATTATTATATTTTTTAATTATTATTATTGTTATTTTTATTATTATTTTTGTTATTATTATTATTATTATTGAATATGAGGGTATGATAGTCAAGTTCATTCCGAAATACATAGGAATGGCCCATTCCCATGAGTTTGCTCTGGAATGGCTATTCCCATATACGTGGGAATGTGATTACCTTAGGAATGAGATTCTCAAGTTCATTCCTTTATACCAAGCATGTGAATAAAAAATAATTGAGAATGTCATTCTATTCCAATCCTCATTCTAGTATACCAATCGGTGCCATACTATTTAGTATGCAAAACCATTATGCCTCAATTCTTGTATTTTTCATTAATTTTGATTCTTGGCACGAAAATGGGCAATTATAGAATAAATTAATTCTAAAATTATTTAATTTTTACAGATAAAATACTTTAGATTCGGTCTTCTAAATGGGGCAAATAATGCCAAAAGTTGTATTCTTTTTAGACATGTCAAATGACAAGAAAACACTAGACTACATTTGACATTTAGAGATGAGCTTCATCTAATCTGGCCATACAAAAAGCTTGTACAATCTCTACATATCCAATGTGGAGAAGAGGAGGGAAAAATGATGTTTGGCAGAGGAGATAATAATGGTGGGGTCGCCATGAAAAGCTTTTGGAGAACAAAGTGGCTATTGAAGGAAAAAGAATAACGGCTTCCTTGTTGACCAATGTTTTCATAGGGGAATGCTCCGCCACGCGTTGGCGTGTGGGTCCAAAAACACCAATATTCTCGTAGGGTGAATTCAATTGATACTTGCTAAAGAGTTGTGCCACAAGGGCATGGTGTAACAATAATAGTGTGAATTTATTCATATAAAATTAAGAGTTTGATATTTTTTATTATTTTAAAATTTTATTTTTAATTAACTTAATACATGTATGTATTGCCGGACTTGCATATCTCAACTTAGAAAAATACATTTTTTTTTGTTTGTTTTTTATAATAAAAAAATTATTATATTAGATAATTCTGTTATATGATAGCACATCCTGACTCTTTCATTATATGAGTATACTTCCTGAGCTTGAGTTTTTGGATCGGCCACTGAATGTGTGAGGACACATTGCTGCACTTGAGATTTTATCTATTGGTAGTCGAGTTTCATCGAATAATTCGATGGTCGAATAAGTTGATAGAATGTTGGAATAGTAACTTGTTATAATATGATGTTTTGAGTTTAAATTAAGATTTCAATCTTTATTATATTTAAAAAAATAAAAATAAAAAAATAAAAAATTTATCGAGGACCCCAAAAGCCATATTGTAGGGAGGCCTTCTGTCCACACTCAGGTCATACTTATACGCGGTTTTATGAGAGAGGGACGAAAAATAATGAATATAATTTTGGATGTATATCAAAGATGGAATACTCACCATAACTTTTTGTTTTATTAAGTAAGTAATCTTTCAAGGTCAGATCAATTTTAAGTTTACTATACACAAACTTACTTTACTAACCAGCTACTTGATTGACAAAAAAAAAAAAAACTGTTGAAAGAATTTATGTTTTGGTATAATTACATGATTGGATTATTAATTTACGAATAAATTAATGTAATTACAGGTTTTCTTATTAAATTAAATTTTTTATATTTAAGTTTATTTTTTTTGTTCTCTAAGTTTTGTAGCCTATAAATAGACACTTATATTGTATTGTAAAATAACGAAATAATATAAAGATGTAGTCGTTTTAGTTATTTTTCTTGTTTAGAGCCATCTTTGTTCGCTTCCGCATGTGTTTTCGGTCTTCTTTGTTTTTTTTGTTTAATATGGTATCAAAGCCTAAGTTTAGATACTGAGCATGATATGAAGAAATGGTCTTGGTGTTATTAGAGTTTTTTCGACAAGCTGGATCTAACTTTGCAATTCGTTTTGCCAAATTTGTTGTTCTTGAAGTTTTGGGTGTTCTTGTTGAGCTTTGAATTTGGTATTAGTGTAGTAATTTTTCGTCATCTTTTTGTTTCATTAGTATTTGGGTTTTGGGCCTTCGGGCAATTTGGGCCTTCGGGCCTTTGGGTCTTCGGACATTTCACCTTCGGGCATTAGTTCTTCTTTCTTTGGCTTTGGGGCATTAATTTTCTAATTTTCCCTTCTAGCTATTAGTCTTCAAGATTGCTTCTTTTTCGTTCTTTTAACTTGGTGCAGATTTGTTGCAGATGTTAGCAACGACTTTAAGACACTTTGGCAATTCAGTTAGCAAACACAAGTTTCTCTACTTGAGTTTGGAGGGGGTGTGCTGTTGAAAGAATTTATATTTTGGTTTAATTACATGATTAGATCATTAATTTAGGATTAAATTAATGCAATTACAGGTTTTCTTATTAAATTAAGTTTTTTTTTATTATTTGAGTTTATATTAAACTTTGCAAAATAACGGAATAATATACAGATTTAATCGTTTTGGTTATTCCTCTTATTTAGAGTCATCGTTGTTAGTAGCTTCTACTATTGTTCGCTTCCACATATATTTTCGGTTTTTTTTGTTTAACAAAAACAAGCTACTTGATTTTGATAAAAAAAAAAAAACAAAAAAACCAGCTACTTGATAGACACCAAGTACTGAGTCTGCTATAAATGCAACATTCTCTGCTCGACCAACTCGTATATGATCGATCTATGAATCTGCCTTTATTTAGATGGTTAAAGTTTTTCACATTATTTTTCTTTTAAATGTTGAGTTTATGGAAAACAATTATTTTCAATGCTTCAATTTTTAAATCAATTATCACAATATTATGCCAAGCAATGTTCAAATAATTTTACTTAATATAACAAGTGGCAATTTCAAATTCTTAATGTTGGATTTGGTGTTAAGTCACCTAATATAAATTGACCCGATTCGAACCATTATGTATATATAGTAAAAGTTGTGAAAATTTTTGTAACTTCCCACTACTTCTAAGAACGTAAATCAGGCATGTGCCTTCTTTAGTTTCCAATGATCCAAGTGGTAAAAAAGCTATTACAAACTGTTCATGACAAAACTTTTTTAATTTGAGTATTTTTAGAGATTTTAGTCGCTAAAAGCAATACTATTCATGATAAAAGTACGTAGGGTCTACCACTTTTGGCATAAAAGATGCTAATATAAAGACCTAGTCTCTATTTTCTTCAACAAATTTATGAAAAAAAATAGAGACTGGATCTCTATTTTGACATCTTTTAAGTAAAAAGTGGTGGACTCCACGTACTTTAATCATAAATAGTGTTATTTTTAGAGACTGTAGTCTCTAAAAACACCTAAATTAAAAAAAATTTGCATTTAAAGACTTCATTAAAAATGTCCTAAATCAACTATGCGTACATTGGTACATGTACGTACATGTATGCCTCCATATAATGAAGACTTAAATATTAATTATTAATTAATACAAGAAGTATAAAAGGACTGGTATGGAACTAGCACACGTACATGATTCCGTACATGCAATTACAGTTTATTTTTTCATTAAAAACCTTTAGGCAATGATTAGTATGTGAGAATGAGTTAGGATTGGAATGACATTCCTAATTCTATTTTAATTCTCATGTTTGGTATGAGGGAATGAACTTCGAAATGTCATTCCCATATACATGAGAATAATCATTCTATACCAAATACATGAGAATGACTCATTCCCATGTGTTTGGAAATAACTTTGACTACTATACCTTTAATAATTATTATAAAAAAAAAAAAAATATAATAACAATAAAAATAATAATAGTGATTAAAAAATAATAGTAATAATTAAAAATATAATAATATTATTATAAAAATAATAATAATTTATTAAAAATGATAATAAAAATAAAAATAAAAATAAAAATAAAAATGATAATAATAATAATAATAATAAATAAAATAACAAAATAATAATTAAAAAAATAAAAAATAATAATAGTGATTAAAATAATAATAATAAAAAATACACATAATAATAATAATAATAATAAAGTAAAATAATAATGATAAAAATAAAAATGAAAATAAAAATAATAATAATGATAAAAAAAAATTATAATACAAATTTAATAATAATAATAATAATTGTTGTAGTTATTTTTATTTTAATTTTGTTATTAATAATAATTTTAATTTTTTTTTATTTTTTATTGTTGTTGTTGTTGTTATTATTATTATTATTATTATTTATTTTTTCTTTTTATTTTATTATTATTATTATTTATGTTTATATTGTTTACGGTTATGTTTATATTTATTCTTATTTTTTATATTATAATAATAAAAAGATAATTCTGTCATATTATACAAGTCATTCACATTATTATTCTTAATTCCTAGAGCATACCAAACATGTTATTCTAATTCTTAAGTTCATTCCATTCCCAATTTTATTCTATTCTTTGACTCATTCCATTCCTGCCCAAATCCATTACAGTATACCAATCGCTACCTTATACTTTTTTTAGTCATACAACGCTATCTTGTAGAAAACAATGAAAATTAAAAGACGCCAAAATAGTCCAGTGGGAAGTTTCATATCTAGAATTAACAAAGTTTTATTTATTTATTTTATTTTATTTTTTGGTATAATTTCTAAGTAAGCAAGTACTTTTATTCACAACAAAATAGTTACAAAAGATAATTACATCAAATGTTCAAGAGCAACTATGAATTCCGCATGTGTTAGAGGTTTATTTCTAACATTGTCAGTCCCAAACTTAAATAAAGGAGAAGGGTAATTACATTAAGCAACCAACAATTAGCGTAAACATATTGGATCTATTATATGAATTTAAAACAACATGAATGGTATAGTCAAATCTATATAATCGATCCAATTTAATGAGATAAGACTTGGTTTAATTTGGTTCAAGAACAGCTGTGCAACTCTTCATTTACATGGCATGCTCACCAGAAAAGTCTATGTATTCTTCTCCTAAGACTCTTAGCTGTATATAACTTTTGTTTAAAATCAAAAAATACCAAAGACAAAGTTGATTTAAGGTGGTAAAATTAGACTTCTAATAGCGGAGTCAAACTAACCTTAATCAAATGCGAGTTGCGCTTCTTGGTTGACAATACAAGTGTAAGACCTTTTTTTAAATAAAAAAAAAAAAATTAAGAAAGGCTTAAGCCATTTTACATTTTTTAAGATGTTACACATGTGAATGGTTCTCGAGACGTTTCGTATTTAAAGTGAGAATAATATCACTAGACCAAATGACTAGTCTATATATATATATACTCATATACGTTGACATGCAGATATGCGCTTGTAGATACTCCATTTCAAAATTATAGTCTTGTTTTGATTTTTGAAGGTGATATATTTTATATTCATTTATTCTTTTAAAATCTTTAAATATTCACTTTAGAGTATTTTCAATCTAATATCTTTTAGTAAATTCATAAACGGATACTAAATTTGTTTACAAAATAAAATTTGAAATGAGACTCTAATACTAAATTTTTACCACTCGTTTAATTTCCAGGAATAATTTAAAAGGAGAAGAAGAAGGTTTTACATTTTGGCGTAAGATGAGATTTTCAATTAAATTACATCTAGCATGCATCATTTAAGTCAGGAAACTCATGTAGTATAATTTATCTCGTTCTTGGCGTAAACAAATGGTCTTACATTTTTATGTGAATAAAATGCATAATACTCCACTGTCTTATATGAAAGTTGTACAATAGACTATGTGTTTTAAAAAGTGGTAAATACCCCTTTTATGTTACAATAAATGCTGCATCCCTTATGTTATAATAAATGCTGCACACTCTCCCCAATCTCAAATTCTGTTAATGTCTGTTAATAGTAAGTATAAAATGACCTTATTGTCCTTTATTTAATTTTCCTTTCTCATTTTTTTCTTTATCTTTTTCATTTTTCTCCAAAAGTGACCAATAGCATAGTTTCACGTATAAAATGACCTTATTGTCCTTTATTTAATTTTCTTTTCTCATTTTTTTCTTTTTCTTTTTTTTTCTCCAAAAGTGACCAATGACATAGTTCCACGTGTCACATGTGAATGAAAAAATTTAAAATAGTTTGCATGTTTAAAGATTCAAACCCATGACCTTCAACATGGACACAAGCAATCCAACTACTATGTTGTCTATACCCTTTGAAATTTTAAATGCACGCAAAAATCTTTATGCCATCTTTAACTTTGGTAACAGACCCCAAAGCCACCATTTCTGCCCTTCCTCAAACCAAATTCACAAACCACCTCTGCTACCAGGCTTGAGGAGTCCATTAGCATGAAAGATTCATCTACCAAATACACAACAATAAAATTTTGAAAAAACTTGTGGTTTAATTTAAAACCAATCTCAAGGTTAAATTTTTATTTAGAAATGATTTATAGGCTATAAAGATTTTCAAAAGATTATTACTGGTGAGTTTATAAAATAATTTAATAGTAGAAAGATGTAGTAGTGGTGGGATGTGTTAATGGTGAGGAAGAAGAAGTGTGAAAAAATAAAAAAATGAAATATGAAAGAAAGAAAACGAGAAACAATGTAAGGGTATTTTGGTCAATTCAAATATTTTTTGAGGTTTTGTGCGATTCTCAGCTGTATTACAAGCGAGTGTATGCCATTCTCCGTTAACTTTGATAGAAAATTGGACGGATTGGGCATTTTGCAACATTATAGAAATCATAGGGGGTTTTGTGCTACTTTTCAAAACACAAAGTTTATTGTGCAACTTTCATAAAACACAAGGGGGTCTTGTGCTACTCTTTTTATGTCGCATAATGATATATATCACTTTAGATGGGTCATCACCCATTATTCACATTTTATGTGGCAAATATTACATTATTTTTATTTTTATTTTTTAAGACAAATGAGACTAGCTCATTCATATGTGATACTTAATTACATATAACATATATAGATGTGAATAAAGAAATAAATTTTTATGGCAAAATTGCCCTCATGGGCGTGGTCCAACGATAGTAGGGGTGAAGTCGCTCCTGCAAAGTTGCAGGTTTAACACTCCCCACTGCTGATCTGGAGTTCCGCGTTTGACTGAATTTTTGCATATGTGGGGGGCACCGCTACACTCAAGAGTATACTAATTTGTAGTCACGCTTCGGCAGTTAGGTTCCCACGTCATATATCCAAAAAAGGTTTTGACATAATTTGAGTGACACATATCATTAATTACCTGGTTAGGCTGGTTTCCGATTCAAAGTAGATCTTTCTCTCTAACCTCTCATTCGCTGTGTTTCATTCCCTCTATTCTTAAAACTATAAAAAAATATTTTATTACATTATTTATTATTTTCAACATCGCTAACCTCTATTCACATCGCGTTTAATTCCTTCCATAAAGGAAACTACTTGAAGGCAAGATCCACTAAGCCAACACAATTGATTCTAGATGTTCAACATTCATCTAGCATGAGTGCTTCTCATTTCATTAAATGATGATCTCATGCAATTCTAGAGAGTGGATGGTCCATATTGGCTATATATGGAGCTTCTGATAGCTATCTATACCTTTGTAATCGTGGAGACAAAAAAAATATATATTGAATAATCTTTTACCAACATGTTGCCTGCATATTGTATCCGACGGGATAAAAAAAATTGTGACCCACAAATGTGACCTAATCATATAATCTTCATGATGTATACATCCAACAAAGCACAATTAACTCCACTTAAGTTAACCTGATATCCACTATGTTATTGTGTCCTTTAAATTTGTTCTCATATGGGAAAATTATCCTAATTAACTTTTTTCATGATGTTGAGTGTTGAATTAAGTTTATCTTGAGTTTGAAGAACTTCGTAGTTTTATAACATGTAATAAGACTATTTTAAAGAACTAATTCGAATTCAAAAAAAAATTAACGATTATCTAGATTGAGTTGTTTATCTCTTCGTAATTAAATTAAGCTTTTATAGTCCAGGTTTGATAACCAAAGGTGAATGTATTCAAGGGTGAGTAAAACTACAATCACCATCGACCCCAATATGTTTTACATATGTTTATTTTAAGGAATTTTCAATAAGGAAAATCAATTTGTCAATTATCTTGCAAGGGCCTCCTTCCTTTATTAGTGGACATGCGCCCATCATATGCTGGTAACATTACTATCAAAATAACTTAATTCCTTTACTATATATGTCATGTACTTAAGATACTATTTAACTGAACCAACGTGTAAAGTAAAATTATAATGTAAGCAGATATACTTTTATTAGAATACGAGGATCAAACATGTCCAATGAGACACTTGCTTTGCAAATATGTGTGTGACAAAGAAAAAAGAAAACAAAATTAATTCTACTGCTATTTTGCAAATTGCACATGCTTTAGACATTATTTTCCAAGTTTATAGCTTTCGTATATGAACTTGTCAATACTTTTTCAGCTATGTGGCCTACTCAAAAAGAGGAGAGTAAAGAAATTGATTGGTTAATTTTTTAGTAACCTGTTCATTTGCAGGCTTGTTTATGATATTCAATGACCAAATCTACATTTTTATCACAAATATTATTCGATTTTTAATTGACCTAAAATACGGATTAAAAGTTTACAGTATTGACATATATTCAATGTAATTCTATTTAAAATGAGTTTCTCGTCATCAAAACCGAACACCACAGAAAATGGCACATCAATGAATTGTTTTAACTACCTTATCTGTTGAGCAGTTTATCCTAATATTTCTTTTCGTTCGTGCAGCAACACGGTTTTGTGCTGTATGCAGATATGATGGTGTTGGAAATATTTTTCAGACTTTTTTGTCATCCTTGTTTTTTCTCACATCATGTGCAAAGTTTGATTTTTGTTGGAACCTTTATGTCATATTGAGATGACCGCGATTTATCAAACCTACGAATTGCTTGAAAATTCAAAGAGCTACAAACGATTCGCCACAATTAGCGGTTGCTATTTTAAGAATGTCTGGTTTTTATTATTTTCATCAATCATTAGCGGCTTAGTTGGAAAAAGATGAGAACTATTTGAGGAATTCTTGAAGTAACATGCGACCGACCGGAGTTTTGGTGCAATAATAATGTTACTCGTTGTTATGCGAGAGGTTATAAACTTTAGTTTCTCTAGTTACGTTGTACGGTCTTACTGAATTAAAAAAATAAAAAAATAAATCATGAAGTAGCATGGTTATACTAATTAACGATCTAGGATTAATGCAGTTACTAGGGCTCTTGGAAGCCGTCCTTCTACAAGTGTAAATTGTCAAATATTTTAGACATGAAATAAAAAATAGGGGACAAAGTAAATAGAAGACACGAAAATAGATGAGTCATTTCCAAAATTTTGCCCTAGCCAAGATATGTCTTATTGGCAAGATGGAAGACATGGAAACCATATTTTGATTGGATTTCAATTATAATAATTATACTTGAATTGTTAGATATTTACAGTCAATGATAAATCACTACTACTTATGTTATTTCACAAAAAAGATAAATCGAATAAGTGTGGTTGTCCTAACATAAATTCAAGTTATATTCTAAAAATTACGGTACAACAATTTATGCATGTCTTCCTATACGAACCGTTTATCATTACAATAAATTCAATTAAAAATATAGTAATGTATGCGGTTGAAGCATCCTCGTATAGGTTCTTGGTCCTCCAATTCCCTCCCTCACCCTGCCCTGTCCAAAAGGAAAAGCAAAAAGAAACCAAACACGTTATTAACTGACCTCATATGTTTCCTGGCTACTCTCGAAAAAAGGTGTCAAAATCAAACACTTGGTCCCTTAGATCTTAGAATATCATCAATTGTTCCCTTAGCTTTCCTGTGATTCATCAAGCTGCTGGGCCTGTCACAGTATATTGCAGAAGAAAAGTAGAATAATTTTGAGTCGATCCACTTACAACTTGAACATCATTATCGCCTGTTTCTTCACACACTCAAATATAAGGTGGATTTTTTTATTTTATTTTATTATTAAATAATTAGTGTCTTCAAATTTGAAAGAGAACATTGACTCAACGGTAAAGTTATTACTGTTTGATTTGGAAGTTATAGATTCGAGTCATGAAAAGAGTCTCTTACAAAAATGAAAATTAAAAATTCATATGACAAACACTAAAATGGATTCGACCATTTTTTTGAATCTCATGCATTGCAAGAGTTCGTACACCGAGCTTTCCTTCCGTTAAAGGGAGTACTATGCAACTCTTAACATCTTTTTGCATCTCACGCATGGGTCAGTATTTTTGCGCTTTCTAACTTGAGAATTGTCAAACCGGGCCACCCAGGAATAACTCTTGTTGGGCCGATCATGGGTAGATTTTGAGCTTATTTGCTTACCAGTGTGGTATTCACGAAATTATAGTTGTGGGCTACAAAGTGATGAATCATTAGCGTAACATTACATGAATGAAAAGTCGTTTCGAATTAAATGTAATTGGCTTGTTCTAGAGTTTTCTATATGTCACTCTTCCAAGTTCTAATCTTTCTTTAGTATCTTTTGGGTTAGTGTTACTTTACCATTTAAATTAAATGGTTTTCATAAAATAAAGCAATGTACTGATGTAAATTTCATAAAATACATTTACCACGTAAGTTTGGAGAAAAAAAGGGAAAGCAATCAATTTCACATTTATATTTCATGAAGTGTGCTTTTCCTTTTTCATTTCAACGTGAAATATACTAAACGTTTTAAGGTGGGGTTGGTCTTTATCCGTCACAGACAAATGCAATATTTTTTACTCAAAATGATACATAGCTACACAGTCAAGCTTTAGCCTTTCCACTTTAATTGGGCCGGGAAAGTAAAAGATAAAAGCCCAAATTCAGCTTCTTTATCTCCATGGGCCTCTCCAGGATACATGTCTCCAGGTTCACATGCAAGTAATGGAGAAACTTAATTTAAAGATATTTTACTGTACACAGAGTCACTTCAAATATACTTAATATTTTGTGATAGTATTATTATGTTAGGCCCCTTTTTTTTTTTGGATTTTCAAGAAGGTAGAATATGGTATTATTCTATAGTAACTCTGAGGAACGCCTCGTCCCTCTCATATCACAGTTGAATGTGTGATTGTGCTACTACCTAGGGGCGTGGCCCATTTTGAAGTAAGCCTAATATGACCCAAATTCTTCGACAAACTTCATCTTTCTTTGATTAATGCCAAATTCTATCACACGCTTCATTTACGTGAAAGGCATGTAACTTTTTCTCTTGGTTCACGTAAAGCATCGACCGGGGTGTGGATAGCATTTTCGTCTATAGACAAAAGATTATTATTATTATTTTTTGTTTGAGCTTATAAGTGAGCTCTTGGAAAAAAAGCATTTTCGTCTATAGACAAAAAGATTATTATTATTATTTTTTGTTCGAGCTTATAAGTGAGCTCTTGGAAAAAAGCATTTTCGTCTATAGACAAAAAGATTATTATTATTATTTTTTGTTTGAGCATATAAGTGAGCTCTTGGAAAAAAAAGAGAGGCTAATTTGACTCAAACAATTATCTTTTTATTCTTAAATTTTTTTCCTTTTAAATTCATAAGCTCTACAAGACATTGAAAAGAAAACAAGTCAAAAATATTTCGACAGGGTCGGATCCAAAATGGGGACGGAGGGTATATCCCTACTCGACATAAAGTAGATCCGTCATTATATATCAGTGATAGTTTTCAAATAAGATTTATACATATAACTATATGAAACATGTCAATTTATTTGACAAATATATATTTATATTCTTTCTACTAAATAAGCAACTATTTTATTAAATTCTAATTATGAATATATAAAAGTTTTCAATCATGCATGATAACTAGTGATATTACAAAATGATACCCAGTAATCCTATAGATACTAAAACAAAGAGTTTGAAATATTGGGAAATACCATACACACGTAGGAACATAAAAGAGTTCCGGACGATGCACGGTATCTTTTAATTTCCTACCTCTGGGCCACTACTTATCCATATTTTTTTAAATTATGAGGAATTCATTTACGTATAATCATATTGAATATATTCATAGTCATGATAATTACAGATTAGTGTATGTGTTTGGAAAAGTGAATTAGTGCACAGATTGGTTGGTCAACTTTAATTTTAGGTAACTCCTTAGACTATCCTCAATAAAGACTCTATTTTGAGGGGCTTTATAAACAAATTTAGAGCACTGTTGCTTTTTAGAGCCTCATTTAGAGACCCGTGTGTTTTTTAGAGTCTTTAAAAAAAAAAACATCCCCAATGAGCAAGGGCGGAGTCAGGATTTTTCTCCAGTAGGGGCTAAACACTTATATAAATAAATATTTTTTAGTGAGACTGAATTAATTTTTAACTTAAAAATACTTTAAAAATACACATATTTTCTGATAAAATTTGAGTTAAATGGGAATTGCAGCCCCACAATCTTAAGAGTGACTTTACCACTGGAAGCACCTATCTCACTTAGGTATTTGCTCTTGAATCTTATTTCTTTTGGCTAAAATGTTGATTACATGAAGTTTTAATAGATTTGAGCAAAACTAGCATCTAAAAAAAAAAAAAAGCAAACTAGTACCTGATGATCTGCGTCCGGTAGTTTTGATAAGAAAAAAGTAAGAAAATATGGCCCATGGGTAAATAGTAATGGATTGTCAAGTTGAGGTTGATATATAATAAGTGATATATTATGTATTAGTTCAAAAAAGCAAGAGATAAGTTGTTTCATGTGATTGACTTTAGTTTTTTTTTGTTTAGTTTTAACTTTTTTGTTTCTATTTTTATTTTTGATTCGTAAAATTTTGTACCCAAAATAAATAAATTAAATTTCTAAAATTTGTAAAAGTTAAATAATTTTAAAAAGTAAAATTAATTAAATATTTAGTGGGAGCTAATTTATTTTTTATCCAAAATTCCAGATACGTATAACAAAATTAGCGAGGTCAATGGGGGCTTGCCCTATAATGCCTCTGCCCCTGCCAATGAGGGCTCTAAATTTAAGGATCCATTGTGGGACCCGTCGCCACTTCTATTTTTTTATTCAGCTAAATTCCATTTCTTTTGAAGTTGTCAACTTTTTTTTTTTTTTGAATTAAAGTTGTCAATCAAATGTTAGATTTGATTTGTTGAAGAGACCCATGTGGTCTCTAAATTTTTTTATCTTTTTCTTGAGTCTCCATTTTCTTCAACAAATTTGTTGAAGAAAATGGAGACTAGTCTCTATTTTTGTTAAAATGTGTTAATTTTGAACCAAAACTTTGAATTTGGGTCTCTAAAATGTCCATTAGTGTTGCTTTTTTTTTTTCCTTCTCAAGAGTATCTATTTTTGCTAAAAAGTAATAATTATTGTAATTTAAAGTTCCCATTCAGGATACCTTTAAAATGTCATAACTGGATAATCTTCAGAATAATTGACGATCTTATTAGAGTAAGATAAAAACAATAAAATATTTCCTAAATTTATTCCTATGTAATCAGTATTAAACCTCCTTAGAAGCAAAAGGAAATTGTTAAATATATTCTAAATTATAATATAAAAGTACATTTCAACATAAGCAGAAAATTAATTAAGGACCGAATAATATTTTGTTAGAATTTTGATACTTCGTTTAGGGGACAAAGCAAGTACAATTTTTATCTTGAGAAGATACTTGAGCGGCGGCTTTTTGGTTGATCTTCCCCTTTCTCTTTCTCGGGGCAATGCATAAAGCATTGCTTCATACTAGCCGATTAATACACGTAGATATACCACTATCAGTGTACATTCTTATCTCAAATAATCCATTTTCAGACACAGATGGTGACCAGAATTTGGATTAAATTATGTAATTTATTTTTTTCTCCTTGAGACGCGCAAAAGTTTGGTAATGGATTCCACGGTTCACCCAAGTCAAAAGCAAACTTACTCTCTTTACAAGCAAGCTGCAACTTGCGGTTCTGATTGTATAACGATTCGTTATGATTAAAAATTTTAATTTTAAATAATTTTTTCTCATCATAAAAATTAGTTGGTTTTTGCCAATTTAAAGCATACGTTAAATGCACGCTGGTACATAAGTGGTTGTAGTTTAGAATGGATTTCACGTAATTTAGTCAAGAATAAATTCCTTATCAATTTAGTCTCGTTGTAAACCCCCCCTCCCTCCAACCCCAACCCCAACCCCAACTTTCGTGTACCCATCGAACGATCACTCTGCATAGATTGACTGAACGTAGAAACTCTTTCACTAACAGTCGATCATGTTTTTTATCACAACCCTACTCTGTTGAAGACAAATGAAAAAACAAGGCAGGTGCTGTAGGGGTACGCTTAACTCGTAGAATACATGCAGTTATATGATGATTGACTAGGACGTTTGATATCAATTAAGCACAAAATTCATATTACAAGCGGAAGGCATAGACCTGGACAATGACCATTCGTAATCAGTGATAGCCCTAATAAGGAAACTGGATTTCGAATTCTCTGACTTCATGCAATGCATATGCAGTGTGATGAGTTCAGCATGTTGAACCTCATAATATCTCTCTCTACTAGAAAGTTTGGTGTACGAAATTTCTAAAAGATCCACATGGCACAACAACTGCTTATTACAAATATTACGCATTATCTTTGAGTATGTAAATGTTTCCTACTACAACAACTGATATATAGCAACTTTAGGCTAATATACGCATCTCTTTGAGGGTTTGTTTAGCTCAAATTTTGGACAATTAAAACCACTTACTAGGAGTTTTTAGATGAAAGCTAAAGCTAAAAAAAAAAAAAGTGTCAAAATTTCAAGTTTTAAATTGAAACTTTTTGAAAAAAATTTTGTGAAACTATTTTTACATATTGTAGGAACTTTTTTTTTTTTAAATAAAAAAATATTTCTCTATATTTTTGAAAACTCAGCATTACCCTCAAAATTCGTGAAAGTTCTACTATGACATGTCAATGCCAAACAGTCAACAACTTTACTTTAATAGCACTTCTAACCGAAACTCTACAACTAAAAGCTTTACAGTCAACAACTAAAATTTTATAATTAGGTCAAACAAATCTTAAATCGCTTTTAATCTCTATTAAGAAAATATCGTGGCTAATATAAAGGCAGACCTTTTCTTGTTAGTTGCACCAGTCGCTTCATTTACTAACTTTTCTTTGCTTATATCTATCAATTATTTCTTTCATTCTATATATATAACAGCTCTAAAATAATATCTATATGAGTAATGCTATATATCATCCTTTTTTTCATCACTCTTTTATCACTTCCTATGTGGAGTCTTATGTGGTATACCAACTATACAATATTTTTATTTCTTTTTCTTTTATTTTCTCTCTCTTTTTAATTTTGTTTCTCTCTCTTAATTTATATTTCCTCAAATCTTTTTCTTTCTTTCTTTAACCATATTAGATCCAAAATCAAAATCACACTCTATGTGCGCAATCATTCATCGATTTAGGAGACTAGATGTAATACATCGATTTAGGAGACTAGCTATAATACATCTCAAATGATTAACAATTTTATGCTTACTTGGTCAATATTAATATCCCAATTAACATATTACTAAGAGAATTTGCTGAAACCATCCAAAGGGAGATCCTCCTTTATCGTTGGCAATGGTGCTGCAAAAATAAATTAATTGTATCAACATAAAATCACCTAAGATATGAATTAAACTCAAGACACATAAATTAACACAACAAAAGTTAGAAAAATTGGAATAAATCAGTTCATCGAAAAATGGTGAGTCTTTTGCACTTCTTTTCTCTTTTATTCCAATTTTTCTAACTTTTGTTGTGTTTGTTTTATGTGTCTTGAGTTAGTTCGTGTCTTAGGTAAGTTTTATGTTGATACAATTGATTTATTTTTGTCGAACCCTTGCCACCAATAAAAAAAGATCTCCCTTTGGATAGGTTTCAACAAATTCTCTTATTTATTAGTTAATTGGGACATTAATATTGACCAATTAAGCATAAAATTGTTAAACATTTGATATGTATAGCTAGTCTCGTAAATCGGTGAATGATTGCACATATACAATGTGATTTTAGTTTTGGGTCTGATATGGTTAAAGAAAGAAAGAAAAAGATTTGAAGAAATATTAATTAAGAGAGAGAAAAACAAAAAAATAAAGAAAGAGAAATACAAATATTAGGTAATTGGCATACCACATAGAACTCCACGTATGAAATAATAAAATAGTGATGAAAAAAATGGTGATATATAATATTACTCTATCTATATACGCATACACAAGAAATAAAATGATACCAAGAACAATTTTCTTGGATCGTAATCTCGTAAAATTTAATAATTTTTTGAAACGTTCTGAAAAGACTTGCGAGGCAACATGTGAGAACATGCTATTTGTTTGTATGAAATGTAAAATCCCCATCCCTTCTGACATGGATCCCATACTCCATGGTTGCTTTATTTCTTTTTCTTTCCATCTTTGTTTCTCTGTATATGTATGTATTTCCCTTTTATCTCCTATCATACCTTTATTTATTCCTTTTCCCCTTGATGCATGTGTTGGATTTTTGTTCAACTTTTGACTTATTCTCAAAAGGAATTAAGAATGTGACATTTCAAAATAATATCAAGAGAATAAAAAGAAGAATCTTAAAGAAGAGATATCCAACTTTTTTTTTTTGGTTAACATGAAAATCTAACTGGCAAAACTTGATTATCGGTTAGGTCTGGTGGAGCCCGACTATCAACTGGTAAATCTACGGATGTAGTGGTGCGTCCCAATACATATTCCAAGTCAATTAATTGAGTATGAACCTAATAAGTAGTTAGAGAGTTTTGAACTCAAACTTATTAAATGTTAGTTCTTCTTATTTGTCACTAGGCTTTCCCTTCAGGGCTAAAGAGATATCCAACTTGCATGGTTGCAATTTGCGAGTGACATTAGCAAAACGGCTTTCATAAATCTTATTCATTTCTCAATGTTTACGGAAAGCAATTGTCCCTTGGATTTTATGATTTTTTTTTTTGTTTGCATGCGCCCATAACTTTTTTTTTTTTTACTTTGATCATCGTGCTTCTTTTGCTAAGTTTCTTTTAAATTTTAATTTAACTCCGTTGTTTTCTGCTTGCTAGGCTATTGGTTGTATTTGAAAAGTCCTTGTCCACGCAAAAGCTATAAGTTAAAATGACATCTTAGAAACTACCAATATATGAGGAATTTATGTTAATAGTAGTAGAAAAGTTGATAAATATACTAGTAGAGTATGTGCACTAGCTAGGGATTATTTTTATATTCATCCGTTTATTTTCTTTTCTTTTCCCTTTTACGTTTAATTTGTTGTTTTGAGCTTTTTCAAACCATGGAGGATTTCGTGTAGATTATCCCTTGTCCATGTATTTTTTTTTTTTTTAATTTTCTTTGGCGGGCTCCATTTATATCATCACAATTATTTTTTAATTAGCAAAATCATGGATTGGTTTTGAGCCTGAGTTACCACTCATGCAGATATCTGATTAAGATGGAGTAGCGTAAATGAAAATAATCTATTCTTTTAATCCCTTGTCCTTAATTGGCTATGTTGGACCAATATTCAAATTAAAGAGCTTTCCTTTTGACTTAAATGCCAGAAATAATTCAAATTTGTCATTAAGGTCTGAGATGTCATAGATAAAAGGTGAGAGTTACATAGCGCCTACTTGCTACGTGAGCTAATCGACTTTACAAACATTGGACAACCACACACCATGGGAGAAAAGTGAAAAAGGCAAAGAACTAAAATTTGGTTACAGAGATATCTAGTCAAGAACATGAAGCTTAAATTACACATACTAATAACCTTTTTGATAGCATGCATGGAGATTATACTAGTCAAGACAATATTAGATCCATCTCAAAATTATAAATATTGTGGTGTATATGTGCGTCTCAACGCATGATAAGTAGAAGAATACTACATATACATAATTTGTTGTTTAGGGTTGCTTGCTAAGTAGAGGAATATTTTTAAAAAAATTATTGCAGCAAACGGACCGATGAATCCATCTCTCACATAATATATGTAGTTCTCACCATTGTGTGAGATGGCTCATATAAGTCCGAGCAGACGTTGTAGTAGGCTAAAGGGTCCTTGCCGTGAGCACTTGAGGCCAAGTGAGATAGGGTGGGAGCCCAAAGGGGGTAGGAAGTTATGGTAAGCTCATAAAGGAGGATGCCCTGACCTAGCATGAAGGGCCTGGGAGAAGGCCAAAGATAACGGCGAAAACCAAGCAAGCATTAAGAGAGAATCGATCCCAGAAAGGAAGGGATCCGCAATCCGCGGAGGGAATCATGGGGGGTGCAATTAGAGGAATGGGATTGGCATCCCAATATGGTAGGAGCCCTGCCCTAGCACGGGGGGAAAAAGGATGAGAAGAAAACTATTTAAGGAGGCAAGGATCCTCCTCCAGGACACACAACTCATACCCTAAACACTATACCCTTACCCGCCATACATATGTTTATAGGCCACCATCGGTCCTTGACTGTCACCCACTTGTTGGGATCCTAGACAAAAGGAACTAAGGTTCGCCTTAATTTTAATTGTAGATTTCGAAAGTTTACAGATACAATAGTTTTTTTTATTTTTACTATTTTTCTGGATGTGTACGTATACTAAGCTTGTCAAAATCTGCAATTTTGAAGGATCAATAGCTCAAGTTGCAGGAATATTTTGCGTCTGATCCCATTACGATTTTAAAAAGAAGAGAAAGGAGAAAGTAGAAAAGAAGATACAAAAGAACGAATTAAATGAGTATTAATTTGACATAAATAGGTAGACCACGTGGAATAATGCTTGCAAGTGTCTATATCCTTGTAATTAATATGCCTACGTTTTTGTAAATGTGGATTTTTTTTTGCACTTGTAACATAGAAAAAAACTTTGAAACAACATCATAATGTGTGTGTGGGGTGTAGGGCTCACATGCGTGTAAGATTTACACACCGTTAATAATGTAGGATTTTTTAAAACTTACACACAATGCAAAATGGTCAATTACTCCTCGAAATTATACTTGCAGATTTAATCCATTATACCCAGAAAAAATAATTCATAGCTTTAGACTCAAAATGCTTAACTAAACGCATTTGTTGTTGTCGCTCATGAATTACTTTCAAATTGCTTGCTATTTCTTTTTGTTCCATTCTTTTTTTTGGGATAGTTTAACAATGCACTAAATGCATTTCGAAAAAAAAATTCTATAAATATGTGCATAATTCGTGTGAGGTAGCGACTATAGAATAGATTAAATAGTTAAATTTAATTTCTTGTTACTAAATGTTTATTAGTTTTATGTATAACGACTTTCATACATCTACACTTGTAAAATGAAATTCAACTAATCTAGAATAGAGACAACTCGTCTCATAACACAAAATGAAGGTAAAAGGATCATATTGAAACTTGAAATTTTTATCACATAGTGCGTTATCGGATCATTCTATCTAATTCTTGGTGTTTTAATTTTCTTAGCATGAACTAGAGTCCGCTTGAAGCTAGCAATGTTGTTAGATGGTCTCCTTGTTCGAGTTAATCAAAGGCTAAAGTCCTGACCAAAAAAATAAATTTCAAATGCTCAAATAGCTTAGGCATTATTAGGACATGAATTATTATTCTCAAAATATAACAACAAAAAGAGAAATGAAAAACAGAGAGAATAGATAATGTGGGTCGACGCACCTTAAAGGTTTCTACACCTATATTTTCTGTTTAAATATGTGCTGCAATTCGCTTTGTAAATCGATTCATTTTTTTTTTAAATTTTTTTTGCGTTAACGTGAGAATTTTTAATTAAAAAAACCCAATCACTAATTGATAAATTCGCAGATATAATAGTACAAATTTATCGATTCTTTTTAGTCAGTATGACATTCGAGTTAGCAAATGGATTATGAGGGATGGATTTTTTTTCCTATGATCTTGCTCGCCTTTTCTTCCATATTCACCAGGCCAATACACTAATTTCCCTTATGGACCTTGAGGCTAAACGTCATATATTATAAGATCAAGCCAATATTACTTAATGGCTAAATTCTGGTAGTTTGTCGGTTTAGTGTGTAAAATTCTTGTTTTATTCCTGCTGCTTGGCAAAATACATACATTCATACGTGTTCATCAACTTAAAATGTCTTGGACTGCAATGTTTATTTATGCCGTATTTTGGTCATATGACGTAGGACGGGTATTTTGTTCTTATAATGTTGTATTTGGTTTTTTGTTTCTTTTGACAATTTTTTTATTCGTATCTGGGTACCTTTTAGAAAAATATAGTACTTGGTCCAGTTAATATGCTAAGTATCATAGGGTTCGTACTAGGTGGAGTAGCCCTTCCACCAGGAGAGCTTGTGCTCGGTAAGAATTGAGAACTAAAAATGTGGCGAGTCAATGAAAGAGAAACAGAAAATCAAAAGAATAACACATGGATGGATGCGATTAAACTAAGGCTTAGTGTTGATACTATGTTAAAAATTATAAAATTTTATTTTAAAATCAATTTGTGTTAAGTAGAGTTGGCTCAAGATCTTATAAGGTAGTTTTTAAGTTTATGATTTTTTTATATACGAAAAGTGTATATGAACATGCTATTTTCACAATTTCACTTTTTGCTTTTTATCTGAAGCCTCTCTTTTTTCAAATAATATCCTTTCTCCTTTGCTTTCAACTAATAATATGAGGTATCAGGCCATAATATATATGAAGTGCTTTTCCTTTTGTCAATAATATGGAGTGCTTGCAATATTTTATAGTTTGACTATTTGGGTATTTTTTGTCATTTGGGTTCAATTGATTTTTTTTTAAAGTAATGTTTTATGTTACTCATTCATCCCTCCTTTATATGGTAAAAATTCATATATTGAATATTAAATCGTTTGTATATATAATAAAAAGTCTACTATATATGGAAGGGTGATAGGGTGATATATAGTATTACTCAATTTTTTTTTGGATAATTTATCGAAATGGTCCTAGATATTTGCCTTTTTTGACATTTAAATCTCATATATTTTATTTTGGACAAAATGATCATTCATCTTTCATTTTGGTGACAATCATTAGTCCTTAGAGCAAAATCTGTCGAAAAATAACGTTAGTGAGTACGTAAATGACACGTGGCTGCAAAATACATAAATTTTAAAATGCTAATATTTTACTGCGTGAGAATTTTACTCCTGAGGATTTGTGAATTTTGCGGCCATATGCCATCCATGTGCTCACTAACATTATTTTTTTAACGGATTTTGATCCAATGATTAATGGTTGTTACCAAAATGAAAGATGAATAATCATTTTATCTAAAATGAAAGACATATAAAAGATTTAAATATCAAAAAAAATAAAGATATAAGACCATTTCGATAAATTACATTTTTTTTAATCGATGCTTTTAATTGATCAAATAGGCAAAATGAATACATTGCCTCTAATATATCCTTTGGGAATTGATATTCAATCATAGTGTATGTTGGGAACTCACATAATGCTTTCTTATTCTTTGCTTCAGAACATGAAAATCATATAGATGAATTATTCTACCTACCAAGAAACATTATAATTACCTTTTGGCATTCACATGTAGATTTATATTTGAGTTGCCTTGTTAGGTATCAAAACTTGTATAAATGTTTGGTTGACTTCTTTGAACAATAATTGCAGAATTGTGATAAATTTCAATCACGGTCCATAATTTTGGGTAAGGTATTTTAATTTCTTGTATTAGCAAGACTAGTGAATGTTACACTTTGCAATGTAAAGCTAACATTTTAACCACCGAAGATTAATGGTCAACATTGAGGTCTTGAGGCTCGAGGATGAAAGATATTGCGTTCTACCACTAGCCATTTGGTCTACTCATATAATTCTTGCTTTAAGTATGAGAGTATCCAAGATCAATTATAGGAGCGTGCATGCAATATCCCTGTGATGTAAAAATTGACTTGAACCTTCCTTCGAATACAAAAGGATATTATGTTCTTATTTCCATCATTAATATTGATATTTTTCCAATCATATACCAGTTTGTATGTATATATAATATATTTATATATTTACATAGTGGTTTATATTTACCGTAGTTTCCAACTTGTATGAAATTCTTTTAACATATATGGCCTTTCTTCCTCTATAATTGCATTTTTGTAAACCATCTCACCTCTTCAAAATGGGAAAAAAAAAATGGTCCATTTTTAAAATCTCATCACTTGTAGAATTTTTTATACAAATTCTAATTACACTATGTATCAATTCACAAGGAAAAAGGAAAGGAAAGGAAGGGAAGTTAGAGGAAGAATCACGAAAGAAAGGAAAGGAAATCAGGTTACCTCGTCAAGAAAGAAGAAAGGAAATGAGAAAGGGAAAAAAAAAAAAAAAAAGAATTTTGTGATTCGTTATTTGAACGAGAGAAGGGATGGAAAGGAAAAGATAATAGGTTTTTTAGCATTTTTGCACACATAAAAGGTGAGTGAGGTGTTAAAGTCCCACGAGGCTTTGTTATTTTGTGAAATTTGTTACACATATATTATGCCTCTATTCATTCACCTTACCAAAGCTACTCTCCTGATCTTCATGATTAGATGAATCAGATCACAATAAGTTGACCTTAATACTTGATTTTTGCAAATGAATGAGTCGTCGTAGATATTAAAGGCGTCTCAATTTCACGTGTTTATAAGACTCACATGTCCCTCTTAAAAACAATTGAATCCGCATGACAAGGACCTTTTCAAGTTTATAACCGATTTTGCTTCGGTAAAAGGAATGGAGGGTTCGTTTCTCTTCGGATCTCTCCAGTAAAGAAAAAACTGCTGCTAAAAAATGATGCAACTTTACAAGGCAAAACTAAACCTCCATGTACTTTTTCACCATTCCTGATATCTGAAAAGCCAACCAGATTCAAAAAGTTTGAATATCAGAACAATAACGAAACTCAATTCTACCCCTTTCCAGCAAAGATTCTTTAATCATGACTCAGCCAAACGCCAAAAAAAAAAAAAACCATAGCTACAAACTAAGGTAGAAACCGCTATGGGTCAGCTTCTACTAATCCAACAAAATTTTCAAATATATGAGCATTTTTTGTTTAAAATATTAATTAATCTCTTCTGAAAGAAAAAAACAGTGAATGTCAAATTGCATGTTATATTTCTATCAAATTTTTTTTTTAAAATTTGCCCAGGACTACAAATTAACAATTAGAGGATAAGGGTATGTGTCCTGGAGGAATGAATTCGTTCATAATATTATGAGCGAGATTACATATTTATAAATTAATAATGTAATTATAATGAAATAATATTAAAATTTTATAATATTAATACTCGCTCGTAACGTTATAATATTGTAAGAGTATCGTTGATCAAAGGGGAGCCGGTGTTACTGTGTTTGGATAAGTTTCCTTTACTTTTGGCAACTTTTAGAATTGTTTATTTTTTTTATATTTTGGCTCCTTTCCCTAGAATGATTAGCACATAAGGTAAGAATGTGAAAGTCCAAGAGAGTATGCAAAGAAGAATTGGTGAGAGCAAATTCCTCTCCCTTCTTCTTCCTCTTTCTCCTTCCCTCTACGTACCCATCATGCATCTTCAATGGAGGTGAATTATGTCAACATCATAGCCACCCCAAATCTCTTCCTTTCTTCTTCTTCAAATAAACTTTTATTTTCTCCCCATAATTAATTAATTAATTAATTACTCTACCATTTTTTCCATGATCATTATTATATATATCCCATCTTAGTTTTATAATTACTATATAAACCAACCACATTTTCATAAATTTTTGCAGCTTCATTGAACCACAAGATATCTTGTTCTCTTCCTTGAAAGCAAACAAATATTTTCACTATAAACACAACTTTTTCATTATTGGCTATCACTTCTCAGAATGCTTTCTATTAGCTGCATTCTCTTGTTTTGCTTCTTCACATTTTTCTCTCCTATTGTTTGTGTTGCTAGTACCTTCAATCTTACTCTTCCCCATCAGCATCCCAACCCTGAAGTTGTGGTTCAAGATGTTCAGAGGTAAATGCAAAGCCTTTGAAGAAATGCATACCATATGGCAAAACCTGAAAGCTAAATGAAGCTTCATTTTGAAGCTCTTATTGTTTGGGCTTCTCTTTATCTCCATTTTGTGCTTCTTTTTTGGTTTTGTGGTCATGACAGCATTTCAAGATTTGGTCTTTTTATTGTAATTTTTTATTTTTATTTTTAGTATAATGGAGGTCAAAGTCGTTGTTCAAATTTAAAACTTTCGATGATAAGAATAGGTCGATATGACCATTCCGCAGTTATTGCAAATGTTTCACAAAGTTGCTTTCTTTATGACAATGCCTAAAATCCTTCTGGGTTTTGTAGTTCGTAGCATTTATGATCTGGGTCTTGGTCATTTTCTCAAGAAAGAATATTGTTCATATATTTTTCACATTGCAATGTGTAGCAAGTGGTTTTCCCTTTTCTTTGAGGCTCTTTTCACACTTTTTTCTGCTTAAAGATTCTCAAAATATCTGGCGCGAGTCCTTTTATTTGCACCATTTTATTCTTCAGGTCCCTGTTTTCAGAAATTACACAATACTACCTTATAATTTATCAAAATTGCAAATTATCTGTGTATAAATACAGTTCTAATCTATAAAATTTTTCGCAAATTTGCACAATAGCCCCTTGGCTAATAGTTTTGTGGTGATGATATATTAAGTTTTTACAAATTTAGAGACTAAAAGTATACAATTACTATAAATATAAAGGTATCGATCACTTTTAACAAAAAAAATGACAAAATACAAGGTGGTTTACCACACTTTTTTGCCCCACCAAAATGCAACTTGCTTTGTTCTTTTCCAATTAATATCTGTAATATTTGATGCTACAGGAGGGTTAATATGTCAATTTCAAGAAGGCAAATGCTATCCACTAGCACATCAATTCAGGACCCAAACCAATGTCTGACTGGCAATCCAATAGATGATTGTTGGAGGTGTGACCCTAACTGGGCCGTTAACCGTCAAAACTTAGCAGACTGTGCGATTGGGTTCGGACAAGGTGCACTTGGTGGAAAAGGTGGTCGAATCTATGTTGTCACAGATTCTTCAGACAACAACGCAGCCAACCCAAAACCAGGCACATTACGCCACGCGGTGATCCAAGATGAACCCCTCTGGATCGTCTTTGGAGCCAACATGTATATCAAGCTAAAGCATGAGCTGATTGTGAATAGTTACAAGACTATTGATGGCCGTGGTGCAGAAGTTGCAATTACTGGCAATGGTTGCATAACGTTACAATATGTTAACAACGTGATTATTCACAATATTCGTGTTTATAATTGTAAGCCTTCGGGGAATACTCAGGTAAGGTCGAGTCCCACGCATGTCGGGTGGAGAGGGAGATCCGATGGTGATGGAATTTCTATATTTGGGTCCAGAAATATTTGGATTGACCATTGTGCTTTGTCTCATTGTACTGATGGCTTAATTGATGCCATTATGGGGTCCACTGCTATAACCATCTCTAATAGCTATTTTACCCACCATGATGAGGTTATGTTGCTGGGCCATGATGATAGATACTTGCCTGATTCAGGAATGCAGGTTACCATAATCTTTTTCCTTTTTTTTCTTTTCTTTTTTAACAATCAGCCAACTTTCCTGAGATGTCTTTTGACTTACAGCAAGTAGACACATAATTTTATCGGGAAGAAACATGATCCAAATCAATTAGATACAAAATTTATTTTAAATGTGAGAAACGAATGACTAAATCATATGGCTAATTTTATGTTATGTAGGTGACCATAGCGTTTAATCACTTTGGAGAAGGGCTGGTTCAGCGTATGCCTAGGTGCAGGCACGGATACATACACGTGGTGAACAATGACTTCACAGAATGGCAAATGTATGCAATTGGTGGTAGTGCTAATCCTACTATTAACAGCCAAGGCAATCGTTATATTGCACCACCCGATCCAAATGCCAAAGAGGTAGTTTTCTGACAATCTTTCTTAGTCTATTTTTTATATGGAGGAGTAACTTGAGACTTGTGAAGATCTTTCTTAGTCTATTTTTTATAGATATATTAGGTTAGTAGAGTTTTGGTAGCCAAAAAGGTCTGTTTTTGAATTCGCTCGACATTTTTTTCAATACGTAGTACATATACAACTTAATCTTTTATCGTTTTGTAATTTTGTTTTTTACAATTATTGAATCTGACCAATCAGATCATGAGACATTCACATATTAATAATAGTGAGTCTCGTCTTTGCTAATGTCTGTTTGAGTCCAAATTTTTCTATGTGGAGACATTGAACACGATATAATGTAATAAACGTTGTACTTTTCATTAGCTTTTTGACTTGTGTCCAATTAGCCATTCGATTCGATAAGCTCATAGGTGGCATCTTCAATGGTGCAAAGCTTTTTAAATTTGAGTAATTTTAGAGTCTTGGGGCTCTAAAAATAATACTATTCATAACAAAAGTACGTAGAGTCCACTACTTTTAGCTTAAAATAGAGTTCGGACTCTATTTTGACATCTTTTAAGTCAAAAGTAGTGAACCTCATATACTTTTATCACGAATAGTATTATTTTTAGAGCCTAGAGACTCTAAAAATACTCAAATTTAAAAAAAAATTACATTTTAAAGACTCCATTAAGAATAACCTTATAAAGTCTTTACCAATGATGTATTTCTGACCCAAAAAGAAAACTATGTCTCGTGCATTAATTCTCATGTGATTTTCTCTTTCTTGCGTGTACTTTGTCTAAATTGACATGGATCATCTTGTAAAGATCCTTTTCTTGCATTAAAGGATGTGGGATGGAAAAAATTGGAGTTATGTTAAAAGGACAAGAAAGTAGGAAAATGATGCATGATTTAGGGAAAGATACCAAGAAAAATTGCATGCGCCTAAAAGTCTAAAGTTTTGATCGATCTTGTCAAAAACATGGATATTTACAATCTAGTTTTGTTTTTGGATTATTTATAATCGTTAGTTTATCATAATTAAATTAATTTATATCTCTTTTATAATGTTATTAAAAAATGAGTATTACATGACGATGCAAGTACTAAGATTATACCAAATTGAAAATGCGGAGTATAAGATTAGAAGATCTAAGTTGGATTTGAGAATAAAATAAAATAAAAGAATGCATACATTAATAGGCCTTTCGTTTAAGTTGTAGAAATGCAACCTTTCAACATCTTAATCTTAATAATGAACAAAAATGAGAAAATGACCACACACAAAAAGAAAAATCTTATGCACACTCTATTTGAAGATGATAGGAGTAAAATATCCTTAAGGGTAGTTTTTAGACAGCCTGATTCAGCTGCCTGCCCACCTACAAATGCGTTTATCGGCCAAGTTTCCCTTCAACTCCGTTTTAAAAAAACAAAAGAAAAATATTAACCTTCGAGATTACAAACACACATTCTTTCGTGGCACGTGAGAGAAAAGTTGGAGAGTCATTCTAACCTGAATTTTGTCACTGAATAGGTGACAAAGCGTGTGACCAATGACGAAAGGGAATGGAATGGTTGGAATTGGAGAACGGACGGGGACGTAATGGTAAATGGAGCATTCTTCGTACCATCAGGAGCAGGGCTCAGCACCCAGTACGCCAAGGCCTCCAGCATCGATCCCAGATCCGGTTACCTCATTGATCAACTCACCATGAACGCCGGTATCCTTGGTGGGCCCAGGTATTATCCTTATTGATAAAATATTAAATTATTTTACATGAATAAATTATAAATTTTAAAATCACTATATAAGGGGTATTTCTAATTAATACTGATGTCAGTTAACATAGTATTATAATTGAGTTTTAATCTAATTATATCTTTTTACATGTGACTCATTAATTAGTTCACTTACAAAACGTTTCTTGTCCATCCAAATGTGTTCAATTAGCTAGTGGCCTTCTTTTCTTGCTAATTATGTTCCTTTGTATTAGTTCTCTTATGCATATATTTTAAATTCAAAGTTATCTCTTCAATGTTTGGTCACACACGAAAGAAGTGTCAAAATATCTAATAATTATCACAAATAAATAGTAAAATCCAAAATAATCATATCGAATTTTAGACTATTCTATTTAATAATAATTTACTTTAGGATGAAACTTCATATTTTGTATTTCTTTGTTGCAATTTAAGGGTATTATTGTCTTTTGATTTAATATTCCTGGACTTTTTCTGAAGAAATTCAAATTCTCATTGTACTGGTCCCGCCCCACTTGCTGGATATTTTTGCAGCCTTTTTTGATTAAACACTTTTGAAATGGTTGTGCCATACTTAGACTAGTTCCAACTATGTTTTTCGCCTAACGAATAATTTTTTGGTTAGTCCGGTTGATTATCAACTCAATTACATATAAGTGAGTCACATAATATGTGGAGTCTACCTAATATCTTTAAAATTGATGGTCAATCTGGAATGACCAAAAAAATTTCATTGCGTAACACACACACTCGCACCTGTAACTTTTAACTCACGAAACTAACGATGTTCTCAATAAATTTTCAAGCTCGTTTTTCTTTAGGTGATATTAAGTTCATTTTTTTTTCTTTTTTTCTTTTTAGTACTTTGTAAATGTAGATTGTATGGTAAAAAAATGTAGTACATCGATCCATGTGGATGTGGTCATTGTGCATTGAGAATCTAGCTGACCAACAGCCTAACAGCTTTGAGTTGTCTTTTAGGCCTTCTACAGTTCTATTGTTTTTAGGGAGTGCCTTTTCCTATTGTCTACCTTAGTAATGGTACATGGGAATGATCTTTTGTTTATAATGTTATTATTTTATTGTGTCATAATCAGAATTAATGGTTATGAATTATTTATATAATTATAAAAAATAAGATGAATAATTTATAATTATAAAATTTCGCTTATAATGTTATTAGAGTATAAAGTGATTCTCACTCATAGGCGATGACCATTTTTATTGGGTTTAGGGGTTGAGGAGAATAGACTAACATCAATTAATAAATTACATTCGTATTATATTTCACACTAATATAAAACATATTTCGATGTTGCTTGAACTTGAAGATTAAAGAAGTGTGTGTGGCTAAGCTCAAAAGATGCTACTAACTGGCTATATTCATTTGGAAGGATAATGTAGGGTAGGGGCAAAAGGTAGATCAGATCATGTTTTTTTTTTTTGTTGGTCAAAAATAAGATCATGTTGTGTTTTCTTTTTTTGCATGTGAATCTGAGGAGGTTCTATATGCTTTCCAGCCCACGACGAACATGGGCCCATGTTTGTTACATGAGATAATGGGCTCCACCAACTAATATTGTAGCACATATCTTGCACTATCTAAGCCCCTGAATACGAGATTTAAATCATTTCGTAACTTAATAATGTTAGAAATTCAATATTATTAAATTATTCACAATATTTCATCAACATCTCTACTCGATTTTTACTTAATACTAAGTTTCTTACAATGATCGCTTGCATTCAAAGTTCTCCTGTCTCTCCCATATATGTGTCTGATTTAGTTGATATGCTGGAGATTTTGCAATTATTTAATGTGTTTTAATTGCAATTTACAAGTCTGGTATAAAAGAATTGATTTAGTTTTTCGATTTGAACCACTATTATGAGAAATGATCGGTGAAGTATATTGTAAAAGAACCAAATTCATCAAACGTCCTTCCTCGTCTGAGGAGGGCCCACTAACTTTCAAACTAGGTTGACATGTTTCATTTTTTTTTTTAATAAAGTAAGCCTAAAACCGTACAACGTAACTAACGAGACTTGAGCCATAATCTCTCACATACATAGCGAGTTACATTACATTAGACCAAAACTCTAGTACCACATTTTTCATTTTTTGCTTATGATATTATCTAGCACCGTCCTTGCATTGTATTCTATTAGCTTGGCAAACATTGCATAATTATATGTTAACTAATTTCTTCTATATAATACCTCTAACAGGGATAACAGAAATAGCTTATCAAATGGTGGTGGGACCATCACCGGGGCCACCAGTTACGGCGGTGGCGGGTCCAGTGGCGGTGGAGATGGTGACCCTTTTGGAATGATATTCGGGAGCGCATCACCACCAAAACCATCATCATCAGCAAGACTCACTATATTTTTGTCTCTTCTATTTATTTTAACTTTGTATATTTCTACCAACCATGGTGCTCTTTTATTATAACCGTTATAATTACAATTAGATATTAAAGAGAAAAGGTTGCTATTAATTTAATAGAGAAAGAAAAGAAATTCAAAATTCAATTGATGGTAGGTCGCAATCTTTTGTACATAATTGATAGGCATCGACAACTATAAGGTTGTTGCATGTGGGTGAACATAACAAAATTCTTTTCTTTTGTAGGCTATTTAGTATTGCAAGTTGTAGGCATGGCCTTTTTTTTTCTTTCTTTTTTTTTCTTTTCATGGCTTGACTTTTTGGGTTGATGACACAAAAGTTAAAATAGATATGAAAAAAGTATAACATTTCGTCTTATATTAATTTTATAAAAGATACGTATTTAATTTATAATGACTCATTTTAATCATTTTGAGTCATTTGATTAGACTCAATATGTCATTATACCAATAGTTAAATACATTTTTTTTGTAAAAAATATATATATGTTTAGTTTATAATGATTTGAATTTATTATTATTATCGAATTTAAATATTTTAGATCAAATTAAATTCAATGTGTTTATAAGCTTGAGTCACTATACTTGGACACTCTTAAACTTGAACGACCGCATAGTCCGGACCGAGGTGTAAACCTCGCATTATGAGTATCTTTTGAAAAAGATAGGATTGGGGTGGCCAAAATGGCGTTTTCAGATCAAACATCAATTTCAGAGCCCTGTTGGATTATTTTTCAATTCAAGACCACTTTTAATGTGATTTTGTTTGTTTTCTATTCCTAATTATGTCATCAACAACATGGGGATGTCTCTTTGTCGGAGAAAATTGTCATAACACTTATTATGTGATAGTTAGTGCTAAAGGAATCTCTTTCATGCGCTATTTATATTTCTCATGCTAAATGAGTCACTTATTATGTCGAGTTTGAGAAATTGTGAGATTAATAATTTTTGTATGTTTGAGTTACTCGATTTCAAATTGACATGTATATATTAATAGTAATTATTTTTTTAATCTTTCAACATGCGATAACGATTTCTGATTTCGCTTAATTACACAGAATTCCTAACAATGCTAGATACAAAAATGCCTCCTTGCTTTTCATTTCTTTTACAGGTTTAGCGGATAGAACACACGTCCTAGATCAAAAGTTCAAAGTCGAGAATTCTTGAAGTAAGATTTTTAGGAAGGCTAGACTCCTTGAACCATTGCTAATTCGATTTTCCTAGATATACAGAAAACTAATACTGGATTTAACAGTTGTTTATCTTGTGACTCCCGAGTCAAACTCAATTGCAAAAATGGAGGCATCTGCCTGGAGTGTCACATTAACAGTTTTAACACTAGAGAAAGTGAAACAAAACAAAGTGCACCTGATCTATGTAAGGTTCTAACTAGATATACACCTGCTCCCATCTCAGACAATGGATTGGGGAGGAGAGGAAGGGGTATAGAACATCAAGAATTCATCTTAACCACAATCAAAAAAACTCACTATTAGATCATTCCTCGCGTTTCTATCATTTAAACACGTGAATAGAAAAGATTGGATCTACGAGAGAGAGAGAGAGAGAGAGAGAGAGAGTAAAGATTTATTAACATTCCCCTTCTCCCCCAGCCTGTGCTGCAGCCTCTTCCAGTTTTTTCCACGCCAACAGACGCTGCTCTTCCACTTCCTTCGCCCGGCATATCTTTTCGTGATACTTCGTCTGGCACTCTTCAAACAGCTCAGCGTCCATCTCCACGAACATTCTTCGTACGTTGGAGGTTAGCCCGAGGATTGCCTGGTTCCAGTGCCCCCTGATATTCTTTTCCAATGATTCAAATATGATAGGCAATATGACATGTCGATTTTGAGCAATTAATTCGATTATGCGCTCGTTGTTCCACCAGAAAAGAGCGCGCTCTGCAACCTGTCAAGAACCTCAAAACTAATCAAAAAAAACAGAAAACAATGCTACTGCTGTTGCAAAGCCAGAAATGATAAACACGTTCAAGTGTCTGCAGAGGGAATTACAATCTGGACTACTGTTAGAATATGCGCAAACAAGTTTATGTAGTAACGATAAGAATGAATCACGGCATATAAGCAACCAAGAAGTTTCAAATGGCGGTCATGAATCACACAGTATAAAGAATGCACTACAAGCAAGATCAAGAATGAGGCGATATGTGCACCTTAATTCATGTTTCAGATTATGCAATCTAATGTTGAAGCTTCCAACCGATGAGGTTTTCTCCTAAAAGCTGTTTGTATGTGTGAGTGTGATTAGAAAACACCATTTGATTTGGAAAAACTTCAAGGTGAATACAGAAAGTACACATCTGAGATGGAGCACGAAAACGTATGTATTGAGTTCCACTTGGTACATTATATTTATCTTACGCACTTTAATAAGATCATACATAAATTCGAAAAAATTGTTAAAAACAATCAGAGAGGGAATGTGAGCCCCGTACCCGGACCTATCATTTTTTAACCTAACCCCAAAAATTGACAGCCGCATCAGAACCTCGTTATAAGTACAAGAATAGAGGTCTCCACCTATTTTGATCAAATTCGGAAGGGATTACCATTTCTACAGGGTAATTTCACGATTGAACTTGCTCATTAAGCTTGGTGCACCCTGTAAGACCTATAGATATCTAGAAACATGATTGCTTACAATCTTTTGTATGAATATATGGGCTCAGTAAACAGCAGTCAAGCATATGCATCGATTTCTACAACCTATATCAAGCGTGATAAGAGAAGTTTAAAATAATTGTTCTTTGAATTATAAAATTTCACAAACCATCCCATGTTTGATCTTGAGAAATAACGATTAACCATTAGAAGGCAATGAAACAAGAAAAATTGTAACATAGTATTTGGGAACAATTCATATGTGGAATTCATTTCATTTGTAAATGAATTTCATGATAAATGAATTCTCTTATTTGAAACTGAAAAACAATATTATGTCCATTTTATTATTTGTAAATCCAAATTGTATTTGAAACGCATATAAAATTAAAATTAATAGTTATATTTTACTTAAATGATCTTCTTTTATTCAATTGAAATTAGGCTATCATGTAAGTGTTATTTTCTCAATCCATTATTGATTCTTGGTACTATCATAAAAATCCAAAATAAAAAACAAAAAACAAAGAAATATTTTCAAAAAAGTTAAACATTACAAAATATTTTAAATCATGTAATGATTAAATTATTTTGTGCAGATTATTAAGTACATGTGGTCTGCTATACCTTAAGAACTTTCTTCATACTTCATTATTTTTTGAAGAAAGCAAGCAGGATTCTATTATAACTCAAAAATATTTACATATTTCAACTTTCTTCAAACTTCATTATTTAAATCTTTTGTTCTAGAAGCCATTAAGCCAATATCATTGCCCTATGAACTATGAACCCGACCTTTAGTTATAAACGAGACGAAAAATCCATATAAGCAATAGATATACATCAGTAAATAATTAAGAAAATCAAAAAATCATAGAAAAGATATTGGAGAAGTCAATCAAAAAGCAAATGAAATAGTAAACTATAACAGTAGGCAAATGGAATAGAAAAGATATCTCGAATAAATTTGTAAGAAAAATCAAACAAATATCTAAAAGAGGAGTAAATAGAAGAAGTTGACTTTTTTCTATCAAAGAGAGAAGAGTGGGGAAGACGTTTATTTTTTTTTCTTTAACCTGAGGGTAGTTTAGTTTTGTTTTTAACAGAATTGAAAAATATGAATTTGCAAATTCCACTTCTTGAGCTTGAATTTGAGTAAGGCTTGTACAAATCCAAAAATTATAAATCTTAGATTTGTAATTATTTAAAAGGTGCAACCAAACAAAAAAATTTGAATTTGTAAATAAATTCCACAAAATTTTATGAAACTCATTTATTTCAAACAGTTTATAAAAGAAAAAAAATTATATTTCAAGAATGCCCTTCATCGTCAAGTGATCACCATGCTATTGTAGCTTTCTTTCTTACACTTTGGCGGTGTGGTGTACCAAAAATGACGGATTCCAAAAGTTGGGTTGGAGTGGCAGCAGATCAGAATTTCGGTTCCTGACATTTTGTTGGAGGCCAGCTTTCGTTTTTCATAGCAAGTCCAATGGAAGACAACTTATAGAGATTCTCAAACTTATGATCCAAGTCGGGCTTATTACCACATAGGCTTGAGTTAACTTAAATCAAATCTATTATCCACAAAATGGGCCTCAGCCCAGGCAGGATTTTGGTCACTATATAGAGACCTAAAATTCAGGAATGAATTTGTTCATATGATTATAACGATTAAAATTTAACAATTATAAATTATTAATAAAATTATGATAGAATGATAGAGACGGTTCACAAGTTAATATATTTTCATCCTTATTCCTAGACCTCACTAGCATCTCTTCAACTCTTCTTCAATTGAAAACAGAGTTCTCAGCACTCCCTATCTCCATGACTTCACCTCCATTTCTGGTAAACATAACACCATTCCATCATCTAACCTTGCAAAGCAATGCCTAGAACTAAGCCGGCTCCTCAATGATAATTGTATTTAATCACAACTAAATTAATCAATATCTACTTCTTCCACCTTATATGAATTTCAAGTGACTATCACCCTATAGCTCTCACAGACCTTTATTATGTATCACAGAAATGCTTTTAGATTCAAGTTTGGTCACTATTATTTTGTTTACCACGTATGTAACTAAAAAAAATCTTACTTTCACATAAGGGACTTATTGGTGACACAAGTTTCGCCATTATCATCCTATTTATTATGTGCATAACTCAAAAATGTCGTTTTTTATTTATTTATTTTTGGATGTCGTAGTAACCCAATTGACAGAGCTCGACCACAACTGATAAACTCTCAAATGCAACGGTGTACCCCAACACATACATTGAGTTAGTCAAAAGTGTGAACCTAAATATGCAACTAAGGTTTTTCGAACCTAGGCATGCTGGGTTCGACCTCAAAAATGTTGCTTGCATGTAAGGGAGGCATATTAAAAATATCAAACGAATTAAGTATACAATTTCTACCAACTTAAACTTTTAGATCAAGTGATCACGTACAATTTCAATATAACAATTTCCTCAAGATTAAAGAGCACAAACTAATTTACCTGGAAATGCGGGCTATTGATGCTTCTTCCAATTTGTCTGAACAAAGGAACAATGCAGCGCTGGAATTCCAGGGGCTGTGTACTCTCCAGAACTTCTTCTAACTCTCCGAGAAAAAGCACTTCTTTTCCACAATTAGTAAGAGGCCAATACTTGAGCAAACCCAAAATAATAACATCTGCCAGTCGATAATCTTTCTCTACAAATTGTATGATGCAATAAGACAACTGCATATGATATATAGAAGCACATTTAGGCTTGTGCAATGGAATCAATGTCCGTACGAGGAACAATTTATGTTCCTCTTTCATAGGCAAAGCAAATCCATTTATTATGCTTCCCAGAATATCCAGCAGCTCACCGATCCCACTGTGCCTCTGTGTTTCAAATATAAAACGGTAAAAAACGTTGTTTATCAGGTTTCTTATGTAAGGACGATGAACCATAAATCTCCCATAAATACGATGAAGAGTCGTCTTCAAGTAATCCCGCTCTCTTGGATCTTCTGAATCGAAAACATCCAGTAATCTTGAAACAAATGTATGATCAAGGAATCGTTTAGCAATCTTGGTGTCTGTCTCTTTTGACACCACGTATTGAAGGAGTAATTCATACACGAGTTGTAAGTGAGGCCATGATGGATCCATGTATATATCATCTTCTTCAGGATCACCAGGGTCCAATCCTGTATTCTCATGAATCGAAGGAGGCAATGATCGGAAAATATTCGCGCTTATCATCTTGATCAACCCTTCCTGGATGATTTCATTCATCTTACAAGCTGCTGATTGCACTAAATCAACAAGCTCGGAGAGGGCTTGCCTCTTGATCTCCTTTTCGCGTGCCGATTTCATCGTGTCTATGAAATCGAATTGAATGCTGCATAACTGGAGCTTCTTGATGAACAAAACATGTCGTTCGGGTAATGGGACGTCCTTTATCATTGGAAGAACTTCAACGGTTCCAGGATTGGAGGGGTCGAAGGTATAAGCTAGAGGCGGTGGTGGTGGTGCAGCTGCAGGTGTACGAGAAGCTTGATTAACACTCGCATTTGGTCCTCCGGGTGGTGGTGCCGCCGTCATTGGTGGTTCAATGACCTCCGGTTTCGAGGGCTTTTTCTGCCCTCGTTTCATGATCTTGTTGAACATTCTTGTCTACAAACAAAAAAACTTACACTAACATCGTCCACATACGTACACTAGTTGTCTTCCATCGTTTTCTTGTTTTCATTCCTTCCAGGAAAGCTCCACCATGCTATATAATCAATCAATTATTAATATTCCATGGCCTACAATCACATAAAATATAACATCTTTTTTAGTAAAATTCAAGCACCCTTTTGCATAAAAAGATTGAATCAAACATATAGAAATATACAAAAAAAATCATATATATATTCATGTATCACCTGGTTTGGATTAAGATCAAAGAGAGATCTGAAAAATGAGGGATCAGGAGGCGGAGGAGGTAACTATCTATGTTAAAAACATATATAAAATATATATATATGTATGTATATATTTATATACATTTTATATATGTTTGTTATGTATTTAGATATATTTATTATTATGTATATGTGTATATTATTAAAGTGAAAGCTTGAAGATGATGATGATGATTAGAATTGTGAAATATGTTTAACGGGTTTCGAAGTTGAAGGGAGGTTAAAGAATGAGGAGGAGACGACGGAAGAGGAATTAAGTGGCAGTGAGGTAGGAGATAACAAGGAGAAGGAGACGGATCCTAATTAACGGAAAAAACTGAATATTTATACCTTTTCTTTTCTTTTCTTTTTCTCTTTTTTTTTTTCCCAAAATAATTTTGAGTTATATCAATGAAGTCTTTTACCTTTGGTTCTTTCTTTGTTCAATTAACTACTCTTTTGGCATGATTCGAAGAGTCCTATTATATGTCATTGTATATGTGACATCGTTCACTTCACCTCGTTTGTGACAAATTAATACTGTGTTATTTATTTTTTAGAAAATAAATAAATTAATGACTCTTGCGAAAAAAATGCCAATTAAGAATTGGATAATATTGTTGATATATATTACTAGCTAGTTTATATGAAAAGATTCAAATTTTATTACTTTTTATGTTTGTTTGTTTTTTTGTGTGTGGAACAAAGGGAGAATATAATCCTCTGTATTATATAATTTTTTTATATTTTACCGGGCAATATATCTAGTTTTGAGTTAGAAATGATCACTGTAGAATTTAAATCTGAAAACAGTATCCAAATTAATAAAAAAAACAATGGCGTTATAAAGGGTAATTAGCAGCTAATCTGCTAAGTATTAGACATTAAAAAGGAAAAGCGAAATTTGAATCTCAATTATTAATTTATAAAATAAATATGTGTGTGCATGTGTGTGCATGTACATATATACAATATATATATATATATATATATATATATATATATGATAATTGAAAAAATAAAAAATAATTTTTTATATTAACCTAATAAATTAATACCTAAAATTACACTTCTAAGCATATATTTAATAACCCAATAGTATTTTTCAATAATAATGTAATTTATATTGCAATGATTAATTAGTTTGGTTTAAATTTTATCATCTTATTGTTTATTTTTTTTTTGGGCTTTTTGACATTTAAATTTATTTTTTTGACATTTTTTTAGTTAGATTTTCTATTTAAAAGAATTTTTATTTTTTTCAAACTCAACGGTGATATGTGCAAGTACCCCCTGATTTTTCTGAATACTTAATAGTTATAATTATGGTTAGTGATTTTCAAACCCGTTGAATTTGGTAATGATTTTAGTAACAGGTTATGCTAAATAATTTCAATTACGGTTACGTGTATTCCATTTTTTTGCGTCAACCAACCTGCTGCGATCCCTAATTTGAGTGCAAGAGGATATTACAATATACCTAACTATGTTTTAGTCCAAGACACTACTAGAAAAATGCAAACGGGTGACGGAATTTAGTGACAACAAAAAGTTTGTCACTATTTAGCGACAGATTTATCGATAAAAAGAGTCAGTCACTAATTTGTGACGAATTAGCAACAACTTTGCAACGAAAAATGTTACAACTAAATTTCGTCACTAATCCATCGCAAAATTGTGACAGATTAGTGATGGCCGATAGATTAGCAACGCCTTTAGTGAGGGACTCTCATGCTTCCGTTGCTAAATCTGTCACTAATTCTAATTAGTGACGGCTTTAGCGACAGACATTAGTAAAAATATTAAAAATCGAGTTTATGTCGCTAATGCGGTCACTAATTAGTGACGGCTTTAGTGACGGACATTAGTAAAAAATATTAAAATTCGAGTTTCTGTCGCTAACGCGGTCACTAATTAGTGACGGCTTTAGCGACGACATTAGTAAAAAATATTAAAATTCAAGTTTTTGTCGCTAACGCGGTCTCTAATTAGTGACGGCTTTAGCGACGGACATTAGTAAAAAATATTAAAATTCGAGTTCTGTCGCTAACGCAGTCACTAATTAGTGACGGCTTTAGCAATGGACATTAGTAAAAAATATTAAAAATCGAGTTTCCCTAAAATAAATGATCAGTACTGTATGTTATTGGTAATCCTAGTAAAGTATAGACGAGTTTAAATTAATAATAACCTAGGTCCACAACATGAAATATAAATAATTCGACGTAATCACATATTATTGTCTATGATACAAACTATGAACAATAATAACTCATTTTAGCCGTTTTTTATGATTCTCATTCTGAAAGTTGTTCGGACATCGAATTAAGTTGAAAAATTTATGTTCACATTGTCAATGGACTGTAAGATGCATTTTATAAGAAATCATGACTTATAACGTTTATTTTTTAAATTAGTTTCTGACATCCGTCGCTAAATCTGTCACTAATTCTAATTAGTGACAACTTTAGTGATAGACATTAGTAAAAAAATATTAAAATTTGAGTTTATGTCGCTAACGCGGTCACTAATTAGTGACGGCTTTAGCGACGACATTAATAAAAAATATTAAAATTCTAGTTTCTAATTAGTGACGGCTTTAGCGACGGATATTAGTAAAAATATTAAAATAAAAGTTTATGTCACTAACGCGGTCACTAATTAGTGATGGCTTTAGCGACGGACATTAGTAAAAATATTAAAAATCGAGTTTTCCTAAAATAAATGATCAGTACTGTACGTTATTGGTAATCCTAGTAAAGTATAGACGACTTTAAATTAATAACAACCTAGGTCGACAACATGAAATATAAATAATTTGATGTAATAACATGTTATTGTCTATGATAATATAAATAAATGATCAATATTGTACGCTATTTAGTGACGGCTCTAGTGATTGTAACCGTATGTCGCTATTTAGTCACGGGTTTAATGATGGTAACCATCTGTTGCTATTTAGTGACGACCCTAGTGACTGTAACAACCAGTCGCTATTTAGTGACGTCTATAGCAACCGTAATAGTATGTCGGTATTTGGTGATGGCTTTAGTGATCGTATTACGTTTGTCGTAGTTCGTCACTAAATAGTGACAGATTTGGCGACAAATGTTGTCTGTCGCTATTTAGTGATGGTTTTAGCGACTGTATTATTTTCGTCGCAATCTGTCGCTATTTAGTGACAAACTTGGTGACAAACTAGTGCCGTCGTTATTTAGTGACGGCAAAGGTGATGAACCATATTGTCGCGAAATAACGATGAATTTAGTGACAAAAACCCAATTTAGCAACGACCTTATTTGTGATAGTCATTTTATGACGGGATGTTGTCGCTAATTAAATTTAGCGATAGAATAGCGACAGAAAATGTATGTCGCCCTTCCCTGATTTTCTAGTAGTGAGAGTGCAAATATATAATTTTACTGTTTTTTTGAATAAATGAACACATTAAGAAGACATAGGTTTGAACTCGAGAGTTGATACCTTTATAAGCATTGAATACCACATGCATGCGTATGCAGTGGCTGAACCCCAAGTCCAAGCCCAGGATCGATCTTGTAGCATGTATACAGGCTCGGGTCAACCTTTAAGAGGGGTAGACTAGGCGGTCCGGCCAGCCGCCCAACCCATTAGACATGTTTTGACCTTATAACAATGTTACACCACTCGAAATTACTTATTTTCCATATGATTTTAAAATTTTAATGTGAAACAAATAAATGTGAGATTAAATAGTTTTTCAATTTTTTAATTCTCTTATATAACTAATCATTTTCACAATAACAAGTCACATGACTTGCACTCGTTCATTACTCATAATGAACCTTACATATGCTCAAATGATACTTTGGATTGACAAAATGTAACGAAATAAAGGATGTTAATTACTCCAAAATGATTTGTAGAATATTGTTCAAATTGGAATTTAATCAATTAATCTATTCAATTGATGTCTTTTTCACTTATGAATTGTCTAGTGTCCTTTTTCCACAACCTATATACATAGAGAACGTATAATTAACACGTATAAGTTAAAATCATAAACTACATGTACAAGTTGAAAAAAAGAAAGAAAAAAGAAGAAAAAGAAAAAGATTCTTAATATTGAAAGCGTCTTTACTTACCAAAATGGTACTGTTCATCAATGCAAGTGCGATACTGGAATATGGGGGCCCATGAAGAGGAGATGGGCAGAGTCCAAGACGACAGAATCAAAGAAGAAGGTTTTTTCTTCTTGTAAGTCATGGAAATTGAAGCTGAGAACAAGACCTTGCAATATTTAATTAAACTCGAAATGATCTGCCACAAGAAAAAAAAAAATTGAAACTCAATATGAAGAAAACAAATTAGACAAAGTAAAATCTAGGGGTTAACTTAATGGTCAAACACTTGGGATTTTAGAAGGCTTGCTCATGCCTCAAATTTGATCGATTAGTCTAGACTGACAAAAGACTGTTGTGATATTCTCCAAACTTGTTGATAATGAAGCTAATTCTCTTGAGGTTAGTCTCGGTAAATCTTATGTTTGATTAATTTTGATCATAACTCCTCTGAAAGAGATTTTTATGATTCAAGATTTAACTTTCCTAATATGAGCCTAAAGTTCTTCTCAAGAGATTTTTCTATCATTAAAAAATAAAAATTAAAAGAGAGATTACACAACAGCCTTATTTCTTAGAAAATCGACTTGTTACAAATTCTGACCAAAAAAAAAAATTGATACGCGAACAAAATGTTTCCCGAAAACCAAAATAAATTGCCGAAACGGCTCGAGAATATACTTTTTTGTCCACCAAAATTCTACAGCTAATATAACCTAACATAGATCTATTTTTAATACAACAAAGATCTGAAAACGTACAATTACATATAATATAATTAACGAGAATTAATTTGCACATATAATGAGTTACGTACAACCTGATAAAAGCCCCGTGGCACCTTGACATAGAACTCTGAATAAACTTTAATGCATCTATTTTTCTTTTTTGTTTTCGTTTGATCTATTCCTTGGTATTATTATTACTTTGCACTCTGGCGCTGCTGGCCAATCCAATATCAGTCTCGACCGCATCGGTTTCATCACGAAACCTCTTGTAAATGTCGCTCTTGTAAAACTTTCTTGTCCTAAGCACCAAAAGGATCGAAACAAGTGCACCAAAAATGGTGACAGCAGCAATTATAATGAAAGCCAATCTGAAACACTCCACACCATCGCAGTTCAAGTCCTCACCAGCCTGCCTGGTGCGACCCATAGCTCTCATTTGCCTCTCAGCTTCTTTATCATATAAATGCCCAGCAACTCTCACATTCAACAAATATGAACCAACAGGACTCGCCACAGCACCAAAATTGTATAGCGTGGAGTAGTATTTAAGCCCAAAGAGCTCAGAAATTATGGCGAAAAGCAATGGCCATTGTGCACCAAAGCAGAAACCTATGATCACAGATGCGAAATATAGCCCATTTGGGACGTTGAATGCTATAAGGAGGTGACCAATAACTGAGACGATGAGGGTGATTGTGAGCATAAGTGGCCGAGGGAATTTGTACTTGGCTAAGAGATGTTCGGATACAAAGCCAGCCACAACTCGTCCGGAGTAGTTCCAGATGCTGACAAGTGAAACGAATGTGCTTATGCTTGTCTTTGGATAGCCAAGCGACTTGCCGATTTGTCCCAGGTTGTCTATTGCTGTCAAGGTGCCTCCAAAACCACAGATTGTTGCGAAGAGGAGTATGATCATGTCGATGCTGAACAGGGCTTGGAGGATAGTGTAGTCTTCGCCCCGGTCCGGTGGCTGGAAAGCGGTTTTCCAGCAAGAAACGGCCTCTTGGGTTTTGTCACTTGATGGTTCAGTAGTGTTAATATTGGATGGTGATGATATTGGTGGAGTATGCTCTGGATTCGGCTTCTCTGTTACCACATTAAGCTCGGAAAGCTTATCCATGGCTTCTCTCTTCGACTTCAACACGTCATATTCTTCTTTAACAATAATAGCAAGCGGCGAAAACAGCAAGATCAGAACCATGGCAACGCTGGCACCATATTCGCCCCGTGAAAAATCGGTCTGTTTCTGGACGATGATTATGATCATCAGGAAAGCAGCTAGGCCAAGTGATGAATACAAAAGCCTATAAAAAATTTTAAGCTCATGAGCTATTCTAACAACTTTCATGAACCGAATGGTTCGAAGAAAAAGGAATGAAATCGCTGCAGGAAGCCAACCGATGAGCAAAATCAGAGATTTCGCATCATCTCCATAGATTGCGTGATAGAGTTGTGTGATGATAGCACCACTTAACCCAACAAAACCCTTGAGAAGCCCAAGCACAACGCCACGGCTTTCAGGGAAATTCTTCACGCATGGAATGAGAGCTCCAGTGTTGGCAAAAGCTTGAGAATTTGCACCAATGAATATGTATAAACACATATGCCATACATGTGGTGTTGATATTCTTTTGGTCACTGCAAGCCATATCATGAAGTACCCAAAGAAATTCAGCACTGCACCCATGGAAAGCACCAGCCATGGCGGTGTTACCTCCATGATCAGGCCTGAAAAGACACCAAGGTTGCCACCCATGTCTTTGAAAAAGCTGAGTAAGTTTAAGGTGGTTTGATCATAGCCGAGTGAAGATTTTATGTCGTCTGAGTAGAGGCCAAACATGTAGGTCGCTCCAGCTGCAGACATGATGAGAATGGTGCCGAAGACCATGAACCAACGGCCTTTTAGGACCTGTAAGGTTAGGCTCCCCACTATGTTTGCGCAGCCATCACCTCCACCAGCAAACACCATTCTCACGGAGTCACGAGCTGTATGTTAGATTTTAGTACTAAAAAGTTTTGGTGTTGTTCTAAATAGTTTGTGTTGTTGTGCATCAACATATGGGATCTTATAGTAGCTATTAATATTTTTATATGTGAATTTTTTTTTTCATTTATGTGAAAAGAAAACGACAGAGAAAGACAAGACTAGAGTAGATACTTGATCATTGATATACGAGTATCCTATATATCACTCATTTTTGCATTATCCTTTTATCACTTGCTACGTTCTGACCTACATAACATATTAGCATGTCAACTGGTGGATAATATGCTTTTTTTTTTCTCTTTCTTCTTTTTTTTTTCCCTTTTTTCTCTCCCTTCTTAATTTCTTTTTCTCTCTCTTAATTAATATTTATTCAAATATTTTCCTTCTTTCTTTAACCAACTAGACATATGCCATTAATTGATATGGAATCTGATATGATTTATTTAATCAACTCCCTTGATGGTTATCACTACAAAAATGATCAGCCATTTTGCTTACGTATAATTGAAGACCATCCAACTAAAAAATGATCTTACAGGCCCTTGATTTTCTTTTCCATCAGAAAAGCCATGATCATAGATGTATCCTTGGTGCACATAAGCAACAAGCATGCATGCTTATTAATTAGCAATGTATGTAACACACATATATATATATGTGTGTGTTATTGGATCTGATTTTGGTATTGGCGAATATAATTTTGGCATAAACCGCTGCCTGTGTCTTAATTAATTTATTTTTTTAAAAGCTAAAACATAAAAAAAATAAATAAATAAATAAAATACATAGACGGCCTATTACAAAAATGTAGAAATATATTAAAACCTATAAATATATATAAAAAAAAGGTTACAAAAGAAATTAAGAACATAGGCGACGATTTTCAAAACTGTTGTCTATGTTCGAAATTGTGAAAAAAAAAAAAAAAATTGCTGCTTCTCCTAGATTTGAAACCTTTAGTCATTTGTCCATTATTCTAATCTTAACTTATTGACCATCTAAGCTGGAGAATTCTTTCATAAATTTTTAGCAATACTAAGACATATGTATAAGAACTTTATCTATACTTACCTTAAATTTAACTTCCGAGTTAGAGTATCACGATATTAATTTTCATTACTTTAAAAAATAAAATTAATCTCAAAAAGACAAGTCTAATTTGGAACAGCTACGGGAATTAAAACATAATTTATGATGTGGTGTTCAGACAATGATAAACAATAGCAACGAAAAATGATAATCATAATAAAAATTGGAAGAAACAGACATACCGTACCTCATAAGAAGCAAGATGCAAGCCTAACTTCAGCTTTCGAGCTTTTAAGCTGAAAATGCTTTTTTGATAAAGGCTACAATTTAAATGTTTTAATCAAACTTTTAAAAACATAATGTGAGTAGAGGATACGTGCTTCCAGAATAAGTATCGAAAAATACTTGTAGATAAGTAATATTTTTGTCTCGTATCCCCTTATAATTTCCTTTGATAAGCTTATAAGACTATCTTCAACAATCACTATAAGAAACAGTGGAGTTTGTGACGCCAAAAAACGTCACAATTTCGTCGCAAATAAATATTTGCGACGAAATTACGACGAAGTAGTTGTCGTCGCTAAACCTTGCATGGCTAAATCGTTTTTCGTCGCAATTATATGGCTTTGTGACAGATTTGCGACGAACAGAAACCCGAGAATATGTTGTCGCAAAATCGCCGCAAACGGTGACTAATTTGCTACAAATTCATTTTGTGGCCAAAGCGTGGCAAGATTTCGACGCAAATTAATGGCAGATTTTTGACATAAAATAGTGGCAACTTGTTTGACGCAATTACGTGGCAAAAGTTTTGTTTTCAAACTGTGGCGAAACTTTCGTCGCAGTTGCGTGGCAAACAATATGTCGTGGCCAAATCATGACAATTTATTTTGATGCAAAATTGTAGCAACTTGTTTGACGCAATTACGTGGCAAAAGTTTTGTTTCCAAACTGTGGCAAAACTTTTCGCCGCAGTTGCGTGGCAAACAATATGTCGTGGCCAAATCATGGCAATTTATTTTGATGCAAAATCGTGGCAACTTGTTTGACGCAATTACGTGGCAAAATCATTTTTGTCACAAATTCGTGGCAATTCTCAAATCCACCTAATAGGCAAATATGGTTTCTGTTGTTATCTTGTTTGTCCTGCTAAATTACAAACGAATATAAATTTAAAGAAATTACTTGAATCTCATAAATTACACAACCTACACATTCATTCAAAAGAACACAAATCTACACCAAAGTAGCTAAGCCATGCCATAATATATCATAATAGCCACCATTCAACAAACTACACTTCCAATATACATTCAAAAAGAAATACTAAATATAAATCTATCATAACGTCATCTAGCTTGTTTGTCTTGCTATGATAAGCTACAAAAGAGAATTGTATGCAAAAAGTTTACATCATCCTCCATTATGATATGACATCCTTGCATAGAGACAATCCATATCTAAGCCTATTATTTCACCATCTTCAGACAATCCATGTCATATCTGCAAATAATAAAACAAACTAACCAACTCAACCAAAATATTGCGATACATAAAAATGAGAATGAAGGCAAAAACAAATTCTACGAGTCCAATATACAATTTCTTCTCATGATTGTGTTTAATTAACACAATTGCATACAAAACTTCACATGTACCTTAAAACTCTTTACAACAAAATATTATATTTTATTAGCCCTTCTCAAGACACTATCAGTAGTATACATGACATATATTCATAAACTCAACATATGCATATAAATAATATAGTATCATTCAATACTACTTATACATGCCCAAAATATAACTAAGATAAGATCCATACTATATCATCTACTTACAAGGTTTGAAGTAAATAGACCTTATTTTAACGTTCATGACTTCACATATACCCCAACTTTACCAAGAAATGATACTACCTACTATTATTACACAAACAAGAAATACATTCTCAGTATTTGATGGGCTTTCCACTTTGAAATGAAGCACGAATGGTATAAGCGGAAAGAATTCCCACTTGTGATGATAATTATAAGCCAAACGTGCACAGAATTGCCCTTAGTTTTTGAAATGTAAGGAAGACTAACATAATCCAAATTATAAACAATTACAACAAAAAGTTAAAATGACCAATCCAACTTTTCGAGATTTGCGAAATATCACAAGCAAAATATTGTGTCATTAATTACTTATAAATAACTTATATTTAGACTGATTTATCCTTTCGAGACTTGAGTGTTGAATTAATGAATCGTACATAATTACTTATAAATAACTTATATTACATCTCCTACCAACATGAAACGTTATATATTTTTCTCTCTTTTTGATAGATTCATTTGTTCTGAAATAATACTAGTATATGTGTCCTTCAAATGCTTTATAACTAACTCATCAAATCAAAAGAAATTGGTATCTCAAGTAGTGGATATCAATGCATATGCTTGGCCTTCTCTATAACCAGAATTAATATATAATGTGATGGTTTGAATAGTCTTCCATCAATTATGTAAAGGACCAAGATGGACCACATTGTCTTAAAGAGTACTACAATCGAGATTTCTAAAAATTTCATTTGACACATAAAATGATCATGTCAATATCACAACTTACTACTGCTTATGTACTTGTTCGCTTGGTCACAGTTAATTTATCAAGATTTTCCTTGGACGCCAAAAAAAGAAGTCAGAAATAGGCAAATGAAAGGTAGTAGGAAAAAATTCCAAAAACAATGCAGGGTTATTCAGGTTGCATATTCCCTGCTTAATGAGGTCCACTGTCATGAGCAGGCTAAGATTATAGATGAGATTGCTAAATATCTTTAGGATATCTCAGCAGATATATCTGATGTTGCAATCATAAATCAATTTTTTTTTTCAAAACTAGAAAAAGATGAAGTAATACATACGATCAAAATCTTTGGTGTCTTTTACAATAAATATTATATGTTGCTATGTTATTCTTCAGCTTTGTAATAGAATCCACAATGACCCTTCAACCTTTTCAACAGAAGATCATTAATTTTTCTCCACAAGATAGACAACCAGAAGCTCTAAGTGAAGACTAAGACGACGTAATAAAATTAGAGATTAGTCTAATAAACCAAAATCTATTATACAATCTGAAAGAAGTATCCTTTAATGAAGACTAGTTTACATACCCCGACATTTTGTATAGCAAATTTTCAAATCCTTGACTGAAACCTGCCACAAAAGATCAAAAATAATTAATTAGTGCTTATGCTTTAGTCTATTTAAAGTAAACATAAAAAATTAATTAGTGCTGAAATTTGCCCTTTTTTAAAATACTTAAAATTGTTTCCTGTTAAAGGAATTTGAACATACATTTAATCTATTTGCCCCTACCAATTAAATTAACACGTAGTTGTTACATGCACCTCTTTACAAGCCAAGTGAAACATTGTCTACCCCGTTTTGAACAAAAATGTAATAAGTTATTTGACAAAATTGAACAGAATTATGCTCTGAGTAAGGATTTAAATGTTCCTCGCTTTGACTTCATTGGCAAAAAGTTACCACATCATACACCAAGCCTCTTGTTCCATTTGCAATTTGATTTTACTGCCTCATCAATTTGACAACACTTACTTTTCAGCTCCCTAGTATATCTAGCACAATAGTCTATTTTAATTCCAATCTTAAAAGGAGCTTGTTTACAAGTCAATATTATTAGTTTTAGGCTGAATGTCATGCCTAATTTTATATAGATTTCTTATATATAGGAGGATTCTTAGTTATTTTGGTGTAATTTCAATATATGTAGAAAATTTCTTTAGTTTCTTGTCCCAATGTCTCAAATTTAGTATTTAATAGAACTTGAGTCTAATTACGAACCTGGTTGTCCTGAAAAAAAATTTACAATGAACCGTTTCCTTTTGTATTAAGTTCCTTTAATTTTCAAGTAATGTGTCCAATTAAGAATAAGAACCCATCAACTATAAATATATGTGTAATCTTTCAATTTAGTGTTAAGTTGAACAATGAGAACTTGATATTCTGTAAGTGTGCTTTTGCCTAATCCCACTAGATAAACTCGTTAAACACATCCCGAGAAATCAAGCAAAAACAAAAAGAAAGTAAAAGAATGTGGCTTGAATAAAGAACAAGATGAAATAGTGACTAATTAGACTCTCTCAATGCTCACAAAAATTCCAATCAGGAGAGATATCACTACTTAATCACCATAGATAATGGAAATTAATGTCGTCCTCTTTGATTTTACCTTCTAAAATGGAAGAGTTTTGTAACGTTTAGTATAAACTTTCAGTAGAAGAAAACAGAGTTGTGAGTATTTGGTCTTAGAATTTTGGATATGATATTGATTTTGAAATCAATAGTTTTTTTAGAAATATGTTATCATGAAAATTTGTTTATATGTAATTACTACCCGAAGCCTTTTTATTGACTTTAAAACCAACCACTTGTAATAATATCAGCAAATATTTATTTTTTCCTTTTGTTTTAATTCAAAACCAATTTGATTACTGCAAGAAAATCTTAATGAAACAAAGACACAAGAAATTCAACGCAGAGAAAACAACCAAATGTTAAAGAGTCAACAAAGACTAAATAAATCCAGAAGCTTAGACTATAGAAAACACACAATATGTTAAAGAGTCAACAAAGACTTTCTAGAATTCTCATAATCCAGAAGCTTAGACTATAGAAATCCTAGTGAAGATAATGTAACAAGGACTTCGCACATCTAAACTTTTCCATCTCGACCAAAGAAAAAGACATGCTCTTGATACTAATAGGCAAAGTTTAGACTATAGAAATCATAGTGAAGATAATGTCCACCCATATAATACTCTCCCTTGGGGTAAACAAGGATAAACTTTAAGAAACATATTAATTGTTTGAAGCATTATAAGAAATCTATTAAACTAAATAAATCAAAGTACACATATCACTAAATAAATCAAAGTGCACATATCACTTAATATGTTACATACAAGTAACATCCCAATAGAATGAGTACATGGAGTTCACACTTGAAAGCAGCCACAATGGCCGGTAAAAGTTATTTTTTGTAGTGATAGAATGAAAAGAAGAGTGAGGAGGTCTAACTAATCAGGCCAAAACACGAAAATGGCCAACTTGAGTATACCAAAAGGGCATGTAACAACAAGATATATTGTGTAACATCTATGTAATGTGTTTGTGGACTAGTGAGAAACATAATTAACTGCATGTGTACCTTTTGATGGTGCAAAGGCAATATCAATGTACTACTTTGAGGACACTAGAACTTCTTCAAATACACTTGTTGTACCAGTTCCCACCACTCATACCTTAACATTTGGGGTTCCAGCAGCTCTACATAAGACCATCAGTAGATAGAAGATCAATATAACCATCTGAAAGAAAACGGAATGGAAACTCCAGTCTTGTAAAACCTAATCTAAACAGTGGTGTTACATATCACTTTGACGACTTGGTTAAATAATTGCTTCATTTTGATCTTGCAAAATGTCCACAGTATCTTTTGGTAGACACTAGTTGAATATAGAAAATACTACTTATATAATACAAAATATTTTCTCAATAAGTACATAACAAAAAGAATCTAATCAAACAGTAAAACAAGCTAGCTCTTACTTCCAATCATTGAGAAAAACCTGGCCTGCCTCAAGTGAAGTTAGAACAATCCAGTCAAATGAAGTTTCTGTTGCCATGAAGGTGAGCTATATCAAACTTCCTTTCATCAAACAAAGCAAAAGAAGTAGTTCCTATCTAGGTTTTCACTTCAAATTTGAATGAACTTATACAAGTTCGGATGAGCTAATCACTCCATAATTCATCACTAGGACACCATGTGCATGAATTATCTAACAAGCGTTACAACCAAAACGCGTCCTCCTGCTACAAACAGATGTAACATGCAAGTTAGATCAAAAGCCACAATTTAGTGGAAGAAGCTTCACATCAACTTTAAGACCACTAATTTGATCATAAAAGAGTTACCACGTAACTCCTCTACAAGCAAAACATCATGGTAACAAGGCATAATTGTCAGGAACTTAGCATACAGCCTTCACAGCCGGATAGACATCGTCCCAAAAAGATGCAAGAAGTCAAAGCAATTGCATACCAACCTAAAATGTGCAACAAGCTTTACAAAGGAATAAATTTTAGGAAAAAAATGACTCTAAAATTGAATGAAGTTGGAAATAATAAACAGCTAAAAAGAAAATAATGTCCTAAGCAAATAATTCCAGTGTATATACAGACATGACATGATCAGATGATACTTCAAGCAATTATATACGGAAAGATCGTAAGAGCTTACCGCTTAGTATAGAAGATAGCTTATTCAGATTAGGCAAGTGCATATGCTGGATGAGGGAAAGCTCCACACAACTGATTCCATGTTTGGCCTGTGTGCAACACGAAAATTTTCATCCAACTACTTTCAAGCTTATGTGTTAATAATTAATTCTTAATTCAATCATCCTCAAGTTTCTTGGAATTACAGCTTCTATTTCGATTAAGAAATCATATGGTCTTATTTCAATCATGAACAAAAGAAACTTAATAACTAAAAGTCATAAACATTACAAAGACAAAAGAAAGCACTGTCAAAATGCTTTGCCACTAGCTAACATAAATACATTATTGCACTTAATAACAGAAAGCAATATCATTTTATTTCTTTTCTTTTTGTATTCTGATCTTTCAAAATTAAAGATTAAGCAGCTGCTCAAAATCTCTCAACAACACTCAGGAAAAGAAACCGATCTCAACTCTGACAACTACTTCTTTAAGAAAGGTAACATTAACATTACAAAACCTGAAACTTTATGCCTTCTAAATATTGTCTACGCCACAAGAGTGCTGGCAGTGGTAGATTCACTGCAAACCAAAAATCACAGAATAAGCATAGCTAATAATAATAAGATTTCATTTTCACTTCATTTTATTTGCCTTTTCTTTTTCCTAGGACCACATATCATACATATTTAAGTCCTCGTAGTGGACTACCAAATTTACTATGACAAAACCTTAATTCATAAGCCAAAACCTTAATTCATACAAACATTCAGATTCAAGATGGCTTTGGTTCGTGGTGCTGCTCTTGCTTAGTTTTTAGCAAGCCCCTATAAATTATTGTAGGGATAGGCATGTCTATGTTAAGATAGTGTACAAAAATGAAGAGGGTGAGTGAGTACCTGGATGAGGGCAGAGACCACTGCTGATGTTAAGATCAAAGCCTCGATCTTGTAAAGAAGAAACACAAAATGGTCGGATGAAAAAGTAGAATGAGGGACGGTTCACGGTGGCGATAGGATACAGAAATGATACTTGAGATGGCGGTGGTGCGCAGTGGCGGTGGTACGAGGTGGAGGTGGTAGGAGGTGGGGCTATGTGTGTGTGTATGGTTGGAAATGGAACGAGTGAAAAAAGGGGCTAGGTTAATTGGCCCCTTTTTCACCTATGTAATTTTTTTTTTACTAAGTGTAGTGTGCGTCGCTAATACGTAACAGGTGCATCATAAACTTTGCATCCATTTGGCTACAACATTTTAAATGGTGTTTTGCCACAAAATCGAGACGGCAAAGTCTACTAAATATCTGTTTGTCACAAAAGCGTAGCAATTCTACCACGAACTTGCGACAAACTGTGAATGTTGTCATAAGTTCGTCACAATATTTACGTCAATATTGCAACAAAACTTGGCAAAAGAGTTCGTCACAGTTTTGTAGCAAGTCACCATGATATTGCGACAAAATATAATGCCCGCGCAATATTGGTCCCATTTCGTGGCCAAAGTGTCGCGGTTTGGGACGATATTGCCACGATTAATATTTCCCGGATTTATTATTGACTTTCGTGGCAGAATTGTCGCAAATTGCGATGAAATTGCGTCAAAAATAGTTACTGTCACTGATTCATCACTATTTCGACACAATATGAGAGGCATAAACTACCGTCGCTACTTCGTCCCAAATTTGCGATATTTTTTATTTTCATCGCAAACTTCATCGCAAAGCAGCTCCATTTTAGTAGTGAATCTCTTTATTTTTGACTTCTCAGTTAAAATAGGAAGCAAAAAATAAAGTTTTTATTCTCTAGTAGACTCCCTATTTTTTTTCTCTTACTCCCTACAATTTGAGGAGCGAGAATAATTCCCTATCCCAATCTCTTTTTTTATTATTATATGTCATTATAGTTTTTGTGTTTTAAATTTTCAATTGCAATAAAAACACAAATTTTATAATTTCGATTTTATTTAAGTTTATTTCTATTTTGACTTTAGAGTTAATGTCAATTTGTCTTCTTATGGAAACATTAGAACTTTGTCAAAAAATATTTTGCCCTTTGACTTTATGTCCTAGGTTCTCAATAAAAGTAATTTTTATACAAAAATATTAATAACACAGAGATTTATCCTCTAATATTATTTTAGTTATGGCTTTCTTTTCCTTACTTCTAGAGGGATTAGCAAAATGGTAGAAGATATATAGAAGTTAGGAATGTAGTCATTAGAAACAGTATGATCATTAAAACGAATTCAAATTTACAGTAGAACCTCTTTAAATTAATAGCGATGGGACTACCAAATTCTATTAATTTAAAGAGATATTAATTTATCAATAAATTAATAGTTATTAATTTATAGAGATATTTTTAATTTTTTTGGCTTTATAGTAAACATATTATGATTATGATGTCTTTTTTTAAAAAGTGACTTGTATTTTTTCAGTCCAATTTGAAAAGATAAGTAATGAGAATAGAAGATAAAATTTAATTTAGTAGGATTAGAACAAAATTTTTCTAATATCGTATCCAAGTCTTTGTAGGATTAGGATGAGAACTAATTTCTCTAATCTTGTATCATAATCCTTATAGGATTATCTCAATTTTTTCTCTTTAAATAATTAAATATGAGATTCAACTAGATTTGAAGTTCAACAAAAGACAAGTTACTCTTGATTCATATTTTAAGAAAATCTCATAGTCAATTTATTTTGTACTTTTTAGCTAATTATTAATTTATGAAATATTTGGGTCAATAAAATATAAAGGATATTTTTTAAATATATTATCTTATAATTTTATCGAATTTATCAACTATTTACATTGGTCCTAAGTCGGGACCGGACATTTTTATTAATTAAAAGAAATTATTAATTTATCGAGTATTAATTTAAAGAGGTTCTACTGTATCTTCAAAGATATAATGTCAAAAATTAAAATTAAAAATAATAAAACTAATAGTAAAGTCTTAGTGTACTAGCTAAAATAAGAAATGCTAGTAGCGAAACTAAATAAAGAAAACTCATTTCCACTACCTATAATTCGTAAAAATAAGGAATCTATTGAAGATGGCATTAGTCAAACCAAACATTCTAAATCTGTTTAGTCTTAGTTGAATCACATACAGAAGGGCCTATTTTTCTAATGAGTAATGTTAGATATCACCCTCTTTTTATCACCTAATTATCACCTCATAATTAACATGCCTAATTGGTATGCCAACTAGATAAATTCATTTTATTTCTCACTCTTATTTCATTAATTTACTTTATCTCTCTCTCTTTTTTATTATTATTTTTTCTTTTTCTTCATTTTTCCTTTTTTTATCTCCCTTAATTAAGATTTTCTATGTTCTCTTTCTTTCTTTTTGGTTTAACCCTCTACATACATACATATATAAATATATATATATACATACATATATATATATATATATATATATATATACATACATATATATATATATATATATATATATATATACATACATATATATATATATATATACATACATATATATATATATATATATATATCGGATGGTCTCTACTGTCATTTCCTTTGATTAATCAACCAATTTTGTATGTGCTTGTAGTTTAATCCAGTAACCCTAGACAACTTCTTTTTCTCTTCTTATTCAATTGTGACAATGACTGCCTCACTTCTGTTAAGAAAACTTATTAACCATCCAGTGTTATCTCCATTATGTTCTTATGTGAGTTGTGTTTCACTAAAAGAATATTTAAATTAGAGAATAGCTTGGAGATTCTAATTTATAAAGATCTCATTCTTTTACTTCAAAGATGATAGTTGACGAGGGGTCCCTGAGCTGAGGTGAGTTACCCACGCCGAGCTGAGACGGGCTAATCAGAGCCAACCCAGCGCATTCAGCTAAATGCCCAACCTAGATGCTGATCCGACACCAGAAAACCCCGACCTCAGTGCCAGCTATTCCGATGGGACATAAAGCATTGATAGGACATAAAGCTGCACCGCATTAAATGCTGTCAGACCTGAATTTAGTATAAGTAGAGCTCCACCCCCTTCATTTCAGAGGTAACTCGTCATTAAATACTCTCAGCTACCTTGCCAACTCGGACATACTAATCATTCGCACGCCCGAGGGGAAAATCCGGGTCGTTACCCCGCCTTTTCCTTCCTTTTCCTTGTGCAGATCAGATAGCCGACCTGAAAAGTTCAACTCGGAGGCCAACCTGAAAGTTCAGCTTGACAAGCATAGCTAATCAACTCAACTGCGAGAATTCGACCTCGACAGTTTGGCGCCGTCTGTAGGAAACAAGTTCTTTCTATCACTCTCCTTCACCACTCACTGAGAAACCATTATGGTAAAAACGAGAAGCCACAGTGCACCGGTAGAGGATTCGCCTAACCCGGATGGGGACCTCGAAACCACGCAGGTGCCTAGCCAAAACCCAATCCCAGCCGACGTTGGGATGAGCCAATGTATACACTTAGCCACTCAAACCAACCCCGCGGTGGATGGAGACCTCAACTCCAGCCTGTCACCGGAGATAAGGATGATGCTGAGGATGTTTGAAGAACTTAAGGAGCAGGTAGCCCGGCTAGCTGAGGGCTCCCTGGCTCCGCAAGAAGCTACGCCGCGGCCCTCGCGTCCACAGTTCCGCATCCCAGACCCAAGGCCAAAGCGGACACAGGATTAAGAGGGCTTCCTAGAGCCGGTGGCGAGACTCGGCAAGGCGAGAGGTCAAAGGGCGGCTCAAGCGATCTCGAGGAGGCCAAGACCGCGGCCGCCATAGCCAAGGTCATCAACCAGCTCGGCGTAAGCCCACTCTCACCCGAGGTACTAGCCACGCCACTACCCACCAGCAATCGGATGCCCCACCTGGCAGTCTATAATAGGGACGGAGACCCAGCCAACCACCTGCTGAACTTCGACCACCATATGACTCTGCATGATATGACTGACCTCATGAAGACGAAAACATTCCCAACCACCCTGGTTGGCAATGCCTTGGACTGGTTCCAAAAACTTCGTCCCGGCTCTATTGCAAATTTTCATCAGTTGGCTGAGGCTTTCTTATCCCACTTCGCTGGAAGCCGACGTGCAACGCGTCACACCTCATCATTGCTGTCGGTGAAACAGCACAAAGGAGAGAGTTTGAGGGCTTACACTGCCCGATTCAATGAAGAGACCCTCAGCATCCCCAATCTGGAGGATTCCATGGCACTAATGGCTTACCAAAGTGGGCTTAGGTCGGGACCCCTTACCTCTTCCTTGGCCATCGACCCCGTGGATACCGTAGCCGAGCTGATGGTTTGGGTAGAAGGGTACATACACTTGGAGGAAATCCATCAAGCTAAGAGGGACGATGACAAGGAGAAGGAGGTCAGAAAAATGGAGAAACTTCCCGAGCCTAACCTGGGGGTAAAGTCCAAAACGACCGAGGCAAGCAGCCTCAACATCCAAAGCAGAACCTCCGGTTTACTATGTTCACTCCCCTTAATACCACAAGGGAGCAGATCCTGATGGAGATCCGTACCAGAACCACTTGCCTCCAGTTCCAAGGATGAAAGGCCGACCTGAAAAGCGCAATAGAACCAAGTATTGCCGCTACCACATGGATTACGGCCATACCACCGAGGAGTGCAAAGACTTGAAACAGGAGATCGAGGAACTGATAGTCCGAGGTCACCTCTGAAGGTACGTGGACCCGCAGCCGACCCAGAATCATGATCAAATAGATAGAGAGAGGAGTCCACCCAGGCGCCAGGCTGGGGCGGACGTTTGGCTGTGATTGAGACCATTGCGGGAGGATTGGCATCGGGAAGAGAGACCTCGGCAGGCAGGAAGGGTTATGTTCGAGCTGGAAGGGAGTATAGACCGGTGCGGGGTCCGGTCCCGGAGTTGGAGGAGCTCATTTTTTCCTTAGAAGATTTGGAGGGTGTGATATTGCCCCATGACGACCCACTGGTGATCAGCGCCGAAATAGCCAACTTCACCGTGAAGAGGTTGATGGTAGACACCGGGAGCTCGGCAGAAGTCCTATTCTTGAAGGCATTTGAGCAAATGGGATTGGACAGAAGCCGGCTTAGACCATTGAGGGGCACCTTGGCTGGATTCACCGGGCACGCCCATCGAGCCGAATGGGTCATCAACCTTCCACTGAAACTGGAAGACGGAGATAAGCGGGTTTCAATACAAGCCAACTTCATTGTGATGGATTGCAACTCCACTTATAACGGAATTTTAGGTCGGGTGACACTCAACTATTTCAGGGCCGTCCCTTCCACTTACTACCAGGCCCTAAAATTTCTGACCCCGGTCGGCACGGCTACCATCCGCGGAGCCCAGCTCTCAGCCCGGGAGTGTTATGAAACTCCCTCCGACCCAAATATCAGGTTGGTTGGGGACCAGATTTGCCCGAAAAGAAGAGGGCTGCTAAGAGAGGCCGCCCGGCTGAAGACCTTCAGGAGGTAGAACTCTCCGATGAAACAAAGAGAGCGAAAATCGGAAATGAACTTTCTGCCGACCTCAAGAAAGGTATAAGCCAATTTCTCTTAAAAAATGAACACATATTTGCATGGCCTGCCTCTGACATGACAGGTATTGACCCGGGAGTGATTGAGTATCACTTGAATGCCGACCCGAATCACTATCCGGTGAAGTAGAAGCGCAGGCACTTCCATTATGATAAGCAACAAATCATAGACAAATTGGTAGAAGCCGGCCACATAAAGGAAATCCAGTACCCAACCTGGGTATTCAACGTGGTACTGGTAACCAAGTCCTCAGGAGGATGGAGATTGTGTATTGACTTCACCGACCTCAACAAAGCCTGCCCTAAGGACTGCTTTCCCCTACCTCGGATTGATCAAATGGTGGATGCCACCTCCGGGTTCGAGCTACTCTCCTTCATGGATGCCTTCAAAGGCTACAACCAAATCAAAATGGCTCCCGGAGACAAAGAGAAGACTGCCTTCACCACCGATAAAGGTCTCTACTACTATGAGGTCATGCCTTTTGGCCTCAAGAATGCTGGAGCCACCTACACTCGGATGGTGAACAAGGTTTTCAAAAATCAGATTGGCCGAAATATGGAGATCTATGTAGATGACATGTTGGTCAAGAGCAGAAGGGCGGAAGATTATGTAGCCGACTTGGCTGAAGCCTTCGCCATAATGGGGCAATTTGGGATAAAACTGAACCTGAAAAAGTGCGCATTTGGCGTCAAGGCAGGAAAGTTTATGGGCTTCATGGTCACATCACGTGGAATAGAAGCCAACCCGGAGAAGGTTCAGGTGATACTTGACCTGGAGTCGCCGACCTGCGTGAAAGACGTCCAAGTATTGGCAAGCAAGGTCGCAGCACTCAGCAGATTCATGTCCAGGTCGGCTGACAAGTGTGCTCCCCTGTTTAAAATATTGAGAAATTCTAAGAACTTTGAATGGACTACGGAATGCCATAATGCCTTCCAAGAGCTGAAAAGGTATCTAGCTTCGCCACCCCTACTATCCCGACCTAAGGTGGGGGAGGAACTGGTACTATACCTAGCATGCTCGGAGACAGCAGTGGCAGCGGCACTAGTCCGAGAAAAAGGGAAGGAACAGAAATCGGTCTATTATGTCAGCAAAACCTTGCAAGGGGCCGAGGTAAGGTAATCCTCCTTGAAAAAACTCGCCCTCGCGCTCATCACAGCGGCAAGAAAGCTGAAGCCATACTTTGATGCTCATCCAATTAAGGTCATGACGGATGCCCCACTCAAGTCCATCATGCACAAGCCGGAGGCGTCGGGCAGGCTGTTGAAATGGGCAGTTGAGCTGAGTCAATTTGACATCACCTACCAGCCCAGAACAGCCATCGCGGACTTTGTGGTAGAATGCACTGGCCGAGCCGAGCATGACCCAGAGGACGTGTGGAAGGTCCATGTGGATAGGGCCCCAGGGAAGTCTGGTAGCGGATGTCACGTCCCGACCCGACCCCGCAAAAGGCCAAGCCCGGACCCGACACACGGACGGAGTCTTCTCTGTACCGCGGACGATCCGAAAACCCTAAAAACAATATAATACTTGCGAAAGCCATATAATAGTAATCAAAACAAGCCAACCTTCCATAAAACATACATTTCTTATTATCCAACTTTCCAAACCAAAAATGCCATGCATACTACACAGGTATTTATGCCACTAAACCATTAGCTACTAGCATGCATTTCTTCACTAGTTATCCGAGTATAAGTTTACAATTTTACAAACTTTAATCCATTACAACATAGGACCATTAAAGGTCTCAAAATAGGAAATACATACAAGGCTACAAGCCTCAGAATTAAGCGACCTTCACGCAATATACATAACAAGCAAGGTTCGCACAAAAACTGGTAACCAACCACCAGCCAAAGCAGAGAAGTGCTATCACGGAAACACCTCCACCTGCTCCTCCTCCTCAATTACCTCGAGAGGGTCTGCTTCAACTACTCCTGTAAAAACATATTATAGAGAGGAATGAGCAAAAACTATTGCTCAGCGAGGGCAATTGGTCTCAAGGACGGAGATGAGAGGAGTATGCAATGCAATTAGCCAAGCAATACATACAAATCATATAAAGATATAACCAAAGCCAACAATAAAGCAAGGCAAGTATTTAAAGCTGCAAACACTCATTCAAAGGATACGATACTCTTTTCACGAGCAACTTTCAAACACGAATTCGATGACGACGCGCCGGCCCAAACCACCTTATAACACCAGTTTGGAATACCCCGAAAGTATCCATCAACCTACGACCCAAATCTCCCTGGGAGGCAACCCAAGCGAGAAAGGGAATAGCAGCGGAGCTAGAGCAACCAACACTGGCAACCCAAGGCTACCCAGAGAGGCCCATCACTCACGCGCGAGACACTATGCAATGCAAGACTCGATACAAGACGATAAACAATAGATAAAGCCACACGTGGGAGAATAACAAAGTAGGTTACTCTCGCACGCAATAGCAGCAATTTGATAAGCAATTCAATCCAAAACAACTCAAACAAGTATTCCAAGTAATTCTAAGCATTCTATAAGCATAAAGACAAGAAAACACACAAAAACACAAATCGGCCCCAACTATCAAAATGCTACCATTTCCAAACGAGCTACGAGTTCTGGAAACCGACTTCGCCAACCCTCCTAGGTCACCATAAGGCACGTCTAAAGACCCCGAAACCTTACTTTACCCTAGAACTCGCACAAAGCCCCGATTTCCCCCTTTCTCGTTTGAACTACAACTATATCAACCAAACACCCAACCAACGCCATAATCGCACCAAAAGTGCTTCCATGGCCTCCCGAAGCAATGCCAACACGCAAAACGAGAAAACGCAAAAGTCGACCTAAACGACCCCGACTTTCCCAAAGGCTTAATTCTCATTTTTTCCACTACGCAACCCAAACAAACTACACATTTTAGCATTCTAGCATACCTAGCACGTTTCTACATCAACGGAAAGCATAACAGCGCAACTTCAACGTTTCAAGGTTTTACTATTCATAAAACACTATTCATTTCACAATTCAAGTTGCAATCACAACATTTAACCGCAGAAAATGTTACAAAGCTATAAATACATGTTCTACAAATGCCAAGGAACATTCTAGAAGCATCAAATCGATTTAAATAACGATCTACGGATAAATCTAAAAATTGACAAAGTTAACATACACAACGTATAAATGCGCAAATAACATGCTTCCCTCACCTTAGGTACTCCTAGTCGCTAGGAAAACAACGTTGGTCACCTCGGAAATCACCCCGCACGAGCTCACGCGAAGATTGATCGTTTGGAAGGTGAAAGGTTTTTTTTTTTTTTCTTCAATGGAGCTCACGGCCTGCTGCTCAAATTTGCTGCTGTTTTCTTTTTATTTTGCTTAGTTATTTTAGCTTATAAGTGTTAAATTGGTCAACAAGTCAAAGGTCCAAGGTCAACAACTTAAAACTTGGTCAAAGAGCCCTATTTTGTGCGTTTTAAAGCCATTTCAGCTAAGGTAAGTTCAATTAAAGCTAGCAACATTTAAAATATAAAATTTAAGTCATCTAAATACTAGTTTCACTATTTGCTGAGGACTAGAAATCGTTATCTAGCTATCGCTCCTTAAATGCAATGCACGTTGCGTCGGCGAGAATGTAACAATTAATTCACAAAGAATTTAAGGAAATAAAATTTTCAAAATAATAAACAAAGAAAATTCACATTCCGGGCTCGGGTATTACACCCTCTCCCCCTTAAAACAATTGCGCCCACGCAATTCTTACCTGGTCAACAAACAACTCCGGATACTGATCCCGAACTTGGTCCTCTTTTTTCCAAGTCGCTTCCTCAAACCCATGATGATTCCACAGAACCTTCACTAACGGAATACTCTTCTTGCGAAGCTCCTGAACTTTCCGATCCACAATTCGAATCGGTTTCTCTTCATAAGACAACTTCTCTTCAATCTGCAAAGGCTCTGGTTCAAGTACATGTGAAGGGTCTGGATGATATTTCTTCAGCATAGACACGTGGAACACATCGTGCAGTCTCGACAAGCTCGGAGGCAAAGCTAATCGATAAGCCAAAGGACCTACCTTTTCGGTGATCTCATACGGACCCACATACTTGGGACTAAGCTTCCCGCTCTTACCGTGCCGAATCAATCCCTTCCGTGGAGAAATCTTAAGAAACACCCAATCTCCCAAATCAAACTCAAGATCCCGACGGTGCTTATCTGCATAACTCTTCTGACGACTCTGAGCTGTAAGCATACGATGGCGAATAAGGTGAACATTATCTACCATCTTAATCATCTCAGGTAACACAGTCGGATCAACTGTTCTCATCTCTCCAACCTCTTCCCAATATAACGGGGATCTGTATTTCCGACCATACAACGCCTCGTAGGGAGCCATACCTATAGTAGATTGATAACTATTGTTGTAGGCGAACTCCGCTAAAGGCAAAAACTTCTCCCAATTCTTCCCAAAGTCAAGCACACATGCCCGAAGCATGTCTTCCAAGATCTTGATGGTTCTCTCAGACTGGCCATCAGTTTGCGGATGATATGCAGTACTGAAGCTCAACTTAGTTCCCATAGCCTCTTGCAACTTCTGCCAAAAACGAGATCTGAATCTGGGATCCCTATTTGACACTATACTATGTGGCACACCATGCAATCTCACAATATTAGCAACATAAAGTTCAGCTAACTTATCAAGGCTATCCTGTTTGTTCACGGAAATAAAATGCGTAACTTTAGTCAAGCGGTCCACAACAACCCAAACAGAATCACATCCTCTCGGAGATCTAGGAAGATCAGTCACAAGGTCCATTGTTATATGTACCCACTTCCATTGCGGAATCGACAACGGCTGTAGAAGTCCGGCTGGCCTCTGATGCTCAACTTTAACCCTCTGACAAGTCAAACACCTGGATACATACCCAGCAATCTCCCTCTTCATATTGTTCCACCAGAAGTGTTGCTTCAAATCTCTATACATTTTTGTACTGCCCGGGTGAATCGTGTACCTCGAATTATGTGCCTCGGACAGGATCTCATTCTTTAAAGTCGGATCACCAGGAACACATACTCTGTCCCTGAATCTGAAGATGTCATCTGCATGTAATTTAAACTCCGACTCTTCCCCTTTTGACTTTTCTTGGATCTTCAAGATGTGAGGATCAGTCTTCTGAGCCTCTCTGATCTGTGCTAGCAACCCTGACTGAATCTGTAAACTAGCAAATCGAATCCCTACCTCAGTAGCTTCTAGTTTCCATGAACAAATTTCTTCCAAAGTCTCCCAGTCCTTGATAATCAAGCTTGCAACAGTAGCCTTTCGGCTCAAAGCATCAGCAACAACATTTGCCTTACCTGGCACATAGTTAATAGAACAGTTATAACCACCCAATAACTCTAGCCATCTCCGCTGCCTCATATTTAGATCCTTCTGTGAAAACAAATCCTTGAGACTCTTGTGGTCAGTAAATATTTCAAATCTGCAACCCCACAAGTAGTGACGCCACTTCTTCAGGCAAACACAACTGCAGCTAACTCAAGATCATGTGTAGGGTAATTGACTTCATAAGGTTTCAACTTCCTGGAAGCATAAGCAATCACCTTACCATTCTGCATTAAAACACAGCCCAATCCTTCTTTAGATGCATCGTTGTAGACAACGAAGTTCTCTGTTCCCTCAGGTAAAGCTAGTATAGGAGTTGTAGTTAGTCTCTTCTTCAATTCTTGGAAACTGGTCTCACATTTGGCATCCCAGTTGTAAGCAACTTTCTTCCGAGTCAACTGGCTCAAAGGTCCAGAAATTTTAGAAAAGTCTTTAACAAATCTCCGGTAGTAACCTGCCAATCCAAGAAAACTCCGAATCTCTGACACCGTCTCAGGTCTCTTCCAAGATGAAACAACTTCAATCTTAGCTGGGTCCACTGAAATTCCTCGATCTGAAATGATATGGCCTAGAAAAGATATCTGATTCAACCAGAACTCACACTTGCTGAATTTAGCAAAAAGCTTGTTTTCCTGCAAAGTCTGAAGCACAATCCTCAAGTGTTGCTCATGTTCAGCCTCGTTCTTCGAATACACTAAAATGTCGTCAATGAAGATCACGACAAACTGATCAAGGTAAGGCCGAAAAACCCTCTGCATCAAGTCCATGAATGCGGCTGGTGCATTCGTCAATCCAAACGGCAAAACAACAAACTCATAGTGGCCATATCTAGTCCTGAATGCCGTCTTCGGTATATCGTCACTCCGAATTCTAAGTTGATAGTAACCCTGCCTCAAGTCAAATTTGGAGTAAACACTCGCACCCTGCAACTGGTCAAACAATTCTTCAATCAACAGCAAGGGGTATTTATTCTTAATCGTGACTTGATTAAGTCCCCTGTAATCAATGCATAACCGTAGCGTGCCATCTTTCTTTCTCACAAACAACACAGGCGCACCCCACGGCGAAGAACTAGGTTGTATAAAACCTTTCTCAAGCAAGTTCTGAAGCTGAATTTTTAACTCTTGAAGTTCGGCCGATGCCATTCTATAAGGACTCCTAGAAATCGGCGCAGTGCCTAGCACAAGATCAATCACGAACTCAATCTCCCTATCCGGTGGTAAACCCGGTAATTCCTCGGGAAATACACCAGGGAAGTCTCTAACAATCGGAACTTCATTCAAACTCAACTTATCAGCAGGCTGATTGATCAAATAAGCTAAGTAAGCTTCACAACCCCTATTCAACAACTTAGAAGTCTTGATCGCTGATAAAAGTGGAATGCGGGCAGCCCTGCAGTTCCCAACAATCTCTAGTACCGGTAGGTCAGGAACCTTAAGATAAACGACCTTTGTTCTACAATCCAACTGAGCATAATACTTTCCCAACCAGTCCATTCCCAAAATGATTTCAAAGTCACGGAATGGTAATATAATTAAATCAGCAGGAAATTTACGGTTCTCAATACATATATCACAAAATTTGCAAATAGACTCAGTAACAAATTTTGCACCCAAAGGAGTACTAACTTCAACTTCATGAGGCAATTTATCAATGCAAACATTCACAGATCGTGCACATGCAGGAGTTATAAACGAATGTGTAGCTCCAGGATCAATCAAAACTTTAACTGGCTGAGTATTGAGAAGAAATGTACCTTCCACTATAGCTGTAATATCGGGCAGCTCCTCTGCATCCAGTGCAAAAACCCTAGCCTGAACTCTCTGTGCTGGTCGTGCACCTGCAGCCCTATTCTGAACACCTTGGCCTCCACCACGGCCCTGAACATTATTATACTTAGGGCAATCTCTCACCCTATGGTCATCACCGCCACAACCCGTACATTTACTACTCTTCCTCCAGCAGTTAGCCTCAATATGCCCTGGTCGATTACAATAATTACACTGCTGATTTTGCCTAACCGCAGTGTTTCCTGTAGGTGCTGGGGCTCTGGCAGGGGTAGGAACTGTACCTCCCTGCTGGGGTCTAGTCACAACTGGCCTAGCCTGAATCTGCTGCTGTGGCTGATACGGACGCTGCTGAGGACCCTGTGCAGAAGCCTGAAACTGCCTCGGCTGACTTTGGCTGCTCTGGCCCAAAAACTGCTTCTTACTCGGCTGACTGCTCTCAGCTAACATCTCAGCCTTCCGTTTCTCAAACTTCGAGGCTGCCTGAAATGCCTCGGGAAAAGTAGTGTAGGTCTGCCCAGTCAAATGCAACTGTATGTCCATTCTCAGCCCACGGACAAACCTATGAATCATCCTCCTAGCCGGCCGTACCAACTCGGGCATATACCTCGACAGGCTAACAAACCTAGCCTCATATTGTGCAACAGTCATATTTCCCTGCTTCAGGGCCACAAACTCATCTTCCCGTCTTTCCATTGCCATCTTGGGAATATATTTGTTCCGGAACTCACTTATAAAATCATCCCATAAATGTGGAACATCCTCACAATCCCACCTCAACCTAACAGTATTCCACCACTGCTCTGCATCACCCTCAAATAAGAATGACGCATAGTCTATTCTTGCCTCATCAGTATACCTCAAAGCGGTGAAAATTTTCTCGACACGATTAATCCATCTCTCGGCCGCCTCATCATCAGGCTCTCCGAAGAACTTTCCCGGCTCGTGCCTCAGAAATTTCTCTAGCTGGTTATTCTCAACTCTGTACCCCTGTCCACCAGGATTAGCTTGATTACCCTGGGGATTAATCCGGTCCTGCCTCTGCTCATGTAGTACCTGTGTGATCCGGTCTACTGCAGTAGTCATGGTAGCCATAAATTGCTCAAGCAACGGCTGTTGACCCTGTTCTGCTGCCTCTTCATCCGATCCTATACCTTGAGTACCACGACGTGGCGGCATAGTAGCAACTCACAATAGCTGGCAACATTTAAAAGCAGTTTATAGACAGAAATATAGCACATAAGATTAGATAACACTCAAGTCAATAACAATCCAATATTCTATCACACAATTCACATAAGACTAGTTCAACTTGCCAAACTATTTCACTTAAACACATAAACATTCCAAGTTCACAAAGTCATGCTATAACATTTTCTTTTCACTTAGCAATCACACATAAACACTTTAGCATTTTAGACCTTTACCCCACAGACCGAGAATCATATCCCGGCTCATGCAAAACTATCATGCTCTGATACCACCTAAAGATGTCACGCCCCGACCCGACCCCGCAAAAGGCCAAGCCCGGACCCGACACACGGACGGAGTCTCCTCTGTACCGCGGATGATCCGAAAACCCTAAAAACAATATAATACTTGCGAAAGCCATATAATAGTAATCAAAACAAGCCAACCTTCCATAAAACATACATTTCTTATTATCCAACTTTCCAAACCAAAAATGCCATGCATACTACACAGGTATTTATGCCACTAAACCATTAGCTACTAGCATGCATTTCTTCACTAGTTATCCGAGTATAAGTTTACAATTTTACAAACTTTAATCCATTACAACATAGGACCATTAAAGGTCTCAAAATAGGAAATACATACAAGGCTACAAGCCTCAGAATTAAGCGACCTTCACGCAATATACATAACAAGCAAGGTTCGCACAAAAACTGGTAACCAACCACCAGCCAAAGCAGAGAAGTGCTATCACGGAAACACCTCCACCTGCTCTTCCTCCTCAATTACCTCGAGAGGGTCTGCTTCAACTACTCCTGTAAAAACATATTATAGAGAGGAATGAGCAAAAACTATTGCTCAGCGAGGGCAATTGGTCTCAAGGACGGAGATGAGAGGAGTATGCAATGCAATTAGCCAAGCAATACATACAAATCATATAAAGATACAACCAAAGCCAACAATAAAGCAAGGCAAGTATTTAAAGCTGCAAACACTCATTCAAAGGATACGATACTCTTTTCACGAGCAACTTTCAAACACGAATTCGATGACGACGCGCCGGCCCAAACCACCTTATAACACCAGTTTGGAATACCCCGGAAGTATCCATCAACCTACGACCCAAATCTCCGTGGGAGGCAACCCAAGCGAGAAAGGGAATAGCAGCGGAGCTAGAGCAACCAACACTGGCAACCCAAGGCTACCCAGAGAGGCCCATCACTCACGCGCGAGACACTATGCAATGCAAGACTCGATACAAGACGATAAACAAGAGATAAAGCCACACGTGGGAGAATAACAAAGTAGGTTACTCTCGCACGCAATAGCAGCAATTTGATAAGCAATTCAATCCAAAACAACTCAAACAAGTATTCCAAGTAATTCTAAGCATTCTATAAGCATAAAGACAAGAAAACACACAAAAACACAAATCGGCCCCAACTATCAAAATGCTACCATTTCCAAACGAGCTACGAGTTCTGGAAACCGACTTCGCCAACTCTCCTAGGTCACCATAAGGCACGTCTAAAGACCCCGAAACCTTACTTTACCCTAGAACTCGCGCAAAGCCCCGATTTCCCCCTTACTCGTTTGAACTACAACTATATCAACCAAACACCCAACCAACGCCATAATCGCACCAAAAGTGCTTCCATGGACTCCCGAAGCAATGCCAACACGCAAAACGAGAAAATGCAAAAGTCGACCTAAACGACCCCGACTTTCCCAAAGGCTTAATTCTCGTTTTTTCCACTACGCAACCCAAACAAACTACACATTTTATCATTCTAGCATACCTAGCACGTTTCTACATCAACGGAAAGCATAATAGCGCAACTTCAACGTTTCAAGGTTTTACTATTCACAAAATACTATTCATTTCACAATTCAAGTTGCAATCACAACATTTAACCGCAGAAAATGTTACAAAGCTATAAATACATGTTCTACAAATGCCAAGGAACATTCTAGAAGCATCAAATCGATTTAAATAACGATCTACGGATAAATCTAAAAATTGACAAAGTTAACATACACAACGTATAAATGCGCAAATAACATGCTTCCCTCACCTTAGGTACTCCTAGTCGCTAGGAAAACAACGTTGGTCACCTCGGAAATCACCCCGCACGAGCTCACGCGAAGATTGATCGTTTGGAAGGTGAAAGGTTTTTTTTTTTTTCTTCAATGGAGCTCACGGCCTGCTGCTCAAATTTGCTGCTGTTTTCTTTTTATTTTGCTTAGTTATTTTAGCTTATAAGTGTTAAATTGGTCAACAAGTCAAAGGTCCAAGGTCAACAACTTAAAACTTGGTCAAAGAGCCCTATTTTGTGCGTTTTAAAGCCATTTCAGCTAAGGTAAGTTCAATTAAAGCTAGAAACATTTAAAATATAAAATTTAAGTCATCTAAATACTAGTTTCACTATTTGCTGAGGACTAAAAATCGTTATTTAGCTATCGCTCCTTAAATGCAATGCACGTTGCGTCGACGAGAATGTAACAATTAATTCACAAAGAATTTAAGGAAATAAAATTTTCAAAATAATAAACAAAGAAAATTCACATTCCGGGCTTGGGTATTACAGCGGAGCTGGGGTGGTCATCCTCGACCCGACCCGGCATGAGCAACAATACTCCTTCAAGTTCACCTTTTCGGCGTCCAACAATGAAGCGGAGTACGAAGCGGTGATTGGGGGATAGAAAATTGCAGCTCAGCTCGGGGCACAGACAATCGACCTAAGCACCGACTCTTAATTGGTTTCTAGTCAGATATCGAGAGAGTTCGAAGCCAAGGACAGTACTATGCTGACCTACCTCAACAGAGTCAAGGATTTGACCGCAGGGCTCAAAAGATTCACGATACAGAAAATTCCAAGGGAAGAGAATATGAAGGCTGATGCCCTGTCCAGGTTGGCCTTGGGCGAAAGCCGACCTACCCTGGTCCATGTGGAAGAAGTATCCGAACCAAGTATTCAGTTGGGGGTGCAAGTCGTAGCCGAGCTCAGTCTAAGTCCATATTGGACCAAACCAATTGTGGACTACTTTGAGGGGGTATGACCCCAGAGGATGAAAAAGCAGCTCGAAAACTCATGAAACAGGCCTCAAGGTTTGTCATAATTGACAGGCAACTCTATAAGAGAGCCTACACTTGGCCTCTCTTAAAATATGTTGGACCTGATGAGGGAAACTATGTACTCCGGGAGATCCATGAAGGGGTATGTGGAAACCACTTGGGAGGCAAAGCTCTGACTCGAAAGGCATTGAGGCAAGGCTATTTCTGGCCAACTTTAAAATAAGATGCCAAAGAGTATGTAAAAAAGTGCAACACCTGCCAGAGGTTCGCCAATGTACAAAGGAAGCCTGCGGTAGACCTCACGGTGATAATAAGCCCATGGCCATTTTATTAGTGGGGTCTAGATATCATCGGCCTATTGTCAACCAGTGTTGGCCAAAAAAAGCACGCCTTCGTGGCAATAGACTACTTCACCAAATGGCCTGAGGCTGAAGGTGTTGCTAGAATAACAGAAAAGGCAGCTTGGGATTTTGTGTGGAAAAACATCATTTGTCAGTTCGGGGTGCCAAAAGTCATCATTACTGACCACGGCAAGCAATTCGACAGTGCATACTTTCGAGGCAAATGTGCTGAGATTGGGATCAACCTTAGATTCTCATCTATTGCTCATCCTCAAAGTAATGGCCAAGTTGAAATGACTAACCAAATCATTTTGCAGGGCCTGAAAACCAAGCTGGAGGAAGCAGAGGGCCAGTGGGCATCGATTCTTCCCGAGGTATTATGGGCTCAGCGGACCACCACCAGCTCGGCAACGGGAGAATCCCCCTTCAAGCTGACCTTCGGTACTCAAGCAGTACTGCCAGTGGAGATCGGGTCTCCGACCAGTAGAACCTTCCACCATGATCCAGAAATAAACAGAGCACGGATCCGTGAAGAGCTCGACCTCGCTGAAGAGCTCCGAGCTAAAGCTCAAATCAGAATGCTGGCCAGCAAAGCTGTCATGCAAAGAGCCTTTGTCAAACAGGTCAAGTCTAAGCCTATTAAGGTTGGTAACCTCGTACTCAGAAAGGCCATCTTTTTGCCGCGCTCGGGTAACAAGCTCTCCTCGACCTGGGAGGCACCGTATGAAGTCATGAGAGAAGTCCGACCTGGGACCTTCTATCTCCGCTAGAAGAACGGGAAACTATTGAAGAACGCATGGCACTCAGAATACCTGAAGCAGTATTTTGTCTAAATGGCCCCGAGCTGAAATTTTGTAACGGCCCCGAGCTGAAATATTTTGTAACAGTCCCGAGCTAAAATCTCTTGTTACGGCACCGAGCCGAAATAGTTTGTTACGGCGTCGAGCCAAAATCTCTTGTCAAGGCCCCGAGCCAAAACATTACTTGTAATCGGCCCCCGAGCCTAAGTACTTCGTATACAAATTCAAAACAATACATTTTGTAAATCAGTACAATACCCGACCTGGGCCCAAGTGCCTCAGCTACAAAGCTACTACCAACTCGGATTAACACGGTGGCCACGCTTAATCACGAGCTAATGATCAAGTAAACCAGCTCGGACTATGTTCCAGCTCGGAAATAATCAACAACAATTTGATTAGCTTTACCAGTTCGGATTAAGGTCCAACTCGGTGTAATCCGGCTTCAGTCGGTATATTAGTTTGGGTCTAAACTCGAACTCAACATTCGTCAACATTAGTTTGACCAATTTTAAATCGGACTGACGAGTCCAGGTTGGCGACATTTATAAAGTTTCCCGGTTAACCAGCTCGGATTAGGATGATAATTCATTAATCGCATCCAGCTCGGTTCTTTTTACTTAAGTTCGAATGGTCCATTACATTGGCCCGACCCCACTTACTTAAGAAAAATTTGCGAAGGGAAAAGTACACAAGTACGAACTCGAATAAAACACTAAATAATAATTCCATTAGAATTAAAAACAAAACAATTACAATGAGCCCAACCTGGGCGAAATTACAAAGCCCTACCCGGGCTGATTTATAAAAATCTATTTTGGAGGAGCGGCGTTGGTTACATCAGCCTCATCCCCGACCTGGTCCATGCCTTCTTGGAAAAATTTGATCACCTCTTTAGTTTGGGACGTCAGGTCAACCGGAAGCTCAGGAATCTCCCAGAACTCCGGCGGCGGAGCCTCCAAGATTTCAATATAGTCATTCTTGGTGGCGGGAAAAAAGGTCTTCGCTCTCTCCCGAGCTACGACTTGACCCCGGAAGTAGAATTTCATCTCGGCATACTTGGCCATGGCCCCGCCTTCCGTGGCCAACCAGTCCACGGCTGTATCACAGGATTTGAAGGCTTCCACTGCCTTCTCTCCTTCAGGGCCGACCCGGTCCAGCAAATCCCGGAGCTTCGTCTCGGCTTCACGCCTCTCTAGCTTGTAGCGTTCGACGTCTTTGGCCGCGGCTTCGCGTCGGGACTTCTCTGCATCAAGCTCCTTCTTCAAACGGTCGATCTCCGTCGCGTCCGCCTTGCGCCTCTGGGCGGCCTCCTCCCTCAAAGTCTCGAGCTCGGCTCGGGCATCTATGTATCGCTGCTCGAGCTCGACGCAATAAGTCTGGGCCCTAGCAAGAAAGCTAGGAGCTGAAAGGATGTGGGACTCGGCCTGCGTAAATGAGAGCAAAACGATCAGCTGAGCTAAAAAACATAACCATATCAAAAGTCTGATAAGACTCACCGTGACTATGGCCGTCCTCAGGTCGAGCGAGAGATGCGCCGCCGGGACCATCGCCAACTTAGGGTCTCGAGCCACCTTGGTCGCCTCCATGAAGTCCTTGCTGGGAGGGCTCACCTCTGCGGCCTTACCTTTCCCGGAGTACTCGGCCCGAGGCCGCTTCTTACTCTCAGGACGGGACGTTGAGCGCTCCAGGATCGCCACTCCCGAGCTCGATCTCTTAGGCAGGGGAGACCCCGACGCCCCCTTGGAAGAGACCTCGGCGCCGACCTCCCGTCCTTGGCTGCTGGGCTGCTGCCTCTGACCCTGAGCAGCACATCCCAAGCCAGACCAAGCTGAAGCCTCGCCGCTGGCCTCATTCTTCTTTCGCTCCTGGGCATATGCAAGTTTTCTCAAGTCCGCCATATCTGCAAAAGGGAGAGAAAAGAAATGAAAAAGAGCAGAAGGCCAACCTAAAAAGACTGGCAGACAGAATAATGGGGAGGTCGGACGCCGATCCTGCAAACTGACCCTCTTCTGAGCTAGACCCAGCGTCCCCTTTGGGCTCGGGAAGTAGGTTGGGATGATCCCTCGAGAGGTCGGGTTCCCTACCAAATAGCTTGGAATCCCAGATCCGCTCCCATTTGAGCACACTGTCAATATCTATTAGCATCCCGGGAGCGGGCCTAAGCACCGCGACCTCCTCAAGTTCCTCATCTGAGAGCTTGGGGTCATCATTGACGATTTTCCTCAAGCTTGGAATCCAGACCAACCTACACCCAGAGTTCACAGCCGGCTCCACCCAATAATAGTCGTTATGCCAGCCCTTGTTAGAAGAGTGTCATTTGGTGAATATGGAGTTGCCGACCCGAGCTGCAAAGTGGGACCACCCCGGCTGCTTCGGGTTGGGTTTGCACACGAAGAAATGCCTGAACCTGCGCAAGGTCGGCTCCACTTTCTTCTCAAGGCAGAACACATAGAAGGCCACCATTACGGCCCAACCATTTGGCGACATCTGACTTGGGCTGAGCTCAAAGTAGTTCAAGATATTGACAACAAAACCGGGGAGGGAGAGTTGGATAACGTCGAATGCAAGGTCGTATATGGTAAAGTGGTCGGTTAGAGGATAGCAAGCAGATTCGTTCTGAGCTGGAACCTTCAGCTTGTGATGACGATCCACCGACCAGTTCCTCAGCCTGGCGTTGGCCATTTGCACTGTGGAATGGCACTCACGCTTGCAACAGGCGAACAGCTGCTCAATCCTCTTCCCCCAAGTTGAAGAAGCGCTGGCTGTGGCCGAGCTTCGAGGTCGAACAGTACTAACCGGGACTGCTTCGATCAGCTCGGCGGCAGAAACTCCAGCTAGATACTCTTGAGGCATCTCGACCCCCTCCAGTTGATTCAACGGATCCTCATCTTCCCTATCTTCCAAGTCTCCCAGGTCGGCCAAAGGATCTGCCTCAGCCTCCTCTTGCGCCAGTCTCACCCCGATAACTTGGCAATCATCATCGCTTTCCCCGGGCCCAGATTTTCGAGCCGATCCTTGAGATGCACTAGTGCTCTCTCCACCTTGGTCTCTATTCGAGGTGGACTCTGAGCTCGACGGACTCTCATCCCCACCATAGGACCTCACCTCCATTGCCTGGGAATCTTCCGACTCCGACCTCCCCATCCTGTCTACAGACTAAATATAAATGTATAGGAATGACTAAAGGGAGTCGGGACGTACCTACTGCTCTTGGCTGCGGAATATGACCCGACCTAGCTGGCTCCGAGCTGAAAATCCCGAGAAGATTCTTTCCGAGCTAAATGTATCCGACCACTCTGGTATCCGACCTAAAACTCTTGAAAGTTGAAAGCGAAGTGTGAAATGAATCTCGGATGTCAAGGCCCTATTTATAGGCACTTCTGAAAATCACCTCGGGGAGCCCAAACGTCGCAACTTGTTAGAACCGCCAGGTGATGTGTCAGCCATCTGAAGGGCATGCACCGCTGACGTGGCCATCCCTACTCTGTCGAGGTCGGGCACCTCCAGCTCGGGAGAAACTCCCAATTCTAGATCTCACCCTCTCGATCTCGACTTAGGGGGGAATTGACGAGGGGTCCCCGAGCTGAGGTGAGTTACCCACCCCGAGCTGAGACGGGCTAATTAGAGCCAAGCCCAGCGCATTCAGCTAAATACCCAACCTGGATGCTGATCCGACCCCGGAAAACCCCGACCTCAGTGCCAGCTGTTCCGATGGGACATAAAGCATTGATGGGACATAAAGTTGTACCGCATTAAATGCTGTCATACCTGAATTTAGTATAAATAGAGCTCCACCCCCTTCATTTCAGAGGTAACTCGTCATTAAATGCTCTCAGCTACCTTGCCAGCTCGGACATACTAATCATTCGCATGCCCGAGGGGAAAATTCGGGTCGTCATCCCGCCTTTTCCTTCCTTTTCCTTGTGCAGGTCAGGTAGCCGACCTGAAAAGTTCAACTCGGAGGCCAACCTGAAAGTTCAGCTTGGCAAGCGTAGCCGACCAACTCAACTGCGAGAATCCGACCTCGACAATAGTGATTGTGTTTCAGATTTTCAAGCTATCAATTTTTATCTTCCCTGTCCAACAATGTTTCTTGACTGCATATAATTGTGCTAGAAGAAGAGAAAATTCTGAAAAGGTATGAAGTGAATGATAAATGAAGAAAAAATTATGAAAATTCTTGACTGCATTATAATTATGTTTCTTGACTACATATAAAGTGAATGTTTGATAGGGTTAAACAAAAGAGAAAGAAAGAGGAAGAAATCTTAATTAAAGGAGAGAAAAAAAAAAAAAAAAACAAAGATAGAGAATAATTAATAAAAGAAGAGAGAGATAAAATAAAATTAATGAAAGATGAGAGAGAAATAAAATGAATTTGTCTGGTTGGCATACCAACTAGGTATGCCAACTAGGAGGTGATAACTAGGTGATGAAAATAGGGTGACGTTTAGTATTACTCTTTTCTAATGGGCTTTGTAAAGGTCCAAGGGTTGTATAGTAGAAGATTATCAACCTCTATCTATCTCATCAGTCTCGAGCTTGGAGTTCTAAAGTTAATGTTTGCAATAAGGCTGTCAGTTGCATTTTGGTTATTTACAAATTGTTACAACCTAATTGGATTGCGTATTTTAAAGGAAAGTAAAGAAAGGAAATAGATTAGGAAAGCATTTCCTTGGTTTGAATTGACTTTTAAGAAGAGGAAAAGGACGTAGAAGGGTCCCTCCATAACCCTCAAGTGGAGGATTTTACAATGCTCAAAATTTGCAATTTTTTAGGGAAAAGGAAAGATAATTAATTGGTCCAATCATGTGTTCCAAATAATAGCCATATTCTAAAGATTTCAATGAAAAACAAAATGGAGATAAAAATCTAGGAATTATCTATTTGGGACAAATATCTAAAATTCTCTATAAACAATTCTAGTTGACTTTAGAAAAATTATCTCTTCTTTTAGAAAATATTTTAAATATTTTGTATAAACATCTTTTAACTAGAAATCTCCACAGAGGACTATAAATATAACTTCTCACGAACATTTGTAACCAAGCAAAAACTAATAACATATTATTCCTTCAAAGCCAAGTTGTTCTCCATTCTCTTATAAATTCTCTTTCTAGTTCTCTACTTTTTCAAATCATCTAAATCAACAACTACGAACATCTCACTCTTGAACTAACAACTTAAAAGATTAAAACCAATTTTAGTAAGCTATTTGTAACAAACTATAAACTATCAAAGATAACTAAATTATAAAATCTCAAAGAAATCTCTAAGCTATTTAATAAGAGTCTATAATTAAATGTTGAGACACTACTTAAGTAATTAGAGAAAATTTCATGCCCTAAGCTGTTAAATTTTTGTATCCTCATCTATAAGAAATCTCCCACAAGTCTTGGAGGTTTTACAATCTTACTAACTGTAGGAGGGAGAAAGATGGGAAGGAGCGGCATGCACTAGCTCTGCTTTTTTTTTTATGTCATCAGATGCCTTAGCAAGGCGCTTTGTGGTGGGCTCAGTTATGGGTCGGAGCCTGCCCTCAACTATACCGAGTGGATTAAAAGTCCTCATTTCTACATAGATGGCTTTGTAAGTTCTCATCATATATATTTATGTTGTTGGCTTTTTGTTGGTGCAATGCATGCTAGACTTTATAAACTTTCAATTATCCTTAGTACTAAAACTAATACAACATTCTTTTTTGTGTTCCTTTCCAGTTTTTGCTTATGATGGGGAAAGCCAGAATGTGTGAGAGGTATTATGAGGTTGCAATCCTAAACATCCACCTCGCCAGCAGTGGAGATAGAAAAGACATTGTTCCCCTTATCAAGGCGAAGACCTATTTCTTCATCAGCAGTAATAGGTTCTGCCCTAAAGGAATGAAAATTGTTATCCACGTCGAAGAGGGATCGTTGCCATCTCTAGTTTCCACGCCATTGTCAATTTTGTCAACTCTACCACTATCAATTCTGCTGACTCCATTAGCTCCACTGCCACCATCGCCCTCATGAGAAAAAGGGCGTTTCCTCATAGTTCTTTTTATTATCTTGGGGTGCTGATTGTTAGCTATTGGATTAGGCTAGGTTTTCATGCGAAGAACAGCTGCTAGATTGTCAAAAATGTAGAGGGTTGTAGTTAGAAAATAAAGGGTTGGATTATTGATGGTTAAGGAATATATAGTTTTGTAAAACAAATTTTGGAGTAATTACTTTTTTTCATTGTACTTTTTCATTTGTTGCATTTTCTTTTTCTTTTTTTCATTTCTTTTCCCCTTATGCCTCATTCTTTCCAATTTCTCAAACAATACACTAACACATGCAATGACCACATACAAATCAGTCCGGCTTATTTTATTGCCCTCAACATGTTGCTCATGTGCACCAAAGATACATCTATGATCATAGCTATTCTGATGAAAAAGAATATCAAGGGCCTGAATGATCACCATTTTTTAGTTGGATGGTCTTCAATTTTATGTGAGCAAAATGGCTTATCATTTTTGCAGTGATAACCATTGATGGAGTTGATTAGATAAACCCTATCAAACTCTATATCAATTAACCGCAGATGTCTAATTGGTTAAAGAAATTAGGAAAAGTTTTTAGCAAATATTATTAATTAAGAGAAAGAAAAAAAAATTAAGAAGAGAGAAAAAAAAATTATCTAGTTGGCATACCATGTAAGATGCCACGTAAGAGAAGATAAAAGGGTGATGCGAAAATAGGTGATATATAGCACTACCATTTTTTAGTTGGATGGTCCTCAATTTTATGTGAGCAAAATGGCTGATCATTTTTGCAGTGATGACTATCAATGGAGTTGATTAGATAAATCATATCATACCCTATATCATTTAACCACATATGTCTAATTGGTTAAAGAAAGAAGAAAAAATTTGAGCAAATATTAATTAAAAGAGATAAAAAGAAATTAAGAAGAAAGAAAAAATATATATATTATCTAGTTGGCATGCCATGTAGGACGCCACGTAAGAGTTGATAAAAGGGTGATGTGAAAAGAGGTGTTGTATAGCTAGCAAAGTGGTTCTTGGATTAATGGAATAGGAAAGATTTTGAGCTCATACACTTGTTATAAAAAATGAAAAAATCAAGATTGTCAGTATCAATGATAAAGATATTGCTCATCTTATTCGATACTGACAAATAATGTGGTACTCGGTGAGAGTGAGCCTCACTTTTTAGAAAAGTGAGCTCAACTACTGGATGGAAAATAAAGCTAAATGTTAAAATTATGAACTTACATTTCATAGTCTTGTCCATTAGAATACTATGATTTCAAGGGAGATATATACAAATATAGTGTACATGTATATATTCTGTCTGTGTATTTGTGTGAGGCTGACATGGGATGGGAAGCTAAGATCGAGATATCCTTGCCTCTATAATCTTGGTTACCAATGGTCGTGATTGTTGCCTCTTTCTATTTTTTCCCTCTAATAATGAGGAACTCATTTTAGGCCTATTATATTCGATCTATCCTAACGCATATTTTAAGTTAGTCAAGTTCATATTAATTTTTCCTTTTGTACTATTGATATGAGAAGATTCAACATTGGTGAATTATCCATACAAATATTTACAGTTATAGTAAAATAATGTGGGCAATTCACAACTGTTAAATCTCTCTCATAATGTTATATAATATGAGAGGATCCAAGTCCATTTGAATTGTCATATGTTATAAATCCTTGTTGTTTGATTTTACTTCTTTACATATTTATGTGATTTCATGTGAGTTTTGTTTGAGATGTTAGACTTTTGTTTTAACTTAGAGAAAACAGCTCATTTGGTCCTAAACGTTTGTGGATTTTGATATTTTAGTCCTAAACGTTTTAAATTAGATATTTTAGTCCCAAACGTTTAACTTATGTGACACCGTTAGTCCAATCTCCAATTTCTGTTAGATTTTGATCGTTAAAGTCGCGTGACTGTACGATGCAAGTAAAAAAAAAACCTTTGAAGCTTTGAAGCTAAATTACGAAAATAACCTTCAAAGCTTTTTTTTTTACTCGCAGCGTATAGTCACGCGACTTTAACGATCAAAATCTAACAGAAATTGGAGATTGGACTAACGTTATCCCATAAGTTAAACGTCTGGGACTAAAGTGTCCGATTTGAAATATTTAGGACCAAAATGTCAAAACCCACAAACGTTTAGGAGCAAATGAATTGTTTTCTCTTTAACTTATTTTGGTTTCGTTTATTTGGTTTAAGGTTTTCACGTTGGTGGCTTTTTATAATTTTTTAATTGTGATATTTCTTGCTCATGATTTGTATGTTTTTGTTCTTAAGGGAAAAATTGAAGAAGAGTAGTGAGAGTAAGAGGAGAAACAAAACGCATGATGTAGTGGGAGAGAAAGTTGAAACAAATGAGGGAGAAAGTTAGTTTTTTGTTTTAATTATATTTTTTAAATTAAGGGTTAATATTACTTTTGGTCATTTATCTTTAACTTCATTGACATTTTGGTCTCTTAACTTCAAAAGTGAGACATTTCAGTCTCCTATCTTTTAAAATTGGGACACCGTTAGTCCTTATCGCTGATTCCGTTAAAAAAAGACAGAAAAAACACATGATTAACCAAAATACCCCTACCACCACCAAATTGCAGAGGTATTTTGGTCAACCACGAGTTTTTTTTATTTTTTTTTTAACAAAATCAGCGACAAGGATTAACGGTGTTCCAACTTTAAAAGATAAGGCACTGAAATGTCTCACTTTTGAAGATAAGAGACCAAAGTGTCAATGAGGTCAAAGAAAAGAGACCAAAAGTTATATTAACCCTTAAATTAATGGTCAAGATTCATTGTAATTTAAAAATGAAATGAATAGTTGACATGGAAAGTTAAAAAGTTAGAATGAAGTATATAAGTTAAGAAAGGATCTTGATCTAAATTACACACCTAAAAGAAGGATTGGAAAGTTATCATACAATGGACGTTTAGTTCACGGAATGTTGCAAGATTCTTAGGAATATAAAGTCTAGAATATGACATTCACATGTTTGGTTCACGAAATAAAAAAATATTATTGAAAATATCACATTCTTGTTTGATCAATTTTTATTCCCATATGATAAAGTGAATGATGAATAATTAAAAATACAAATTGTAATAAGGCAAAGCTAATATTTGGAATCTAGAGATATTTTATGAGTTCACGTGACATATGTGTAGATGAACCCTCCCGATAATAAGGGAGTCATAGTTCGAACATGATCATTGGAAGATAATAAGGTAGTCATAGGTCGAACATGATCATTGGAAAATCAAAAGAGAAATGTTAGATATCAATTCATTTTTATTATTGAATTGTCACATTTTATATGAAAGTTTATAAAATAATAAATTTCTTTTTTTTTTAAATATACTTTCTAAACATCAAATAAGTCATAAAAATAAGATAGTATACAACAATGCTCAAATAAAAAAGACGAGAAAATTAAGCAATCATTCTGTGGATTTCGGCTAATAGGTAAGTTGTATATTAAAGGGTAAATAGCACTGTAGCCCCCTATGGTTTGCTGAAAGTGCGTAAGACCCCCTTATACTTTCAAAAGTGCATTATAACCCCCTATAGTTTGAAGAAATGGCATACGTGCCCCTTCCATCTCTTTTCCGTCAATTTTTTTTACAGAAATGATTAAAAGATGTAAATGCCCTTATTTTGACTTTATTGTCTATTTGTCTTATCAACTTCTTCAAATTTACCCATTTTTCCCTATCCGGTACCCTTCTTCCGCAACCCACAGTGCTTTCATTTGTGTATCCAAACCTCGTTGGAAATCCAAACAAAAATCCATCAACTGTTTCATGTATTAAAATCAATAACGATCAAAACTTTTTTGTCTTATACTAATCCAAATGATTCCAAAAAGGCCAAAGGTTCCAACTTATTACTGGCCATTTTTAAAAATAATTACTTATTACTGGCCATTAATTTTGCTTCTTTTGTTTTCCTTCCTCGTCTAATGGCATGGCGGAATTTGTTGTTGACCGTAGCAATGTGAAATCAACAAGTGTTTGGACCCCTTGAGGCAGACATAAGACATGTTGTGCATATGTTCTCATCGGAGCTTGTGTATGTGTGTGTATATATATATATATATATATATACACACACACACGAAAAGAAAGAAAAAAAGAATCATGTAGACAGTGTGACGGATTAGGGTGACTGACGGGTTTGGGAGTGGAAAGAGGCTGACCGGGGGGGGGGGGTGGTGTGTTGTAGGGGGGTTGTGGTGAAAGGGTTGGTGAAGAAGACAACTTGACTTTTTTATTTTTGTTTTTTATTTTTTTAGTGAAAAGGGTATTTTAGTAAATATGTAAGCTTATTTTATTAGTAAAATTTATAAAAATCAATCAAAATTGCAATTTATGCGCGTGCAACACACATCCCGTTAAAAATAACGATTTTTTTGACGGAAGGGGCTATGATGCTACGTTTTATAAACCATAAGGGGTTATGGTGCACTTTTAAAAGTATAGGGGGTTTTTACGCACTTTCATCATAGTATAAGGGGCTACGGTGCTATTTACCCTATATTAAAATTATAAAATGCTTTATCATTCCACTAATGAGTAAGCTATATTCTACAATTACGAAATACTTTATAATTTTACTTGATATATGCGAGAGGTTGTGAGTTTGAGTCTCGCTGGTTATGTTGTACGGCCTTAGGTCTCCCTTGAATCATTCAAAATAATAATAATAAAATACTGAGTAAAATGCACCATATCCCCCTGTGTTTTCACAAAGTTGCATCATAAATAATGTATTTTAAAAAGTCGTGTTATAAACTTATGGAAAACGTTGCATATAACCCCCCACCGTCTATTTTTCTGTTAATTTTAACGTGAGTGTAATACACACGCTTGAAATGCAAGTATGACATTTATCAAGCTTTAAAACACATGCAAAATGACAAAAATACCCTTTTTAACTTTAGTTGCTAATTGCCCCTTGTGTTTTTTATAAGGTTGTAAATGGTCTCTTGTGTTTTCGATAAGGTTGTAAATTGCCCCTTGTGTTTTTTATAAAGTTTCTAATTGCCCCTATATTTTTTTATAAAGATGTAAATTGCCCCTTCAAAGATAAAAAAAATAAAAAAAATTGACAATCCTAGAGAGAAAAACTATTTCAAAGTGATTTTCCTTCGATTTGAAGTTGATTTTGCACTAATTTAAAGATTTTAATCTACTTGTAGAAGAACGTGATTCCAAGTGAAGGTACGATTATTGCTAGTTGCAATATGACTTTGAACTTCAAGTATAAGATTTATATTTTTTATGGTAGACATCAATGTTCTGTTATATAAGCTTTACGTTTTTTTATTCTTTTAATTAAATGATATTTATTAGTTTAAGGTTGTAGATCTCGTTAGAAGGTAAACTAGCACATGGTTCTGTTATTGCAAAATGAAAAATATTGTAAATACATCCCTCTAATATTAAAAAAGTGATAAATACCCCCTTCTGATATCAAAAAAGTTACAAATACCCCATTTGACGGATTTATCTTTAAACGAGGATAATTTTGTCTTTTTACAAGGCTAACTAACAGAGTTAAACAAAATTTGAGTTTGGGGCGTGTATACAACGTTTTTCATAACACAGGATTTATAGCGCGACTTTTTAAAACACAAAATTTATGATGCAACTTTGTAAAAACACCTAGAGGTATGGTGCATTTTACTCTAAAATACTTTATCATTCTTTTAAGATAAGAAGTGGAGGACAATAGTCCAAATTTTGGACCTAAGATTTGTGTTTTATTCTAGACAAAGAATTTATTTTTTAGGATAATTAATAATTGAGCAGTTGCAAGTTGGTTTTCTTCGAATAATGTCATACATAACAGTTAAAATCTAATGAGTTAAGAAAAGTAGTTTTTATATGGAAAATATAATAACATATCATTTTTTTATATAATAGTCACTTTCTTTATAAATATATATTAGAATCGTGATTTTGTCATACGATCTAAGCCGACGCATATTCTAGCATTTAACCAAATTTTCAAAACCACCCGAATTATTTAGTAAAGCGTTAGAAATTTTCTTTAACATTTAACCAACCGATCTCAATATTTAATATTATAAAAATACCTTTGCGGAATCATTTGACTGCCGAATTCAAGAAAAGTCCATTACAAAATGACATTTCCTTCTCAAGTTCTAAAATATTAAAACCTAAGAGTTTGGTCAATTGGACGGTTAGTGACGTGTAAAAGTCAAAGTTCAAGTTTTAAGTTCAAATATACTCTCTCATCGTAAATATTATCTGACATTTAACTGATGACCTGAATTATGCGTCACGCACGTTATAATACCACGTAATTTATAACTTTAAGATAGACTCAATATCGTCCTAAAAATAAAAAGACATTTCCCTAAGGATAAGACAATAATGGCCAAAACCAATTTGAACAACATCAAAGGTGTATAACTTCTTTCCCGTAATTATCATCATATTAAAAGAATAATAAAGTTTGCTAATATGTTCATCATATAATAGTTGAAGAGACAAACACAAGCAAACTACCAAAGCCAGCTTTCTTCTTCTAATTACAAACAACAATTTACAAAATTATTACATTAACGACAAGTCTACATAGATATATTATCACTATTAAATTTCTATAAAATATATCAGTGGATCTTTCTTATAAAGTTAAAATGATATAAAGGATCTAAATCTCATATTTATAGTCATTTAACTAAATAGACTTGACGTTAACCCTTACGTATATTATTTAAACACTTTATTTGAAGGAAAATAAAACTATTGTACATGTAGGTTGATTTGATGATGATTAAGATACTATCAAACCTTGAAGAAGATACCTGTCTGCTTAATGACAGTGACATTGTTAGCTAATGATTTACCTTACATTGGAGTTTACTACTTTAAGAATTCGATCTAATTTTCTATTGAACATGGTCAAAAATCAAAAAAACTTTGTCCTTCAGAAGATATTTGGAAACTTGTCTCGATTCTCTATTCTCTTTGTGCGAGTTATTTCTACTAGGTTAATTGATAAATTTGTTAGAATTATAACTTGTTTTCTCACTTGATTGATTCCACGAGTTCACATTGATTCTTTTTTTTCTCCCCTCGTTTGGGTAAACGAGTACCCCGGGCACCGAGGCTAAGTAAGCAAAAGAGTAAAGCAAAGAAAGGAGAATGATGTTAAACCTTGACACAAAAAAACAAAAAAAAAAAGAGTAAAGCAAAAGGAGATGAGAATGATGTTTAAACCTTGGCAAAACCCAGTAGGCTATTCTAGCTAAGTGATAGCAAGGAGTTTCTTAGGTCTGTGTTTACCCAGTGAGGAATGAGGCCGTGACGTGTTTAATGTTTTTTTCAAACCTTTTCTAGTAACAAGTCATTACAACATTTTAGTTCTTTTACAATATTTTATCTAAAAAATGAAAAAATCGTTGCATAAGTGTCCTATTGCAACAGTTTTTTAGCAGTTGTATAATTTTAAACTTTTTGCAACAGTAACAGTTTTTTAGCATAGGTATCCTAAACTTTTTAGCAGTTTAGTGAATAGATTCATTTTCCCCAAATTTGGAGAAGATGAATCTTAGTTTGATAATACCCTATTTTGTAAGGAATGAAATAAGAAAATTGTTGAAGTGATTCAGTACCAACAGAATTCGTGCATTTACACTCTATTTGGATTGCCTTTTTCAAAGGAAAAGTAAAGGAAATAGAGGAATTGGTTTGAATTGCATTTTGAGATGGAAGGAAAAGTTTCAGAAGGATTAAGCAGCCCCTCTAAATCCTTTAATTGGTACCTCCAAATTTAGGGTAAAATGGGGGAAAAGAAAAACTTACCCTGTATCTTTAACTTTTTACCATAGTTACGCTGTACAAACTCCTTTTCTTTTATTTCTATCATAATTTTTTTTCCTTTCTTTTTCTTCTTTTTATTTTTATTTTTTGGCAATCTAAACAAAGAGAAATTCATATATTTTCTTTTCCTTTCTGATAAAACCAACTAACTATTGTCATTTTGAAGACTTACCCAATAACCTCATATTTTGCGTCCTCCAAAGCACGAGGGTCATATAACAAAACCATGCAGAAAAAACCAATTGGAGAGCCGATGCATTGATCAACACAAAATATTTAAGCAGTCATCTTCCCTATTCAAACAAAACACTACTGTGCATGCATTCAGGACACCCTAAATAGTGCAACCACATAGCAAAATAGACTACATAACATTCAACATCTTCTTCCTAATTCATTACTGAGTGCAACATGCAACAGAACAATGGTTGAATACAATTCAGTAGCGCTCAAAGGACGGGGCGTGCCCTGCCCTTCTAGGGCGATCGTAAGGACCTGGTCTATCTCTGTAGCTTCTTGCCTCGTAACGTGCAGGCCCTCCTCCGCCTCCATATCTGTCGGTAGTGCCTCTGGGGCCTACATCCCTTTCATAGCCTCTGTCTTTGCCATATCCATTCTGAGGGTAACGATCAGAACCGCCATACCTATCTCCTGCAAAGCGATCAGTGCTGGGAGGAAACCTACATCACAAGTTCACTTGTTCAAATCAACGAGGCAAAGATTCGTTACAATATATTGCTATAAAAGGTCATCATTCACTCAAAGTAACATGAAAACTGGGAAACAACATACTGGGAAAAAAAAATATATAGGAAGGAGAATTAAAGTTGCTCCAAAGTTTACTACCAATCATATTCTCAACCAACTTCACAAAATCATTCCAGTAATGCTATTTTAAGACAAAAATACCTGTCGCTAACTTGCCGATCACGGCTCCCAAATCTGTCATCCCTGCTGTCATAACGTTCTCTATCTCTTCTACTATCATATCTATCATCCATGTGTCGATCCCGATCACCTCCATAGCGATCCCCTCGGACACCAGCCCCGCCAAACCTAGGCCTTGGTGGCGTCAATGGACGAGCACCCCGGGCACCAACTGCCGAAGGGCAATCCCGGGCCCAATGCCCCGGGCGACCACACTTGAAGCAATCATCCTGCGCTGCTGACCTGTCCCCTCCACCATAGCTGCCCCTGCCACCTGATGAGTGACCATAACCATGGACTGGGTCCTCACTGCCCATTTTTGGTTGGGCCTTGTTCACCGAGATTGGCCGCCCACCAAAATCTCTATTGTCCATTTCCCTAATTGCATCTTCCATCGCACGACGATTTGTAAAAGTCAAAAACCCAAATCCACGAGGGCGGCCTGTATCTCTTTCCAGCATAACCTATGTAAATATCACAATTATGAAACTAGTATTATGATATCAAAAAGTACACATAAAGCAGTGGTATGGCATTTCACTAGCATAATGGTTATATGCAATATTCCATCTAACTAGAAGTAATAACTGTCCATTTGGCTTCAAACCTTTTATTCTACCTAGCAGGTAAAAAAGCTTATACAACGTTATAGTTTTTTATAGAAGCAACACTATCAGATTATCACATAGCAGGATTAGAAAATTCATTTAATAATACTATGATTTGCTATAAATGGTAGCAAAAACACCACCTACCTGATACCATAATTGACACAGATATAAGTCGAGTTCAGATATAACTCTCTGTCATAGATGATGCATCAGTATTGTGAGGACACATTTTTAGGGTACTCAAAGATCAGACTGTGCATTCTATCCTCGACCCTCGGGGGACTCGATGTTTATCTCAAATCAAGTATCGTTAGTGATGCCAAAATACTTGATCTGACCATAAAATAGGAAAAGGTACGGTACTCAAGCGGAAGTGGAGTGAAATGCTTCCCTTGAAAGAAGCACAAGCGAGTAAATATGATGTCCATGCACAGAACTAGCAGAAAGAAAATCGAAATATTTTTGGTGGCTGTTTGCTGATTGTGGACTAAAAACTTTTGGAACTCTTTTTTGAAAAATAGAACTTCAGGTGAAGGGAAAAACAACCCAAAAACTACATTGCAAAAGCAGAAAAAGGGAAAAAAAAAAAAAAAAGGTAATGAAACCTCCAACCAAATTACAAAAACTGTAAACAGCACAAGAATAAAGGTTTTCATAAAGCATGTGGAAAGGGATCTTCAATCTGCCACAAAGTTTGCTACTGTCCAAACAGGAGGTCAGGCCAAACACAAATTGAATACATTTGCACATAGATCTAACAATACATTAGGTTACTTGTGCAAAACATTCAACAAAAGAGCATAAAGATGTAGTACTAGTGCAAAACATTCAACAGAAGGGCATAAAGATGTACACTTTACTCCAAATTTTAGCAAGCTTAATTGTGTAAAGAACTCTTACATGATCAAAGACTCCGCAGAAAGGTACATCTCCATCATCCAACATATTACTTACCTCAGGTCTCAAATTTCCATGGTATATACAAACATGCAACAGTAAAGTCACAGTTTACTATCTCTCTCTGCACAAATTCTGCAAGGCAGACTCTTGTATTGATTCTAAGCTACTCAATTGAAGCCGCGTCCTTACCAAGTGACAGTTATGTGTCAATCAACAACAGATCAGACGTGTCAATATTGAGTGTTTGATCCAGCGTCGAAAACTGGTACATAGAGCTGGGATGCAACATCACGACAAGCTTCCCACAATGCAAATTGAGGATAAAGATATAAATGTCCCAATCATTTCTCATCAAACTTCAAACTTGATTTCATTTCAACAATTACGACAACGTTCATCCTTTCTCTGATCAATTCCAGCCTTCGACGGAAGAGTCAATCATGGTCCCATGAAAGTCAACAAACAGCGAAAACTCAGCCCTCGCGTATTTACCATTCAATAGTGGAACTAATAAACTATCACTGAATTCTGAACCAGCCTCACAAGTATGCTAATTGAACTTCATTGTATACTGAACCAGCCTCACAAGTACACTAATAGGACCTCACTGTATATTGACCCAGCCTCACAAGTACACTAATTAAATCACAGGACAGAATGCAATCTGGAAAGGTGAGAAAAAGGCACTCCTTTCAAACTGCGATGCTAATTTACATTAAGTGCAGCTGTTGCTGTTGCATCCCATCAAATGATCACAAGTAATGAAAAAATGCCCATGCAAGAACATCATCAGGAGAAAATGGTGCAGTGAAAACATAACCAAAGACTTTGTAGATCCAGACTGGGAGTGAAACATATAAATCAAGCTGAACAAAGCAGAAACTTTATTATTGCGAACTTTCTTCTATTAAATGTTGGATGAAACCAACCACTTACAGCCAAACTTCTAGCATTCTGACATGAAAAACTAACATCGATTCCACATGGCTTAGTCAGTTTTACCATTATCTTTACTGTGCAACTCAAGCAAAGCAGCATGTTGGATTATACATCCACCATAGCTTCAAAACATAGTCAAAAGCTCCCAAGGTCTCTTCAGCAGAACTCAAAAGGAATGTTAAACTTATATTTTTATCAAAAGTGAAGATGCAGGATGCTAATCAGAGCCTCTCCTGGAATGAGTAAAGCAAACAATGGTAAGAATCCAATGTTTTAACCCTAATAAGAAGCTAAAATCCACAACAAAAGTACGCTCACAGCCTTAGAGCAGCATATGAGATAATCAGATCAAATTTTCCAACTAGACCACCACTGCTATCAGTTTATATCATAGCCATATGTAGTCTAACCTAAATGCTTGTCAAAATGGCATCAAAGGCAGATTCCACAAGAACCTTAAGGATCAGAAATCAGCAAGGAGGCAGCGAAAATTCCTCAAAACTGAATGAACAAGTCTCCATCTCAAAAGCAGGTAACTCTAGTTCTCCAGAAAGATTACCTTCACATAAATGGCTGAACTCTCTTGGAGTCTCAGGTACCATATGCGTAATGTTCTAACAAGAAGAGAAATAATCAAAAATAAGATCTGAGTTCGTCTTGGGAACCTCTTAGATGAAGCATCATGGAGCACAAAAAAACTCTGCCTCCAAGAGTGCATCCAAATTGGTCAAATTGATGCAGCACCTTTGAAGAAGACTCCAGAAGTCTCCACATAAAATTCATTGAAGCCAAGATGAAAACATGCTCTACGAGGAGAACCAATTTACTCCTGATCTACTAAATGGAGGACCATTTCTTCAACATAAATGCCACTCTCTCTTTCAACACTTCCAGCAGAACTTATCAGTCAATCTTAACTGGAGCAGACTAGTGAATCTCATAACTCTGTTTGTTCAACTTCACGGGGTCAACTACTAATTTCTTAAAACCTACTCGTGATAAAGCAGGATCAGATCGTACTATGGGCAGTGAGTGATATTTCTCCACAAAAACTCAGAAAAAACATCAGAAAGTTGTTATCATGAAGCACGAAAGACTTCATAGACACCACTAAATCAGATGACTTGTGACAATTAAACCATTTTATAAAACAGGATCACATCCAGATCACATGTTGAATCCTCCTTCATGTCCTCAAACAACAGATCTTTCTGAACAAAAGGTAGCCATGATTGTGCTGGCTCTTGGTTACCAACTTCCAACTGTAACATGCCTCACTCCCTGTAAAACAACTGTAGCACAAATACATCTAGAAACTCTAAACTCAAAACAAGCAGCTGAACAAAATCTAAGCAATACAAGGAATACTGAGCTTCAGCAACCCAGGAGCATTACAAGGCAGCCAAAAGTCCCGGATATTTCCACTACAGCATTTCAAAGACCGTACCAGCAAACCAAAAAACAAAAACAAACAAGCGAAAATCAATACCATCATCGCTGAAAAGGGAGAAATGAGCAACAAAGAGAATATAAAAGCAACACAACATTTAGGACCACATTACCTGGGAACCATGTGGAATCAAATAGTATAGCTAAGCCCCTCTAGTTCAGTTATCAGATAGGTGTTATATAATGCATATGTTCTGCAGAAACTCAATTCAGTTTTTATTATTACAAACTAAGAATATGAATAACAAATATCTACCATTTTCTGGCAACAATTTTTTCCTTCCATTCACAATTTGTGTTTCTAACATTAATTTGCAATAACCGTTTCTCACACAATGCCAAATCCACACTTAACTTCACGGAAAACACCTCCGACAGTAATTTCCGATTTCAAACCTACCAAACGAAACACCGATACACATAACATCTACAGCCATTTTCTCATAACAAAAGAAAACACGCTCTAGCGCGCACACATACTTCCTCGCATTATTCAACAATAATTGCACATGAACGTTTTAAATTATATTAAAATTTACACGAATCAACATAAACTCTAAAACATCTAACGAAAAATAATTCTTGATAAAATTAAATGAGGAAATAGAAGCAAAAAACAAAAGATTAAAAAAGGAACCTGGCAGTCAAGAATTTTGCCGAAACGGCTGAAGGCATTTTCGAGCTGACGCTCAGTCACGTCCCATGATAACCCTCCCACAAATATTCTATACTCTTGCTCTTTTCCAGCCATTACAATAACCCTAAAATTTCCAGTTTTTCAAGAATATTATACCCAAAAAATATAGCGCCAAAAAAATTAAAAAAGAAGGAAAAGAACAAAAACAAGATTATATAAGTATATATGTAATATATATATAGTTAATTGAATTACCGTATAGGGGATATTTTCTCAATGCTGTAAACTGCGTGTGTGTGTGTGTGGTGAAATTTTGAGTGCAAAAAAGAGAGGTTTGGTGGTTGTACTGAAAACCCTAGAATTATATAGGGTCCGCGTGAACTGTTGGTTCTACGTATTCATTCTTCTTTTTGACTCGTCTTTTTTTTAATTCAAATGGGTGCAAAACGTATCATATATATTAAATATATATTAAATGATGTCAATATCCTTTAATTTTTTGTATTCTTTTTTTTTATTTAATTCATAAAATACATAAATTGTATAGTATATATTAAATTATATTACTTATAAAAATTAATCTTATAATTACAGTAAAAAATATACAACTAAATCAAAAACTTGATAATCTATATTCGAGTTTTGCTAAGCCGTATAATATACGTTCTTTTTTCTTTTACTTGCGATAATTGATTTCGTACCATTAGACCAAAGGTTTGGTTTCGTTAAACCGTACAATAATTTTTTTTTCTTTTACTAGTTACTTCTAATTTTCTTCGACACAACAATATATTTAGCTTAACTTTTAAATTAGTTTAGTAGCCAAAATTCGTCTTGGGCGTCACTCTACCAACCCAAGGCCCAATAATGTGAACAAAGGCATAGCCCATGACTTAAGCTAGTTCAGTTGGAGTACCCCATATGCCTCGGGCCATATCATGTAGGCTAGGCCTACCAGAGTGCTAGGTGGGCCTTAGATTTTTCTCCCTTAAACTTGAGGTTGGACACGACCTCGTTAGACTCATTTCATTAGCTTTAAACTTTTCTCCCTTGGGACTTGAGATTGAACACGACCTCGTTAGACTCATTTCATTAGTAAGTAGTGTGGATTGGACCAAAGTCTAACAGCTGACTCGGTTAAGTGTTCAAATACTTAACTTTCAATCCAACTAAGCAACCACATACTTAATAAGATTAACTCGACAATTTTCAAGAGCCCACCTCCATGACACCACTGGAAGAGTCACCATTGGTCAGTGTGCACATTTATGATCAGCAAGGGTACTCATAGATAAAGAGTCTAATATAATGATTTTTTTTTTTTAAATAGAAGAAAATATGAAATTCAACATCACTTTGTCGTGGTACAACCCTATGTAGACTTTTAAGGACTTTTTTATTAGGTGCAACGAACGTAGCAAGAACTTTTGGAAAAATGTCACTCTACAGGCATAAAACGGCTTTATACGTTTCAAGAAAAAATGCAACAGTTGAGAGCAACGGCTTTCTAAGTTTCAAGAGAAAATTGCAACGGTTGAGAGCAAAAGAAAATTGACCAAAAAAAAAAAAAGAGCAAAAGAATGGATACTAAAAATGGTCCGACCTGCCGGATTCGAACCAGCGACCTAAGGATTGCTATGTGCACACTACAGTCCTCCGCTCTACCAACTGAGCTAAGGTCGGTTTAAGTTGAAATTGGCCTGGTCTGATTAATGTTTATCGTATTTTATTTGAGAAAGTATCCTCTAGTGAAACTTTTTTTTTAAAAAAAAAGAGTAACTCACTTTAGGTAGAACCACTTGGATCCACTTGAAAGGCAATAAATTTTATAATGTAACGATGCATCTTAATACATATTCTACGTTAGTCAAATGACTGACAATATTTGTGATACAAAGACATATAAGTTCAACTTCACATCTTTGACCACAACAAATAGCTACTTAACCACTTTACCTAGTCCTGGAGGTTTGTTAAATTTATTTCCTAATGCTTTTGTTGTTGGCTTACATATCATATTCGTGTCATATTAAGAATATTTTAATTGACTTTGAACAATAATAAGGCCTCAATTTAAGCATATAGAATAATGTTTTATATTATCCCTTCAATCATTATTTGAATGGTAAAAATTTATGTATTAAATATCAAATTTCTTGTGTATGTGTTAAAAATTTTAATATATAAAAAAGATTAATAAAGTGAAGGATAATATATAATATTGCTCAAACACAAAATATATCTGATAGACTTAAGTTTAAACAAATATACAACTATTATTTAAATTTAAACTTTTCAATGATAAGAAATTCAATTTAACCAAGATTATATCATATTTACTCTAAAAATATAAAAATAGACACATTTAATTATAGTGACTGTGAACATTCAGAATGACTAAAGGGGTTAAAAGACCAAAAATCTTAAAAGTGAAGTTTATGTGTCAAATAACAAAACCTCATGATTTTTTTATTCTTTCTTAACCCTATTTATTTAAAGTGAAGTTTTTACACTATTATTTAATGTGCATTAAAAGCTCCACCATGTGATACGTTGCATCCTCTTGAATCTTCCCCGCGTTTGAGTATAGATTTTTTTTTGGTCAAAGGCTAATATAGATTTGGCAAAAGCTAGAATCCACCAAATATTCCACAAAGTGAGATTCAACTTTCTTAGTAAGTGTTTGGCTAGCTTTCTAATAGAAAATAGGAATATTTGTACTTATAAGCTCTTTTGAGTGATGAAAACTATCAATTTTTTTTTGTTTAAAGTCGTATAACATAATTAATAAGATCGAGCTCATAATCTCTCGCAACCATCAACTTCAAGAACAAATTTGGCCAACCTACTTATTTTGAAGTGCTCTGAAAATAAGTCAAGAAAATAAAAATACTTGTAAATAATCGTTATCTGAAGGAAAAAAAACCATATAAGTATGTTTTCACTTTGTAGATTGATAATTAATAAGCCTTGTTAACACATAAATTTATCAAATATGTCAATATAGTTTGTGAATATTTGTTTTTCTGTACTCAAGTACGTAGTTGGAAGAATTTAAATCATATTAGGTTTCTATAGCTACTGCGAACTAATATAAGATACTATATTTGCTTACTAGTGTTGTCGATTAGATGCGATATAATGGTCCTATTCCTAGTCTTGGGCACTAGATGTCACTTAGGTGATATGTGTTCAATCCATGATAATAATCTCATAGCGGAGTGCAAATTACTTGTGTGGCGCAACAATCTCTCAAGATTAAAGACAAGTTTAATCTTCATTAGGTCATCGAGCAGCAAAAATAAGTCTAAGGCTCTGTTTGTTTGCCGTAAAATAACTTGTTTGTGTAAAATATTTTCCGTGAAAAGTGTTTTCCTGGAAAATAAAATATTTTACATGGCTCCGTTTGTTTGCCGTAAAATAACTTATTGAGGGAAAATATTTTACTGGAAAATAGAATACTGAAAAATATTTTCTGGTGTTTTGATGTACAGTTAGTTCGGTAAAATGTTTTCTTATCCCAAAGGACATTAAAACATTTTACATAATTTTGTACTAGCCGCAATTGTTGACCGAAAAATATTTTACGGTTGACCAATTTTCTGGTGTTACCAAACACCGTAAAATTAAGAAAAATCAGCCGCAATTTTTGACTGGAAAACATTTTACGATTGACCAATTTTCCAGTATTACCAAACATCGTAAAATTCGAAAAATATTTTCCGGTAAAATATTTTACAGCAAACAAACGGAGCCTAAATAATTGGCCAAGAACAAGTCACTAATGGTGTGTACGTGTAACACAAGGATATCCACGTTAATATACAATAGGCATGGTTGTGACATTTATGGCGTGAAACTTCTCAGACAGGTATTAGGTATAGGCTTGCAAACATCAGGGGCGGAGTTTTTTTTTTTTTTTTTTTTTTAACTATAATTTTCTTCTCAAATTTCAACTTTATTGCTTTAACAATTTCTATCTTCTCTCGAGTTTACCTCAAAAAAAAATTAATTGATTTAAAAAAAAAAACATATTTGGCCCCCAGATAAATAGAGAAACAGTTGTAAAAGTTTTCAAAATACGAGTTAGTTGTGGTGATTAAACATAAGTACATTTATATGGTTGGTAAGAGTTTGAGTCACTACGGATGTTGTATGTTATTTTTGCCTAATTTTAAGTTGGTCAAAAAAATAAAAATAAAAAAGGAAAGGCAAGGGAAGTGTCACGTAGGCGCTTCCTTTTGCCAATTTGCCGTTGTCGGGAAAACGAAGTTAAGCGGTACATATGATGTACCTTTTTCTCTTAAAAAAAATCTATCATCTAAAAACTGAAAAAGTTGTAAAAGTTTTTAAAAATGTAGAGTTAATTGTGGTAGTTAGTCACAAATACCATTATATTAATGGCATGGGTTCAAGTCATTATAGTTACATTTTATTTTTTGCTAATTTTTTGCTAGTATGTGTATATTAGATTAAAATAAATATATATAACTTTCAATTTTAACTATAAAAATTAATTTTTTTTTACTAACCCAAAAAAATACTGTACAAAAAAAAAATCACCCCCCCCCCCCCCCCCACACCCCCACAATACTCAACTTTATATATAACTTTCAACTTTAATTGTAAAAATTTAGTTTATTTTTTACTAATCCAAAAAATATTGTATAAAAAAAAAAAATTGTCCCCGTGCGCACCCTTCCCCTTCCCTCCCTCCCTACCTAAATACTTAGCTTTTGTCTCTGCCCCTGGCAAACGTGGAGTGATTTGTAGTTCGTAACAATAAGCTCTTTCTATTATTGTCAGAATAAGGCTTCGTTTGGTCTAATTGTGAAATTTTAACTTTCAAATGGTAGAGTTTTTATTAGAAGTGTTGTTAAACAAATTGTTTGGTTTATGTTGAGAAAAATTAAACTTTTAAAAATTTTAAGGGCAATATTTAAATTCTAAGATATGGAAGGGTATTCAAGAAAAAAATAAAAAACAAATAGCTCTCGAATTATGTAAAAATAGTTTAGCAAAAGTCTCTTTAAAAAGCTATAATTTTTAACTTCTTACTTTTTTTATTTTTTTAGTTTAAGCTTTTATAAAAAAAAACTCTTTTAGAAATGAGTTAAATATGTTAGTTTTATCATCTAAACTCACAAAAAATACTTTTAAGTGTTTAAAATAAGACCAAACAACGCCTAAGATTTTTTTATGCAACTTATAACTTTGGGTAAATTGCTCCGGACCCTCCTGTAGTCAGACACAAGTACACGAGACCCTCATGTGGTCCAAAAACTTTCGCCCAACCTCTCTGTGGTCATATAAAAGTGCACACCACCCCCTGATCATCAACAATTATGTCCAAACTAACGAGAGTGTATAACACGCGAGTCTTTTGCAAAGATGATAGCTATGTAACGTTTTGTTTAATAAATATGTGTATTTTATGACCAATATACCCCTTACTCCATCTATAATAACCAAACACTCATTTGACCACAAAGAACTACTTCTTTGAGTTGCTGAGCCTGCTGAATCGTGGCTGTGGTGAGTTTTTTTTTTTTTTTGTTTAATGACTCTGCTTGTTTAACATTTTTTGCAAAGATGATAGCTACATAACTTTGCAAAGATCTGGAGCCTTTCGCGTGAGATGGTCGCGATACAAAAATCCAACTTTTTCTTTTGCATGAGTAATCTTTCACTCACCATATCCTTCCACATATGCAAAGTTTCAATCTTTCGCGTGATGAAGCTTCTTGATGCGTGATGTTTTTAGAGAGAGTAAGAGTAACAAATCTTACCAAAAAAAAAAGAGTAACATCGGATGAGAGCAAATGAAAAATGGTGAAGATTTGCTAAGTTAAAAACAAGGGCATAAAGGACTTTTTGCTTGCCACTGTTAATGAAATAGACAGTGTAAAATATTTGCTCTGTGTGTGCACTTTTATATGACTACAAGGGGGTCAGGTGAAAGTTTTTGGACCACAAAGAGATTTCGTACACTTATATTTGACTATAAAGAGATCCGGTGTAATTTACCTTATAAGTTTTGCCAAACACCCCTTTAAACCCAAACATGGTGGATACTGGCCTTTTCATCGCTTTCCACGCATTGACTTTTCAAAAATCAACAAATTATCCACGTGACCAAAACACCCTCCATATCTAACCCTCACGTGCACATCAAGGGTTTGGTAAAGGACATTCTAGTCCATTAGAAAACCAGCAACATAGAACATTATTAACTTATCCAACATGGTTAACCCCACTCCACGTCAGCCAAAGGAAAGAGGGGGATCCAAGAAAGTCATAAGAAGCCGAAAACAAGATGCCGACAAAACCAAAGAAAATGACTATTCCAATCCAGTGGGTTTGCCTGTGCGAGAGAAAAGAAGGAAAAGATTCATACTCAAGTAAAATAGTCGAATAACAACTTATATTATTAAGAGTTTTAAGATTAAATGACGACTTTCACTCTATCATATATATAAAAAGGAAAAGAAAGGTAAAAAGCTTGAGGAAAGGAAAAGGAATACGAAATTTTGAATTCGAATTATAATTTTGACTATTATATATTAAAAAAAACGAAAAGAAGAAAAGAAAAAAAAGGAAAGCAAAGGAAAGGAGAGGAAAGGAAAGCACTTCCCCTCCACTCCCCTCTATATATATGGACCCTTCGCCTCCTTTTTTTACTTTCTTTCTCCCTCTGGGCTAACACCCCCATAACAAGGTACCATATCTTTTCCTCTATCTTCTCTTCTCTTCTTTTTTCTTTTATTTATTTATTTATTTATATTTTTTATAGCTTTTCTTGCTTAAATATGGAAAGTATATAATTCTTTTTTGCTTAAGGTCAATGGCTCAATGCATTGCTAAAATTGACATAAAGACTTAATGGCTAACAGAGTTTTGTTGTTTTTTCTCTTCTCGTGGGTGTTGTTAATGCATGATTAAGTTGTTGAAGAATGGTATTGTTATTTGTAATGCATTTTTCTTTGGTGGGTTTAGAGTAGGGAGCATGTTGTTTTAGAGTGTTTGCGAACATGGAAGTTCTTAGGTTATATCCAAAACCAAACCAAACCGAACAGAGCCTTATTGAGATAAGTAGGTCGGGTATATGAATTTGTGGATGCTATTCGGGTATATGAATTTGTGGATGCTATTCATTTCTATTGAGAGGCGTTTCTAATTTTTGTTCTTTGACAGGAGGTTTTAATGTTTAGAAGAGAGAATTTTGGAGTTAATGGTGATCATGGCTTGGGATCATAACGGTCGAGGATTGAATTGTGAGGAATATGGTTCTTGGAAAGGGATAAATGTAAATTGAATTTGTCCTTTTAGCTGAGGAATTGTTACAGTTTATCTAGTTATGTGCTTTATTGCGTATAGTTGTGTCACATACGTCTGTATGTTGGTCCGGTTTATCTGATCTAGAGAGGGAAGACTGGCATGGGGAGAGAGTCTATGGAGTGAAAGTTTATAACTTTATGAAATTTAAATTATGTTGGACAAGAATTTCTTCATCTGACCTACCCGTTGGCTACATTCAAGAAAACAGAAGTAAAGGACTTAATGTTGTAAATATTACCTTTAGAGTATATTGAAATCATTGAATTGAGAAGGTAGGACATTAAATTGATTATTAGCTATTAAATGCTTAGAAGATGGTTAATGTGCCACTGTATTTTCTTGAAGGATGCCATAATCAGATAGCTAATACTGATGGGAGATCATCATCAGACCTACAGTAGATGCAGCAACTAACTATTTATTATACGTTTTTTTCCACCGAGATGAAGAGTGCAGGGAAACAGAACTTAATGCCAAAGGAGACGTTTTGTCTTTCAATTTTCAGTGTAATACCACAATTGGACTATTGTCCATTGCTTTGTTAGCTGCAGCTAGCCTTTTCACCTTGTGGCAGTAATTGCTTTCTAAGTGACAGAATCATAATATGTTGTTGTGGATGTTAGTACATGAAAGAGGGTATTAATAGTTTACCTATTTACTTGGCTAGCCTACCCATTTAGTGCCAATATTTCTCTGCTGGAAGGCATTGGTTGTCTGAATGAATGTTCCGAATGTTATGAAATTTAGCTTCACGTTGAAGAAGAAGTTTATTTTGATTGTTTTCTTTTCTGGTGTAAAGGATGTGTATTTGGAAAGAAAGAGCATCTGATGTGAAGAGTCCACTGTGACTTGAGATCATTACTGATTCTTTTTTATTGTTGCTTTTTAGGGAATTATAGTTTTTCAGAGAAAAAAAGATGTTGTAGCTGTTTATATATGGATCTGGAGCGAACTCATAACATTCTGGTTAAGCTACTTTGCTAACAAATAAGTTCTAGGAAAAATTTGATGTCCTTTTTGGGGCTCATTGAAATGTGATAGACAATAAATGAGCAGCAGAAAAGGCAGCAAAACTTACCAGAATAGATGGCAGAGACGCCAACTTTCAAGAACTGCAAACCAGTGTCTGACACTAGGTAGCACTGTTGTTGGTTCAACCGGAATACACATGAAAATAAGCATGTAGGTCGCATGATATAGTGTTTTGTATGCATTATACAAGTGCAGATGTGGTTGGAATGTGGCATGTTCCACATTCTTCACCATCCGAAGTGTGTGAACATGACTACGGCATCAACTCACAGATATAATGTGACAGTGCCGGTTTATTCTGTACCTGCTATCTATTGCATTATATGCAGAGCACTGCTTTTGGATGCAGATCACTGCTTTTGGATTTTGAAACTTTGTGTTCTTTTCCATTCTAATTATATTTATAACTTCCCTTATTTTTTTCCATCTTTCTGACAGAAATTTCTATTATGTGCAGAACAATGCTTGTGTTCAGACCTATATAAAGTGTAATTATCCGTTCTTTTTTACTCAAGTTTGAGTGGACTCCCGAATTTGTCGACAAGGTGACATTGCAATATGGAATGGTTTTCCAGCCAAAAGAGGATGGAAACCACCAATAAAAAATTTCATTCAATTGAGAAGCGACCTTCAGAAGTATCTGCACCTTCTTGTGAAGCAGAAAAGCCTGTAGATAATAATGCAAGCCCTCCTGTATTTGTAGATCACGGTAAGTTTCCCAATTGTTTTACCTTTTGAGAAATTATAAAACCATTGTCTGTAAATGATTGAAGATAAATAGAGTGGCCACACATCATGTTGTTTATTTTTGTGTCTAAAAGAGTCTAATTTTCAAAAACGACAAAACATTGATTATCTATCAAGTTACCAGACCCGAAAATTGTTCTACCTAAATGATCAAATTATAGGACATAAGTTCCTTCAGTTTTATTTATTTATTTAAAAAAAAAAATTATATAATTTGGAAATTCATGGGTATCTAGGCTTTGCTCGACTAATCCCACAGGGCCTTGAAGTTAACAACTGGGTAAACCTCCGGTGGCTGTGAGGGGACTCGAACTGGCGACCTCTGGGGTGGAAAGAGAAACTGTTACATTTCTTTTTTAAAAGTAAAGTCAAAATATCTCTCTGAGGAGTTTACATGTTATAGGAAGAATGTCCTACCTCTTTGTGTTGGTCTTGTAATTACAGATCATTTTTCTTTGATTAGTGACTCCTTAGGCTTGTTTTGTCTTAATAGAGCTCATTTCAGAAGTAAATAAGATTTGGAGATGGACCGGTTTAGGCTTTAAATGAAAATCATGTCCATCTGAGCCGTGTTTCTTTAGGCCAACCTCTTTAGACAGAGCAAATGCAAGATGTTTTGTCCGTTAGAAAATTTTCTGTACGATGCCAAAGCTGTTGTATTTTTTGGGTCTGTTGTGTGCTTACTTGTCAGTATACTCGATTGCTAGGTTATAATCTTTTCTGTATCTAACTCCCATCCTTTTCTAACATCCAATCAGGCCCCATAAGTCATATTGTCTTCAGTAATCTACCCTCCATCTCCCCCTCTACTTTCTCGTGCTAACTTTTGTATGTTATGATTATATAAGCAATTGCAATTAAACATCGAGTGCATACATTTTTTGTTTCCTTTCTCAAGTAGCTGGAAAAGTAGCTTCGCAGACTCTGATTCAAATTTGAACTTCCTAGCAATGGGAATTGGATGCTAAGCTTTTTTGCTGCTTTCTTGGACCAGAGGCAATTGCTATGTTTTATCTTTCTTAAAGCGCTACTTCAAAAAGGAAAAAAATGGTGTCTTTATTGGGGAATAAGAACTTCAGTTCCAAGGATGCTAAATGTTATGATAATATCATAAAAGTTATCGTTAAGAATAAGGACATATTGTAATATGACTGAAATGTTTTGCAGGTGCAATTGCATGGCAGGAGAGCAGGAGAAAATGGATTGGTGATATATCTCAAAGGTCACAAAGAATACCCAAGGACCAAATAATAAGGTACATGCTTTCTTTTTGGTTTTCTTCATGTGAAATGCATTGTCTTGAAGCTTGACCGTCAATAGCCAGGGTCTCCTGTGCCCATAATAGCCTGATATTGATCGGAAAGCACACATACCTAACGATAACTTTGAATAATATATTAAAATTCTTTGAGTTTTTAATAATGGAATTTCAATACGGAAAATTGTTACTGGACTTTATCTTGTTTTCATCATAATTACCGCTGAAGTAACATGAATGGTAATTGTTTCACATAACTATGCTTACCTTTTATGGAGGCATTCAGACACTTGATTTTCTCTTGCAGCTGGTCAACGACTTATGAAGACTTGCTTTCTACTAATGAGCCTTTCTCTGAGCCGATCCCTTTACCAGTAAGTAATGAAGACTATGTTACTCCGTGCATTCTTTTCATGTTTTTATTCTTCTTTTGATAAACATGTGTGAATTATACGTAAGGAGTATTACTGAAATAGATTGGACTAATTTTTCACAGGAGATGGTAGACTTCTTAGTTGATATTTGGTACGATGAAGGGCTTTTCGACTAGGCAAATACTGATTGTGAGCAGTTTCTTCTTCACTTATCAGCATTATTATCCTTGCACCTGAGAATCAGATCCAAGATAAATATTTAGTCTGCGTCATATTCTTTTAGCCAACTATCAATTTAATTTTTATAAACCACAATTAGCCTCAGTCCGGTTTAGAAAGGATTAGTTGTGAACTATTAGAAAAATTAACAAAATACTATCTGAGGATAGCTTCTATGTTGTATTATGATCACTATGTGTAACTTTTTATCCCCATTTTTGCAAAATATTATGATGTTTGCATGTCAAGTATGTCCATTTTTCTAAGTGTCCGTTCTTTGTTGATTGACCGATACTTTTTCGTTATTAAAATGCCTTGATTGAAGCTTATCGCATTTGTTCCTGTAAGAGAGGCAGAGAAAAAAGCAGCAGCAGCTTCTGACATTGGTTGTGTGTGAGAGCCCAGGGACTGCTGTTATCAACAGCATTGCTGAATGGTAAGAAGGGTTTTTCTATAAATTGAGAGAACTTTATATGATCCCTGCTGGCTGCTGCTGTGACTTTTATGCTAAATTAAACTATTAATATCGAGTTGGACTTCCGTCGAGTTAATGGCCATCCAGCTCTCTCACATGATGTGGGTCCTATTTTTTTGTTTCATGACCGGCTGGCCGTTTGTTCGAAGAATTTTTCTTAAGTACAATCCTCAGCTGGAAACTCTGCAGATATGATCAATGTTACTCATGTTTGCTTCTGCAATAACACACCATAAACATTGTAAACATAGTCAAATTTATGATAATTTCTTTGTTAACTTAACAGTTTTACTTACATTTTTACCTCCATGGGTTGCGGAAGGGAAAATTCGATATTAGATCTCAATGTTTATTCAGATTCTCAAAATAATCTCTATGTTTTAAAAGTCATACTATGAGTACGGATGTTTATCATAAGTGTTTAAAGTGATCTTCCATTATCTTTTTGTTAAAACACGACAAAAAAATGATAATGTGTCGTGCACATGTCATTTGTCGGAAATTAATTTGAAAATGTTAAAAAAATAGTAAGAACTGTTATGAGTTGAATATTTATGAACAGTAGGTGTCGAGCACGGTTCAAATAGTGATACTGTGTAAATAGTAACTAACTGCATAGTAATTTCATTTTTTCTATAAATAGATAGGGATGACAACGGGTAACCGTTTTATCCGAAATTGACGGGTATTTGCTTGATAAAAATTTAATAATAAAAATTGATGGAGAATCTGTTAAGTTTTGAATTTTATAAATGATAACTGACAAATAAATTGATAAATTTTAATTTTTAACATTAAAAAATAATAGAACCTAAAACTCGATTATAAATAAACAAAAAAATAAATATAGATACATATATTTTATAAATAATATATCATTTTTTTACTTGTGATTCTCTTTCTTTTTTCTCTCTCCTACTTCTTTCAATTTAGTTAAATCTCTATCTTACTTTCTCCCTCTTCCTTTTCCCATTCCTCTTCTCTCTCTTATTTTCTCCCACCGAATTCATACCAATCCCATTATCTTTCACCCACTTTTCTCTTTCTTCTCTCGGTTTCACTTTCTCTTCGAGCTGCTTCATCTCTCAACCAAAACAAAAAACGAAAGATGCTTAGCAAAAACAACAAAAAAACAAAAGATGCTGCTTAATCACTCAATCGGAAAAAGAAGGCTTCATCTCACTCTCTCATCTTTATTGTTAAACTCTTATCATATATACATACAAATAGATCTGTGATTTACACTAGATCAGTAAGCTTTGCAGTATATTATTTTTGTTGTCTATTCCAACTCATAGATCTGATTCTTATGTGTTTCATTTTATTTATTTATTTATTTACATTTTATTTTATTAATGATTTATTTTATATTTTATATGATTGAACTTTTTTTTGATTGATAAATTATTATTGGTGTGCATTTAAGAATTTATGAATTGAAAATCTTCTCAAATTAGTTGATTTTAATTTTTTTTTATATTTTGTTGTTGCATAAGTTAATATTGAATAATTTTGTTGCCTTTATATTTTAGTTTATTTGTTTGGACACACTGAATTTTATAGATTATTTTTGTATTTATTTTCATAATTCTTCTATTTAAATTTTATAATATATATTGTTGATTTTTATTTTTTTGTTATTCAAACTAATTTTTTAATATTTTTTAACGTTAATCGGTTTTGGTTCTGATAACCGCGGTTTTTTCAATCTTAATCGGTTTCGATTTTGGTTATTAATTTTCAAATTCATTCGGTTTCTGTTTTAGTTTTGGATATTCCAAAAACCGCGGTTAATCGAACTACTGCCATCCCTATAAATAGAGGTTATTGTAATTCATAGTTTACGGTGAAATCAATAAAATTCTCTCTACTTTCTCTCATCTCTTTATTATATTATTGTCTTTATAGCAATTATTTTATAACACATTATCAACACGAACATCTGCCGTAATTGTAACGCACAAAGTAACTTATTCAAATTTTCTCAAAGGTACATGTAATTCATCCCTTTCAATTATATTTTGGATCTATATAATACACACACATATATGTATCTATGTATTTGCATATACATATATATTTGTGTAGATCACCAATTATATATTTGGTGAAAATATAACTATATATTTACTATTCTCTCTCTATATATATATTATATTACCAATTATATATTTGGTGAATCTAATATTCCAGAAAAGATAAATAACTGGATTAAAAGCATAAAAAAAAGGTTGATTCATGAACAAGGATTTGGACATAAATAATTTTAATCTCCAAATGATTTATGTATTTCCTTTATTTAATCTAACTTTATTTTTATTTATTTATTTGCGTATTTACTTTATTGAATCTAACATTATTTTTTTTTGTTTAATTTACGCATTTACTTTATTACATCTAACTTTAATTTTCTTTATTTATTTACGTATTTATGTTATTGCATCTACATTTAATTTTCTTTATCCATTTACGTATTTACTTTATTAATTCTAACTTTAAATTGCTTAATTTATTTCTTACAATTTATTCACTTTATTTATTTAATCTAAAAGTTAACAATTTAATTTTCTTATAATTCTATTGACTAAATTTTATTGGATATCTTTTAGTATCATCATGTCAAATATTACGAAGCTCAAGTTTACTGCCATTGACATTATGGGCAACAATTATTTAATATGGATAGAAGATGTTTATGTACATCTACAAGCCAAAGGTCTTGAAAAGACTATAGTTGAGGGCAAGAAAGAATCTCCGCAAAATCGCGCTAAAACGATAATATTTATTCGCCATCATATACATGAGACATTAAAGGCCGAATATCTTACTGTTAAAAATTCACATGAATTGTGGGTCAATTTGAAAGAAATATACGACCATCAAAAGGTAGTGCTCCTCCTAACGCATCGCCACAAATGGATACACCTAAGATTACAGGATTTTTCTACTATACGTGAGTATAACTCCGAAGTATATAGTATTATTGCACAATTAAAAATGTGCGGCGAAAAGATCACAGAGGATGATATGCTAGAAAAAACATATTCTACATTCCACGCCTCAAATATAATATTGCAACAATAATATAAAGAGCGTGGTTTTAAGAAACTTTCTGATCTGATAGCATGTCTCCTGGTGGCAGAGCAAAACAATGCATTATTAATGAAGAACTACCAATCACGACCACCAGACTTTGAACCGTTTTTTGAGGTTTTTATATCCAGAGTTTGAGCAACCATTGGACTGGTTACTGGATGATCTTTGTCCATATTGAACCTTTTCAACACCTTCGTTGTATAAGTTGATTGGTGCAACAAAATTTCACCTGTCAAATGTTCAATTTGTAGGCCAATATCTAGGTAAAACAAAGTTTTGTCTTGGCCTACAAATTGAACATTTGACAGGTGAAATTTTATTGCACTAATCAACTTATAGGGCGAAGGTGTTGAAATGTTCAATATGGACAAAGCTATTCCAGTAACCAGTCCAATGGTTGCTCGAACTCTGGATATAGAAACCTTAGAAAATGGTTCAAAGCCTGGTGGTTGTGATTGGTGGTTCATCATTAATAATGCATTGTTTTGCTCCGCTACCAAGAGACATGTTATCAGATCATAATGATTTTTAAAACCACGCTCTCTATATTGTTGTTGCAGCATTATATTTGAGGCGTGGAATGTAGAATATGTTTTTTCTAGCATATCATTCTCTGTGATCTTTTCGCCGCACATTTTCAATTGTGCAGTAATATTATGTACTTCAGAGTTATACTCACCTATAGTAGAAAAATCCTGTAATCTTAGGTGTATCCACTTGTGGCGATGCGTTAGAAGGAGTACTACCTTTTGATGGTCGTATATTTCTTTCAAATTGACTCACAATTCATGTGGATCTTTAACAGTAAGATATTCGGCCTTTAATGGCGAATAAATATTATCGTTTTAGCGCGATTTTGCGGAGATTCTTTCTTGCCCTCAACTATAGTCTTTTCAAGACCTTTGGCTTGTAGATGTACATCAACATCTTCTATCCATATTAAATAATTGTTGCCCATAATGTCAATGGTAGTAAACTCGAGCTTCGTAATATTTGACATGATGATACTAAAAGATATCAAATAAAATTTAGTCAATAGAATTATAAGAAAATTAAATTGTTAACTTTTAGATTAAATAAATAAAGTGCATAAATTGTAAGAAATAAATTAAGCAATTTAAAGTTAGAATCAATAAAGTAAATACGTAAATGAATAAAGAAAATTAAAGGTAGATGCAATAACATAAATACGTAAATAAATAAATAAAATTAAAGTTAGATGTAATAAAGTAAATGCGTAAATTAAACAAAAAAAAAATTAATGTTAGATTCGATAAAGTAAATACTTAAATAAATAAAAATAAAGTTAGATTAAATAAAGGAAATACATAAATCATTTGGAGATTAAAATTATTTATGTCCAAATCCTTGTTCATGGATCAACCTTTTTTTAATGCTTATAATCCAGTTATTTATATTTTCTAGAATATTAGATTCACCCAATATATAATTGGTGATCTATACACACATATATATGTATTGTTGGGTGTATTATTGATATATGATTTCAACACCTTTTCACTTAAATTTGGTTAGTTCTTGAGTAATTTATGAGCGATTTGATTCGTTTTGCGTTTGATTTGAACTGTAGGTAATTTCCAAGTGACAAGCTAAGTTTTGAGGCAAAGATTGAAGAGAAATTGTAAAGGATTGACTTTCATGCAATTTGTGGAGAAATTGAAGAACAAATAGAAGTAGCGCAGTCAAAGCGCCGCGGCGCAGTGTCGCAGGATTTTTAAGGGCAATTTTGTAAAAAGGCATAAAAAGAAGAAACCCTATATTAAAAAGAATGAAAAGAACGTGAGAAGGGGAGCTTTTTGGGGAGGCATCCATCAAGAGGGAGCAAGAAACGCTGCAGAGAAGAAAAGAAAGAGAGGATTCGCGAGTTGAAGACGGAGGAACGATCCGGAGACGGACTTCTGCCTCAATTCTTCTCCAAATCCTAGTTTTCTCTATCTCTCTTATCATGTTTTACGTTACAATTGGGATTTTATTTAATTTCATTATGATGTTCTAGATTATTTTTCTAGGGCTACGATGTAGCCGGATTTTGAATATTTGATACTTTTGATTTGAATTAATTGATGAACTATTCCATATTTGCGTTACGTATTTTATGCTGAGTTTAATGCTTGTGGTTGTCTGATCAACAATTACATGAGTCGTGATTTAGTTTGAGACTGAGAAGTGATAACTAAATTAGACCACGTATAAAATACAATTAAATCGTCATAAGCTATAGATAGTTATGAGATCTAGTGCATCATTTGAATTTATAGGGCTTAATGTATTCCATAAGTTCACAGTTATCACAGAGATGTAGTTAGCTTGCTTATTGGGATAGGTTATTGATACTTGAGAAAGATTAATATCTACCTTAGCGAAATTGCTGGCAACATAGGGAATAGGCGTCAATTGATTTAAATCAGTAGTTTTAAATAGGATTCATCTTGGTGAAATCGGAACCTCTAGAGCATTTTAATTCTTGATTTATCCTCTTTATTAATTTCGTATTCGTTTTAGTTGTTAATTCCAAAAGTACTTTAGTTATTAGTTATTACTCACAATCTCTTATATTTGATTGTCTGAATAAAGTTAAAGCTAAACTAATTTCGGTAGTTAGTAATTACAGTCCTCGTGGAAACGATCTTTACTTACTACTTTATTACTTGTTGTGATACGTGCACTTGCATTAAAAATCACACAACAAGTTTTTGGCGCTGTTGCCGGGGACTGTGCAATTATTAATATCGATACCAAATAGCTTTGATTTTACTTTGGATTTTATTTAGTTTTGTGTTGTTATCTTATTTTCGTTACGTGTGTTTCAGGAACATATTCCTTTACGTGCATGCGAAAATCAGGAGGTAGTAATTTATTGCCTTTTGATTCTGAGATAGAAAGAACCTGTCGGAAGAACAGAAAGGAGAAAAGAGCTACTACAACTACCCATCATTTGCAAGAAAATATGGCTGACATCGTGGTAGCACAAGAAGGAAATAATCAGCAAAATCTGCCTAGAACACTGCGAGAGTATGCATTACCACCCACTGGAATTCAACCTGTGATTAGAAGGCCAGCGATTCAGGCGCATGATTTTGATTTGAAGACAGTGACACTACAATTGATTCAGAATATTCAGTTCCATGGACTGCCTTCTGAAGATCCTAATCAGCACATTGTAAATTTTCTAGAAGTTTGCGGAACTGTTAAGTTCAATGGAGTCACTGATGAAACTCTGCGCCTTCGCTTGTTTCCTTTCTCTTTAAGGGATCAAGCTAAGGAATAGTTGAACTCGCTGCCTTCAGATTCAATCACTACTTGGGATGATTTGGTGCACAAGTTTTTGTCAAGATTCTTCCCACTTGGAAAGACAACAAAGTTGCGCATAGAAATTAATAATTTTGCACAACATGAAGGATAAACTTTATGTGAAGCGTGGGAAAGGTATAAGGCATTGCTAAGGAAGTGTCCTAATCATGGAGTGCCTAGGTGGATGCAAGTTCATAATTTTTACAATGGGTTAATTAGCTCCACAAGAACTTTGATTGACGCATCAACAGGAGGAGCTTTAATGAACAAGACAGCAGATGAAGCTTATGCGTTGCTAGAGGATATTGTTTTGAACCACCAACAGTGGTTGAGCGAGAAAATCACACCAAGGAAGACAATTGGGATCCATGAGATTGATGCCATAACCACCTTGACAGCGAAAATTGACAATCTTGCGAAACAGTTGCAAAATAGTCAAATGACTGCTATTGCTGTCCAAGCGGCAGTGATGTGCGAGTTTTGTTGTGGTCCACATTATAGTGTAGAATGTCAGGTTGGCAATCCATTTGCGCAAGGTGTAGCGGAACAAGCACAGTATGTAGGGAATTTTAATGGGCAGCAGCACAATCAGTACTCTAACAGATATAATCCAGCATGGCGTAATCATCCAAATTTCTCCTGGAGAAATAATCAGAATGTGTTGCAGTCTGAGCAGAATAACCCACCACCAGAGAAGAAGGTAAACTTGGAGGATGCATTGGCTCAGTTGGCAACTTCGCAGACTCAATTCATGAATGAAACAAGGACAAACGTTCAGAATCAGTCTGCACAAATTAAAAATTTAGAGGCACAGTTTAGCCAAATAGCTACCATGTTTTCAAAAAGACAACAAGGGAATTTACCTAGCACTTCAGAGGTGAATCCTAGAAGAGAAGGTAAAGAACATTGTAAAGCTGTCACATTGAGGAGCGGCAAGGAGTTAGAGGAGCCAGTGAGAGCCAAGAAGGTTGAGAAAGGTGAAACGAAAAATGAGGAGAAAGATGAAGAGAAAACAGAAGAGCAGGCACAACCTCCTCAAGAACCACATCTGAAAGTTCCTTTTCCTCAACGATTGCAAAAGAACAGGCTTGACAAACAATTTGCAAAATTTCTTGAAGTTTTTAAGAAGCTTCACATCAATATTTCATTTGCAGATACACTTGAACAAATGCCGAGTTATGTGAAGTTCATGAAAGACATACTTTCAAATAAAAGAAAGCTTGGAGATTACGAGACAGTTGCACTAACTGAGGAGTACAGCGCCATCCTACAGAAGAAACTACCATAAAAGCTCAAGCATCCAGGGAGTTTTACTATTCTTTGTGAAATTGGCAATGTCATTTTTGAGCGAGCTTTGTGTGATTTAGGTGCTAACATTAATTTGATGCCTTTATCTATTTTCAGGAAACTTGGATTGGGTGAGGCGAGGCCCACAACTGTTACATTGCAGTTAGCTGATCGCTCGCTAAAGCATCCCAGAGGAGTTATTGAAGATGTGTTAGTCAAGGTTGACAAGTTTATATTCCCTGCAGACTTTATAGTGTTAGACATGGAGGAAGACAAGGAAATTCCTATCATTCTTGGAAGACCTTTCCTTGCAACTAGGGGAGCACTTATTGATGTTTGAAAGGGTGAGCTTAGGTTGCAAGTACAAGATGAAGAGGTAACCTTTAATGTTTTCAAAGCTATCAAGTACCCAAAAGCCAGCGACAGTTGTTTTCGTGTGGATGCCATAAAAGCTATAGTGTCTAACCATGGGGGCCAATCGGATCCCTTAGAGGTGAGCTTGTTACAAGATGATTGTTTTGTTTTGGTGGGATTGGAGCACAAAGAATATTGGGCGACTAAACAACAAAACATGGATGTGCAAGCAACAAGTGAGAAAAAATTGTTGCAATTGAATGAGCTGGAAGAATTAGGTGATGAAGCGAATAAGAAAGCAAGAAGTTATAAGGAGATGACAAAAGAGTGGCACGATAAACCCGTTTCAGGAAAAGATTTCTCTCCTGGGCAACAAGTACTTTTTCATAAACCAAGGATTCCTGGAAAACGAAAATCAAGATGGTCTGGCCCTTTTGTCGTAACGAAGGTGTTTCCCTATGGAGCCGTCGAGGTAAATCATTCAGAGAAAGGGACGTTCAAGGTTAACGAACAACAATTGAAGATTTATTGGGATGATGAGTTTGATAAGCACAAAACCGTTGTCCACCTCAATTCGTTGTGAAAAATTGCTCTGTCGGGCTGTCGACGTTAAAACAAGTGTTTTTCGGGAGGCAACCCGAATTTCTTACTTTTCTTGATTTAACAGTTTTTGTTGTTTTTTTTAGTTAATTTTTGAGTTATAGTTGTCATAACCAATGATTAATTTTTCTTGTCATGATAGGTTCAAGAACAAGTTTGGGGGGAAGCTGAGGCAAAGAGGAGTTCTACCAAATCGAATAAGGGAGCACATATAGAGAGATTGGTGTTTGGATTGCATGAACTGCAAGCTTGAAGAGAAAAACAACGAAAATAAGAGCTGTGAAAGTAGTGCTGTTGCGCTAAAATATAGTGCAGCTGCGCTCCAGAAGTTTAAAAGTTACGCTCACGAGACGTTACTAAAAGAAAATTATAGCGCAAGCGTAACACAGCTGCGCTTACGTCCTTCAATTTGACGTTCAAAAATACAACGCAGGCGTAGCACAGCTGTGCTTACGTCCTTGTGTTTTGACGTTGAAAAAAAAAAAATTTTGAAGTCACAAAATCTCCTTATTTCAACCCGTTTACTCATCAGCACCATACAACCCACTTCATATTACTACCTAAACCCACACTCCTACAATCCCAAACTTTTAAACCCAACTCATATCACACCCATTTATCAAACCCACTTATTAAACCCAAACCAAAATCTCACAAACTCTCAGATCTCAAGGCTCACGACTCTCTTTCTGACGACGCATTCCTACTGGTGTCGACAGAGGGTCAGCGACGACGGCAGTGTAGGAGAGTTTTCTGGCGGTGGTCTTGGGTCTTGAAGAAGGCACCAGCAGCAGTGATGCCGTATAGCTCATCGGAGGCAACTACCACCACCGATCTATTTCACACAGCAACGACAACGGAGCATCAGTAGCGACAACGGCGTGCGAGTAACATGTGGTTGCTGTTTTTTTTTTTGGTGCAACTGATTGATCATTCTAGATAGCAATATCCTCTGAAAGATGTGCTTGGTGTACCCCCATTTTCGCTAGCTAGTGACTACATCCCGGACGATCAATGAATGTAGAGACTATTCAGGGAAGTCTTCTGTTTACTTTTCTTTACTTTTGACAGTTTAAAGTTTGGGAAGTGGTTATCATGTGTTTTCCTGTGTGAACTTGTTCTTTTAATATTCATATTATGTGTTTTTCTTTTTTATGTGTTTTGTTATTTTTATTATGTTAAAAAAAAAATAGCTAAAAAACTGAGAAAAAACAAATTTTGAAAGTGATGCTAGAAAGATAAGAAATAGGCCGATGATGAGTAGCGTAAGGAGTACATGATAGTAATGAAGATAATTGACTGAAACATAGCTTCATTTTACGGAAAATCCCCACATATTGCGCACTTAGCCTCGCTTAGTTATATTGATACTTAAAGAAGGTTTATGTGAGTTTAAGTGAACAGAAAAAATGAGTATAGGACTTTAGAACTTGCTTGATTGTCACTCGAGGCGAAATCCTAGGTTGCATAACATTAAAGAAATGATTTAGGTCATCTTTGGATCGTTTGAGCCTTTCAAGCCAACCCTTGTAATAATTGAATATCCCTAATCCACCCTTTTGAGCCTAAGATAATCTTTTCTTTCTTATGCAACTTACAATATATTCCTTAACTTGTCAAGTTTGATTTTCCCAGATTATGACCTTCCTACTTGTAACATATGATTGTTCTAGGATGATTATATGGAGCCATGTTTTGTATTGAATGATGGGAAGTTTGATGATTTGGTGATGTGTTGTTTTATTTCAAAAACAAAAACAAAAAAAAACAAAAAAAATATATATATTGAGAAAAAAATAAGAATGAAAAGAAACGAGAAGAGTCACACTCCTTGTGATTAATATCAAAATGTAAATTTGGGGGAGTGTGGGTTCTTTATGTGTTTTCAAATGTTGTGAATGATTGTTGGGGAAGTGAAATGAAAGATGAAAGAAAAAGAGATATGTTGAATAGTTTTGGTGGTATGAAGATGGGTTGGCATGTGCTCCATTGAACATCCTCGAATAATTGTGTGCTTACGGGTAGTTTAGCCTTATGTTATATCCATTATCCTACCTTGACCCTAGCCACACATTACAACCAAATGTAAAGTCCTACTGATCTTTAATGCTATGATTAACTTACATTAGTGGAGAGTGGCATGAAAAGTGAGCTTATGAAGTCCTAAGTGATTGAAAATAAAAGATCCATATTGATGATTCATTTAACTTGCAAAAACTCATTCGGGTACAATTGATTAGGATAGAGACTATTCACACACTCACTTGGGGGATTTGAAGTAAAATGAGACTTATGTGAAGTTGTTATTTCTCATGCTTATGATTGAAAGTCACCTCTTGAGTTGAGAAAAAGCTATTGAGGCTGTGAAAATTTTCCATCTTACAGCATTGCTTTCATGAGTTAGTTTGTGTTGAGTCTTTAGTTTTAGGTTCTTTCTTTCCTTAGTTGTGTCTTTTGCTTGAGGACAAGCAAAGCTTAAGTTTGAGAGTGTTTGTTGGGTGTATTATTGATATATGATTTCAACACCTTTTCACTTAAATTTGGTTAGTTCTTGAGTAATTTATGAGCGATTTGATTCGTTTTGCGTTTGATTTGAGTTGTAGGTAATTTCCAAGCGACAAGCTAAGCTTTGAGGCAAAGATTAAAGAGAAATTGCAAAGGATTGACTTTCATGCAATTTGTGGAGAAATTAAAGAACAAATAGAAGTAGCGCAGTCATAGCGCCGCGACGCAGTGTCGCAGGATTTTTAAGGGCAATTTTGTAAAAATGCGCAAAAAGAATAAACCCTATATTAAAAAGAATGAAAAGAACGTGAGAATGGGAGCTTTTTGGGGAGGCAGCCATTAAGAGGGAGTAAGAAACGCTACAGAGAAGAAAAGAAAGAGAGGATCGCGAGTTGAAGACGGGGGAACGATCCGGAGACGGACTTCTGCCCTAATTCTTCTCCAAATCCTAGTTTTCTCTATCTCTCTTATCATGTTTTACGTTACAATTTGGATTTTATTTAATTTCATTATGATGTTCTAGATTATTTTTCTAGGGCTACGATGTAGCCATATTTTGAATATTTGATACTTTTGATTTGAATTAATTGATGAACTATTCCATATTTGCGTTGAGTATTTTATGCTGAGTTTAATGTTTGTGGTTGCCTGATCAACAATTACATGAGTCGTGATTTAGTTTGAGACTGAGAAGTGATAACTAAATTAGACCACGTATAAAATACCATTAAATCGTCATAAGCTAGAGATAGTTATGAGATCTAGTGCATCATTTGAATTTATAGGGCTTAATGCATTCCATAAGTTCACAGTTATCACAGAGATGTAGTTAACTTGCTTAATGGGATATGTTATTGATGCTTGAGAAATATTAATATCTACCTTAGAGAAATTGATGGCAACGTAGGGAATAGGCGTCAATTGATTTAAATCAGTAGTTTCAAATATGATTAATCTTGGTGAAATCGGAACCCCCAGAGCATTTTAATTCTTGATTTATCATATTTATTAATTTCGTATTCGCTTTAGTTGTTAATTCCAAAAGTACTTTAGTTATTAGTTATTACTCACAACCTCTTATATTTGATTGTCCGAATAAAGTTAAAGCTAAGCTAATTTTGGTAGTTAGTAATTACAATCCTCGTGGGAACGATCTTTACTTACTACTTTATTACTTGTTACGATACGTGCACTTGTGTTAGAAATTACACAACATGTATATGCAAATACATAGATACATATATGTGTGTGTATTATATAGATCCATAATATAATATATAGATCCATAATATAATTGAAAGGGAGGGATTACATGTACTTTTGAGAAAATTTGAATCGGTTACTTTGTGCGTTATAATTACGGCAAAGCTTCGTGCTGATAACGTGTTACAAAATAATTGCTATAAAGACAATAATATTAAAAAAACTTAAAAGAAACTAGAGATAATTCTATTGATTTCACCTTAAACTATGAACCAACTTGAAAATTCAGAAGATGTTATCAGAAGGGCATAAAGTAATTTCTTTATTTTCTCTTTTTATTGTCGAGATTTATTTATTTTATCAAATTTGATGAAAAGATAACAAAAGTCGAGAAAAGGACTAATGTGATGACTTCTCTAAGACTTTTTTAAAAAAAAATTTAATTTTTTTTTATATCAACAATCAATCAACAAATCAAGTTGAGAGACTTATTATGTGTTTTCTATAAAATTAAGAAATAATTTTAAGATATTTGAGTAAACATTGAATATTATTAGTAAAATTCGTCCTTAATGATAAATACAATCATAGAGAAATCTCATTTCCTTCAAAAATAAAAGGTGTCTAAATTGAAAATTTTGACTTCTAGCAGATAATTTGCAACTAGGATTAATATCACTTTTGGTCTCTTATCTTTAATCTGATTGACAATACGGTCTCTTATCTTAAAAAAATGATACATTTTAATTCCTTATCTTTTCAAGTTGGGACACCATTACTCCGTTAATCCTTGTGTAAATTCGTTAAAAATCTGATGGCAGTTTTATTTTTTTCAAAAAACACACGTGCTGGACACGTGCGTTTGCTATCAAATTTTTAACAAATACACAAAAAAGACTAATGGTGTACCAACTTGAAATATAAGAGACTGAAATGTATTACTTTTAAAGATAAGAGACCACATCGTTAATGAGGTTAAAAATAAGGGACTAAAAGTAGTATTAATCCTTATAACTATTGAATGAGTGATTTTGATTGAGATCCTTCAACCATCACTAAATATGACTTAGCCCTCTTTATTATAAAAAAGGAAGATAGATCTCTTTTGTAAGGGATCCATTAACTTTTACGTTAAAACAGTAAAAAATGTCTTTTTTTTTTTTTTTGCTAACAAGGGAACCCAACTAACGGAGCTGATAAACCTCGAGTGTAAAGTCTCACTCCAAAGATACATAAGGTGAATTAAGAACGAAACCTCGTGATAGAGTGAAAAATGTCTTCTTCACACTTTCATCTATATCTTTTTCCATTTCTTCGTCTTTTTCTTTTTCCTTCTTCCTCTTTCTTATTTTTTTTTTCTCTTCCTCCCCAAATACCTTCCCATCGAAATTTAGTCGCCACTCTGCGTGCACGTTCTGAAAATGAATAAAGAAGATAAAGCTCAGGTTCTAATTTGGACATGAAATCATGGGTCTCATTTATTATTAGTGCAACATAAGACATAAAAAAAAGGTACATTAAATCAAACATCTCTTGTTTGTCAGGATCAGAGCAAAGAATTTTTGAGTTGCAATAAACTTAGATGTGTACAGTTCCGGTTAGACCCCCTTCCACATATAAAAAATGCATTATATCAAGAGAAAATTATGAGCAACACAAATATAAAAAAACTAAATGCACTGATAAACAATTTTACTTGCCAATGATAAGAAGCCATCTATGTAACATACCAAGGTAATGCAATCTTTATCGGATTATCGACAAACAGATTTGCACTTGTGTACTCAATAATCTCAATACAAAATTTAGAAGATCTTAATGCTGCCAAGGTAACATTTCTTACTGCTGTTACAGGTTGGAGATGGGCTAACCTAATTAAGGCGGAAAAATTTACTATTAAATCTACATTAAATAAAAAATTCTAGCACATGTTGTTGTACATTATACACACAATAAATGACCACAAATTTTTAGAGATGGTGTTCGAGGAGAGAGAAGTAGAAAGAAGAGGATGAAGGAAAAATGAACTAAATAATAAAATGGAAAAAAAATAAATGAAAAAGTATAAATGATATTTTCTTATTGTTTTAATAAAAAAATAACGGGCAAAATAGGTCTATTTATAATTTTTTAATAATAAAAAGGTCTATGTCGCCTTTACTAATAACTGAAGGGGTTTCAAACAAAACCCCTATATCACGTTAAGATATTATGAGGCTAACTTAAAAAGTGAAGTACTAAACTTAAGTCATATGTTGTCACCGAGATATTCTCTCCTCACCTGACAGCCACGACAGCACCACCACACCACACCTCCGTTAGTTGCGACGCAGCACCTTTTTAGACCGTTAGTTTTGACCCCTCACCCGAACACACACACACACTAACGCAACCTCCCATATATATATAAAACACGCAGACCATCTCGCCACACATATCACTCTCTCTCTCTCTCTATCTTGCGAGATGAAAATGAAGCATTCGACCATTTTCTCGTACTTTCTTCTTTGTCTCATTTTCTCGCCTCACTTTTCCGATGCATTTCTCCGATTGCCGACGACCTTCGACGCCATGTATCCGTCGAGGCAGGCCAAGAAACTGATCCATGAGCTCAACTTATTCCCCAAAGAACCGGTCAACCTCGTGAGTCCCGACCGGGTTGGATCCTCGACCGGTCCGAAACTCGTCGAGAAGCGGTTCAAGTTCCCCAATTTGGCTGACGGCTCCGTCGATGACCTAGCTCACCATGCCGGTTATTATCAGATTCAGCATTCTTATGACGCTAAGTAAATTTCTCAAACCATATAATGTTCTGTTTTCTCTTTTTTAAATTTATTATTATTTTCTATCTTGTTATGTTATTTGTCAAGCTATAGATTTTAAATGTGAGATTTTTATTTATTGCAAGCTATTTTTTTAATTTTTTTAAGGTGTATATGTTGAATTATATGAATTTCTATGCAATCTTTTGGGATTAGTAGATGTGAAGTAAAATTAGATATCTAGAATTTCTTTTCTTTTTAATTATTTTTTTACTTCTGGTTAATAGGGTGATGATGTTTGGATTTATTTGAGATTTGTATGGAGTTGATTTGAACGATTAAGCTAATGTGTTTCGAAATTGCATAGCTTTAGGACTTCATGTCAAATGCAAGCATGGCTTGTTACGAGGTTAACTGAATTTAATGAATATTTGTGGATTCAAAAATTGCATAGCCTAGAGCGTGGCTCATTACAAAAGTTACTGAATTTATTGAATTTTTGTGAATTTGGGTCGGTGTTTATTCTACTTCAGGGCATTGAGAGAATGTTGAGTTGTTAATATATATAATGCTCGGTTTACTGAATTCCTAGGCAATCGGCAAATACAATGTTGAATATGTTATTCACGTGTGCTTCTCTTAGTCGTATCAATTGCTTATTTGGGAAAGTTTTGTCTATAGAATGAGGAAGCAAATACACATTGGTTTTCTAAGTTTACCAGATTGATCCAGAATGCAAGTTGAGTACATATAGGCTTTTCTTTTGGTAGCCATTTTGAGTTAATGTTTGCTTCCTGTGTCTATTTTTTGTTTGCTTATTTATTCATGACCTCTTTTAAGCTGAACTATCGTTGTTTTTCTTTGGTAGGATGTTTTACTTTTTCTTCGAATCACGAAACAGCAAGGATGACCCCGTTGTTATCTGGTTGACTGGAGGTCCAGGATGCAGCAGTGAGTTGGCGCTTTTTTATGAAAATGGACCTTTCAGTATTGCAAATAACTTGTCACTTGTGTGGAATGAGTATGGGTGGGACAAGGTAATGTCATCATTAAATAGTTGTCTTGATTTTACGACAGTGCTAAGTTCATACCCATATTTGGTAGTACTGTAATGCTACTTTTTGTTTCTGTTTGGAAATCTTGATGTTTTCTTGGTCTTTTTAATGTCTGTGGGCCACATATGAATCGTTACTAAATTCTTCATTTGTTTTCTTTATTTTGATCTTCCAAAAATTATATTTCTTATACGCATGCCAAAGTCTTTTACTATTGGTAATTGATTGTGATAAGCAAACATTGTATGGGATCATATTTGCAATTGTACCCAGACCACCATCTTTGGTTGATCTTTAGTAAAATGTGGCATTACTATTCTCCATTTAACTATTTGTGGATGATGTTGACATGCTGCTTGCATTGAACTGTGATGGTGGATTTTGTGACGGCAGCTAGCTTTTTTTACACAGTGGTTCAGATAGTACAAAGGAATTCTTTTATCCATGTTGAAGATTAGGTTCGTTTTCAAGCATAGGAGAAACTTCAAACAGGGGCTCATAGTGTTGAGTTTGGTGGTTTGTTATTCTTCTTTTCTTTGAGATAGAGATGATGCATTTTAGTAGAATGAAATATGAAACTTCAATTCACTTGCATTTTTCAGACACGTGTAGGAATGCATTAAATTATTAATTGCATATTGCTTTTTTAGATTGTTGATCTATGTTTATTTTCCATATGGTTTTCAAACTCCTACTTGGACTTGCTTTCTCAGACCATGAATATGAAGTCTGCTTGTACTTTTTATGTTGGTGAGCCAGTTTTTCTTATCAGACTTTTGATTTGTTCACATGGGATCTGTTTTACAGTTTTCATGTTCTCTCTGCAGGCTTCAAATCTTTTATATGTTGACCAGCCTATTGGGACTGGCTTTAGTTATAGCTCTGATAAACGTGATGTTGTTCATGATGAGGGTGGTGTTAGCGATGACTTGTACGACTTCTTACAGGTTTGCTCTAATGCTCAGTTGTTTTTTCTTCTAGGGCCACCTACAGACAAAGAAGGAAAAAACAAGAAACTTCAGAAAAGGATGAAAAGAGGAAAAAAGAATTAGATTTGGGTGAATCAGGATTCTGTAAGCACCTTAGACTTCTCTGACAATACCATCTATCACTTTCTGAACATGTTAGGGGAAAAGATAAAATACAATGAAAGTATCATATCTCCCCTGTCCTGTCTATTTTTACGAGAACCAGGCACTGTACATTATAATGTGAGCTGAAAAGAGTAGATAGGTAGTCAAGAAGAAAGCTAAAGGATAAATAAATAACTTTAACCCTTTAGTGTTGTGAAGTAGCAGTGCCTGGGCAATATGGCGCCTTTTTAAAGAATCTGGCTATCTTCTATGATTGGTAGATAAAATATCGTCGCTTAATCTGCAACAGTTAGTATGATAAGTTTATTGTGGAGGTAGTACCGGGTTCTCTAGACCTTGCTTTTACAGGAATTTAGATGCTATTTATTATGAAGCCACCCGTGTTGAAGGTTGTATGGTGGTTGCCAAGAGAGGAGGAGAGAAACAGAGTGGAAGCAGTGTGTTCTTATTCGGATGTTCACTGATCATTTTTCTTTACGTCTCAGATAACTTGGGAAAAACATAGATCTAACTTTTAGTTGGGTTCTTTTTTATGATTTAGGCTTTCTTCACCGAGCATCCAGAATTTGCCAAGAATGACTTCTACATAACTGGAGAATCATATGCCGGGCACTACATCCCTGCTTTTGCTGCTCGGGTCCATCAAGCGAACAAAGCGAATAAAGGGATTCATATAAATCTGAAGGTATTTCCATGTGATAAGTATTAGTAATTGGGTAATGTTGGTTTCTCTTTTCCCTAGTGTTCTTATTTTATTTCTATCTCAGTATTTCATACTTGATTGTCAAACAGGGATTTGCCATTGGTAATGGGCTTACTAATCCGGCAATTCAGTATGCGGCTTACACTGATTATGCACTGGACATGGGTATAATTTCACAGTCCGAGCATGACCGCATCAATAAGGTGCTTCCTGTGTGTGAAACAGCAATAAAGCTTTGTGGTAATTCTCGGTCTTTTTCCTCTTCTAATCCTCCTCCTTTCCTCGCCCCCACCCACCCACACACACACACACACCCCAACCAAGTGGGATAAATAAAAGTTTCCTCCTGAAAGAAGAGAAAAGAGAATGCATACAGAATAATACCTCAACCCCTTCCATCGTGATCATTACCGCCACTTGGAGATCTTTGTATTGAATTTTTTCTGAAAAGAGATTTTATGGCTTAAGCTTTAAATTTTTTAAAATGTAACATCCTGATAATTCTAATCACATTGAAAAGTGGCAGCCGCTGCTTTCCTGTGCCAGTGCAGCTACTATGCTTTAACATATACTATTGTCTTTTCCCTTCAGGCACTGATGGGACTGTCTCTTGCATGGCTGCTTATCTTGTTTGCAATACAATTTTCAGTTCCATCATCTCACACGCTGGTGATATTAATGTAAGGAATTGATAAACGCTTCCCTGATCTCATTGCAAAGGCTTAACCGCCTAAACTCACCAATATGTATTCAGTTTCCGGATAGGGTTAGTGGTCCAATGATGGGATCTGAAGAAATAGAGATAGAGAGAATTATAGAAATGATTTTGATTCTTTATTGCTTCAATGAATATCTGTTACATATTACAAGTATATATAGTTGCAGCTTGCTAGCTGTCTTCTCTTACTAGCCACATGTCAAGTTAGTTGTATGACTAACTTGATAAGCTTCTAACTAGCTGACAGCTGGCCAGCACTTACTAAGTTTGTTTACTTAAGCTGCTTCTATTTCAACTAAGGTAGTGGACTGACCACTATACTTATCAGCCCCTTTCAAATTGAGTGTGGCCTTGCCCATAGGAAGTTTGCCTTTGAGTCTGAGAAACTGTGCGTTAGAGAGTGTCTTGGTGAAAATATCTGCGATCTGTTCCTGAGTTGGAATGTAGGAAACTTTGAGAGCATTAATGGCCAATTGATCCCTGATAAAATGATAGTCAATAGCTATATGTTTGGTCCTGCCATGATAGATAGGATTTGCTGCCAACGCCAAGGCAGACTGATTGTCACAATATAAGACTGGAGTGGGATGTTGGAGATGTAGATCTTTCAACAGATAAGTTAACCACATGACCTCAGCAGTGGTATAGGCCATGGCCCTATACTCTGCCTCTGTAGAAGATCTAGCCACTGTCGGCTGCTTCTTAGAAGACCAAGAAATCAAGTTTGAGCCCAAATAGACACAGTAACCCGTAGTAGATTTTCGGTCAGTTTTGTCACTAGCCCAGTCAGAGTCTGAGAATGCAGTTAATGAGAATGTTCCAGGCCTGAACTGAATGCCCTGGTTGAGTGTGAATTTAACATATCTCAGTGTCTTTTTCAGACAGAGAAAATCTGCTTCAATTGGATTATGCATATGTTGGCATAGAGCATTCACAGCAAATTGCAGGTCTGGTCGTGTTAGTGTTAGGTACTGTAGTGCGCCAACTATACTCCTGTAGTGTGTAGAATTAGAATAAGGTTGGAGAGTACCTGGGGTGGAAGTATGTGGCTTAGAAAAGGTAGGAGTAGGAGAGGGATTGCATTCTAGCATGCCTGACTTCTTGAGTAAGTCATATGCATACTGTTGTTGATGAAGCAGAATGTGAGTTGGAGATCTTTGAACTTGGATACCCAAAAAGTAAGTTAGTGGACCTAGGTCTTTCATTGCAAACTACGCACTCATGTGAGATATGAGATTGGAAATAGCTGAAGGAGAGTTACCTATGATGACTATGTCATCAACATAGACTAAGACTATGATAGTGGTAGTAGAATTGTGAGAAACAAACAGGCTTGTGTCAGCCTTGCTGCAGAAAAAACCTTGAGATTGTAGGAATGTAGACAACAGTTGATACCAAGCCCTTGGGGCTTGTTTAAGACCATAGAGGGATTTTTGCAATTTGCAGACATAGGATGGGTGGGAAGGATCTACAAAACCAGGGGGTTGACTCATGTAAACCTCCTCATGTAAAGTGCCATGAAGAAAGGCATTAGAAACATCTAATTGCCTAAGAGTCCACTGAAACTGAACTGCCATAGTGAGAACTATCCTAATGGTTTAGGATTTGACCATTGGGCTAAAGGTTTCATTGTAGTCTAAGCCATGTTCTTGATGATGGCCCTTGGCCACAAGCCTTGCTTTATACCTAGCAACAGAACCATCAGAGTTTCTCTTAATTCTGTAGACCCATTTACACCCAATAGGATTTCATGAGGAGGTAAAGGAACTAGAGTCCAGGTTTGTTCCTTTTGTAGTGCCTGAAACTCTTCATTCATGGCATGAAGCCAAGCACTGTGACTGGTTGCGTCTTTGTAGGTTGTTGGTTTGGTAGTTGGGGGTGTTGTTGTGAGAGTGTGTAATTGATACAAAGGGGGAGGTAAACAGCCAGTCTTTGATCTTGTTAACATTGGATTTAAGGAGTTAGAAGGGTTAGGATGGTCCTGTGATGAGGAAAAAGTTGAGATATTAGGCTGCTGATGACTAGAGGTGGACCTCTGGGGAGTAGGCAAGCTAGAGGAAGGGTGTGATTGTTGTGCAGAAGCATTAGAAGAGTGAGGGGATAAATCATAGTTAGGTGCTGAAAAGGTAGATGATGCTTTAGAAGAGTTTTGAAAAGGTTTAGGTAAAGTAGAACTCTGTGAAAACTCAGGTGTAATGGGATTCTGAGAAATCACAGGTGCAGTAGAACTCTGAGAAAGCTCAGGGGCATTAGGAGGTTCAGGTGTAGGAGGACTCTGAGAAGTCTCAGGGGCAGTAGAACTCTGAGAATGCTCAGGTGCATTAGGAGTTGAGTGAGTAGGTATCTGAGATGCAGTAGAGAGTGGATTATGACAAAATTGTGGAGTAAAAAGGGGTTGGGATGTCTGTTGCATGCTAGAGTAGGGAAAATTATTTTCATGAAATCTGATATGCCTTGAGATATACAACCTTTCGGTGATAGGATCAAGGCATTTGTAACCTTTAGATGTGGGGCAGTACCCTAAGAAAACACATGGCTTAGACCTAGCTTCTAGTTTGTGATTGGAATAAGGCCTGAGCCAAGGAAAACAAAGACAACCAAAGACCTTTAAGCTAGAATAGTCAGGAAGAGTATTGTAGAGACACTGAAAAGGAGAGGAGTTTTGAAGTGTGGGAGTAGGCATTCTATTTATTAAGTAGTTAGCTGCAGCAATGGCCTCTAACCAGAATTTGGAAGGGAGGTGAGCTTGTTGAAGCAGTGTTATTGCTGTTTCAACAAGATGCCTATGCTTTCTTTCTGATTTTCCATTCTGTTCTGGGGTGTGGGGGCAAGATGTTTGGTGAAGAATGCCTTGGGACTGAAAATAGGTATGGAATTTTTGATTTACAAATTCCGTACCATTATCAGTTCTAAAAACCTTAATTTTAGTATTGAACTGATTTGTAACCATGGTAGAAAAGCTATGAAAAACAGAAAAAACTTCTGACCAATACTTTAGAGGATAAATCCAGGAGAATCTAGTGAAATCATCAACAAACACAATGTAGTATTTATAGGATTTACAAGAGGGTACAGGGGAAGGACCCCAAATGTCTGAATGTATTAGTTCAAAAGCATTAGTAGTAGTAGTTGTGGAATTAGAAAAGGCTAGCTTGTGAGATTTAGCTGCTAAACAAGAAGTACAATCAGTAGAATTATAGTTGAGTTTGACATTAAGAATAGAGGAAAGGACTTGAGAAGCATTCCTGGAAGGATGTCCCAGCCTGAAATGCCACAGTGTTGCAGTGGGGTAGGAGGAGATACAGGACTGAGCCACTAGAGGGAAAGTAGATGGTGTTGACACTGAAGAGGGCAGAGGATAGAGTCCCTTCTTACAGGGGCCCCTGTACTTGAGGTGGTGGGTAGCATTGTCCCAGATTTGCACCTCCTTAGAAGTAAAGACAATAGCACAATCGTTATCTTTTAGTTAACTGATAGACAAAGAGTAGTTTAGTGGTAATTTGAGGGACAAATAAGACATTAGTTAGATGAAGGGAGGAATGTGGAGTATAGAGGGTACCAGTACCTATACCTGCAATAGGAAGAGCATGCCCATTGCCCACTGCTACTGTTTCTTGACCATTGTAGGGCTGTTGATTGTAGAACTGTGTAGTGTCATTTGTGACATGAGTATTTGCACCGGAGTCAAGGTACCAAGGATAGGTAGTGTCTGCAGAATAGCCTGTGTGAGCTGTGTAGGCTTGCTTTTCTGTTTTAGGTGGAACAGCATAGTTTGTGCTGTCAAATCTATGCCAGCACTCCAAAGCCATATGATTTTTCTTGCCACATATCTGGCAGTACAGAGACTGATCTGAGTAGTTAGACTGAGATTGAGGAGATGATTGATGGGTGAAATTGCCTCTGCCTGAGTTTTTCTGGCCTCTGCCACCCCTAGAATTGTTCTGTCTTCCTCTGCCTCTGTTGTTATTACCTCTGCCACCTCCTCTATGAGCATGAAGAGCAGTTTGGACAGTGGTGGAGGAGGAGTCTGAAAGCACTAACTTGTTGGAGAATTTGAGATTTAGTTCCTCAGATATAAGATGACTGAATAGGGTAGGCAGTGGGAGTGGGATAGATTTTAGTCTAACAGAGGACTTGAAAGAGTCATACTCAGAAGGTAGTCCTTTGAGGACTGTAAAAGTGATATCAGCATCTTTCATAGGTTCTCCTGCTGCTGCTAACTGGTCAGTCATAGTTTTGATGGTGTCCAAATAGGACTGCATAGTGTTTTCTCCCTTCTGAAGTGTGTATAACTGCATCTTCAGTTGATATGCATAGGAGATGCCCATTGAATGGAATCTCTGTTCCAGGGTATTCCATATGGCAGCTGAAGTAGAAAGATGATGAACATATGGCAAGATTTGTGGAGTGATAGATGCAAACAAACAAGATCTCAGATGTGTATCTACTGTGTTCCATTTTGTGTAATCAGGATTGGTTGTTGTCTTGCCTTGATCATTAATAAGCAAAGGTGTAGGACATGGCTTGGTGCCTAGCACTTGATCAAGCATGTTGTAGCCTTGGGAGACTGTTTGAATTTGAGTCCTCCAGATGCTATAGTTTGTGTTGTCTAGTTTAATATGAACTAGAGAGTGAAGATTTTGTAGAAGAAGTTTGAGTTCTTGAGGAAGCTCAAAGTCAGCCATTAATGGAGGTTAGGGTTTCTTTGAAGAAAATTAGGGATTTGTGGAATGTTCGTGAATTGCAGAAAAAAAAAGTTGAAATTCTGCTGGAGAAGAGTTGCAAGAACACTCGATGAAAGTATTAGAGACTTCGCAAGAAGCTTTAATGGAGTTCTGCCATTGATATGGTCAGATGCGCAAGTTGCCAGAAACTAAAGTAATGCTATTGCGTGACCACTTTGTTTGGAAAGCAAGATTTATATGTTTATTTAGCAACTTTCATGTTGCATATCAGCATCTTTCTGCTTGCTTACATAGTTAGCACATGTTTCCTTGTCTTCCAAATAACTAAGTGCAGGTGTTAATATTATGGAATCAATTTTTTTTGATGACGGGGAAAATAAATTATTGCCTCTTAAGGCTTTCTGATTGCAAACCTTCACTTGGATCTTCACTTGCAGTATTATGACATCAGAATTAAGTGTGTGGGCAGCCTCTGCTATGACTTCTCAAACTTGGAAAAGTTTATGAACGAGGAGTCTGTTAGGGCCTCTCTTGGAGTTGGGAATATAGAATTTGTCTCTTGTAGTCCGACTGTATATCAGGCTATGCTCATGGACTGGATGAGAAATCTTGAGGTCGGTATTCCTGCACTTCTTGAGGATGGAATTAAGTTGCTTGTCTATGCTGGAGAATACGATCTTATTTGCAACTGGCTTGGTGAGTTTATTTCTTTATGGACTTTAATGTCTGTTAGCCGAGGGAGTCCATGCAACTTAATTTGATATCTTTTTGGCTTTTCCTCACGGGAAGTCCAGTTAGTATCTATCTTCAAATTTTACTTGATTGTTCAGGTAATTCAAGATGGGTTCAGGCCATGAGTTGGTCTGGTCAGAAAGAGTTTGTAGCATCACCTGAAGTTCCTTTCGAAGTTGATGGTTCTGAAGCAGGACTCTTGAGAAGTTACGGGCCTCTTAGCTTTCTCAAGGTCTGATTCCCTCCCCTATCCAGTTAAGATGCACTCGACAATATTCTCAGTTTCTGATGTGGATTTTTGTGCTGCAAACAGGTTCGTGATGCCGGGCACATGGTTCCCATGGATCAGCCTAAACCAGCACTTGAAATGCTTAAGAGGTGGATGGATGGCTCACTTTCTGAACACACGGGCAAGCAGGAAAATTTGGTTTCTTCTATTTAATTTCTGATAATGTTGTTGTCGACTTGCTGTAAATATTGTTGTCCTTTACAGCTCCAAACCTAGGTGACTGAGGACACCCTCAGGATTTGAACCCTGGCCCCTACAGGCCAGGGGAGATAGCCAACCAATTAGGCTACCCTAGAATCCCGTGCAATAACATATTGATGTCTCGTGATTAGACAACTATGTACTCATTCAAAGAGAGAAGTCTTGCTATATAAGAGCGCTTAAGTTATGAACTTTACATATAGCACCGATGTCTATCGCACATGCTGGTATTGGTTTTTATTTGATAGATGCATGGTGACTGATATATGGCTTTATTACTGATTGCATAGACTTAGTAACTGCAATTAGTGATTGGTGATAATTTACCATTCGAGAAATGAGATACTGTTTATTTTTCATCACTTGTTTATCACTTTCTATGCGAATGTTTAGTTGGCATGGTAAAAGAAGAGAAGAAATAAAACTGTGTTATTTTAGCATGTCTAAGCGTACACATAAGTCACCTATTTGAGTACGTTTAGGGTCACTGGAGGTTTATTTTGTCGTTAATTTCAACCTTCTGTAAGATTAGTGGGGTAAAAGTCTGAATACTCACGACTTTCAAAAGGAAAAAACTAACCCACGACTCTGGATTGGAGGATGAAAATGAATTTCATCTATTACTTGGAAAAGAAGACCTCCCCTGACTTGTCCCTTTATTAAACATTATTATTCTTTCTTCTTTTGCTTACTTTTTTCTCTGAAGTAGATGAGAGGATGTAATGAAATGTCAGTCGTATGGCCTTTAGTCCATGATGGTCTTTTCAAATAGGAGGGCGAAAGGTGGAAGTTGTTTATGGCTTATTTAAGTTATCATGGTCGAAGATTAGACAAGAATTTTATAAAATGTAATTAAAAGACACGATCGTTTTGTGGACCTATTTACTAATTGGGGCTTTATCTTTTTCATGGTCACATCTCTTTTATTATCTTTGATTTGTGATAGAACCAATACCATAACTGATCTCCTCTCCCACATATGTTATGTGAGATTGGAGCAAACTAATAACAATTCTCACAACATTTGAGAGAGATCCAACATCAGTGTTTCTTTTTTCTTTTTGGAATGTAAAGTCAGTGAATTTAAATAATTATTTTAGGGAATATTTCACCCTTTTTATCCTTCTCTGTTTGGAACAAATGAATTCCACAAAATTTTACGAAATTCATTTACAAATGACCTTTTGTATTTGGAAACATCTTTTTAAAAATTTAGAAATTCAAGATTTGCAAAACTTGAATTTTTTAAAGTTTTATCTAAATTCTTACTCAAGAGGTGGAATTTACAATTTCAAACCACCAAATTAGTTGCTCATCTTTTAGAGATTCTGAATTTACTAAAGTTTTACCCAAATTCTTACTTAAGAAGTGAAATTTGCAATTTCAAACCACCAAATTAGTTGCTCATCTTTTAGAAAATAAACTACCCTCTAAGTTTCCTTCCTTTTTTACTGCTCTTATTCTTTTGCTCTCATTCCCTATGTAGTTAGTTCTTCTTATCTTCTTGTGAGCTTCTTCATGAAAAAATTCTTTTCCATATTTCTTAATCCAAGCTTCTTTTCGTCTTCAAATTAAAAGCTCAAAACATAAGTTATTTATTCATTTGTCCTTATTTTCAGGTAGTTTTAATATATTTAGCTATCTAAAATCACAAATTATTTATTCGTTTTATCTATTTATTAAAATTAAATTTTAAATTTAATTAGTGTTAGTGATAGAATATAAATTCCTATCAAAGGTTTCAAAAGCAAAGCTTCAAGATATAGGAATAGAAAAATGAATACCTACAATAAATATATTTACAAATCATAGAATTAACGTAATATTTTTTTACAGTTCTAAATAACAAAATTTATTTATAAATGAAATAAATTTTATACTACAAGTACTTCCAAACAGTAAAGTATTTGAAGTAGGATCGGAATTTTCTCAAAAGTGTGATTACCCAACCTTTGATATAACCCATAATTTGCAATTCAATCTTTACATTAGTTCTTTTCCTTGTAAACATGCTTGATGTGGAAGTATTTGTGATTAAAAAAAAAAAAAAAAAGCCATCTTTTACAATCCAATATCAAATTTGCCGACCAAAATGGATTACCATCTTATCCTTGTAATTTTTTATTTTTTATTTAATGTTAATTTAAATCAGAAAAAAAACTAAAGCTTTCATAAATTGTAGTGGGAAAAAGTTAATACACATTAGTACTTTGAGGGCCGCAATTGAGAAATTCCAATATTTGCAAGGGCCAAAACGCAATTCTCACAACACTATATATATATACCCTAGGGGTATAAATTATAATGACGTCACAAGATCGAGCTGTAAAAATGCCAAAGCGGAAACACCACAGCGACGACGACGAAGAAGACGACGACACCTTCTATTACCGCTACGCCTCCGCCGCACAACCCTCCACCACCACTTCCTCCGCCACTAAATCCTCCCGCGGCGGCGGCGGTAGCGGCGGCTTAGCTCCATCAAAATCCACAGTCTACGCAAGCAACCTAGATTACAGCCTCACAAACTGCGACCTCTACACAATCTTCTCCACCTTCGGAAAGGTCGCGAAGGTCACCGTCCTCAAGGACCGCCAAACGCGGCACAGCCGCGGCGTCGCGTTCATCCTCTTCGTTTCCCGTGACGATGCTGTAAAAGCCGTTAAAGGAATTAACGGCAAAATTCTGAACGGGAGAACCCTAACGGCGTCAATCGCTGCAGATAACGGCCGTGCACCGGAGTTTATAAGGAGGAGAGTTTATAAGGACAAGAGTAAGTGTTATGAGTGTGGGGAAAGTGGACATCTGTCGTATGATTGCCCCAAAAATCAGTTCGGGCCGAGAGAAAAGCCCGAGCCATCAAAGAAAGGGAGGAGAAGAGGGAATGAAAATTGGGATGAGGAGGAGGAGGAGGAGGAGGAGGAGGGAAACGAGGGTTTTGAAGAGGAGAATTGGGCGTCAGTGGTGGATCGTGACGCAGAGGAGAGGTTATTAGGGAGGGAGAAGGAGGTGGTTGCGAGCAACAAGGCGAAGAGGGAGAAGAGGAAAGGCTATTTTAGCGATGAGAGCGACGAAGATGATTGATTTAGCTTCCTTGGACCTTGCTATTTGCGGAAGCTCCTGTGAACTAATTGAGAAGAAAAGGAATGAGGCATTCCGTATTCGTTAAGTGGAAAAAGGAGTGATTTTTCAGATCTCACGCATTGGAGGTTATTACCCTTTCTCCTTTTTCGGGTGTTTTTAGAAATGTGAGCATATTTAGGCTATTAATTAGATTGTACTACTGTTAATTCGGTTTAGTTTGATGTTGAGAAACTATAAAGTTTATTGTTTATGATAATGGGATGCATTCCAACTTGATGACGTATACTTGTCCGTTAACCTTAGAGAATGTTATTGCAACTTCATTGTTCTTCTCCTTTGACATGTTTATTTGGTGGTGTTATGTTTTGTACTTGGTCGTGGTTGTGTTTGATAAAGTGGGCGTGTTTAGGCGATTGATTCGATTTTTTAATGTATCTAGTTTGAAGTTGACAAGGTATGAACTTTATTGACTTGCAACAAAAAAAAAAAAAAAAAGACGTGAACTTTATTGTTTAGGATGGTGCGATGTATGTGCAACTTGAATCTGACATAATTTAGCGGTTGATGTTGAGAATGATGTTACCAAAACTTGAAGATGGAAGTTGTTCATACTGTGAATAAGAAGGGAAAGAGAGGAGGGAAGGGAAGGGAAAGAGGGGGGGAGGGGGGGGGGGGGTGGGGGGGCGGTGCCGCAAGGAGAGTGAAGTTGCTTATGAATTTTTTTTTTCCCCCTCAAGGTTTTGGTTGATCTCGGATTGTTGTGAAATATATATTTTGTTATCGGCGAATAAGACTTGTTTCTGTTTAAGAGTGTTTGGAGACTGGTATATATATATATATATATATATATATATATATGGCAGCACTGATATATGAATATACTGTTTGCTTAGGTTTCATAATTTCAATTAGTGGCATTAACCATAGTAATATAGATTTTTCTGTTCTGGATAACCTGTGGAGAGGATGAAATGAAGCAAGCACAGTATCATCTATTACTTGGAAAAGAAGAATTTGATATCCTCAATTGTCATTCAATATTAATGATGCCATTCATCATCTGTATCGACTTCAATAGTGGCTATACCGCCCTATTTCTCTATGATTTGCTAAATTCTTCCTATTAATTTGTCACTTAATGAACGCGTTCCCATTTTTGTGTTTCTCTTTCTCTCCATTAGATAATGTGGAAGTTGGAATCACTTCACATGTTTTTAGTTACGAGTTAATGGTTTTATCTTACAGAGTTACAGTAATACTAGTACCTTATCTTTTCTATTTCTCCAGCTCCTCTAGAGGGGGAGTTTACTTGAGCTTGCAATTTTTCAAATTGCTATTGTTGAAGTTGGAGAAGCAGGACCCTTCTTCCTTTTTTTCTTTTTCCCCCTCTGTAGTAGACGCGAGGAATAAGACATCAAGAAATGTGCTTGGACTTAGAACTCGCTGCTCGGAACTTTACTGTTTATGATGATGGGCAATTTGAATTTGGCATGTAATTATTCTCTGTTAATCTTGGAGGAAGATGTTACTGACATTTGAAGATTAAAGTTGTTCATGTCAGAAACTGAATGCTTGATTTTTTGTTGTTAGGAGATCTTGATAAATCTTATATTCTTCTTGTAGAATAAATAGGAACTTTAATTTTACATCTGAAGCAAAGATCTACCACTATAGCAGTTGACAATTTTGAGCTAGGGATGATCATCCATTATTTTGCTTAATCTTGGAGAAAAGTGTTGGTGAAATTGTTTTGAATCTTAAAGTTGAAGGCTTGTTGCATAAAAGTTGCATATTTCTGCCCTAATGTGGGTTCGAAGGACCTAATACTTTGTCGAACACTGTAACACGTACCCCGAGTTTATTACCATATGAAGGGTGTTTACCCTGAAAGATCTCTGTCCTCTCTCCGGTTATCTCAATCGCCATTTTGGCGAGGCTGATGGCCAAAACCTACCTCCAATGACCTCGCTATTCCCCTTGCCATTCAAGGGAGCTCCCTATGCTGGTGGAATAAAAGTAGGGTTGATTGATGTGGAAATTGGAAAACATAATTTCGATTGGTATTTTTCATAGAGAAATCTTTGATCAAGGATAGATGTGGTGGAAGGGACTACAAACTTTTTTTATATTCTAAATTTTTTGTTAAGATGTTTTAATTTCAATAGAGCCTATTCTTTCTTTTCGGATATTTTTTTACCTTCTGTGCAACTCTTTTAGTTGTATTAAAGCAATAAATTTTTTAAAGGTTTATATTCTAATATTATTTTAGTTTTTTTTTCTTTTTTTAATCTTTTACTTCTAGATGGTCGTCAGAATTCATATGACCGTTGAAAAGAGCATGAATATTCAAATTTTTGATCGATATATAGGGGATTTTTAGGGTTAAGCTAATTTTAATTGCATTGTGGTCTCCCTATTTTTGCTTGATTACAGTTTTAAGCAGTAATTTATTTTATCTTCTAACCTATTAAATTGTTAGTCTCATTGTTCTAATTGTATTTTTAATTGTTTATTTTTATTTTTTTGGCTTAAAATAATATGATATCTAAAATAGGGAGTGTTATTGGACTAGAACTGAAATAAAAAACTCTTTAAAATAAGGAAAATTATTAGAGTGAATTTGAAATAGTTTGCCCTAAAAATAGTCACCTATTTTACTGGGTGGGATTTTCTCATTTTTGACTTCTCTCATTTCTGAAATAAAATGTTTTATAAACCATTAGATTTTATCTTTTTAAAACTCAACCGATTTAAATAAGACGATTTTATCCTGTACAGAAGCACCAGATCTAAATGAATGATAAAGACAAGAAAAGACTATGAATCACGCTTTGTCTAATAGGAAAAGAAGGGTGATCCAGTAATAACTTGTTGTAATTAAAAAAATTTAATTTGTATATTTTTATCACAAATATCATTTACCATTTGACTAATTTGGAAAGTACATGAGTTGCCTTGCTGCACTATGAGATTATAATGCACTGTGAGATTATGTTCTTACATAGATTCAACATAATGAACTCTTCGTTCTTATTTATTTATTTTTTTCAAAGCAGCGACACCTGTTTTTTGTCAGAATTCAGCATAATTCTTGAGTAGATCGAATCAAAATCAACGTCATATTAGCACAAAATCTAGGTTGGTGATCAGATATTTTATGTTACCTCTTTGTAGAAAACCATCAATTAACATCATCACGGCTTTTAGGGATATGGTCTAACGGTAGTAGAGTGAAATTATTTTTACAAGGTTGTAGGTTTTACACACCTTACTGTTTTGAAGGTTCGTTTTTAACTGATTTGGTGCATGTATAGAATGTATTATTGCGTTGAATTTTACAAACTAGGTTCCAACGTTATTAAAAAAAAAAAAATTAACATCATCATAGACCACTCCCCTGTAAGAGCAGATAGGAAGCAAAGTCTTACAGGTAGGAAGCAAAGTCGTGGTCATGATTGTCATTCTGCAAATCCAAATCAAAGGAAGCTTACTACATAAGCTAAAAAGAAATACTAGCATGTTGTATGCCATAATACCAGACAAGAAGCATATGTGCTGGACCTTCTATAATAGCATATGCATTGAACAAAATGAGTGATGTTGAACTGGATGGATGGATAAGTCCTTGGCTTATATGTGATGAAAATGACAGAATCAATAAACGAGAGGATCCAAACCAATGGAGATAGGCATGTAACATTATATTTTAGTAAATTGAGATACAATTACCCTTTGACCATAACAAAAACTCATTTATGTTCAGGGACTTACTAGGAGAAGTACAAAAAGAAAACTAATCTTGTATGCTTAATACATCTTCTTCTTTTTTTTTTTTTTTTTTTGTCTTAACCAATAATATTCACATTCATCAAAAGATTAATCACCCCCCCCCCCCCCCCCCCCCCCCCCACCCCCCCAAGGTAAGCAGAAATACAAAAATATTGGGATGGAATGACGATCTCTCATCTAACAATTACAAGTGAGGTCCACATTCAGTGAAATAATTCTATTGACCATATTAAAACGAAAAAATATTTTAATTGTTCGAACAATTGAAATTATTTGTATAAAATTGAACTTAAAACCAAACCCAAAAAGAGATTGTCAAAAGTCAAAACAAGTATGAGAAAGAAAGGGAGGGACAATGAACGGCTGGATTGAAACGGTGTTACTGTGGAATCGAAAGGACCAAAACAAGATCAGATTTCAACAGTAAACCAAAAGCCTAAGGCTATCCTCAATGGAGTCTCTATATGGGTCTCTATAAATGATTTATAGAGACCCATATAGAGACTAAATAGTATTTTAGAGACCCATTTAGAGACTAAGGCAAAAAAACTATTATAGAGACTCATTTAGAGACCAAGATAAAAAAAAATCTGCAGTGATGGTCTCTATAAAATTGAGTCCCTATATCGTGTTAATTTTAATTTTACATAATAATTTGATTATGTATAATTTTTTATCGTGTGTTACTTTTTTTTTAATTAATTGTTATTTAGATTATCTCAATTTTTTTAACGAATATTTCAAGCAAAAAATATATAATTTGTGACGAACATAACGTTTAAAAAATTAGGATTACTTTTAATTACATAATTGCATTTTGAAAAAAACTAATTAAAAATCTCTAATAATAATTTATCATACGTAAAAAAAAAAAAAAAATCTTAATTAAAAATCCTCGTGTGTTGCGTTTATATTTTTTTTTTCTTCATTTTATTCAATTTGTAAATTAATAAATTTTATTAATTTAATCACAAATCTTTTATCTAAATAATATCCATTTGATTGGATTTTTTTATACTCAATCTCATCCGTTCGTTTGTTATCTCAATATCAAATATCTTATCCATTGTGACATCCATTGGATTGGATTACCTTTCTTCAATCTCATCCGTCCATTTGTTATCTCAATCACAAATCTTTTATCTAAATAATATCCATTGGATTGAATTTTCTATACTCAATCTCATCCGTCCATTTGTTATCTCAATATCCAATATCTTATCCAAACACCATCCATTGGATTGGATTTCCTTTCCTCAATCTCCTCCATTCATTTCTTATCTATTTTGCATTCAATTTCCTATATATATTAAGCCCTCAATCCTTTAACACTCACAACAATTCAAGCATACAATCTCTCTCCATTGAATTGTATTTATTTTCCTCAATCTCATCCATTCGTTTCATTTCTATTTTGCTTTAAATTTCCTAAATATATAAAATGGCCCAACAAGGAACCGATTCCCCCCCATCCGACAACGAAGTCCATAACCATGCGAACGCGATGATGATGATGTACACACAATATCAATCAGTAGTGCAGGCTGCACAGGAAGCAATTACAGATCAACATGGAGGAACATCGTCGCGTCGACGATCCATACGAAGAGATCGGGTAGGTGCTCATAATAGTCTAATGAATGATTATTTTGTTGACCGTCCTTTGTATCCTGCTTCTGAATTCCAAAATAGGTTTCGCATGAGGCGCGAAATGTTTTTGAGAATTATCGGAGATATTGTGCATTTTGACGATTACTTCAAACAGAAACCGGATGCAGCCGGAAAGCTTGGTTTCTCACCACAGGTAAAGATGACAGCCGCGCTTCGTATGCTTGCCTATAGAAACCCAGCAGATGCAAATGACGATTATTTGAAAATTGCAGAGACCACATGTTTGGAGTCGATGATGAGATTCTGTCGTGCCGTAAATGCAGTGTATGGAGACGAGTATCTTCGTCGACCAAACAATGCAGACATGTATAGGCTACTGCGAAAAGCCGATGAACGGGGATTTCCTGGAATGATAGGTAGTATCGATTGCATGCACTGGGAATGGAAAAATTGTCCAACCGTGTAGGCGGGTACATATGCTGGGCACCATGGTTCTCCTACCATAATCCTTGAAGCGGTTGCCTCGTACGACACTTGGATATGGCATTCATACTTCGGTCCACCAGGTGCACGCAATGATCTTAATGTATTATACAACTCACCTATATTTAATGATGTTCTTGAAGGACTAGCAACGCGCATTCGGTTCACCGTCAACGGGAGACGATACAAACAAGGATACTATATGGCTGATGGTATATATCCTAAATGGTCCACCATCGTTCAAGCATTTACCGATCCACAAGGTGAAGATAAAATCTTATTTACAAGATTGCAACAGGCATACTGTAAGGATGTCGAAAGGGCTTTTGGAATCCTTCAAGCTCGGTTTGAGATTGTCAGAGGGCCATGTCGTTTTTGGCATGAGGATGATATTGGGGAGATTATGAAGACATGTATAATTCTTCATAATATGATTGTTGAAGATAACCGGATAGAAGAAGGCGATGATTTTGTCGATGATCCGTCTCGTTTTCATGTAGACGAGCCACCTGTTGTGCCCGATCGAGATTCAATTACGATTAACGAATATTTAAATAATCGTGGACAAGTCAGGGACGAAACTGCGTACTTTCTCCTCCGAAGTGACCTTGTTCAACATGTGTGGAACGAATTTCGTGTAGGAAATATAAATTTGTAATCTCATTATGCAATTTGATATCTAATAAAACATAAAAAGTTTAATTGCAATTGAAAAATAACCAAACTTAAAAACTAAAACAAAAAACATTAAAAAAAACTATAAAAACTAAAAAAGCTATACAAACCAAAAAACTAAATTAAAAAAGTAAAAATAACCAAACTAAAAAAACTAAAACAAAAAAATTAAAAAAAAAACTATAAAAGCTATACAAACCAAAAAACTAAATTAAAAAAGTAAAAATAACCAAACTAAAAAAACTAAAACAAAAAACATTAAAAAAAAAACTATAAAAACTAAAAAAGTTATACAAACCAAAAAATTAAATTAAAAAAGTAAAAAACAAAACATTAATTAAAATATATATTAAAAAACTTAACTAAAAAAAAAAAAAACCAAACTAAAAAAACTAAAACAAAAAACATTAAAAAAAAAACTATAAAAACTAAAAAAATTATACAAACCAAAAAATTAAATTAAAAAAGTAAAAAACAAAACATTAATTAAAATATATTTTAAAAAACTTAATTAAAAAAAAAAAAAAACCTAACTATAAAACACCCCCCCCCCCTCTTCTCCCTCCCCTTCTACCTTTCCCTTTCCCCTTTCCCTTCCCCACGCCGCACCACCCCCCCACCCCACGCCACCCCACCCCCAGCGGCCCCGTCCCCTCCCCTCTGCCTCCCCCCACCATCGCGCACCTCCCCCCCACCCCACTGCCCCCCCCACCATAGCGCAGCACCCCACTGCCCCCCCTCCTCACCATAGCGCTCCCCACCCACGCCGCACCACCTACGCGCGCCCCACCCCACTGCCCCCCTCCCCGCCTCACCATCGCTCTCCCCACCCCACTGCGCCCCCCACCATCGCGCGCAGCCACCCCACTGCCCCCCCTCCCCCCCCCCCCACTCTCTGCCTTGCTGCCATCAACCATTTTTTTTTTCTCTGTTTATTTACCTTTTTTTTGCTATTTGTTGAGGAAAACAAGCTTAAAAATCTGTGGTATGTTTCAAAATTTGTTTGTGGATGAAGATTTGTTAATTTTTTGTTGGGTTTTTTTGTTCAGATCTGGTTGCATATATAGATGAATTCAACGGTTCCTTTTTTTTTTTTCAGCTTTTGCAGGATGTTAAACGGCTACATTGTCAGAATGTTGTGTTTTTTTTTTTTTTTTTTTTTGTTTTCTTCTCTGATCAAAAAAAAAAATTGTATTTTTTTTTTCAGATTTGACGTTCTGACAAGAACGTCAGATCGTCAAATGCCAAGTCAGATCGTCACATGCCAAATTTAGAGACTCATTTTTGTCTTCTTGTATAGTCTCCATTTTCTTCAACAAATTTGTTGAAGAAAAATGGAGACTAAATGCTATTTTGGAGACTCAAAGCTTGAGTGATGTCATGATTTTGCTAAAAAATATCAAATAGTGTTTTAAAGACTCCCATTAATAATAAATTTTGATCAATAAAATCTCTAAAATAATAATTATTGCTATTTAGAGACCCATTAGAGACTCTACTAAAACAAACCAATACAGCAACAACTGCTTTCATTGTCAGAAGACAAAAACATCAATCCCAAACAACTCTCTCTACTTTTCATCGTTGACCAAAAGCTCAATCTCAACACACACACACACACACTCTCTTTCTCTCAAGATGGCTGAACAATTTGATCCACTATTCTAGGAATACCCAGTAAGTGATTGATTAACCAACCCTGTCCTTATACACATGCCACACTTATTTGTTTGTGTGTGTGTGTGTGTGTGTGTGTTATGTATGTAGAGGCTCGAATTTTCTTTGTTTTTTATGCACACGACTATAATTAATTGTCGAAATGAGCTAAAGATTGCATTTTGAGAAATGGGTTTCTTAATGATTTTTAGTGGGTGTTTCTAGAATTTATTGCCACTGTTATTCATTGGATTCTTTACCGTACATGAGTTTTTCTCTATCTTGATTAATCTTTTCTTTTAATTTTGATATTTTTCCTGTTGAAATTTTGTATTTTTGACCTATATTAAGTATTCTTTTCTTTTCTATGAAGATTGGCCAAATTCAGCTGTAGAGGTAATTCTCGAAGCAATTTTTTCCCCTTTTTTTTTTTTTTTAGCAGAAGGAATTATATTGAAATTTTTGGAAGAATTTATCAACGAAAAAGAGACTTAAAAGTGGTCTGACCCCTCTCTGGCCACCTAGCGGGAGCTTCTGCACATGCACTGCAGAGAGAATTATTTATAACTTTAAGTTCAGTTATGGAAATATATTTGGTGTTTCTGATTATATAAAACCTTTCCCTTTTCTCTTTTATATTTTCATGATATCATTTGATGAACCCTTGGAAAAGTTGTGTCAATTTTTTGTTTTTATTTGTGTATATAACATGATATGGAGGTTCTTTGATGTGGAAATGATATACTTATTTTCTGCAGCTTATGCCGAAAGGAGCATCATAATGCCAACTAACCACCTTCCTGAACTTTATGTGCAGAATTCTCATCTTAGATTGCTTACTAGTTTGCTAATAAGCTCATCGATGGGGGATTGATCTATGTTCAAGTAAGATTTCAAGAAAACTTCCTACTTATTATTATTTTTTTTTGGCGTGAAGGGGGTGAGGGTTGTGGGATCAAAGGGTTAGTAATTGGTGCAATCTAAATTGAATTGGTTTCTTTCTTGATACGTGCCGTGTATAGTGTTAATGCAATAAATAGGACGTGAAATATCAAACTGTCTATAGTAAATACCTTGTGTAGATTAGAAGGGGGAAACAAATCCAAATATTGTAAAGCAGGAGTTATGAGGGTTGGGCTGTATCTAGGTTCTATTAACTATTGAATGAGCATGAAAGTCCATTTCAACGAAAATCTGAACCATATATACATTTTCTTCTAGTTTATCTAGGTCCATTTTTTCGTGAACAAGAATTACACGTTGTCAAAGAGGAACTGAAAGAGAGAGAGAATTTCAAAGTGGAACAGATCTAGTATTCTAAGCATTCAATGGAGAAAATTTTGAATCGTCAATCAACTCAGTAGGTAGGAAGCCCTTTGGCATAATATTTAGAATACTCAAATTTTTGGACAGAGAAAGTAAATATATAGGTACTTGAAGGACCAGTAGAGCAACAAAGGCTTAGGCTTAAGCTGAATAAAGATCTTGATTGGAGAGGCCGGAAAATGAATCTAAGTGCTCTAGTGATTCCCTGGGTTGCATTCACTAGAATTGGTTTGTACATGGAAATATGGACCGGTAAAACTCTTGAGAAGGATTCTGGAGGAACTGTAAGGCCTTAATAACACGGGTCTAGGTCTTGACAATCATCTCCATGCACAGGATAGTCAAATGAATGCTCCTTTTAAACTTTATCTAATAGTCTTTTCAAGAGCATGTTAGAGAAATCATTAGACTCTCAGAACTAATAGTAGCCAACTTGGTTCAAGAGAAACATGTTTCAATAATCTTTCAGAACTGATAGCCATTTAGCATCTGTCAAGATTTATATCACCTATCCCGTCAGCCAGTATCCTACATCATTACAATCATTAATGCCATCTCCTAGTTTATGCATATGTGAATTCTTTTCTTCTTGAAGCCAGCATCTGCATTGATGGCACAGAAATTTTGTATACATTATTGATTTTCTTCTGCACAAATGTATAAGTATGTACATCAAGCTCTGTCCTTCAATATATAATGCACAAGGGAGTTCCCTAGTCGGTTTAAGACATACTCACACAGGTGCACCAGTAACTGTGGTTGATGGTAGAAAAAACCTGGAAATGGATGTGTAATGTCTGGCTCAGATTTGCATGACACCATCGTAATGTTTAGAGCATACAATGGCTAATTCCACTTAAATTTTAGTAGTTGTGCTGTTAAAAATATTATGTGGAGGTGATTTATGGAAATAAATCCACATATTCATATTGCATTAAGACAAATACTTTATTTGGCGGATCGTTTCGTGTGTTTACCAAAACAAATTGCAAGGTAACTGACACTGAATTTGTCCTGTGATCATAGGTTGCTATCTGCTCGATACTTGTGTAACATCTTCACGGGCTTGTGGAAAGTAGTGATATGCATAATATTAGACTTCATTTTTAAAATTCCTTCTATTTCCGTTTTTGATTTGCATTCTCTTCATCGGCTTAAATCAATTCTCTGTTTGGTGCCACAAGTGATGAAGAATCAATTTGCTTCAAGAAGATGTGTGAATTTTCCACAGTTGACGGGTTTCTAGAGATAACTGAAGACTTGGCAGAGATGATAAAATTTGCGGCAAATGAACCCTCTGTGGGGCTTTTCTACATTCAGCAGCACACCCAAAATGCAATGCCGAACCTCATCAATCTGAAGAACAATGTTGTGGAGAAGTCTAATGAGATGTCTTTGCATACGGAAGATTTGGAGGATTCTATCACCGTGATGAGATCCATGAAAGAATGTGGCTTTCCCATTGCCGATGAGATGATTAGAGATATCAAAAATTCTCTTGCTGTCATCTCTACCAAACAACCGAAAAGGGGACTAATAAATAGTTCCAGTTGGAGGCCAACTATGTGGGGGCATAATACAAGTTACAGACAACAGGATGGTGAGAGTAGTTCCGGGACTGCTGGTTATTTTTCAAATGTTTTCAGGTCAGCAAAACAAAGAGCAACCAGTTTTAAGTGGCCACTAGAGTCTCGCGAGCCAAATCAGACCAAGGGCAAGGCGTTATCATCCGATCCTAACCCAACATCATCAGTTGCAGCTCCAAGCAATTCTTCTGAGTCTGAGGCAGAGGCATCTGAGATGGCTGATAATCCACATGAAGATATACATGTCGATAGAAGCTTGTCGGATCATGAGTTGCTTTCTTTGTCAGAGAACTATGAAGAATTTAAGGCTTCTAGAGAAGCAAAACTGGAAGAGTGGTTGGGAGGAATGGACAATGAAGATCTTGATGAAGTAGTCATGGCAACAGGCTATAGCTTAAGGAGACATGTACACCATTTTTTTTTGTAAATGAGGCTTTGCTCTACAATAATTCCTGATGTGTTTTACTGAAAGGGTAGACAGAAGAAGAAAAACGGAGTGAAAAGGGTTTTTCTTTTTCTCGTTTCTTTTGCGTGGAGGATGTTATGATTGCAGTGTCATGGAATTGATGCTTTAATATTTACTGGGGAGGAAAATTTCTATAAAAAAAAACATATGCCGTTTCGAACATTCATGAGAGAGTGATGTGGGCTCTATATGAGCGTGAGGTCCACGTGCTAGACAACAAGACAGTTATGGCTGACGTTTTTTATATGGACCCTATGGGGAGAACAGTAGGAGAATTGCCTTTCATATATTTCTTGTACTAGTTTTTTCAACTTCTATTTTATGTAATACATGGTGTGATAAGTGCCTCCATTAGCAACACTACATCAAGAAGTGAGCTTAAAACAATGTCTAGTAATTGCAAGACAAGGAAAAGTAGAATATCAAATTAAATACACAATATTTCATGATATATATTTTCCTTTGGTAAAAAGAATTTCATAATATGAATCTCACATCTAGTGGTTGTCTAATTCACCTTAAGTATTTGCTTCTCACCTTTGATTTCTTTATTTTAAGTCAAAGTGGTGTGAATTTTTTAAGCAGATTCTTGCATTGTTTCAATCGATTTCTTATGAAATAAGAATCATCAACTAGAGACTTTATTAGCTATAGGTAATCATTAGTTAGCAACTAAAATTTATATACTAGGAGCTTATTTATTCCACAAGATTATTACAAAGTTACGAGGACACAATGTAAGAATATTCCTTATCTACTCTTTTTTGATTAAATAAGCAAGTAATTCTATTAAGTTTTAAAATTTACAAAGGTGCAAAAAGTAAACTCACATGAATTTGGAGACCTCAGATTACTTCATATCTACTTTTGTTTAGTGGAATTTCTATGATCATAAATAGAGAGAAGGTCAATGTGTGAAGAAAAATTAAAAAAGAAATTAAGAGTATAAGCGAAGGAAGGTTAAGAGGGCACCTCACAAATCTCTCTTCTATTACGAAGACTGCTCAAATAAGAAATAGAAATGGTAAAAATAATACTTATTGAGTTTTTTTTCTTCTTTCTAAATGAAGCCTGAATACTTCATTTTTCAGTCCAACCAAGCCAACCACAATAGTATAATAATATGAATCCCCTGATGGATCTTATTACATTTTTGCTCCAAATTTGTGACGAGTCGATTAATCTTTCTTGGGTGAACCGGAGGATATCTAGATGGGGAGGAACACTTGACTCGCAACAGATAGAGGAAGATTTATTTAATTACATAGTTTAGACTCCTACAATATGACGCTTATAAAACTCACCGGGTAGATGGGTAGCCCGTGGATGGAATGCTATTCAACAAAGAGTTCCTCACAAGGAAAAACAACATTTATATTTATTCAACAGCATAGTCATATATGTCCACATAAAGAAATAATCTCTCTCCAATCGCTTTGGCCATCACAAATAACTTATTCAACGGGCAGCCTAAATACAACACTCAATTGCTGATAACGAAACCACAAAATTACTGCACAGCCAACTTTCAATTTTCATCAGTAAATTACAATGATAACATCAAACTGGGTGAACATTAAGCCCTCATAAATAATCATTTAACCTGTAAAAAGCTGGCGTACTTGGCGCCGAGGAAAAGCCTTTGAATGCAAAGTAAGGCGTTTTTGGTAACTTCCGCGTTCTCGTGGTTCAACAATTTCATTACCCTTTCCTTAGCTTTGAGGTCAGTGGCTATGATCCGGCCTGCAGGATGGTACTGAATGAACTGTGAGAGATCAAAGCAAGCAACAGCGAGTGTCCTTGGATCACTGGATGTGTCCAGAATTGTTATCAGGACTCGTACGATCTGCAGCAAATTAGGAAGACTTTGAAAAGGATGTATTCATAGGGAGGACGGCAACATGTTGTTAAATCAAAAGACTGGACAAAATCAGAAGCACCTAAAATAAGAATTTTGTATTCTGATGATTATAAATGACGAGAGCTTCTGAAAACAAGACTGAAGGAAAAGCCAAAATTAAAAGCAGAAATTATATGTATTTCTATGCAGCAGACCATGGTGATTTCATATTCAGATTCTTAGTAGGTGCAGATAAAGACAGAGTTTGAATCAAGGGACAAATCAGATTAATCCTTTCACGAATATTAAAATAATTCTCCGGAGAGCCTATTGGCTCTTAATTGCTACCTAGAATGATTGAAGACGAGACATCACAAAATGGCACATGCAATACCTGGAAATCATTCTCCTCAAAGTTATTAATATTATCCCGCCAGAATAAAGGATCCTTGTGCATCGGAGACCAATCAAGATGCCCAAGGAGGACTTCCTGCTTGTACTTATCGAAGGAGCTCAGTTGCTTGATGTTTTCTCTAAGTCCTTCCTCCAGCTGATTCAGAGCCTCCAACAGATCCTGCCAGATAGCAACAAAAATCGAGTTAAAGGGTCTGCCAACGTAGCAGCTCTTCTACATATATAATCAAGAGTAACTATCCTCAGGCCCCGAAACCCCCAGTGGCACCCTAATGGATAAGAATAGTCAATCATAGTTGGCACAAAAAAGTGTAAGCAAAAAGAAAGAAGGTTCTCTAATGGATAAGAACAGTCAAACATTCACAATTAGGCAAATATTAGCTGCCTCTATGGAAGCTAATGTTTCATAGATCACTATGACGGGACCATATCAAACTAAGCTAGACATGCAGTTGAGAACGAAATATGACCAGCTACTTTTAGAGAATATCTCCGTAACAAGTGAAAATTTTGCTTTACATAAGTTTTACTTTCAGCAATTGGCAACCTTGCACTGTAGATACATGCCTAATGTGCGTATAAACTTGGCCCCTGTAGTGAATTTCGAGAAATAATGCTTAGAACCTCACCATAGGCAATATTAATACAGAACATATACAAACTATTCTTTCAAACAACCCTAACATAGAAAAGAAAGCACTGACAAGCACCTACAAAATCAGTCCAGAGACTCAAGGAATAGATGTTTGCTAACTGTTTCTTTATGTAATGTATGTTGTAGGTCATTCCTGAACACTATTCTAAGTACTTAGAATAACAGACTTTCATATAAAAAGTATTCAAAATTCTCTCACCTCGTCACTCCATGCCTGCGCTTTTAAACTCTGAACAATTTGCAACAGGCCCAGGTGCACCATTTGAGCACCAAAAGTCCCTTTGGAAAGCAAGTTCTTAAGAGTCAAGACAACCACCCGGACAACCTAGTAGTCGATAATGCACCAGATTTCACAAACTACATATTAGTAACATATATTGGTCTCAGCAGATTAAGGACAATTAATTTAAATGAGAGCACCATAAAATGCAATAGATACTAAAAGAACAAAACACTTGTATCATTGTAGTAACTATGACATGCGAGCAAAGCGACTATGAAATGATTGTTAAAGCATATAGTTTATCTGATCGAGGCAGTATGAGAAGGATTCTAATACAGACAGGACAAGAACCTTACCTTTTCCTTTGTTGAGCCCTTAACAACTTCTATTAGACGTGACAGAGCCCTAGAAGTAGCCAGGTACTCAATTGCAGGTTCATAGTAAGACAAAAGCCAAACACAAAGACATGTTTCATACAGAAGCTGGTTCAAAAACAAATGAAGAAAGGTTAGCCATATGAGGAAAGGAAAAAACAGTTTGGCGTCAAAACTCCAAACTTGCATAAAATGTGTATCCCTTAGAAGCCAGATGTGATAATTACAACACAGAGAATCTCCTGACATATGTACATATCTATGTAAGCATAGGCATGTAAATAATGAAAGCAATACTTAGTACCTGGATGGACTGCTGAGTGGATGCTGGAGAAATTAAAGGAACAAGCAGTTTCACACCATCTGCTTGAACAAAAGAAGATCGGACCAAAGGCTCCTTCAATAACGTTGCAAGGCAATTGATTGCTGTTGGAATTCCACGGCTAGGATGAGAAGGCTTCTTTAGCTGAAAAAATAGACCAGCATCAGAACAGTTGAAGAGTACCAAACCGAACTGGAAGGACAGTGAAAGAGTAAATCTGCAATTTTCATTTCTTCTCCATTTGATATATATATATCTCACATGTATGTCAATATATGTATGTGTGTTACGTCAAGCAGATAAAATAACATAAAAATTGTCAATAAATTATAAGTGGAAATGTTCAAGCATCCATTGCAACGGTGAGTTATTGCTCAATGATAACAATTTTTTATAGCAAGCTTCAGAAACTATTTCCCGTCAGCTGTTGCTAGGTAGTCAAGCAACACAATCACAGAATCTTCCATACCCATGCCACACACGATGGCAGTGCTCCTCAGGAGGACACCTTTGCGGCAATCTCTGACCTGTTTATCAGTTAGCAGCAGTTCTTCAGCTGCAACTAAACTGAGCCTGCCTAGTGCTTTCATTTCTATAATACCTTTGGTTACTTCTGTAGTTGTTTTAAAAAAAAAATTGTAAAGATATTCTGAAGGAGGACCAAATTTAATTTTAACTCTGCTGATGGCTATTTTCTTTCTATATAACTTTGTAGATTTGATTGTTATCCTCCCAATGTTATTCCTCAGAATGCTTGATGAGGAACTGTGAGTATATTTCCAAAAACCAAAATTTTCTATCCCATACTCTTTTTCTTCTTTTTTCCCACTACTTGAAATGATATCATCTTTTCAGCACTTTTAGTTTATTTAGGTTAATAACTTTTGGCTGAGTTCAAACAATTTGAGAATCTGGATTCTTTTGGAATTCCAAAAAAAAAAAAGAAAGAAAAGAAAAGGTTTGAACAGAATTTCAAACTCTAAGGCCATAAACAGTTGAGAAAATTTAGGAATCTCCAAAATGGAATTTCCCTGTGTGTGCCCTAATCAATGGGCCTCATCTTCCCTTTTCTCAAATGTTCACTTTTCTGGTTCAGCTTCCAGACACGTTTCTAACTTTTCAGCAGAGCTGCGTTTTGAATTTTCTAGAAAAGCCACATATACTCGCAAACCAAATATACACTAAATTTGATATAACAATATGTTTTCAAGCACATCCCAAAGTATTTGTATACAACCAAACCAACCCACCCCCTGCTCCCCAACCCCATCTCCACCTAGCAAGAAAAGGTGAAAAGGAATAGAAGAGGAAGATTAGCAATGTAAAAGCCTATAATACGGGAAGCAAAAGAGACCTGAGCACAAAGCCACTCAACCAAGCCTTTAAGAACATCATCAATAGTGGTAAATTGCTTTTTGGAATTAGAGGCCTCTCCATTTCTGGTGACACCATCCTGAGCTTTTGGCCTAGCACTGGAATTACCAAACCGCAGAATTTTAGCTAAAGTAATCATAGTCAAACTTGACATTGGATGGATCAGAATTTGAGTAATTTCTGTACCTGACTATCAATGAGAGTATCTTACAGCTCTTTTCTTGTATAAACCAGTTACCTTTCCAGAGCAGTCTGAAAAAAAAAACAGATAGCAATATTGGTTTTACTCAATCAGATAATAAGATAACAAACTATCTGATAGCATTGTTTTATTCAATTGAGAGGATTACGATTTTTCACTGCATCAATATTAGTAGAGGACAAGAGTGTTGATGAAAAGAGAGCAGATGTCACCACGTTTTAGGATATATGAAAAGGAAACTTAAAATTCCATAAATGTTTAAAGAGCATTTGCCTTAGGAAAGGTTCATATGTATCTTCATTCGCAAGAGAGTTGTCATGAAACAATCTGGCTCTTTTTGGATTTGCTGCCAAGGAAATGGACAATATATTGTTAGTTTTGAACCAAATACATAAAATTAACTATTTCCATACTAACCTGTAAGCATTTCATCAATTAAGGCAAGAACATATTCTACTGTTTCTTCCTTGAAAATGTATATAAAATTAACTATTTCCATACCAACCTGTAAGCATTTCATCAATTAAGGCAAGAACGTATTCTACTGTTTCTTCCTTGGAAATGTCTCGCAAAATGCTCACAAAGACACGGACATAAGCCGGACCATCCTGAAAAAGTTGCTTCCACTAGTTAATGGCTCTCAAAGACAATCATAATTAAGCACCAAGATCTATCTTCCAAACAATTAAAAACAATAAGAAAGAAAATTAATGACTGAAGAATATAAATCATCAAAATGAACGAGCATGGAGAATGATCAAGCATTTCTTAGCACAAGCAACTACAAGCATAAAAAATACCTCAGATACGTAGACAGGCAATGCAGGATCTACAGTAATTGGGAAGTATCATTCAACTGAAAACGAATATTCAAATGTTTTTTTCTTCTTCTTCTTTTTTTTTTTTTGGTGCATGGTGTGTGCATGTGATACATATATATAAGGGGAAAAAAAACAAAAATCAAAATGTTCCAAAAAGTTATGCGTACTTCCTATGAAACTATCAAACTGATACCTGATAAGAAAGAAATAAAAAGGAAAAATACTAAAATGACACCAAAACACGTAAACTGAAGAAATGTTCTATGACTATCCAATTATAATCTTAATATGCTAAACTTGATAAATTTATATCTGATCAGTGGTGACAGCTGAGGAGTCATGACCAAAGTGAGCAACCGTTGGGTACTATACAACAGATTCAAACCAAGGTATGCAACATTTCCAGTGCAGTAAATCCTAGCAATAACTAGATAAATATGGCTGCAGTATTTTCTTTTCTTTAATCAGTGATTTCTCCATCACTTATTGACAATAAGGTACAGTTAGACCAACACAACTATAGCTTAATAATTGCTGTAAAAGGCTACAGGAAATATTCCTCATAAGACAAAACAATATAAACATCATTTCCATCATTAGGAGATAAAGACTAACTTTGGGTTCTCTAAATACATATGATAACCTATACTCACGTCAGATCCAGTCACAAGTAAAGGAAAAAGGACAGAGAATATTACATCATCCAGCAACTGAGCTTTGTAACTTTCAGCTTTCTTGTCATAACGCCTTAACAGCTGAAGTCCTGTACCGGAGATCAGCTTTGTTGTCATGTACGTTTCCCATGGTATGTCCCTCCTTAACACCTTTAAGATAATCAGAGAAAACAGAAACAAAGTTAGATCAGCTCCATCGACTGACATGTTAAGTAATTGTTATTCTTCATGGGAGATAAGTACCCTTTTCAGCATATAGGGTTCTTTTTTTTTTCCAAATCAAGAATATATCATTTATCAGGTCATAAAATTGAAAATATAAAGGAACTTTTGCTTTTTCCAGCTTTGGGGGACGGCAAATGTAATGGTGCTACATTGAGGACTCTCATCATATTATTAGTCCGGATAATAAATTTTTTTTTCACAAAAAATGACAATTTCCTTAATGTATGTTTCTAACTTTATCTTTTCTGCACGAGAAAAAAGTAAAACATATTTCCAACTTTATTTTCAGGAAGTTAAAAGACAAAAGAAGGTAGTCGGTGCACCATCTACACAACACCCAAAATTCATTAAAACTGGCGGACATGATGATGGGGAAACAAGCCAGATAAATCCTCAGTTGAAGCAGCCATTAAACACATCATTTTGTATATCCTTGGTGGATTGTGCGGAGTATGCAATGTCAAGTTCCCACAAAATGCACACACGCTAAATCCATATTCTAATGCACTAAGGCGCAGTAAACAATACGGGTCCTTCCCCTACAGTCTGAACCGCGACTTACATTCATTTCGGTTCCTTCTCCATTTGAAGAGAATTAACACTAGTCAAAACGACTTAATAACCACCTATACCTACAAGTACACTTTCATATAAATTCGCATTACTCATACAGCTTGATCTTCAAGTACCAATTCTCACAAACAGTGCCACACATATATTTTTTATTTTCAACAAACTCCAGCAAAATATTCACGTTACTTACATCCGCTTATTAGATAAATAACATAACCTAGTCTCTCAAGACTCTAATATATTACACGACCACGAAATTCTCGCTATGTGACAGTTCGTGAACACGGGACCCACTAATGGGTCAGAAGTACGCATTCCGCACGCAATTTAATTCCGATTAATCGGATAACAAAAACGATCGTGATTACAGTCTAACAACTAAAATCTAGGGTTTTTTAGTCAATTAGATGCAAAATTAGGATTAAATTGAAGACTTTTTTAAAATTCATAAACCAATTGGGGCGTGTGTGTGTGTGTGTGCGATTGTTACCTGCTCGGTGGTGAGCTCGGCGTGATCCATTGTCATTGTTGTGTGTGTGTGATCTTCTTGAGAGAGTCGTGAGAAGAGTCTACGAGCTCAAATGGAAGGTTTGATATTTTCAGATCTGATTTGTATGATTGAGAGGTATCTCTTGTCCACCACGTTGAACGTGAATGAACGTAATTTCTGTCACTATTTTGTAATTAAATAAATTAATTATTTGTTCGTTCGTATTTTTATTGTGGTTAATATGGTACTAGACCTTTGATAAAAATAAAAAATAAAAATGGTAGTAGACCTTCTTTTTTTTCTTTTTTTTACGGGTAACCGTTATTTGTTGTGAAAAAATTTGTTGTTCGATATGTGTGATTCATTTACTTATGATACGGACTATTTTAAAATTGTATAATTACAATTTTAAAGTAATTATATATCCTAGTATATGTATAAAGTCATTTAAAAAAATGTTCGAACACCAAATTTTTAATTCACATATATATACTTATACCGCCTTGTGTAGTTTTTCTTTAGAGTAAATGCCCCTTTTAGTCTTTAATGGTTGGCTGTTGGGACATCTTATTCCCTCATCTTTAAAACTGAGTAATTTAATCTTTAAAGTTTAATTAGAAGGACAATATTAATCCTGATGGCCAAAAAGGGTAAAAGAAAATAAAGGGAAAAAAGTAGCATTAATTTCCCATTATTTCACCAATGCTCAAAAAGGTCTCCAATATTTACAAAAAGGCTCAAAATAGTTCTCAACGTTAAATATTTGGCTAGTTTTAATAGATATAAACAAGGTAAAGTTAAAAATTCACACAAAAACAAACAATCTCAAACACACACCTAAAAACATACACTAACATACCTAAAAATACATGCACAAACACATACTAAAACATAAACAAACATACACTGAAACACACACTAAAACACCTAGTTAGACACACAAACACATACTAAAACACCTAATTACATACACAAACACACACTAAAACACCTAATCACACACACAAACACATACAATTATACACAAACACAAAAAACACACTCAACCAAAAAACACACAAAACCCACCTACTCATACACATATACAAACACACACAAACACGCAGGGGGAGGCTGGGTTCATGGGTTGAGAGGGATGGCTTCGCTAAGTGGGGATGGAGGGTTCTGGGGTCGCTGGGTGGGGCTGGGGCTGGGGGTTTTGGGTTCGCGACATGGGGGTGGGGTTTTAGGTTCGTGGCATGAGGGTGAGGGTTCTGGGTTCGTGTGGTGGGGATGGGAGGTTGGTAGTACAAGGGGTGGGGGTGGGTTTTGGGTCGCGATGGGGATGACAGGTTCTGGTTCACAGGGTGGGGGACTAATGGTTCGTGGTAGGGGTAAGGGGCTAGTAGTTCGCGACTGGGGTGGAGGACAAGCTGGTGGTTTGTGGTTGGAAGGGGCTTGGTGGTTCATGGCGAGGGGTGGGGGAATGGTGGCTGGCAGTTTGGAGGGGTGGGGTTGGGTTTGATTGGAGGAAAAAAAAAGATTGGTAGGTGTGTAATTTTCTTATTGGGGACCTCTTTAAGCATTTTGAAATATTAGAGACCTCTTTCAGCATTGGTGAAACAACGGGGGACTAATGCTAATTTTTTTCCTTTATTTTTTTTAACGTTTTTGGCCATTGGGATCAACATTGTCCCACTAACTAAATTTTAAGGACTAAAAGACTCACTGTTAAAGATGAGGGACCAAAATGTCCCAATGCCCAAACATTAAAGACTAATGGGGGCATTTACCCTTTTCTTTATTAAACTAACAACGTATTAGTTAGCAGAATTAAGGTTTTTTTTTTTGTCAAGCAACTACAACGTTTATTTGTCCATAAATGAAGATAAAATCATTGTATTGCATCTTGAGAAAATGGCAATTTTGTAGAGTCGTTCTTTGACTCCTCATTTTTTTTTTTTTTTTTTAGGGCCTCTAAGTAGTTAATTGTTTTTTTTTTTTTTTTCTCTTTCAAAGTTAAAAAATATGCATGCAAACGCATTTCAACTCACAAAAATAGATGAATAATTCAATACTGTTCTTGTTGTGCCTTTTTTAGAATTACCAATTCCTCGCATAGTAAAATTGACCAAAAATAATAGTTTTAGTTTGCAAACATTTTCCTTACCAAAATTAAGGTACTGGATTCTGATGCATCGTCCAACTTATTATATGTTTAAAAACTAAAGAAATAAACACATAAGTTCAGAAGTCCTATTTAATTTTTACTCTTACTTAGAGGGCATTGAATATTTTTATCAAGTGAAGACTAAAATAATAATAATAAATTATTTTTTTGCTTCATTGGAGGCTTCAAAGCCGATAATCACAAGTGTAGGGGATGTTTTGCTCTTTTTGTCTTTTTTTATGAGAAGTTTGAGATGATTCAAAAGAGTATCAATTCTGAAAAATTCAATCGGTTGTTGGAGTCCATAATTAGCCAGTCAATCCGCACATTTGTTAACTTGTTGAAAAATATGTGAGATCTTAAAACCTCTGTGACGATTCAAAATCAACTTGCAATCTTCCACCAACAGTTGAAGAGGGCAATGAAGCTGGATATTGCCATTGATTAAGCTACAGTTATAAGCAGAATCAAATTCAATCAATAAATTATTAATACCCAAGTTAACAACCATTCTCAATCTCTCCCAAAGAGCAAAAATCTCAGCTCGAGTACTAGTTGCCATTCCAAGATTAGAAACAAAACTAGCAATCCAATCCCAGTTCCATCACGAAAGATTCTCCTGCCGCAACAGGACCCGAACATCCCTTAGCGCAACCATCAATATTGAGTTTCCATCTTTGTGTTGGTTTAATCCAACCAATCAGTTTCACACATTTATTCCAACATGACTATTTCTGGTGCACACTCCACGCTATATCCACCTCGCTGACAACTTTGTATATGTCTTGCACAATAGAGTCGCTTTGCTTATGAAACTGATCCGATAATGTGCTCTCATTCCTCCATTTCCAAAGTATCCAACATGTCATTCCAAACAAAACACTCCATTTAAGCTTGTCATATGCTTTTTCAAGATCGAGCTTTATGGCCATCCAGCCTGTTTTGCCTTTCTTGCGCCTAATATTGTGAACCATTTCCTGGACAAGTATAACATTATCGCTAGTGGATCGCCCCGGCATAAAACTACTCTGTGTGCTTACTATTGGTAATAGTTTTTCGTGTTCACTATTTGTTGTGTTCTTATTAATATTGGTGCAACTTCTAGATTCATCCTAAAATTTCCTTTCCTAAATTATTTACTCAACTGTCTTACTATCTGTTATAGTTGTTCTTTTTAAAGATGACAATGAGAAGCATCTAAATATGTAATCACACGTATCTAATACGATAACAAACCCAATAACAAAATCGATAGAATATCTGTCACAATTTAATTTTTTTAAGGGGTAATCGATGGGTAGGGGTGTGCAGTGAAACCGCAAACCTACCCAAATCGCCTAACCCAACCCAAACTAACCCACTTTTGTGTTGGGAGGAAACCCGATATCAAAACACAAACAACAAATGCACAGCGGAAATAACACCTTCTCACCTTATATAAACATGTTAGGAAGTAACAAATAGAGCCAACAACAATATGCACAAATCTAAAAATTTCAGAAAGTAGAGCAACACCAAGATTTTAACGTGGAAAACCTCCCCAACGTGGAGAGTAAAAACCACGGGACCGTAGTCCATCAAAAGACTTCAACTATCAACAAATAATGGGTACAAAAGAGTCTTCTCTAGCTACAACTAGAGACATACACAATACATTCACCAAGAATAACAAATTCTTGCAAACATTGTATCAACAAAAGAGATTAAACCAAGAAGTAGGAGAGAAATTACTAAAAACGTTGTCACTGTTCACGTCAGAAAAACAGGATGTAGAGAGCTCCAAATCTAATCTCCACCATTCAGATTGAAGACCCATGAGTTGTGAATCTGCACACAAAATTTCAGCTCGATCGGACCATAAATGATCCTCCGATCGTCGATTTGATGAAGATTGCGCAGGCTAAAATTTCTGCTCTCTTCTTATTCTTTCTCTCTCTGTTTCTATCTCTCTCTCTCGTTTTTTCTTTCACTCTCACACACACCACATGACAAATCAGTCAACTTGACTGATCTGTCTTCACCCTTTTTTTATTATTGTTTTTCTCTTTTTTTTGTTTTGTTTTCTTTTGATCAAAAAGCAAAAGCAAAATCATTACCAACCCACACGGGTTGGTCTACACAATAAACTCCCCCACCAACTCATGTGGGTCGGTCAATCAACCCGGCAACCAAACGACATATCTCAAGCTTCTCTCTTGGCAACGCCTTCGTCAACATATCGGAGCCATTATCATCTGTGTTAACTTTTTCAAGTTTCAGCAACTTTGAATTCAAAACATCCCTGATCCAATGGTACCTCACATCAATATGTTTTGATCTTGAATGAAATGAATAATTCTTACCAAGATGTATTGCACTTTGATTGTCGCAATACAAGACATAATCATCTTGCTCAAACCCAAGTTCTTCCAGAAACTTTTTCATCCATAGCAACTCCTTACATGCTTTAGTTGCTGCAATGAACTCCGCTTCAGTATTGGAAAGGGCAACACACTTTTGCAATCTCGATTGCCATGCCACAGCCCCCCCTGCAAAGGTAATCAAAAAACCCGAAGTAGACTTACGAGTATCAACATCTCCAGCCATATCAGCATCTGTGTAACCCACAAGCATAGGCTTCTCACATCCAAAACAAAGGCTCAATTTGGATGTGCTTCGAAGATATCCCATAATCCACTTCACTACATTCCAGTGTTCTCTCCCAGGATTTGAGAGAAATCGGCTGACTGTACCAATTGCATGACCTATATTTGATCGTGTACACACCATAGCATACATCAAACTTCCCACTACCGAAGAGTATGGAACATTCTGCATATCTCTTTTTTCTTCATCTGTGGAAGGACACTGTTGAGCACTTAGCTTAAAGCGAGTAGCAAGAGGAGAGCTAACCACTTTAGCTTTATCTATGTTGAATTTTTGAAGTACTTTCTCGATGTACTTCTCCTGTGAAAGATACGCCTTTTTGCCATTTCTGTCTCGATTGATTCTCATGCCAAGAATCTGCTTTGCCGATCCCAAGTCTTTCATAGCAAAAGACTTATTCAACTGTTTCTTCAACTTATCAATTCTTGAAGAATTCCTGCCAATAATCAACATATCATCAATGTATAGCAACAAGATAATAAAAACATCATCAGAGAATTTTTGAGTAAAAACACAATGGTCCGAAGAAGTTTTCATGTAGCCTTGCTCCCCCATAACAGATTCAAACTTCTTATACCATTGTCGAGATGCTTGTTTCAAGCCATAATGAATTTTCTTCAATTTACACACATAATCCTCTTTTCTTTTTTCTTTGAACCCCTCCGGTTGCTCCATATAAATTTCTTCCTCCAAATCACCATGAAAAAAGTAGTTTTCACATCCATTTGCTCGATCTCCAGATCAAGACTAACAACCAAACCCATGACAACTCGAATGGATGACATCTTCACAACTGGAGAGAAAATCTCATCAAAGTCAACACCCTTTCTCTGACTGAACCCTTTCACAACCCGGTTTTCTTTGTATCGTGGCCGTGAAGTATTTTCTTGTTGCTTTAACCTTTAAAACCATATGTTTTTTAAAACTCTTTTGCCTTTAGGCAACTTCAACTCAAATGTGTAATTTTCATGCAAATATTTCATCTCATCTTGCATAGCTTCCATCCACTCATTTTTATGTTTATCATCCATAACTTCTTCAAAGCTTTCAGGTTCACCTCCATCTGTCAATAAAACATACTCATCAGAAGAGTATCTCATGGAAGGTTGTCTGTCGCTAACGGATCTCCTGAGTGGAACTGTTGGTAGAGTCTCAGGTTGACTATCATCATCACCTACCTCAACCTGTGTAGGACTTTCTGCTTGATCATCATCAGGGAAATTATCTTGATCATCATCTTCAACCTGCTCTGTTGCTGGTGGCGTTGAAGGCACTATATCAAGATCAGCCAATTCATCTGACTGTAAGGGTAACTCTTTCTCTGCTTTGCCAATGTCCTGAATTGTTTGATCCTCCACAAATACAACATCTCTGCTCCTGACAATTTTCTTCTCAACTGGATCATATAGCCTATAACCAAATTCATCAAGGCCATAACCGACAAATATACATTGTCGTGTCTTCACATCAAGTTTGGACATTTCATCCTTTGGAATGTGTACAAACGCCTTGTATCCAAAGACTCGCAAATGATCATAAGAAACATTTTTCCCTGTCCAAACTCTATTAGGAACATAAAGCTTTAATGGAATACATGGTGAGAGATTCAACAAATGAACAACTGTATTCAAAGCCTCATCCCAAAATGAATGTGGTAGATTTGCATGTGAAAGCAAACATCTTACCTTTTCAATCAAAGTTCTATTCATTCTCTCAGCAACACCATTCAACTGTGATATCTTTGGCGGTGTCTTTTGAAGCCTGATACCTTGCTCTCTGCAATACCTGTCAAATGGACCACAATATTCACCTCCATTATCTGTACGGATACATTTCAACTTTCTTCCTGTTTCTCTTTCAACGGATGCTTGAAACTGCTTGAATACATCCAACAGTTGATCTTTAGATTTCAAGGTATAAGCCCAAGTCTTCCTGGAGTGGTCATCACTAAACGTCACAAAGTAAAGGGAACCACCAAGTGTTTTAATTTTCATCGGACCACACATATCTGAATGTACCAGCTCAAGTACATTTTCTTTCTTGGAATGTGGATGACTCTGGAAAGAAACCATGTTCTGCTTTCCTGCAAAGCAATGATCACATTTTCTCATATGCGGATCTGTTAGTCCCGATAAAATTTTATTCTTGGATAAAACTGAAATTCCCTTCTCATTCATGTGACCCAGTCTCTTGTGCCACAACTCTGTTGCATCTTCATTCTCCACTGAATTAACAATGCTCCTGGAAACTTTTGAGTTCATCAAATACAAAGTTGAGCATTTCTTACCTCTGGCTACAATCATAGAGCCCCTTGTAAGCTTCCATTGACCATTACCGAAGGTATTGAGAAAACCTTCATCATCAAGTCTACCTGCAGAGATCAAATTCAATCGAATGTCAGGAACATGTTTCACATCTTTAAGGATTAATTTGCCACCATTTTCGGTCTCCAAACAAACATCTCCTGTACCGACAACTTTGGAGACACCATCATTACCCATTTTCACAACCTCAAAATCACCAGCTGTATAAGACATAAAAAAGTCCTTTTGAGAAATAGCATGAATAGAAGCACCACTGTCAATCACCCAACATGTATCATGACATGCAAGATTAATAACATCACTGTCATATACAATGAAAAACTCCTGTGTAGTGGTAGCAACTCGATCTTTACCACTATCATCATCTTTCTTCCTATCATTATCTTTGTTTTTATTTTCATTTTGTAATATTCTGAAAAATCTCTTAATATAACCCATTTTTTCATAGTGATAACATTTGACATTACTGTACTTCCCTCTTGACTTACTTCTACTGCTTCCTCTATTTTTCGAACCCTTTTGCTTATTCCTCCCCATAGATTCAGTAACCAAAGCATCTGACTGTGAAGAGGATTTTTGTGACTTTCTTCTAGCTTCTTCATTTAAAGGTCTACTTTTAATTAGATTCAAAGTGATTCCACCATCTGGGGTTGAGTTACACAATGACATTCTAAATGTCTCTCATGAGTCCGGTAAAGTACCAAGAAGCAATAATCCCTTAAGTTCATCATCCAATTTAATTCCACTGGCAGCTAACTGATTTATAATCCCAAGATACTCATTTACATGATCAGTTATAGGTGTTTTATCTCGGTATCTCAAACCTATCAATTGTTTTATCAAGAATAAATTGTTGCTCCCACAGTTTTGTGCATACAATTCTTCAAGTTTGTTCTACAATGTGCGTGCATGTGTTTCCTCACTAATGTGGTTCATCACATTATCATCTACCCATGTCCTGATATAACCACACACTTGCTTGTGAAATAACTTCCATTCTTCATCACTTTTATTTGCTGGTTTTTCAGTAGTAAACACTGGTAGATAATAATCTTTCACATACAACAAGTCTTCCATTTTTCTTTTCCACATGGCATAATTCAAACCATTCAAAAATATCATTCTACTTGTATTAACTTCCATTGTTTACACAAGATAACAATTTAACAACCAAGCTCTGAGGCCACTTTGTTGGGAGGAAACCCGAAATCAAAGCACAAACAACAAATGTACAGAGGAAATAACACCTCCCACCTTGTGTAAACCTGTTAGGAAGCAACAAAGAGAGCTAACAACAATATGCACGAATCTGAAAATTCTAGAAAATAGAGCAACACCAAGATTTTAACGTGAAAAACCTCCCCAACGTGGAGAGTAAAAACCACGGGACCGTAGTCCACCCAAAAACTTCCACTATCAACAAATAATGGGTACAAAAAAGTCTTCTCTAGTTACAACTAGAGGCATACACAATACATTCACCAAGAATAACATATTCTTGCAAACATTGTATCAACAAAAGAGATTGAACCAAGAAGTAGGAAAGAAATTACCAAAAATGTTGTCATTGTTCACGTTAGAAAAATGGGCTGTAGAGAGCTCCAAATCTGATCTCCACCATTCAGATTGAAGACCCAAGAGTTGTGAACGTGCACACAAAATATCAGCTCGATCGGACCACAAATGACCCTCCGATCGTTGATTTGATGAAGATTGCGCAGGCTGAAATTTCTGCTCTCTTTTTCTTCTTTCTCTCTCTGTTTCTGTCTCTCTCTCTCGTTTTTTCTTTCACTCTCACACACACCACATGACAGATCAGTCAAGTTGACTGATCTGTCTTCACCCTTTTTTTTATTATTGTTTTTCTCTTTTTTTTGTTTTGTTTTCTTTTGGTCAAAAAGCAAAAGAAAAAACAAAATCATTACCAACCCACATGGGTTGGTCTACACAACATTTTGGTGGTTTTTTAAAAATTTTATTGGCTATGGTTTAAGATTTTATAAAAACCGACTATATGGGTTGGTTTATGATTTTTAGCATTGAAACCGATAAACTCAAACTGCTCTAAAAAAAAAATATATATATATATATAGGCCCAATACAAGTGCTGATTTTTTTCATCGTTGCACTTTCCTTTGGTTCAAGTGCTGATTTTTTTTCATTTTGTGTTTGGCTATGTTTTGTTATTTTGGAAATTACTAATATCTTATGGTTATTTTATGTTATGGGAAGTACTATTTTGAATTTAGAGTCAATGTAAAAACTAACTTGTGGTATTTTGACATAGACAAGTATGTTGTTTCTTTTTGTTTGTTGTTCCTATTTACATTTTTAATATAAACAATTATATTAGCAGGTAGTGACAGATACCAACCCGACAAACCGAACCAAACCATTTTAATGGTTTGGAACCTACCCCACTTTGGGTGGTTTTGATAAATGTATGGTTTGGTTTTGGTTTAATTTTTTCAAACCGAATGTATTGGTTCAATTGGGAAAATATCATTCAAACTGTCCAAATCGACCCATGCACACCCTTACTGATGGGTGATTCAATAGGTTTTAGTATCATACACAAAAAATTAAATACCCAAAACTCATTTATTGATTTACTAAAAAATAATATATATATATATATATATATATATGTGTGTGTGTGTGTGTGTGTATACACACACATGAGACACATCTAATATAATGTGTAAAGGTGACAAAAACTAAAAAATAAATTTTGGATTTTTTAACATCTAAAAATGAGTTTTTCTACATTTTTAGGTTGTTTTGTTATTTAAATTAATGTATTACTACTATTCATGATTTTGGGTTGGGCTACCCGTGGTTCTTCCAATATTCCGGTTTTGGTAATCGATTTTCAAACTCATTGGGTTTTAGGTTTAATTTTGGTAATGGATTATGCTAATTAGTTGTAGGTTCAAATACTCCAATTTTTTCGCATGTATCAAACTCGATCCCATCCCTAAGTTTTTTCACTTTTGATTGTGTTCTTCTCGTTAATATTGATGGAGCTTTTAGAGTCACTCTGAAGTTTTTACACAACCCTAACCCTGATAGTTTGTTCTCTCACCTATAGAGATGAATCGCATAAAAATCTTGAATGCAATACTTATATAATAATTTAATGAAGTATGGAAACTTGAAAGACACTTATTATATTGAAAGTAAATAAAATTTAAACCATAAGTTGTTATCATTTTGCGTACGAAAGTTGTTTATGATTAGAGACATGCGTACATGAATTCGTGCCAATTAACCTTTTCTCTTCAATAAATCTATTCCTTGCCTGGAATGGAGAATAGTAAGCATTTACACTATATTTGACTGATCATCTTAATTACCCATTAAATTCCATAGGTTTCAATAAAAGTTGATTTTCTTATTATTCTAAATCACTGCCCCTATCTAGCTAATTCCATCGTCATTCTTTTTTTGTGTGTAGTTGTAGAGGTTGACTTGATTAAACAACTATCTACGAAATTAATTGTTACCTTGTGTTTGAATTGAGTAAAATGGATGGAGGGGAGGAAGGGACATGGATTTTCTTCAATTTTTTGGTGAGGAGAAAAAAATTGGAAGATCGATTTCTTTAACGGGGTTTCTCTTTATGCCCGAATTGGTAGAAATGAAAGCAAAGAAAATGATACTTGATATAAGATTAAAAAAAAAAGCCCTTATCAACAAAAAAACCATATTTTATTTCTCATTGTTAGCTTTTCTTTCATTTCCTTTTTTTTTTCCATAAAAACAAGACCATAGGATCTATTTGAAAGTGTTCTTATTTTTTTGTTTTCCAGAACAGTTTCTACTAATAATTTTCAAATATGATTTTTAAAAATAAAAAAACAGAAAACATGTTTGCGTAGAATGGTTTTTGAACAAGTTTTTAAAGTGAAGATACCTTTAGAATTATATGAATATTTTTTTCTTTTATCGAGCTACAAATTTTTTATTAAATCATTAATTTATTTACTTCAATTAGTAATCTTAATTGGTTAACTAAATAACTAAAATAAATAAACAAATAATGAAGTGATTAATAATTATTTTAAAATTATTAATAAAAAAATTTCATTTATAATCAATAAATAATAAATTAGTTAATATAATTTAAAATAAATAAATTTATTGAATTTATTTATTTTAAATTATATTAACTAATTTATTTAGTTGATAAATAATGCAAAATTTAATTATGAAATGAATCAAAATTATTTATTAATAATTTTAAAATAATTAGTTAATAACTAATTATTTTAAAATTATTAATAAATAAATTTGATTTATAATCAATAAATAACAAATTAGTTAATATAATTTATAAATAATTAAATTTTTATTTTAAAATTAATTTATTTTACAATAAATTATCTAATAAAATTAATTAACTAAAAAATATTAAGTTAATTAACTTAATTGATAATTAATAAAAAAAATTAATTAAGAAATGAATAAACAATTTTTTAATAATAATAAATTAATTAACCTAGTTAATTAGAAATTAATAGGTTAATTACTTTAATTGATAATTAGTAAAAAAGTAAGTAATTAAATATTTTTTATTAATAATAAATTATTTAAATTATTTAATTTTAAAGTAATACTTTTAATAAATTATGAATTAATCAATTATTAATTAAATTATTAACTATATTAAAATTAATTAATTTATTTAAAATGTGTCCATGGTGGAGGAAGGGGAAAGGGAACAAGAAACATAAAAACATAAAAAATGTGTTCTTGTTTTCTTGTTCTTCAGAATATATTTTCAAAACAATTTTTAAAAGTAATTATTAAAAATAACCCATGCCAAATAAGATTTTCTATTTTTTTGTTTTCTAAAACAACAAATTTGTTTTCGGAAACAGTTCCAAATAGTCCTATAACATCCTTCCCTTTCTTTATTCTTTTTAGCCATTGAAATGAAGACTCTTTTCTTTTCCTTTACTCTACGAATTTTTTTTTTTTTCTGGTCAAGTTACTCTACAATTATCTCTTTTAACTTCCCTTCCTTTCATTTCCCTTTCAAATCCAAATATAGTGTTGATATTAAGTGACATCTTGTTTCACTAAAGTATAATATTTAGCTTTCAAAGTTTACATCTTGTTTCAATAAGGTAATAGTCTTTAGCTTTCAAGGTACGTGTAGCCAAGTAAGTGAAAAACATTGCACTTAGCATAATTATTAGCTTAAGCAAACCATTTGTAGTTAAAAAAGATAAAATTTAAATAAAATGCAGTATAAAGAAATATAAGGGAAGTTGAAGAAATTTTCAGAAATTGGTAGGAAGCTCATATAGCCCACTAATGCAAGAAAAACGACAACGTACAAATCAAACTGCAGAACAAACACTACTTTTCAATATCTTTTTTCTTTTCGTTGCAATGAAGTGCCGTGAGCTCTAAATCAGAACTTTCATTAGTGGTGGAAAGTTTCTCTTTGACAGTTTCCTCTCCTGGTTCGTTAAAAACTATATATATATATTTTTTTCAAATGAAAACTAAAGTACGTAAATAGCGAGATTCGAAACTCGCAACTTCTCGCATAACAACTAGTAATATTATCACTGGATTGAAACCCTAGTATAATCACTCCTTTCTGCCTACCTCTGGCTCTCAGACATATGTAATATGATGCATGACACACTGGCGAATGATTATTCTCGTTCAAAACTTGAATGCTGACCAATAAGATGGAATCATATTTTGACTAAACCCTTTATGTTTAGTCTAAATACGTCAATTTAGTTCAACAAGAATTAATTGACTCTTTAAGAGGATAACTTTGCTCTAAGCTTTGGCATTATTTCTGTAATTTTTCCATATAAATTATTATGAAGTGGACATTTTGGTTTACCAAGCATCCCACACGGATTTTGTAAGAGATCAGTATTTAGTTTATAATAGTTTGAGCCTCCAAGGGCATGGTCTAATAGTAGTGAGGGTAAAATTGCTTCTGCAAGGTCGCAGGTTCAACATTTCTCACTATTTTGAAGTTTTGCCCTTGACTGACCTGCATGTGTGGACAATGGCGAAGCCAATAATCTAAGGTCAGGGGGTACACTTGAGAAGTAGACAAGAGATGTAAATAGATTGGGCTCAAGAACAGATTATAATTAATAACAATATCAAACCACAAGCTTATTTTCAGTGATGTAAGAAGATCATTAGTTATACGTAACCAAATGAGAAGTAGCGCGATTCAAGAGGCTTATAAAAGTTGCTAGAAGCTTCCAGAGTAATCCTGACTAACCCAGACTTCTCTATAATTCTCTATAATATTGTATATTTTTGTAGAATATCCTAGAGTTGTAATTAATGAGTAGTTGGTAGTTGAAAGATGGTAGATGAATTTAATAACCCCCTAGAGTACTCCTATATATACTTGGGGGGAGCTCATTTGTAAATATCCACCCATCCAATCTAAGAAGTTCTCTAGCAATATAAGTGTTCTTGAGTTCTCTCAAAGTCTTAAGAGCAACTCCAACAAGGGTTGCTACTTTGGCTTTTTAGCCACAGTAAAGAGCCAAAGCAAATTTTACAGCTCCAACAGACTCGTCATTTCCTTAGCTATTATCCAACACTCGCCAGATTTGCCGCTTATGCTCGCTACAAGCAACGAGCGAAATCAACTCTCATTCTTTTTTTTTTCAACCCAAACACTAACGGAAAACAAAAGCATTTGGATTAACAAATTAGGTAATGCTTCAATGAATCCGAAATTTTATTGTACAACGAATTAGAGTTAGCAGTTTGATTATATTATAGGCTTTGGATTAAGGATGATAATATCTTGATTCTGCAATAGCTTAGGTAAAATAAAAATAAATAAAAAACCCATTCCCATATTTGTAAGGTGTTCGAGGAAATGTTTCAATGAATCCAAAATTTTATTGTAGAATGGATTAGAGTTAGCGGTTTGATTATATTATAGCCTTTGGATTAAGGATGGTAATATCTTGATTCTGCAATAGCTTCTGGATTAAAGATGATAATGTCTTGATTCTGCATTATAGCCTTTTGATTATATTATAGCATTTGGATTAACAAATTAGGCTTGATTTGCATCACTAGCATCATTATATGCTCATTTCATATAAGGCGGCTTATTTGGGTCTTTTATTTTTTCCTTGGTTTTGGTTTAGGAAACTGGGATAATTGTGTTAGTTTCTATCATGATGTAGTTTGCAGAGGATATAATTTATGTGTCTACCTATAGACTATTTGATATAAGCTTGCAAGTTTAATTGAATAAAAGAAGTATTTAGCAAAACTTAAATTATATGAATATTACAATTTTTGTTAGAACATAATTGTCAATAATTAAAAAAATAAAGAAAGATTATTAAGTAATAATTTTAGATAAAATATGAAGAATTATTGGAGTAAAATTAAATAAATAGTTTTAAAATAGAGAGTACTATGGGAGTGAAAGTGAAATAGAGAGTATTGTTAGAGTAAAATTGCAATAAATAGTTTGTAAAAGTAGAGAACCACCAATTTAACTCTCTAGTATGAAAAAAAAATAGAGAAGCTGTTGGAGTTGCCCTAAGCTCTCTTGTAGGGATGACAGTGAATCAGATATCCGTAAAAAACATGCTATCCGAATCCGAATCCGTTTATTTTTCTTCAAACCAAAACCGTATCGGATATCCGTCGGATTTTAAAATTGCATACCAGAACCGAATCCGATGAAAATTAAAACATCCGTAGATATCCGAATCTGAACCGTTTAATTAAAAAATTAACTAAATAATAAAAAAAAACCTATCTATATTTTAAACATTAAAATTAAAATAAATTTACAACAAACTAGAAAAATAAACTTAAATGTTTAAAACACTAACAATGACATAACAAATTGAACAAATATTAGTTCCTACAACTAATTAAACTCTAGTGTGAGAACTAAAAACAAAGAAATTACCAAAAAACTTGTCTTGTACTAACATATATCAATTCTAATTAAAGTAGGTAAGAGACAACAAAAACTTTCGTTTACTTTGGTGAGGTTGCTTGATGTTCTTGAGCTTCTTGATATAAACCAATCTGCTTTCCAAATTTATGTCAATGTTGGTGTCCTTTTCTTCAATTTTTTTCGTTGGTGAAATGAGGCAGACGTGCTCAAGTCTTAACTAAAGCCACCATTTTGAAATGATTCTTCTACAAGAGTCCAAGATGCTTGAAATTATTAATGCCACTTAAAGTATGGACAAATTTTTAAAAAAGTGAAAAAGTGGTAAAAAAAAAGTGAAAAAGTAGTAAAAAAGTAAGTCAAAGGGATGGAATATTTTGTGTCTAACGAAGATTTCCAGGTGCAAAATATATATATAATCTAATTCGGATTATCCATCGGTTATTTTATATAAAACCAAAACCTATCGGATTATCCATCGGATGCCTCTTATAAAAATCAAACCCTTATGGATAATCCATCGGTTCTTTTATCGAATTATTATTGGATCGAATATCCACCGGTTTCGGATTTAAATACTATCCACTGTCATCCCTACTCTCTTGTGTTCTTTGCTTCTCTCTCAAACTTGTGAATATGTCTAAGGGTCTGTTTGGATTGAGGGGAATGGGGGGAAGGGGAGGTAAGGGAAGATATTAGAAAGTTATCTCCCTTGTATGTTTTGGAAGTTTTCCAAGGGGGAAGGAAGTAGAGGGGTAAAACTGAGTTTTGGTCGAAAGAGGGAATTAGTTATGTCGCGAGTTCAGTGGGTATTCCTCTCCAGATGGATGTTTCACTAGAATCTCGCACCAGATTGTCTTCAATTAAGGTCTATATTGAGGTTGGACTTGCAGACCATCTTCCTGACTCTTTTGATCTTGAGCTTGAAAAAGGGGAAATTGTTGTCATTTATATGGAATACCCCTGGAAACCAAGACCTTGCATCCACTACAAAGCCTATGGACACCCTTCTTACAGATGCCTTTTAGCTAAATTGGTTCCAGTTTCACAACCTGCTCAAAATAAACCTCCTAGTAAAAAATCAGATCAACTCCAGAACCATCAGGAGTGGAAAACTCAAAAGGGGAAAGCCAATCAAAACAAGCCTTTTGGTGGCTCAAGAGACCAAGCTTCTACCTCTTCTATGAATAGCTTCCAGGTCCTGGATAAAGTCAATTCAGAGACGCAAGAGTTAATTGCAACACCTCTGAATCTAACAAGCCAGTCTGCTAATATCAATGGCATCCCTTCAACAAGAAAGCCTGTTGAGAATTAGTCTCTAACTACTATTGAAAGATCCTCTAGCCCCAACAGGTCAGATAAGGGTTCATCTGTGAATGTTGATCTTGCCACTGGTGTCATTCATCCCCCCTACGAACGACACCAAGGTGAACCTCAACCCCTTCCTAATCATTCTATTTAATGAAGGTCCTCATTTGGAACGTTAGGGGGCTAAATAAGCCTTACAAACAGGCAACTTTACTTAAATTCCTTCGCACTAATCATATTAATATATGTGGTATTTTTGAAACTAGAATTAAGGCTAACAACGCTCAGTCTATCCTTAATTCGAAGTTTAATAATTGGGGTCATTTGAACAACTATGAGCAGACTGACGGTGGAAGAATCTGGCTCTTTTGGGCTACACGTAAACTGTATGTTAGGAAAGGTGAGGCTACTGACCAAGCCATTCTTTGTCTCATTAAATATTTTGTTAACCAGCAGGAATTTTTCTTCAGCTTTATTTATGCAGCCAACGAATGTTCTGACAGGAAGAGACTTTGGCAGGCTCTCATGCAACGCCCCGATCCCTTACGAGACCGGAGGCTCTAATAACCAAGCTATTCTCAACCCAATCCCAACCCGGTCTCAAAATTTTAGGAAAAAAAGGACAGAGTCTTCCCTGTACCGTGGACATTCTGAAAACCTGTAAACACTCAAGAAAGTCACAACACAATAAGGCAAGCTTTTATAACTAAAGTTCAAAGGTTCATGGCCATCCAAGTCTTGAGGCATACAATAGTTTAGATTCACACAAGCATGCAACCAACTTGACTTCTTCATAAAACCGCTTATGATGCCATTCTATGATAACTTTGAAACATACTTAGAAGTTGAACTAACAGGTATCAAAACAATCACACCTAAGCATGCAACGCAACTAGACATAGAAATAAAAGTTATTACAAGCCATAGAATTACCACTGCTAATACAGTCATCTGGCTTCCAACTTACATATTACACAAATACATATATGAGCCTTAAGGCCCCAAAACAGATTATAACATAGAACAACAAATTCTTCACATAGCAACTAGAAAGCACATCCACCTCAGACAACAATCACACAGCAACTAAGGCAACTCCTTCAACTGCGCCACCTGAAACATGTTAGCGAGGTATGAGCAACCACTGTTGCCCAGTGAGGGATAAAGTCTCCCGGGGCGTGCAATGCAACAAGTAATATAGTTAAACAATAATAGCAATTAAACCATTCAAGAATGACAAAAGCTTAAGTAACCACATATTAAAAAGGATACATTCACTTAACCCCAGTACTGCAATCTTCACTTGGTCTTTATTCACGATCCACGAACCACGACCTCGATCACGATAAGCCGGCATCCCAAACACCAAAGGGTACTCCGGATGTACCCAATCCTACGACCCAACACCACCTAGCAATCTCCGGACCAGGCGAGTGAGGGAATAGGGTACGGAGCTAGAGCAACCAACCCTAACAAGCCCTCTGCCGCCCAGAGAGGCCCATCGCATCCGCCCCGACGATAAGGTTGCGCAACCCTAGACTCAATAACACAGGAAGCAATAATAATAACAATATAACAAAATAAGCCGATACACAAACAAGAAGGACAACAAAAGAGGTTGTCCTCGAGCACACACATTATCAATCACACCATACGATGAAATATGATACATTCATTAGTCTATAATTGCTAAACTAATCCAACTAAAACACTTAAATCACTTAGTATCGAATATTTAGCATATAACAGGATAAGACACATAGAATGCACATAGAAATGATCCCTCACCTTTTAGGAAGTCAAACCTGCGCGAATTAAGCCAAGATTCCCTCAATATTCTCCAAAAGCATCAATTCCCTTCAATTATCACTACCTAATACAATCAACTATATGCATAAGAAGTGATTTCTTATTGTCAACTAAAGCTAGTTCATAAAGCCATTAAGTTTATCCAACTCTATTTGATTCCCTTTAATTCACATAACTAACAATATATTTCATGGTTTAACAATCATTATAATCAATATTTGAACAATACATAAACTCAAGTGATCACATATGCAACACTCTTTAATTTCCAAGTATCAAACAAAGACAATAGCATAATAAATAACATATACATAGTCATGATAATTCATATAAGTAGAAACAATATATAACATCTAACCAATAAGTTATATAAGCGTATCTTTACACATATAATGCAATTAATAAGCAATATAAACATGTTTACTCAATCTTTAACTAGTATCGATATAACTTAACTCACAACTTCTCCGAATAGAAGAACTTCTTACATAAGTACATTTAAACAATTATCCAAAAAATCAAGAATTAACTAACAACAATTATTACCATGGTTCATTACTAGTTCCTTTAGTCTATTCTAAATTCATACTCAACCAAAGCCATGTAAACCAAGCAACTTAATTCACGAGACTTCACTACTATAATGTGTACACTACACAAAGGCATATAAACATTTAATTACTCAATTATAAAGCAATTATTATGAAATTAACTATGTGAACACAAAATGGTCAATATTATACTTTTCACAAAACTTAACCAAAAGCTCACACATACCTTAGAATAGCATTTAGACACTCTAGGAGCAACTACAAAGCAATACAAGTACTAAAGCAATTAATTCATTCATTTCCCCTTTGTTCAACTAGGCTATTTAGCTTCCTATCGGAATTCAATGATCAAGTTAAACTAGCTAACCATCCTACCAATCTAAGGATACCTAAATACCTCATTTAGAACCTCCAAATCAAAATTTATAGCACAAGTACACGAAAATACCAAAAATACCTCTTTGTGGGTTTACACTACAAGTACCAATTTCGGAACCCAAACAAGCGAAACGAAAGCATTTCTAAGGTTTCAATACTTAATAAAGACTAGCCATAACCTCAAAACGTGCTCGGATTTGAGTTAACCCCGAAACCTCTTATTAAAGTAGCTTAATTTGATCAAATTATTCAAATTTTGTACATGGCAAGTGCAACTAACATTTTTTCCACGCTCAAGGACCTAATTAGCAACTATTAGAAGCATTGAATCAAATTAAATTGCACAAATTTTCGGAACCCTAGAAATTTCACTATTCATCATCTTCCTCAAAGCTTCAACTCCATTTTCAACCATTCAAAATGCTATCTAACCACAAAAGTATGCTCTATGATCACTAATAAGAGTAATTTAAGCATAAACAAGCATAACCAAGTAATATCTCAACAAATCCCAAAAAAAATAAAGTTTAGGTGCAAAATTTTCAAATACAAAAATAAGATGAAATTCTTACCACACAAGGCTAGAGAAGCTTCAAGAAGATGTAAACATGATCAAGAACTCAAGATTCAAGCTTGGAATGGATGGAAATGACCATTTATAGCAATTTTGCAAGAAAAAGTTACTATTCCCGTAACTATTTTTTGGTCATTTTTTGACTCTTTTTTTTTTGTTCTTGGCTTATATTATTCTCATGAGAAGGTCAAATGGTAGGTCAAATAATTAAGGCATTTTAGCAAGGGCAAAAGGGTCATTTGGGTGATCAAATTTCAGCAAAACAAATGCCAAAAATCTGAAAAAATCCCGCTGGTACTATTCATCAAACATTTCGCGAATTTTTTCCCGTTGATCCCGATATGAAATGCACGTACGATCAGGGGCTGTAGTCCCCTAAAAATATGTAGTATTTTATAAAAATATAAAATGCATGAAAAGAAACAATTGAATTTATGAAAATATAGAAAATAAAAAATAAAAAGTAATTAGCTAAGTTACATCCAAATTAACCATTTAATGAATGCAATTAATGAAGTGCTAGGTTCGGGGTGCCACACTCACTTCTTGGAATTCTCTTGTTTTGGATAAACCTTGGGGTATTCGAGGTGACGGAATTCTTCGTATTGAGGACATATTGGGTTGCAGTTGTCTACCTGTGGGGGCGTTGGATTTTGAGGATTGTATCCAACAACTTGATCTCTCTGAACACAAAAGTTCTGGACCTACCTATACTTGGTCCAACAAAATAAAATAGTATCAGAGCAAGCAGAATTGACCGGATTTTCGTCAATTCAGTTTGGATTACTGGGTTTGCTGATTCCACGTTGACCTTGGGACCTCCGGATTTTTCAGATCACTGCTTGTTAATGCTGAACCCTTTCAACAATCTGAAAAGTAAGAACGTTCCATTTAAGTTATTCAATTGTTGGACTAATTGTGATCAATTTCTACAGATTGTTCAAAGTATTTGGGAGACTGATCTCAATGGCAATACCACGTTTCAAGTGGTTTCAAAACTCAAGCTTTTCTTAAATCCAAGTTGAAGACTCTGAACAAGGAACAATTCTCCAACCTCTCCCAACAAATTGAGTTGGCAAAGAAACATCTTTGGGACATTCAACAAAGAATTCTCTCTAATGATGCTACTGGTAATTATTTTGAGGAAGATTGTTCTCTTTCAACTAGAATAAAAAACCTTACTGATTCGGAAAAGAGTATTTGGAAGCAAAAAACAAGGGTACAGTGGTTGAATGAAGGTGATTCTAATACCCAGTTTTTCTTCAAATATGCAAAGAGTCATACTGCCTGGAATTCCATCAATTCTATCATGAATGACAATGGTCAGATTCTAAACTTTCCTGAAGATATTAATCAATAAACTATCAGTTACTACAAAAAGCTCTTTGCTTCTAATGGTGTATCACCCTCAAGTCCTTGCCCCTCTTCAAATGAATTGAGGAAGTACTTGAATAACTCACTTTCTGCTAACCAAGCCACCGAGCTTATCAAACCAGTTTCTATGCTTGAAGTCAAGGAGGCTTTGTTCTCCATTCCGAACAACAAAAGCCCGAGACCTGACGGGTATAATTCACACAGAGGCGGATCCAGCCGGGGACCAAGGGGAGCCAGGGCCCCTCCAAAATTATTTTTTTATAAAAAATTTATGTACTATATTTGTTAAAAATCTTACCCGGCCCCCCCAACTTGCATAAAAAAAATGGTTTATCTTAAAAACATAAAAGCAGAGTCAAAAAGCTTAAAAAAAGAATAAAGTGGTCCTTAACTTTTGTTCTTTTTGTCTCCTAATGATTAATCTACTTGAATTAAAAATAATATTTTTTTTTCTTTTGTTCTTCTTCCCAAACCGAAATTCCTCCCATTCTCTTAAACTTTTCACATCTTCTTCGTCCACCTCTCACCTCTTACCTCTAATTCTTCTTCCTAACAAAATACACACCACATAATCAAGCAAAGGCAAAGTTAAAGTAATATATCATGAAATGATGAAAATAATTATACTATGCTTATTTATTAATTTTTCTTGGCTAGATAATTTTATAAATGCATAATTTGTTTTGTTAATTTTTTGTTTTACAGTGGGTGAACATATAATTAATTTATGTTATGTTAATTTTTTGTCTAATTAATTTGACTAAAATACTTATGATAATAAATTTTTAGTTATATTGTTTTCTTAATTATATTCTAATATTTAATATTATGTAGCAAATATATAATTGTAGTGATAAATTTCAGTAAGATGTAACTTATTTAATTTCTTGCTAGTTAAATACATGAATATAATAAATTTAAAATTGCAGTAATTTTTTATAATGTATTTTTTCTGTTAGATGATATTTATTTATTTTTTAGGCTAAGTAATTTTAGTGTGGATAATATTTTTTATTGGATATATATGTACATAATTAATTAAATTCAGATTTATCAAATTCATTTATTTAACTATTCTAATAATGTTAAATTTATTTTCAGGCTAAAGGATGAATAAATTTAAAATAATTTATTCATTCTTTAAAAGAAAAGAAAAGGATGTTAATCCAGAATATAGTGAACAACCTTCTGCATCTAATATTGATACAAATGTGCTTTTAGAACCTTCAACAAAATTTTCAAGGGTTGAACATGAAACGATCGATGATTTATATGCTATAAAGGAGAGACGAGCCCAGCTTCATTAACGGTAAACATTACTTTACATAATCTTGTATCATTTTGTTAAATAGTATTCTTTACATGTAAGTATTTACAATATATTATATCGTTAATTTTTTTAACTAAATTTCGGCCCCCCCTATGTTGAAATCCTGGGACCGCCCCTGAATTCACACTTCTTCAAAGCCTCTTGGAACATCATTGGAAAGGACATTACCAAGGCCATACAAGCATTCTTTCACTCCGGTAAAATCCTCAAAGAAATCAATGCCACCACCCTTGTCTTGATTTTGAAGAATTTGAATATCTCCTATATGAAAGACTACAGGCCTATTGCATGTTGCAACATTCTCTACAAAACAATCACTAAAGTCATTGCCAACAGGATGAGTCATCTTATGGATTTTATGGTGTCAGGGGTCCAGAATGCTTTCATCAAAGGAAGGAATATTTATGACAACATCTTACTTGGGCAAGAACTTGTCAAAGGGTACAATAATAAAGGAACCAATCCGAGATGTCTTATGAAAGTGGACTTGCGCAAAGCTTACGATTCTCTCAGATGGGACTTTGTCTTGTTTACTCTTGAAGCTTTCAATTTCCCTCCCAATTTTGTGCAATGGATCTCCGAATGCATCACTATACCAAAATTTTCAATCGCAATCAATGGGGGACTCACTGGTTTCTTTAAAAGTAATAGGGGATTACGACAGGGAGATCCTATCTCTCCTTACTTATTCGTTCTTTGTGTGGGGGTCCTAACGGGTATTCTAAACAAATGGGGCTGATAGTAAGGACTTCATATTTCACCCCAAGTGCAAGGACACCAAGCTTAGCCACCTGTGTTTTGCAGATGATCTGCTTCTCTTTTGCAAAGGTGATATCAAGTCTGTTTCCATTATAAAAAATAGTCTGAATCTTTTCAAAGCTTCTCAGGCCTTACTGTTAGTTTGGATAAGAGCAAAATTATTTGCGGAGGGTGCAACAAGGTGCTTCAAAATGAACTGATTGGGGTTTGTGGCTTTAAGAAATGTGATCTTCCTTTAAGATACCTTGGTGTACCGTTGACCCCTGGAAGATTGGCTAAAATTGATTGCAAAATTCTGGTGGATTGTGTTACTAAAAGAATCAGTTGTTGGACTAACTTGTGGCTATCATACGCAGGGAGACTTCAGTTGGTAAAATCTGTCCTTAGCAACATCAACTCATTCTGGACAAGAATGTTCATTCTTCCTAAAGGTATTTTGGAGGAAATCGAAAAGAAACTGGCTTCTTTTTTGTGGAACGGTGATAGCAACAATAACAATAAGGCCAAAGTGGCTTGGCAGGATGTGTGCACCACTGTGGAGGAAGGGGGACTCGGCATCAAATCTCTCAGAGATATTAATCAGGCAATGATTATGAGGTATCTTTGGTTTTTTCATACAAAACAAAAATCTATTTGGGTTAAATGGATCTATTCCAATTACTTGAAAGTTTACAATCTCTGGGACGTCTCCATTCCGAGTAAACCTTCATGGTCTTGGAAGAAAATCCTCCAGCTTAGACCCCTTTGCAGACAATTCATAATCCACAAAATTGGCAATGGCCTGAATACTTGCTTCTGGAAAGATCAATGGCATCCGTTGGGCATTCTTGAGGATATTTTTGATTTAAACGAGATCAACAACTCTGGCTATGACCTCAATACGAGAGTGACAACTTTTATTGTTGATGGCAACTAAAGTTAGCCAAGCAACTTAGAAATCTTTGACACAATTCATCAGAATCTGGGTCATTTGGCCCTTGATTGCAACAATGAGAATAGGATTTGTTGGATTAATACCCCTAGCGGCAATTACTCAGCTAAAGCAATGTGTGATCTCAATTGTGTCCGGTACCCCCACACGAACTGGCATCATGTTATGTGGTTCAAACAGTCTATTGCGAAACATGCGTTTTGCACCTGGCTTTTTTGGAGAAATAGGCTTCCCCTGAAGAACAAGTTGATTTCGTGGGAATGTCTATCGACCCGAGATGCCTGTTCTGTAAATCTGTTATGGAGGATAGAGAACACACTTTCTTTTTATGCCCCTTCATGAAGAGAATCTAGAAAAGAGGGTGGAAGATGATTAAAGGCCCAAATTATTTTCTCAACTGGAACCAAATTGATAGTTGGTTTACTTCTAATACCAACAATAACTCTCTCCAAGCTGTTATTGCAAAACTCTTTCTGGGAGCTTTTATCTTTCATATCTGGAAGGAACGCAACAAAAGGTTGTTCAGAAACGAAGCCCTTATAGAGGAACAGATCTTCGACAACATTATTTTTGATATCAAAATTAAACTATACTCTATTAAGAAAATTAAGAGTAGTATGTTGAACCAAGCTCTGTGTATAGCCTGGAATCTTGATGATAGCCCCCTGTAAGGGAACTATAATATTGTATATATTTTTGTTCTTGCTTTTATGAAACCATTTCTTGCTTTTAGCAAAAAAAAAAAAATGGAGGGGAGAGAGAGTAAGTCTCTTTTATGAAAATTATTTTACACATAAGATTCATCCCTCCATTCCATTTTATTCATAATCTAAATAAAAGACACACATACTCATTTATAATACTCTCATTTTATCAAATTATTTAATATAAACATGATTTAATCCTCACATCTTCTCTCATTTTCTTTATAATTCTCTGATTTCATTTCTTTTATTAAATTTTCCCCCCAAAATTCAAACACACTGTAAAGGGGTGCTTAAGGGCTCCAACACTAAGCTGCTACTTAGGAGAAAATCTCATTGGTGAAGGCTTTGCTTAGTCAAGACTTAGGGGCTTGGCTAAGTGCCGCAAATGATCTACGAGTTTCGTGGGGATAAACTCTAGTTCCGTGACACAAAGCATTAAACACTTAACCAACAAAGATGTCAGGGCTTCGCACACGGCTCGCTGATTCTACCGCTAAAGCATCAACGAGTCTTATAAGACGATTCCGTGGACTATCAAGAAAAAAGAAATATTAAACAAAAACTTAATTAATATAATGAAAGACTAGAAATAAAAGGAAAGTGGAATCAAGAAACGAATCAGAGCAATGCATGCATAGACGTAAAACAAAAAAATCAGAATTGAGAGACTACGGATATGTTAAGATTCGTTGACTTTATATATTGTAAAATAGATTAAAAAATTTATTTTTTTACAATTAATTAATTATAATTCCTTGATTGTCTCCTAAAAAATTGAGACTCTTTTTTGTATATATAATTCTCTAACTAAGTAATAAAATCAGATAGACATAATAATTTTACCAATTTCATGTGGTATCAAAAATAGGTCTAAACCTAACTCACATCCGTCGTCCTCTTTTTCTCAGAAAGCCGTAGCCTTCCTTTTTCCTCTAGAAAGCCTTTATCTTTCTTTGCAAACAAGAGTTTGCATATTATTTTAATCAAAGTTTGCGTGCAACAAACTGATTGCAAGCTTTGACTATTTTCAATCTAACCCTTTTTTTGCTTGGTTTTAATAATCAAAGCGTTTTTACTTTTCTGGAGGAAACTGACTTTAGATTTATTCTGCCATAAATTTTTTATTTTTGAAGAAGGCCGTTTTTCTCTTAATAACCTCTAGAAATAAGTCTCTAGCCAAGAGACGACTAGTCCTTATTTTATCCATCATTTAGATCATTCGGGTATAGTTCTTGTTTCAACACTTCTTAATGGAGACAAACTATTCAACATGATGCTGATCTATGTATATCTCGCTTAGTGCCAAAAATAAGTTAAGATACATAGATGGGTCTATCTTTACCAAAACATATTAAATTTGAAAATTTTTAGAGACCCAAATAGATGGGTCTAAATTTAGAGACTCAAATATAATTTAGAGACCCATTTTGCCTCAAAAGTTGTGAAAAGTAATGGGTCTCATGTATATTTAAATCAAAAATAATATTTGGGTCTCTAAAAATTTCTAAATTTAATATGTTTTTTATTTTACCACCTCTGGTAAGGATAGCCTTACGGCACCAACGAAGGAAAAACTTGAAGGAATATCTTCTTTGGCAACGCTGTAATGACATGGTGCTAGCAAGGATATTGAATTCTATTGAGCCAGATATTGCATATAGTGTGATTTACTCATTTACTGCACATAAGATTTGGGAGGAATTTAAAGAAAGGTTTTCTCAAAGTAATGCACCAAGAATCTTTCAATTGAAGTGGAAACTTGCCTCTCTTTCTCAGGAACATATGACAATTGCAAACTACTTCACTAAATTCATAAAAATTATATGATCAGTTGGCCTCCTACAATGAGCTACTTGCTTGTTCTTGTGGTGCCATGAAGAAGCATGCAAAACGTGAGGAACAAAATGTCCTGATGCAGTTTCTCATGGGGCTTAATGAGTCGTATAACGCTATCTGTTATAACTTTTATTGATGAACCGGTTATCTACTATCCGCAAAAGCCTACTCTTTTATCTCACAAGAAGAAAAACAAAGAAAAGTCGGCTCATCTAGAACCTTGATAGAGCTCACAACCATGGTCGTTCGTCACAAAGTCACAAGCTCCAACTCCAATAAGAAACCATTATATTGTACTCGCTGCAATCGTGATTACCACAAGGTTGAAACTTGCTATAAGCTACATGGCTACCCTCCTGGGCATAAGCTCCTTGGCACAAATAAATTGAAAGGTGGACGAGGATGTGGCAAAGTTATTGCAAACTGCATAAACAGTCAACCCACTCTTTAAGAAATTAAAGCTGTCATGCCTACTTTGGATTTTTTAACATCTAAAAATGAGTTTTTCTACATTTTTTAGGTTGTTTTGTTATTTAACTTAATTTATTATTATTATTCTTGATTTTGGGTTGGACTGCCTGTGGGTCTTCCAATATTCCGATTTTAGTAAGCCATTTTAGGTTTAGACTCTATTTGGTCTAAACATTTAAAAGTAATTCGTATGAGTTTAAAAACTGAAACTAACTTGTTTGACCCATATTTGAAAGTGAAAAAAATTAAACAATAAGAAGTTCTGAATTGGAGCTTTTTAAAAAAAACTTTTGCGAAACTATTTTTATATAATGCGAAAAATTTTTCTTTGCCAAATATAGTCATCCATATTTTTTAAAGTCTAACATTAGTCTCAAAATTTCTAAAAGTTGAACATTGCTAAATATTGGCAAAACAGTCAACGGTTTTTACTAAACAACACTTCTAACCAAAACTCTACTGTTAAAACTTCTATAATTCAAAAATTAAAATTTCACAATTAAGCCAAACAAAGCTATAATCATAGAATAAAGGAAAAGAAACGAGTCTTCATTTAGATAGAAAAAAAGAAGAAACAAAGGGAAATGGAAGGATGGCATAGGACTGTTTAGAACTGTCTCCAATAACAAAATTTTTTGTTTTCAAAAAATAAAAAATAAAAAAACTTGTTTGATATCGGTTGTTTTCAGTAATTGTTTTCAAAAAGTGTTTTGGAAAATATGTTATCAAGAACAAGAAAATAAAAATACATTTTTTATGTTTTCATGTGTTCTTGTTTCCTTTCTCCTACTCCAACACATGTGGACACATTTTGAATTACTTATTATTAAAAAATTTAATACCAAAATTATTAATTTTAATATAATTAATAATGTAATTAATTTAATTTAAGTATAATTAATTAATTCATAATTTATTAGAAGTATTAATTTAAAATTTTAGAGTGGCTCTAAAAGCTCCATCAATATTAGAGAGAATAACACAATCAAAAATGAAAAAACTTAGGGATGGAAGCAAGTTGGATGCTTGCAAAAAAAAAAGAGTATTTGAACCTACAACTTTCGAACAAAAAAAAACCTACAACTATTTAACATAATCCATTACCAAAACTAGTCTTTAGCTTTCAACGTACGTGTAGCCAAGTAAGTGAAAATTATTGCACTTAGCATAATCATTAGCTTAAGCAAAATATCTGTGGTTAAAAAAAAAGAAAATTTATATAAAATGCAATATAAAAATATATAAGGGAAGTTGAAGAAATTTTCAGAAATTGGTTGGAAGTTCGTAAAATCCACTAATGCAAGGAACATCGTACAAATCAAACTACAGAACAAATAATACTTTTCAATTTCTTTTTTCTTTTCGTTACAATAAAGTACTGTAATTCAAAATTAAAATTTTTATATAAATTATTACCCAACTATTCCACAATATAATACTTTCAATTTATTAGTTATATATTTTTTGACATTTGAATCACTTTTTACGTAAATATTTAATAATACTTTTCAATTTACTAGTCATAATACATCTTCTTTGACGAAAAAAAAAAAACAAAAGTCATAATACATCTTCCAACATTTCCAGCTGCACGTGGAGCACACGTAGTTTAACAATACAAAAAACACGCATTTACGTAAATCTCCTCCTTCGATCCAACTCTCATCATCATCATCCTCGCACAAATTTCACAGATCCGAATCATTCACTCTCTCTCCAAGTAAGCACACCTCTATTTAAATTCACAATTATGCATATAATTATCTTAATTTAATTGCTTTTCTGTTAAATCAATCTTTTCTTTTAATTTTTTTTAATGGTGTTGATATATTATAACAGTTACACGAGCTGGAGCTGAGCTGATTGGAAATTGAGATGGGTTTTTTGGATGGATTGCCTATTCCAACTGACAAAGCGGTTAGTTACCATTTCCATTTCCATTTCAATTTTCAGTATATTTGTTTAATTGGTCTGTAATCTGTGCACAAAACTCTTGTTATACCCGGTATAAGAAAAAAGGATCGGGCCGACTTTGGGTCTATCTCTATATATCGATTTTGTTTCTTTTTTTTGTTTTTGTTGTGGTAATGAAGTATTGGAGATTGTAATCAAATGTGAACAGTTATAGGGTGATTGAGGCTCCAAGAAGAGGGGGGGGGGGGGGAATTAACGAGGACTTGTGATTGGGCTCTTTGGTCGTGCGAATTAGTGATATTTTGTGTAATTTTGGTTGAATGATTTTGACATTCGATTAGTGAAGTCACTTTGGTTATTAAAGCAATTTAGCGAATGACGCGGGGGGTAACGCTCACACAATGTGCTAGGATGGAATTGAGTGACACTAGAGAGGGTGGATTTTATTTTTGCGAATGGAAGTGTTACTCGATGTGTTAGGATGGAATGAAGTGTACTAGAGAGAGAATTTGATTTTTGTGAATGAAAAGTGGTACACAGTATCTGCGTATGCCTCTGCTTGCGGGTATTGTCCTTTTTTCTCTTTTGGTGTGTGCGTGTGGGGATTTTATTTAATTTGAAAACCCCATTTGGAGGGTGAATGACTTCGGAAGTTTTCTAATTCTGGCATTTTGTCTTCTTTTGTGCTAATTAAGTACAATGTTTGGTTTACATAGGCCTCTGGGTTTAAACTGTGATTTGATGCTATTTAATGCTACTCATTCTCTGCTTCATGGCAAGTGCAGTACTTAAGGGAGGAGCTTGCGAGGGTAGATGAGAGCTGGGCTGCCACACGTTTTGATTCATTACCCCATGTTGTGCATATTTTGACGTCGAAAGACCGTGAAGGTGAAGTCCAGATTTTAAAGGAGCAGAGTGATGTTATCGAGGACGTTGTAGATTTAGTAGTGCATGCTTACCATGGAGGCTTCAATAAAGCAATTCAAAATTATTCTCAGGTTTTTTGAAAGTTCTTCCTTCTGTGTGTTTACTGGATGCAAGAGTACCACTTCTATATCTATATAGTTCTCGCTCCTTGTATTCTAGTATCTCATGTGAAAAAGAGTGAGTTTTATATTTTTGAGATGTCTCATGAGTTTCTTCTTTAGTGGTTTCTTATGCATAATGTGTTAACTCACGTATTGAGAATGGTTTAAGTACCTATTGTTTTAAATAACTCGCATATTGAGAATGCTTTAAGTAACTCGCATATTGAGAATGTTTTCTTCTTTTGTGGCTTCTTATGCATAATGTATTAACTCGCATATTGAGAATGTTTTAGGTACCAATTGTTATTGGTGTTCTTCTTAGTTATTAGATCTTGTCTCACCCCATGAAAGGGAGCGGAAAGCATACTATCAATATCTGAACAATGAACCATCTTTAAAAGTAAATGCTAAAAACTATGCTATCAGTCTCTTACAGCACAGTAAAATCACATTCTAATGGATCTAAAAAAGTTTGGATCTAATTTATGCAATTAGTGATTTGAAGGTAGTGGGGTATTTAGAGTACCACCTCTTGAACGTAGATTTTGCAAACGAAAGCACAAATTGTTTATCTGGATTTGGAAATTTTGTAAACAGATAGTTTCATTCCCTTCCTCTTGTCCCCTTGGACGCATGAGTTCTGTAAGGGTGTGCTGAGTCGGGGTGCAGGAGACAGAAAGAAGAAAAGAAAGAAAATAAGCATTCTGCTTTTACATAACTTCTTATTTTATGCGTATAATAAAAGTCTATGAATTTCTCTCGTTTCTTGTGCAGTTAGTTTCAAAATTTGCCTGTTGTCATGTCCTGTTTTTTACGTACACCTATTTATTTGTATATTTTGGCAGTTTTGCCAATTCTTAAGATATGCTATTCTTGATCTACTGAAAAGATCTTGTTGCATATTTTTACTTTTTTCTTCCTTTTTTTTGTTGTTTTTTTGACTTCATCCTGAAATTGTTTAACTTCACTTCACCAGAACTTGATATTTGCGGTGGGGGCGTTGTGCACTGGGTACAACCTCTTATTGCTGTTCCATCAAGGGTTACAAATTATCCAAAATTGGTGGATTTCTGAACTCTAGGTGATTCAGGATTATCACCAGTTAGACTGGCAATAGTAAAGAGATTGAAATATATTGTTTCTTTAAATGTTCTTCTCTGATTTTTTTGTAGGAATTAATTTTTTATTTATTTTTAGCTAGCTGTAACCCTCATCAAGTGATTTACCATCCATAACTATTGTTTTATATTTCAGTTCAGAAGCATTTGTAAACAATTGACAACAAGACAATTAGCTCTTCCATCTCTGCCTAGAGCAGACCTCTCCAAGGCTATTTATAATTTAATTTCAGGGAAACAGATTGATCTAGGAAAGACTTACATGGGACTTTACCATTCCCCTTTTCGCTGATTGTTTCTTTGTTCTCTTTTATAACTTAGATCTTAAGTTGATTTTCAACTTTTGAAGCTTTGTAGTATTCTGGTCTCTGACCGACCACTTGTACTTCAATTTTTATTAATGAAACCTTTTTTCGCTAACTTAGCCAAAAAAAAAAAGAAAAAGGAGACAATTAGCTCTTTTCCTCAAAAAGGGAGAAAAAGAATATAATCACCATCGAGATAGCATATGTGTAAGGAGACTAAATTAGTTTACTAGTTTTTCTGTCCATTAAGCAAGAGCCATAGGTTCAATAACTTGCAAGTCAACTTATCGAAACATTTGCATATGTCTGTTTTATGGAGTATTATTCACCTTGAATGTAATCCTTATATTACACGAGGATTTGATTGGAAACCAAATAGTTCAAGAACATACATGAATAATAACAACTTTATAGAAGGAGATCCCTTAGCAATGCATGCCCTAGATCAAGCACTAAAACTTTTCATTTTTCTTTTCGTCTTTCTGAAAACTACTAGTCATTCTTAAAGAATTGTTTCTCTAATCAAATTCATGGAGTTACAAAGAAAGAGGAGAAAGCAAAAGGAAATATCCTAGCCAAACCTAGGACCACTAATCACAGATGTCCTGAGAGCATTACCTGTAATTGCTGTTAAAGATAATAGATAAAACAAATCTCTCTCTAATAGCTAAGCTTTTAGATGAGACAATCACTTAATACTGTATCAGAGACAGGTTAACAAAGGGTCTTGGGTTCAAAGTCTCGCCGTCACTTATTTAAAAAGAACATGGGAATGTGTAAGGTTTAATCCAGCTTAGACTTGAGGGGGCTTGTTGAAGATGATAAACAAATAAGCTTTTAAATGATGTAGTCAATTAACAGTTGCTAGTTGCTATTACTCTCTGTCTGCTAGCCAATTTTGTTGCTTCACCCAATAGTTCAATGTTTCCATTTTCATCTTCTTTATGTCATCAATCTGAAGTTTTTTAATCTATCTTTTTTCTTTTAAATCTTTATTGATGAATTGAAAATCTAATTTTTTTTTATATGGTTAATCTTCAGTGTGTTCTTCGTTATGCATAATATCTCCTAGTACTCCAGAACTTGAGAATACTTTTCTTTCTACAGCCTGATTAGCTTATTCTCGTGGCGAATGTCATCTCTAATGGAAATGATGACTTATTTGAACTGGCAAAGAGGTTATAAATGTAGTAGAAGTTAATCTTATCTTGAAAAGAGGGGGCAGGCTTAATTTTTATTTTTTATTTATTTTTGTTTGTTTTCTACTAAAAGTGATGATCTATTATTTTCAACAAGTGAAAAGCAACATCCTGTCAACCGTCTTTATCAATAATTGAAAAAGAATAATTTTCTATCGGTATTATTTTGAATCCTTAGCCTTATACCCTTGTTTTCATGTTCTATAAAGCTTAAAAAACATAATGTTGTTCTTACAATTTTTAATTGGCTATTTTTTCCTCACTCCAGATTTTGCGGTTGTTTAGTGAATCTGCTCAAAGCATTGCTGTTCTAAAGGGGGATTTGGATGAAGCAAAGAAAGCCCTTGGTGCCCGTAATAAGCAGTTGCATCAATTATGGTATCGTTCAGTTACCTTGCGACATATTATAGCCCTGTTAGATCAAATTGAAGGCATAGCAAAGGTGACACTATTATTTACTATTTTCCAGTTCAGTTAATAATTGGTTTGCCTTGCATTACTATATGGCTCGCTGCCTCTTGTTTCCTGTTAAATTCTCTGAATATATTTGAACTTATTACAAATGATAAAGTTCGGAGTGCCGAAATTGATGTTTTCATTATGCAATATGTAGTTTAGAAATCTGTATCTTATAAAGCTAACTGATAGAGTTTCAAATTCTCTTGGTCTTATACAATTGAACAAGATGAACAGATTGGATGCCAAACACCTCCATTTTAACCTAAAAGAAGAAGAGAAAATCCTGGAGAGAGATTACGTTTTCTAAGTGGCTATCACTTTCTAAATATTAAATTTAGCATTACATGTCATACATACCAAACCGGTGAATGTGTGAGCCCATTTTATCAAACCATTTTCAAGTGAGAATCTCCACTGAACCACTTTCCTCCCATTGATTCCCCTGGGATAATATGTTCTCATTGTTCAAGTATAGATTCAAATGTATTTTGTTGCTGATGTTCACTCGAGTTTTTTCAGTTTAGCTTATTAAGAGATGTATTGTTTTGAGGGGGTTCCCCGCCTTTTTCAGATCTAAACAAATGTTCTTTTACTACATAAGATATCTAAATAAAGTCCAGCACTTCCCCCTGCCTAATAATGCTTTTTGTTCTTTATTTTCTTCTCTCTTTCTTATGCATCTCAGCTTCCGGCTCGTATTGAAAAGCTAATTGCCGAAAAACAATTCTATGCTGCTGTTCAATTGCATGTCCAATCAACTTTGATGCTTGAGAGAGAGGGCCTTCAAACGGTAGGTGTATTTGATTTTTCTGTACTTTCTCATAGGTATCGCACTCTACATTTACAAGGAGAAGTATCTTGCAATAAGACTTTTACATTCAAGGTATTTTGGTTTTGAATTTTAAATGGGTAAGCTGTGATTAGGTTTGCGTGCTGATTTCAAATTTGTCTAATGTTCGGAACATGCCTTACTTACTCAATTAGACCTATTTATCATAAAAGAAGCAGGAAAGAAAAACTCAATGTACAGGATATAACATCTTTGGATTCTTTGGAGGGAAAGAACGCAAGAGCTTTGGATGGAAAGAGAGAAATTCATAGCCTAGATGGATGGTTCGAACACTTTGTTTTTCAAATTAAATGCGCCCTAACCTGATATATATGTGTGTGTCCATATATATATATTTTGCTGATTTGTTGGGTACAGTTTGCAGTTGTGTATAAAGGTAGAAAATATACTTTCAACATCGATTGCACCCATTGGTGCCATCAAGGGGAAGTTACTTCCTAAGTGAAAGGATTTAGAGCTGTTTTTGCCAATAATTTATAATATTCATAGTAAATAGATGACTGATACTTTCAAGTTTAGTAAGAGTTATTATGTTCATATCGTAGCCATGTTGTTTCATCTGCTGACCTTATGCACCGCCTTGATTCTTCAGTCTTTCCAACACCTAAGCGGAAAACTTAAATGACTTTGTGGCATTATTCTTAGAGGATGGCAAACTCCAAAACGCCAAGCAAAATGCTTTTCATTGAAGGTTTCTTCCTGAAGTGGATAGGGGAGGAAATCAAAATTCTCTTATTGTCCATGACGCCTAAAGAGTATAAATATTTCTCTCTATGCTGATATTGCAAAGAGCTCTTGATCCATTATTGGCTTTCAATCCTTGCAAAAGAATTATCTGATTGCCAGTTTGAACATCATTAATAGAGCTTCCTGCAAAGGCAAAGAGTCTAAATATAACAGCCTAACTACTTATCAACAAAAGAAAAAGAAAAAAACAAGAAATAAAATAATCTCTGTGGCAACTTTTAATGTCAAATTTTATGATCAATAAAATTCAATTTCTAGACCTTCTTGCTTTCCAGGATATAGTTGAGATAACTGATTACAACACACCATGTTAGTGTTACACTTTTTCAAGCTCTTAATGGAATATCAGAAATATGTCTACAATAGCTGGTGAAACGGTCAAAGCTTCCGACCTGTGGCATATTCTTTCTGTGTCTGCATCATCTCATAGTGATTTGACGTTTGATCCAGCATCAGTAAGTTATCTCCTTTGGAGTTTCAGCTTACGTTAACCATAAGATCCAAACAGTCCATAAACACTTCGAGGCATTGTACTGGCATCCTTATGCAGTGGGATGGGATGCTCATATGACTCTTTTGGAGTTGACTTTATCACTGGCATCCATAAAGGGGGACTTAATTATGTCTGTGCATTTGGATGAGATTATATTTTAGCATCTGCATATTCATTGCTTGCTGTTTGTGCACAGAAACATTAGTTTCCTATTGCTGCACATTCCATATTTTAGGAGCTTAAGTCATTATTTTCAATGTCAATCCTTCGATGCACGTGCCTTACTCCATTAGATCTATATCTTCTTTTTCTTGATGCCTGTCATAGTTCGTATTAAAAGAATTATTTTCAGCTGATTACTTGATAAACTTTATATTCGTTTCCACTCTTAGGTTGGTGCCCTTCAAGATGTCAGATCTGAATTGACAAAGTTGCGTGGAGTTCTCTTCTATAAAATTTTAGAGGATCTGCATGCTCATCTGTACAATAAGGGTGAATATAGGTACTAAGATTTTTTCTTCTTTCCCAAGTTTCTAATGTCATTTACTTCTGCTGTTTATGTCAATTTTACATCTTTAAGGGTTGTGTGGAAGGATTTCATATTTGTTTGAAATATTATTTTCAATGCTCATGGGTTTAGAACTTGTCATACTATATGAATCGCATGTCCAAGTGACCAAAAAATACCCCTTAAGTTAAAAAAGGACATCATAAGATAGCCATGCGACTGACTTTATATATGGATTGGAGTGTTGGATGGTGAAATTACAATATGGATGGCAATGGTGGAGATGAGAATGCTAATATGGACGTGTGGCAATACATACTCAAAAGGATCGGATATGATGGTATTCGAGGAAAAGTGGGGATGGCAATGATTAGAGAGAAGATGAGAGAAAACCGATTAAGGTGGTTGGAATTTCTGAAAAGGAAACCCATAGAGGAACCTGTTAGAAGGTGTGAAAATATGGAGTTTGCCCTCTGTAGGTAGGGTAGAGGTAGGCTTGAGAAGAGTTTGACTGAGACCCTTAGATAAGAGCTCGCGTATATGGCTCTTTTCTTTCTTTCTAATTCTTCCTTTTAAAGATAAAAGAGGTTCAGGAATATAAATTTTGGTATTTTCTTAGCTCTTTGTAAAATGACTAACATTTCCATTTTACAATTCACCATTATAGAAGTGCTGTTATCTGTTGCTGACACATTCTATTTGAAATCTATTCTTCTGAGTTTATGATAGTTTACTTTCTCTTGCAGTTCAGCTATATCAACTATAGATGAAAGCGATGACTTGCTGCCAACTACAATGGCTATTACAATTTCTATAAGCAATTCACAATCTCTCTCTCGAAGAACCAGATCTGTGAAAGGAGACAATCATGTTGGTTCATATGGACTCGGAGATGGAGGGTAAGGCAGACATTTTATTATATCTGACTTGAATCTTTCTCAAGTCTTGATGATTTGCTCATTTCAATTTCTTAATCGTCAAAACAACCCATCTTGCATTTGTTTAGAGTGTGTTTTTATTTTTTATTTTTTATTTTTAAAGTTTGTGCTCTGGCACAAATCCAAAAGCATTTCTGGCTTAGATACATAGGTTAGGTGATTCGGGTCCTTTGTCATGTTGTTCACTTGTTCGTTTTTATTTTATTTTGTTGCCAGGTAGCTTACTATTCACCCTTGTCTGGTTACTGCTATCACCCTTTTTGCTTGACAAGTTTTTCTTCTTTCACTTTTTAAAAATACTCTGGAAAAATAGAAGTGTGTTTTCCATGTGAATTTGCAGTCACCTACAACTTTGTGGCTCCTTTCGTTTTAAACAACTCTAAACGAAACGAAAGGTTCTTCCACTTCTATCTTCAACTCTATGTATTTCTCTATCCGTAGAGTACAATGAATGTACAGAAATGGCTATAACAGAGTTTCTTTTAAAGTAGTTTTCCATCAGACAGCTGTTTCCATAACTCTACTCTTGATTTGGATTATATATCCAAAAAGGTCCGCGCTCAGCCATTCCACACGCTACCTAGCAGAGGTGTGGTTATCTGAAGTGGATTCTCTCTTTTATAGTAGATGCCAAACCTGCTGTGCCCCATTGACTAAGAAGGGGGCAGGGCTCAGCAGCTACATGGACCCTTTCCTTTAAGTAAGTGATAGTGCCCGAGTATCTCTCTGTCTCTTAGGGTATGAGATCAGAGTACTATGTTAAGCTTAGGTTATTATGTACAACACTCATTTTTATTCGTTTCTCTGCCAATAGGCCCAATACCAAATTGGATTATTCGTTTCCTTTTCTTTTTCTGGACGAACTTTCTTCAAAGTCTCTTCTGTATGTTTGTGTCCAGTGGAATAGGTGTGACAGTGTCAGCGGCTAGTATGGCATGCACTTATGATAGCTACACTATTTGTTGTTTGTCCTTTCAAAAAGTTGATTGAGCCATGAACCAAACCTGACTTGTTTTTCAGTTCATCATTTGATGGTCATGATGAGGATGGTGGTTCTGATGTTCATGGTGATACTACATCAGATGGGCGTACTATGGCAAGGGTGAATGGTGGCGATGGTGCAGTCAAGGATGTGAAAATTGTTTCTCTTCAAATTCCCACTTGGCTTTCAGAGTCTACGCCAGATGAATTCGTTGTATGAATTCTATATATGCAACAGTATCATTCTTACTGAACTTCTGATTGATTCATCTCATTTAGTTTTCTGAACTTATAATGTTGACTTCCTTTGTAGGAAGCAATGAGAAAGAGTGATGCTCCTTTGCATGTGAAGTACCTGCAAACAATGGTTGAATGCCTTTGCATGCTAAGGAAAGTTGCTGCTGCTGGTGCCATAATATGGTATGTTAGGAGATCTATTCTTTACTGGTCTTTACGAAGCATGTTTCTTGAACATATTTTCATCTCTTTTCTCATGGACTAGATATGTTGAGCACAATAAATAAATACAACAAACCCTTCTCTAGCAACTTGAACATTTAGATGAGATGGTAACTTACTATGATGTTAGCGCCTAGGTACCAAAAGGTCTTGGTTCAAAACTCATTGCCACCCGTTTGTAGAATTATGTCCACGTGTAAGGCTCAATAAAAAAACTATCTAGTATACACGAGAGGGGCGTGTTGAGCACAATAAATAATTATAATAAACCCTCTCTAACAGCTTAAGCTTTTAGATGAGGTGAACTTAATAAGATATGTTAGTGAATATAGATGATGGAAGACAATTTTGCTTTCTAATGGGATATGTGAAAGATGCCTTGAACTCTCTCTCTCACAGTCTTCTTCACTCACTTCACGTTTCTGATCGATAATAAGCTTCAAACTATTCAGCTGTATTAGTTTGAATGACACAACATGTCCTTTCTTGTGAATGTTTGATAAATTTTAAGTACCCATCTCTTCATGGGATAAAAGTGAAAATTAAATGCCTGCACATACAACTGGCGCTTGGCTATTCTTCTAATTTCATGCACTGCAAAATTGGGTCAGTGATCATATGTTTCTCAATAAATCACTTTTTCAGAGATGTAAAATAGTTGTTCGTTATGGGAGTGTCGGTTAGTAGGAAATCTTAGTTTTAGTTGCGGAATGATGTTTCTCTAAATGGACTTAATTGTCAGTTTTGGAGAAATTACATTCCATGAATTAGTTCAATCTCTCTTTTATGTTTTCTATTCTTTTAGTTAATACATATTTTTTTTCATGTTGATCATTACATGTTGCGGGCAACTCCGTTCCTGATGTAAATTGTCAAACTTTCCCAGATTTTTTTTTTCCTCAGACAAGCTAATATCAGAAGTGTTTAAAAGCTTTTTTTTTTTCTAGAAAATTGATATTTGTCTCCCACTTTTTGATTTTTGTCTCCCATATATATCAATGTCTCACTTTTGGCCTCTGTGTGTGTTTTTTTTCCCTCTCTCCTTTTTGAACAGCCAAAGGTTGCGACCTACAATTCATGAGATAATTACAACCAAAATCAAAACTCATGCAGAACGTGTCAATAGTTCAAGGCCTGGCATTGGCCAAGCTGCCCAAACAGGCGTCACTGGTGTACACTATTTGAAAGGACAGTTAGAGAGTTATCAGTTGCCCAAACATAAACGTCAGAATGGAATATCTCTAGCTGGAGCTCTGCTAGCAGTCAGTCCTGTCTCACCCGTGATGGCTCCTGCAGGAACAGCACAAGCTGCCACAAGGGAACTTCTGGATTCTATTCTGGACATAGTTGTTAGAATATTTGGTCAGTTTTTGTTCTATAATCCTTTTTTTTCCTTTTCTGTATAAAATCGTCTTTGAAATATATTTGCTTTATTTCTAGAGAACCATGTAATTGTTGGGGAGCTTCTTGAATCAAAAGCAGCACAACAAGTTGACTTGAACACACCGAAGTCTATGGTGGGAGATGTGAATTGGAACCCTGATTCTGAAGCGTCGCATAATACAGGAGGCTATAGTATTGGATTTTCCTTAACAGTCTTACAGGTGGTCCTCCTCTGTAATTTGTCAGTTCCTTTTGATTTTAACTCCAGTCCATACTATGATAGTAGTGTACACGTGCAACAAAGTTCAGCATAACAAATTGGTACTGAAATGAACTTCCACTAATTATTTGGTAGAGTGAATGTCAACAACTTATATGTGAAATCTTACGAGCAACTCCTGAAGCTGCATCAGCAGATGCTGCTGTTCAAACTGCTAGACTTGCAAGCAAGGCCCCATCAAAAGATAAGAGGTAAGCATATTAAATAGTTATTTTTCCACTGGTGATATCAATATATCTTCTTTTTTTTTTGACTCGTTTCTCCATTTCTTCCTGTCTCTCCATTCTCTTGGCTTCTCAGTGGAGGCCCACAGTTGGGTTCAGAGAAGAAAAAAGAAATTGCTTAGTTTTTTTAAATGGAACTTATGTTGTGGTGGATTGAAACATGTAAATCACACAAGCATAAAGCGAGTAAAACAAAAACACAAGATTAGATGTACTTAGTCAGGCGGTGAAACGTTCTTCTATGCGGCAACAAAAAATTACAGTCCCCTCTCTCTCAGACCTATCTCGATACATCACAGATCCCTCTATTTATAACTGCAAGCGAAAAGTCCATGAAATTTATCATTACACATCAGATATGCCATTCTGTGACTCATAAAAGTCTAAAGTGAAATATATGCAATTTACAGGTGCAGAGTTGTTTATGGGTTAGAGTGAATCATCACTTCTTGAAAGAATTTCTGTTTACCTGAGAAACTGCTTCTGAATTAGTCATGCTGGACGCAATCTAAAGATAGACTAAGAGCTGTGACATGGAGGGATTGAGAGGGAGGGGGGGGGGGGGGGGGGGGGGGTGCGGGTGCGCATAATGTTCACTCCAGTTTTTTGTTTTACCACATGTTGAAAGAAAGAATCAGTTGTCCATTGTCTACGCTTCATTCAGAAATCTGGCTTCTAGGTAGAATCAGTTGGAGGATCTGGGAAAGGTTTTCATGAAAGGATCCTTTCTTCAAGGCCTCCTCTGGCTATGAAGATGTTTGGTTTGCCATTTGGCATCCCCCTTGTTAACTTCTAAGTGGGTAATCATATTAATTTGTATTGTGTTCTTGGCCACTTTTGTAGATTCTGTATGTCGTTGACTAATTATGACTTTTTGAGAGGTCTGTACACAGTTTAGTGATTGCAACTCTTTGATGGGTTTATTCCTGTGCGTAGATGACACATCTGTTGGCTTATTCTTATGAGATTACTACTAGGAAATATTTTTCCCTTTTCTTTGCCATATCGAGCTATCCGTATGATACTCTGAACTTGTCCCGTCTGAGATCTGTCTTGTCTTGGTTTTATCTGAATATTGTTATTGTAATCTGTTGACTGCAAGTCCTGGTAGTTCAATGTTGCCTTGCTTATTAGCATATAACATTAGCTCACACTAAAATAAGTGGATTCTAAGGAAAGTATTTGAGGTTTGGATATATCGTTAGCTAGAGACATTGATTGGATAGTTGATTGGGGTAATTAATTAATGTATGAAACTTTATTTTGAGTAACATTCAACAGTTTTTCCAAATTTAATTTATCGAGAAGATGGTCTCTTAGGTTGTGTTTTGTACAAATATATGTTTAGTTTTCTTAATGTTTTACCTCTGTTAGGTTGTATTTCAGACAACTTTGTAACCCTAGGGTTTTCTCTCTTCGGCGGATTAAGTTTTTGTTTATGTGTGTTGATTGTTGTCCATTACAGGGATGGGACTGAAGATGGTCTAACCTTTGCATTTCGCTTCACAGATGCAACTATATCAGTTCCTAACCAGGGTATGTGGTTTTGTGCTGTTGCAAATTTTATAGCTAGTATTTCAGTTATATTTCGTATTCAGTGTCGCACAAACAGCATAACTGAAGATGTATCTTACTAGGATGTACATTATGCATCTATTTCCCAGGACATGTTTCATTGGAAATGCAATCCCCCTCCCCAGTCCCCCCAGCACCCCACACACACACCCCAAAAAAAAAAAAAAAATGGAAAAGAAAAAAGAAAAAAAGAAAAAAAAAGAAAAAAAAATAGAGAACTCTTTCTGTTTTGGGAGGCTGTGAAGGTCATGGCCCCAATTCTAGTTTTAGAAAGGAAACAACTGGCAGAAAGGACAGAAGATGTAAATTCTTAAATCAAATTGGTCAGCTGAAGATTTCTTCTGCTAACCCACTCTACTTTCCCCTTTCTTCTTGTTATTATCATTTTCCTTGTGTTCTTTCCTTTTCTTTTATAAGGACAAGTGGAACTGGGGGAGGAGTTTCTTAGATAATGTAAATACTTGGTGGAACAATGAAATAAGTTTGCCTTTGGTTGGTAACTTGTGAATGGGTTCAGTTTGTTTTTGATTGTCAATAAAATATGTTATAGCACCCGGTTAAAACAAACTCTGGCTATCCATTCTCTCCTTGAATGAGTTAATCCTGCAGATGATACAAGTTTTTGTACGTTTGTAGAGAAATTTTTGCTGAGTGCTGGTTATGTCCAACTTCTTAAGGGTCAATGCATGTTTATCTAGGATGTCTTTATAGTGAACACGCTCGGGTCAAGGCTGCCACTCGGTCCTAATGATTAGTCCTAAAGGACTGTTTTGGGGCTGTGATGTGCTATTCCTGCATAGTCCTGCTTCAATCCTCTCCCCCTTTTTTCTTACTAGCGATCGGTATACTTTCGGGGCATGCAAAATTCAGAGTTATTTTCTAGGATGTCATGTATTTCTTAATAAAAATTCATAACATAAGTAAGACATTTTGATCATGTTAAGATGTTAAGAAAATATGAAGAAATAAAGAAATTTTTTACATTAGTATGGCACAGTTATTGTAGAAGTCTGCTTCAGTGGATGGTTGGTGGTTATGGGGAATGGTAAACCAAACCAAACCAAGTCTTATCCCGTTAGGTGGGGTTAGCTCTATGGATTTGATGACGCTACGCATTCATGTTAAGAGTCACCTCTTCTGTTAGCTTCATGTCTGCGAGATCTCGTCTTGGTGTCTCAATCAATTCCTCTTAGGTATTCCTCTACTCTTACTGTGTACAACCTCCGTATCTTGGCACCTTCTAATAGGTGCCTATAGTGGTCCCCTCCTAACTTGTCCATACTATCTCAAATAGCTACATGGTAATCTGGATTAAATTCGAATTCTCACATGACGAAAAACTGTAGTTTTCCACTTGTGCTTCTAATATTGTGTTTGAGAACCGTACTTAAAAAGGGTTCTCCAGCCTTCTTATATTGGTGTAGATTTTAGGTCAAGGGATAACTTACACTAAAAGTTTATAATGATAACTCAGGTGTTGACCTCATTCGCCAAGGATGGAGTAGGAGAGGTCCAAATGTACTCCAGGAAGGTTATGGTACTGCGGCCGTGTTACTTGAGCAGGGTATATATTTAGCTGCATCCGTATATCGACCTGTTCTTCAGGTTTGAACTTTAATAAATCTGTACTCATGATTACTAATGATTTCAAAATTCTGTTTCAAATGCATGATCTTCTGTGTTTCATATGCAGTTCACAGAGAAAGTTGCCTCAATGCTGCCTCAGAAGTACTCCCAACTTGGGTGAGCTTGAATTACATAACATGCTTTTATTTTGTTTTGGAGTTGCTTTAACATAATATTCATTGGTCTCTTATATGTTTCCCCGGGGATAGGTGGCAGGGATGAATACAAGGCAATAATAACTTTCAATAATTATGATTTAGGTAACTTGTAGATATTGTAGGTCATTGTTGACCAAATGGGTGAAAAAGATTAATTATTAAAGGAAAGCAGCCAGTATGATGGGTGGTAAGAGAAGATTGTTTAGGTCCGAACATAGAAATATGATATAAAAAGCAACAACGAAATCAAGGCCTTTTAATTTCTAGTTTTCCTGCTGCGCTTCCACACTGTGTACTTTGCTTAAAAGAAAGTGAATGTATTTTCCATTTTCTCTCTGTCCATGAAACCTCTTTCCTTCCCTTAACGCCTTTAATCTTGGGTTGGAATCCAGATGAAGCGAGTAGTATCACTGATTCCTTGCATTTTGTTTCTATATTGTTTGTTTAGATGTGCCTTTTGTTGTATTCTCTATTTTGCAGAAATGATGGATTGTTAGCATTTGTGGAAAATTTCGTCAAGGATCACTTTTTACCAACCATGTTTGTAGATTACCGGAAAGGCGTGCAGCAAGCCATATCAAGCAAGTTCTATGAACTATCTCATATTGTGTTAGTTGTTAACAATGTTTTACTTTCCTACTTCTTGTTAAGGCTTGCAGTCCTTCAAAAATTCATTCTTCTCATTTATGCCTTGCAATTATTTAAGTTTTCATACTTCATATCTAGCCTTCTACAATTGTCTTCCAATTATGCCATTATTGATTTTCTTCCTGGTGAACTTTATTGGATGATATATTTTTTGAGGTATGTGAGGAGCCTGTCTTCTTTGCTTAATGTAATATAATACAATGCACATTACTGGAGCAAACTTGTCCCGTTTCAGAGGTGATTACTGGTACCATTGTATCAGATGCTTAGCCCCTCCCAGTCAAACCAATTTCCGGTTAGACGCATGCCACATGAAGGATTAGAATGGATCCGTCTATGATATGGGCCATTAGCTTTATATCCTTTACTCATTTTGTCTGTGAGTAATAATTTATTTAAACAACTTAAACTACTGGTAAGCTGGAGCTTGTAAAAGGTGCCAAAGGGATGACAAATAGTGAGGGAAAAAGACAGGATTCCTTATGGAGTAGACTCTTCGTAAAGGGAGGTTTCTATGGGTTTTGAAAGATAAAAGAATGATATACTCTCCTTGATGGAGGAACTTTAGATTCTGCTTTACTTTGGTTATTGAATAGGACCCGCTGCTGTCATTCTTTGCTGATCCTTTAGAGAGAGAGAGGTAGCTTCTTGTGTTGGGTTGCACCTTCTTGGTTTTATATATATATAAAAAAAAGCAAGGACATCATGCAGAACACTATTCAACAATATGTGGTATAGCTCATTTGTTGTATACCACCATCTTCCTGTGGAGGGTTGTAACTTCCGATTCTTATTGAGCATTATTTATGATCAGAAAATTTATAAATGTATGAAAAGAAAATTATCTTTTCAACTCATTGCCTTGGGACATGGAGAGAACGTAACACGGCATGTCTATTATTGACATGTGAAGTAAATAATGGAGTTTCGTAGTTGCCTTACAAAGATTGGGTAAGCTTATCTGGAGTCTGAGAGAAGGTGAAAGTGCATACGTACAGGCATCTGTCTCTTTAGTTGAGAAAGAGCACATGGGTTACTTAACACTTACTTGTCTTCGAGTTCTGCAGGTCACCATGGAATCCTAATATCTCACATCTCTTACAGGTCCAGCTGCATTTCGCCCAAGAGCACATGGAACTGCTTCTTATACTCCGTCAATTGAGAAGGGCCGGCCTGTATTACAAGGACTTTTAGCAATAGATTTCTTGGCAAAGGAGGTAACTTTGTTTCTTCTTGATATATAAGAGCCATTGGACTAATCAGTGATTAAGGTTGCTTTACAAGTTTTTGAATTTTGTTTTGCATGGAAAATTACTTACATTTTACTTTAGGTTCTTGGCTGGGCTCAAGCAATGCCTAAATTTGCTGCTGATCTCGTGAACTATGTTCAAACTTTCCTTGAGAGAGCATATGAAAGATGCCGAGCTTCGTATATGGAGGTACTGATGTATTATGTGATCCATATGCTTCTCATCCGGTAACGACTAGCTTCTTGTCCAGCATGCTCAGATGTTTCTGATTTTTATGTGTATTTTCAAATATTCAAATTGATCAGCTATATATTTTTTTTTTTATGTATTTCCAAGTATGTAAAATTGGTCCCCCTTTAATGTACTCTGTGATTCATATCCTATATCTCTTATTACTAGCTATGGCTTCTTTTGCCAATATGTTCTTAGTTTGGTTTAAATTGATATTCATTGATGCCCTTTCTGTAGTTCATTGAAAATTATCTTTAGGAATTAGGATTCCCCCGTATATCTCTTGCAATTTGTTTGATGATATTGTTCAAGCATTCTGGTACTACTATCAATAGAATTTTTGTGAAGTTGCATGAACAAGGTGGATATGCATTATTGGGAACAATGCCAATGGTAATCTGTTAAAATTAAGAATGCGGGTAAGTACAATCTAATGACAAAATAAAGATAAAAAATGATGAGAGTAATAAATCTGATTAGATTTAGGTGTTCTGGCACAATTCTTATACAATTTGAGAAAAGAGAAAACAAAGAAATATAATTTTTTTTTATCCTTGTTGCTAAGTATTCAGCAATAGTAAGAGGTAATAGATCTCGTACCAATAACTAAGCGATTTGGTTGGAAAAAATACAATGTCTCCATGCATTAAACAAACAAATGGTACTTGTAAATTGGCAGTAAGGTTAATGCACCTTCGACCAACTATTTTTCCATCTACATAGAAATTTCCTTTTAGGTCAAACATTAGTGTATGATCTTGTTTCCCCTCACTGTTCCCATGTGCTTGAGATAGTTACTACAAAAAGTAGTTCTTAATCAGTTCTTATCCACTGTAATATATTTTCAATTTTCATTCCTTATATTAATTCTGCCCAATCTTGCTTCTTACCCTCTTATATATTTATTTGTTTGGTGAAATCAGGCGGTTCTTGAAAAGCAAAGTTACATGCTCATTGGTAGGTATGACATTGAGAATCTAATGAAGCTTGAACCAGCTAGTGCATGTCTACCAAATTTACTTGGTCAGGGAAAACTGGAAAGCAGTGTTTCTGATGGTGAAACAATGAAGGTTGAAATGGAAATGAGTGATATATTATTAAAATTACGGCCAATCAAACAGGTACAATGCTTGTAAGAGCAATATATGATAACATATCTTGAATTTTTCTGGTTTCTTTAGTAGACATATTATTAAAATTACTGCCAATCAAACAGGTACAATCCTTGTAGAGCAAATGTATGATAAAGTATCTTGAATTTTTCTGGTTTCTTTAGTGGACTTATTGAAATTGATTTATCTGCATTTCACACGGCCATTATTCGTACCAGTTAAGCAAATTACATCGATCTGAATCTGAGTTAAGCTCTGAAGATGACATTCCCTTTTGTTGATTTATATTTTCAGGAGAACTTGATTCGTGATGAAAACAAGCTTATTTTATTAGCTTCCTTAAGTGATTCACTGGAATATGTTGCGGACTCTATAGAAAGGCAAGTTCTTCCCTCCCACTCTTTTCTCCCCTATGGAAGCCAACTAACCTCTGGCCTCATCTCTTGTAAGATTTCACTTGGCTGAAAGAGAAAATCCATTGACAGATTTCTTGATTGTACTGTTCTTAAGCCATGTAAATTAAAAATGGGGCAATCGGGAATGAGTGAATGCATCCAGTAACTTGTCTTTCTACCAATACTATTTCTGGAATATTATAACTGCTTATATAGCTTTATAAGTTTCTCTTTTTAGGAGAAGGTATTTGAATATGTGATCAGACTGCCTTATTATGTATACATTTGAAAAAAAAATGGTGGGAAAGTTCTCTTCAGAGCCTTTTTCTTCACTTTCTAGTTGGAAAAACTTGAATTATTGATGCATTAAATTAACGGCAGAAGATTAGTTGGTTTAAACATTTTCAATCTCTCTAATGAGATATTTTTCATCTACCTATTTTTCTTTTAAATTAAGCTACATCAGTAATGGTTATTATTGGCAAGTTATCAATATGTTGTTTATACCAAAAGAAGGTCATGAAATACTACATATGCCCTCTATCTCTTGCTTGCTCGCTCTGTCTTTTGCTCCTGCCTTTATGCTTTTAATTACCTTACTATAGATATCTGACCGGATGGAAGTAATTTTTACTTTCTTGTTACGTGCTTGCTTGTGGGATGTATCAAATGCCATAACACATGGCTGGCTGGATTTCTCTCTATTGTGGCACAAAATCAATGCAGAAATTGACACCTAAGATACGAAGTTGAGTTTTACAGATTAATATGCTTGTGCCTCACATTCTTGTTCATTTGATGGTGGTCTTGTTATCTTCCATTCACTACATGGCAATAGACTTTTTTGTTTAATGCGGCCTACTTTTTTGGGCAATATTGGCATTTTCCTCTAAAGATTTATGTTATTCCATATTCGCATTTGCCTTAATATCTCATTATTGGTTTCATGATTTATTTTTCGTTCTCAGTATTTGTCTTTTGAATTTCAGTTTATACTTTTGCATCGTGTGAATTTCCTTTTAATTTTTATGATGGACACATTTCTTTTTGCCTGCTGGAAATGAAAAGGAAGTGCCTGAAACTTAACTTCAATAGGGGTATATTAGTGCGTCATCAAAATTTTTACTTCCAATTTATGGATGGTTGCTTACGGGTGGAGAATTTCCAATGCTGTTAGCAGGCTTGGGAAGACATGCACCAAGGTATATAATCAAGTTGAAGGGAATAGCATAAAGAAAACTTCCCGTCATACCAGAACAAGTAGTGCACTTCCCAAGGACTTGGCATCATTTGCTGACGAGTACAGAAAATTGGCAGTTGATTGTCTGAAAGTTCTTCGTGTAGAGATGCAGCTGGAGACTATTTTCCATATGCAGGTTTGTGACAGATTATTTGTTACATTTATTTTCAGTCAACTTGGAATTGGGGTTATAAAACTTGTGGTCTCTGCAACCGACTCCCTATCTGAATCTATGTAGGAAATGACAAGTAGGGATTATTTGGAGGACCAAGATGCAGAGGAGCCTGATGATTATATTATCTCTCTAACTTCTCAGGTAAGTTGTGCTGTCTCTAACTATTACGGCCCATTCGCAGAAGAGATCACCTTGTTATTCTCTGGAAACATCTATAGGCCATCTCATACAAAAAAAAATTTGTGACATTTTTTATTTGGTTTTACAATGCTAAGTGTGAGCTTGGAGAACCATAGATATCAGTGCTAATGAGCACTGAACAAATTGATGGCTAAAAATTTAGTTCCACCAGGCCATCCATCTTTTTAACAAATGATCTCCGTATGGTCTGTCTAAAAACCAATGCAACATCTACATATGCGAAGACGTTACTGTGCTTCTCCATGTACAATCAGTGGCGAGATGAGCTGAGGCCTCACCTATTGTACAAAATGCTAGTAAGCAGTTACTATATGAGGATCAAGAGAGAGAGAATGGAAAACGGAAACAAGGAACGGAATATTTGGCAATATCTGAACTTGAATTGTCCCTGGGAAAACCATAGCGACCGGAAATTGAACTCCTTGGATGTCATTTTCACTCTCTATTGGCGTCCTCGAATTTTATCCCATGTTATTTCGGCCTTGAATCATTTAACATCATTTTCATTTCATTCTTTTTGTAACGATTCTTGTAATTTATTTTGCTTGGGCATTTAATGCATTGCATTTTCTACCAAAATTTTATGGGAGGGAGATATTCATATTGATTTGGTTTTTGTGCTACAGATAACTCGTCGGGATGAAGAAATGTCTCCTTTTATTGCAGGATCAAAGCGAAAATACATATTTGGCGGAATTTGTAGTGTTGCTACAAATGCATTTATCAAGGTTTGCATGTTCAGGAGACTTGCATTATATTATTCCTACACCTTCGTAAAAATGTTATTTATTCCCTTTCGTTAGCATGGTAATTAAATATTTGTTTCTGCTTATTAGGCTTTGGCTGAAATGAAATCGATCAATCTTTTTGGGGTTCAGCAGATATGTCGTAATTCAATTGCACTGGAACAGGTTACTTCGCCTTCTACTCTCTTTGTTTATTCCAGGAAATGTTAGGATTTATTGAATGTTTAAATAATGTGACTTCAACCGCATTGGGCTATATATAGAAGACTCTTCCTAGATGAAGGATGCGAAAAATATCACGGAGTACCACATAATAACTTTACAGTGTTTTATGTAGTATTCTGTAGTTCATAGAAGTCTTTGATGTTATATATGTGATACGCTGTAGAAAACATAAAGATGCACGAAAAATGTGATACCTCACATGGAAAATCTAAACTGGAACACTTCAACATCTTGTTCTAGATTTACATCCATCCCTGGATTGCCTTAGGTGTTAACCTTAATTGTAGTCTTCATCACAAACACGCACATCCGTCCCATCTATGTGGTAGGAGTGATGATTTATTATTCCTTACTTTTATTACCATCCCTAATCTTTCTTCAAAGTTGATACAGGCTTTGGCTGCTATCCCTTCCATCGACAGTGACCTTGTGCACTTGCGGTTAGATTGTGTGCGCACATATTTTGAACTGTTGAACATGCCGTTTGAGGTATTCCCTCCAAACTAGGGGCTCCATTTTTTGTCTCAGATTCGATATTGTCATAGTTTCTTTTTTTTCGGCCCTCTACTCTCTCTCTGTCGGTCAGATGGAGACATAAAATCAGAAATAACTGTTAATATATATGTGATTACAGGCCTTGCTTGCATTCATAACAGAGCATGAGAACCTTTTCACGGCTGCAGAGTGAGTTGTCATATCAGTCTAAGAATTGATTTTGGAACTGAATGTTGTATCAAATGTAGTAAAATCTGGACATTCTCTTTTGCAGCTACACTAATCTTCTAAAGGTCCAAGTCCCTGGCAGGGAACTTCCTGCTGATGCATATGATCGCGTTACAGATATTTTGTCCCATTAGCATTCTGAATTATAGCATATAGCAGTAGTAGCACATTTGAAGCACGTTGTGAAGAGGAAGAATTTACTCTGATTGATTTTCCAGTAGCGGAGCTTCCACGCTTGTGGTTTTGGGTGGTTTCGGCCTTTGTACAAAAGTTTGACTCGAATTGGACGAGGATGCTGCTCAATATGTGCCACCATGTTTGTAAATGTTTTGTGATTACCCCGGGGAATTATTCTTATGTAGAATTTATTTAAATTCTTTACTATTGTGTGAATCAATTTTGCTCTCTTTTTCGTTTTTGCATGTTGATCTGTGAGGGCTTCTGTTCAGTTTTGGCAGGAAAAATCTACTGGGAGTTTACTCTTTTGATTTTGATGTTAATAAAGTAACTTTTTGTCTTTCCGAATGCTGGATGTGTTAACTTGCAAAGAAGCAACAGCTAAGGTTTCTTCGCCCTTTTTCAGACTTGGATCCTCTTATAATAATATTATGTTATAACGTTATGGAGGAAATCCGTTGGTGGTAAGTTGTCTGTATACTTAATATGAAACGATCTGAACAGTTTATCATAATTGGATCTCTCTTGTATATATTGGGTTTGCGTTGAATGACGTTTAGGAAATCCAAGAGATCAACAAAGCTAATTCACAGATCATGCAATATAGTTCTTCAGTGATTATGAGCAATTCAACAAATTTGGCACCAAATGAGAAGTGCGTAAGTGACGGGTTTCTTTTAACACTGATCAGATTTTGCTTCAAAATGTCAACTTAAAGAATGTTTGTCATGTAGGTTTCGTCAATTTCTGGGACAAAGCATGTGGGGTTCATGACATTTTTAAGTCAAACCCGTATTGACCTGCTGGAGCTGTACGACATAACTTTGGTAGAGGCTGATTGTCCTGTCCTTAAAATGGACGGGAAGTTAGACACAAAAAACCCTTTTGTTGACGGAACTCTTTAGGGAAGTTCTTCAAACTTGTATTAGGGGCGTTAAACCCTAGGACACGAGTCTCAAGGAGATATGATCAAATTTAGAGTTGAGACAAAAATGTGTTTTTTAAAATCTACTACCTTTTCTCTCAGCCACTTGCAAAGGCAACTTACCATTACTCACATCATCATCATAATCAGTATCTTTATAGATTTTGATCTCCTCATAACATGACATGCACTCGTTAAATACCTCTTTCGTGCAGCGCCTTTCTTGTGCCTGGTAAAATGCATTTTCAGTTGCTCTAAGCAGATCTATAAGCCGTAGTAACTGGTTCTCCTTGTCCAATATTCTTAAGATACATGTTCATATCAAAGTTTGACAAGTTTAATAAAGATTTTCGACTCAAAAACAATGTTTTCGATCATAAAATGAATATAAATCAATATAGTACTCTCCGATTACATGCTTATAATCTATAGATTTTTTACTCGAAAACAATGTTTTCGATCATAAAATGAATATAAATCAATATGGTACTTTCCAATTACATGCTTATTATCTATAGAAGTGATAATATATATTGCACATCATCTCAGCTTCTTCATATCATGCATTACATATCTCTATAGTGTATTGTAAGCCATCTTCTGTACATTCCATTGAGCAATAAATAGAGAAGTCAGTAAAGACCTACTTCAAAACTGCTACTGCTGCTCACTCTGTTGCTGCATCTATGTACAAGACCATCTTGTTTCATTCATTGTGCTCGCATCTCAGCTTGAAATGTTGGGCTCAGCTTCAGCGTTTTCTTCGCCAAGTTGCGAATGTCTTCTCTGGTAGACTCGGTCGATATTCGTATAAGTTCTTTCAGTCCTCCCTGAGACACAAAATCCCTGGCATTGTCCTCTGCAATATATAAAGGAAAAAAAATTTCTAGTAAGGGCACCACTTACAGTTTCTGCCTACAACAGGTGGGAAGCCCGCGTCCCGGGGTAGGTGTTGTCGGATCTGTTTCGGATGGACATTCTTTAACTGATAGATCAGAATATAGGTACGGTATACATGCTTTATCGGGGACTAATTGATTTTTTAGTTTAAAAATACCCTGAAAATACCCGTACAGCCTTTGCTTTTGCAAGTTTATAAATCTCATGTACTAACTCCTACAAGTGGGCATATATATAATCAAAACTCAATTCTATTCTAAAACCTTATCATTTGCCTTTGTCGTCCAACAATATCAGAGCTCTTATCAATATGATCCTCAACATTTGAAGAAATATATGTTAATAAATCAGATACATTATGAATTTCCGTTAAAATTAACACTTCACATGCATACTGCTGAGGTTTAATTGAATGAAAGTGATTCATAAAATTACTTCGCAAGCAAGGATCGCATCCTAGTCATTTTGAAACTATAACTGGTATAGACTGCTTGTCAGTACTTCAACGAAAAGAGAACGATTCAGAAATATCGTATGAAAGGATTGACTGGAAACGCATTATTTCCTATGTATAAGCGCTTCGTTAGACTGATTAATGAAAACTGTGAATTTTCCTCACCAGGTCCAAACCATATGACATTCTCCAACATTTAAAATTTTCTCGTATCTTGAATCTTTTACGAAATTTCTGACGGTGAAAATTTTTTCCAAGAAAGATAACGTACCATTTTGTGCTAAGTGGCAAATAGCAAGTTCAACATGACGGCGGGTTGAAGAAGAAGCATTATTAGAGTTCGCGATCAACCATGCCAAAGTATCATCTTCCATTAGATATGAACGCCCTCTCTTATTTCCTGAAAATGTGTAAAACAATTCAGATGTATGATTCCAAAAGGCATCACTTACACAAACGTGTTACTTTGTAACGACCACAACCTTGGATGATTCCTCGAGATTCACACTTTGCAAAGTTAGCCAGTCCTCTAGCAACCTGAGCAATAACATCAATGTTCCCAGATCCCGAAATTCCTAGGAGTGCTCTGATCGCCCCATCTTCTTTCAGTGTCACATGTAACTTCTCTGTCAAGCAGTATGTATATCCAAATCAATATCAAAACCATTTACGAGAAAAATCATCGAGTGACCTATTATCAACTAAGCTTTACCATTTCCACACAAATTGGCAATTGCTCCAGCCACCATTCGGAGTGTTTGGGGATCATCAGTTTTAGAAGCTGTATTTGATAGTAGTCGAGCTCCTCCTTTACTTGTTATTAGGCCTTGATTCATCTCTGAAGAAGTAAAAGAAGCCAGAATGTCATTTTAGAGAAGTGACAAGAATGAATATGTATTGCAACTGAATAAGCAGAATATTTACAAGTACCATTCATGGCCAAATTGGCTATGGCTCCAGAAGCAACCCTGAGAATGGTCGTGTTTTGGGATGAGTGAAGCAGCATTAGCAATGCATCTAGACCACCTTCCTGCACAATCTTCTCCTGATTGCTGTCTGAAATTAGAAAGTTTCAAGAGAGGCATAAGTTATTTTATTTTGAAAAGAAAAATAGCAAAAAATACAGTTTAAGTTATTATTCATCATATACTTCATTTGTATAAGAAAAATAGCAAAAAATACAGTTTAAGTTATTATTCATCATATACTTCATTTGTATATCATCGACCACTTTAACAAGAAAATGATATGATAGCTCCTTTTAATAGGAGTCCTCCCACAAAGTCTCCCTTTACTAAAGTTTAGATTTATCATCTTTAGTAAATATATTTTTCCATCAACCTAACAGTTCTACACTGAACAACACCGTTAACCACAAATGGTGAAATGAGGCTTCTGGAGCTTTTAATATACAATTGAATAATATTATTTGGGCTACACAGAGAAAGAGAAAGTGAAAGAAAACAATGAGCAGTGTCGTAATGAGATGTAGTAAACCCAGTTCTCTACTATTTGCTCAAATCTGGAAGTTTCTCATCAAAGTTGATTAAAAAATTCATACGACATTTTTTGCATCACTGCTATGGATTTCCACCAATTTTGACTAATATAAATTAATTATAAAGCCCAAAATGTGACATACAAGCTATTTAAGGGATTCGAAATTACATTGGAAGTTCAACTAGACTTTGGATAAAAAGTCCACTTCAAAAGTAAAGCAGCCACGTGAATATTTTTCTTTACCATAGAATTTTTGCTTTGAAATGTAGCTCAATATCAAGTAGTCTCTTTTTTATGAGAGTATGCATGTGTATACATAAGAAAGGCCTATAATTGCCTCCTTTGCAACATTTTGTATAACTACCATATGTTTATGTCTAAAAATTTGATGGGTACTAAGGCATTGCTTACAAACTTTCATATACCTTGCCCTTTTAGAATTGAATGTCTACCTCTCTGTTTCCAGCCTTCTAAATGTAATGTACTCTGCTTTGACCACAAAATAAAAATTTAACAATAGATGCAAAGATTATGCAACGAAAGAAAGTTCTAGATATGTATTTGTAATGCATATCGGTAGCTGTGAGCTGTGTCAATGAAGATTCTTTAGATGATCTCCCCCTTAGATGGCAAAGAGTAATATTTTATATTGTTGTATGTCACAGGCATTCTGAAGAACTCAATACATTGGTTTGTAGAACATAAAGATAACCCAAACAAATAATCAATAAATACCTTCAGCTGCAAGATTGGCTACCACTTTCACGGCATGTATCTGGACATCTAAATCTTCAGATCTTAACAATGACAGTATCTTTTGGAGCCCAACTGCACAACAGAAAGCATACAGTCTAGTAAATTAAAAAAATGAGGAGTGAAATTTCTTTTATTAATATGCAACAAGGAGGTGCAACCCAAAAGTATTTACATCGACTCTGTAAAGCACCTAAGCATTCTTGCTATTTACATCAACTATGAAGAGTTTCTAAACACTCATGGGTACTATCTACATTGATTTTACAAGAGTCATTAGTCCAAAAACAAATATCATGAAAAGAATGAATTTTCAAAAATGAAAGAGGCAATTCCTTTCCTTCAAACGCTCTATGATTCTGTTCCTTCCAAAGATTCCAAATGATGTGATAACAATAAAGTATAGTAAATTATCCCTCTGTACTAAGGAGGATAATTTATTGGCATGATTAACTAATGATTAAATACAGTATTCGAATATGCCAACATAAGCATATAGGGAACAAAGGATCTTGCCTTCTTCACATATCTTTGCAATAGTGCTCCTTTGGCTAAATGAAGAAGATCCTCTGGCCAAATTATCCCTTGAATATGATCTCTTTTCCTGTAAACCATAAGTAGATAATATCTCTGAACAAGGCAATCTTTCAACTTTATAATAAAGCTTTATTACAACCTACCTCAAACCCATCATCACTTTCAGGCACCACCTTCTTCACATTGGCAAGCTCGTTTTCAGCAGCCTTTCTACGCTTTTCCTCAACTAAAAGTGACTGTCTCATGGCATGAAGTTCATCATTTTGTGTTTCCTAAAATTCACATTTGCAAGGGCGCAACATCAGCCATCGGACAACTATTAACGTAAGAAGAAACCCACGACCCTCTATTTACTTTTTGAAGAGGCAGTTTGCTTTTTGATGTTTTTAGATTAGGGTTTGGAACAGGGACGAGAAAGAAACAGGTGCAGCAGCAATTGCGCTGAAAGAATCCTCTAAGAAAGACATTTAAATGAACTTTCAAACAAAGAAAATTCTAACATGGCAGTCAAAACTAATGTCTGTAATACCTTCTCAGATAGTAGATCCTCATACTCTGATCTCAATGACTGAAGTTCATTTGCAGCTGCCTCATGCAGCTGATGCATTTCTTGTACTGTCAATCTAAGCTCTTCGATCTCTTTTTGTGTCTGAGTCTATACTCGATCAAAAAAAAAAAATTAACGCAGAAGTAAAAACAATTGTAGGAGGTACATAGATTCTATATTTTAGGTTTCAACATTATTCCTTATTTTATGGCACTAGTTTAGGCAATAGTCTAGACTTAGGCATTATTCAATTTTGTTTCCTTATTAGACTAAATTTCAGGTTTCCTTATTGGTCACCAAGTTATGAGGCCTATAAATAGGCACTCTCATATTGTATTTCAGAACATCAACAATTCGCCATGTAATCATTATATCTCTCTCTTCTAGAGCCATCATTGGTAGTAGCTCCTATGGTCTTCAATCAATATATATGTTCTCCTCGTTTTCTCTTTTCTTTTCTTTCAACAGATTACACACTAACAGGTCTCAATCATAGAACAAGAATAACAATGTAAATTCAAGTTTACACAATGTATCAGGTCATCAATCATAGAAAAAGAATAACAATGTAAATTTCAAGTTTATATAAATAATGTCTATGCGTTTTTGTAAATATACCTAGGAAATATGCATGTACTCAAAAGCAAATCACTCTTGACCACTTCAACCACTTTTTCAATAGGCATATAGCGTAAGTGCCACATCCATGTATACTTAAAAACAAAAATATGTGAAACTTACTACTAAACCTTATTTGCACTTCAGACCATGATAAGTAACTAGGGCTCAAAAAGAGAGCATTTTCACAGTATTAAAAGGAAAACAATCCAGTCACCTTATTGCAATAATTAGATAAGATCAATCAAGATGAGATACTTTAGTATTATATGATTCACACAACAAGAAAGAAATTTGATTGAAAAAAGTCATGGAAAATGAAGACAAAATCTTAGGCATGTGTATACTGGCTTTACCTGGAGTGAGTTTTGATGATTATTTAGGTGCTTTTTTGTTATATGTAATTGTTCTTCAGCCTTTTTGGAACAAGCACGCTCATCAGCTAACAACTGAGTTAACTCTGATATTCTGTCCTCGTAAATCTTAGAAGTCTCTGCTAGTGCCTTTTCATGCCTAGAATTCTCCATCTGATAAAGATATGAGAACAAAGAAAAGCATGAGTACTCTTAACACAACCAAAGTAGAAGGCGAGAATAGATCACTAAGTACTCAAAAAAATTTCCAGTATGATTTAACAGTAGATAAATCTTAAATGTGATAGTTTTCGCTACTACTGCTGCCTGCTTCCATTTTAGGACAGTCAAATGCTAGATCATTTCTAGTCATACAAAAACAGAAATATTCCACCAGTCAAGCCAGAAAAACTGATAGTTAGAGGTGGACTGAGTAGAGAGATGGAAATATGATATTCCCAAATTTTAGAAAATTAATGCTAACCTGCATTGACTTTTGAAGATCACTTAGTTGCTTCTTTATTGCGTCTTTTTGTTCTTCAGCACTTTTAGTGCAAGCACGCTCATCTTCAAGTTGTTTCATCAAGTCAGCTATTTTCTTCTCATACATCTGAGTTGTCTCTGCGAGTATTTTCTGATATGAAGAATTTTCCAGCTGTTGTTGCTACTAACAGCCAAAATTAAATTTTAGTCAATTTGCTCCCAAAATAAAGAAGAAAGAGAAGGAAACTAACGTGAGAAAGTAACTACTAAAATAGGAGAAAGGTGAAGAAGTCAATTTTAATAGTGTGAAATGAAAATGGAACACTCAGATACTTGAAAATTGACCTATATATATTCACCATAGGGAAATTAACTTTTAAGTAACAATTTTTTTGCCAAGAACAATGAAAGAAATAAAAAGCGGGTTCAACTCTCTAAGCCGCATCCAATCCGGAACAAACAATATAATTCTGAATCAAATACCTTACTACGCTTCAAACTCAGTTCAAGGCGTTCAACCTCATCGCGCATTAAATTGTTGTGATCTTTCTGTCGATTCAAATCTTTTAATATGTTTTCCAATTCAAGTTTCAGACGCGTATTCTCCTTCTCCAGAATCTGCAAATAAAATGAGATATTAAATAGTTGCTCTCAGCTACTTCAAAAAATATTATCGTTCTGTGCTGTGTAACTAAAATGAGAACTTTTGCCTTTATACAGATAAACAGAAAGAATGCATTCAAATCTAGTTTTCTTGATGAGAGAAGGACTTTGAGGCAAAATAGTATTTTTTTGAGCACCTTGCTATTCTTTAAACTCATTTCTAGGCGTGCAACTTCATCATTCATCAATTCTTCATGCTCTTTCTGATGATTAAATTCCTTCATTAACTTTTTCATCTCTGATTCAAGATGAGAATTCTCCTTCTCCAAGAACTGCAGTCATGTACAATATTTTTAGAAAATTAATAAGCGTGAAAACAAATGCTTGAGAACTCCCGACGCGAAAAGAAAAATACCAAAACAGAAAAAAAAAAAAAAAAAAAGTTGAGCACCTAATGCTGAAAATGACTATTTACTCAGTGCAAGCAAACATGTTCTCCGTCTCAAAAACAAGAGCCCTTCTTTCCATGTTAGGATGCCCATCAGCTTTCAAAAACCCATTGCATTTTATCAAATCACTCCAATTACACCCTTTTAACATAGAGACTGTTTGAAAATTCAAATTCTTTAAGAAGATGATAAAGGTTTAAAAAGACCCCTTTCCATCCACTTTCGAACATTAAAATACCATTTTCCTAATAAGTTAGAATCCCAAGTAAGGGTCCCTCCCTTTGAAGGAAGAAATTAAACTAGACATGATGATATGAAAGCATAAGACATCAGGACAAAAATATACCTCAGACCTGGTAACTAAACTTCTTTCAGCTTCAGCAAATAAGTTTTGGCATTCTATCAGCTTTCTTTCCATTTCATTTTTCTCATTGTCACGTAATTTTTGTTGCCTGTCAATTGCTGCAGTGAGGTGATCAACCTGAGTCTCAAGCTTCCTGCATAAGCTTTCGTAATCGAATTCCTCTTTCAGCTTCACAGAATTTACTATTTTCATTGCCTGTCCAAGACTCCCAAGTCAATGACAAACAACTTTCAATAATATGAGTTTTTATGGTGCAATTAAAGTGCACTACCAGCAGTGAACTCAAAGAATCATGGGTAAACTAGCAATTCTATATGGAGTGAATGTGCAAAATTGTGCTTATAAGATGTTAATCTTTGATTTTGCTATAGGACAATCATCGGCGTCAACATGGCACTACATCCACAAAATCACAAAGTGAAGCAAGTAATGCAACTTAGACCAAGAGAATTACATGCAAGTCTATAGATAAGACATTGAGCTAAACATGTGATCAAGGAGGCTAGAGATTGGGTGTCTGGAAGGGAATAAGAGATTAGTTGTCGGGCATTCTGTAGCTATAAAGCACTAAAGGATGAACTCTTTTAGACTGTACTCCTGTACAACTTATATCCACCAGGAAAATCAGTGGACTATTTGTGACTTCATTCTTGCCTAAATAGAAAACCAAATAATCACAAGAAACCAATATTTCCTCTATTATAGTGTTACACATCCTAAAAATAGTAGCACATGATAATTTCTCAAATTGAAGATGGAATTGAGGAGGAAACAGGAAATGAAAAGTTATAACCTAAACAAGAATAATTTGCCTTGCAGATTGATCAGAAACTGGATATTCTATCAGAGAGATTTATGAGCATCATATACATTAAAAGCTTGAACAGCCACACAAATGTGGGAATAATATGAATAAAGCAAACCAAGCACACGAGCTAGTAGCACTAGATAAGTGATAACTTACCCGTTGTCCAAACATTATAGTGCTTGCAGTTTCTGCATGATGCCGAGAAGATGGCCCAATTGTTATGATGAGTGAAGTTCGTGCAGAGCCTGTTAGATTAAAACAAAATCTTGCACTATTAGATTAAAATTATATTAATCTTTCCAAACTCAACAAAAAGGGAAAAATAAACAGTAGGACATGATATATTCCATGTACGTAATCGCATGTGGAGGAAAAGAATGCAATCAAAATTCGTAAATGCAAGAATTGCTTCCTCGTATGGAGGAAATGGTAGCATAGTTTCTGTAAAAGCATTCTACAAGGAGAGGAGAGCCAATTGTTCTGAGTATTCCCATGGCAAAAAGTGCGGAAGAACAAAATGCTGCTGGATGTGGTACTCAGTACTAACTCAAGATTACCTATAAAAGAAGTGAGAGAAACCTGCAAAATGCTGCTACATTGGTCTAAAGTTGGAGGAAACAACCAATCACCTCTTTCACATTGTGAGGTGGTCAGAAAGTCATGGCACTATGCTATATGTTCCTTTGCTGGGGTTTATTAAACAACACAAAACTCACTTAAAGGTATTCTTTCGGGTTGGTACAGAGTGAAATGCATCCAAAGAAGAGCTTGGAAATTGCTCCATACAGTCTAATGAGGCAATACGAAAAGACAGAAGTCAAAGGCGCTTAAGGGTTTAAATCCCCCACTATAAGAAGTGAACTTATGCTAATAATTTTTTCTTTTATTGTGCAAAGAGAAGTCTGCGGAGGGGTTCATGTTGATTTTGTGCTCTTATATCTTCTTGATCCTGTTAATATCATAGTTATCTTCTTGTAATATGGGTTACATCGCCTTGGTGCCACGGAAATGATCACCAAATTTAGGCAACCCACAATAACCATGTCTTCCCAATCCTTTTGTCTTTTTCTGTTTCCCCTTTGTCTTTACTAAAGCATTCATACTAAGGTAGTATCTTAAAGAAAAACAGGCTCACCTCCAAATGAATCACGCAACAAACGTGTTAATTTGGAATCTCTAGTGGGTATATGAGGGCCATTCTCTGCCAATGCATTTATACATTTTCCTAAAGATGTAAGGGAAAGATTGATAAACTTTGCCTCCGCAACCAAGTGACCTTCGCTCCCTGCAAGATAGAGGGATAACATACATTTTTAGAATTGGAGGATAATAACTAGAAAAGCAAACTACATTAGCCATTGACAAAAAAAAAAAATAGTAAACAGTGTCATATAATGAAGATGCTAAAAACCATATTTGGTGTCATCTTTTATTGAAAAAATTATCATGTGTTAACATGGAGCAAGTAAAACTAAGAATTTTTTCGAGTATGAATTATAGAATACCAACCAGATTTGTCCAATCGCTCTGATCCTGCAAGATCGACTATTAGCAGTTTGCTTTTACGAATAATAGGTATGCGATGTCCAGGTCTATCACTTTTGTTGTCTTTTTCTTGTAAAGAGGTGTCACTTTCATCTTTATCATGTATAGGTCTACGAACATAAACCTGTAGAATACGAAATCAAAAAACAAGACTCAATATAAAAAATAACCAGTTTCAGTATAAACAACAAATGTATTTTAAATTTAATTAGCAAAAAAAAACAAATGTACTTTAAATAAGCTAACTGGAAAATCTAAAACTGAAGTTAATGGGGGACAAAGCCAAGACAATAATTCTCTTTTCTAAGTTATTCCAGTTGGCTAAAACGTGAGAACTATATATTCTAGTTTTACATACCATAAGAATTGCATGGCTACGTGATGATTCTGTATTCATCTTTGTATTTGCTGCATGACGATTTGCTTCTCCTATTTGCAGTTGCTGTAAGAACTGATCAAAATTTTGTATTTTAACTAATGTGGCACCAGGAGCTGAAACTTCTCCAGTCTTTGCATCCTCAACAACTGGAATATTTGTCTTTTCAGGTGCAAGCAAATCGTGGATAGATTCCATATACAACTGGGGCAAAAACATTATTTTTACTTTCTTAGTATAACTAAAAGGTTAAGATCACAAAGATGATCTAGTACTAAATAAATATGGTACAAGAAGTAAACATCCATTCACTAATCATCTGTCTTTGAGGTAAATACATGAGGAACCATTTAAAATTTAAGTACCATAAGCAATAAAAGAATCAACTTCTAATGATTCTTTTATTTCTTAGACGAGTATTATCTAGCATAATCAATCATCAATGACAATTCTGGTAGGAGTAACAACAGAGTAAGCGAGTCTTTGAAATAACAAAAAAGATGACACAGTCTTATTCTCACGTAAAAAAATGAAACTTTAAGTCATTTAAAATTATCCATCCAGCTAACTATAACTTTTAGTGTTTTTTTATAAGAAATATTCTTGCTGTCAGCAACTACCAAATCCAGGTTTCAATAATTCTGTGCATCATCACAAACACTTTTAGTAGACATGGATTATGCACATATTTCTCATTCCTTTACGTTTTTAGAGCCAACAAAGTTCTGCACTTGCCGAGGTTCCCTATAGATCTCAATTAAACTTTACACCACTGGCAAAGTGCTTAGAAATCTTGAAAGCTTCTGTCCAACAAGCACAACCTCAACATTATCCACAATCCATTTGAAACATTAAATATGAAATAATCCATTGCATATTTGTTTCTTGACTCATTTATTGACATAGATGCATAAGCAGGTTATTCAGAATCAACTATTTGATTACCTGCAGGTAGGAGATCTCCACACTGGCAGATGAAGAAGATGTACTGGTTATTATATCCTCCAAAGCTCTAACCATGATGCCTCGCTCCGACACATCATCCTTACCCAGTCTACCGAGCGTGTAAGTCTTGCCAGTACCTGTTTGACCGTAAGCCATTACTGTCCCATTATACCCATTCAGGACACTCTGCAAAAGTGGATCAAATTGCCTCCATGTGATCAAATACCATCTAGATGCCAAGTCAATTCTTTTTCTTCTTTTCTCTATGCAAAAAGAAGAAAGAGAAACAAGTTCTACTTTGACGTGATTCTCAAGGAAGCCATTAGTCCTAGATATATCTATTACAGAAATATATTCATCTACTTCTTTTTATTTATCCCTCGAGAATAACGTCTGAATCCAAAAGAATCCAAACTTGATCCCTTATCTACTCTTGCAACCTTAATCAGCTTTAGAGGTCCAAAAGGCATACCAGCTGGAATGCCAGCTCTTTTCTTTTCAACATACATGCAAACTATTACTTTTGACTAGCTCATACTAAATGCCCTCAAGCCATCTATAATGCTATGCAATTCAACTACCCTAAAGCCATTCATAGAATTAATCACAATTTTCAAAAGACTACGTTTAAACATTTAACTATATATTTTTTTTTTCACTGCTAAGGTAGAAGCATATGAAATAATGTAATTCTGAATGTTGAACACCAAACTCCATTGCGACTTACCTCAACTACAGGCTTGGCTACCACTTCATATACCCGCTTTTGAGATGCACTTTCTATAAAGACTTCATCAAACCTGTAAGACTCAGAATTCCAGTTGTTTTTCCTCAACTTCAACCGCTTAAGCTGCATGAGATTAGAGAGGTTGTGAATAATCAAAATGTTGCTTGCTTGCTCATACTAGAAAGGGTATGAATAATTTACACCACATTTTTAGCATGAAACACCCGCACATGTATAGCAAGCATATGAGCGAAAGCAAGCATGTATGCACAAACAGAAACACAAAAAACACACACAAAATTTTCCAGATATGCAAGAAGCATTAAGAATAGGATATCTTATATCTGAGCCACCAGCATCAATCACCTCAGGTTGTAACTCAATGCAATCAGCATAATCTGGATCAGCAAGCTCCTCAGAGTTTTTTGGACGAATTCTAATGGCAACTCTCACTCTTCCCGGTTCTGTAGAAGAGATAAAAATAAATATCTCCAACATGTGCATAATTTAGACAACAATTTGTATGATAAAACATGCAATAAACAAAACGTTAAATTCAACACAACATTTGACAATGTCACGCCAGTACAATCATTAAATAGGAATCCAATGTTTCATTTAAGTATCTATTTTCATTGGCCTTGTAATTGTAATTTTCTCAAATTTTTAGAACAATTATGTGATAATCGTTTGAAATGGTATGGACATGTTAGAAGATGTCGCGTAGAGACACCTATTAAAAAGTGAAGATAGTACCCGTGTAATCATATACCACCTTTATTTTGCACTGCGTCCGTCTAGAATTCTCACATTAGACTTGGTGATTCTGAAGCATTAATTGATGGTTTTATGAAATGTAGGGATAAAAAACTAGATACCAATTTGAATTAATTTAAACATGATTTTATTAAATTGTTACATGAGGTGTATGATAATCAATCTGGTATTAGACCCCAAAACTCTTTATGAATTCATCAATTAGCAGTGATAAAGCTCTTGTTTAATAAACATAGTTTTTAATTGCAATCATTTAATGAAGTTAATGATGAAGGAAATTTTAATGTTTTAGCATGGTAGTGATCACTAGCTTGTGCTCGCCACCATGCTTCGTGATATACTAGTAGTTCTTGTGTTAACAGTAACTTGTTGGAGTGCTTTAGTGAAAAACAAAATGAAATACATCCAGAAGTTCGATGAAATACTCGAATAACAATTTATTATAATCAAAATTTTTGAATCTAAAATATAATTTCAACTTTCATTGTACCATAAACAAAATGTGCCACTTGTAGTGAAAATTGAGCAAACGAGGAGTCGCCTAGAAAGGGATTTGCTTGCACGGCCTACAAGCAAAAAAGGTGTTAGGCCCAAACCAGCCCGCTAAGACCGGCGAACTAGAGGTACGACCTATGGGCCGTGACATGTAAGCCGGCCCGAATACAAGTCATTCTAGTCTCGTGCTCTAAAATGCCCGAATATTAGTCATTCTAAGTCAACAAAATAAAATGCGCCACCCATTCAAATAAATGGTAAAGATAATAATTTTAAGTTGTAAAAATAATATTTTTTTTAAATAATATAATAATTTATTGACGAAACTTGATCATCGAATCATTCGCAAAGTCTACCACCAACATTTTGCAAATATGTAAAGTAAGAATCATTACATATTCCAATTATGTTTGACTCTCCCACATACATACTTACTCCTTATACAACAAATAAATGGGATATGCATATCACGTGCACTTATTGGACCTGATCGTGGAATGATAAAGATATTTTCAAAGGTGTCATTTGAAATATCCAACATGATAGTGGGTGCCCACACAATTACACAAAATACGATAAACTTCAACACGTGCACGCAGTAAAAGAGATAGAGGAAGACCTGGATCGTTTTCAAGATGATGAGCACGCGAAACCGGCGTGACAGAACGCTTACTAGAACCAGAAGAAGAAGAAGAAGAAGAAAAACTAGACGATGACGAAGACAACAACGACGAGGTCGACAAAGTCGACGATGTTGTTTTACGAGCAACATTAACTTGTGCTCCTCCACCACCATTATAATTACCATTTCTTGTTCTGGCCGGAGATGGTGGCCGCGGCAGCCTATTATTATGATCAGACGACCTGTGTGATATCGAAGACCTTGACGACATCGTAGATGTGCTCGTCGACGATGACATTGTTCGAATACAAGTATAGATATAGAGATAGAAAAAATGTAGAGAGAGACAGTTAAAGAACTTTTTTCGATTTGCAAAAGTAAGCAAGAAAAGAAAGATTTTGTGGTTAGACCAAAAGTGTGTGTGTGTGTGTGCGTGAAAAGTTTGAGGCCGGCACGTTCAATAATGTGTTTTTTTTGTGTGTGTTAATTAATGTATTCCCACTTCTAGTTCCCGCGTTCTTAAACTGGCTTTTGTGGTTCGTTTTGTTCCATATCTTACTCCTATCAGGTTATAAGGTCACTTGTGGATTGGAATCATAACGTTATTACGAACATCAATTGTGATAAAGTAATAATATAGTTAAAATAAAGTAATATAAATTATTAAGTATGAAGATAAATAATTGTATTATTACTTTACTATCATTGATCTTCTCAATAATGTTATTATATCATTAAGAGATTTAAATTCTTGTTCGACATCCAGAGCAGCATTGTCAGTTCTCTACTTTTCGAAACCGTAACCATTTGTCATTCCAATTATTTCATTCATAAACTTTTTTTATTATTTTAAAATAGTGATACGCTATAAATAAATAAATAAAATCAAGAATAAACTTCAACTCTAAAAACATTAATTTCCCAAAATAGACTCGCATTTATATATTTATATATATATATATACACATATATGTAGGCCGAATAATCGGATGCAGCATAAAAGACAAACGCAACATTAGTAAAGAACAGGAGAATCCAATTTACCAAAATGATCATTAAGGATGTTTTAGGTTGGAAATTGGACTAGGATCGACGGGGACCTCATCTTGTAAATCATCAATTAAGATTCTTCGTACACGAGTACGTCTTTCATCATATTGTCCTTGTATTGACCAAAAAAAAAAAGATCATTGCCATTGCGAAAATGGGACGTTTACGCTTTCTATGATTAGTTGGCGAAGGCAAAATTTGTCATCTTTACATGGTATTTGGTAGTCAAAAAGTTGATTTAAAATTTTTTTATAAAATAATATTATAAATAGAATTTAATAGGTGTAAATGTTAATATTATAATTATATTAATAATTTATAATTGATTATTTATTTATAACATTATAATATTATAAATAATTTCAAAAAATTGAAAAAAAAATAAAAGTGAAAATGGAAGTAAGAGGAAAACAACTTGATCTTTTCATAACATTTTGTCAGAAATTCAAAAAGTAGTGAAGTGATATTGTAACTACGATGAAATGAAATAATTTAAGTTATTATATGTTAAGTGATTATATCATTTTCGTTATATTATTAATCTCTTTTATATCATTGGAACGGTACGAGTGAATCTTAATATGCAAGTAAAAAAAAAGTGACAAGATCTCGTGAAGTCCCCAGAGTTTCTTTTTGGTCCATCATGGCAGAAAAAAGCTACTTTTTCTGAAAACGATAATGTCTTTCTCTGCTTCTTTTCCCTCTTTACCCTATTCTTGAAAGGAGAATATCTCGACTTTAATCCAAGATGACACACGACCCCACAAGCAGTATTTGAATTCCCTCCGTTCTTATTTTTCTCGTTTCAAAAATTCTATACATTAAATCTCAATCATTTATTTCAAACATTTAAAAATAATAATAATAATTTATTAACTTAAATTTGATAATTAAAATTAAAAAAATAAATAAAATTTAATAATTCATAATACATGTCATTTTTTAAATAAAAGATATAAGAACCGAATGGATTCTTACATCACAGACAGGGACTTTGTGGGGTCTTTTTACTGACTTATTTGAAAGCCTTGTCTAATTGAGTGAGTGAGTAATGTAAGCTGAACGCTACCATATTTAATTTAAGTTGGACAATCTTGTCACCTTTCATGGGATTGACCCACTGGTGAAACAAGATTGAGAGTTGCATCTCAAACCTAAATGAGAGAGAATTAAATGCCTCCATGAACATGGTGTAGCTTTTGTCTTTTGTAAACCTCTAATAGTTGGAGGAACATGTGAAGTTCAACATGGCTTGCCGGCTCACCAACAGGTTGTCATAACAGTTGTATTTAATCTGCCCTTTTCCTCATTTATATGACATTGACCGTTTCAAAGATTCAACAAACAACTCGTCCTAAATAAAATTATATTAAATTTAGCTTAATACTGTAAATCTCGTAGTGTACTCTAATCAAGATTTTCTTTGATTTATCCCAAAACTACAAAATCTCGTGATGCATCCACATGTGTTAGCACATGTTCGAAGTTAGTTATCCTAAACTGAATTACGTTAAATCTATCCCAAATTATAGTTCTCGTGATGTAATAGTATGAGGTAATGTATACTCCAAATCAGTAAAAATTTAAGCAACATATGTGATTGTGGAAGTCACTTATAGACTGTCAACTACTATTTTTCATTTAATTTCAAAAAATAAGGGAAGTGGAAGGAATAAGGTCAACTACTACATAAGTTGCTGACAGATAAAACTCTTCGAGCTTCCCTTGATTCGTTGCTAAGCCAAGGTCGGTCTCCAAGTCAGTCTGTTCTTTTTCGAAAAATTCTGCACCCATGGGCATACAACCTGGCAAGCCTCCTCTTTCTCCTAGAGCTTCCTAGGTGATGCCATGTCCCCCAATCAAACAAGACACAAATTCAAACTCAAAACTTTTAGTTACAACAAGTAACTATCTTCCGGAATCCATAGTTCCGGTTATCTTGACCCTTTGAGTCTTCTTATTTCCTCGGTATTCTGCTGCTGCTATTCGAAATAGCTTTCCAATCATGAAAAACTAAACCAAAGCCAAAAGAGTAGAAGTAGCATAGAAAATTGTTATCATGTCGATTGCCCATTTTCTTATGAAGAACGTTATTGTACATTTAGCTGTCCAGGGCTTTCAAGAAGAAACGACATCTTTGTATTATATGAAGAAGTTGTTCTCTTGGTACGCTGTTTTGTCGTTTTTGTTATTTGGCCTACAATGGACGTGGTAAATGGAAAGACAAGGGAATATAGTGTCAGATCCTGGATACTTCTTTTTCTATGTATACATGTTCAAGTGCTCAAATGTCGGCAACATGGCCATGGAACATCTGGCAAGTGTCCTTTTGTTTTTTTTTTTTTTTTCATTTTTTTCTTTTCAAAATAAGAAATTTATGGGCACCATAGCAGTGATATATAATTTTAGACTTAAAAGCTGATTTAATAACCTTTTCGAATGAGGGATTTCCGTTGGCAACAACTGCAGTATTAGTTTCAAAACTATTGGGTTAAAAAAGGACAACTTCTTGTTCCTACTCTTCTTTCTTTACTTTGGGGACAGAAGTCCTAGGTAGGTAATAACAGGCACAAGCAATTTGACCAAAGAGGAGCAAAGGACCGCACTTCTACTCCACCACCAAGGAGACGTTCACAACAAGAAGCAAGAAATGTTGTGAACGGTGAGAGGTCACAGAGAATCTACCTATTTATAGAATGATCCTATTGTTTATACAAGATCTAGAATATATAACATTAAATTCTATCATAAATCCAATTGTTTAATAGTAATACCACAAATCCTGCAGCAATTTAGTAAAGGAAAAGGCTAGATATCAGGGCCTAGCCCAGGCCAAAGGTCTTCCCGTTCTTTTTTTCTTTTCAAGGGTAGAATCACGCAAAGGGAGTTTGTATGCCTCAATAGGAAAGAGATCACCAAAGTATAGCACAAGATCACCTTTTCTTATTGTCATGGGGTCGACCTATGAACAAGGTAAGCCCAAGGGAAACCAAAAAATGGGATCCAGTCAATGACTAATGAGAAAGTTTTTACAAGCTAATACATTCATTGTTTGTTCTCACCTTAGGACGCATTATCCTTTTGATGTCTACCCCTTTCTACCTTTTTTTTTTTTTTTTTTTTTTTTCGGGGGTCAGTACCCCTTTCTTCCCGAAGGCAGTGAAAGGCTCACCTTGGAAACTGGCAAGACAGTATATGAATTCTTCCTCATGCGATCAAACAAAAAACTTCACCCAAGGAATTTTACTCTTTACTATAAAATCAACGTGAGATTACATATGGTTTCAGCAGCATACTTTTATCATTAGCATAAAAAAGTTACAAAAAATGATTATAGCCATCTCAGTGATCACCTGCTTAACTGAATCATCTACAATCCTGTTTCAGAAAATCCACATGTAGACTATGACTGACAGCGATCCTCTGATGGTCGATAGCTCTACACCGAGAATCGGATCACTGTAGCAGACCTTGCCAATATTTATGAGCTCAGAATGTACGCGTTATATGTACAGGATTTGAGAGTTGGAACAGCAAGCTCTTCACACCCCACAAGTATCTGCAAAATCAGGGCATACCTGTGAAGCTCCGACTCATCAGGTTGTGCTCGTGTGATATATTAAAATGTTTCCACCTCCATCAATTTTGGCAAGATCAGGGTTAACTCTTCCAACCAAGTGCCCTTAGATTTGCTTGGGTGAGTTCATCATGTTTCCCAAGCCTGTCAAAATTAAGATTAATTATTTATAAGAAACCCAAATAGGAGCAGGGAAGACGGAGCTGCAAGATGTCAAATGGCAAAAGAGAACCTAGGAAATCAAATATGGATAGATTCTAGAAAAAAAGAAGCAAATATGAATAGAAGGTATATATTACGTAGATGCACCTATCCGGAGGTCCAACTATGAATAGATTCTAGAAAGTGTTACTATACGTATAGTTTGAGATCCAGAGAGTAGTGGAAGAACTAACGCAAGATCTGATGGAAGCCTGAAACCCCCTATCCGTACACGCTTTAGGGCATGAATCTAGAACAAGAAAAAGCATAATAAAATTAGCCAAACACAGCTTAAAAACAGATTAGTTGAATTAAAAAAAAAAAAAAAAGAAGAAGAAGAAAACGAAATGCTCGGGCACAACTAAGCAAACAAATGAAAGCAATCCAAATAAAGTTTATGTACCTAGCAAACCTTTGCATCAAAATCATATAGATATAGTTAAAAATCAAATCTCATCATGCCTATAGTTTTTTAATAAGATGATATGTGAAGATCAATGAAATTATACAAAAGCAAAACTTCAAAATTTAAAACAGATAGCTAGCTCTTTAATAAAACTAATTTGAATATCTTTGGAAAACAAAAGAAGGAAAAAGAATGAGATGATCAAGATTATTCCACGTAGTACATGATACTCCTACCACTGAACTGTATTCTTCAAAAGGGGATAGACAAGCGAGGGTACCTGACATTCCCTTTTTCATCTATTACTGATGAACCGATAGTAACAGCCAGAAGTCAAAGTGCAATCTTTAGATGGATCTAGGAAGGTGTAAATCACTAGTGAAAAATAAAAGCTACCTGAAGTCCAGCATTTTTCACAAGTTCCCGCACTTCATGGTGCCTTCCCTCATGAACCTGCACAATTGATCAACAGTGAGGAAGATTCTATTATTACCCATTTGACAAGGAGCTCAACAGCAAATGATAAGCAATTTATAGCTGCTTAGGGTTTTATGTTCAGCATTTGCAAATAAGTGATGATATGCCTCAAATTTATGTTTCCAGAGACAATGTCCCCAAGAGAAGACAACAGAAAATCCAGTCCAGAAGACCACTAATCATGATCTATAAATGGGACCATTCCAAGTCACGCCATCATAGTAAGCAAGCTTACAACAGCAATCCAACAACGATAGTGGACAGAATCAGGTGATGAGAGTACATAGGAGTACTGGAAATCGCAAACAAATTTCTAAAACTATAAGGAAGAGCATTCTAAAAGAAAAGGATGGAACTTCAACCCGAACGCAAAAACTTCAATTAGGAACAGGAACATTAACTAATTTGTCCCGCATAAGATTCTAAAATATGCAGAGATGATGCTACCATTAACAAGCTGGTTCCACTTTTTTCATACTGGCCAATGTAAAAAGTTGACTTGAAGAGCTCTTTTGAGGGATAAAGTAACATTTAGGAGAACTTCAAAAGCAATTGACTGGAAGAAAAAAAAAATTAAGACATAAAATAAGTAAAAATCCAAAATCTACTCGGTGCAAATAGGGTTCAAAATAATTACAAATTCCTCTCCATAGCAAATAACTGGTATTTAGTTGGCTGTAATACCTTTAGGCTCTCACAATAAAGTTACACTTCAAAATCCAAGAGATCAAACAGAATGGGGGTCATATGATTAAATGATTCTCCATTTTATCAATGAGACCCCTATTTCTCCTTCTGCTTTCAAAGCGACATGCATTTTTTGATAGATGTACCTTTTTCTTCTCCAATTCCCTTCCAATAATTGTTATAGAACTTATTTCATTCTGGAAGAATTCTTCAACTTAACAAAGAAGAGGATAAAGACTGAAAACAAGAACCAAAATCAACTCTACCCAACCTATCCATAGCTGAGTAGTTAATGCTCTAGCCGATGTATAAATGATTGATAAATCCAGAGCAATAATTAGTACCACAATCCGAAGTCGAGGCCTTGATATATCTGGCTGACGTGGTAACAACTCCACAACATCAGGGGTGCAATGTACGCCTTCAATAACTGTTCCTTCACTGATCGCAATCAAGTGGCGCTTGTTGACTTCACCATTTATAGTTGCAATATATCTAACACCAAGATAAAAGGTATACATTGCCACAATGCATATAAGCACATCAAGAGCATGAAAGTTTTGAAAATGAAACATAACACCAAATAATCACACAAAAGCAACAGAGATCTTTTGATGACTCAGATAGCATGTGCTACCCAGTTATTTCATGGACAAGAAGAAACAAGATGGAAATCGGTCAACCCAAAGTGACATAAATATATATGAGGAACATTAAAGATTGATATGCAATAAGAAGCAACAACCTCGAAGTTCTCCTCGCCAATAAGAAGATTTGTCAGCTTAAAATGATTGCAAGCAAAATGAAAACATGAATGATCTTCACATATTATCTACAAAGATATTATGTGGTCAAACTCAAAATTCTTCTAGTTGATAAACCAGATCTCGTTATTTAATTCAAATACAAGGAAATTTTCTCATAAGATGTACACTAAGGATTCTAAATTCATCCTAAACAACAAGGATTCATGAAGTAATATGAGGAGAGATAACATATAGGAACCTTACTCTTTGGACAAATTTGACGAAGGATGTGAAAGCTTATGAGCAAACTCCCCTGAAACAGCACATAAGAACCACATTATTGCACATGTTTGAATCGTCTTATCCATCATACCAGTTCTCTATCACAAGAAAGCTTTGTCAGTGTATATTGCATATACCATCATTTGTCACAATAATCAAGCCAGTTGTGTTAACATCAAGACGCCCAACAGTGAATAGACGTGGCTTTGGCTGTCCTGCATTTCTCCTATCCTGAAAAGGAAAATGACATAAACTAATGTACGAGAAAAATATGATATTCTAAAAAGCAATATTTTCTTTTCAGAGACAGAGTGGCTCAAAAGAATACACAGATTTCATACACACAATCAAAAATAGATATAAAATTTAACAACACATACCCAACTCTTCATATAATCACTGAATAGAGACATCACTGACTTGGTCTCTTTCTCCCCAGACGAGCATATATATCTGCAACATTTATGTCCAATTAACTTTTATCCCAATACCAACATATAAAGTTCAAAACTTGAATTCTCAAGCAAGAATTTTGCACATGAAAGAGTGATTGACGAACCCTTTTGGCTTGTTCAGGGCAAGATACACTTTGGGGGGCAGTTTCTTAGGAAGCCGGCTCCCATTCACATAAATTATATCCCTCACTGGATCAACTCTAGTCTATCTCAATAGCCAAAAACCAATATCGATAATCAGATATACATAAATACATATATACAAACACACAAGCGCACGCGCATACACATATATAATAAAAGTCAGGAAAAATGATACATCACAAAACTAGTAGCTAAATCTTACCTGTGGAGTATTGCAAACTGAACCATTAACAGTAACCTTCCCCTGGAAAATTAACTCTTCACTGCTTCGCCTCGACGCCACTATCAAAACAACCCACATTTTCGACAAAAATTACCAGTCATTGCCATCAGAAACAAATTAAAAGCCACTAATGCACCCAAATAATACCAAAAATGCTAATGTTACCTCCAGCAGCAGCTAGGACTTTAGCAAGGCGCTGAGGTGGGTCCCGGAAATTCTCGTTATAAAACCGGCGAGCCGCCTTGGAAAGCTTCGGCTCGGTTGAGGGAGCCGCCAGCTTGTTGGCTTTGGAATCCTTCTTCTCTTTCTCCTTCTTTTTCTTGCCCGTTTTCGCATCCGCCATTGCGTGGAGAAGACGCGCCGGAGGGCTGTGTTGCAGTGTGAGGTTTCCCTTCTCGTCGCGTAGGATCCATGGGATGTAGAGCTGGTCCCCGAGTTCACTCGCTGAGTCTGTATCCAAGTTAGCAGTTGGGGCAGGGGTCAATTCGGGCTTGGGCTTGGGCTTGGGCTTGGGAGGGGCGAAGGTGATGTTGAATTCGGTAATGGAGGGAGAGAGTGAGGAGGTGATGAGGGTGCGGAAGTGACGGTGGGCAGTGCGGGTGAAGGGTAAAGGTTTGGAGAGGTGGAGAGAAGTGAAGGCTGTGGAGGCTGGGGCTACCGCCGCCGCTATCGCCGCCATTGACGGTGGTGGGCTTGGGGGTTTTTGCTGTAGTGGGGGTTTAGATAGTAGAGTGAGGATAACTGTAAAAAGAAGAGTGGAGTGGGCTATTTAGGGTGGGGTCCACTAGGTGGGCCCACTATTTACAAACGAGAATGAATCGCCAGTAGTGGCCCCACGTTTTCTGCGACTCATTAATATTTTTGTTTAATAATCTATTATATTTTTACTAAGAATTAGTAGCTTATTAGGGTATTTTCAATGATATTAATTATTTACAATAATTTATTGTTTTTGATTATTTTAGAAATTTTAAATTTTAAATTTAGAGTTAAAATAGATGGGATTTATTATTTTTTAGATATTTGAGTTAAAATAAAAACTCAATTTACTTTTTTAACTCTAAATTTAAATATTTAAATCTCTAAAATAATCAAAAATAATAAATTTTTATAAATAATTAATACCATTAAAGATACCTTAGAGGCTCAAGAATGATTACAATTTACAAGCTCGCGTGGCATCACTTTCCTATTATTGTAGTCTCTTATGTAGCATTTAATTTACTCCTAATCTCTTATTTAGCATATGTTTATTTTTTTCAAATAAATGACTTTTATTTATAATATGGGTAAAATTTAACGCCAAGTACAATTCAACACGCGATAAGGATTAAAGCTGACCCTACGAAACCACGACCTTGGGATTGAACTCCAAAAAATACATGGCCTCTCAACTCAACCACAGTGCATCTCATGTGGACCTCAAACTTGCCTGAGATAAAGTAGTATACTTGCAAAGGCGAATGTAAGTGGGGAACATTAAATTTTTTTATGTATTTTATTAAAAGAGAAAAACAATTTTTTAAATATTTTTAATTAAAAAAATTAATTAATTTCGACTAAAAAAAATAATCATATAATTAAAAAAAGAATTTTTAAATTTGCACATGTATACTTAAATTATATTAAACCCTGGCATGAGGCAAGCGAAAATCAGGTGTCACTTCAACCCATGACGAATTGACGATGCCTCACTCTTGCATCTACCACAAAAATAACATGTCCCATCACCCATGCTCCAGATTAATGGTGGATATAAATACATATTCTAAGCCATCAAAGGAAGTAGTTGAAACACTACAAGCCTAAACACTCTCCTCGACGCTATTAAATAATTATATTATTCTATCACATGAAAAAAATATCGATCACTAATTTAATCGTCACAATTTATCCTACGAAATTAAACCCCATTTTTTCGCGCAGGTTAACCGAGAGCAGAGCTCTACCAGAGTACCCATATTTTCACCTTCAAACAATTTACACGCCACACCAAGCTCCTCTTAAAACTCGATTACAGTGATCACCACAACTCATGTAGACCTCGACATCAAAGGATAAATGAAGGGAAAATATAATGCTTAGCCTGAATTATGGTTAGGAATCATGAAATACAATTGTTGTTCATGTATTACACGATCAGGCTTGGCAGAATTTATTATGTAAAAATTGATACTAGTCTATATCACATTTTACATATGATATCAACTATGCAAAATCTTCTGAGGCATCCATGAACCAAAATCTACGGTACACAGAGTCTCTGCACAAGTTGTGCTAATGATCCACGGTCAATAGGCTAAGATTATTTCACGGATAGATTTTGTTTCAGACAAATCCGGAGAATCAATTGCTTTACAAAAAGATTCAGGTGCCATTTACCAGACTTTGAGAGAAATCATGCACTTATCAATCACATTGCGCCAAGGAAAAGCAAAAATCTGTACTGACAACAGAGAATGATTCGTAAAATTACTTCCGGAAATGCATGGAAAGATTTAGCCCCATGGAGATTCACAGCAACATCTTCATCACCTGAAATACATGGAATAACCATGTCAAGTTCGGAAAGAACTGGCTTTATCGTTTCTAGTTTCTTGGTAAGTGTTCTGTATATGCGTTTGAGTCTGAAAGAACTCACTTCATCATTAACGGACGCAATAACACTTTCTAGTTATGTTTTCCATCATGGAACTGTGCATTTTTTGATGACTTGAAGGTTTTCAAAAACTCTCTAGACTTCTGCATCTCTAGATCTTTCCTTGACTTGTCCCAATTGTGTTCAGCAGCCAGGATGTCAATTACTCGTGGCAATACCCGGCTTGCAGCATCAGTGTCTAGGAAAGCAAGGCGTGACCTTCTAGCAAGGAAATCCACAGCAGATTCACAGTACTCATGCCGAGCACAGTATGCAACCTCAGCTTCTAGATATGGGTACCCATGGGCAAGCCGTTTTCCCAGATTTTCATTCTACATTTTAAGAACCATGTTACAATGGAAGCAGAAACAAATTCTCCACATGTACTTGTATAATGTAAAGTTATCATATATTATTTGAGCTAAATAAACCAGCAAGACGAGTTTTTCTTTTTGTATGGCCTTCCAATTATCAACTTTTAGTTGGATACTATGCTTGATAAAATCAATGTATAGTGAGAAAAAAATCACTAATCTTATGTCAACCTGAAAATGTAATTAGCATGTCATTCTTTTTTCCTTCTAGAAACTATAGAGGGGCAGCAGTAATTTGCAATTTATCTTTCTTTGCTAATCGAGTAAGTCTTTGAATTATGTTACGCTAAAAAGATATCACAAACACAAAGAAAGGAAGCAAAATAAAAGAACAGGTAGAGCAAACCTGAGCTACAGCGGCCACTTGTTCTGCTCTAGTTCCATATGCATGAGATAAATGCTTCGCAGCAGCAGTGTCCATTATTCCAGGGACGACTTTGCCATCATGTGTCCTTTTCATGCGAACATATTGTTGAGCAAGTACGGTGAAAGATGCAGGATCCCATCCATCTGCACCTACGAGTGTTAGGTTCTGTGTTAAACATTTATTGCTTGGATTCAACTTTCCAGACTTTATAGCTGCGTCAACCGCATCTTCTGCCATGCTGAAAGAGATTCTAGTAAGCATACTACTCAATGCACAAAAGCTTATTGAAGAAGAGCACCATGATAAGGCAAATAGAGAGAAAGTAACTAATTAACAAGCCTTAAGAAGAAACAATTGTGAAATGAACGCATATAACACTGGTAAAAATACATAGGTAGAATTATCTGAAGAGCCTTATGGAGAAAGGCTTACACTTCCTCTCAAATCTCATTTGTCATTTGACTGAAATTATCTAAACCAAATGTATTTTATATTTCCAAGTTACCTTCGATATGTAGTCCACTTTCCACCTGTTATTGTCACCAAACCAGGAAGATCTTCAAACACAACATGATCTCTTGAGATGCTCTCCGTGTTCTTTGCCTTAGGATCCACTGCCAATGGGCGGATGCCACTCCAAGCTGAGAGGACGTCTGTACGCCGCACCTATATTTTTCCTATAAACTTTAGTCTTTCACACGAGCAACCAACTTTAAGATAAAGGAATAAGGAAATTGGAATCATCAATCAGTGCTACTTTGATGAGCAAGGGAAACTTTTTTTTTGAGAAGTAGCAAGGGAAACTTAGTCTTGAGGAATGGTGCATCTAAATGGCTAAGCCACATTTGTGAATGCTTCACAAGTGTTTTACAATATGGATAAGTTATGAAAGATTTAATGTGAAAATAACCTAATTATATTTCAGCATTCAAATTTAACATCCGAGGGTCATTCAAAATGTCGTGTAATGACCAAGTTCAAATTCAAATTCGTGGAAAAGGCCCAAATAAGTAAATACCAAGAGGATAATAATTAAACTGATAAATTTTCTACGGCAAAAGGGGGGAGAGAGAGAGAGAGAGAGAGAGATTTATCAACTACAACGCAGCATGGAGAAATGGAATAGAAATTTCTTCTCTTGAAACTAAAATACCTTGACATTGAGATAATCACAAAGGGCATCCAAAATGAACTCAATCTCATCCTCATGAGGCTCTGGTAGCATCGTAATTGAGGTGCTCGAATCTGTTGTGCCAGCAACTGTTCTCCCTAACCATGGGAGCATGAAGACAACACGACCATCCTTAGTTTTGGGAACAATCAGGCCCATTCCCTCTGGCGAATAGTAATCAGGAAGTACAATGTGTACACCACTGCTAGGACAGATCATAGGCTTTGCGTCTTTGTCAGCCATGTTCCTTACAGCATCACAAAAAGGTCCTCCCGCATTCACAATAACTTTTGCATATGTATCAAACTCATTACCTGTAGACTTTAACCAGAAAATAAGATCCCATAGAGATAACAATCAATATAAAGTAACAATAACATATGCAGTTAACATTACAGTAAGGATAATGTGGCCGAAAGCAATATACATAAGGTGACTAAACAAAAGCTAAATGATTTATCCTTTTCTTTCTTCTCTATTTCTTTTGCCCATTTTTCTTTTTCTTTTTCTTTTTCTTTTTGTTGTGGATGGGGGAGGAGGTGGTGGATATGGAAGTGGAAGCATAATTGCAGTCATTGTGCATGGGTTTGACTCTGTAGCTGCATAAATCTTCCCAAATATATTCAACAATCCATGAACATTTCGAGAATAATGACCCTTGTAAAGTGTATCCCAACAAAATAAGTTTTATCAAAAGATTGGAGTGTCCAATTCCATGTTTGGGGTATTGGAAAAATCATGCCACTCGTCAAAGAATGAGGTTGTATGATACCAGCACTCCACATTACATTGGATGCAAATATGACATCACTCAAAGCACTTTCAGCAGATATAGATGAATAAAATCAAGCTTTTAGTACCTGTTAAATTGTTTCGAATATGTGCACCTATTATCCGCCCAGTTGCCTCGTCTCTAATAAGGGATACAACTTCAGCATGGTTAAGCACAGCTGCACCAGCTAGAGCGGCAGAACATGCAATTGCGACATTCAGACGCGAGTCATTCATTTGTCCATCGTAATAAACCACAGTTCCCTTCAAGCTTTTATTCTTGCCCTTTCTGGCAAGAGTGGGAAAGAGCTCAGCCGATTCTTGTGCAGAATAGTATCTGGACAAGTGCAGTAGGTGTCGTCCTGCGACCAGATCATAAAATTTCAAGCCGGCCCAGTAGTAGACCACTTCAAACCAGCCAAAACATGGTGTCATGCATGGCAAAGCATGGCAGAGGTGTGGAGCATTGTCAATAACCTGTTTACGCTCCTCCAAGGCATGAAAAACCAACTTTAACTGCCCATAGTCCAAGTTAAATACAGCTTTCTCCAAATAACGAACTCCTGGAAAAGATATCTTAGAATAAGTGCCAAGGGTCAACATCAACAGAAATTATTGAATATATCATTCATGTAGTAACTAGGGGGAGGGTGCAATTAGAGCAAAGTTCTCTTATTATTGACAAGAACCAATTTAGAGAACCATGTCATATGAGAAATCAGAACCGTACTAAAAACAATTCCCATCAAAGAAACATGCGACATGTAGAAGATAGTAGGCATGAACCATTCATGTCCATAACTACATATGCAATTGGCAAGTACAAAGTAACTGCTTAAGTTCAAGCAAAATGTCATAAACTTGATAAGGATTATGAAGAGTCAAGACACAAGTAAAATGCGACAGCAGTGTTGAAAAGCTAGAAGTGGCACCATTAAGGGAAGAGTCATTTCTGTCTCACTAAAAGCTATCCTCTTCAACCAACAGACCACCTAATAATACCAAAGAGCAATATCATGCAACATAAAACATCAGGACGAAAAAAATCGCGAACCAAGTATAATTGTTAAAGGGCCAAATACAGGACAGCAATCTACACAAACAAACCCCAAGCATTTGCGATCAAGGCTTCACGAGGTAGACAAACAGAGTCCAGAGACTAATCTAATAAACATCATGTAGCAGAACTACCACAATCAAACACATGATGCGGCATAAACCTCTAACACTTGTATCATCCGTACTTCTTGAGGCTCTTACGTCCTCGGACGAACTTATAATATACAGAAACAACAACAACAAATAGTCTTACGTTTTTAAACGGTTTAAACTGCTTACATACTATTTGCGCCACATAAAGATGGTTACAGAACTTTGGCAGCTTTCTTATACGAATAACAATTTTGTTTCTATATATATTAACAATCACACTTATTGAATAAATTTAAGCAATCAATCTATTAGCATTTTTATTTATGTTATATGTCATCTCTTACATGTCATTGCTCTGTCTTTACCACTTACATGACAAACGTCAAATCATTTATTTTCTCAAAACGAATGTCACTTACACGTAACACCTGCCACACGCTGTTTACAGGTGACATGCACGCAGAAATGTGTGTGCATATATAGATATACATTATATGTGTATGTATATGTGGCGGTGATGAAAATTTGTTAATGCTAACCTCCATGAAGTAACTTCGTGGACCTAGAAGAAGTCCCGGAGGCGAAGTCTTCACGCTCCACGAGGCCAACACGGAGGCCACGGCTGACGGCATCAAGAGCGACACCAGAGCCGGTGGCGCCGCCGCCGACGACGAGGATGTCGAGAGGATTAGCCGAGCTGCAGCCCTTGAGAGCGGCCTCCTGTGAGGCACGGGACGGGACAACGGCGACGGGGTCGGCGATCTTACTCCGCACGACTTCGAGTGCTGGCCCGCCGCCGCGGTCGTTCAAGGAGACTGAAGGATCGCGGAGGACAGTGTAGGAGCCACCGGCCACGGCGGCGAGTGCGCCTATACGGCGGAGGCGAAGGGCGGTGGCCATGTGGATGGTGGTGACGATGAGAGAGAAGTGATTCGAAGATTTCGTATTAAATTGGTTGCGTTGGAAATCGGAAAGTTTGTTCGATCAGATGACTAAAATTACTAAAATGCCATTGAAGTGGAGATGATCACTTTCCTTATTGGAAAAACGCTTAACTAAATCAAGTAACTACGGCAAAATAAATATATGGTTCATTTGAAATGTTCGCACCATGTGTCCCGCTAGGAGCGAATCTAGGAAATTTCATAAATCGAGTTGAGGACTAAAATTAATAGAGTTGGGCAGGTCAAACAATTTTAAATAAAATGTATTGAATTTTAATGGGGTGTTAAAATATGTTATGATATTAACGGGAGATGTCGACTCCTGCATTTGTATTTGTCATGAAAATATTTGGACTTAATTCAACAAAATTACTTTAAAATTATATTACAAAATAATTATTTATTAATTTCTTTGAATTATTGCAAGTGTAAGATATGATTGACACTTAATTTTCCAAGTAAAAATTTTGTAAATAACAAATTTATTCTATATTTAAGAGTAAATAAATAAATTATCTTAGTGAACAATACGGTAAAAGTTGTTCAAGTACAAATACCTCAATCTAACTCATAGATATAATTTTACTGAGTTTTTTTTATCGTTCGCTCTCTTATTTCAACCTTCTTGCACATTAATTAACATGTCTCATTAAGGGGTTCTTTATACATGCACCACAAATACTTCACCATCACATTAATGAGATGTTAAGAAGAAACATTAAGTGAATTTCACGCTTGTAGAAATTAATAAGTTAAGACAGTGATAATTGCTTGCAAATATCTAAACTTGGATTTGTTTTTTGGTAGTATAATTTCTCATAACAAGATGCAAAGAAAAAGTAAAAGTAAGTGCAAGAGCTATGACAAATGCAAAGTGCGAAATGTAAACATAAGTAAAATTTGAATAAACTCATAAATAAGTGTTCACACAATTAAAGATGGACATGACGTAACTGTTTGAGAATGAATAGTATATCGAACATTTTCATATACCAAAATTAAAATCCTTTATTGTGACACTCCAAAAGAAAATTTGAGAATTTTTTTCATTTTTTATTGAAAGATTGAGAATTTCAATATCAAAACTTTCTAATTTACATGAATTTAATCTTGCTAACTTTGTAAATGCTTAAGGCTATCCTCAATGAGGGGCTCTAAAATGTAAAACTTTCTATTTTTTGGTATTTTTGTACTTTTTTAGAGCCTCATACCCTAAAAAGTAATACTATTTATGAAAAAAGTACGTGGAGTCTATCACTTTTGGGTTAAAAGATGCTAAAATAGAGTCCCAGGCTCCAAAATGTTAGGGCTCTAAAAAAATATAAAAATGCCCAAAATAAAAAATTTTACATTTTAAAACCCCCATTGAGCTTGCCCTAAATCACCTTCGAAGGTCGGTTTTCACTTTTCGTATAAGATTCCTATGGATTTCCAATTTTTGTATGCAAATTATCAGGACTCCATTGCCAATTTAGCTAATTAAACCTTGACTAATGACATCTTTCCTATGGTTCCATTCCTATGGCCTGACTTGTAATTTGAGTTCATATTCCGGTTACAAGGTTTAGTATAGTATTAAAAAAATTGAATGAAATGATCGAATAATGACTTCTAATTTTCAGAGATTTCAAATTCAAAACTATATCATTTGTTCATCATAAATATTTTTTGACTTTTTAACTAATTTAAACATGTGTTAAAACACACTAATACAAAATTTATAATTTTAAAATAAATTATCTTATTTAAAATAAATTTTTCGATACCAAAAGTTAAGGGGTCAAACCTTCCACGTCTACGCAACATAAAGCCGCACGGCTCGTGCACACACCACCCATCATTCAATGAGTCCCACGTCAAACTGTGAACTTTCAACATTTTTAAACAATAGTCATTATCCAATCAAGCATCATGTGATAACATTGACTATTTTGTCATCTATTTACGTAAGATAATGGTGCTGCCTTGCTTGGAGAATATTTTTAGCATAAAGAGATAACGTTATTTTGGTTCAGTTGATCCTTAACCCTTCGATTATTAACAGTTTTTTCACGCTTCTTGTAAAAAATTGCATAACTATTCTCTCACATCATAATCATTTTAATCTGTCACATATTTTTTGTTAAGCAAACAAATACGCAAATTAATTCGCTAATTATGGAATCAATCAAAGCCTAGGTTACCATACATTGATTCATCCACCACAACAATTGCTTATGCTTGTGGAAAAGGACAAAGTGAGTGAGTTCACCTCAAAAATTATTAACGCTTAGCATTCGACTTTTGCCTCTCCAAATTAAAAAAAAAAAAAAAGAGATAACGTTGTTTCTCTACCTGCAACTGTTATTTCCATACACTGACCAATGATTCTTTATCTTCTGCATGAACTTTGACGTTTTATGTCATATTCTTTTGTAATGGTGTCCATATTGTAGTGTGTGAAGGAATATCATCGAGGATTCTGAATATTATGGAGAATATCTCTGACCTTGTTCCAAAGTTCTCGCACATTCGGTTCAAAGGTCGCCGATTGGATATTAAAACTTTTGGGGAAAAAATTGTATTTCTCTAGATTGATTTGTTAACATCCTTCCATCATTAAGGCCTTCTCCAGCAGGTTATATAAAAATATAAAATTTCTACATGTAGAGATATTTTTAAATACTTTTATCTTCAACAGCATCTCTACAATTAGATTCATCATCTCCACATGTAAAGATTATCTAAAAATTCTCTAAAAATAAAGATTGAGTAAATGTAGAATAGCTGTTAGAGTGAAACTGAAATAAATAAGTTGATGGAGTGCAACTGAAATAGAGATTCTCTAAAAATAGAGATTGAGTAAATGTAGAGAAGCTATTGGAGTACACCTAAAATAGAGAATATGTAAATGTAGAGAAATGACTCAAAATCTCTACATGTAGAAAAACAAAATAGATAAGTTGTTGGAGTTGGCCTAATAGCTAGTATTTTTAGCTTATATACTAACTTCACTATTTTCTAAGATGACGTGAATTATAAACTATCGTGCACATTTGTTGTTAAGCAAATGAAGTGACTGATTAACTGACTAAAAATGTTAGATTAGACAAATATATTATCCTGAAATTGGTTGCTATTCCTCCAAGGGTTAAAACTATTTTAGTCCCTGGGATTTGTCTTAAAAACCAAATTGATCCCTCAGTTTTGCAAAAAGACCAAAGAGGTCATTCTAGTTAACTTCTGTTTATATTATCGATATATTACTAACTTTTAATTTATTTATATTTGAACGGATTATTTTTAGTTTTTCTTTTCATTTTCCTTTGTGAATGATGTGAATAATGATTTTTTTGGACTGATTTGGGCTTTTTTTATAATTTTCCTTTATAATATATGTTACCTAAGGGTATAATAGTTTTTAAGTCAGTCAATACTTTGACCGTTAGTAATTGGCTAACGGAAGTTAACCAGAATGACCTCTTTGGTCTTTTTGCAAAATTGAGGGACCAATTTGGTCTTTAAAGCAAACTTCAGGGACTAAAATAGTTTTAACCCATTCCTCCAAATGAGAATTTCAATTCCTTTTATGTTATTTCGCAAACACTGATGTAGTATGATTGTAACTTTGTTTATGTTTAATAAAATGAATTCACCAAAAAAAAGAAAAAGAAAATTACGACTCATCATATTTGGTTATCGTAAATTTATATCCGTTGAGTCTGAATTAAAAAACTAATAAAACCCACTTCATTTACAAAAAAAAAAGTATGTAAATAAAATTTGAAATGAATGACTAAAATTTACAATGATCAATTTTGATAACCCATATTTCATCTTATTTTAAAAAAGAAATAATCCAAACACTATATGAAAGATGACTATTACTTCTAGTTTGATTTTGACTCCCATTGGAATGTAAACTATGGTAGGCAAAATCCATATTGTCAAAGTTGAAAGTAAGACTGAATTTATATAATAAAAAAAATGAAGTACTCTAGAAGACAAATTTGTATGTGTTATGAAATGATAGATATTCATTATGAAGAACCATGTGATGCTTATCTATAATCAAATATTGTAATATATAAAGCTTCCTTTTAAAAAAGTAAAAGAACATGTTATGATGATGATAAGTGGAGGATGACATCACTTGCGATATCATCAAGTTGCTATCTATGCTTATATATAGGAAGAGATTGTGAAGCAAAATGTATGAAGAAACATTCAATTAAATTCTCTTCTCTTCTCTATCTATATTTCTTCTTTATTATTATCTTTGATAATTATTTTATAACACGTTATCAGCACGAAGAGTCTCTACCAATAATCACTTGCTAGAAGTAAGATGACAAGAACATCTCTAAATATCGTCTAGCCTCTTATGATCCAAAGGAAGTTGGCATCCAGAACTTCTAACCCTTTCATAAGGTAATGAAATGATCATCTTGAGTATACCATATATGATAAGTTAGACAACTTAAATATAACAGATTTATTTGTGCTCAAAACTCAGTATATTGAAGGACATTAATTTATTATTATAAACATAAGATGTGAATACTATCAACCCTATACCAAAAGTTCAGATCTTCTGTGTTAAATACCGTATATCATGTTGCTACTGGTTCTTTGCCATTGAAAGGTTTGGCTTGTTTATTGAATTTATGTTATAATATACATTTTATACTATCACATGCATATTCACGACCTTCTCTTTTGTGAGCATGTTACTTTACTATTTGAAAGGAAAGGCTTATAATATTAATGAGAATGCTACTATGTTAGATGATAACAATAACTCAAGACAACTATACACCACATCATCATATATATTCATGGTACCATACATGATAGTCTCGACACAAATTGTTTATAATATATCCACCTTATATCATAATTTGTCTATATAGACATATTATATATATATGAAGCACTATATATGATGTTATGTGTTCTCCTCTTTAACGCCTGAATGATTTTCACCAAATTATAAATAAATAAATAAACGAACTGCTATTATGCATTATATTTGTACTACTCATTATAAGAATATAATAAAATAACCATGTCATGAACTACAAAATGAATTCAGCAAATGAGCAGAGCAATTCATAGTTTTACTAATAGATATTCTTCAGGTTTGCCAGTAAAACATGTCTTTGGCAATAGGGTCGTATACTACAGAAGGATACATATTTGTAAGAATAACCAAATATAAATATGCAGTATGATTGTTGACATTATAAAAAAAAAAAATGAAGTAGGGAACATAATAAACGAACCATAATCCAAACCCAAGTTTTCGTTTATGATGAAGAAGATGATAATCGAAGCGAGAGCATTAATTTGATTTGATATTATGCTAGGTTGGGTTGTTTCTTTGATTTCCCTATAGTGCCAAAGAATATGAGTCGCAATTGACCAACTTGAAAAAGCAGGTTTGTTAATGATGTGTACGCATTATTATAGGAGTGGTATATATGATGGTTATTGCAATAAATAAAAAATAAAAAATAAAATTGGCATGCATAGACTCTACTCGATAGTTATGTAAGCTTTATATAATTCTTTATATAAAGTGTAATATTTTGGTCCAAGTTGATGAATAGTTGTGATGATGGCCGATTTTGGTTTGGTCAAAAGGACTATGCCACAATTTTGTATTTCACGAGTTATTGACTTTATTTGCTGGAATGTTTGTGGTTTTGCCAAAAATATTAAGATTTGAGATTAGATCTAATCATTCCTATTAAAGAAAGCAAATGTATGGTGTGATTTTTTTTCTTCAAACAGTTATGGCTTGGCTTTAACTTTTTCCTGCTTGTGCTCATAATTACATGTACGCAGTATAATAGATCTATTATTGCAAGGCTCAATTAATTACGAGAAAAGATCTACACAAAGATCTAACGAGGAACTCGCTAGATGCAGTTTGTTGCACCTTATTGTAAAAGGCCATTATAATTTTTTGGTGATGGTCTCACGTGAAATGCAAACTTTTCATAAGCAAAAATATAACCAAACAAATTGGTGGACCTACTCAATCAAGTGTTTTGAATGACCACATAATCACATATATTTTATTTATATGATAGTCAATATTTAGGTGATAATTGAGAATGCAGAAAATTGTTGTATGGTTGCTTGTCTGTTTCGCAAAACAAATGGGCATTAATCTATTTCAGCCATATGAGGTAATGATTTCATTTGTGTTGGAATTATCTTCGTCCTACTACAACACACTAATGATATTATTTAATTGTTATATGTTAATGCTTCATAGTCATGTTGTTTGACATATCTCACAATTCAAGCTTAATGCAAATTTTCAATACTACTTGGACCATATATTGAAATCATTTTTAGCTTGACAATTAAAAAAAAAAGGGAGATTTGACCGAACGAGTAGGGTTTTTGACCCAATACTCTTTTTATTCTTCCTTTCCCCTCTCGCCGCATACTCCATCTTCATTCCTCCATTATTTTTCTCTCTTTCACTTCATCTTCTTCATCCGTAACACCGAAAAAAAAAAAATTCAAACGTTAGTAATGGAGGAGTGCATGGATGTGGTTCTAATTTTTATATGTATATTACTTATGATCCTTATTTTTTTCTTCGTTTTCGTCAAGTTTGTAATTTTGAATATAAATATGAAACTTGATTAAAATAAGGATCTATATCATAGATCTGAATCTTTTGGTATTTTAGATGGTTGAATTTTGATATTTCGATTAAACTCTTGTACTTTAATCTTTATTTCATTTGTAGTCCGTTAACCGTTTGGAGCTATTGAACGGTGTCATATTATTCTCAAGATCCACTTGCAATTTATAACTTGGAGTTATATGATTTTATGTTCTCATATATAATTTATTGTGGTATGATGAACAAAATAAATATATCTTACTAGATGAATGTATTTTTAGTATTATTATTCCTATGAATATGAATTTTCTCATATAACTATATGTACAGTTGAAATATATATATATATATATATATAGTGATCCTACTTTTTCCATGCGTTGAAATGATCACTTGTGTGGTATGAGTGTCACAGTAATGAAATGAATTCATGAAAAATTCTTATGAACACCCACTAATGAATCATAGGATATTGGATTCAAAGTGTTCTATATTTTGACATGATATGAGAAGAATTATTATAAATTCATATGGGTACCGATTAAATAATCAAATGATTCTGTTACCAAATAAAATTTCATGTACTGCTTGTGCCCAAAGAAAATTGATTAAAAGGCCACCCCGTATTAAAATTGATATAAGAAATTATGTATTTTGAGAAATGATTCAAGGGGATATATGCGAGCCTATTATTCTATCATGTGGATCATTTCAATATTTTATGGCATTAATCAATATCCCAATAGTGTATATTGGGATTTGTGTTGAGCATTATGTGACTCACACACATATGGTTTAGCTGAAACCTTTATTAAATACTTGCAGCTAATTGCTAGACCAATATTATTACTGACTAAATCTGGTCCTGTTGAGGACATAGGTATCATATGCTGCAACATTTATTCAAACAAAGCCAACCGTTTGAATTATATACTCCCCATTATTCGAATCTCATTTAAGAATATTTTACGCAATGTATGTTTCAATTATTCCCCCACAAGCGCTTAAAGATGGGTTTATAAAATAAACTGAGAATTTATGAAATCTCATCAAATATTATATTGGGACATTGAATAAATCAATTTCAATAGTATATTTTGCCAATTAATGGAATGATATTCTCAGTATCAAGGGGAGAAAAACAAAAGCTGGAACAATAAATACTTCTATGGCAAGTTTATCATATGATCCTCGTATAAATATCAAATGCATTCCCGGATGCAAAAATAGTGACTAAGTCACATATACCAGCTTTAAATACTCCTACATATCAGAATTGATATTTCAATTGAGAAACATATAAAAGAATAGCATCTACTACACATTGAAATAGTGGTAGACATATCGGTTCCACAAATAAAGGAGAAAAATATGCGAGTTGGTATTTTTGAATTATTTGATATCTTGCAGATGTCAAAACAAGGAGTTGAAAATATAACTGAGAAATATTACTCCACGAGTATCAGGTACCTGAAAATGATGTGAATATTAAAAATATTGAGACTAAAGAGATCTCACTCAATTAAATTACTCATAGAAATTAATGGAACCGACAATATAAATTGATCATGATCAAATTTTGAACACTGCATTAGCTACTCATGTTATGAAAGAAATCGAGGATCTTACATTACAAGTCCACTAAAGAATATCGACAAATAAATGATTGGCCAATAAAATCAATAAGACGCAATCCAGACATAAAATGAGTGCATATGACATACGTATGAATGCTCAAATACTCATTGAAATGACATATGTATGGTTGATGATATGCTTATTGAAATGACATATGTCTAGTTATTGAAATGCACATTGAAATATGTATTGTTGTTGACATCTACATGAAATCTGTATAGTTGATGGGATTGAGGGGGAGGAGCATTGTACGAAATTAATCCCACATCACTATGAAAAATTTCAAGGAATTAATCATAATAGTTATCTTTCCCTTAAATTGTTTAAAGGCAAACAAGGAATGAGTTAGTACGTTGTGTGATTATACCTTGGTGTATATTCTTCGGGAAAATCATATTGATATTAGCTTGGTAATTTTTGAAAAAGGACTTCATATGCGTCTTGTGAATATAGTAATAATTTACCTATATAAATCACATGATAATATTATTGAAGTCTTAAAATGACTCTATATGCTTGAAGCATATATTCATGTGATAATGATATTTAAGTCTTGGAATGACTTTATATGCCTGAAGCATATATTCATGTGATAATAATATTTATATTGAAGTCCTGGAAGGACTGTATATGCTTAAAAGCATATAAATGACAATCTCGATAAAATTTATTTGATTACAAAGATTTTTGTATAGAAGAAAGCATTCTGGAAGAATGTAATAGAATTTTCTTAGAATATAATGATATCATGACATATTTGCTTCTGATTATTATATGCATTTGTTATATATGTTGATAAATACTATAATGACTCACTAAGAGTTATTGGTCCTAAAGTACCATATTTGAGTACAATTAATGTACTAATATATATTATTGATAATACAATATAATATATTGTGTTTTGGTTAATTTGTTATCTAGGTATAGTGCAGCTCCAATCTGAAGTATCGTGCTATATATGTGGAATATCACATATGAACTTATCTTATCCAATAACATTGAAATCATCATATATTGGCTCTACATATGTTGATCATTTATTTGAACCCCACAAAGTAAGATCACTGACAACCTATGTATTCACTTGTAGTGACAAGTATATTGTGGTGATCCATGAAACATATCATGAATACTTCATTTTGAAATCATGCTAAGATTATGACAATTCATGTGGCTAGTTGAGAATGTATATGATTGATAACTGTCACCAATGAATCATGTTGCAATTACGGGAATAAGGTATTTGTGCGCTGTACTCTTTTTCTTTCACCAAGGTTTTTTCCCACTGGATTCTTCCTGGTAAGGTTTTAACGAGGCAGACCAAATACAAACTTGTCACACTGAAACTCTATTTGAGCATGAAACTTAAAAGGGGCATGACATAAATGCTCATCAATTTCAAAGTCAAACAAATGTTACAGGATCCACAGAAGCATTGCCAACGATGAGCTAACTACCAAGATAGACATGTGTTGACTTTGTGATCATTATTAATATATCCATATGAGGGGGAACTTTATACAAACTGTACTATTTTTCCTTCGCACAGGTTTTGTCCTACTGGGTTTTCCTGGCAAGGTTTTAATGAGGCAGTACAAGAAGCATATATAAAGAATATTGTACTATTTTCCTTCATCAAGTTTTTATCCCATTGAGTTTTTCTTGACAAATGTTTTTAACGATGCATATTCTTAAAAGATGAATATCCAATGGGGAGTGTTATGAAATGATGGATATTCATTATGAAGAACCATGTGATGCTTATCTATAATAAGATATTGTAATATATAAAGCTTCCTTTTAAAAAAGTAAAAGAACATGTTATGATGATGATAAGTGGAGGATGACATCACTTGCGATGTCATCAAGTTGCTATCTATGCTTATATATAGGAAGAGATTGCGAAGCAAAATGTATGAAGAAACATTCAATGAAATTCTCTTATCTTCTCTATCTATATTTCTTCTTTATTATTATCTTTGATAATTATTTTATAACAGTATGTCCAATATTAACGTAGGAAGGATAATTAATTATTTTCGGCTTAGTTATGGTTCCTAGTAAAATGAAATGTAAAAGCATGTTTTTTTTTTTTTTTTTTTATTCAATGGGAGGCTGTGATAAGCAAAGGGCTCACGGAGCTTTGATTGAATTAAATTGCAGGAAAAGAAATACAAGATAACCCCAATTATTCGAGTCAATTGGAGCTCCTAGAAGAAAAAGAAGAAGAGAATGTGTAAGCAGAGATAGATTACAACTTTTCTGATTGATTATTCATTAAGCTCTTAGGCTACTATTTATACTCATTTTTTCCTTTGTCTCTTATGCATTGGTGGTTATGAAATCAGCCAGGTGGTGTGGTCTCTGTTTGATACGATGCCCCTTTCCTAACAAACTTGCATCAGATATTCCATGCTCTATTTCCACGTCATCTTCATCATGTGCTGTGCACTTGGTAGGCGTCATGACAGAGGCCTAAGACCATACATATATATAGATGTTGTCGATACTCAAGCTCGCAAAGTGTCATGTCGTTAGACCAAAGGGGCTTTGGCAATGTAAAAACATGTTAATAAAAAATATATAGTGCAAAATTGTAAATCGTAATTAAGGCTCTCCAACTTTTGAGAATAAAATATGATATGCGCGCCTGCTGCAACATTAATCGATCAACTCATAGCTTACCTACATCTCTCGGGAATTGGATGAATCTTATACTCTGTCAGATGAAATGTATTTTATGCTTTGATTAAAAAAAATAGCTTCCTTGCATGATAAATTACTTAATAGGCAAACTATGAATATCTCACCCTAGCACTCTCTTGGGCTTGGTTGGGTTGGTCTCAGACTTCTTGTATTTAATTGTTGTGTTGCTTAATGAATTTGATTTTCATGACAAAACAAAGGTTATAATTGAGACCGATTTTTAAGACGTTTTTAATGTCATTCTACAAATCAAATATAAGATGATAGATGCTTTTGATAACAAAAGCAAAAAGAGAGTTGGGGTTTCGAATCAAACTCCACACATGGTTGACAATAAGAGCCGTATTTATAGCTTGGAAATCCTTGAACCCCACACCTCATTCATTTTGGTGTAGCAATAGATTCCCAAACCCATACACTGACACCCATACACATATAAACAACCACAACTGTGATGGGTAGGGATGGGATGGGATGTGGAGTGAAAAATATTTTACGAATCTAAAAGGAAAAATCTCACTACAAGTCCCCATTGTTTCTCTTTGTCCTAAACTAGTCCCCATTGTTTCAACTGTCCCAAACTAGTCCCCAATATTTTAAAAAAAGTCTCGAGTTAGTCCTTTATGTTAACGTAGGTATTAAATTTAACAAAAATGAATAGTAATAAAGGGGTAAAATTGTAAAAGCATCCATCTTCCTCTTACACACACAAATCACACACTGCCGCCACCACTACCATACACCGCTGCTACCACCACCAACTACCACCATTACTACCACCAACCACCGTCGTTGCCACCACCAACAAATAAAATTCACATAAATCACATAGTCATACACACAAATCACATACACAACACACACTACTGCCGCCACCAACCACTGCCGCCCACGAACATATACATATACACACAAAACACACACACAAAACACACACTATCAACGCCCACCAACACACCCACAACACATACAAATCATACATATATACACATATAAAACACTCACAATACACATATCCATTTTTTTGTTGTTTTTTTATTTTTTGGTCAGATGGGGATGGGGCAACGGGGTAAGCCCAGTGGGGTGGGTACAACGGGATAGGGAGCTGGGGGGTAGGGGTGGGGCAGCGGGGATGGGAGTTGGGGGTGGGGGCAGTGGCGTGGGAAGATGGTGGGGGTGTTTGTTTTTCATTTGAGAGTGGGGGTGATCAGATGGGTGTTGGGAGGGGGGTTTAGTAATTTTAATTAGGTTTTAAGGGTATTTTAGTCATTTAATAGGTTTTCAGTTAGATTTTGAATGGAAGGGACTAACTTGAGATTTTTTTTGAAACATTGGGGATTAGTTTGGGATAGTTGAAATAATGGAAACTAGTTTGGGACAAAAGGAAACAATGGAAACTTGTAGTGAGATTTTTCCAATCTAAAACTTGTGAAAATATTTTATACTCTTTATAATTGGTTTTTTAATTGACTTATATTATGATGTTACCAAATATTGAAAACATGGTTGGGTCATGGGCAATTGCATCTTCTGCTGACCGGGCTTCTTGAACCCGCACATGACGCAAATGTCCAATTACTCACAAGCCCAGATTGTCAAGAAAAGAAGCCCACATTGTTAAGAAAAAAGGCCCACATATTAGCTCCCGAAGAGCCGATCATCATCGGCGTAGACTCTGCTGGAAACAGGGAGAAGAACAGCGGCGAAAAAATGGCTCAAATTCCCAATTTAGACAACGCGCCGATCAATCTCGCATCCATAAGGTACACATCGTTGACTTTTTCATCAACACCTACGTTTGACTACTTTTCACAATGCGATAACTAATTAACTTCTATTTTATTTTTTAAATCTTCCTTTTCAATTATCGTACACAGAGATCAATCACAAAAAGAACTGTTAACGATCCTCAAGAATGTAAGTTTTTCAACTCATGAAGCTACATTTAAATACACACACACATATATATGTGTGTAGGTGTGTGTGTGTAATGTAGATATTTATTTTGGTATAATTCATTTAATTGCTTAATTTTCTTGAAAATGTTTACTTAAATTCAGTTGAATTTGGAATTGTAATATGTAGATTCGAGGAAATAAGTGTTTGGTTATCGATCCGAAGCTCAGCGGCTCGCTCTCTTTGATCGTGCAAAGCTTACTCCTCAAGGCGAGTCCTTTTTATACTCTTCTTTCCTTCATTGTGCCAAAGATCACGTCTTTTTGCCGAAGTTGCGTGTTAGAACCTGTCGTAATCTAATAATCACCTATAAATGTAGCTTGTTGCCCCCTATGTCCAATGCAAGAGTGTCTTTGTCACACTCTTATAATTATAAACTATTGGTCGTCTTATAGATATAATGTGCAACTTAAGCAAAACACAAGGTTTTTTGTAGTTTACCTTTTACCGTTTATTGCTGTTATTGAAATTTTAAGTGTTACTTTAGTTTAATCAAATGCATTTCATTGTGCTTGTTGTTGTGAGCTTGTAAGTTTATATAAAGTAAATTGGTTAAAATACATAGTTCAAATTTATTTCCTTTAAAATGCACGTGTTGTTTTGAATGTATCTTCATGTTTCGCTTCATGGAAAAGTCTTTGATTCTGAATATTTTTATGCATACTGGGATAGCAAATCTTTTCCGATTTGAGATGCGGAAGCATATTCGTTTGCAATATTGGATTGTAGAAAACCTAGTTTTGGGAATGGCAGTATTTGGTTTTGGCCAAGAATTGAGTTAGTTTTACTAACATGTCGTTGGAAGCTTCACTGGATTCTTACATGCTTAGGTTTTGTTATGCAAATTAACAGGAGCATGGGGCTGAATTACGGCATATTACTGCGGACCCAATGGAAACTGATTCTACTAAAGTTGTTTACCTTGTCAGAACCCAGTTAGACCAGATGAAATTCATTTGCTCACAAATTCGCAATGATACCTCAAAAGGGATTCAAAGGGAGTATTTTCTTTATTTTGTTCCTCGTCGAGCGGTTGCCTGCGAGAAGGTTAGATTTCTTGTGTGCAATAAGTTGGTTTCCTGTGAATGTGTAACATGATTAGCATTCTTTATGTACTCCATCAGGTGAATGGTCTTACGCGTAGTTGATTTTGTTCTCTGTAATCTTCAGATACTAGAGGAGGAAAAAGTTCATCATTTGTTCACTATAGGGGAGTATCCACTGTATCTTCTTCCGATGGATGAGGATGTGATATCATTTGAGCTTGATCTTTCTTATAAAGTATGTTTGATTACTGAACTGTAGAATTTCAACTATCTGTTGTCCACATCCTCCCTTTTTCTTTTTCATTTCTGTTTCAATTTGATCAATGCACTTTTCTTATTCAAGCTTGAGAATCATGGATCTAATGGTAGGTGGTCATTTCCCTCGTAGGAATGTGCGGTTGATGGAGACACAACGTCCCTCTGGCACATAGCGAAAGCCATTCACAAGCTCGAGGTTCATGTCTATTCTTGCATGACCTAAATTTGGCACATAAACTTCAAATTTCAAGAGATAGACATAGATGTACAACATTCACGCTATAGTTTGGCTCATACGTCTTTTATGTTCTTATAATCTGTTTGCATATCAGTTTTATTTGATGGCTATATATTGTTTGCTAATGTAGTTCTCTTTCGGAGTGATACCAAATGTGAGGGCCAAAGGGAAGGCATCAGTACGTGTTGTAGATATGTTAAATCGTATGCAAGCTGAAGAGCCTGTTAACATGTCTAATGTAATCATCCATCATCTGGAGCCTTAAATTATTTTAGAGAGAATCTCTTATTTCATGTACTGACATTGTTTTTCCTCCTGCAGGTTGGCATGCCTGAAATAAACACTCTTATCGTTCTTGACAGAGAGGTTTCCTTATCTTTTCCATTTTCCCTCTCTTGTGTTAGCAAATTATGTGACAATCAAAATTAAAGTTCGCTCAATATCATCACGCTGAGCAAATTGTTGTTAAGATTACTTCGATTCTAGTAAAAGTAATAAGAGCCTGTCACATGCAAAATGTATTTTTGTTTTAGGAGAAATTGTAGTTTGAGTAGAAGCAGTGGGAGAAGCTGTAGTGAGCCTGCGACTTATAAAAGATCATGAAAAATTAGTTCATTTTTCTTGCTAGGCATGAAATATTAGTTATTAGTGACAGGTCAAGGACAAATGGTGACAGAATGACCTGCGAATGAGTGGTGCTTTATCTTTTGGTGCCCAATTGACTGATAGAGTCAAAGAAAGTCATATAGCATCTAAGAACATCTATTTGTAGACTGATATTGAACTTGGGTGAAGTAATAAAACCTTTAATAAGTTCAAGATAAAGGGAGCTGTTTCTTCACCCAAGTCATGTGTATACATTCTCGGGGATGATTTGGCATCCATTTGGTTACTGTATACATTTTGTTCGGTTTCAAATACAAAATTGTTCTTCATACAATTGTATCACTTCATTAAGAAAAACACTGGCACACGGTTTAACTTGAGCTGAAAACCTAAAATTAGAGCAATCGGTTTTTGAGCTTTATGGTGCTTTATAGACTGAATTAGAGGCGCAGTTCTAACTTTTACAGTGCACTCTGTGACATGTTAAGAGAATCCAGCAACTTATATGTTGAAAAGCCTAGGGGTCTATCCTTTTACTTGTCTTTGGTTAAAGGTGGTAGATCCAGTGGCAGTAGATGCTAATAGAACCAAATCTTGCATCCTTTACTTACATACTATACTTTAATTTAATAAACGGCAAACACATTTGTTAAACTCAAAAGAGTTGTTATGTTGCCCACAAAATAAATCATACTTATCCAATGCTGCTGCACATTAGTTGGAGAAAGTTGTAGGAGACAGGGAGCCTAATCTTAGAGTCAAATTGCCTCTAGGAAAGATGTTTGACCCAACTCCTTGAGGGCATTAGATTGTGCTGTACTTAAGCCATATCTTTTGGCTATTGCCAAATGGAATATTCTAAACCATTGACATAGATATTACAGAGATGCTATTTGCTCGTGTATTTTGGGGCTAATGAATCTTCTTGTTTTTATGCTAGTGGATTTGATGTCATTTAGCTGGTAAACATCTCATTCATAAGACTCAAGAATTATTGTATCGTGCAGGTGGACATGGTGACTCCAATGTGTTCTCAATTAACATACGAGGGGCTGCTGGATGAGGTACAAATCGAATAAATTGACAAGTATATGTTGACCACTTGATTAGATGTATTGGTTGAGGCAAACCGACCTTCTCGTCAAGCTGTGCTTTAATCGCTGTATTTGGAATTCTCAATCTTTGACGTTTTTGACTAATAAGTTTCTCTTTTAATTTTCACTCAAAAAGAATTAATATGATATATGGCTCAGAAAGAAGTGTGTTTGACCTGAAAAAAGTCAACAACATATTATGACATATAGAATTGGTTCGAAGCAAAGCGATGGCATATCACTTTACGTGATATAAAATCAACGTTATGCCATCAACCTGTTATTTGATATATGTTAAGGATACTAATGTATCTAGCTAGAATGCAACACAGAACTATAGGAATAAGTCTTTACTGTATTATGTTATAAGCACGTGTACTCTTAGCTTAGCTTCTGTACTTATAGTGTTAACTATATGAACAGTTAGTTAGTGACAAACAACTATAGTGTTAACTATAGGAATAGTTAGATAGTGGTAAACAGCTATTTACAGCTGTCAATCTCTGTAAAGCTTGCAAAGCAGTTGACTCAATGCTATATATATAGCAGCACTGTATCAATTCATTTTCAGATAATGAAAAACCATTTCAGAAAAATATACTCTCCTATTCTCTCATTTCTTCATGGTATCAAGAGCAGGTAGATTCTGCCGCCATTAAAACTCCATTTTTTTTCGAGATCAAGCTTCAAAGAAAGTTGATCTCGCCATTTCTGAAGCTACGAAAGCAACTCAGCTTCTAATTCTGCCCTCGCGACCTCAAATCAAGGTCTTCTCACCATCCTAGCAATCTAGGGTTTCATCTTTTCAATCTCTTCCTCCATAGCTGCGCACATCAGAGAAATCTCCATTGATAAAGCTTCTCTCAGCATCTTCAATGGCTCTTCCATCTGATCAAGCTTTACCTTTTGGATTAAAATTGCTACTGCAAAACTTCAACTCCTTAGTGAAGATTCAACTAGATACATCTAACTATCTAGTGTGGAAAGCTCAGCTACGAGCTGTTCTTAAGGCTCACAAGCTTCTGGATCATATCAGTGGTGATGATCCTTGTCCTCCTGAAGAAATCATTGCTGAAAATGGCACCAAAACGCCAAATCCAGAGTACACAAACTGGATCACTATTGATGAGTATCTCAAAACTTGTCTTTTTGCTGCAATTTCTCCATCTGTTCTTCCTTTAGTGCTTGAGCTCACCTCAGCACCTGAAATATGGAACGCTTTAGAAGTAAGGTTCAATTCACAAAGTAGGTCACATATCCACCAACTGAAAATGAAGCTCTTCAATATCAGTAAAACAACTTAGACTATGCAAGCTTACTTGGATGAAGTCAAACATCTAGTTGATAGCCTAGCCAATGCCTCTGAAATCGTCAAAGAGGAAGATCTAGTTCTCTATGTGCTTAAAGGCTTACCAGCGGAATATGATCAGTTCAAAGCCTCCATAAGAGTCAAGACAAGATCACTTACACTTGTAGAAATCAGTAGCCTTCTTCTTACAGAAGAATTGCATCTCAATCTAGCAAAGAAAGTGACAATTTCTGACTCCTCCACCTCTGAAATCCACACTGCTCTTTAAAGCACCATACAGAACTATAGACCTAACTCCAATAACAGTGGCAGGGGCAAGCACAACAACAGAGGAGGCAGAGGTCAAAGAGGCAACTCTAGAGGAGGTTTCAACTCTAGACCACAAACCTATCAATCCTTACCTCCAACTTCATCTATTCAGTGTCAAATCTGTGCAAAGCCAACCATTCTGCTTTAGAATGTTGGCACAAATTTGATTTCTATAACTACATTCTACCAAAGCCTGAAAAACAAGCCCTCACAGCTCAATTTGGACCTCAACAAACTGCTGATCCATACTGGATCCTGGACTCAGGAGCTAACAGTCACATCACTCATGATATGACTCACTTGCAACCTCAACAAACCTACAATGGTACAGATGCTATCACAGTTGGCAATGGCCAAGTAATCCCTGTGCAAGGTATTGGTTCATGCACCATTTACACTCCTAATTCTTCCTTTCATCTATCCAACATTCTTTTTGCTCCTTCTATTACCTCTAATCTCATCTCTGTTTACAAACTTACCAAGGAAAATAATTGTTCTATTGTTTTCACTTCTAAGGAGGTGGCAATCTAGGACAACAATACCCATTTGATCAAGTTCAGAGGCCCATGTAAGCAAGGCCTCTATACACTGCCTTCTTCACCACTCACATCTACCACCTCTCAAGCAATGCACTGTCACTGCAAAGAGACAATTCCAACTGATGACAGGCTCTGGCACTTGAGGCTAGGCCATCCTTCAGCTGCTACTGCTACAATCATTTCTTCCTTACTAGATGTCAAAATAAAGCACTCTACTAAGGACTGCCTTGACTGCTCTGTAGCCAAGTCCCACAAACTTCCTTTCTCTGTTTCTAATACTATTATTACTGCACCTTTTCAATTAGTACATAGTGATGTTTGGGGTCCATCCCCTATTGCTTCTTGTTCTAACTATAGATATTACATCATTTTCTTAGATGACTTCACAAGGTATTGTTGGCTTTATCCATTAAAGCATAAATCTGATTCACTTTCTGCTTTTAAGAGCTTTCATTCAATGATTCAAACTCAGTTTAAGACCACTACACAATTGCTTAGGACAGATAATAGGGGGGAATATATGAGGACATAGTTTAGTTTATTTTTGCAACAATTAGGCACTGTGCACCATACCACTTGCCCCCATACCCCTGAGCAAAATGGGAGAGTGGAAAGAAAACATCTTCACCTCATAGAAACCACATTAGCCTTGTTAAACCATAGTAATCTACCTACCATTTATTGGCTAGAAGCCTGAGCAGCAGCCAATCACCTCATAAACAGGCTCCCCACCCCTATACTAAACAACAACTCTCCTTACTACTGTCTCTTTTCTCAAACACCCAATTACCACACCTTAAAGGCCTTTGGATGCCTTTGTTTTCCCTGGCTTAGACCCTATACAAAACACAAGCTTGAATATAAATCCAAGCCTTGTGTATTTCTTGGTTACTGCCCCAACACAAAAGGCTACAAATGCCTTGATCCTGCAACCAACAGAATATACATCTCAAGGCATGTACTATTCAAAGGCTCCATCTATCCTTACAAAGCACAATCACAGACTAAACTAGAAATCACACAATTTCCCCCAATATTTCTCTCAACCACTTCTGAAACTCAACCTCAGATCTCATATTCACAGTCACCACAAACAGGGATTAAACCAAGGCCTACTTTAATCCCTAATGTTCTTACAGACCCTGAACCAGTAAACAACACTGAACTAATACACAACAATGGCCAGTCATCTGCATCAGTACCCAACACTGAACCAGTACACAATCCTAACCAGTCATCACCCACTCACTCCCCACAGTCAACTCCTGCCATAAACACACAAACTGAGACATCTACAAATGTTGAACTTCATACTCAGACAGTTAATCCTTCAAGACCCTCTCACTCCACACATCCCATGCAAACAAGATCCAAAACAGGATCCTTACCACCACCCCTATATCAACTGCATAATACAATTTCTACACCTCTCACACAACCCACAACATTCAAACAAGCATCTTCTCATCCATGTTGGCTTAATGCCATGCAAGAGGAATATGATGCACTACTCAAACAGAAAACATGGACTTTAATACCTCTACCTTCCCATAGACAACCTATTGGGTGCAAATGGGTGTTTAGAATTAAAAAGCATGCAGATGGGAGCATATCTAGGTACAAAGCAAGGTTAGTGGCCAAGGGATTTCATCAGAAACTTTCAGCCCTGTTGTGAAACCACAAACCATAAGGGTAGTTTTAGCCTTAGCAATGCAATTCCAGTGGTCTTTAACTCAGTTAGATGTCTCTAATGCTTTCCTCCATGGACATCTCCAAGAAGATGTCTACATGGTTCAGCCACAAGGTTTTATTGATCCACTTCACCCCAACTATGTTTGTAAATTACACAAATCTCTCTATGGCCTTAAACAAGCTCCTAGAGCTTGGTATTCTATGCTCTCCTCTTTCCTAATTCACCAAGGATTCAAGTGCAGTGCAACAGATACATCACTCTTTATTCAAAAAACTCCTACTCACACAATCATCATTCTAATCTATGTTGATGATATAATCATCACAGGGAACTCTCCTAAAGCAATGTAGTCCCTCATCTCCGACATGAGTTTCACCTTTGGAATGAAAGACCTAGGACTCCTGACCTATTTCCTAGGTATTGAAGTCTCTAGAACAACAGATAGCATTCTACTTCATCAAGCTCAGTATGCAAAACAACTGCTTCACAAAGCTGGTCTAGCAGACTGCAAGCCTTCATCCACTCCCACTGCCTCTAAATCCACAGTGGTTAAACAGTCAGACACTTTGCCATATTCAAATCCCACAGAATTTAGGAGCCTAGTTGGTGCATTCCAATACCTTACCATTACAAGGCCTGACCTGCAGTTTGCTGTTAATAGCATTTGTCAACATATGCATGCTCCTACCAATCAAGACTATAATGCCTTAAAACGAACACTCCGGTACATTAAAGGGACTCTCAACCAAGGCATCATATTCAGATTTGGTCCATTTCACTTACAAGCATACTCTGATAGTGACTGGGCTAGTGATCCAATGGATGGGAAGTCCACTATAGGCTTCTGTGTATTCCTAGGGCCAAACCTAGTCTCGTGGTGTTCAAAGAAGCAACCAACAGTGGCAAGGTCATCCACTTTGGTAGAATATAGATCCATGGCACAAACAGCTGCAGAGGTCAAGTGGCTAACTTATCTTCTACGAGATCTAAATCTGCAATTTTGAGGCCCTACTCTAATCTGTGATAATGTCTCAGCAATTGCCCTAGCCACTAATCCAATCTTCCATGCCAGAACAAAACATATTGAGATAGATTATCACTTCATAAGGGAGCAGGTTCTAGCAGAGCAGTTGCAGCTATCTCATATATCTACTACAGATCAAATTGTAGACATCTTCACCAAAACTCTCACTTAGCAAAGATTCAACTACCTCAAGAGCAAGCTGCCATTGGTCCTCTCCTAGGCCAAGATCAGCTTGAGGGGGGATGTTAAGGATAGTAATGTATCTAGCTAGAATGCAACGCAGAACTATAGGAATAAGTCTTTACTGTATTCTGTTATAAGTTCTGTACTTATAGTGTTAAATATATGAACAGTTAGTTAGTGACAGACAGCTATAGTGTTAACTATAGGAATAGTTAGATAGTGGTAAACAGCTGTTTACAGCTGTCAATCTCTGTAAAGCTTGCAAAGCAGTTGACTCAATGCTATATATATAGCAGCACTGTATCAATTCATTTTCAGATAATGAAAAACCATTTCAGAAAAATATCTTCTCTCCTATTCTCTCATTTCTTCAATATAAGCACACATCTTGTCTTTATAGGAAAGAATACAAATAGTTGGCATCACTGTGATTTTTTTTTTTCAGATTCTTTTGTAAGCTAAGTACAATAGGTTTAATGCAGTTTCTTGGTGTCAACAATGGTGCCGTGGAGGTAGATTCATCCATCATGGGTGTTCAGCAAGAAGGGAAAAAGATGAAGGTTCCACTTAATTCTAGGTATATCTTACCTTCTCTATATTCTTTTATAGCACTAATTTACTATTTCTACCCGGTCCTCCATTCCACCACCGGTCTTTGTAATTGATTGATTATGCTTTCTCTGGATTTATCAGCTTCTTGTCGAGATACTTCTTCGTGTGAATCTTTTTATTTCTTCTGAATACACATTCCATCATGGATTGGGTTTTTCAAGAATTATGTCTTGAGATTCAGGTGTGTAAATGGATTCTTTCAGCATTAATCTATGCTTTCATCTCTCTCTCACACACACACTCACTCACTACTCTCCTCCACTGCATCCTTCTCATTGTCTTTGTGTCTTTCCTTTCTTTTCTCCCTTTCATTTCATTCTTCTTTATTGCACGGGGAGGGCTGTTTCAATCTTCTTTCACCTATTATCATTATATTTGCATCTCTTCCTTAAGATGATGGCTCTCTGATCCTAGGTCTGTGTCATGGCTGCAGAAGTAGTTTGTAAATTAATTGATCTGGACATATTGTTTTTTGCTTATATTTTTAAGACCTCCTGGATGCTTCTCTCTCTATGTTACATATATGCATACATACTAATTCAGTATCAAGTTTTTGCTCTGACATATTGACCTACTATTTCCTTACACTGCTGTAGTGACAAACTGTACAAAGAGATACGGGATCTTAACTTTGAAGTTGTTGTCCAGGTTGATCTATTTCTACCATTTTGTCTAAACAGCACCAATAGCATTCACTTTCTTTTGTGTAGCATACGCTAGTGACTTATGTAGGATTATTGAAACAATTCCTTAGTGTTCAACACCTTAACTGCCATTTACAGTATCATTGCAGGTTCTACGTCAAAAGGCTACTTCCATGAAGCAAGACTACACAGAAATGACAACCACTGTAAGTTGTTAATCTTATGGATGAGGATGCCATTCTCTTTGGTCTGACTTCGAATGACTCAGACGACGTTTTGCCCTTCTGTCTATGCTTAATATAAATGAGAAAAAATTCTCACAGCTATACTGAAGAAGGATTGAACTCTATTCTCAAGTGCGGTGTGAAATACATACTGCTTTCTTGGTTCTTCTAACGAATCGTATAACTTAAGATAAACTGGTTCACTATTAATTTCCATTGCAGTCTCTTACTTTACTTTTCATATGTGATTTAAACTTCAAGTTATGTAGTGCCATAACTTCTTAGTGGTGCATTTTTAGTATTCTTAAGCATCAAATGGCAACATAAATGTCACATGTAGGGGATACATGTGAGCAACTTTCATTCTCATGGTTTAAATGTTTATGTGATTCTTTAATGAAACAAAATGTTTTTTTTAACAAGCAGCCATTTACATTTTGGTTTGCCCCTGTTCCCTATCCAATTCTTCATTGTGCAGACGCAGACTGTGTCTGAATTGAAGGACTTTGTCAAAAAGCTCAACTCATTGCCTGAAATTACTGTAAGTCTACTCCTTAGCATTCATTTTGCCGACATTTTGATGAAGTTGGTCTCTACCTACATCCCATGAACTAAGTGGCTGTCTGTTGCTCCAGAGGCACATAAATCTTGCCCAGCATTTGTCTACATTTACATCAAAACCTTCATTTCTTGGGCGGCTTGATATGGAACACACAATTGTTGAGGCCGAGAGCTATGATATGTAAGCTGCTTGTTGTGTTTCATTTTGTTTTTGAAGAAAAGTTGGAGAAGTTGATGCTCGTGGATATAATGTGAAATACAAAATTATTTGTTGTTGTTTCGAATTCACTTACAAAACGATGCTTGGCTCTCGGTTCTGGTGGCTAAAAAGAACTTCTGCTTTGTCACTTAACTTATTCAAAGATCACATTATTCTTTTCATAAAAGTGGAAATGCCCCTCCCATATCTACTTAATTGTTTGAGCATTTTAAATAATTTCTGTTAGTCTTGCCATTTACGACTCCTATTAATATTCTCCATTCGATCAACACTTGAAAAATGACCAGTACGTTTTTATTTTATGCATTCTTCTGTGTGAAAAATGAGATTTTCTTTCATTCCCTATAGGAACACAGAGATTTCTATCTAGGTTCAATGTGACACATAATTATTCTTGGTTGACCCACCAATTCAGGTTACAGTACAAAACCTGTTCTGACAAAAAAAGAAAAAAGAGTACAAGTGGTGTTGTGCACATATGTATAGTTTTAATGAATCTTCATTCTTATAGTTAAACCTCATGAGAAGTATCAATTGATGTTCTAGGCATCCGATTTAAGCATCTCATTTGATGAAGATAATACATATGTATCTAAACTTAAGGGCAAAGTGATCAATCCACTTCTTCAATGTAGTTTCAGACACTGCAGGCTGTAATTGAGCTGGTGAGAATTTGAGTACTGTCTTCATTTTCACATTTAAAAATTTAGTGACTTCTGCAGAAGAGTGTCAAGTAATGGGCATTGAGATACATAGTTGAAATGAGAATCATGATCCTCTACTAAATTGACATAGGATTGAATACCGAATATGTTGCTGGTATATTTTTAACAAAGAAATTTTGAGGGGTCATTTTACTTCGCCTTTTCCTATTTCTAAGTTTCCTTCTTTTTCTGTTGTTTTTCGCCTCGGGGGCCTGAAGAATGTCAGTAAGTAGATTGTCTTATAAAGTAATGTTTATGTTACTTGTTTCTGTGGGTCTTACAAACTTGTTTTCCCCTCTATGTAAAATCATGTCAATTTGTGAAAAAGTATATCCATAAACTGACTAAGGGTTTACTCAAACATAATATTAAATCCCTGTATAAATACAGATGCTTCGAATACATTGAAGAGATGATCCATAAACAGGAGCCTCTTGTTAATGTCCTGCGTCTCCTGATCTTGTTTTCAGTAACAAATTCAGGGCTACCAAAGAAACACTTTGACTATCTGAGGTAAGCATAGTGACAATCCCTTCTATTATGTGTCTTGTATTATTGTAATTTCCACTAGGTAGATTTGAACATCTTCGTAAGTTTTTGACTTCCATATGCATGATTTAGGAGAGAGCTGCTTCATAGCTATGGATTTGAGCACATGGCTACTTTGAATAATTTGGAAAAAGCTGGGTTGTTTAGGAAACAGGTTCGCATATTATTTTCTGTGCTTATTTTAGATAACGCGGTACAAGAAATTTTTATCCTGGACTTGAACTTTTACTTGCAGGAGTCGAGAAGCAATTGGATAACAGTCAAACGTGCTCTGCAGCTTGTGGTTGAGGATACAGACACTGCCAAGTACGGGTTTTCTTTTAATTGCAACAAATGTTCTGTCTACTGTGTCGTGAAGGGTGTTTAATTCCACACACTCGCAAACTAAATAAGTTCTTCCTGATAGTGCAAAGTTTCAGTTACGATTAGGAAAATAAGTGCTTCTTATGCTTTTTGAGTTTTACACGTTTGTGCACCGTATAGTCAAATGTTGGCCGGATCTGTCTCCTAGTACATGAGGTCGCACATATCTGCATTTATGACTTTTCAAATTTTTATTTTTAATCTTATCACCCTAATGTTTTCTGAATTCAAATGACAAAAAGATGGCCTTTGCACTTGTCCAATGCAAAAGGTTTGGTTATGGTTTTCAAGGAGTATTATATATGAGGGTAATGTTGGGGAAGAAGAAAAAATGATTGTTATTTCTGGAAAGTTGACATGAATTTCGGGCTTAACAAAAAGGAAAGCCTGGACAGATGAGTGGGATGGAGGGAGTATAATTTTGGAAGATCCCATATCAGAAAATACGATATTCAAATTGGGACACATCAGATATTTTATATGGGAACTAAGTGGGGTTTCCTATGTGTAAGTGGACTCGCCTTGGTAATCAAAACTTTTGGTGTCCAAATAAGGCTTCTTAGTCTGTCTGACGCTCTAGGGAAAGAACACTGCAATGAAAAGAAATGTTGAAACTTATTCAGCTATGTAAGGCCATAGGGACTATTTGAGACCCTTAACACTAATGTCCTGATTTATTGCATTTCAAATTATGCTTAGTGCTGTTTCCTATTTGCTATTTCTTTACTTATTAGTGATGGAATTTCCTTGTACACCTGAAATATTTTTTACCATCATAGAATAGGCATGATTATTTGGTGAAGTGGTAGCTATAGTCTAGTTGTAGCTGGATGGTGGTCTTAGTAGCTGATGTTTCAGTTTTCAGTTCAGAGTAGTTAATATAATAGAGAACTTGAACTGAATACGTTTGTGCACTTTTATCATTGGACCACATGTGAAGTTGCTTTATCTATCATAAGACAGAGTTTTGATGTTAGCATCTCTAACTTGTAGTCTGTTAATTTAACTATTCCTATGCGTCTAATGCTTCTGCTGATTTTTGGCATGACAGTCCGAATGATATTTCCTATGTTTTCTCTGGATATGCACCCCTCAGCATTCGTCTCGTTCAACATGCAATTAGATCTGGGTGGTGAGTTGCTTTCTGAAGTGCTTAGCTTTGCCAGATTATTATATTAAGCTGGAAATGAATTTTGTCCATCTATTGATTCAGAATATTTTTATTTTTTACGGCTTCTGGTGTAATGCAAAAACATAATGTGAAAAATGTAGTTTGAGTTCATATTGTCCTGATGTAAGTCAGGTGTAAAAAGAAAAAGAAAATGACCGAGTGGACAGTGGAGAAACATGGTATATCACATTTTTACCTTGTTTTATTATTAGTTCTTGTTGAAGTAGTAGGCTAGGTTATATTACGTTTGTTATTTATTCCACATTAGAAAACTGAAATATTTGTCTTGTGTACTAGGCCCTGTATAAATGGGGTCTAATTCGTTATAGTAATACATGACGACGTCTCTTTTTTTTACCATAACATAGTATCTTAACATGGTATCTAGAGCCACTAAGAGACATTGAACCCTAGTGTTTTTTTTTTAATAATATCTTTATATATAAAAAATAAAAATAAAAATCAAAATCAAAACCCTAGTTACTGTTCACGGCCATCGCTATTCACCATTGCCGCCGACACCAATCAGCCACCACCACCCACCAATCCCTTCCCCTGCCTCCGGCGACCCCAGCTATCCTTTCCCTGTCGACAGCCGCCGCCACACGTGGACCCACGCGCCACCTTCCACCGCGCGTGAGTTGCATGCGCCACCTCATGTTCGCCGGCCAGCCTTAGTTAGCTCGATTTTCTGCTCTCTTTCTGTCCGACCTTAGCTACTTGTGAGTTGATATGGGTGAAGAACTTGGTTAGAGAGATTGGGGTGGACTGCTCTCAACCCATGACATTAATCTGTGATAACCAGGCTGCAATGCACATTGCATCGAATCCAATGTTTCATGAGCGCACCAAACACATTGAAATTGATTGTCATTTCGTGAGAAGTAAAGTGTTGGCTAAAGAAATTGTCACATCACATGATAGCTCCAATGATCAGTTGGCTGATCTCTTCACTAAGTCCTTGAGAGGTCCTCGAGTCGAATATATATGTAACAAGTTGGGCACATATGATATATATGCTCTAGCTTGAGGGGGGAGTGTTGAAGTAGTAGGCTAGGTTATATTACGTTTGTTATTTATCCCACATTGGAAAACTGAAATATTTGTCTTGTGTATTAGGCCCTATATAAAGGGGGTCTAATTCGTTATAGTAATACATGACAATGTCTCTTTCTTTTACCATAACATAGTATCTTAACAGTTCTCATTGCTATATCGGAGCAAGTTTTTGCAACATTGAGAGCAAACAAGAAATAAGGTGGGTTGCTATTTCTTGACTGAAAGAAGCATTGCTTAGGTTTGAAGTAATGCAGCTCTGAGAAGCATGGACACTTCCAAGAGCGTAATGTGTCTCTGGTGGACAGCTGTTTGATACTGGCACTTTCTGGAGAGTCACGGACACATTTTGGACATCCCTTTGACGAATTCCATTGTAGGAAGATAAAATTCTCTGTTCCGGATACTTACTCAGAGACTTCTCCCCATATGCTATTCATCATCCTTGTTGCTTCACTGCTCTAACTATTCTCAAGGATATCTTTTTCCCATTCAAGCATTGATTCATTTTTTTGATAATGTAACTGAATTTAGTTCTTCTGGATGGATCTGAATAATGAATATCTAACTCATACTATGTTAATGGTGGGAAATAACTTTGTAAGTGAACATAGGTAACTGGAAAAAGGACTGTCAGATGCTTTTAGTAAGCTTTTTTACTCTGAGCAAAATACTTATCTTTTCCCTTGTACAGAAGCCATGTGATGTTGTTAATTTTACTATGCCCTTTTCTGTATTTACTTCTGGCAATAGCTAAATTGAGCTTTTAGAAGATGTAGACTAATGGGCCGTAAGCTTGATTCCTCAGGCGCCCAATCGAAGAAATACTGAAGCTGCTGCCAGGTCCTCATTCGGAAGTCAAGAGAGTCAGTGTGAATTTTAAACCTTTCATGTTCTCTCTCATTAATTTCCAGTTTCATCGATCCCTCTCTTTTTGTTTCATTTGGCATGGCATATAATTTTCTCATATGTTGATCTGGCATCCATATTTTACAGGGTGGATCTGCTAGCAGTCCATCATTTGACACTCTGCCAGGGATTCCTAACAATTTGGACAAGTACAGTTCAATGACTACCTTACTACTTGATATGCATAATCATCTTTCGCATCCTTTTGTTGTATTATTTCTCATTCTGTAATTACATACCTGCTGCTTGTAATTCTGAAGACTTGGTATCAATCTGTGAGGCTTTCTCTTTGCTTTGTGCACTTAGTCCTGAATCTCTTGATGATTGAGAATTTTCGTCCAAGGCTAGAAAGTAAATTTTGCTTGAACTTCACTTCAGAAAACGAAAAAGAGGAAGATGAAAGTTGAGTATGAGAAATGGTGAACTTCATTTACTAGGCATTGAAGTCATTCCAATGGGAAAAAGGCACTGGATTGGTATTCTTTGTTTTTTCTTTTTTCTTTTTTCTTTTTACTTTTGGGAGGCGGGGTTTGTAGAACCGGTCTTGCCTATACATCTTCATAATACCCATGTGGTTGTCTGGAAGGTGCAAGGTTGGTTGAAAATGGAATGCCAACTATTATGAGTCTGAGGGCTTGCTGTTCCATCTTTTCTTAGTTGCGACCTAAACTTTCTTAAGTTCTGACTGCTACTTGGTTTCGATGGGAAGGCTTCTCATTTTCTTTATCTCCTTTATGCTCTACTTTTCACTTAACCTTGAAAGAAGTCATGCACCCAAATTTGGTCCCTGGCATTTTCATTCCATATGACATTCACGATTCATGCATTTGAACTTGTTTTTCATGCTCTTTTGATAAATATGAACGAAAAGCTCATGTTTGCTCTTTTTCTAATTCAATTCAAACCAATTTCATCATATTCCAGGGTTGGCAATGGAAGGCGTTCTTTGGTTCTTGTTGTTTTTATTGGTGGAGTGACATTCGCAGAGATATCTGCTCTTCGTTATCTCAGCGCCCAGGTGAGTTTTCATTTTCAGGTTGTAGTCTGTATCTAACATTATTTCTGGTAGTGAAGTGTGATACCCTCGATTATCTACAAACCTATGGTTATGCAACACGTGCCTCTGGCATGCCCTGGCATCTGGGCTCTGGCAAGGGGATTCCCATTCATGTCCCATTCCTTGTTCATGAACCAAATATTTAAACCCAGATCGTCGGTTGAGGGATATAACTGGTCAATTTTTACACTAGAAGTATTTCTTCCTGTATCACTAGTCTGTCATGTCTTCATAGCTATTTTTCTGTCATTGTTACGTCGTCATTATGAATTTCAACGTCTGTGTGCCACTTATATATCACAGGAGGGGATGGCGTACGACCTGATTGTAGGAGCAACAAAAGTTGTCAATGGACATACATTGACTGAAACATTCGTGGAGAAATTGGGTTGACTTAATAAAATTGCTCTCTACACATCTGGAGAGGAATGTGAATCTTCCGGATTGTAAACAAGAGGGTGTTCTCCTGGCGAGTGCAGGTTTGATCTAGTTACACTTTTCTGTACTCTACTCGGTGTGTGTTGTTGACTTCTCTAATCGATATGAGGGGTGCATTGCAAGTTACAGGTCTCTGTAAAGTATAAATGTCTTGTATTCCCTGGCGAGTTCTCTGACATTTTATTTACGTGTTAGACCTACACTTTTAGTGGACCTCATCTAGCGGGATAAAGCTTGATTCGGTTCGGTTTAGTTTGGTTTGTCAGAACCTACATTTTTGTGCTTATTCCTAACATCTTTTGCAACATATAGTGCTTCTACATCATGTTTATTCCTTTTTATTTCCGTGAAAATAATTATATAATTCTATTTATGTTGTCTATTATGAATGGAATAAAGGGGTAATATGCATTTCAACATCGTCTTTTAATCTTGAGAAAATGTTAACTAGATTGTCGTCAATAAACAGTGCTGATTTATATTGCGTGCAATAGCTCAGCAACTCATCAAAAGAAGCTTTACATATGTCCAAGCTTTGGACGGTAACTTAGATCTCCTTTAACATTCATAGTTATTCGATCTTTTTTCATAATGTTATAATATTACGAAGTAATCAAAATGGGTGATTGCCAATACAATGAGGTTCCCAGCTAAAACGTTGCGAGATGTAGAAAAACCAATAAACCGTGGTCTAACAAAAACCATGGGAAGACTTTCTATTGACAAAAATAAAAACGTATTTCTATATTTTTTGTTAAGCAAACAAGTGAATCTGTCAATCTCAACACTTTATTACAATTTACGACTATAAGAATAGATGTTCCGGTGCTATCAATTTGGTATTCAACTTGGTATTTGTAGACAAATCTTCCCAAAAAACTTGAAGTAAATCAACAATTAATCACTACAACCAGTTGAAGTTGTAAAAAGTCTCATGGTTTCCTTTTAGTTGTCAACTGACTATTTTCTTTTAACACCATTTCTGCCCGCACTGTGCATGTTACTCGTGCATAGTGCATACGCAATGACAGCTTCTCTCTAATTAGGAGTAACACTTTCAATTTGTACCATCTCACTACTCATTAAAATATTTTATCCTCTTGATTTACGATTATTGCCAATATTACAAGAGCTTCATCTGTCATTCCTCCCCTAGCATCCTTGAATAATCTCATAAATGGTGATTGTCGAGGTCGAAAACCTCACAGTTGAAGTTGGGAGCTACTTGCGTCGAGCTGGACTTTTCAGGTCGGCCTCCGAGCTGTACTTTCCGGGTCGGCTTCCAGACCTGCACAAGGAAAAGAAGGAAAAGGCGGGGTGATGACCCGGATTTTCCCCTCGAGCGTGCGAATGATTAGTATGTCCGAGCTGGCAAGGTAGCTGAGAGCATTTAATAACGAGTTACCTCCTTAAATGAAGAGGGTGGAGCTCTATTTATACTAAGTTTTGGTTTGACAGCATTTAATGCAGCGCAGCTTTATGTCCCATCAGCGCTTTATGTTCCATCGGAACAGCTGGAGCTGAGGTCAGGGTCTCCGGGGTAGGGCCAGTCATCCTGGTTGGACATTCAGTTGAACGCGCTGGCCTTGGCGCTGATTAGCCCGCTTTGGCTCGGGACAGATTCTTACCTCAGCTCAAGAACCCCTCGTCAATTTCCCCCTCCCCCCCCCAAGTCGAGATCGAGAGGGTGAGATCTAGAATAGGCAGTTCCTCCCGAGCTGTAGGTGTCCGACCCCGAGAGAGCAGGGATGGCCATGTCAGCAGTGCATGCCCAATGGATGGCTGACACGTCACCTGGCGGTTCTGACGAGACGCGACGTTTGGGCTTCCCGAGGTGACTTTCAGGGGCGCCTATAAATAGGGCTTTGACATCCGAGATTCATTCTACATTTTGCTTTCAATCCCTCAAGAATTTTAGGTCGGAAACCAGAGTGGTCGGAAGCAATTAGCTCGGAAGGAATCTTCTCAGGATTTGTCAGCTCGGAGCCAGCTTGGTCGGTCGCCCTCCGCAATCAAGAGCAGTAGGTACGTCCCGACTCCCTTTAGTTATTCCTGTTCATTTATATTTAGTCTGTAGACAGGATGGGGAGGTCAGAGTCGGAAGATTCTCAGACTATGGCAGTAAGGTCCTACGGTGGAGACGAGAGTCCGTCGAGCTCGGAGTCTACCTCGAATAGGGACCATGGTGGAAAGAGGACCAGTTCGTCTTCAGGGTCGGCTCGAAAATCCATGCCCCGGGAGAGCGATGATGACTGCCAGGTTATAGGGGTCAGAATGACGCAAGAAAAGGCCGAGGCAGATCCTTTGGCCGACCTAGGAGACTTGGGGGATGGAGAGGATGACGAGCCATTAAACAAGTTGGAGGGGGTCGAGATACCACACGAGTACTTAGCTGGAGTTTCCGCCTCGGAGCAGACTGCAGCGGTCCCGATTAGGGCAGTCCGACCTCGGAGCTCAGCTACAGCCAGTGGTTCGTCAGGTCGGGGGAAGAGGATAGAGCAGTTATTCGCTTGTTGCCAGCGCGAGTGTCATTCAACCATTGAGATGGCCAACGCTCGGCTGAGAGACTGGTCGGTGGACCGACACCACAAGCTGAAGGTCCCTGGTCGGAATGACCCTGCCTACTATCCTCCGCCCGATCACTTTACTATTTATGACCTCGCCTTCGATGTCGTCCGCCTTCCACTTCCCGGTTTTATTACAGGCATTCTGAACTACTTTGAGCTCAGCCCGGGTCAGATGTCACCAAACGGTTAGGCCATAATGGTGGCATTCTTCGTGTTCTGCCTCGAGAGGAAGATAGAGCCGACCTTGCGCTGTTTCGGGCATTTTTTCGTTTGCAAGCCTAACCCGAAGAAGCTAGGCTGGTTCCACTTCGCTGCTCGGGTCAACAATGCCATATTCACCAAGTGGCACTCCTCTAACAAGGGCTGGCACAACGACTACTATTGGGTCGAGTCGACAGTGAACCTGGGGTGTAGGATGGACTGGAATCTTTCACTGAAAAAGCCTTTGAATGACAACCCCAAGCTTTCCAAAGAGGAACTCGCCGAGGTCAGCGTGCTAAGGCCCAAGCCGGGTATGCTGATCGACATCGATAGTGTCCTCAGGTGGGACAGGATATGGAAGTCCAAGTTATGCGGGAGAGAACCCGACCTGAGCGAAGAGCACCCACACTTGCTTCCTGAGCCTGAAGAGAAGGCTCATTTCGACTCAGAAGAGGGTCAGTTCGCAGGATCAATGCCCGACCTCCCCGTCTCCTAGTTTGTCGTTACTCTTCTCGATTGGTAATTGGTCATTTTTCACCTTCTTTTCCTTTGTTTTTGCAGGCATGGTAGATACGGTGAAGCTCGCGTACCTCTAGAGAAGGAGAAAGCCTGACGCCAGTGGCGAGGCGTCTGCTCGGTTCGGTTTTGGCTCCGTCCCTCAGGAGTAGAGGCACCGGCCCGGGGGCCATGAGCGGGAGGTTGGCGCAAAGGTCTCGTCGGGATCTCCTTTGACAAAGAAGATGAGCTCGGGTGTGGTGATCCCCGAGCGCTCGGCATCCCGTTCTGACAACAGGAAGCGGCCCCGGCCCGAGTACTCCTGTAAGGGCAAGGCCGCGGAGGTGAGCCCTCCAAATAAGGATTTTGTGGAGGCTGCAAAGGTTGCCCGTGATCCCAAGTTGGGGTCGGTCCCAGCGGAGCAGCTTTCACTTGACCTGAGGACGGCCATAGTTACGGTAAGACATACCTAGACGTGCTGTCATGGTTTCTTTTGTTGATTACTTTGACTAACCACTTTGCTTTCTTCCGCGCAGGCTGAGTCCCACATTCTTTCGACGCCTGGCCTGCTTGCCCGGGCCCAGACTTACTGTGTGGAGCTCGAGCAGCACTACACAGATTCCCGAGCCGAGCTGGAGTCCTTTAGGACGGATGCGGCCCAGAGGCATAAAGCGGATGGGGCGGAGATCGCCCGGCTAAGGAAGGAGCTCGAGGCTGAAAAGTCCCGGCGCGAGGCCACGGCCAAGGACGTTGAGCGCTATAAGCGGGAGAAGCGCGAGGCCGAAGCGAAGCATAAGGACATCTTGGATCAGGTCGGCCCACGAGGGGAGAAGGCAGTGGAGGCCTTTAAGTCCAGCCAAGAGGTTGTGGACTGGCTAGCCACTGAGGGTGGGGTGATGGCCCGGTACGCCGAGTTGGAGTACTACTTCCGAGGCCAAGTTGCAGCTCACGAGAGGGCGAAGACCTTTTTCCCTGCCGCCAAGAACGATTATATCGAGATCTTGAAGGCCCCGCCCCCGAAATTCTGGGAGATTCCCGAGCTACCGGCCGACCTGACGTCCCAGGCCAAAGAGGTGCTGGCGTTCGTCGAGAAGGGTATGGACCAGGTCGGGGACGTAGCCAAGGCCACCACCTCCACCGCTGCTCCTAAATAATAATAATTTCTTTTTGTAAAGTCGCCCGGGTCGGGCTTTTGTAATTCTGCCCAGGTCGGGCTTGTGTAATTGATTTTAGTATTAATGAAATATCTACTTTATTTTTGTTTGCGTTTTAGTCGAGTTTGTACGTGTGTATCTTTCTCTTCGCAAATTTTTCTTAAGTAATTGGGGTCGGACCAATTTAATGGACCATACAAACTTAAGCGTAATGAACCGAGCTGGACGCGACTACTGAATTAACACCCTAATCCGAGCTGGTTAATGGAGCAACTGTTTAATCGTCGCCGACCTGGACTCGTCAGTCCAATTTAAAACTGGTCAAACTAATGTTGACAAATGTTGAGCTCAGGTTCGGACCCCAAACTAACATACCGACCTGAAGCCGGATTGAACCGAGTTGGAACTTAATCCGAACTGGCAAAACTTAACAAATTGTTATCGATTATACCCTAGCTGGAACTTCGTCCAAGCCGGTTTTACGGATTATTAGCTCGTGATCAAGCGTGGCCATCGCGTTAATCTGAGTTGGTAGTAGCTTTGTAGCTGAGGCAATTTGGGCCCGGGTCGGCCATTACGCTGGTTTTGGTGCTTATTCCCACATCGGGAATTGTACTTGTATGTAAAGATGCATTGTATTGAGTTTGTTCAAGCAATGTCTTGGCCCGGGGCCTTTACAAGATTTCTCAGCTCGGGGCCGTTACAAAGTATTTCGGCTCGGGGCCGCTACACAAAATACCACTTCAGGTGTTCCGAGTGCCATGCGTTCTTCAATAGTTTCCCGTTCTTGTCGCGAGGGTAGAAGGTCCCGGGTCGGACTTCTTTCACGACTTCATAGGGTCCCTCCTAAGTCGGGAAAAGCTTGTCGAAAAGATGGCCTTCCTGAGCACGAGGTTGCCAACCTTAATAGGCTTAGGCTTAACCTGTTTAGCAAAGGCCCTTTGCATGGCAGCTTTGCTGGCCAGCATTCTGATTTGAGCTTTAGCTCGAAGCTCTTCAGCGAGGTCGAGCTCTTCACGGATCCGTGCTCTGTTTGTTTCTGGATCATGGTGGAGGGTTCTACTGGTCGGAGACCCGATCTCCACTGGCAGCACCGCTTGAGTGCCGAATGTCAGTTCGAAGGGCGATTCTCCCGTGGCCGAGCTGGTATTGGTCCGCTGAGCCCACAACACCTCGGGAAGAATTGATGCCCATTGGCCCTCCGTTTCCTCCAGCTTGGTTTTCAGGCCCTGCAAAATGATTTGGTTAGTCCTTTCAACTTGGCCATTACTTTGAGGGTGAGCAATACATGAGAATCTGAGGTCGATCCCAATCTCAGCATATTTGCCTTGAAAGTATGCACTGTCGAATTGTTTACCGTGGTTAGTGATAATAACCTTTGGCACCCCAAATCGGCAAATGATGTTTTTTCATACGAAATTCCAAGCTGCCTTTTCTGTTATTCTAGCAATACCTTCAGCGTCGGGCCATTTAGTGAAGTAGTCTACAGCTACGAAGGCGTGCTTCTTTTGGCCGACAGCGGTCGGCAATGGGCCGATGATATCTAGACCCCACTGATAGAATGGCCATGGGCTTACTATCACTGTGAGGTCCAAAGCAGGCTTCCTCTGTACATTGGCGAACCTCTGGCAGGTGTCGCACTTTTTAACATACTCTTTGGCATCCTGCTCTAAGGTTGGCCAGAAATAGCCTTGCCTTAATGCCTTCCGAGCCAGAGCTTTGCCTCCCAAGTGGTTTCCACATACCCCTTCATGAATCTCCCGGAGTACATAGTTTCCCTCTTCGGGTCCAACACATTTCAAGAGAGGCCAAGTGTAGGCTCTCTTATAGAGTTGCCCGGAAATTATCACAAACCTTGAGGCCTGTTTCATGAGATTCCGAGCTGCTTTTTCATCTTCTGGGATCATACCCCCCTCCAAGTAGTCCACGATTGGTTTGGTCCAATCTGGGCTTAGATTGAGCTCGGCTACGGCTTGCACCCCTAACTGAATGCTGGGTTCAGATACTTCTTCAACATGGACCAGGGCAGGTCGGCTCTCGCCCAAGGCCAACCTGGACAGGGCATCAGCCGTCATATTCTCTTCCCTGGGAATTTGCTGTATCGTGAACCTTCTGAGCCCCGAGGTCAAATCCTTGACTCTGTTGAGGTAGGCCAGCATAGCACTGTCCTTGGCTTCAAACTCTCTCGATATTTGACTAGAAACCAGTTGAGAGTCAGTGCTCAGGTCGACTGTTTGTGCCCCGAGCTGAGCTGCAATTTTCAGTCCTGCAATCACTGCTTCGTATTCTGCTTCGGTGTTGGACGCCGAAAAGGTGAAGTTCAGTGAGTATTGGTGCTCATGCCTGGTTGGGTCGAGGATGACCACCCCAGCTCCGCTTCCGGACTTCCCTGAGGCCCTATCCACATGGACCTTCCATACGTCCTCCGGGTCATGCTCTGCTCGGCCAGTGCATTCTACCACAAAGTCCGCGATGGCTTGGGCTTTGATGGCTGTTCTGGGCTGGTAGGTGATGTCAAATTGACTCAGCTCAACTGCCCATTTCAGTAGCCTGCCCGATGCCTCCGGCTTGTGCATGATGGACTTGAGCGGGGCATCCGTCATGACCTTAACTGGATGAGCGTCAAAGTATGGCTTCAACTTTCTTGCCGCTGTGATGAGCGCGAGGGCGAGTTTTTCCAAGGATGAGTATCTCGCCTCGGCCCCTTGCAAGGTTTTGCTGACATAATAGACCGGCTTCTGTTCATTTCCTTCTTCTCGGACTAGTGTCGCCGCCACTGCTGTTCCTGAGCATGCTAAGTATAGTACCAGCTCCTCCCCCACCTCAGGTCGGGATAACAGGGGTGGCGAAGCTAGGTACCTTTTCAGCTCTTGGAAGGCGTTCTGGCATTCCTCAGTCCATTCAAAGTTCTTAGGATTCCTCAATATCTTGAACAAAGGAGCACACTTGTCAGCCGACCTGGACATGAATCTGCTCAGCGCTGCGACCTTGCCTGCTAACACCTGGACGTCCTTCACGCAGGTCGGCGGAGCCAGGTCGAGTATCGCTTGGACCTTCTCTGGGTTGGCTTCTATTCCGCGGGCTGTGACCATGAAGCCCAGGAATTTGCCTGCCTTAACGCCGAATGTGCACTTTTTCGGGTTCAGCTTTATCCCAAAGTGCTCCATTACGGCGAAGGCTTCAGCCAGGTCGTCTACATGGTCTTCCGCCCTTCTGCTCTTGACCAACATGTCATCTACATAGATTTCCATATTCCGGCCAATCTGATTTTTGAAGACCTTGTTCACCATCCGAGTGTAGGTAGTTCCAATATTCTTGAGGCCAAAAGACATGACCTCATAGTAGTAGAGCCCTTTATCGGTAGTGAAGGCGGTCTTCTCTTTGCCTCTGGGAGCCATCTTGATTTGATTATAGCCTTTGAAGGCATCCATGAAAGAGAGTAGCTCGAATCCGGAGGTGGCGTCCACCATCTGATCGATCCGTGGTAGGGGAAAACAGTCCTTAGGGCAGGCTTTGTTGAGGTCGGTGAAGTCAATACACAGTCTCCAGCCACCCAAGGACTTAGTTACCAGCACCACATTGGACAACCAGGTTGGGTACTGTATTTCCTTTATGTGGCCGGCGTCCACTAACTTGTCCACCTCTTCCGTTATGATTTGTTGCTTGTCATAATGGAAGTGCCGGCGCTTTTGCTTTACCGGATAGTGATTTGTGTTGGCATTCAGGTGATGCTCAATCACGTTCGGGTTAATCCCTGTCATGTCAGAGGCAGACCAGGCAAATACATGTTCATTCTTTAAAAGAAATTGGCTTATACCTTTCTTGAGGTTGACAGAGAGTTCACTCCCGATCTTTGCCCTCTTGGTTTCATCAGAGAGCTCCACCTCCTAAAGGTCTTCAGCCGGGCTTCTTCTCTTAGCATCTCTATTTTCTTCAGGCAGATCTGGTCCCCAACCGATTTGATACTTGGGCCGGAGTGAGTTTTCATAACATTCCCGAGCTGAGAGCTGGGCTCCGCGAATGGTGGCCACGCCGGCCGGGGTCGGGAATTTCAGGGCCTGGTGGTAAGTTGAGGGGACGGCCCTGAAGTGATTGAGTGCCACCCGACCTAAGATCCCATTGTAAGTGGAGTTACAATCCATCACAATGAAGTTGGCTTGCATCGACGCCCACTTATCTCCATCTTCCAGCTTCAGCGGGAGGTTGATGACCCCTTCGGCTCGGTGGGACTGCCCGGTGAAACCAGCTAAAGTACCCCTCAATGGCCTGAGTCGGCTCCTGTCCAACCCCATTTGCTCAAAAGCGCTGAGGAATAAGACTTCTGCCGAGCTCCCGGTGTCCACCATCAACCTCTTGACGGTGAAGTTGGCTATTTCAGCGCTGATCACCAGTGGGTCGTCATGAGGCAATATCACCCCCTCCAGGTCTTCTGAGGAGAAGGTGAGCTCCTGCATCCCCAGGGCCGGTCTCCGCATCGGTCTATACTCCCTCCTAGCGCGAACATAACCCTTCCTGCCTGCTGAGGTCTCTCCTCCTGACGCCAATCCTCCCGCAATAGTCTTAATCACGGCCAAGCGTCCGCCCCCAGCCTGGCGCCTGGGCGGACTCCTCTCCCTATCCCTTTGGTTGGGATTTCGGGTCGCCTGCGGATCTACATATCTCCGGAGGTGGCCTCGAGCTATCGGTGCCTCAATCTCTTGTTTCAAGTCTTTATACTCTTCGGTGGTATGGCCGTAGTCCATGTGATAGTGGCAATACTTGGTTCTATTGCGCTTCTCGGATCGGCCCTTTATCCTTGGAGCTGGAGGCAAGTGGTTCTAGTGTTGAATCTCCATCAGGATCTGCTCCCTCGAGGTGTTAAGAGGAGTGAACATGGTGAACTGGGGGTTCTGCTTTGGCTGTTGAGGCTGCTTGCCTCGGTCATTCTGGACTTTACCCCCAGGTTGGGCTCGAGAGGCCTCTCCCTTCTTGTTGGCTTCCTTCTCCTTGTCATCATCCTTTTTCGCCTGATGGATTTCCTCCGAGTGTATGTACCCTTCTGATCGTACCATCAGCTCGGATACAGTGTCCACGGGGTCGATTGCCAGGGAGAACGTGAGCGGCCCCGACCTCAGCCCCCTCTGGTAAGCCATCAACGCCATGGAGTCCTCCAGGTTGGGAATTCGGAGGGACTCTTCATTGAATCTGGCCGTGTAGGCCCTCAAGCTTTCCTCTCTATGTTGCTTCACCCACAGCAATGTAGAAGTATGGCGGGTGGCGCACCGGCTTCTAGCGAAGCGCAGCCAGCTGGTGAAAACTTGCAATTGAACCGGGACAAAGTTTCTGGAACCAGTCCAAGGCATTGCCAACTAGGGTGGTCGGGAATGTCTTTGCCTTCATGAGATCTGGCACGTCATGCAGAGTCATGTGGTGATCAAAATTAAGCAGGTGGCTAGCTGGGTCTCCATCTCCGTTGTAGACGGCCAGGTTGGGCATACGGTTGCCAGTGGGCAGTGGCGTGGCCAGTACCTCGGGGGAGAGTGGGCTTACGCCGAGCTGGTTGATGACCTTGGCTATGGCAGCTGCGGTTTAGGCCTGCTCGGGGTCGGCTTGAGCCGCCCTTTTACCTCTCGCCGCGTCGGATCTCGCCACCGGCTCTAGGAAACCCTCCTCATCCTGCGTCCGTTTTCGCCTTGACTCTGGGATGTGGAATTGCAGATGCGATAGCCGCGGCATAGCCTCTTGCGGAGCTAGGGGGCCCTCAGCTAGCTGGGCTACCTGCTCCTTAAGTTCCTCGAACATCCTTATCATCCTTATCTCCGGTGACAGGCTGGAGTTGGGGTCTCCTTCTGCTGTGGGGTTGGTATGAGTGGCTAAGTGTATACGTTGGCTCGTTCCAACGTCGGCTTGGGTTAGGTTTTGGTTAGGCACCTGCGTGGTTTCGAGGTCCCCTTCCGGGTTGGGCGAATCCTCTACCGGTGTGCTGTGGCTTCTAGTTTGCACCATAATGGTTTCTCAATGAGTGGTGAAGAGAGTTATAAAAGAACTCGTCGTTTCCCACAGACGGCGCCAAATTGTCGAGGTTGGAAACCTCACAGTTGAAGTTGGGAGCTACTTGCGCCGAGCTGGACTTTTCAGGTCGGCCTCCGAGTTATACTTTCCAGGTCGGCTTCCAGACCTGCACAAAGAAAAGAAGGAAAAGGCGGGGTGATGACCCGGATTTTTCCCTCGAGCGTGCGAATAATTAATATGTCCGAGCTGGCAAGGTAGCTGAGAGCATTTAATAACGAGTTACCTCATTAAATGAAGAGGGTGGAGCTCTATTTATACTAAGTTCTGGTCTGACAACATTTAATGCAGCGCAGCTTTATGTCCCGTCAGCACTTTATGTTCCATTGGAACAGCTGGAACTGAGGTCGGGGTCTCCGGGGTTGGGCCAGTCATCCTGGTTGGACATTCAGTTGAACGCGCTGGCTTTGGTGCTGATTAGTCTGTTTCGGCTCGGGACGGATTCGTACCTCAGCTCGGGAATCCCTCGTCAGTGATAAAATTCCTACCTTAACAACTCCAAACTTTTCTTTAGTGTTGGATAGTGTGACCCTGCAATTTTACTTTTCGCTAAAAGTCATATATCCAGTATTATCAAATATAAATTTTACTTTTTTCTCATTAATAACTAACAAACTGAAAAGAGTAGATGCTACTTTTTCACTTGTTTTCGTGCTTCCATATTTTAACACAAACAATATCAAATATTGCACCACTATTTACAATAGTTGCTTTGTTCGCTTCATAAAAGGTTGATCAGTGCATAATAATTCAACAAGCAATGGAATTGGCTCAGCCTTACAATATATACTTTGTATCTCCATATCATTTTGCTAGCAAATGAAGCTCACTAGCTGCTGCTCTTTGTTGTTCTCTACTACCATTTGCAATTTAATTCTATAACAAGTCATTAATAGCAACCCGACTGCTTTGAAACATTTAATTTTGATCTTTTATTTCAATGATGACTTCTATTTTTTGGCAACTTCACATCATATCATAAAGTAGTTAGACTTTTCAAAACATAGTTAGGTGTTAAAGTAGTGTACACTAGCGTGTGCTGACTTTTCAAAACATAGTTAGGTGTTGAGATTCAGATCTGTTCTTATAGTGTTTACTTCAAATTCAAAATATTTTCCAAGAAATTGAAAGATTCAATTCAAAGAGCTAAGAAGCCCAAAAAATTACCAACAAAAGCCTCAAGATTCGCATTTCCTTGTTGCACTACATCTTGCCATATCACTTACAAAGCCGTAAGAAGTTAAGAAAGTAGTAGAATACAAACTTGTCCGGTATATACTACAACAAGGATAGGAAGGGTGAGAGAGGGAAGAGAACAAGTGCACATTGATTTGTTAATTATGGGGTATATACTACAACAAGGATAGGAAGGGTGAGAGAGGTGATAGGAAGAGAACAAGTGCACATTGATTTGTTAATTAGGGTCAGGAACATATTTTGTACTTCTTAAATGCCTAGTGGACGGAAAGAGGGGATCATAGAATGCAACTTTGTAATAAGTGTATAAAGCTTATTTCTTTATAAAAAATTTTGGAGCCCAAGGATCTGTCCATACATTATGTTAGAAAGGGTGAGAAAGTGAGATTTTGAGCAAAGTTATGGTGCAATTCTTCAGTTAAGAGAAGGCTGAAGAGTGCAGGAATAACAATAGGATTATCTTTGCATCTGATTGTGGCTTTGAAAGCCTCATACTCAGGTGGAAGACCTTTGAGGATATAGAGCACCAAATCTTCATCTCTGAGAGGTTCTCCCACTGCAGCTAGGTTACCACTGATGTATTTGACTGTGTCTAGATAGGTTTTCTAAAGCCCTGAATTTATACAACTGGGCGGAACTCAAAAGAAAATTAAAAATAACTCAATCCGGATTTGAAAACTTTGAAATCCGGGGTCCCTGTACAACACGTGTCTATAAGACAAAAAATTTATAAAAAGTAAACAGGAATCATTCTAAAGGTAACGACAGTAACATTCTACCGACTGTCGGTAGACGACAGCTTTTCAAAAGCAAGTTTGCTTTCCCTCAAAGTTCGGCTTTTTTCTTTTTGTCTTATCCAAAGTATCATCAGATTCCTTCAGATCATCTTTCCTTTTCCTTTATCTTTGGCTTTACGTAATAATTCATCCTTCAAGCTGTCAAACAGATCTTCTGCCAACACGTCTTGAGCGGATGGGATGTCCTCATTAGGATCTTGGGATTCCCCTGGTAAACAAGCAAAAACATTTGTAGACCTCATCGAGGTGTCTTCTGATGTCGAGTCAGTATCAACTGCACTTTTAAAATGTCTTAGGAAATCTTCCTTAACTTCATCCAGATATGATGCCATAACATCTTCATGGGAGCTAATCTGTTTCCTCATTTGGACTTTTCTTAAAATATGAGAGAAAGGAGATTCATTTTCTTGAGTCTTTTTCTTCGTTTATTCCATTTAGTCTTGATAGAGTGCTATCGTCTGAGAAATTTTATTGATATTGGGTTGATCATAAGGTTTCTTTGTCTCAGGATCATTTTTCAAGAGTTTTGCCCAAAATTTTGAAAGAAATTTTCTCTTTAAACAAAACATTTTTTCTTTATTTGTCTCTGCGATAGGGATCCATTTTCATATCCATGGGAGACCAAATTCCATAAAGAAAAATAAAGAGCTTGAACCTTCAATATAAAGATCAGGATCATTTCCAATATGGGGACAAATTGCCAACCATTCAGTAAAAAGTCCTTTATAAGGATCAGGGAGAATTTTGACCGGGCGTCCAAAACTTTTCCATCATTGATGAATCCATGTAAGAAACCTGCAGTTTTGAAAAATTTCGGGATTGAATTTTATAAACCAAGAATGTTTATGCTGAGAGTTTTCATATAAGAAAACTTTGGAAAATATTTCCACATAATCCCAATAATTGAAATGATAAGTATTTTTATCAAGAATAAATTGCCTTTCATTTAAGGTACTGATTCCCCGTTGATTTGGAGAAAGAAATTTTCTAATATAGATTTTACTATAAGTATAAATCGGAAGAGTATTATTCTTCTTGAAATGTTCAATATCACATGAATTTGTGACTTGTAAAATTGATTCAAAATATACCATGGATTTGTAATAAAGTACAGGAAACATATAATTATTCAAATATCATTCCATAAGGTACCAAGGATCATTGATCCACTGCTTATCAGCATTTTCAAGAGGTAAAATTATTTCCTCATGATGGGATATTTCAAAGGAGTCATCAGACTCTTCATGATCAACTGCATGAGCATAAGATGATGATTGAGCAGTATTACTGCTTTCTTCAATAACCTTTTTGATTTTATCAAAATCAAGAAGTGATGGATCAATAGTGATTTCTCCTAAATTGACTAATTTTTTGCCTGCGATGTCCCTATTAGGATCAAAGTTACGTCCCCTACCTCTTCCCCTATTAGGGTTAGAGGATCCTCCTGCAAAAATTCACGGGTAAGAAAATCAGGAAGAAAATTATTATTCCCTTTAATATAATCAATATCAAAATCAAAAGGTGCAAGATTAGCTTGCCATCTCGCAAACATCTGTTTGGAAACATCATGTTTAAAATCTTTATTAAACATATATTTTGCTGTTTGACAATCTGTTTTTATTAAAAACTTTTGACAATATAAATCATCTTGAAATTTTAACACACATTTAACAATCGAAAGAATCTCTTTTGCAATAGTCGCATATTTTTGTTGACTATTATTCCATTTTCCTGAATGAAATTGAACAAGATATTCTTGTTTTGTTTCTAGATGAACTTGTTTTAAGATTCCTCCAAAACCAATATCCGAAGCATCTGTTTCAACAATTTTATTCCATGTAGGATTAGCAAGCATTAAACAAGGCAAATTTTTAACCTTAGATTTAATTAACTTAATTTTTTCAGTATGAACATCTGTCCATGAAATTGGTTTCTTTTTAAGTCTATCATATAAGATAGCAGTGTCAGTAGCAAGATTCTTATAATATGGTAGAATATAATTTAAACTACCAAGAAATCTCTGTAATTGAGTTTTATCAATAATTTGATCAGGAAATTTAGAAGCAAATTCAATACTTCTATTAATAGGAATTATCTTTCCTTTTTCAATATTATGACCAAGAAATCTTACCTTGGTTTGAAATAAAAGCATTTTTGGTTTGGAAATAACAAGACCATTTTGTATAACAATTTTCTTAAATATATCAAGATGTTTAAAATGTTGTTGAATGTCTTTAGAAAAGACCAAGATATCATCAATGTAAACGATAATAAAATCGCTAAAAGGAATGAATATATCATTCATAATATTTTGAAATTCAGAAGGAACATTTTTTAATCCAAATGGCATAACATTCCATTCATAATGTCCAATAGGAACAACAAAAGCAGTTTTATATCTGTCTTTTTCATTAATTTGTATCTGCCAATATCCAGATTTAAGATCAAATTTTAAAAATATTAATGCATTATGGAATCTGTCTAAAAGATCTTTTTTATTTGGAATAGGATACCTAATCCATTTTAACACTTTATTAAGTGGTTTGTAATTAATAACAAGTCTAGGATTACCTCTTTCTTGTTCTGCATGTTTATTGACATAAAAAGCAGTACAACTCTATGGGGAGTATGACTTTCTGATAACACGCTTATCTATAAGACTAGCTATTTATTTTTTACATAAATCAAGATATTTTTGATTCATCTGACAAGGACGAGCCTTAGTAGGAATAGTATTTTCATTAAAATCCATATCATAAGGTAAAGAAACAATATACTTTTTTCTATCCCAAAAAACATTTGGGTGATCATTACAAATTTGTAAAGAAAAATCATGAGTAAGATGTTTAATCTTATCCTGTAATTTTGGATTTTTTAACATATTATCAATATTTCCAAGAGTAATTTCTTGTTTTAAGAAATTTAATTGTGATTCCTTAGCCTTCAGTAGGTTAGCTATTTGACCTAAGATCTTTTCTCTAGGTTCAGTAATAAAACAAAATATCACAGGTTCTTTATTATAAGTTCCTGTTATACCATAGTTATCTATACCTAATATAGGCATAATTTCATTTACAAAAGGATTTCCTAAAATTATAGGACATGTCATGTTTTCAATTAAAAGAAGACTAGTAGATATACAAACTTTTTCATAACATATAAATGCCTAAGGTAATTTATATTTAACCCTTAATTTTTCTCCTGATGCAGAAGAAATAGAATGAGCAGTTTTCTCAAAATACTGAGTTGGAATTAATCCTTCCTGTATGCAATTAAGATCAGCACCAGAATCAATCAAAGCAATCATATCTTTAATCATATGATTAGGTTGGATTAATAGATTAATCCTAACTAACCATTTCTGTGTTGTAATTACCTTCAAAATATTAAGAAGGTTTAAATCAACTATAGCGTCTGGTAAAGTATTAGAAGAGCTTGGTTCATTGTGAATAATCATGTCAATTTGCTCTCTAATTAGTTGATTTTCCTGTTTAAGGTCATTGATCTGACTTTGAAGTTTATTTACTTCCTGTCTTAATTCGTAATGAGTGATAGGAATATTTTTTCCTTTTTTATCACTTAATTGATTAATAACATTTTTAATATTATAACCCTGTTTTGAACTGAAAATTTTTTCAATGGGTTTTTCAATAGAATTTTCTTTGGAGTAATGTTCCAAAATCTTTGATTTTAAAGAATCATCTTTAATATCTTCTAATAATTTTAAAACATCTAACCACTTATCAGCAGTAATCATATTGACTCTTAAATCATCAAATTGAGATAATATCTTATAATACTCTTCACCAATATTACTAACTTTACTACAAGCACATGGAGGAGAATCCTCCTTAGAAGATATATTATTAACTTAATCAGAAGAAGATTCAATATCTGAGCTATCTGAGCTAGAACTAGACAAATTGTCTATATCAATAAGTAATTTTGCCAATTGTTCTTTAGTATGATCATCAAGATCTAAAGCATTTATCTTCTTTCGGAATTGCCGACATTTATTAGCATAATGACCCTTTTTACCACATCTATAACACGTGGGAATAGGCTTAGGCTTAGGTTTATGTCCCTTTCTTTTATTTCTTTCTCTCCTTTTCCTAGCTTTCTGCTTATATTTAGGAGATGTATAATATTCTTTAGGCTTTTTAGGCCCTTTAGATTTAGTAAATCTACGAGTACATGGAATTTCCATCGCAAATTGTTCACAAAATTGACCTAATGTCTGTCTATCTGTCAGAGCTTGCTTTTTTATTTGATAATTTAATTTTATTTGATTGCAAAGATCTAATCATTCTTTGACACATACACCAATTAATTCACCGTAAGTGTACATATTATAAACAATATTATTGTTTGTATCTTTTATCAAAACTTTTCTAATTTTTTCTGCAAATGTTGCAGGCAAGCCATCAACAAATTGTGCCTTCCATTGGATATCATTAGCTTCCGGGAGTTCAAAAACTCTAGAGAGGAAAATATCTTTATACCATCTAAAAGATGTAAGAGTAGGACAACGTAAATTACGTAATAATGTCCTAGTTCTATCATAACTAGTAGTAAATTGACTACAAAATGTTCAAGAATAGTAGCACACATTGTGTAAATAGCATTAGAGACTATAACACCATTTTTTTCTCTGGTGGCTTGAGCAATTTCTTGTCTCATTTCTATTGTAACACAATTATCAAACCAGCCTTTTAATTGACCAGAAAATCCAGATAATATAGCATCACATATCACTGGTTATTGATTACCAACTTGTTTACAAATCTGAGCATACATAAGCATGCGTTCAACAACTCTTTTAATTTGTTTATCAGTCATACCATCTATGTTCCATTCATAAATAGTACGATGATCAAAACTAGCATTTTTACTAAAATTAGTAGTATCTTCCTCATATAAAATATCCTGTGGAGTAGGACGAGGATAATAAAACCTATTATTGCTAGGTTTATTAGCAAATTTACTAGATTCTCCTTTTTCTATTTTATTTACTTCCTCTGAAATATTCATTATTGATTCATTATTTTGAGGAATTAGTTCATCTTCTGACTGAGAACTATCAGAATTAATCTATGTAGATCTATCAGATCCTAGATCAGATAATAATCCAATATGTAAATGAACTAAATTTTTATTAATCAAATTATCGATCTTCGACTCAGGATCCATCTTAAATCCTTCTAATTTAGGGGCAGGTTGAAAACTTGTTTTCTTAGTTTGAGAAGAAGATGTTTCTCCTAATTTCAATTTTCCTGAATCCTGGAGTTTTACATTTGGAGGTTTCTGCTTTAAGGAATCTAATATTTGATTGACTTTTTTTTCTAAAATAAGTAATCGTTCTCCTACAATCTGTAAAGTACAACTAGTATAATTCCCTTGCTGAACAAGAGAGTTCAGATCCTGTATCATAACAGAAGTATTACCATTTTCAAATAATTTTAAAAAAGCTTTAGATTCAATTTGAAAATCTTCTTTTCCAATAATTAATGGTTTAGTAGGAGGGAAAATAGATTTTTCCTTGTTACCTTGGACATCAGTCCAATCTTTCTCTATTGTATTAATAGCAAAAGAAATATAATGATCAATAAACCAATGAACAAATTTATAGATTTTTTGTTCTTTTCTCATATAATCATAATACTGATTTTTAATATTTTGCCATTGGGTTTTATCAAAAGATGAAGAAATGCATTCACGAATAGGTTGCCAGTGAGCATTTAAAAATTCATTATTAACATAAGTTTTTTTCCAACTTCCGGGACTAAAAGTGAGTTTGGTCGTCATTATATGTGGAAACTCATTTCAGATGGAGTTATATCCTTCTTATTAATTCCATGAGGAATTTGATTATGCGAGATTCTTATTGCGTCAATATTTTCTAGTTGAACTATTTCACCCTCTTAAGATGGTGGTTTAAACCTATCTATTTCCTTATTAGGATCTTCTCTAATATAAGAAGTAGAAGCTCTTGATGACTGGGAAAATTCCACAATTGGAGATATATAAGAATGATTTGATGAAAAAAACCTAATTATGTTAGAAAGGGTGAGAAAGTGAGATTTTGAGCAAAGTTATGGTGCAATTCTTCAGTTAAGAGAAGGCTGAAGAGTGCAGGAATAACAATAGGATTATCTTTGCATCTGATTGTGGCTTTGAAAGCCTCATACTCAGGTGGAAGACCTTTGAGGATATAGAGCACCAAATCTTCATCTCTGAGAGGTTCTCCCACTGCAGCTAGGTTACCACTGATGTATTTGACTGTGTCTAGATAGGTTTGCATGTACTGAGTGCCTTTGTGAAATTGATGAAGTTGCAACTTTGGTTGCTAAATGTGAGATCTACTCAATGAGTTAAACCTCTGTTCCAAAGCAGACCAGATAGAAGAGGTTGTAGAAAGATGCAAAACCTGAGGAAGCACTGTGGAGGTAATGGAAGCAAATAAGCACGATTTGAGTGTTTGATCAATGTCAATCCAGGAGGAATAGACAGGATTAGGTGTGGTTTTGCCTTGAGCATCAGTGAGTATAGTTGGTGGACACCAGTAAAATAATCAAACATGTGGTGAGCTTTGAGAATTGTTTGCATTTGTGTTTTCCAAATTATGTAATTGTGATTATCTAGTTTATGAACTAGAGAATTGAGATTCTGTATAAGAAGCTTCAATTTGGGAGGAAGATCAAGATCATCCATTGAAGAGCTCGAAGAAGCCATTAGCAATGGAGATTAGGGTTTTGCAAAGAGAGAAAAGGTGAATTATACCTCACAACTGCTTGTTTTGCAGTGGAAAAGCAATCGTACCTTCTAATATTGCAGGGGACGCCTTTTTTTATGAATAAATAAAAATATTATCTTGTCAATTTTTGACAATGTTATTTTTCCCAGCTATGGTCGCGCCAAGGGAGAATTTAATAATTTTTTTAAGTGGGACTATAAATGTAATACCCCAATATTTTTTAGTGATAAAATAATTTATATATATATATATATATCATGTGGTCAACGTGACCACATGATACATAAACAAGAAAGCATGGCCTAACTGGTCATTATACAAAAGTAAGATTAATAATAGAATGAAAGAGTTTTATATATATTTAAGTATGTAAAGTTTATGGCTATCATAATTTAGGTAGGTGGTATAAATGTAGTTGCCAACCCAAAAGCAAGATGTAAAATACTGCAAAGTGATACTTTGGAATATAAAAGCATAAGTCTTATTTTATAATACCTTATGATAATGGAATGCTACTTTATGTCGTTAAAAAATACATAAACTACCTATTGTTGTTGACCCACTGATAAAACATTAGCCAACTCACTTAGTTGTGTCTTCCATGCCAAGAACCCATGTATCAATTACACATTATAATAATTTTACCATGATCTCACAATTCATTATTTTAATTGGAATCTACTACTATAAATGGAGGATTTAGATATGTAGAGATCAAATATGAGAATGATAAGAAAACTAGGCCAATTTTGATGCAGCAACTCGAGTGTTTAGAGCTTAGTGACTTTTGCATATGAGGTTATGATTAATTGTCAGTGCATTCAATGTAAGTAGTTTACCTTTTCTTTTGATTTACCCTATTTGTTGTTCTGTAAATATCGTTCAGTTCGTTATTCTATTATTCGTTCGTGATTCTTGTTCAGTTATTTGTATTGATCCTTCTGATAAGTCAATCTGACCTTTGATTCAGGTTCTACGAACTATACAAGTTGTGTATCGAATCCTATGCGGCTGAGAGTTATTTAGTCGTCTCTTGTTGTCAACTACTGTTATCGACTATTGTGAATTGTGAATCTGAACTTGTGATCGTGCTACTATTAAGTAGTCACGGCTTGTTATAGTGTCCCGTAGTGCCTGATATTACTTCGTGATTATTTGGTCATTTATTGATATTTGAACTATCGCTTTCTTCGAGGTAAATCTACTTACTAAGCATTATTTCGCTCACTCCTTTTATTTTCTCTTTGCAGACAATAAAGTTAGATCCGGATTTACCGGGTTAGAAATTATGTGACCAGAGCTAAAAATTCTAGTGAATTTATTAAGAATTATGATTATTATTATTTTTGGAGAACTCTAATGTAATTAAAGTTTTAATATTTAGTTTTGGGATTGTAGAAGCTCTGAATTATTTATTGATTAATGAATTATAACTTGTGTTATCGAGAGACTTAAGTCTTGCGGGCTTAGGAGGACTTGTCTTTCTAGGCGCGTGGCGGTCTCGCCCCGGGTTTACCTTTTTAAATTTCGGGGCGTGACAATAAAACATAACTTAATACTCATATTTCTTTTTTCTTATTTTAATTTATTTTGAATAGGAATGATTATATATATATATTATTTAATTTTAAAAATTCTCAATATATTTTTTGAGTAAAGAAAGTCCTCAAACAATTAGTGTTAGATGGAGTGACCTAATACCTTATATAAGAATTGTATTTTCTAACACTCTCGCTTATGTGTGACTAAGATTTATCCATATAGGAGAATTGTGAAATGACAATCATACATATCATTTTTAAAATATATGATACAATTAATAATATATTGTGGAAGAATTAAAAATCAACTATGTAAAGGTTTCATAATATGATTGCAATTGTTTTCTAGAAATTTTCATCTTATAAAGTATTAGACTATTTTTTTGATCAATAATATCTAGAACGTCATTTTCCATTTATTACTAGATAATCATCTTTTCAAAAATTTCACATTTTCCACTTATAAACCACTTTCAAGGTTTTCAGATTATAGAAAGCTCAACCTAGAGGCTAACTATGCCAAGTATTCCTCAATGGCTTCAAAAGTTAATAAAAGAAGGAATAGAATAAAATTAGTAGCGAAGTCATAAAGAGACTATTTCCTAAGAAAATAGCATGGGACCTTATATGATTGATGATGTTCATGCATGATAACATAATTTAAAAATAATTGAAAGTAACCATGTTGATAATTTTATAAATCCTCAAATCCTAAAAATGTAAAAAAAAAAAAACCAATTAAGAATTTTGAAATGCATGTAATTACTACGATCATAATGTAAAATGTAGTGGAAAAATGGATGTCAATTTATGAAACAACTTATAAAAGATAAGTTCTATAAACAACTTATAATATTTCCCTTCAAGACTAGAAACCAATTCAAAGCAAAGACAAGAAAAACCCCATCGGTTTTCTAATATCATGGCTAGACCATCTCCTAAAGCAAACTAAATAATCTTTATTTTCTTTATTTTTGAAACTAAATTATTTGAAACAATGCCTCTCTCAATCTTTAACTTGACATAACTTAAAGTTAGACTGATACACGAAACTCTTCCTATATCCATCTCGTATTTACACGTATTGAACACTTTTTGGATGTCAAGATAATTTGCAGCCACAATGAAACCATTAAGATAAGGATGTTATAAAAATACGATGTTGTGGATATTCATCGTTATATACTTATCAAGATGAAGAGATTTATTCATAGGATCCTTGCCTAAGTGGAAGATTACTACAATTGTTGGTCAAAGATGCTTATAGGATTCTTGTATAGTGGAGATTATTATATGTATATGGAATGTGATGTAATGAGTGAAGGAACGATATCCGGGATTGCACATATAGAATAAAATTTTTGCAGCGGAAGATAGCATGAAATACAATTTTTCATAACATATATAACATTCATATGTGTAGTCAATCTCAATACTTGATATTTATGCAATATACATCTCAAACCAAAGGTAATACAAGAAGAGAATAATACCTTTTGAAGACCAAAGGTTAGAATCATTTGGTGAAGCTTTGAGAACTCCTTGAACCTTCCACATAGAAGTCCTAGATTGTCCACCTAGCAATTTGAAGAAGCCTTTCCTCCTCCTTGAGTTGTAGTGCTAGCAAACTCCTTGGAAGATTCATGAACAAGAATACTTCTCTTATCTTGAAAGATTACTTAAAACTACACTTAGTTTAGATATCTTTCTTAGTCTCAATTTAATCCAACATGACAAAGCTAAATGAAGAACAAACACTTGTGTTCTTATAACCATCTATGGTGTATGTATGTGTTGCTGATTTTTCAGAATCAAGAAGAAGACCAAAAGCCTTTTTTACTTCATTCATTTAGCCATGTATAAGTATGAGAGAATGAGCAGAATTTTCTTGCTCTATATTTGCTTCAATTGGTCGTGTATATGCTTAAGGATTGAAGAAGTCTTTGTCTTCTTTCTCTTGAGAAGACACAAGACCAAGAGACAAGGCTTTTTCTTGTCTTTCTCTTTTCCTTGATTCATGCAAAACACAAGACTTTGAATATATAACTTTGTCTTCTTTTGCTTTGGTTTTTCTGTGAAACACAACACACACAAATACATTTGTCTTGCAAGTTGTCATCACAAGACAAGTTGCTATTATTTAACTCTTAAATAAAGCCTACAATTGTTGACCAATTTCAACCCTTGAATTAATAGATGGATGGCTAGGATTTTGATCTTGGTGCTTTGTGTTTATTGGCTAATATTTTGCCACATCAACATATTGGCAACCAATAGGAAAAATCATATTTTACCTATTTGCACTAAGCACCCAAAACTTTCCCAAGTTTTCAAATTTGCTCCCTTTACTTTTACTGCTTGAGATTATAATTATTACACCTTAATAATTTCTTAGAGAAGATGATTTAAGTCTAACCAAGACTTAATCTCCTTGCTAATATGGTGTGACTTTCTAGGTTCATAGCCAAATAGCACTAAGGAAACATTAAACACTTTTAATGTCAATCAGGTTCTTGATTTGTTTCAAGAATTTCTCCTTTAATTCTTGAAACACCCTTAAGGTCTTGAGTGACGTCTAACAACATATCAAGACAATTTATAAGGCAATGAAGTAATCACGTAATGAACCTATTTATAGTCACCGATTACTGTGCAATCCAATCCTTCCATTAATTGTCCCATCGAGCAAGAACCATGATTCGATTAAGTTCATAAACTCGATACTATGCATAGATCTAATTGGTGTAATAAGAGATGACACATGGAAAACCCTTTCTCCATTATTCATACCTTGGCCAATGATTTCCTCATTAAACAACCAAGCTTAGATCACATAGGATACCACCTCACGACGGAGGTTAATGGATCCTATCTTGACCACTACCTGTCAATCACTATACTAAACGAATGAAACTGCGAAATGACGTATCTCATCTCGTTTGTCGAGACAGGCATTATCCAAACGCTTGAATCAAACCCCAATACATATGACAGCCGTAATGCCTCAAGTCTAAGGATTACATGCACAATCGCAACGGATAACAAATTATTAATCCAAAGTCATATAATTTGTTATTCACGTCACATTCAGAGAACTATTCAACTAATAGTCACCCACATGTTTGTTAGTCGCATCACTATGCTATTATGGCACGTGGCTCACCATCCTTTATCATCAACATCCTTATGTTGATCAAAGGTAACAACACATGTGATAGTCCATAATAGATTATTGAAGTCCCGATCAAATAATCTAAGGACTATGAACGCTTTAAGTATTTATCATATTAAGGAAATACGCCAACATATTCTAAACGCTTTTAGAATACATTCCTCTAATGAAAATACTAGGGACTCATTCATACACGTAAAGAAGGAGAATATGAATGTCCTAATTATGTCAATATGTAAACGAACATATAAATACTAATGCCATAAGTAAATGTCAAAATGCCCCAATATATGTCATCCAAATATGTAGCATTAGGGCATATCTCTAACAATGAGTATGTCATAAAGATGGTAGAAAACTCTATAAATAGAGAGAGTTTGTAATAATGAAATACACTTGAAGAAATCAACAATCTTATTCTCTCAAATTTTCTTTTGTTTTAGTATTGCTTCTTCTATATTTAAGTTTTAGTTTATAACACGTTATTAGCATGAAGCTCTGCCGAAGTAGCAAAACAACAAAGTATCCGACAACTTCATTATCAAAGGTACATATAATCCTTCCCTTTTCAATTATATTTTGATTATATGTTATAGATTAATTAATATATTACAATCATACAGTTAGTAAAGTTTAACCTCTTTAAAAGTATAAATAACTAGACTTTGGACATGAAAATTTGATGTTTAACTAAATGAACTGTTGCTCGGACTTGCAATTTTTTGACATAAAATTCCGTTACTCAAAGGAATGCCGGATTGATCTTTGGACCTAATTACCGTTGCTCATGAGGATGTTGAAACTATTATTGGACTAAATTTTCTATTTATCAAAATAATATAACAATTGTTTCCGGTATGATTTTAACTTGTTACTAACTTTTCTGATTATATTCTAATATTATTTATATCTAACACTGACTTTTCTTACAGTTCTAACATTTATCTATATCTAACTTATCTCTAACTTTTCTAACGATTCTAACATTATTTATGTATTTCTAACAATTCTAACATTATTTATGTCTAATTATTTTACTATTGAGCATTTTATATTATTATGCAATTCTTATATGAAGTTGTGGTATTTATTCTAGTGGTTAAACTGGATGCTTTGATCTCCATTCATGATTTTGACATTAGTTTATGATCTGACAACCAATAATTAGATACTTCTTGAGCATTTTGAGTTAAGAATGTGTAACTTAAGGCTTTGTCGTTGGTTCATTTGAGTATAACTTTAGAAGGCAATACAATTTAAGGCCTTAGTCAAGAAGAACATGTGTGGATGCCATAAAAATATTCTTAGTCTTTTGTACAAAATACTATTAAATATCCTTATATTCCAGTGTTGTACACGTTATAATATTGTCAATATAACTGCATCTAAAAGGTGCTTGCCCAAAGAGAGTCTCAAAGCATAAACTAAAAATTGATTTATCATATGATAAATATACCTATTTTTATTGTATAACTTCCTAAAGAGTTGCATACCTTTTGTAAGTTATTCTTTGGTGACGAATGAACCTCTATCGCGAAAGATGTGTTACGAAACTTGGTTTTTAAGTTGACGAATAATTTTGAAAGCTAGCACCTATCTGATAGTGTATGTATCAACATGTAGACATATTGTAATATGTGCAACTAAGATTACTTGAATGAATTAGGTGAGCTGAATAAGGAGCTCGCTAAATGCAGTTTGTTGCACCTTTTTGGTAAGAGTCGTTGCATGTTTTGGTGATGGTCAAGATTAAATAAAGTTGAGAAAAGAAGAGAAAGAAAAGTAAACAAAAGTGGGAGACAAAAGTTAAAGGTGACAATGATAATGATTTAATATAATAATGGTTGATTCACCATGATTTGTGAGCTACATTCTTGAGTTGTAATAAACTGTATAGTTAAAACTCATATAAGTGGTTACTGTTCATGCGATACTATTCATGACACTGTTGAAATATTAACTATCGGTGCTTACTATTCACACAATACTATTCATATTATACTGTTCACGTGGTATTGTTCACACCGATCACTATTCATGACACTGTTTATTTGACCAAATAATTAGGGTTTGAACCAATACCCTATTTATTCTTTATTTCCCTCATTGTGCCACACTCTCCACTTCTTCATCATCTCCCTCACCTTCAACACCGAAAAAAAAAATCAAAGGTTAGTAATGGAGGAGTGCATGGATGTGGTTCTAATTTTTATATGTATATTACTTATGATCCTTATTCTTTTCTACATTTTCGTCAAGTTTGTAATTTTGAATATAAATGTGAACCTTGATTAAAATTATAACAATAAGGATCTATATCATAGATCTGAATCTTTTGGTAAAAATAATTGCATTTTAGATGGTTGAATTTTGAGATTTTGATTAAACTCTTGTACTTTAATCTTTATTTCATTTGTAGCCCGTTAATCGTTTGAAACTCTTGAACGGTGTCATATTATTCTCAAGATCCACTGGCAATTTATAACTTGGAGTTATATGATTTATGTTCTCATATATAATTTTATTGTAGTATGATGGACAAAATAAATATATCTTACTCGATTAATGTATTTTTAACATTGTTATTCCTATGAATATAGAAACTAACACAGTTGTTGCCATGAATATTATTGTAATATCGGCCTTATTCAATATATTTTATGGCCTTGTAATGGTTCAAATAATCCTGCTCTATATATGAGTTTTCTCATACAACTATATGAGCAATTGAGAAAAGATATAGTGATCTTAGTTTTTTTCACGCGTTGAAATGATCACTTGTGTGGTATGGGTGTCACGATAATAAAATGAATTCATGAAAAATTCTTGTTCACCCACTAATGAATCATAAGATATTGGATCCAAAGTGTTCTATACTTTGATATGGTATAAGAAGAATTATTGCAAATTTCTATGGGCATCGATTAAAGAATCAAAGGATTTTGTTACCAAATAATTTTTTATGTACTGCTTGTGCCCAAGGAAAATTGATTAAAAGGCCATCCCCTATTAAAATTGATATCAGAAATTCTGTATTTCGAGAAATGATTCAAAGGGATATATGCGAGCCTATTATTCTATCATGTGGATCATTTCGATATTTTATTAATCAATACCCCAATATGATAATCACATGTGAAGATATTATTTACTTCGAATGCAGCATGTAAGAATATATTATTGGAAGATAAATAGTAACCCATGTGAACAATATCGTGAATAGTGCTGTTTAAATAATGGAGTCGTCGGGTATTGTTTCAATAGTGGCGTGTCGGGTACTATACAAATAGTGACGCGTAAATAATAACTGCATAGTCACTATGGACACAATTTTCGGATAATACAATCAAGATAACTCATCTTGATAATGAATTTTTTTTTTACATCCCATTCATTTAATGGTATCGTATATTGGGATTTGTGTTGAGCATTATGTGACTCACACACATATGGTCTAGCTGAAATCTTTATTAAATACTTGCAGCTAATTGCTAGACCAATATTATTACTGACTAAATCTGGTCCTGTTGAGGACATGGGTATCATATGCTGCAACATTTATTCAAACAAAGCCAACCGTTTGAATTATATACTTCCCATTATTTGAATCCCATCTAAGGATGTTTTGCGCAATGTATGTTTCTATTATTCTCCCACAAACGCATAAAGATGGGTTTATAAAAGAAACTGAAAATTTATGAAACCGCATCAAATATTATATTGGGACATTGAAGGGATCAGTTTCAATGGCATATTTTGCTAATTAATGAAATGATAATCTCGGAGGAGGAAAACAAAAGCTGGAACCATAAATATTTCTATTGCAAGTTTATCATATTGATCATCGTATAAATATCAAATGCATTCCCGGATGCAAAGATTGTGATTAAAGTCACATATACCAGTTTTAATGCTCCTACATATCAGAATTGATATTTCAATAGAGAAACAAATAAAGAAATAGCATATACTACACATCAAAGGGTGGTAGACATATCGGTTCTACAGATAAAGGAGCAAAATATGTGAGTTGGCATTTTTGGATTATTTGATATCTTGCAGATGTCAAAACAAGGAGTTGAAAATATAACTAAGAAATATTACTCCACAAGAGTATCAGGTACCTGAAAATGATGTGAATATTGAAAGTATTGAGAATTAAGAAATCTCACTCAGTTAAATTACTCCTAGAAAGGAATGGAATCGAAAAGAGAAATTGATCATGATCAACTTTTGAAAACTGCAGTAGCTACTCATGTTATGAAAGAAATCGAGGATCTTACATTACAAGTCCATTAAAGAATGTCGACAAATAAATGATTGGCCAATATAATCAATGAGACGCAATCCAGGCATAAAATGAGTGCATATGACATACGTATGAATGCTTAAATACTCATTGAAATGACATATGTATGGTTGATGAAATGCTTATTGAAATGACATATGTCTAGTTGTTGAAATGCACATTGAAATATGTATTGCTATTAACATCTACATGAAATCTGTATCGTTGATGGGATAGAGGGGGAATATTGTATGAAATCAATCCCACATCACTATGAGAAATTTCAAAGAATTAATCATAATAGTTGTGTTACCCTTAAATTGTTTAAAGGCAAACAAGGAATGAGTTAGTAAGCTGTGTGATTATACCTTGGTGTATATTCTCCGAGAAAATCATATTGATATTAACCTGGTAATTTTGAAAAAGGACTTCATATACATCTTATGAATATGATAATAGTTTACCTATATAAATCACATGATAATATTATTGAAGTCTCAGAAAGACTTTATATATGTTGGAAGTATATATTTATGTGATAATGATATTTAAGTATTGGAAGGACTTTATATGCCTGAAGCATATATTCACGTGATAATAATATTTATATTGAAATCCTAGAAGGACTATATATGTTTGAAGCATATGAATGAAAATCTCGAGAAATTTATTTGATTACAAAGATTTTTGTATAGAAGAAAACATTCTGGGAGAATGAGATAGAATTTTCTTAGAATATTATGATATCATGATATATTTGTTTCTGATTATCATATGCATTTGTTATATATGTTGATAAATACTATAATGACTCATCAAGACTTATTGGTCCCGAAGCACCATATTTGATTACAATTAATGAACTAATATATCTTGTTGATAATACAATATAGTATATTGTGTTTTGGTTAATTTGTTAGCCAGGTATAGTGCAGCTCCAATGTGATGGATCGTGCTACATATGTGGAACATCACATGTGAACTTATCTTATTCAAGAGCATTAAAATCATCATATGTCGGCCCTACAAATACCAACTATTTACCTGACCCCCACAAAGTAAGATCACAGACAACCTATGTATTCACTTGTAGTGACAAGTATATCGTGGCGATCCATGAAACAGATCATGAATACTTCATTTTGAAATCATGCTGAGATTATGACAATTCATGTGGCTGGTTAAGAATGTATATGATTGAGATCTGTCACCAATGAATCATGTCGCAATGACGGGGAGAAGGTATTTGTGCGCCGTACTCTTTTTCCTTCACCAAGGTTGTTTTCCATTAGGTTTTTCCTGGTAAGGTTTTAACGAGACAGACTAAATACAAGTATGTCATACTGAAATCCTATTTGTCCATGAATTCAAGAGAGAAGTGACGCTAGTTCTCATCAAATTCAATAAAGTAAAAATGTTGCTGGAGCGTCCACAAAAGCATTGCCCGCAATGAACTAGCTATCAAGATTGGCATGTGCCGACTTTGTGATCATTATTGATATGTTCACATGAGGGGGAGCCTTATACGAATTGCACTCTTTTTCCCTTAGCATAGGTTTTATCCCAATAGGTTTTCCTAGCAAGGTTTTTAATGAGGCTGCTCAAGAAGCGTATACTAAGAATATCGTACTCATTTTCTTTCACTAAGATTTTTATCCCACTGAGTTTTTTCTTAGTAAAGTTTTAACGAGGCATATTCTTAAAGAATGAATATCCAAGGGGGAGTATTATAAAAATACGATATTGTGGATATTCATCGTTATGTACTTATCAAGATGAATAGATTTATTTATAGGATCCTTGCCTAAGTGGAAGATTACTACAATTGTTGGTCGAAGATGCTTATAGGATTATTGTATAGTGGAGATTATTATATGTATATGGAATGTAATGTAAATGTGATGTAATGAATATGTCATCAAGATGGTAGAAAACTCTATAAATAGAGGGAGTTTGTAATAAAGAAATACACTTTAAGAAATCAACAATCTTACTCTCTCAAATTCTCTCTTGTTTTAGTATTGCTTCTTCTATATTTAAGTTTTAGTTTATAACAAAGGAGCATATTGAACCTGCTTCATACAATCTTCATCAGAAATCTTTACGCGCTTGGCTTCAACATCGCTTTCCACTTTAAGCATCAGCTGATACAAGTTAATTAGAGCCACGATCCTTTCACCATGGTTTTTATTTCCATGCACTATATTGCAACAAAATTTTCCTAAGTTGTTTACTGGCTTGAGGTCTTTGTTGTTGTTGTTGTCGTTGGCGCAAAATCTCAATATAATATCCCACGTCGGTGAGATATAATGTATTGGAGTGGTTTAGTGGTTTATAAGTGAGTGTTGTAGATATTATAAAAAAATAAGTTGAGTTGACTGACTTGGAATTCTGAGCTCGGGACATGACACTCAAAGGTTGTTGGCATCGTGTTGTCTCATGGATTTGACTCGAGAGTCTTGTTGTTCTTCAAACAATCTTCTGCATAATTAAAAAGAACACGATATATGTGAAGACGTAAACAAGAATCACATATAAAAAAGGATAGTTATGATAAAATATAACACAATTTTATCACCAAATAATACATAGATGAGTTTGAAAAATAATGAATCACATGAGATGAGTATTGTCTGGTGTTTTGATAATTTGATAACTATATTTATATAATTTTTGGTTGAGTCTAGACTCATGTACACCACATTGTCGGATGCAGCCCATTGCACATGTACATTTAATGGCATGGTGCAATAAGGTTGGTTTAACCAAGAAAGCACTAGGGTAGTTAAGTCATTTTTTTACTTTTTTTCCGTAATAATTCTCGTGATTAAAATTTAAGTTTTTTTAAAAAAAAATATTTGAAATCACATTTATTTAATTGAATTAAAGACTAAATCCAAAAAATAGCCATTAACTTCAATTGAAGGAAAGTCCGACAAAATGACATACATATAAAGTAAAAATCTTATAAACTTTTCCTACAAAAATGATGAGGCAAAAACAAAAGAACAGAAAACTTGTTTTGAGTGGAAGAAAAATTTGTTTCTTCCTAAAACATTTGAAAAGACCATTACTTCCTTTCGTTTCTTTTTCTTGTATTGCCCGACGAGACTGAAAAATATAAATATAAATATAATGTAGACTTATATACATATATAAATATAATATATATCTATATAAGTTATACTATAATATTATATTTATATGTGTACATGTACACACATATATATATATATATATGTATGTATATATTAATGTATGTATTTGACAATGGGTGGGGTGGGAGTTTTGCAGAGGTGATGTGGGGACGAAAAGAAAAAAGAAAAGGAAAAAAATAAAGGTGAAAATTTCCCTTTTCAAAACAAGAAGTAAAAAACACATAAAAACATGTAAAATGTGTTCTCATTTTCTTGTTCTTGAAAACATATTTCTCAGAATATTTTTAAAATTAAACACAAAAAATGATTCATGCTAAACAAGATTTTGTAATTTTCTTTTTAAAAAAAAAAAAAAAAACTGTTTTGGAGAGCACATTCAAACATTTTCAAAATGATTCTTTTCAAAATTCATAAACCCCATTTCAGAATTCAATACGAAAGAAGAGAGAAAAAAAATTTTGTTAAGGGTTTGAGAAACTTTAGTAAGTCAAACATTTTCACACAATTCGTTATTTTCTATAGAATTTGAAATTGGATTTTCATTGGCTTTGTAAAGCGCATTTTATTTCGCTACATGATGCGAAGAATAAATAACCGACGCCTGAAAGAATAATATGTTAATTCTTTCAATGTAATCTTTCTTAGGGTGAATTTTCTGTCATAAAAAAGTTCTTATTGTAATTTAATTTTAGTTAAAAGTTAAATCAATTTCATCTATCATTCTCTTCTTTGGCATTAAAATTACTATAGTATACAATTTCTTCTTTAAATAAGATATCTTCTAAAAATTTTCACGTCAGCCAATTTCCATGATGGTTATTATTGCGAGAGCGTGAAAGAAAACTTCAATTATGAGATTTGATGATTTGTGAAGATTTCCTTTCAAAAATAAATGAATAGCAATTGTGAAAGAACAATTTGTACTCGTTATGTTTTGCTTGATGATAATATCCTTATTAGTAGATATATTCTTCTATTAAATTCAACTTTATTAAAGGCTTACAATAACTTAACTCTTTACCTTATATTATAAATTTGAACTGGATATATTTAAATTCTGAGAGATATCTAATAGTAATAAATTGATAACCGAATAAAAGTAAAATCTCATCTATTAACTTATACACACAAAATCTCATTTGAATATCTTTATCCAATTCATTTTAGTCTTCCTCTACCCTCTTACGGTATACTACATCTATTTTTTGCATCTTTTAACAGGTGCCTACCTTGGACATATGTATCCATTAAACATCAACCAAAACAACTATCTTGTATGAATTCAAGAACCAAACGAGTTTTAAGTATACATGTATATACACTTGCTCTATCAGTGAGAGTATACTTTTGCACTACATAAAAGAATCTGTGGAAATAATCCAAATACTTCATTACTGCCTTGTACCCTCCCTATAGGTGTTACTGAATCCACCTTACAACTCTAATTGGTAATTGAAACGGTGCACTAATGTACACAGTAATACGCTACATTCTCTAAAACGTCTGCCTCTCTCTATAGCATGTGGCCCCCACGTTCTCACTGCCGTTCCAAAACGGTGGATGTTTTGGAGAAATTTCCCGGTAATAAATGCAGAAGCAGCAATCTTCAGTACATTCGAGTTCATAGGTTAATTTCAGCCTGTGGACATCAAGAAGATGCAGAAGATGGACGCTGAAGTTTCTTAGCAATCTCCTGTCAAATAAGAGCACCAAAAAAGGCGAAGATATGTCAGCCACCAGCGGAAATCACTTACCCGAGTCACACAGAGAGGGGGAAGATGGGGAAGACTCTATCGAGTCTTTCCGTAATAGAAAGGTTGTTAAGACACTCAATTGATGTGCTTACTGACACAAACTAATCCATAATGCATAATTTCCATGTTTGACCACTTTCACAACTGTAATGTCCACTCTAACATCTGTCTATTACTTATCATGAAAATGTTAAGGAATTTATATTTGGGAAATAGAATATCGCAACTAAGGTATAGGATATTAAGTTTAAGAACGCGGTGAGATGGCAGGAAGATTTTGTGCACGTAGTTGTTCATCTGATCGTATCCGTTAACTTCAATGGCTCCAAAGTAAATAAGAAGGAACAGGAGACTCAAACTAAGAAACTCGTAGATGAAAGAGTCATTGGAATGTACCTCAAATAGCTGGTTTATATTGTCTGCTGTTTTAGCAGATGTCTCAATAAAGAACATCCCATTCTTTTCTGCATATTCGACTCCATCCTTCAAACACAAATTAGATATATGTTACAACGTAGAAACCAAATGTAACTGTGAGGATAAAAGAAAGGCAGAGAGTAAATTATTGCTCACTTGCACTGGTACTTCCCGATTTTCGTGGAGATCTGCTTTATTACCAACCAAAGCCATGACTATATCTGGGCTCCCATGCTTTTGTAATTCCTACAAATTCCAAAGACTTTTAGTTACAGACTAACAAGATATATTTGTCGCATAAACCAAGTGAATTATTAAGTTTGCGTCTCTTATGTAACCTAACCATTAGGTTACCAGGAAAACAAATCAAACGAAGATCAAAATCAACTAAAACGCCAATTAAGTTCGTTGCATTTTATATGAGTATCCTGCAGAATTAACTTCTTCTGTTTCTTAACATAGTCTGAAACCCACCATTTTTACCACTTTTCTCTCTGACATATGGCTTAACTGTCTATAGCTCAAAACAGAAACACCAATTGGAGCACATAATTGAAATATAGTCAAACAAATCTATATGTTACTGGCAAAATGAACTTGAATTTGTCTATGTAATAATGCTTTAATATTCAAGGAACAAATGAAATCTAAAGATACAAACAAACAATGGTTGCCAGCTAAGTCGTTTCTAAGCTGAACTGCTGCAAGGAATCTGAGAAATAAGAGACAAGCTAGAATTATCCTTACCTTTGCAACAAATTTAAAAAATAAATAAATAAGTAAAAGAATATTTTGCCTCCAAGTTCTTTGTCCCAAGTTTTTCAAACCCCAAATAGAGGAAATAGAATATTGAGGTAAAGATGAAAAAGAGAAAAGAGATTGAAATGCAGACAAATTGCAAACAATAGACTTTGGGAAAAGAAATAAAAGACTCTACTTTTTCATAGAGTATATATATGTGCCCAATGATGGAGGCGGCCCCTAACCCCCCAACCCCGCAAAAACTCATTACAAGAACTCTCTAATACATTTTTCTATTTAAGGACCCTCATTCTAAATATTCCCTGGCTCTGCGTCTATAATGTGCTCATGATTAGAAACTAACAAAACTGAGAGCAAAACTTGACAGTTTTTACAGACATCATTCCGAAAACTTGAACTTTTATGCAAAAAGACCTAATGCCTCAAGGCTTTTATTGTCAAGAGACACTGCAATTGCCTTTCAAGAAATTAAAACAACGACGTTTTACTTACTAGACACTACATCAGTGAAGATATTATGAAGTAGTACAATAAGTAAACAAATTAAGTGTAGGAAGTTCTAGGACCATCTCAACCAAATCTCCTGGCATATCATTGAGTCACACCCTCTCTATGCAACTGTTCTTTATTCAAGAGGCAGGTTAGAGGGATCATAAGTCAAATAATTTACATCTAAGTGAATCAACGATATTAGGAAACCTACTATTACCCTCTCCTGCTTTAGATTAAGAAACATCTCCCAACAAGGAGATTTCTACGGATGCACCCAAAAAGTATGGGGGAAAAAGAAGAAAGAATTTATGAAAAGAGAACCCGAAAAAGAGAAAACAAAATAAAAACTAAGTAAAACAAATCCCATATCTCTGACAACATTGATGCTTGACTCTGATCATCATATGATGGTTGGTCACAAATTCAACAAAAATGAACATTAAGAATATCATCACAACAGACATGCATTTTAAAAAAGGCGAGTATAACAAAGTCCCTCGAGATATACCTTGACCCAATACTGTGCTTTCGTAAATGATTCAGGATTGGTAATATCATATACAATAACTGCAACTGCAGCACCGCGGTAATAAAGTGGTGCAAGTGCAGCATACCTGCTCAAGAGAAACAGAACAAACATAAATGAAGAGATTTGAGTTTTCTATCATAAATTCATAATTACACTTCATTATGTCAAAATGGATACTAACACATTCCATTAACTTAGTATGAAGAAAGCATTTAGACAATTTACAAGTGATGAAACATGAACAGTAGTACCTCTCTTGACCAGCCGTATCCCATATTTCGAACTTAACTGTACTAGAATCCTGCAAGGCTATGGTTTGAGACAAAAAAGAGGCTCCAACAGTTACCTAGCATGATATTATAATGTCATAGTCAGTTGAATTACAATAAACTTGTAGGATAGGTAATGGAAAAGGATATATCATGTACAACTCATACATCTCGTCACGATAGAAGATTAAAGAGACACAATAAACAGAGCCAAGATTACCTTCGAGGCTGGATCAAATTGACCACGGACAAAGCGAAGAACAATGCAGCTCTTACCGACACCAGAATGTCCTAGGAACACCAGCTGCAGGCATTGTGGAACAAGATTAGTTGCATTTAAACGGAATCTTACAATTCTTTAGATTGATAGAGAGATAAATCAGCAAAGCTTATCTTCTAATAATCAGAAAAAAAAAAAAAAATGTGAAACATCGAAACCATCATAAAACAACCCAAATACGTGTCTGAGCTTATAAGAGCCTTGACAATTTTCGGTCTAAGTTAATATGTCCATCCCCAGCCCATTTTATGCACAGAATCCATACCAATCTGGCACTTCAACAAAATATAGTACATGCATGTACTTACGAAATTTAACGTAATATAATACACTTGTCTGCAGCAAAGCAAAAACACAGTCTTGCAGATCAGCAAACTCCTACAGAAAATGGCTTTATATTTTAATGACAACAATGTAGAAACTCCAAATTCTCTGAAACCTCAGCATACTATTTAGGTCTCTCTGCTGCTATTTTGAATATGAACCTCTCAGAAGTAGGACATACACCTTAAACATCCGGTAACTTTATGTGCAAATATTTATTTACCAAAATTTATACTCTCTCCAAATTGGAGAGGGTGTGACTCATGAGATTGTTGGCTGTTATCATTGTGTGCTATGACAATGTTATAAGAGAGGCGTGCACCCTTTCCGAATCAAAGCGATTAGCATAGCTCATATATGCACATTACCATTTGATTTTTCATTTCATATTTTGCTAGACATGGATTGAACATATTAGTAAGAGACTTATGGAGTCAATGTGCAAGTATGGAAGTTATACATCATAAAACACACTCAGACGAGATCGTATGTCTACCGTGCATATAACTAACAAACGATCATAGGAGATGAAGTAGCATTCTCATATCCATGTAGACGGCTCCACCTAATGGCATTAGGCTTGACTTAGTTTGGTTCACTTTGGTTATATTTTTGCCAAACATCAATATAATTAATGTGGGTCCAATGCTTTCCAGATTCAGCAAATAATCGGTGCACCGAGTTGCCCTTTTTATCAATATATATATAACGTAATCAGACCTATTACAATTAAAAATTCTTTACATAGAAAATGTACGCAATATACTTATATGCAAAAAATGAAGACCCAAAACATACCTTTACTCGAAGGTCTTTCGCGTCGTTAGCACCACCATCGGGGTTAAGCCCACCCACCCGGCCCGAATTCCTCTCTGCACACAAACGATAATTTAAAAAATAAAAAATCAAACAACTCACAAAGAAAAACTATACCCAATAAAAAACTAACACAATAATGCAAACTAAAATTATATAACCCAAATAAATTCTTCCCTTTTTCAGCTCAAATTTAAATTGGGTTAGGGAAATTACTAATCAACAAGCCCGAAAATTTATGGGCTTTACCTGGAACCGAAGACGAGCAACCCATGGCCGAGCAAGACCCTCCTCTCTCTCTCTCTCTATATATATATATACACACACATATATATATGTGCGAGTCTATTCTATATATAATATATATGTATATGTACGTTTTTTAACGATTAAATTATTTGTATGTTGAGGGTTTAGCTCAAAGAAGAGCTTAGGACAAGTTATTCGAAGGTAAAGTTATTCAGGCAGAATGCAGTTGTGGAATTCCCCGTTAAGAAAGCCAATTCAAAATAATCGCACCACTTTACACTTGTAATATCCCAAAAAAAAAAATGAAAAACATTATACTCGTTTGTAGTTTGTTGAATAAATTAGTTATTTTTTTTGTAATATTATAATGATTTAATAAAATTATTGCGCATGAATTCTTGTTGTTGATTGGTTTGTCCAAAGTTAACGATATGTGTATCTTGCTATTAATTTTATGACTTTTGATCATTGGTATATGTGACCAAGATAATAATTATGTGCGACATTTTAAAACACATAAAAATTTGATAAGATTATTTCGATAAAATAGAGATGGACAACTAGCTTATACCACATGGGGTAACTAACTTATGTTGGAGGGGGATTATGAATTTTAATAACTAACTTTTGGTGGTGGGGGATTATGTATTTTATTTAAATAAATGACAAGGTTTTATGAGATTATTTCGGTATGATATGAGATAATATGTGGGTTTTGTGCATATTAAATGAAGGGCATTGTCGTTATTTAATTTGTTTTGTTAATAAAGTTAAGGTTGAACCTACACCGGTGCAATGCAATTTATCCTTTCAAATTTTACATTTATCTCAATTTACAAATGTAAGAAAATTTAAAAGTCTTGGATTTCAATGGCCTTGGAAAATTGGTTGAGATAGATGACCACATTCAAGCTTGACCAAGCTGTTTGATTATCTCCTTCCTTATCCCAATCTGAAAATTAGAATAGCCCAAGTAAGTTTGTTAAACATGGGAATCATATCAATTTTTCGCATGCTAATTTGCGATTTCAGCTTCATATTTTTGAGCAGAGAGAGCAATCCAAACTGAGACAATATTTTCAGATTCTCTTCACATTCTTCGGAACTCCCTGGGTTGCAGCATGCCAACCTCGCAAGTCTTTACTAGTTGTCGATTCTTTTTTTTGGACACCTCATTAAAAAGAGATTTTAATTAAGAGTAATTCTATATATCACTATTTTTCTCATCACCCTTTTATCACATCTTACATGACATTCTACATTGCATGTCAATTAAACAATATTTTTTTCCTCTTTTTTTTTTTTCTCTCTCTCTTAATTAATATTTGTCAAATCTTTTCCTTCTTTATCTTTAATCATATCATACTCCATATCAATCTTCCTTTTTAGATTTGTGCAGGCCAAACTTGGAAAGTGCAATGCTTATGTACATTGCAATCAAAAGCAATGGCAATCAAGCAAACCTGCCTATTGGCTATAATGAATGGACCTCTCGGTATATTTATTGAGACTGATTCAAAACTGATTGTTAAAGCCTGTCATGACTCATACCCTAGTAAGGAATCTAATTAGAGGAATAGAAGAAGTCATGTTAGAACATTTTTACGTATCTTGTTAGTGAGCCTTATTTTCCGATGCAAATTAAGTTTGTTAAGAGAGAAGAAAATCTATTAATTCAAAAAGAAAATCCACAAGTGTTTCTTCAAAATTTGAAGATTTTAATTTTTTCTTAAAATTTGATCAATAATAGTTTTAATTATTTTAAGAGATAAGAATTATGCATGACCTTCAAATATTAGGAGTCAAATATCGTCAAAAAGAAAAACAATAAGTAAATGGCAAAAGTTCCAACTAAACTTTCACTAATAGTTTTGTAATCTCCATATAATGGTATTGGCAAGATCATCACAAAATAAGAAACCCATCTGTCGAGGTCAGGAATCTTACAGTTGAGGTTGGACGGCTACGCTTGCCAAGCTGAACTTTCAAGTTGGCCTCTGAGTCGAACTTTCAGTTGGACTCTGAGTCGAACTTTCAGTTGGACTCCGAGTTGAACTCCGAGTTGAACTTTCAGGTCGGCCACTTAACCTGCACAAGGAAATGGAAGGAAAAGGCGGGGTGATGACCCGGATTTTTCCCTCGGGCGTGCGAATGATTAGTATGTCCGAGCTGGCAAGGTAGCTGAGTGCAATAATGACAAGTTACCCCTGAAATGAAGGGGTGGAGCTCTATTTATACTAAATTCGGACCTGACAGCATTTAATGCGGTGCAACTTTATATCCCATCAGGGTTTTATGTCCCATCAGAACAGCTGTTTGCCGAGGTCGGGGTTTTCCTGGGTCGGGATGAGGTCGGATCAGCATCCAGGTTGGGCATTAGCTGAATACGCTGGGCTTGGCTCGGATTAGCCCGCCTCAGCTCGGAGTGGGCATTATACCTCAGCTCGGGGTCCACCTCGTCAATCCCCCCTCCCCCAAGTCGAGATCAAGAGGGTAATATCTAGATTTGGGAGTTGTTCTAGAGCTGGAGGTACCCGACCCTGGCAGAGTGGGGATGGCCACGTCAGCGGTGCATACCCTGAAGATGACTGATACGTCACCTGGCAGTTATGACAAAATGCGACGTTAGGGATTCCCGAGGTGGTTACAGGAGTTCCTATAAATAGGGCCTTGACATTCGAGATTCATTTCACACTTCGCTTACGAAATTCGGAGCTTTCAGGTCGGATACCAGAGTGGTCAAACACTTTTAGCTCGACGAAAATCCTCTCTGGGTATTCAGCTCAGAATCCATTAGCTCGGAGCCAATTAGGTCGGGTCATCTTCCACAGCTAGAGCCGTAGGTACATCTCGACTCCCTTTAGTTATTCCTGTACATATATTTTCAATTTGTAGACAGGATGGAAAGGTCAGAGTCAGAAGATTCCCAAGTGATGGAGGTGAGATCCTACGGAAGGGACGAGAATCCGTCGAGCTCGGAATCCACCTCGGATAGAGGTCAAGGTGATGCCAGCACTGATGTATCTCAAGGGCCAACCTTGCGATCTGAATCCAGGGAGAGTGATGATGATTGTCAAGTCATTGGTGTCAGACTGGCGCAAGAGGAGGCCGAAGCGAATCTTTTGGCTGACCTGGGAGACTTGGAAGATAGGGAAGATGAGGAGCCGTTGAATCAGTTGGAGAGGGTTGAGATACCTCAAAAGTACTTAGCTGGAGCCTCTACGGCGGAGCCGATTGAAGCCATCCTGGTGAGGGCAGTCCGACCTCGGAGCTCAGCTACAGCCAGTGGTTCGTCAGCTTAGGAGAAGAGGATCGAGCAGCTGTTCGCCTGTTGCAAGCGTGAGTGCCATTCCACAGTGCAGATGGCCAACGCCAGGCTGAGGAACTGGTCAGTGGACCGATACCACAAGCTAAAGGTTCCAGGTCGGCAAGAACTGGTTTGCTATCTTCTACCCGACCATTTCACCATCCACGACCTCACTTTTGATGTGGTTCAGTTCCCACTTCCCGACTTCGTCACCAATATCTTGAACTACTTTGAGCTTAGCCCAGGTTAGATATCGCCAAATGTTTGGGCCGTGGTGGTGGCATTCTATGTGTTTTGCCTCGAGAATGAAGTAGAGCCGACCCTACACCGGTTCAGGCAGTTCTTTGTGTGCAAGCTCAACCTGAAGTAGCCAGGGTGGTTCCATTTCGCAGCTCGGGTCGGCAACTCCATATTCACCAAGTGGCATTCCTCCAACATGGGTTGGTACAACGACTATTACTGGGTGGAGCTGGCTGTGAACCTGGGGTGCAGGTCAGATTGGAATCCGACCTTGAAGAAGAATGTCAATTTCCTAAGCTTTCAGATGAGGAACTTGAAGAAGTCGCGGTGTTGAGGTCTGCGTCAGGGATGTTGATAAACATCGACAGTGTGCTCAAATGGGAAAGGATCTGGGAGTCTAAGTTATTTGGGAGAGAGCTCGACCTCTCGAGGGATCATCCTAACTTACTTCCCGAGATTGTAGAAAATGCAGAGCCGAGTTCAGAAGAAGGACAGTTCGCAAGATCAGTGCCCGACCTCCCCATTATTCTGATTGTAATCGCCTTTTTAAGTCGGCTTTCGGCTATCTCTCACTTTTCTCTTCTACTCTTTTGCAGATATGGCGGATACGAGAAAGCTCGCGTATGCCCAGATGAAGAGAAGGACCGAGGCCAGCGGTGAAGTCACGGCTCGGTCTAGTTTGGGCTCCAGAGTCCCTCCAGAGCAGAAGCAGCGGCCAAGTTCGGGAGGTTGGCGCCGAGGTCTCTTTCAAGGGGACTTCGGAGTCGCCTCTGCCCAAGAGGCCGAGAAAGTGTGGCGATCCCAGAGCGTTCAGCGTCCCGTCCCGACAACAAGAAACGGCCTCGAACTGAGTACTCTAGGAAAGGCAAGGCCACAGAGGCGAGCCCTCATGACAAGGGGTTTCCTGGAGGCAGCTAAGGTCACCCGCGATCCCAAACTGGCAAAGATCCCGGTCGAGCGGCTTTCCCTCAACTTGAGGACGGCCGCAGGAACGCTGAGTCAAGCTAAGTTATTTGTACATAACTATGCCTTTCAACTCGGATAACTGCTTTTGACCTTTCGTGCAGGCCGAATCTCACGCTCTGACCATCCCCAGCCTCCTCACCAAGATCCAAGCCCACTGTGTTGAGCTCGAGCAACGATGGACTGATGCCCGAGCTGAGCACAATGCTCAAAGAGTAGAGGTCACCAAGAGGTACAAGAAGGACGCAGAGGAGTTCGGTCGGCTGAAAGCAAAGCTCGTAGCCAAGGAGAATGAGCTCGAAATGGAGAAAGCCCGACATGAGGTTGCGGCCAAGGACGTCGAGCGCTATAAGCAGGAGAGGCGCAAAGCTGAGGGAGGTTGTAGATCTGGTCGGCCTTTAGGGGAGAAGGCAGTTGAAGCCTTCAAGTCCAGCGAAGCGGTTGTGGACTAGTTGACCACGGAAGGTGGGGCAATGGCCAAGTATGCCGAGTTGGAGTACTACTTTCGAGGCCAAGTCGCAGCCCGAGAGCGAGCGAAGACCTTTTTCCCCACCTCCGAAAATGATTACATTGAAATCTTGAAGGCCCTGTCGCCGGAGTTCTGGGAGATTCCTGAGCTCCCAGCCAACCTGACGTCCCAAGCTAAGGAGGTGATTGACTTTGTTAAGAAGGGCATGGATTAGGTCGGGGATGAAGCCGATGCTACCACCTCTGCCGCTGTGCCTAAGTGACTTCCGTAGTCTCCCCCGGGTCGGGCTCTTGTAATTTCGCCCAGGTCAGGCTCTTTGTAATTGTTACTCTTTTCAATTTTAATGAAATGAATATTCTAGTTTTGTTTGCGTTTTGTTCGAGTTTGTACATGCATACATTTCTCTTCGCAAATTTTTCTTAAGTAAGTAGGGTCGGACCAATAAAATGGACATTTCAAACTTAATTTGAATATAAAGAACCGAGCTGGACGCGATTAATGAATTATCATTCTTATCCGAGCTGGTTAACTAGGTAACTATATAATCGTCGCCGACCTGGACTTGTCAGTCTGATTTGAAATTGGTCAAACTAATGTTGAGCTTGAGTTTAGATTCAAACTAACATGTCGACCTGAAGCAGGATTATACCGGGTTGGACCTTAATCTGAACTGGCAAAACTAATCAAATTGTTATTGATTATACCCGAGCTGGAACCTAGTCCGAGCTGGTTTACTTGATCATTAACTCGTAATTAAGCGTGGCCACCGCGTTAATCCGAGTTGGCAGTAGCTAAGTAGCTGAGGTGCTTAGGTTTGGGTCGGGCATTGTACTAATTTACAAGATGCATTGTATTAAAAATGTACACGGAGTACTTGGGCTCGGGGGCCGATTGCAGGTATTGTTTCGGCTCGGGGCCTTAACAAAATGTTTATAAAATGTCTTGGCTCGGGGGCCACTGCAAGAGACTTCGGCTCGGGGGCCGTTACAAGAGATTTCAGCTCGGTGGCCGTTGCAAGAGATTTTGGCTCGGGGGCCATTACATTGTATTTCGGCTCGGGGGCCGTTACAAGAAATTTTGGCTCGAGGGCCGTTACATTATATTTCGACTCGGGAGCCGTTACAAGAGATTTTGGCTCCGGGCCTTAGACAAAATACTGTTTCAGGTGTTCTGAGTGTCATGCATTCTTCAATGGTTTTCCGTACTTGTCACAGAGGTAGAAAGTTCTAGGTCGAACTTCTTTCACGACTTCGTACGGTCCCTCCCAGGTCGGGGAGAGCTTGTTGCCCGAGCGTGACAGAAAGATGGTCTTTCTGAGTACGAGGTCGTCAACCTTAATAGGCTTAGGCTTGACCTGCTTGGCAAAGGCTCTTTGCATGGCAGCTTTGCTGGCCAGCATTTTGATTTGAGCTTTAGCTCGGAGCTCTTCGGCGAGGTCAAGCTCTTCACGGATCAGTGCTCCATTTATTTCTGGGTCATGGTGGAGGGTTCTACTGGTCGAAGACCCGATCTCCACTAGCAGCACCGCTTGAGTACCGAAGGTTAGCTCGAATGGTGATTCTCTCATTATCGAGCTAGTGGTGGTCTGTTGAGCCCACAACACCTCGGGAAGAATCGATGCCCACTAGCCCTCTGCTTCTTCCAGATTGATTTTCTGGCCCTGTAAAATGATTTGGTTAGTCCTTTCAACTTGGCCATTACTTTGAGAGTGAGCAATAGATGAGAATCTGAGTTCAATCCCAATCTCAGCACATTTGCCTCGAAAGTATCCATTGTCGAATTGCTTGCTGTAGTCAGTGATGATGACCTTTGGCACCCCAAATCAGCAAATGATATTTTTCTATACACAAAATCCCAAGCTGCCTTTTCTGTTATTCTAGCAACACCTTCAGTCTCAAGCCATTTGGTGAAGTAGTCTACAGCTACGAAGGCGTACTTCTTTTGACTAACACTGGTTGGCAATGGGCCGATAATATATAGACCCCACTGATAGAATGACCACGGGCTTATCATCACTGTGAAGTCAACTGCTGGCTTCCTCTATACATTGGAGAACCTTTGGCAGGTGTCGCACTTTTTTATATACTCTTTGGCATCTTGTTCTAAGGTTGGCCAGAAATAGCATTGCTTTAGTGCCTTCCGAGCTAGAGTCTTGCCACCCGAGTGGTTTCCACATACCCCTTCATGGATCTCCCAGAGTACATAGTTTCCCTTCTCGGGCCCAATATACTTTAAAAGAGGTTAAGTGTAGGCTCTCTTGTAGAGTTGCCCAGCAATTATGACAAACCTTGAGGCCTGTTTCATGAGTTTTTGAGCTGCTTTTTCATCTTCCAGGATCATACCCCCCTCCAAGTAGTTCATGATTGGTCTGGTCCAATCTAGGTTTAAATTGAGCTTGGCTACAGCTTGTCTCCCCAACTGGATACTTGGTTCGGAGACTTCTTCCACATGGACCAATGCAGGTCAGCTCTCTCCTAAGGCCAACCTGGACAGAGCGTCAACCTTTATATTCTCCTCCCTCGAAATTTGTTGTACCGTGAACCTCTTAAGCCCTGAGGTCAAATCCTTAACTTTGTTGAGGTAGGCCAGTATGGTATTGTCCTTGGCTTCGAATTCTCCTGATATCTGACTAGCAACCAATTGAGAATCAGTGCTCAGGTCAATTATTTGTACCCCGAGCTGAGCCGCAATTTTCAATCCCGCGATCACTGCTTCATACTTAACTTCATTGTTGAACGCCGAAAAGGCGAACTTGAGGGAGTATTGGTGCTCATGCCGGGTCGGGTCGAGGATGACCACCCCGGCTCCGCTTTCAGACTTCCCTGATGCCTTATCCACATAGACCTTCCACACATCCTCCGGGCCATGGTCAGCTCGGCCAGTACATTCCACCATAAAGTCCGCGATGGCTTGGGCTTTGATGGTCGTTCTGGGCTGGTAAGTGATGTCAAATTGACTGAGCTCAACCGCCCATTTCAACAGCCTTCCCGATGCCTCCGGCTTGTGCATGATGGACTTGAGTGGGGCATCCGTCATGACCTTAATTGGATGAGCATCAAAGTAGGGCTTCAGTTTTCTTGCCGCCGTGATGAGCGCGAGGGTGAGTTTTTCCAAGGATGAGTATCTCGCCTCAGCCCCCTGTAATGTTTTGCTGACATAATAGACCGGCTTCTGCTCCTTCCCTTCTTCATGGACCAGTGCCGCCGCCACTGTTGTGCCTGAGCATGCCAAGTATAGTACTAGTTTCTTCCCTAGCTTAGGTCGGGATAGCGGGGGTGGTGAAGCTAGGTACGTTTTTAACTTTTGGAAGGCGTTCTGGCATTCTCTAGTTCATTCAAAGTTCTTAAGATTCCTCAATATTTTGAACAGAGGAGCACACTTGTTGGCCGACTTGGACATGAATCTGCTCAGTGCCGCGACCTTGCCCGCGAGCACCTGGACGTCCTTCATGCAGGTCAGCGGCACCAGGTCAAGTATCGCTTGAACCTTCTCCAGGTTGGCTTCTATTCTGCGGTCTGTGACCATGAAACCTAAAAACTTTCATGCCTTGACGCCGAATGCGCACTTTTCTAGGTTCAGCTTTAACCCAAAGTTCTCTCTTATGGTGAAGGCTTCAGTCAGGTCTGCTACATGGTCTTTTGCCCTTCTGCTCTTGACCAATATGTCATCTACATAGATCTCTATATTTTGGCCAATCTGATTCTTGAATGCTTTGTTCACCATCTGAGTGTAGGTAGCTCCACCATTCTTGAGGCCAAAAGACATGACCTCATAGTAGTAGAGACCTTTATTGGTGGTGAAGGCAGTTTTCTCTTTGTCTCCGGAAGCCATCTTGATTTGGTTATAGCCTTTGAAGACATCCATGAAAGAGAGTAGCCCAAACCCGGAGGTGGCATCCACCATCTGATCAATTCGAGGTAGGGGAAATCAATCCTTGGGGTAGGCTTTATTGAGATTGGTGAAGTCAATACACAGTCTCCATCCACCTGAGGACTTGCTCACCAGTACCACATTGGATAACCAGGTTGGATATTGGATTTCCTTTATGTGGCCGATGTCTACCAACTTGTCCACCACCTCTACTATGATCTGTTGCTTATCATAATGGAAGTGCTTGCGCTTCTGCTTTACCGGATAGTGATTTGGGTCGGCATTTAGGTGATGCTCAATCACACTCGGGTCAATACCTATCATGTCAGAGGCAGACCATGCAAATATGTGTTCATTTTTCAGAAACAATTGGCTTATACCTTTCTTGAGGTCGGCAGAGAGTTCACTCCCGATTTTTGCTCTCTTCGTCTTATCGGAGAGCTCCACCTCTTGAAGGTCTTCAGCCGAGCTCCCTCTCTTGGCATCCCTCTTCTCCTTGGGCAAATCTGGTCCCCAGCAAACCTGGTATTTGGGTCGGAGGGAGTTTTCATAACAATCCCGAGCTGAGAGGTGGGCTCCGCGGATGGTGGCCGTGCCGGCCGGGGTTGAGAATTTCAAGGCCTAGTGGTAAGTTGAAAGAACGGCCTTGAAATGATTGAGTGTCACCCGACCTAAGATCTCAATGTAAGTGGAGTTACAATCCATCACAATGAAGTTGGCCGGCATCAAAACCCGCTTGTCTCCGTCTTCCAGCTTCAATGGGAGATTGATGACTCCTTGGGCTCGATGGGTATGCCCGGTGAATCCAGCCAATGTGCCCCTCAAAGGTTTGAGCTGACTCCTGTCCAATCCCATCTGCTCAAATGCTTTTAAGAATAGGACTTCTGTCGAGCTCCCGGTGTCCACCATCAGCCTCTTCACGGTGAAGTTGGCTATTTCAGCGCTGATCACCAGTGGGTCGTCATGGGGCAGTATCACACCCTCCAAGTCTTCTGAGGAGAAAGTGAGCTCTTCTACCTTCGGGACCAGACCCCGTACCGGCCAGTACTCCCTTCCAGCCCGAACATAACCTTTCCTGCTAGCCGAGGTCTCCTCACCTGATGCCAGCCCTCCGGAGATGGTCTCAATCACAGCCAAACGTCCACCCCCGTCTTGGCTCCTGGGTGGTCTTCTCTCTCTGTTTCTCTGATCTTGACTCTGGGTCAACTGTTGATCTACGTACTTCCGGAGGTGACCTCGGGTTATCAGTGCTTCGATCTCCTGTTTCAAGTCTTTGCACTCCTCGGTGGTATGACTGTAATCCATATGGTAGCGGCAATACTTGGTTCTATTGCGCTTCTCAGGTCAGCCTTTCATCCTTGGTGCTGGAGGTAGGTGGTTCTGGTGTTGGATCTCCATTAAGATCTGTTCCCTTGAGGTGTTAAGGGGAGTGAACATAGTAAACCGGGGATTCTGCTGAGGTTGCTTGCCTCGATCATTTTGGGCCTTACTCCCAGGTTGGGCTCGGGAGGTCTCTCAATTCTTTCTGGTTTCCTTCTCCTTGTCATCATCTCTCTTTGCCTGATGTATTTCTTTCGAGTGTATGTACTCTTCTGCCCATACCATCCGCTCGGCTACGGTATCCACGGGGTCGATGGCCAAGGAGGATGTAAGGGGGCCTGACCTGAGCCCACTTTGGTAAGCCATTAATGCCATAGAATCCTCCAGGTTAGGGATCTTGAGAGTCTCTTCATTGAACCGGGCGGTGTAAGCCCTCAAACTTTTCCCTCTATACTGCTTCATCGATAACAATGACGAAGTATGACGTGTTTCACATCGGCTTCCAGCGAAGCGGGAGAGAAAAGCCTCAGCCAGCTGATGAAAACTTGCAATAGAGTCGGGACGAAGTTTTTGAACCAGTCTAATGCATTTCCAACCAGAGTGGTCGGGAATGTCTTCGTCTTCATGAGGTCGGTCATATCATGCAGAGTCATATGGTGATCGAAGTTGAGCAGGTACCTGGCTGGGTCCCCGTCCCCATTGTAGATGGCCAGGTTGGGCATCCGATTACTGGTAGGCAATGGCGATGCCAGTACCTCGGGTGAGAGTGGGCTTATGCCGAGCTGGTTAATGACCTTGGCTATAGCAGCCGCGTTCTTAACCTTCTCGGGTTCGGCATGGGCCGCCCTTTTGCCTCTCGCCTCCAAGGGACTTGCCTCCGGCTCTAGGGAGCCCTCTTTGTATTGTGCTCGGGTTCACCCCGGGGCTGGAATGCCGAACTGTGGACGCACGGGCCGCGACGTAACTGCTTGTAGAACCGGGGGGTCCGCAGCTAGCCGGGCTACCTGCTCCTTTAGTTCCTGGAACATCCCGAGCATCATTCTCATCTTCAATGACAAGCTGGAATTGAGGTCTCCATCTGCAGAGGGGTTAGTTTCTGAGGCTAAGTATATACGCTGGCTCGTTCCAACGTCGGTTTTAGTTAGATCTTGGCTAGGCACCCGTGTAGTTTCGAGGTCCTCGTCCAGGTTGGATGAGTCATCTACCGGTGCACTGTGGCTCTAGTTTGTACCATGATGGTTTCTCAGTGAGTGGTGAAAGAAGTGATAGAAAGAACTCTTTCCCACAGACGGTGCCAAACTGTCGAGGTCGGAAACCTTACAGTTGAGGTTGGATGGCTATGCTTGCTAAGCTGGACTTTCAGGTTGGCCTCTGAGCTGAACTTTCAGGTCGGCCACTTAACCTGCACAAGGAAAGGGAAGGAAAATGCGGGGTGATGACCCGGATTTTTCCCTCAGGCATACGAATGATTAGTATATCCGAGCTGACAAGGTAGCTGAGTGCAATGATGACAAGTTACCTCTGAAATGAAGGGGTGGAGCTCTATTTATACTAAATTCGGTCCTGACAGCATTTAATGCGGTGCACCTTTATGTCCCATTAAGGCTTTATGTCCAATCAGAACAGATGTTTGCCGAGGTCGGGGTTTTCCTGGGTCGGGGTGAGGTCGAATCTACATCCAGGTTGGACATTAGCTGAATACGCTGGGCTTGACTCGGATTAGCCTATCTCAGCTCGGAGTGGGCATCATACCTTAGCTCAGGGTCCCCCTCGTCACCATTAACGGTAAGTAATGCACTTGCTCAACGTGGTTTCATGTTATGTTCATGTACACAAGTGAGTAAATTATTAACGTAGCCTTGATAAGCTGAAAATTTTATGAATGTGATGGCCAATTGCGCTACTTATTAATCTATTGAAAAAAGAAATTTGCAAATGATCCAGTCGAGATGTGATTGGTAGGTTAGTCTGAAAAGAAAGATTGATCAGATATGCCGATAATTGATATAGAGTATGATGTGGTTAAAGATAAAGAAAAAAACATATTTGAGAAATATTAATTAAGAGAGAGAGAGATGAGAAAAAAGGAACAAAAAAAAAGGAAAAAAGATATATTATCTAGTTGGCATGCCATATAGGATGACACGTAAGAGGTGATAAAAGGGTGATGAAAAAAAGGTGTGATATATAGGCTCTGTTTGTTTGTCAAAAATAACTTGCTTATAGAAAATATTTTTCTAGAAAATAAAATATTTTTCTGGGCTCCGTTTGTTTGTCGTAAAATAACGTGATGAGTGAAAATATTTTCCTAGAAAATAGAATACTAAAAAATATTTTCTGATATTTGGATGTACAGTGAAAAATGTTTTCAGACATTAGATTTTATAAAAAAAAATATACACATAATATATATATTAACTATGAGGGTGGGGGTGGGGGGTTAAGTGTAGGGTAGAGTAGGGGGTAGGGGTGGGTGAGTTTTGGAAAATATTTTATTCTCCCAAAGGACATAAAAATAATTTTTCAAACTTTGTATTAGCCGTAATATTTGACTGAAAAATATTTTTCAGTTGCTCAATTTTCGGTGTTTGGTATTACCAAACACCGAAAAATTGAGCAAAAGTAGCCACCATTTTTTACTGAAAAATATTTTTCAATTAACCAATTTTTTATTGTTACCAAACACTGAAAAATTGAAAAAATATTTTTCGAGAAAATATTTTACGGTAAACAAACGGAGCCATAGCATTACTCTTTAATTAATCAAATGTTCAAGTAAATACTGCCTTTGTATCGTAAATACGTAATTAATAAATAGAAATTAGACATAACATGATTCCACATTGAAAAACTTGAATTATCCGATTTGTTTGCAAGGGAAAAAACAATAAAATTTTAAACCTACATAAAAATCGAAATCTTTCATAGATCTCAACAACCAAAAATTGACAATTGACGAGAGAATGATAGAGGTGGCATTTGGGTTAGGCTGACACAGACCCAGCTCAGCCCAACACATGAAAATTTGGGCCCAATCTAACTCAGTTGAAAATGAGTTCGATTTGGCCCAACCCACCACATATAGGTGAGTTGAGTTGGGTCATAAAACTGTTGACCCTGCCCATTTGTGCTTAAGTTCATTTGAGTCTAGGCCCAGCCCAACTCCAAGCCAACTCGAGCCTAGCTCAAGCCCAAATAAGGCCCATCTTGAGCCCAACTCGTACCTAGCACAAATTAAGTACAATATGAGCTCACTTACTAAAAGAAATAGAAATGTTATGCTTTATACATACAATGTAAGTTGTAGTAACTATTTTTTTAAAACAAACTAGCAAGTCATAGTAATTATTTTTTTTTAACAAACTAATAATAACAAGTAGCAAATTTATTTTTTAAGTTGATATTAAATGACTTGTTGTCAAATCTTTTTTATGATATTGCAAGTTTGCAATCTGCAACTTTAAGTCCCTTCATATTATTTTTTAAAAAGATTTTAGGTACAATTTCTTTTTATAATTTTTATAATCGTACATATAATTTTTTCTATTAATTCTTAGTGATATAGTGCTTTAGTCAATAAGTACATATTTTACTACAAGTTTATAACATTGTATATAACTATATTCATGGGAGAAGAAAATCTTTCACAATGATTACATTCATTAGATGTTTGAAATTATTTTACGAACTTTGAAGAACAGAAGTATGTAATTTGTAACTATTGTCAATGTCAATTTATATTTCAACGTAAAAATAGAATTGAGATACTTGTAAGACACCTTATATCTCAACACTCAAACAAACTATTTTAATCTTGAAGTGGTTATTCAACTACCGCTACCGCCAAGCACATCACAACCACTAGCAGGTCTAGTACCCGTCCAAGGAGCATAACAAAATAGAGAACTTTTGCACTAGCTTTCCTCAAGTGTTTATGTAATATTTTATTTTTATATTTATATCACTAATATACTCATGTCTCATTAACTTGTAGTTTGTTATGTAGTGTTTTATCATTTATGTTAATTGTTAATTTTATTAATCAACTTGTGTACTGTCTCATTAATATAATTATATATTCATATTGCACTAATAACAAAAAAATAGGTTGGCCCAACTCAGCACAACTCGCGACTCGTAGTAGTGGACTCGTGGACCGAACTAAGTCCTATATTTTAAGATTTAAACTCAATTCATATCAACTTACTAAACATCTATGCCAAATCGAGCTCAGTTTTCTCAACTTATGATTCGATTGAATCTTGTCAAACCGGACTGCACTGCCCCCATATGCTAGCTCTAGAGAAGGCGGTAGCATGCACTACCCAATTGCCACGACAGGCACCCATTGATAGATTTGAAACCAATGAGTTGAGTTGGGGTCATGTAAAACTAAACCATTGATAGGATATGATGTGAAATGCTCTTTGTAATTGCTCTACAACTCAAGGATAACTATCGGGTTAGCTCGAAAAAAGGCAAACAAAAGAGTCGATAGGACACCTATTTCAGATGTGCACTAAGTTCTTCGAATGGTTTAAAGTGACACTTTCAAATGTGACATTTGGTACATATGAGATGATTAGACAAACCAACTCCAAAGGGGACAATCACACCTGAATTTTGGAGATAAATGGGGCCTTTTCTGTTTGCTTATAAGAGTAGAGTTTAGACTTCATGGTTTAGTCATTGTAAACTTGATAGCATATCCATCTTGTCATAACCCAATCTTCATACTGTAGATTGTGACAAACTCAACAAAACTTTTTGTGGAAAATAATGGCAACCCCAAATGTCAACCAAACCCTTGGCTCCATTATCTAGTGTTCACCCTTGGAGAATAGAGAAAAAGAGTCGGCCTAATAATATTAGGGTTGGTGTTACATTTCAAGCAATAATTCTTTACAGTAACAGAAGAAGAATTTTCAAACCAGAAACATCCATTTTGTCTCATGAGTTCTTCATAAAATCTCAAAATTTTACAATAACTATATAATTTTTTGAAAATTTTTAAATATTATTTTTACTTTATATTATTCTTTTAATGATTTTTTATTAATTTCAAATATTTAATATGAATAGGAAGCTAAATTTGGCTCCTTAAATTTGAAGAGCCAAATAAATATTTAATAACTATCTATCTTTTAGAGAGACGGTTGGAGACATAAAATAAATTTTTACTCTTTATCTATTAAAAAATCAAAATAAGAAGGTTCGTGGAAATGGCCTACGTGTTAGCATCGGGTTAGCTAAAAAAGGGCAAACAGAAGAGATCGTATGGTCATACGTATCCAAAATGTGCAGTAAGTGGGCTATAATGAGATTTCCAAATGCATATGATTAGACTAGGGGACAATCCCACCTGAATTTTGGAGATAACCCAATCTTCATACTGTAGATAGTGACAAACTCAACAAAAACTTTTCATGGAAACTAATGGCAAGCCCCACAATCATCTTGAAGTTAATCTAGTCCTTGACTCCTACCTATACATGTTTCTCTTTTAGAGAAACAAAGAAAAAGTAGTGGTGAATAAATAAATAAATAAATAAATATATATATATATATATAATTTAAGACGAACATGCTAAAGGCCAACATTAAATGTAAGGAGAGACAAGTGTCTTATACCTATTTAATTCAATCCAACAATACTAAATTATTAGAATGAGTGAAGCTCAACAACAAATGGTAGTCAACTCTCAACAAACTGATAATGTATAAATCCCAAGAATGCGAAAATGGACAATCTCGATTGGCATCCTGGAGTTATCCGACCGCTGGAAGAACATGGATCATGACCCATTGAGATCGAACTGAAATATCAATATGATATTAGAGAATTCACATGTGAGGAAGAAGATTAACATGTATTTACATGTAAACAAAAAAGAGAAGTTTCTCGCACTCCTGTAGTCTGAAATATAAAAGATAGTTGTCTTTTGTAAAGTTTTTGGATTTGACATATTGTATTGGGAGTTTATTGCTCCCATTTTGGTTTTTTAGTGGTTGCAATGAAATGATTTCCGGGGGATGGTAAAGAAAAATGGTTAATGATGCCTATATTGAAGAATAGGCCACTTCTTGGCAAGCAAGCAAGGGCGGAGCTGTCCCGGTCCCCTTAATATTTTTTTTAAAAAAAAGTTTATATAATATCATTAAAAAAAGTTATTATTGTTAAAAAAATTTATGTAGTATCACTAAAAATAAGTTAACGACCTTCCTATTTTTTTTTCCTAATTATGAATGTTCTTATTTGAATCTTGACCCTCCCCCCCCCCCCCCTCCCCCCCCCCCCCCCCTCCAATTTTAAAATTCTGGCTCCGCCCCAGTTGGTAAGTTTGGAAGTTTTGGTAAGAGGGGAACTAATGCTAATGGTTTCGGATATGGTTCAGAGTATTGCCTCGCTTAATCCAGTTGAATTCTAGTATTAACTAATTGAGACTTACATAGAGTAGTTGTGCTAAATACAGATAAAAAAGAGTGTATGAGAATAAGTGTAAAAGCTTTTACATTTTCTTTTTTGTCTACTAATTTGAACTCTTCCTATCGATCAGTGCGACTTCAAAATTCACATACAGAGAAAGTTGATGTTCAATCCAACGGTACCAAAATCTAGATGAATCCCAACTGACAGGAAGAGCCGATTGGAAAAAAAACAATCTATTGTCATTGGTAGTACTCCATATCATTTCCATTTGCGCTTTAAATAAAATGGTGAATAGCTTCAGACCTCCTGCGGTTTGCCATAAATGCACACAACCTCCATGTGGTCTCAAAACTTCCTCTAGACCCCCGTGCGGTCTACCATCCATTGCATACGACAGCCCTCCGTCAAAAGTAACTGAGAGTGCATACTACGCGCTACATTTGTAACTTTTTCTACTTTGTAACAAGGGTGAATTGTTCCAAACCCCCCTGTGGTTTACCAAAAGTGCACATGACCCCCTTGAGGTCTTAAAACCTCCGCCAGACCCCCTGTGGTCTCCCATTCAGTGTATACGCACTCCCAATTCAGTTTTCTGTGAAAATTAGTGACAAAATATGATAAAAGACTGTTATGCCGTTATTTTTAATTAGCCAAAAAAAAATCTCTAAACCTTAAACACCCAAAAAAAAAAAAAAACCCAGTTATCATCTACCCCACCCCACCCCACTCTACACCGTCACCCTCTTCCCTCCCAAATCACCTATCAAGAGTTGTAGCTCTTACAAAATGATGATCCATTTATTTGCTAAAAATGCTGCAAGATGGAAGACATTAGACCAAAAAATAATTTAAAAAATAAAATAAAATTTAAAACAATGTATGTAACAATTAGGAGTGCGTATGCACTGAATAGCAGACCACAGTGGGGTATGGCGGAGGTTTTGAAACCTCAGGGGGGTCATGTGCACTTTTGACAATCCATAAGGAGGTCTGGAATAATTCACCTTGTTACAAACTAGAAAAAATCGCAAATGTAGTGCATATTATGCACTCTCAGTTACTTTTGACGAAATATTTGACGGAGGGGGGTCGTATGCACTAGATGGTGGACCACATGGGAGTTTAGAAGAGGTTTGAGACCACAGGAGGGTCGTGTACATTTACTGCGGACCACAGGGGGACTTGGAGCTATTCATCCTAAATAAAATGATGATTGTGTGGCAACATGACAACTTTTGGTGAAATGTATTTGCTTTGAACGTTATGAAGTTATGAGCTATATCTAGTAGTCGTGAATTATTAATATAATTCTAATAAAATGATTTAAATAGTTCATTACTGTTGAATTCTATTCATAACGTTACGAAGAGATTTTACTCCAATCTTTTACCCAATAAATAAGGAAGGAAAATGGTTGAGAAAGTGACAAGGCCAATTATAATAAAATAATGTAAACAATTCATTATTTTTTTTTTAATGACGTGAGAACTCAGTTGGCGAAACTCAACTATCCTTGGTAAACCTCTGGGTATAGCGGTACGTTTCAATACATACACTGGTTCAGTTAAAGTTGCCCAGAACAAGTTGCATGAGTCGGATTCGAGAATATATCGCATTCGAAGCACACTTTTTAATGTTAAACTGTTTCTTATGAACAGTTTATTATTGTTAAATTCTATTCATAATTTTATAACGCTACGAATAAATAGTAACTCCAAATTTTTACCCAAGAAATAAGGAAGGACAATGGTTGAGGAAGTGACAAGAGCTAGAAAGAGGGGGGGAGACCATCTCCAACAAAATGCTAAGAGATGTGACTCCACTTTCCTAAGTACTTCTGATACTTTCCCATGCGTGTCCGTCTAAATTTTGATATGGTCCCACGGCCACACCGACGGAATAAACGATTGTTGAACAGCTGGTAGTGTGCCAAATCCTTCACCACCCAACGTACATTGAGTTGGAAATATCCTCGTGAAAATTTTTGAGTTTGAGTAACTTGCCAATTCGACAAAAAAAAAAAAAAAAAAGTAACTTGCCATTATTGTTCATTAAAAGCCTTTTATTGAATTGGTGAATCGTAACTCTATTGATACTTTTTTGTCCCCCCTTGTTTTTGTTAAAATTTTAAAGTGGATAACTATTTACAAAATGAATACTCTATTTGATCTAATTGTAGAATTTTAGTTAGATTTGTTATTAAACAAAAGTCATTGATTGTTTAGTTTAGATTGAATAATGTTAAATTTTTAAAAATTTTGATGGTAATATTAAACTTTAAATAATATGAAATGATATATTTGAGAAAGAAAAAAAAATAGCTTCCCTCGTTAAGTAAAAACAGTTTTGCAAAATTTTTTGTTGAAAAGCATCAATTTGGAGCTTCTTTTTTTTGGCATTTTTTAGTTTCAATTTTTATCTAAAAATACTTTAAAAAATGAACCAAACGGTTAAATTCATCTTCTATACTTACAAGAAGTACTTTTGAGTATCAAAAAACTAAGTCAAATAAAGACGAAATCACTTTACAAATTAAGTCAATTAAATAGTGTCACGTGTATGCGAAGATTACATTCTACAGTATAACCTCTTTAAATTAATAGTGTTGAGACCGTTAAATTTTATTAATTTAACGAGATATCAGTTTATTGATAAATTAATAATTATTAATTTATCGAGATATTTTTAGTTTTTTTGATTTAATAGGAAACATATTATATTTAGACTATTTTTTTTGAAAAGTGACACATAGTTTTTCAAGACAATTTGAAAAGATAAAGAGAAAAGTATAATGATATAAGAATCTAATTTAGTAGGATTATAACATGTTTTTCTAATCTCGTATCAGTATTAGGATTGGAACAAATTTCTCTAATCTCATAGTCATTTATTATGTAATTTTTAGTTAATTATTAATTTATAAAATATTTGAATCAATAAAATGCAAAAAAAAATATTTTAAATATATTATTTTATAATGTTATCAAAATTATTAAATTTTTACACTGGTCCCAAGTCGGGAATAAATATTTTTATTATTTAAAAGAAATTATTAATTTATCGAGCATTAATTTAAAAAGGTCTTAATGTATTTGACAACATCATTATTTCTTTAAGCCGTGTAATTGTTTTTAACATTCGATTTGACAATGCCAAGTAACTGTCGGCGATTACCAAACTACTTTTTTTTTTTTTGATTTAGAGGGAGGCATAAGACCAATATTACATTACAAGGATGTTGCATACTCTAAAAATTAATTCCAAAATTTCTTACACTTAAAACAAAAATTATACCACTAGAATAAATGTCAGTGGTTCCAAACGGCCTTTTTTGTAATTCTTTTAATACATCTACGCCACGTGGTCACTAAATAAATCGATAAATAAGCAAAATTGGTCAACAAACGCCATTTAGTGATAGTTACTTATTATCTCAAGTTATAAAAACCATGGTCATCCCACGGACATTTTGTCCAAAAAAAAAGAAAAATAATCCCACGAACATCATAACATTATCAATTAATCCAACACACATATAGCTGAAGCCTTCAACTCATTTTTAGAAGTAATTTTTTTTTTCAATTAGGAATATAGAATAGAATAGCTCTATTTAGCTTACATTTTCCGTTGTTTTTAGTAGTAGTTATACTACAATCATATCGATATTTGGATATAAAGTTTTTTTTTTTTTTTTTTTCCGAAGCCAATTGTTGTTTGTTGTTATTGAAACCATCGAAGTTCTTAAGACTCACGATAAATTCAGTACACCTTTATTAATGACTTTTGTGGCGAAATTAATTAGGATAATCTCCCAACACACAACCAATTTTAAGAAAGCAATAACTTTAATGATAAGTCTAGCACGCAGTGACAAAATAAATCGAAATTAAACAATGAGTTCAGCTAGCATTTAAACCTTATTCTGAACATCACAACACTACTAAAGCTTGTTTTAATATGTATTGATATGTACATATGAATCAGTGTCTGTCTGTTTTGCAAGAGGAGAGTATGATAACTTAGTAGATATAGCTTGAAATCAAGAGCGGAGCCAATCTTACAGTGAGGACTGCGGTTCGTTCCTATTTACTTCTTTTTCTTTTTTGTTGACAAGGAAACTCAACTGGTGGAGTCTAATCACCGAAATTCGACAGAGCATGATCATCAATTGATAAATCCCGGATGTAGAGCCTCACCCAAAAAATACACCAGGTGATGCAGTTCCTATTTACTTCTTTTTCTTGTTTGAAAGTGTATATATCTTTAAAGTATTTTTAAATTGAAAAATTAATTTTACTCTAATTAAAAATATTATTTATATATGAGTGTTAAATTTTATATTTTTAATCCTATTAAATAAAAATCTTGGATGCACACTGCTTGAACTTGACTTGACGTTAATGACAATGTTTGGAAAAGGAATATCATACATACGTCTTCTAATATACTAAAACATGGAATTAGAGCAATTGGTGAATAAGGCACAGAAAAGTGTTGATTCGCCTGGCCTTTAAAAGCTCCACCATGCATGACTTTAGTGGCAATCGCTTTTGGTGATAGGAAATATTTTCTTAAGTTTACATTGGGGTTCGAATCTTGAAATATATTAATTCGTTCAAAAAAAACATCACCCAATTAAATTAGTCACAAATATTATCAAAATTAATCTATTAAAAAATACATTCTTAAATAATTCAAACCCGAGAAGCAAAATAGTATTAGTTCTAACTTAGGAAAATTCATTTTCGGGTTATAAATGCAAAGAAATCTGACGCGTGATGAGTAGAATTTGTCTTCATATTGACCAAATGAAAAATTACCCACTAGATGCCAAGGGGTACACAGACTTCTCCTTGGTGAAGTACTAAACGATTGTAGGCGGGGCCTTGGAATGGTGCCAAAGCTAGTGAGAGGCTTCGTAGCTTAAAAAGTGAGAAAAGACCGCACGAGGTGGGAATCATGCGGTGAAACCCATAATGCTTCTTCTGCAAAATCTAAACTGTAAAAAGCTATAGGGGTATGATTCAGTAATAATAGATAAAATTATTTTTATAAAATTATGAGTTTGATACTTTTTATTATTTTAAAATTATATTTTTAATTGACTTAATACATGAATGTATGTAACGCACTGTTGCATCTAAAAATTTATTAATTAATGATCAAAATTAATCATATAATTCAATAATTAAATTTCACCAATTAATTCTCACGTCATTCAAAAAAAAAAAATCTGAACTGTAATAAAATCCTCTGTTTGTGTTCTGCGCATCACTCCCGTATCGTACGGTTCACATTTTACCAAGGATTCTTGCTGTCGTCTTACGCTAGTTTACCATCCTCACTTCTGACATGTATTGCACAACAAAACTGTGATTTGCTGATTAATTTATATTTGTCTCTTGGGAACAAAGAAGCCTTGAACTAGATCTATTGATCAATGATCTGATGTGTGAGCAGAGGATTATTGGTCAAAATTAGTATTATTCTGATTTGCAATCATATTTTTCTTACCTATAAGCTTAACTTGTTGAGTCTAACACCAACTTTCATGACTAAAACTCCTGTCATGTCATGGACTTTATTTGGAGAATTTGGTAAGGTCATAAACTTTGGTAATAATCTATTTACAATAATGAAAGGGGTAGCTCATCTCATAAAGTTGCTAGTTTGAGTTTGTTCAAAGTTGTTGGAGGTTTATACGACGGTTAACATTAGAGTTTTGTGATATTAATCAGACAAAACTCAAATACTTATGACCTTAAACAAGAAAAAAAATGAAAAGTCTTTCACTTTCTGACTTTTCATTTTTTGTTAATGACAAAAAACTCTCATAGAAGCTCTTCAGAGTTGAATTAGATTTATCAAATCTCGAAACACATAATTTCACTCAGAAGAGATATAATTTAGGTTAATCATGCACAAATCCTTTCGGAATTGACTCCAAAAAATTAACTACATCACTAATTTAACTCAAAATGTGAAAAAATCTTCTATTCACACCTCAAATGCTTTTCTTTCATCAATCAGTCAGCATTAATCAACCTGCATAGTTTGGAAGCATCAATATTTACTAACATCAAGCTATATGGTCAACAGTTGTGTTCTACTATCATGTTCAGCTTGCTTCAAGAACATTGATAACTGGAAGCAAATAAGATTTGCTGAAAGATGGAGAAATGCCTGAATGCTTAATTTAAACCTCATGTAGCTATTATTAACCCAAAAAGAAAAAACCTCATGTATCTTAAATATTCCATAACAATTAATTTGCATGAGCTTCCACTAATTTTTTTTTTTCATTTTTTTACGATGAGGAGGAACTCACTTTAAATAAAATTACATTAAATCTATCTTAAAATTATAAATCCCGTGGTATGCATGCTCTAGCACAAACTTTCACTAAGCTTGTTTATCATTAAAATATAGAAGGATATCTTTTTCAGTCAACTTGAACTAATACCATCATCAAGATTAATCAAAAGACTGAGCATCTTATCATCAGTTACTAGAATTTGAGGCTTAGAGAAGCCATTAACTATTTACCAATCAAAAACATCCTTCAAAAAATATAGATTAAGATCAATTAAAGGAAATTAGCTAAGCGAAAATTTAATATTGTGAACTAAAATGCACATAGTTTTCTATGTAGCAGCTAGTTTTCGGTTTCTCTTTTCCCTATTTCGCGGAGGGTCTCATTTCTATGATCATTGATTAGAAACAAAAAGATAACCCACTCATACCATCAGATATCGGTATGATTTTCACTTTGTGCACGAGAGTCCGTGATTGATTCTCGATAATTGTAACATTCATCGTATTTGATGTAATATTAACTTAGATCTCTCTTTGAATTCCAAAAAAAAAAAAAAGGAGACATGACCCACTCCACACCCAAGAGTTGGGTGAAACAAAAGATAACTCCCTTCATCTAATTCTGAATGGTCGGGTAGGCGGGTAGTGATCTATTTAAGATTTTAAGTTCAAACCACGATTTTGACATCCTTGTAGCAAAAGAACGAAAAGGATAACCCACTCCAAGAGTTCAGAAATATGTAGATGCTTGCAATGAAAATGCTGAGAACTCAAGTACTGTTGAACACTAGAACACTAAATTAATGTTGCAAAACTACATATGAATATGCGCAATACATCTATATGATGATCAAAACTTTTGTATACTAACAGATATATATACAATTTAATTGAATATTATAAGGCTATAGCTTTCTCAAGAATCACTACACTCTTGCCAGCAAACTAGCATGGTGACACAACGCCTGAGTATGTAAAATCTTGCTCTTTGCTCCTTCACCAGCCTACTGCATCTCCTCCCAAACGATCTCAATGGGTCTCTGACGTGCCTCGCACAGAAGCTCGTGTCCCTTTCTTCTTGCTTCATGGCTCAGAGAAGTAGAAGAAAGACTCTGTGGGGAGGGGGAGGGGGAGGGGGAGGGGGGGTGTGGGTGGGGTTTAATCAATCTTAGTGGCAGTGATATCATATGGGGCTCTGGGGCATTAATATAAGTGAATTACAGTAAAGATGATTATTTGGTGTATGAATGGTCTACTAAGGTTGAAATGTCAATTTTACCCTTGATTTATTGTTGTTGATTTTTTGAGGAAGGTGTAAATGGTAATTGAACATGGCACTGTGTCAAAAAACGATGGCCTCTATGAAATCATCAATAGGTCACGCGAGGAAAATAATTTAAGTTGCTTATAATAAGGTGCACCATGTCCTTGCATCATCAATTGGTTTTTCTTCTTTCATTCCTTTATTTTTTATGGGGAGTATCCTAGGAAACCCTCTGGATTAATATCAAGATTTAAATATCAGGAAATGTAATCTAATCCATTCAAAAGAGATATTGCCCAATTTAATTAGGCAAAAAAACTTAATTATTGGGTGACTCTAAGAATAATAATATCTTAATTATGTTACTCTAGACTTGACCAAGTTTTTAGGTCATGTTATAAGCACTCCACTAATAGACTCATGGGCAAATTTATATGCGAACAAGTGGGGGTTGTGGTTATAGAGGCGTCTTAAACAATTTGAGGGCTTTGGACGATCATTTAAATAGAGGTCTTAATAATTAGGTTTTTTCTCAATAAAAAAATTTTAAATTTTCTACTAAAATAATCACTACAAATAAAAAAAAAAACCAAAATTAGAATGATAAAATAGCATAATATTACAAGTTAACAAAAAAATAAACACAAAAAATAAACAATATCTTTAAATTGGGGCTCCTGGACTAAGGGGGCCTTGAGAACAGGCCTAAGTCGCCCTTAGCTTGGGCCGGTCCTGGTTGTAGATCCTATTAACTTCAAATTCTTTTAAAAGAATATATGTATTATCTCAAATTATTTATAAAAAATATATATTTTTTATATGATAAACTAGATTAACCCCCACTAAAAATGAATTAATGTCATAGGTCCTACTAAAACAACACTCTAAATCTGCTTCGCACTAGATTAAGTGCTTGGAGAGTTTGTGTTTTTTCACATTAAATGGGTATGGGGAGATCAACCCAAAAAAGAAAAAAAAGGAAAGAAAATTGGGTGTGGGAGTGGCTAGTAATACACAAGAGTTTTGGCTTGTGCTTTTCCAAATTCTTGTTACTACAGTCAAACAGTCAAATGTTGATTTTTTTTTTTTTTGTTAATGTGATAATTTAGTTAGTGGAGCTTAATCATTAATTGATAAATCTACAGGTATAGTGATGCATTTTAATACATACTTTAAGTCAGTAAAAAATGTAAATCTTAATAAGCAGTCAACGATTTCAAACTCAAACTTAATATATGTTACTTTTTTTTATTTGTCGGTCAAATGTTGATCTTACTTGAGGAGATGTGTGTTAGTGTGTGTGGGACTCTGTGCGCGTGGAGCCAGGATCCGATCTGCCGACTATCAAAAAATTATACGAGGCATCCTGAATTAATATTATTCTTCTCATTACTTGAGATGAGTTTATGCTCTACTTGGATCTGATGAATCACAGATTCTTTATAAATTCATTTGAATTGTTTGACCTCAGAGATGAAATGATTCGCGGCATCGTTACAAATTGTCGATATTTTTACAGTGTGTTTGGATCGGGGAAAATGGGGGGAAAGGGAGGATTAGTAAAGGGAGGGGTTTATTCCCTCCTTTGTTTGGTTTGAAAGGGAATGAGGGGTTGGGGGATAGGGGGATGGTTCTAACCCCTCCATACCTTTTATATTTGATCCCTCCAATTTAGAGTGAAATAGAGGGAGGGAAAATTACTATTTATTATGATGATATTTTTACCTTTCATTTTTATTCTAATTACAACTATATCAAACAAAAGATACTCACACTATAAAATAAAAAAGGACATAAACGTCATTATACACATAAAATTGATCCCTCTCTTCCATTTTCTTTTTAATCCAAACAAAGAATATTCATCATCCTTTATGATTCTCTCCTTTATAAAATTATGCAATCCAAACATGATTTGACCCCATATACTCATTTCCTTTATAATACTCTCCCTTCCTCTCCTTTATTAAACTTCGTCTCCCTCAATCCAAACACACCCTTAGTGTTTCTCAACAAAAATAAATTGATGCATATTGCACGTGAGAGTTATTTAGATACCTTGCATATCATAGCAATGTTAGTGCCATATCACTAGCGAGATTAAGGGGGTGCTTAAAAACTATACTTAATATTTTTGAAATTCTAATATCACTTTCAAAATTTTTAAAAGTTCAATATTACCCAATATATACCTAATAGCCAACAACATTTGTTCAACAGTATTTTTAACCAATTTTGTACAACTTATAAATTAAAATTTCATAATTAAATCAAATAAAGCCTTAATTTGAAGTGCTTATAAACACTTTTAGTAGCACTTATTTTGGAACACCTCCATCAATGCTTTTTTTTTTCTTTTTAATTACTTGTAAGCACTTATGATTTAAATTAATTTGTGGTCAAATTTCACTTCTACATTAAAAAGTGTGGTAGTACTCCCAAAATTTAAATTTAATCAGTCTAAAGTTCAATTTTGAAATGAAGACAATTTTCACATTTGTTTCTCCTTTACCTTTTTTCTCTTCTTTACAATCAGTTAATTTTATGGATCTATCTACAATGAATTCCTACCATGGGGCTTTTGGGCCCTGAGCGTCCTCTCTATCAACTAGAGAGTTTGGACTCGAGCCCAAAACTTCTTTTAGGTTTTGTTACTTTTTATGTCTAAGGTTTTGATTATAGTTTCGACCTTCACAGTCAGATTTATTTGGGCTCTTATTCAGACTTTGGCAATTGAGGGGGATTGCTTTGAGTTAATGTGGCTTTGGGTTCTCTTCTTTCGTGATCTTCTAATTGGTCTTTCTCAACTGTGTTGGTGGTGTTTTGGTTGGTTAATTATGGTCTTACAACCCCTATTTTGAGTTGGGAGGTTTTCAGTTTTTGGAATTCACTCATAGTTTTTGACTTGGGAAAACTATACAAATAGTCTTTATTATTTTCTTAGAATTTTAAAATCGTCTCTATTGTTTAAAATTAGTCAATTTAGTCTCTACTGTTTTTAAAAAAAATTTAAATCCATCTCTATTGTTTAAAATTAGCTAATTTAGTCTCTGTTATTTTTTAAAAATTTAAGTTTAGCCCCCAAACAGTGGTCACGTAGAAGGACTAAATTAATTTTTTTTGAAAAATAATAAGGAATAAATTGACTAATTTTAAATAGGGTTAAATCCACTTGTACCCCTTACCTTTACACATTATGACACTTATTACCCTTAATCTTTAAAAACTTCACTTGGTAACCCTTGACTTGGGTCAACTTTAACATAACTAGAATTCTGTTAAAACAAAAGAAGTTAAATACTAAATTACCCTTAAAAAATCCCAAAACATCTTTGGAACCCCCCACCCCATGCCCCAACTTGTATCATCGGCTGAACCCTACTCTCAAACCTCACACGCCGTTGTCAACCCCAATCCCTACACACCGCCGAGGTGAAGCCTCAAGCTGCAGCTGATGAAATCCCCACTGCGCCGCTGATGAAGTATTTTTTTTTTTGTTTGTTTAGGGTGTGTTCGTGTTTGTGTGTATTTTTGTGTGTGTCCCCTCGTGTGTGTGAGTGTTTGTAATGATTAAACTTGTCTAATTAGCTAAATCGCTACTTGCAATTGATAAAAATTCAGTCAAGGAACAGACTTGTATTACTTGAAGGAAATTGAAATACACATTAAAGATCGTACCAATTTTGCTCTGCTATGCTATGCAATTCTTGAAGGAAAACTTGTACTACTTGCAAAATCACTACTTGCAATTGATAGTTCTTCTTTCAACAATTTTGACATGTTGTGGTCTACTATGTAATTCTGTTTTTATAGTGCTAATGGTCATGGCCTTAACAGAAATCCTCAAGGTGTTGAAGTGTTTTGCACAACATCTTGCTGCATTGTAGGTTTTACTCCACTTCTTTTTGTTTAGCCATGTGATCTTTCTGTTGAGCAGCAGCCATGCCATGGTTATTCTGAAGCTGAGTTGGTACGAGAGTCATGGTAGTGTCGGTGTCTTTGGTGTGTGTTAGGTGTGGGGATATGTGGGTTAGACGATAGGGATATTTTTGTCCTAAAAAATGTATCTTGTTAAGTTTTGAACGGTAAGTAGAGAGGAGGGTTAGTAAGTGGAGTTTTCTAAAGATAGGGGGTAATAAGTGTCACAATGTGTTAAGGTGAGGGGTACAAAGTGAATTTAACCCTTTTAAATAATAGGGATGAATTTAAATTTTTTTAAAAATAATAGGAATTAAATTAAATAATTTTAAATAATAATGATAAATTTAAAATTTTAGTGAAACAATAAATACCATTTACGCCATTTTCCGTTTCCGACTTCCCAGTACGTGGCTTCAACCCACATTTTGGGCTTCTGGTCTTTAGTTTTGTATTCGCATAGTCTTGGGCTTAGCCCAGTAAAGGTAATTTTCCTTTTTCTTTGGTATTGATTGATTTGGACTCATTTATTTGTACTTGCCTTTTACCAATGAAAGCTTATATTTTACAGACAAAAAAAAAAGAAGTTAAATGTCTGTGCTATTTTAAATAGCGCCCGCTTCTCTTCAATAGAAGTTTTGTTTTTTTTTTTTGGGTCTAACTTAAATAGAAGATTGAAACTATAATATACAAAACTAACATACGCTCTTAACACTTAAGGGCCAAAATGTCTCCCACTTATTAACTTTCAATATCTAAAAGTACAAAATTAAGCACCAAAGCGGCGATACTCTAGATCTGCAGTTAGATATGCCTACTTGGGAGGGTAACTACTGTTGGCCAAGTATGATGTGCTCTTTCTTTTTTTTTGCTAAAGTTCTAGTTAAGAGGTTGAAGACACGAAATAATATAACAAAACTCTTTAATATTAATTTTTTAGATGAGGTAATTATTTAAAACGATATCAGAGCGAAAGTTATGGGTTCAGATTTCGTTATTACTATTTGATAAAATTACTTCTTTTCAATATAAGGTTAAACGTTCAATTTAAACTATCTAGCCAGCACGTGAGGAAACTTATTCATGAAAATAATAATAATAAAATAAATTTCATCTCTAATAGATTAAACTTTTAGATAAGGTAATAATATAATATAAGAAGCATATACCGCTATATATTTTTGTTCTCGATATGTAGCTGCTTTTTGTTATTTCACAAATCTTATAGGGCCTAAAGACTCCTTAAACATTTGGCAAATAACCTATGATAGATGATTAGGTACACCAAAGGATGAAATATATGCCAAAATTTATGGCTCGAGTTTACATTGCTTTGTAGCCGGCCTATCTATTTGACTTTTTCATTCAAAGGGAAGTTAGATTTTATTGAACAAGAAGTTAAATCATTCAAATGCTTATTGGATCCACTGGACAATTCAATACAAAAGTTGTGTGGGAAGAGATCCAACTGAAACATCTTAAGGTACCATGGTTTCAACTATTCTGAAAACGCATGGTGATTTCAAAGTATAGCTTCTGTAGTTGGCTTGCAATTCTTGACAGATTATCTACCAAAGATCGGTTGGTTAGTTGGAGAATTCAGGTGAATTGTCTTTGTTCATTGTGCCATATGGTCTCCGAAACAAGGGACCATTTGTTCTTTGAGTGTTCTTTTAGTCGTCGGGTGTAGAGAACTTGCCCCAAAACGACTAGAACTTCGGCTTTGGGGTTGCATTGGGAAAGAGTGATTTGTGGATGTAGTGCAATTGCTAGAAGAGATACACTCCAAGCTATGACCCTCAAGCTCCTTTTCTGTTCCATTGTGTACTATCTTTGGTCCGAACGTAATGCGAGGATATTATGTAATGAGTTTGCAAATGTTGAGCAGATCACCAAGAAAACTTTTGTAGATGTTCGTTGTAAATTATTGTCAGGGAACAAGTATAGGACCAATCATCTTAATAGAGAGAGATTGGTAGGAAATTAGATATTGGCGAGATTACTGAGTGATCTCTAGTTGTGGTTCTTTTGTAAGTCTCATTCATGTCATGGCATTGCCATTTGTTTTTTAGAAGTGAAATGAAATACATACTTGCTGAACAAGCAAAAAAAAAAAAAAGTTAAATCATTCAAATGAAAAGGTTTTATATATATGATCTAGGAAAGCGCCTGGTCCGCTTGCTACCACGTAATTAGAGGGGATGGTTGCTTTTTTCTTCTAGTCTCATGCTTCAATGTTTTTAGGTTAGGCTTTATTTTTGGCTTAAAAGATGATAAAAGTAGTAAACTCTACGTAATTTTGTCATTATTAGTATTGCTTTTTGGGCCATGAGGCTCTAAAAATACCCAAATTAAAAAAAATTTGCATTTTGAAGACTCCATTAAAGATGCCCTTAGTAACAAAATTACTCTCTTAGACTTGTTGTTTATTGATTTTTTATTTTTATTTTTGTTTTCTTCTTTGTAATGGTCTTATGTCCCACTTATGTAAATTTCATTGTTTAATGATATCTTTTGTTTGCTGCCTTAGCAAAAAAAAAAATAATAATAATTACATGATCTGACCTTTTTTTTTCATGGTGGCACGTGTTATTTTTGTCTTTTAAATGAAACAACTATCTAAACTTTAATTGAGTTAAGTGATCATCTCATCTAAATACTTAAACTATTAGAGATAAGTTTGTTTTATTATTTATTATTTTCAATACACCCCTACAAATGTAGGTTGAGTTAGTTTTTGAGCATTTGACTTAATAATTTTAATGTTTTTAATAGATGGCGATGGATTTTGAATCCAGGACCTTTTTGATACTTAGGTTCTAGTATTAAGTTAAATAATCATGTCTCATCTGAAATTTTAAGTTATTAAAATAAGATTTATTATATTATTTATTATTTTCAACAGTGTCCAACTATAACAAAAGTGGGCAATGGAAAGCATCAAACACGGAATTGCATAACAAGTCGGGCTTTTGAGACTGTTTGCAACAAAATTAGGAGAAGAAAAATGTACTTGTTAGAAAACATGTCACTTGACCCGGATGCCACCATATGGAGCCCCAAATGGTAGACGTGATCACCATAATTGTGAATGATCGATCACATTGTTTTCTCTGAAATGTTATCATAAGTTAAGAGACGTGTCCATATGAATCAAAGGGTTTCTCTTATACTACTCTTGTTGTGTGTGTACGTAGGGTGGGTTATGAAGTGAAATTAAAATAAAAGTCTTAATATAGAGAATGATTGAAAATAAGTAATGTTGTTGCAATGAAATTAAAATAAAAGTTATCTAAAAATACGGAGTCATCTATTTGATTCTTTTTTTTATAAAAAAAAAATAAAAAGATTGTTAGAGTTAATCTTAATAAACGGACTCTTTTGATTCGAATAGAAGATAAGATTCCGCCTTTCAAATACTTATATTTGTACTTCTCCACAAAATTAAATAACAAATTCTGTATTTTGCTTATCATCTTTGTATAGATCACAAAGTGTAAAATTTAAAGATACAAAAGAGAATAAAAGCGATAATGGTACTAGCTAAACACATGCAACACGTACAGTATCTGCAAAAAAAGCGTATACTACCATGCAATCTATTACGAATATATATATATATATATATATATATATATATATACATATATATATATATTCAAGGTCTTTTAACTTCGTCGCTTGAAGAACAGAGTGTTGACCCAAGAGTGTGGTCATTTATGTATCGGCTAGGAGCTGACGAGCGTCGAAACCCTTTAGGCAAGCAATTCTCCACCCCTTTACCTGCAAATTCATCACGTTTTGATCCCTGAATTGTCTTGGTTTTCAACCGCGTAAAGTCTTGTGATAATGGCCGCCCTGGTGGTGGCCTCGCGGCGGCGACCACCATGGATACCGTCTTGTGTGGTTGCATGGTGATGACCCTTAAAGGAGATAAAAGGAGGAGGACATGAAGCATGACCATGAAGGTTATTGACGTACTAGGCATTTTCGAAGTGTATGTTACTTTCTTGGCAATAAAAATTAATTTCTTATTTTTTGAAGGGAAGGAGAAGAAGGGTTTAAATAGGCTTGGGAAATTTGTAGATATGGACCAGCTCATGATATCCTAACAGCTAACAATTAGCATTTTAGTTCAAGTATTGGCCAGTAGTTGCAATCTGACTTGAGATAATGAGATGTGCCTTGTGAAATTGCAGTTGAGGATGCTCGTGCACTTCATTATGGAGTTTCCAAAGTTTCTCTTGGTCAAAGTCAACTCCCTGTAGAACTTTTGCGAATAAAAAGATATGGGTCAAGTAAATATCATTTTATAATATTATAACGTTATAAACGAGTGATTCAATTGCTGTGAATTTGTTTATATCATTTCATTATAACTATTGTGAATTATGACAACTGTTGGATCGCACTAATAACATCATAACGATGTTAAATGAAATATTTTTATCCAAAATAGTGGACCTTTTAAATTAACACATTGTCCTCTAGCAACACATATTTATTTATTATGGCAGGAAATTCTCTCTAGGTAGCTCCTCAGGCGTATACAATGGAATCAAATATCAAAACACATGAATCAATCTGGAAGAAGCATGATTTTGGTAAGTTAGACACAAAGCTTACTGAAATTGATTTTTAAAAAATTATCTTCTTAACTGATTTAAACCCGAAAAATGAATAAATTTCTTACCAACATCCCAAACTCATCTCCATTAGACTAACTCCTTAGTGGTTCACTTTTCTCTACTTAAATATCATGAATTTACAACTTGTAATGTGTATCTTTTTATTGACCAAGAAACCTTTTGAAACCCAATTGTACACAGAAAGATGGGACGTGTGATTGCTCATTGAGTACCCATTCCTTTCAAACAACTCAGTCGAGAAAAAGGTTTGCAAGCCTGGCCTCGAATCCTCATGAAAAACTATGAAGGCAATTTGCCATTCTTCACAAATAGATATGCCTTTTAAGGAATGGACTAGTTGCAAAAGTTGTGTCGAAGGTAAAACCTTAGATGTTTTAGAAAATATTTCGGGTCAGGAAGAATTGTAGTCCACACAACTGACACAATACTAGTTTCGCCCTTAAAATGTTTTATAATGTCTATGTTGCTGGGATCCGAATCCTCTCCTATATATAGAAAATTAATCTTAACCATCCATATTAAATTTTAATTTACAATATTAACCATTAAATCAAATAAGTACAAGTCAATAGATTAAATTCATAAATTAATCTTAATCATCATTTAAAGACCCCAATTTTTTTCTTTTTCTCTTTCCTCTACCCATCCTCTCTTTCTCTCTCTCTCACATGACTGTACTCCATCATTCATATATAGATTCATCAATTCCCCAATCACGAAATTCATAAACAAAATCCAGATCACTATCATACTAGTTATATTGGACATAATATTGCTTTGTTATCGTTTTAATCTGTTTACAACATAAGACCACTATTTCTTAAATTTCACGAATCTCTCTTATAAGGAGAGTCTTATTTTGTGTCAGAGAGGAAAGAAAAAGAGGCCAAAGAGAAATAGTTGGATAAGAATTTGAATTTTGAAATGAATAGTTCGAATTAATTTAATTGTTTCATATGACGGTTTAAATGTTTTAATATGATGGTTCATATTGTAAATTAAATGTAGCAGAATGGTTAAGATCATTTGTCCTATATATATGAGATGATGAAAATAGGAGAGAATGCAACGGTCGAAATCTCAATATAATAAGTTGTAATTGGTATCATCATATTTTTCTCTAAAAAATTAAACATCCCTTACAAAGATACTACTACAATAGAAAAAGGACCGGAAATCATGGACGAGAGGTTGTCAACAATCAAGTAATCATGTTGAAAAGTCGTGTGAGATTTTTTTTTTTTTTTTTCTTTTTGAAAAGTCGTGTGAGATGATGTTTTCTATCCTTAACCAGATGAAGTCAAAAAGATCAAAAGCATTGTAAAGATATGTTTTTCCAATTTCTGGAATTTTTTAGAAGAAATATTTTTAGATATATCCTAATATATGTTTGAAGAATCATGCTATGCCTCCAACAAACTTAACACACGCCCTCTTGCATTGTACTTTGTGATAGCATGTCTAGTAATAAAGAAAGGGCAAAAAAAGAAAAAGAAAAAGAAAAAGGCCAAACTAAGTACTCCGATCCATTTTACTTGTTGAAATTTCAGGTCAAACACTATGATACTGTAATAATATGATATTTTTCTATAATTTATAAAAATATGACTTATACTTTTCGCTATTTCCAATCATATTGGGTCAATGACTCTTATTCTTATAAATTATAGATAATTATTAAATTATTTCAGCGACACAGGTATAACGTAGAAATTTTAACAAAATATATAGAGTTTTTTTACATTTACTTGAAATAAGAAAAAATATCATGGTATTTTTTTTGTGTGATGTGGGCAAATCTCACAAATAGTTTCAATTGTTTACAAATTTTTGATAAATAATCTTCATTGTTTTAAAAGTCACATAGTTAGTCCCCATTATTTGTAAAAGTTTTACCAATAGTCCCTATTGTTCCATAAGTAATTCAGTTAGTCCCTATTGTTTGTAAAAGTCTCATCATTAGTCTTCATTTTTTGTAAAACTCTCTCTATTAGTCCTCAATATTTACAAAATTGGGGACTAATGGAGAAACTTTTGCAAACAATAGGGACTAACTGAGTGACTTTTGAAATAATGAGGATTATTGATAGGACTTTTATAAACAATAAGGACTAACCGCGTGACTTCTAAAATAATAAAAATTATTTGTCCAAAACTTATAAACAATAAATATTATTTGTCTAATTTGCCCTTTAAATGTAATGGAATGTTAGCACACAAGGTGGCCTAACATCATTGGGCCATTTGGAATAGTAGATCACCTGCTTTAGCAACCTTGATACATTATCTTCTTTCTCCTACAAAATTGGAACTATGCCACGTGTCTTACCTGTCCAGATTCACCAACCACAATCTAGTCATCCAACATATGATATCTTAACTGTCAATGTAAAATCAAACTATTGTTGTAGCTTGTTGAAGATGCACGTGTCCATTAGATTTTCGATATCTAGTACCGCAGTTAGCTGTTCGCATTTATGGTGTTCTCTTTTAGGAATAAACATGATATTGTGAGAAAAATTTAATAATTGTGAATTTTGACTATAATTATAATAAAATAATATAAATAATATATAATTATTGTATTTCGTTTATAAAGTTATAATGTTAAGATGAAGTCTTTACTTCTCTTAAAAGAAAGGAGAAAAGTACGATGTCGTGAGCATTAGGTTCTATACTGGAGACATTTTTTTCATTGGATCAAGTTTTTTTTTTTTTTTTTTGTTCTTTTTTTAGACGTCATTGGATCAAAGTTCATTGTATATATTTTGTTGAGTAACAACATGGGCAACATGGGCAACATGGGCCTACATCCGTTGTTGGGCTTTGTTGATTTCTTAAATCTTATGAAATAGTCTGCTTTTCCCAGAGTACTTGTTGTCTGTTTTTCGTTTTTTCTTTTTTTTTGATAACGGGGAATACTCTTGGGAGTTGAGAAGTCTTTCAAACTTATATAAGAGTATATATTCGAAAACATATAACTCTGTCTAGAATAGGCATGATTTGCGTTAGTTAGATACTAAGTTTACTAGGAATGACTCTAAGAAGAATCTGTCTCTTAGTTAGTTCAGACTCGAACGTGAGTAATCATAATTCAAGCGGCCCGGAACCTACAACCTTTTTTTGCTAAGTAGCCCGAAACCTACAACTTGATATATGGTAAACACATCACTCCAACCATTATAAGAGAAAGTGCTTTATGAGACCAGGAGCATATCATTAGACTCTGGATCCAGATGAAATTCAAATGGGCCGATATGAGGACCCATTTGGGCTGTTCACATGAATCCATACATGAGGAGACCTCAAGCGCAATGTTCGGCCCTAAAGAAACAGAAGTCCACATCAGAAGATGCAAAACAGCTTATAAGCAATTTGAGTTTTATAAGCTCATTTTGATTATTTGGTAACTCAACTTATAAGCTAGTGGTTACAACGTTAGAAATTCAGTGGCGGAGGTACACTTGGACTTAATGTTAAAAATTCTGTCTATTTTTTTTAAAAAAATTAAAATATTTATGCATTTTTAATTAAAAAAATTAATTAGTCCCCACGGAAAAAAAAAACGTACTCATATAATTGAAAAATTATGTATTTTAGCTCTTACTGAGAAGAATTCATGAATCCACCCCGGTTAGAATGAGCTTATTTAAACCTGCATATCTCTACTTAATTTTGATAATTTGATACTTGAAACTATGCAAATTTCATACTTGATTATGATAAATTGATCTTTACAATTAATTTTCACATATTTTCCAGTATCTATAAACATTCATAATTAAGGGTGAAGATATCATGCATTCCCATCTTTTCGATGCACTTACTTGTATGTATTGGTTGAGGGTGGGAAGAGTTACTCTCTTTGGATTGAATCTCTTTTCTTCTTTAAATTTTGAATATTCTTAGGTTGAATAGTATAAAGAGATGTATCAACATTTTCAGTTTTTTCTTTTGTGCGCTTGAAGTTGCTACACATATTTTATCATTTTATAGCATATTATTGAATTTAAACTATGAAGTAATACAAAGTTTAGAAGTGATTTGATATTTGGACAAGGTCCTAATATTCAATGATAGAATAAATCAAATAATCTCCTCTTGCTAATATGAAATGCAGATGTATCTACCACTAGTAATAATCTTCAAAAGTTATTAAACTATGAAGAAAAAGAGAAAAACAAATGTCAAGACAATAAATCGAATCTTGAGAAGCCTTTTCAAAATTATTATTATTATTTTTTTTGATTTAGAAGAAGTTTATGGCCAAATTGATCCCGCAACTTCTAGCAAATTATTATTTTTTATATTGTATACTACATAGTTATTAACCACCCAATTGTCTACTACCACTAATTCAATCTTAATTGGTGAAACACGATGACATTCATAACAGCCGTTAGAGAATATTCGAGAAAGAAACATATTAGGCACAATCATGTTGTAAGAAATGGGTAATGGTTACTTAAATTACTCTAAAAAATCAAAGAATATTCAAGAAAATAACATATCGTGCACAACCATTTCGTAAAAATTAAGTAATGGTTACTTAAATTACTCTAAATACTTAGATTGAGGAGGACTTAGATAAAAGACTACTGTGATTCATACATACCCTAGTGTTATTGTTATAGGAAACATCTAAGAAGCACATTTAGTCAAAGGATATATATGGTCAATGTGAACACAAAATTATTAAGTTTCCTCCACAATCTAAAGAAATCTTTCACCCTCTTCGATGTAAGAAATCCAGAGACTTATTGTCTTATACGACTAATAGAATCAAGGCTTTCGAACTCCAAGAGTATATACACGTTTCCTTTTGTACGTTTTGATTATCATTGAGCGCACAGTCCAAAAAAAAGATGTCAAAATGTTAAACCCTACGAAGAACAGAAAATAAAAGAGCTAAATTACTCTATAAAGGACGATTTAAAAAAAAATAGAAAAATGATCAATTTCAAGTAAATGTAAAAACCGTTTTTAATGAAGTATGCAATTTTTACAAAGGCCCAACACTTGACCATCGAAATTAGTTGTCAAACCGTCAAATCCAACTATCGAACCAACAAAGTACTATTTTTAAATTTTTTTATTTATTTATAGTAAATGACTTTATACCCTTCTGTTTTTTTATAAATAAGTTGATTATCTCATGTATTTTAAAAATATAGCTTAATAAACACCCCCCTCCCTCGTGTGTTTTATAAATAAGTTAATTATCTCCATGTTTTAAAAACGTAGCTGAATACCTCATATTAAAATGAATAATTTTTCTAACAGAGGAGGGTATTCAGTTATATTTTTAAAAATATAAGGGGGATTCAGCTACATTTTAAAATACAGGATTTATCAGTTTATTTATAAAATACAGAAGGGTTTTCAACTACGTTTTTAAAACACAGCGGAGTAATCAACTTATTTAAAAAATACAGAAAAATATTGTGTACTTTTGACAAAATATATAGAATGTTAAGTCATTTACTCTTTTTTTTTGAGTTTAAAAAATAAAATAAAAAGCAAAGTTGGTGTCCAAACAATCATTCTCGGGAATATTTTCAAGCTTGAAAAAGGTTATCGTATCCCACCTTGCAAAGCAAAAGAACAAATCGTACATTCCACAATGCATTCACTTGATAGCACACGAGAATTCACAAAGATGTTTATGCACTCGGTTAGTGAAAACAATTAAGTACTAAATAAAACAGCTCAGAGTTCCAGTGGTTAAAGACATAAAAAGAGAATCCACTTCAACAAGATACGGGATTTGATACGGTTTTAAGGTTTTGGAAAACGTGGTGATGTAGAACGCGTTACCAAGAAAGATGTTTATATTTCTCTAGTTTGAATGTTAATAGATCAACGATGTTGATAGTAGTATTCTGCGGATCTAGCTATTGAAGATGATTATTTTATAATCTTTGAGATTCTTTGTATGCGCAATTTGAATTGGATTTATTAATCAAGTTTTGTTAGAGTTGCTAGAATCCATGCTAGACCACAAAAAATGGTCATATTTTTTAATTGTATATCACTTTTCCTCCACTTAAAAAACTTTACGGTATCAGAAAGTAGTACTTTCATCTTAAGATGTTTAATCGAATTTCTCTAGGTTCATAGGTCAAAGTCAGATTTTGACTACTATAGTTATGAACACTATTTATTTTATTATTAAGATGCTTAATCGAGTTTCCCTAGACTGATACGCTCTTAGATATGTAGCCAACGGAAATACCATCACCATCTACTAAGATAAAAACAAAATATAACCATTAATCCTCATTGAGCCAAAAATTATGGCCGACAATTAATCTTGTAACCACATGAAATCTTTTATATCCACATGGGAAGCTATTTATTTGATCATAAATATTACAGTATTGATTATATCAAACAAACTCAAACGTTTTGCAAAGATATGGCTTTAAGCTGGCAAATGTTGCCACATCCGATCCTAAACCTGATCATGCTCCACCTTTCTTGATTAAACTCACACTTCAAAGCATATTCTATATGGCCACTAGGGTTTTGGTTCAGTGGGATGTTACTCGTGTGTATATGTGAGATTACAAGCTCGAGTCTCGCTGATTACATTGTATTACCTTAAATCTTTCTTGAATAATAATAATAAAAAAGCATACTCTATATGATTATAACTTACATTCGAATTTGTTTCCTAGTTTTAGTACTTGTAAGAGAAAATAGGATCGGTTGATTATATTCTACTTAAAGCCATATCTTTGCTAAATCTCTACACCATTCATCATGACTGATTCCGAAGCCGCAGTCAAATGTGTAGTGAAGGCTATGAGTAGTGAACGCTATAACCCTTAATGACTCTACAATTCTTTTAATTTATGTATTTTTGCCTGAAAATTAATTAACTATCACTAAAAAAATATTATGCATATAATCCAAGTTTATTAACAATAAAAGACTGTTAGACAATCGAGAAATAGCACCGAATATACAGGAGCTTAAAGTTATTAAATTATGTGTTATCGTTAATATTAAAAGAAATATATATATATATATATATCTTAAACCTACCTTGTACAAGGAGATCGAATGGGCACGCGAGCCAATTAAAGTTGCGACCAAATTAGCCATTGAACAAGGAGAGTAGTCATTTCAATACTCTAACCAAATAGAATAAGATTGACTTTGGAATGAGTGGAAGATAGAGCCAAAGTGGTACTAGGTTGTTCGCCATGAGTTGGGCGTATTAGATTCATTGCTATCATGATACGCGCAAACTTATGGGGAATAAATTATTTGCAACTCTTGATAGTGACGCGTTCAAATACTTTCTCTATTAATTCTCTCAACTACTAAATGAAGTATACTATAAGTAATGAGATTGAATCTTTTTAGATTTGATCATCTATTTTAAATTTCAATTTTGAAAAGTCGATTAAAATAAATTTAAAATGAATGATTGAGATCTTAAAAAATCAAATATAATAATTCGAATGCACCTCATTTAGTACACGAGATAATAAATCGAGAAAAGAATCAAAATCCGATAGTGACAGGCCATAAGAATTGTGGATTCTTGAGCCACTTAGCGATTCCTGATTACTTTTACATATTCAAAGTAGCAAGCTAGAAAATTTTATCAAGCAGATTTTTCTTACCTTCTACATAAATGGAGGGTGGGGGATGGAGGGTAGGGGGTTATGATCATATAAATGGAGGGGACGAGGCAAAGATCAATAAAGGGCAGACACCATAATGAATTTTAGGTTAAATATTTCAGGAATGTAAATAGTTAACTTTTTTTTTCTCGAGTAAATAGTTAACTATTGATACATTAGAGAGGGTGCCCCTCTAATTTGATTGTAGGGATGAGGGATACATAGACCCTTCAATGAAACTATCATGTTCTATCGTTAATTTTTATATATTGTTATTACGTGTAAATCAAAATTTATATTATTGAAAACAACGACCATATACTATAAGGTTATTAAAATCCATTTCTTTTTGGAATAAAATTTATAAAGCGCCTCTATATGGTATTTTGTTCAATATTTATGTAAAATTAAGCAAATATGCTTTACACGCTTGATATACTTAACATGCTTTATTTAAATTCATAACGCACTTATGTATGTGTTAGTCCTAGATAACCTAAGAGGGGAGGGGAGGGGAGGGGAGGGGAAGGGACGAATTAGATTGTCAGGCAAGGTTAAGCAATTTAAAAATTCTTAATGTAGAAACAATGTCTAAAGATGATAAAACTCAAGAAGTTTTTGTAAGTAATTTATCAAACACTTAATGAGCACACAAGTAAATAACAATAGATAAGCAATTAGAACTTCCAAATAGATAACTCAACAATATATCAAGCAATTAATGTGGGCAATATTCATACGAAAGTGAATGACTTGAAAATAAAGAGAATAGAGTAAGAGAAATCAAACACGATGTTTTTCAAGTGGTTCGCACTCCCGGAGGCCTAGTCCACCACCTAAGGTCTTCCTTTCCCTTAAGATTTAATAACTCTTCACTAAAATGCTTCTTCAAATGTTGGTGAAGCAAAAACTAACTACAAATACTCTTGAGTCCACAAGAGTTACACAAGCTCCTTCAAGTGTAGGTGAAACTTAACCTACTAACCTCTCTTCTTTTGAGTCCACAAAGGATTACAATACTTCTTCTCACAATAATTCTCTCAATCTATGTGAAAGAGTATATTACAAAGATTTGTGTGATAAAAATGAATGACAATTGTAAGTTGTAACTCCTATTTGAGTTCGATATTACAATTGAGGAAAACTTTGAATGCTCAAAAATATGAAAATGATAACTCAAGATTTCTCAATAAGAATGATATGAAAGGCTTTTTGAATTAGCTTGGAAATATGAAGATTAAGGCTTGGAGATGTGTTTTAGATGGTGAGAGAGCATGGCTTAAAAAGAGAAAAAAGTTAGACACAAAACGGATATAATGCAAAAATCCCAAAATTTTCCCGTTAAGTCATCCGGTCGTTGAGCCCTTTATCCGGTCGACCTGATGGAGCAGGTAACGCCCAGACCAGAGCTCTCTGCCGGGCGTTGTGGTCTTCATCCGGTCGACCGGATAAAGCTAGTAACGCCCGGATGCTTAAATTGCTGAAAAGTGATCTTTTTGAGCCCCAAAATAATTTGTTAAATAAAAAAGCATTTGGACACTTTTAAGGACACTTATAGAAAGTCTTTTCAAGTATTTTTAACATCCCAAAATATTTTTAAAAACTCTTTAAAAAGATATAGAATAGTTTGTATATCACAAAAGTTTGAAATCCAAAAGTCTTGTTTTTCAAAAATGAGTTTGTAATGACCTTTTGAAAATATTTTTTAGATGAAAATTTTATCAAAAACTTTTTGGAGAGATCATGAGCTACACACGTCATATTTAGGCAATCAACATTTTAATACCCGGTACCCCTTATGTCGCCATGTCTCCTTCCTTGTTACTCCCTTTTCTTTTTAACGACAAGTCTTCATTTTTTCAGGTCTTCATAACTTGATTCCTCATGAGAGACTTCATTTGAATGAGACAAGATATAAGAATACCTTATGGGCTTTGACTTGATCCAATGGGTTAAAACATGCCTTAGATCCTTTTGAAAAATTTCATGTTTGGAGTGGGCTTGCTTGGCAATCTTGTGTTGATGAATTGAATAACTTACCCAACGTTCAAGTAAGAATTCTAAATCACAATAAAGATGTTTTGTTATTATCAAAATAAAGATTATAACATTTTCAGGCCAACAGTATGGTACGGTATTTTCACCATATTAACGAGAGTATTAAGATTAGATTGTACAATTTCGTGCCTTATTCCAAATTAATGCAATTGCCTAGAAACGTTTGCCTACTAGAGCAAGAGAACAAATTCCAAAGTCGTCTAGTGGGTATATTCAATTTTTAGAAGTTTTCTTAAGTTTGTAATTACTCCCTTGTGTTTCAAAGATAAAACAAGTAAACAACTTGTAGTTAAGACAATAGTGTCTTTAATACGCATAATATCATCATCTATATATTAACTTTAGAAGGAGGCAAAAAGTGAAGTCAAAATTGTTGTAGATGAGGGCATTCCAGGTATTTTATTAGGGGTTGATTACACTAGAATTGAAATTACAAAATCTTTATTTACCTATATTTGAACACAGGAAGGTTATTTGCACATTTTGAAAATCACAAGAAGCTAATATGCTTTTTACTTGGAGAATTATTTTTGCTAGAGTCCATGATAGATCAGTAGAAATGCTATCAAGCTCCTCTTGTGTCTGATTATCATGCTTCTCAATTTGTCTATTTTTTTTGTTTTCCCCTTCTTATTTAGAGTTATATTATATAATAAGAGCTACATGTGAGAATGATTTATCCCAATATAGCAAATCCAATATAAAATATCAAGAAAACAAAAGGTTCAAGTAGAGAGCAATCGTAGTTGCTTGAAGAGTTGGACCCTAAAGCTCTGTTTAGTGTCATTGGTTTTTATTTATCATTATGATTGGATATTCGCGATTCTGACCCTATTTGACTCAACTTTTTATATTTATACATGTTTCGTATAATTTAATTTACATAGAAGTGTATAGATAGAGAGCCTCAAGGCTATTAGAATCTGTCTATCCTAAAAAAGGAGGGAAAATCCATAATCAAGTGCATGCATTCTATAAAAGTATAATATAACACTATTGACCTAGTATTATTCACGATCCACTCTTTTTTCCCATAAGATATTTTTTTATTTGATCCCTTTACGATACTATTTGCTATCTGAAACCATTTATAAGTATTGAGTAAACGACTTAACACTTCCGTGTGTTTTGTCAAAAGTCCAAAATGTCTTCCGTGTTTTATAACGTAACTGATTATCCTCATATGTTTTATAAAATTAGTTGAGTACCCTCAAGTGTTTTAAAACATAATTGATTACCCCCCTGTATTTTATAAAAGTAGCTAAATACCCTCATGTGTGTTTAACACCCCGCTTCCGTTAGAAAAATTATTCATTTTAACATGAGATATTCAGCTACATTTTTTAAAATACAGGGGGTAATCAGTTACTTTTATAAAACATCGCTTCCATTAGAAAAAATATTCATTTTAACAGGGGGTATTTAGCTATGTTTTTTAAAATATAGGGGGTAATCAATTACTTTTATAAAATACAGGGGAGTAATCAACTACGTTTTAAAATATAGGGGGTATTTAGTTACTTTTATAAAATATAGGAAAGTAATTAGATACGTTTTAAAATACATTGAAATATTGTGTACTTTTAACAAAATATAGAAGAGGATTAAGTCGTTTACTCATAAGTAGTTATCCTGTTGATCTTCATTACTAAAGTCATTAATGTAAAGTGAATGGAATTTATCTCAAGTTGCAAAGACTTTGATGGCTTTAATTATCACAAGTGACAAAATAATAATTCGAAAATAAAGAGTGTTAAGAACAACAGGCTATAGTTACAACTTTAAGCTATAAGTGAAAGTTGTAAATAAAATCAATAAAATCTATATTACAAACTACACACAAGGATTAAAAGTCAACATTTCAATAACTTGATATTAGTATACGCAGTGTTGTTTTCTCTTGTATAATTAAGCACAAATGATTTTTTTTCCTTTTGAAGATAAATCGAGAGCTTGCCGTGTTGTTTAACTCGCCACTTCCTATTTTACCATCAAGTCAATGAGTTACTAATTCTAAATATAAACGTGGCTAAAATGGATTTTTCAAGAGGCATATATGATAACATATTGTGTAAACAAATACTTTATTATTATAATTATTCTATAATTAGTATTATATCTAGTTATTTGTAAGTCTCTCTCTGTTTTCTTGCAATTTTGCCCTTTGCTTATGAATGAATTCTTTGATCGGCAAGTGTTGAGGATAATAAATGATAAAACAAATTTCTTTTTAACAATTTAAACTTTTAGATGAGGTAATAACTTAATATAGTATTAGAGACAAAGTGCCAAAAGATCCTGGGTTCAAAACTTACCGCCACCCATTTAAATTTTTTTGAAATAGTTCAAGTGCAAGGCTCAAAATTAACTATGTCCGTACTTGCAGGGGTGTATTGAGGATAATAAATAATAAAATAAACCCCTTTTTAATAGTTTAAACTTTTAGATGAGCTGATAACTTACTAACAAGTATTAAGA